>OW121818.1:16250000-17500000 GCA_933228935.1 Pemphredon lugubris
GACTTGACTTCAGAGTTTCGCACAACACGGTATAATAATGCCTCAGCATAATTTCCTCCCAGTTTTCGCGAAAACGGCGATCAGTACAGAGATACAGAAATTGCGCTACGTCGTGCGCCAGGGGGCTATACCTCACTAACTGAAAGTCTATTAACAGACACTTGGGAGGTACTTGCGTATTGAACATAAGATTGTTCCCCCAGAGGTCCCCGTGACTAAGAACGTTGCATTTCGTGGCTGACGGTTCTATCGCATGAAACACTTCCTCGGAGATATTTCGTATCAAGCTCGGATCCAGGCCCAGCTGTTTGGCAATGGTTATGGTAAGATCGATGCCAACGTCGAACCATTTACGGGTCTTTCCAGTTTTGCTAAAACCTTTCTCCTCGAAGGCATAAGGATAGATTTCTTTGAGAGGCCTACCGAGACGTGATTCCTCCAGAAGAGACGATGCGTGCAATCGTGCGATAGATGTTAGACCAGCGGCCACCAACTCTTTATTGAAAAGCTTGTTTCTTATCGAGAAACCTTTCAAGCCCAAATCCTCGAAAACTATTAGGTCGTTTTTGACCAGATAACAGATAGGTGCCCACGGATCGCCTTTGTATCCTTGACAAAGCTGAGGTACCAATTCGCGATAAAACGCTGTCTCCTTCTGAAAGACACCTTTGCTGATCACGTATTCGGCCTGAGTTGGTACGTTGTAAGGTACAGTTTTGACGAAGAACGACAACGTTTCCTTCTTGTTCTTGATTCCAACCTCCACGCAGAGCCGTTGATGGGTTCCGAGAAATCCGAGCTTCCCCTCCGAGTATGGTTGTAGAGAATAATTGTAGACATCTGCTTCGTGACCCAACGTACGGTTTACTAGTACTCGCACGTCTTGTCGATCGATCAGATTGCAAATCTCGGATTTGGAGAATTTGAAAGCTGTCTTGTCCTCCGTCTGTTCAAGCATGACTGAAACTACTTGGTGTGGGCACCTTGATATTATTCAGGAAGTAGGCATTACCTTAAGGTGTCCCCTTTATATGATCATAAAGCATGTGATTTTTTATCAACTGCACATATGATACATTTATGGCATTCACTTTTGCGCGCAGTATATATCGGGATATTTGCTGACAGAGTTCCGAGATAAAGCTCGATGAGCTTTGTGCGAAACAGAATATTTTGGAATTTGTCATTTTGAATACCTGCAGAAATGTAAGAGATTTACAACTACGAATGCACGCAAACACTTAGCATTATATTTTTCATTCAATCGCTTTGATTTTTAAATTTTCTGTTTACTTTCCTTTGCACCGAATTCGCGGAGTATCATTGTAACACGTTGCGGAAAGATCATTATTGCGTACTGCATGCATAATAAGCGGGTGTAGTAAATCAATCTTGATACACATTTTCAATGTATGGTTGTATGTGTTTAGATTTGATTTTACGAAATTCGGTCTCGGCGTACAAATAGCCAATAAGGTATTTCAAAGACGCTAAGAATACTGGCGCCCATGAAAAGTCCAACTGCGCTTCCAACTGCAACTGAAAAGCAACTTTGACAGAAATATTTTACCTTACAATGATTTATATTCAGCGATTATCATTCATTTTTGCACATGAAATTTTAATATGCGTAATAATCGTTGCGTTATCTCTGAATCAAAATCTGTCCAAGCAAATTGGTGTATTAAAAAGTCACATAGGCAGATGAATTGGGAAGAACATAAGTCTGTCTGTCACAGTCACAAATGAAATGCTGGCGTTTAAAGCCTTCATGTTTCAGAAAGTTGTTTTCCCTTGCACTTTCGGGAAAAAGGGATTAAAATCGTGACATATTATGATGGCTCCGTATGAATAATTTACCTATAACATCCAGAAGATCGTTGACTACGTATCGACAATACCTCACCGTTGGATGAGAAAGCAAAGTGAAATGTATTCTTGCCAGTTCCTTGCCCGGAGACAGTTTTGCTATGGGCTCGAAATCATTTCTAGAATCAATAACATGTTATCCATAAAAATGCGAATGTGCCTATTTATAAATTGAATTGCAAATTTTGAAAAGGGCGTATCCAGAGGTTTTTTTTCAAAATTGGTATCTCGCTTTTTTGCATCTACACATATGGACCAATAATTTTTGTTATTCATCGAAGAAGAATTTTAAATTAAATAAAAAAATTATTTTAATGGGTGGTCGTTGTTTTTAACCAAAGTCAAAAATAAAATTAACTGCAAAACAAAAATTTTGTATTTTTATTCTTTTCAATAAAAAACGGGTAACGTCAACGATCGTTTTCTCCATAAAATTTTCATTCAAGGATATTATTTCACTTGGTCATAACGTTACACAATAGCCTGTTATTTTAGAAAAAAAGATTGCTAAAATAAGTCGAATGGTTCGACAGAAAATGACTTTTTTGCGTTTCCTTAAAATACTTTAACTTTTTAACAATTTTAATTTTTGGGCCGTAAAATTGTTAATTTTTAAAGATGAGACCTCGAAATTTGCAATTCAATTATTTATGCATCAAATGCATGTGGATCATCTAATTCGTACACGGTGATCGAAGGTCCTTCGCAGTCTGGTACACAATCTTTGTCACCAGAAGGCTTTGGTATAATATTCGTTTTGTTGGCGATCAGACATAGCATCTCAGTTCCATTACATATTCGTTCACCGGGGGGAGGTGAATAGTAGAAATTCACGCAACCGCAGAATTGTATCATTCGTTTGATGAGTTTCTGGTAGAACGTAAATTACATTAATAGTTTTCATCTATTCAAATATTTTAATAAAAAGACGAGAATATTTGAATCTTCCCAGTGTCAGACTTTGACCGTGGACTGGAGAAACTAAGGAAGACTGAACAAAATTGGTTGGATGAATCTATTTTTTTTTTGCGCTCGATAATTGTAAAAATACAATGTGAAAACTGTTGCAAACATATTGGGTCAAGTTGCCCAGCAATTGTAACTTCTTTTTGAGAGTTTGGAATTTAAGAGCTTTCGGCAGGAACCCGTTTTCTATAATACACTACTCGTTTATTAAGATTTATAAATGGCGTACCTCAAGAATACACGACTCGAAACTGTAAATAGGATGAAAGCTTCCTTCTATCACTTCGTGCGGAAAACGGCAGTTTCTGCTCTCGATAGCAACACTCTGTACGCCTTTTTCGTTAAATGTGTCTTGCATGTTAACTTCGACGCGGGTGTAAGCATTGGGTTCAAATTTCTGAGTACGGTATTCATCAGACGTAATAATCGTTGGTATTTGTAAATTATTCAGCAAATATATCTAAATCACGTAAGATATTAGATCGTTATTAATAAAAGAAATATACGTAGGCATATAGGGTGTTTCAGAGAAGACGTAGTTTTTAAAAATGTAATAAATCAGCCAAAATCGAAGTAAAGTTCAACATTTTTGTTAAGAGGGGGAAAGGGTTTACGGGTAAAAAAAACACTTTTTTGCGATTTTTTTTCAGACGTATGAATAAATTATTTTAGCAACATCTCCAAAGGCGTTCTCGGAAAAGCTCCGTCACCGGCTTATTTGTTGATATTTTGCAATCAAAAAATTACAAAATGTTGCAAAATGTTGCAATTACAGTGTTTTTTTTTTTCACCCGGAAACCCTTACCCCTCCACTCCACCCCTTAATCACATTCAAAATGTATTCCGATTTACTTATGAAAATTTATATTCAGCATATATCCATCTCGACTTTCCCTGGAGGCTGTCATCCGATCGTTGAAATTAATGATTAATGTTTTGCATCCGTCGATTTCGTCGATTACCCATTGAATTTCCCTCTTCAGGTCGGCACTTGTTTGAAGTTTGCTTACGCAAACTTGTAATTTCAGATATCCCCATAAAAAGAAGTAAAAAAAGTGAAGTCACACGACCCTGCAGGTCATTCTTGGTCGCCACCGCGAACGGGGACCAGAGGCTCAGGGAATGTCAACAATCGGATGACTGCCTGCAGAGAAAGTGGGGATGGATATATTTTGCATTATTAAATTTTGAATTATTAAATCGCAATGCATCTTGACGGTGATTAAATACAAATTTTCAATTTTGCTCCGATTTTGGTTAATTTATTCCATTATTAAAAACAGCGTCTTCTCTGAAACACCCTACATTTAAAGATAGATATATGTACATCGTACTTTATATCTATGCATATGCATCTTTTATCATGAATCTATATTTTTAAAGATATTATATATAAACATATTGTAAAAGAAGGTGATTAACTGGGTAAGATAATAGTTGTACGAAGTTTCTTTATAAAAGATTAATACAAACTTGCAATTCTCTGAGGTCACCGCTTGTTTCTTTATTTATGACGATGTCGAAAACGAGGTCGCCGTACCCTACGGTACGATTCACGAAATATTTCATTGTCGATTTTCCATTCTCTGATAAATGCCTCGAGTTTATCCCGATGCAATGACCCATGCCAGTTTTGTTTAATTCTCTAAATTCAGTGCAGCAATCGAACTCCTCCTGGTTCCACGTGCAAGTTTGCAGAAGCTTCGAGCATGGAAGTCTTAACTGCAGGAAAATGGTGGTATGATATTTGAACTTTGATCTGCTTTGAATTTGAAAAACAATAAAATACGTTCGATTTTCTAAAAATACAATTTCGTTATCGAACAAAACGTTATACATACACCACGGTCCATAAGTATTTGCCGACTCGTAATATCTTACAAACTTCTAATGAAAGTCATAATTAATATATCAAAATGTTCTTTATTTTAAAGAAAAGTCTGAAAAGCAGCTATATTAAATGAAACAATTTAAAAATGTTGCCCTCATGTATATGCCCGCCTGGATTCTTTATCCCCGCCCGCAACAATCTCAGCATTCTTTTTATTAACTTTTCAGGACTCTCTTCGGAACTTTTATTCCATTTCTCTTCTATAATGTTCCGAAGATGCTCCGTGGACTTAGGACAGAATTTTTTTACTTATCGATTCAAGTAATCCCAGAGAAGCTTGATAGCTTGACTTACAGTACGTACACAGTCTGCTATTCATAATATTGGCTTAAGGGGTTACGCCACCCCGAAATTTTGAGAAAATCGAAGTTTATTTTTTGTAGTCTCCTTGAAGTGTGTATTTCTCCGAATATTTTAAGCCAAGTTCTAAACAAAAATTCCGCAAATTGACAGAGTGACGGTGGTTTGGACAGAGCGCTGCACAGCTTATGCCGCGCGGCTATCTCATACTTCTTTTGCTGTTTAAAGTAAAATATTGCCTTAAAATAAAATAAAAAATATTAAAATTGGCTTCAAATAAAATATTAAGCCAAGTTCCATACAGAAATTCCAAAAATTGACGGAGTTACAGTAGTTTGAACGGAGCATCGCACAGTTTTTGTCGCGCGACTAAGCTCAACTTCTTTTGCGTTTTTCTCGCAACAACGTTTTTCACGCTGGCGAAACAAAAATCTCGAAAACCACTGGTCCGATTTACTTCAAATTTGGTACACACATTCTTTATACGATTATCTATTCCATAGCATAGATCAGGGACGGCGAACAGAGTGCAAGCGTACTCTTCCCCGCCGCTCTTGCTTCTCCCACTACTACTCTCTTCGGTGCAGGCGGACTAACAAAGAGAAAGACAACACTCTATTGCGTACCGTAGAGGACACTCTGTCTCTGTCATTGTAGTGGTAACGGATACGAAAAAACAAAAGCTCGCGCGAACAAACGCGTGACAGAGTCGCTGGAGGTGGTAGCCAAACCGACCTGCCTTCCCCTCACGGGCTCTTCTGAGCCCCAGTTCGCCGTCCCTGGCATAGATTAAAGTAATTATTATTATTAGAGGCTACAAAATAATAATAATAAGTACACACTTCAAGGAGGCTACAAAAAATAACCTTCGATTTTCTGAACATTTCAGGGGGGCGTAACCCCTTAAATTCGTTAAAAAAAAAAATGAAAATTTTATGAAAGTAGTTGGATGTACTTAGGTAATGAACATAAAATAAATTTTAGGAAAAAAAAACGTATGAAGACTATATTGATTGGTAGGCAAATACATATGGACGGTAGTGTATGTACCGAACCTCGTCATAAGCATCCAAAAGATCCTTGACTGTCGGCGTGGCTGAAATTCGTTTGTTGAATTTTGTAAATGCACCCGGATTCCTTGAAAATAAATTTAAATTAAACAGATTCTAAATAATATGATTGTATTAAAAATTTTTTAATTAAGATGATCTCTTATAGCACAAAACAGTGCGCAAATATTAATTTCATATTGAAATTATATTGTATGTCGAACAAATGTACTTAATCCGAATAGTTACCGATCGGAACATATCTTTTAATCATAGAAGTATTGAATTTTGTTATCGAACATTCTGAAGTTGCTGCTGAAAAAGATATTTGAAAAAGCGTTGCTACTTCTTATTTCAAGAGTACGAAAATCATGAAACGTACTGTTTAAAATAACGGTTTCTTGTGGAGATGGTAGTAGGAAGGCAAAAGAAAACAGCAGGGAAAGGTGTTTCCCAGTCGAGGTACATCGTCTCGGATGTTACAGCTACTGGATACTTGATGTAAAAAGTAATTACATTCTCAATCAGAATTGCGCATCCCGTCCAACACAGCACACAGAAAATTAGCCAAAACAATCTGTAAACCAGGGTTGACATTAAAGATTACCAAACACTACGCGAGTTTTGGTTAACCTTAAAACCGTACAATTGAAATCTGAGTGATTCCACGTTTTTTATTTTCATATAACTGCATTTTTTACAGCTTTCATTTGATTATAAATAATCTTATTTTATACCGCCTTCTTTGTTACGTTCTGGCAAATAAAATGGTGTGATGTGAGTTGATCTTAACCTTATCAGACGTGGTGTTTATTTTAAGAAACACACAGTTCGTATAGAAACTATTGCGTAATCTAACAGAATTTTTGATGTATGTACATACCGTGACCAGAATTTAAACTGTTAATACGCGTTAATAAAAGAATATGTATTATCATTATTCTTAAAGGGCGAATGTCGTAAAAAAGCTTGTCTTTGAGAAACAAATCTTGGTGCAAAATGGTTGTAGCGTGAGATGGAAATTATTGAGTTCGAAATCTCGCGGGCACCACTGGTTTGTGGGGCGCCTTGAGAACTGTGTGTATGTATGCATCAAATGTTAAATATCGTCCCGTAAGCAACAATACCGCCTGTCTAGAACCGAAGAATTTTTACAGGAGAGACAGAAAACTGTTACAAAACTTATATCTTATTGATATATATGCAAAAATGAATTTCAAGTACTTCAAAATTATTTCTTTAACTACCGGTAATTTGCTCTAACCACAATAAAAAATAGTGAACGGCGCCGTTACGAAGCCATAAAAACCAAAATGTCTATTTCGCAAAAAGTGTCAAATAGGCGGTATTGTTTCTTACAAAACGATATAATGATATAGTATAATATTAATAAATCGATAAGTGCAACAATTATACATAATATATATATATATATATATAATGTTCGATATTTTTTTTAAGTCACGGTGCTTTAAAACTATTTCTACCGAAGGTATCTAAAGGCACCTTTTTGAAATTTTTTACTTAAAATGATTAATCACTTTTCCTCAATTAAATCTTTGACTTTTCCTATAATGGTTATTAAATTAATTATATCGTATCTTTTTCCTCCAATCACTTATATAGTATCATATTTCGTGAAAATATACGTATGCCTGGATCTAAAATACTTTTTAGTCGAAATAGGTATACCCAAAACCGTGGTAGAAATAGTGTTATTTCCTTACCTCTCTATGTAGCTAAATTGATCGTCTACGAGATATCTAACGCCATGAATACCGCAATTACACAAATACTGCTTGATTATTTTCCACCACCAAATCAATCGTTTCCGCATTATTTAGCTAGAGCGCTTTTTACGTTCGAATTGATATGATAACGGACTTACAATTGAACCTACTAGCTGCATTTGAAATGTTCCACGAATCGATTTGTCAAAGCACGAGCGAGTTACTAAATTATACAGAGTTCGATTTAATCAACTGCAGTCATATAATACTGTACATTGAAAATTTGATTTTTATCGTGATCGCTCTATACAAATTATTAAAGCCAGGCTAATACGTCATATCTATACACTTATGTGTACATATACTAAAAAAAATTGCATGACGCTGAAATATGAATCGATGTGTAATCAATAAATTTCGTATATAAGATAAGACAATTTAAATTGTGGATTAGCACTACCGTAAGAAAACACGCACCTGTTTAATCGGGTGTGAATACAACTGAATTAAATTAGAAAATATAATTAACTAATTGAATTGATTATTCATACATTTAAGTAATTAAATTATTATGTTATAATTTAATTCTAATTAAATTATTATTATTTATGATTTCTTAATAATTATTATTTTATGATACAACGTTTACAAATTTTTGGTTAGCGGTAATGCTAACATTCATTTCATATTATTTTTCTTGTCAACAATAATGAAACACGTGTCGGCTAAGTTCAGCTGAAATCAGCTGAAATGGCTGAGATGCAATGGTGCCTAACACTGGTGCCGGCAAAATACTCTTTCCTTCCGTTTTGAGATAAATGTTTTGAGGTTACAATTCATACATTGGTCTTTTTCATTAAAGAAAAGGTAGAGAACATTTATTAATTTTCGACAAACTGTATAAAGAAAATTTATGTTGCATTCAAACTATAAATATGGGAAGATATTTTATTAAGTTCTCGTATCGTGGTACATTATACAGGTAAAATTAGATAATTTCCTCTACATAATTTCTTATTTCGATGCCGTCGAAGCTCAACTTAGTTTTTCTTTAAAACGCCAGTATTTTCTCAAACATTCTCTTTTTACCGCCAAACGGTGTAAAACAAGTTAAAATAAAAACAAAAAATATACTGATAAAAATAATTGCGTTTTTGTAAAAGTAAATTACGCGATTGTTGCATCGATTGTAGCATCATTAAGTCAAAGAATGTTCCAGGGGGTCAGCAAAGAACATTTCTGGCAATCTCGTACGTGACTGCGACAGCATTCAAGGTAGTATAGAGACAGCGCTATTAACAGTTCCACCAAAATGCGATTCCCCGCCAGCCGTAACACTTTCTAGCAGGTGAATTGTGAGACAGACAAATTATTTTGAACTGCACGTCGAACTTTAAATACTAAATTATATTTGCATGATTACAGAACTGATGCTGGAGTTCACGCGTTATGTTCTGCAGGGCATGTGGTCATAGAAAACAAATATAATCATATCTACAACCCTGATGATACAATCAGATATGTAAATCGTTATTTCATGAAATGCAATCATAGCATCAGGTTTGGACTTTTTAATTTTGTAAAAGTAATTTCAGGATTACTTCTTTCGACAATTTTACAGAATAAACCAAGTCATTGCATCAAGAAACAAGGTCTTGTCTTAGGCCAGGTACAAGTACACGAGAACTAGACCTTGTATCTTTTCCAGATAATAGATATCTTGTGTATTTTGCACACTGATATTTCCCTAATGACCACTGTAAGAAAGTTTCAGAGTATTAGTTAATAAAAGCATTCGAAGAAGTAATCCTTTAAGTGTTTTGAACAGCATAGTATCTGGATTAATAAATTGTTAACTCTTTTTTTGTAAGGCTTTTGGAATTCATACCAGTGACAGATGAATTTCATGCAAGATTTTTTGCCAAGTCCAGAACTTATATTTATAGATTTATGGTTGCTAAGAACTATAATGATCACAAGATACCAATGATGGAATTGAGCCAATGCTGTCATTTGAGGTATTATGAAAAATACTTGGGTATACAATTTTTTATCGTCTGCATGTGGCGATACCTATTAATCATAGTTTTTTATATTCACCGTCAGAGCAGAAAACTTCGACATTGAGAGAGTGATACGTGGAACTCAACTGTTCTTGGGCACAAAAGACTTCACAACTTTCACACCGAGAAACAAGTCGACAAACAAACTTGTATATGTGCGTGCACTACATAAATTAATAGTGGAGAAAGGTAAACCGCTTATGCCAGATGATCCACGATCTGAAAATTTTAACTTCTGGCAGATTACGTGTACTGCACGGTCATTTCTATATAATCAGGTACATAAAGAGGTTTATGCCGAAAAAGATTATACGGATAACACACATGTTCATTATTAAGAACAATTGATTGTTATCCAAAAATTTGTACTGTTCTATTTTATACAGGTCAGGCGAATGGTAGGTGCTTTACTAGCGTTAGGTTCAGGAATCATAACAGAAAGGGATATAAATGTAATGTTACAAGTTCCTAACCATGACAATTGGGACTCTCGTGTGATACCTGTTCCACCATATGGTTTGTATTTAGTAAATGTGGAATACGATCAGAGTGAGGTCGATAAACATACTATCAAAATTGACCCAGATTACTGGGAAAGCGATCAGGTACAGAAACGTATACAACAAGTGCGCAGTCAGCTTCCATGATAATTTATTAAATAAACATGATTAGTAAAAGTTACGCGTTGACCTGATATAACTTCACAGAAATTTAAAGTCTTACCTATTATTTCGAAATCATAATGGATTTAAACAGTTTGATAGAAAAGAAGAAATCACAGTTAAGGGCATGCAAGACCATTGTAACGAACACGCTCGGTGAGAGATATGAAATAGTTAACGGTAAGAAGACAGAACTGACCCATGGTGTACCATTTATAGTAGACAATAAGCCTGATTTGCAAGTCGCCTACGTAATACCAGGATTGTTCCTTAGTTCGCAAGATCCTGCTACGGATATTGAACTTTTGCATCAACATAAGATTCGACACATTTTAAGTATTGGGATTGACTTGGTTGTAAAATTTGACAACATTAAATATTACTATTACGAATTGCTTGACTTGCCAGAGGCTGATATATCTGTAGTAATAGGAAAATGCATTAAAATCATACACGAAAACCGTTGTGAAAATATTCTTGTACATTGTAATGCTGGTGTATCTCGTTCAGCAACAGTCGTTATTTCTTACTTGATGGCTCTCGAAAAATTATCGTACGACGATGCTTACGATAAACTAAAGAAAGCGAGGAACTGCATTAAACCAAACCAAGGATTTGTAAATCAATTGAAAACGTTAGAATTATCTCGTGTATTATCGTAAGGGTACGTTAATTGGACAATGTACATTGCAGTTGGTACTAAAGGATAAAAGAAATGTAAAACAATGCTTTGTTAACAATAGATCAATTATGTATATATTGTTACAATAGAATTCATGTGTTATGACATTATGTGTACATAGAATATTATTTTGTAATTACAATATCTTGTATTTATAACTCATTAGAAAAGGTACATTCATGCACAGCGTCTATCAAATTCTTAGCCAAATCTAAGCATATTAAGATTTGCTAATTCTGGCTTCCTTATGTATACCATTCATTGGAGATGACATGTAGGTCGTCGTACCAAGTAGGTTTATAAAAATTACTGTAAATCTAAAAAATATAAGTGAATTTCTGTATACATGATAGTTCTATTACTTTACTCGCAATAGTAGTATGTTATTGCACTTTGTAGTACAATACCTATTATATGTTGATTATATGTAATAATATAATTATTATCAGTATTTATATACGTGTGTACATACATATATATTTATATTTATATATAATCTAATATTCACATTCCTCCAACAATTGAAATGAGCTGTCTCGAAGAAAATAGACAAGGCACTTGAACCGAATATCTTTTTCTTAGCTAGTTGGCCTCATAAATAGTAGAATGCAAAGATTGCACATCATACAGCAAACAGTAAAATATAGAAAGAATAAATATAATCGGCTGTCCAAATGATATTACGTATCACTTTCAAACTACAAACATACATGATCCTTTTTTTTTAATAACGCCGATTCTGTGTCTCGACTTTGGCGGCTGTTACGCAGCACGCAAATATCAAGGCTTTCTAAAGATCATGTTCCTCAAACGCGTCTTCAATGCGATTAATGCTCTTCCCTTTTCGGTTTTCGACAATGTACATGTCCGCGTAGAATTGTCTAGCAGATTGTTTTGCTTTGTAGTGTATTGCAAATCAGGGACACAAAGCCACCCTATACTAGCTACTTAAAAAAGCAGGAAATTACACCTAGGAACGTTTTCTTTAGAAAGACCTTAAAGCTTCATGATTCACAAAGGTTTTGCATAGACTCAAATATTATGATGTGGCTCAAAATCGATTCCACTTAAGTCCAACACAACAAAAAATGCAATTTATGTACAAAAAATATAAATAAATTAACAAAATATCATGCCCGGTCGAACGAAGAACGTTCAATGACGCAGTCTATCCGGATAGAGACGATCTGAGAATTATATAATACACAAAAAAAATTAGTTCCTACGAAGCCGCAGTCTTAAGTACAACATATCTGTACCTGGAAGGCATATCAACAGAAATAAAATTCATGAAATTAGATGTTTCGTTACGTATGATATAGTGCGCGTGTTGCGTCTGACTGTATGTGTGTATGTATGTGTCTAACATGGCAATAAACTTAGAATATCATGCGTTACAGTTACAGATACATAGGACATTGGTATATGAACTGTAAGTATAAACATCATCGTCGAACGTTACGTAGTAAACCAGTATCAGAGTCCAATAGAGTGGCCAGGTCGTATGCAGCAACATCAGTAATGGAACAGGGAACCACCTAGCACTAATGTGTGTACCCTTGTATTGTTTGTCAGAGGAAAGTTACCATATGTTGTTACCTTACGCGTTTTATCGATTTCATTATACTTAAATCTTAACGCTTAACACCCCATGGGCCTTCGGGATTGATAACAGGTACGTGAGAGTACCCAGCGAATTGTGGGAATTCTTTAACGCTTGCCGTGTTAGGAGCGCTTTGTTGTTGCTGTTCCCATGGACCACCCTTTACGACAAAGCCAGAGTCATTTTCATTACTTCCGGCGCTTCTTTCGTCGCGTTGGGGTGCCCGTAGACTTTCACGATACTCATTGTCTAATACATCTTGCATCTAAGTAACGGCAAGTATCAAGCATTTTAGTCAACGAGTTCAATTAGTTTCGAAGGTTAACAGTAAATAAAATCTGCGTGAAAAACTTACGTATTCTTCTTCCAAGTTTAATAAGCAATCCTTAGCATCGGCTACATTTTCTTCTGGACCCAGAATGGTTACAACATTAGGATCGGGATCAGTTTTTCTCGGAAATTTAATGTCAACGTTGTACTCGTCCATTATTTTACGTATGTTTCTACCCTTTGCGCCAATTAAACGTGAATGTACAGCGGCATTTATGGTCACCTCCTCTTTCGTCAAGCCGTTCTGTATTTAATCGAAATAATATATTAATAACAATTCCATGTTTAAAGGTAAAACACTTTATTAAAAAAGTTATTGACTTACCAACTCGTTGACGATTTTCATTATATCATCGCGTGCGGTATAAGCGTTTTTCTCGTATCCAGTGATTGTAATGATATGTTCTTCGGGATCGCCTTTGCGTGGGAAATTAATCTGTACATCGTGATCGCTACGTATTTTACTAATCACGGCCCCTTTACGACCAATTATTTTTGGGTGGTACTCCGGATCAACTTCGATCTAAATCGGACAAGATATTTATATAAATATTTATTTCGACAAACGTTGATATTAAAATAAAATCGTCATAAGAAAAGATGTGTTTAAAAATAGTGTTACCTTCAATTCAAATGATTTTAAAGCTCTATCCTGTCGGTCGGCTTCCAAAGCTATGCACTTGCCAAGAATAGCTTGTTTCGCATTTTCAACGCACGAAGGTGTTCCAGAGATCTAATACATAAATTACAAATTTAGAATCACACTTTTTCAACACACTATTTTTTAATGCAACATAATACGAGTAATACATACTCGTATCTAGGTATTAACATAATACCTTGATATAATCGAGTTTTTCATCGGCCGGAGATAGCATGATATGAACGTCGTAAGTGTTCATCAATTGCCTCACGTCACGTCCTCTTTGACCGATTATTGAGCGATGAAAATCAAATGGTACTTCCACCTAAATTGTACATTTTTATTAGCGAGTTTCAGTAAGAGTTTGTCGATAGTAAGTATTCAAGGACAAACCACTAACTTCAATTGTGATCGGCACAAGATCAAGTAGAGCTTGTTTGGCAGCAGCAACATTTTCTGGTTGCCCAGTAATGCGGATTACATCGCAAGCTGGAATAGCATCTGTGGCCTCTTCGTTCTCTCCATTAACTTGTTCCGCTACACGATGCTCATCTATGGAATATGAATACCAATAATTTGTATGTACGTGTGAATACCAATAATGTTTGCACTTTGAACGATACAAATTGAAAGTAAACATATCTAACTGCTATGAGTGGTACATGAAAGCGAATGGAGATGAAGGAAGGACGAGGAAGAGACTCTGTGCCACTGCCCACACTGCACTTGAACTCGGGCAGGACACCACCGTAGGAAGCAGTTTTGCTGTAGCATCTATCGTTGCAGGCTCTTACATAATTTATTAATAGTTCGGGCCTGCTTCTGTAAATGAGGGGTGACAAGGAAAGTACGATACGTGCTACGTGTTATACGGAACTCTCAAGTGGGGACGCGCCCTTGCTCAGCAAAATAAGATAGGGTATACCAACCATAAACATCACGATCGGGGAATTTGATCTGTACATCATGCTCAGAAGTGATTGTTTGCACCTTGCGGCCCTTTGCTCCCATGACGGTACGGTGATGCTTTTGGGGTATTATACATTCCACAGTTACCATAGACTCCTACAATATTTAATTCATGCACCTTTAGAGACTTAAATGATATTCGTATTTCTTTAAATTATATAAATTGATAATGATCTTAGATACGCACCAATTCCTGAACAATTTCTCGCATTCTTTGTTTAGCCGCTTCTATGCATTCGTGTGATCCTTTCAAAATTACGCGATCACTATCAACGCCAGCCCTTGGAAATGAGATTTGTACCCCACCACAATCATCTGCAATGCGATGCAATAGGCCACCTCTACGAGCTACGAAGTGTCTATGATGCTTGGAATCAATACGAATTTCACCTTCGATAATGTTATCCTGGAAAGTTAATGCAACGTAAAAACAAACTTTGTTATTCTGGGGAATAAGATATTATTTAACGAGGTATATATAAATCTCTTACAATCTCGACGATCGCAGCTTCCAATTCCGCTTTAGCTTTTTCGACAGCCTCTTTCCTTCCCATAATAGTAATAACTTCTTTATCCTGCTCTTCCTCCGTCGGGAATATAATACGTGCACCCGTGGATTCTCTTATCTAAAAAATTATCATTTTAAAATGCCGTGCTAGAATACAAATTTATGAGAATATAATTAATTTAACGCTAAACTCACTTTCTTAATGTTGGCACCATTTTTTCCAATAAGGAATTTATGCTGCTGCACTTTGGCACGAACTTCAGCCGAATAACTGGATAATTGCTTTTCATTCATGAGCTCTAGTAACTGCTGCTTCGCCTTTTCCACGTCATCTTTCGGTCCCCTGATTGTTACCTATAAGTAAAAATAAGTATATTAAATGATTGAAAGATATTTGAAAAGTATACTAAAAAAAGGTAATTAAAATGCCCTTCTGTTATTGTCATACAAAGATACAGTACCTTGTCACTTCCACTTTCTGCGGTAGGAAATTTGATTGCGACACCACCGCAATCTTCCATGATAGAATGTATTAATTTTCCTCCAGTACCGATCAAGGAATTATAAAACTTGGGCGGGATTACTATTTCATTGGTAACAATATTGGCCTAATGTAAAAAATCAAACGATCAACAAAACCAGATCTGACAATGAGGAGATTGAAAAAATGTAGTTTTAACGTCACGATAGATTACCAATTCATTTTGAATTTTCTGTATCATCTCTTTTGCCTTTTCTACGTTCTCTTTCTTTCCCGTAATAGTTATGACATCACTTGTCTCGCCTTCAGCAGGTAAATCGATCTTTGTTTGAGTCTCTTCCCTGATCTGGATAGAAATTCAATCAATTAGACATTAAATTAATTTAGTTCAGTTAGTCTATTTAGTGATTTAGCCTATTTATATTACAACACGAACCTTGCGAATATTTACACCGCCTTTACCAATGACGAATTTATGAAATTGTTTGAAAATGGGAACATCTAATACGTAATTATTTTCAGTCAGTTCTTTAACCAATTTCATTAAATACTTATGGCACTTGTCTACATCTTCTTTAGGCCCCCTAATTTTCACTATGTCCCCTTTATCGCCTGTAAATAAAAAATTTATTTAATCACAGACCAGTGATTAAACGCAGCTGTTAAATAACTCGTTTTACTTTGGGCAACATAATCTTTCATTATTAGATTGCAGATATTTATGCAAATTCATATTTTTGTACAAGACACGTAATGAGACAAGACTTAAAGAGGAATGTATTTTGTCCAATTTTGCATATTGAAATATTATCAGAAAACAATTACAAAACAAACGTTTCAAACAGGTTTTTGTAATCTGCTTATTTTCATGAATGTTCACAGTATGTATCATTATGTATCGTTCATACTTTTCTGTATCAAAATATGTAATTGGATTTCATGATTCTGAATCGTACTAAACGATAACATTGTATGAAGACGTTAATACATAATAATTTAAGATATGAGACCCAACCTGTTCTCTAAAAATGTACACCAGAGCCCTCATTGGCCGATTGCCAACAAGGGTGTGAGGTCTTTCAAAAGTTTATACCTGGCAGAAATCCGAGTTCTAGGTATTACATATATCACGCTACATACCTGGACCAGGAATAGTAATCTGCACTTGATTAAACTTGTCTCTGATTTCTTTAATATTGTCCCCTTTATTTCCGATAATACTAGGATAATAACGGTGATCTATTATCACATCTCTCTCTTTCTCATTTTCTAATTTCTTTACCATTTCCATTAGTTCCTAAAAAATTGAGAAAATAAATTTATTAAATTCCTGATTAACGATAATAATTGTAATACGGAGATGTATAAAATTGATTACAAACCGTTCGAGCTTTTGATACACCAGCCTCATTTCCTTCGATACGAATGATATTACTGCCATCGTTTTCGGAAATGGTGATAACAACACCGGTGCCTTCTTTAACACGGTTCACTATGAAAGAAGAGGCAGTGGTGTATCTTATCTTTTTATATCTTATATCTTATATCTTATATCTAGTAGTTTTGATGGCCGAGTTACATTGATATCACTCACCATTGCAGCCGTTTTTTCCAATAATATGTTTATAGAATCTAGGATCCACATTCAGTTCTGCAAAGGTCAAATTAGATATGAGGTCACTAGCCATACGTTGAAGCTCATTTTGCGCCTTCTCCACTTCTTCGGGTGGACCCTCGATCTTAATTTTATCTTCCTTCAACTCGACATTTACTTTTGGCATTTCTTGTAAAATACGTTTAATAGTAACACCTTTGCGTCCTATTATATATTTATGAATCCAAACAGGCGCATCCACTACAGCTGTACGAATACTATTCGCCTTTTCGTATACCTTATTTAGGGCTGAAATATATAAGATGCGTATTAAGAGGAATTACATTTATATAAATTTTCACTCGATATTTACCTTGACCAAGTTTCTCTTGAGGTCCACGAAGAGTAATAGTCCCTGTAGGTGCGTCTAGTGCAGGCATTTCTACACTTACGCCCGTTACTTGTAATATTTCGGCAATTGTACTACCACGAGGCCCAATCACATATTTGTGCTGAGATTTTGGGACTTCCACTGATACGGTTGTACACCTTTTCTCCTAAAAGAAAATAAAAGTACAGTAGAACTTTATATTTAATAATCAAAATTAATAAAGTTAATAATGCAACGTCAAATTTAATGCAATCATACCATGTCTCGATAGATAGCTTCAATTTTTTGTTTAGCCGCTAAAACACCTTCTTTTTCCCCGGCGATTGTAATTTCATCTTCTTGCACAGAGGCTGGGGTAATATTAATACGAGCGCCAGTTTCGAGCATTAAGGCATTGAGATTCTCATTATGCGCACCATATATGAAAGGGTGATATATTTTTGGCACAGATATTCTTTCGAAGGCCTTCCTTGACTACAACATTCATAATAATACACAGTTTTTTGATATGTTGCGATTACATGTATTTTATAACGATGAAAATATCTACCTGTTCATCAGAAATCACTCTAATTTCATGTTCGGCTTTCTCAACTCCTTCTTTTGTTCCAGTAATTGTTATTATATCTGATTGATCTTGAACAACTGGAACATTAATCTTAGTGGCAGTCGTCTTTTCAAGATCTTTGAGACGTTGCCCCAATTTTCCTAGAATCCAACGATGATGATCCTTGGGAATGCTGATTTGTTTACTTGCCTGAAATAGAACATTACAGATTCACTAACATTTATGAAATATTGACCATGCTAAAGTAACATAAAATTCTCCACGTTCTCAAGCTGAATCATAAAATAGAGTATTTTTGTTACCTGGGTCTGAAATGTAGTTAAAATCCTGCGTTTAGCATCCAAAACTTGATTTTGTTTGCCTGTTATTAGGAATGTAAGAGACTGATCCTTTGACGATGCTATTTCAATGATGGTATTTGTCTCTTTCATTATTGTTTTGCATGTTCGTATGGATTCACGTTCGCCAAATTTGTCACTCTGATCAAATTTGCGCTCTTCGCCTGGTACACGGAACATCTAAGATACACATAAAAATGTTAATGATTACAAAAAACCATTTTCCAGAGTAAATACAATGCCATACTTGTCCAGAACAAAATGATACCAACAGATGAAGTAGATAAAAGAAAATAACATTTACCTGCGTGATGGTTATACGTCCAAGTTGCATGCTGTTGTTTAAAGAGAAAATATTTAATTTTCCTGAACTTGAACTAGCCGACTCAGGGAGAACTGGGAATGTCTCATCATAAGTAGGTGGCTCATAGGCCGTTCCCTCTTCCATTACTGACTGCTGCTGCATGATGGGGTTGTCCTGTTTCGTGCCAAGTCCTTACAGTAGCACTGAAATGTGTATCAACAGATCATTTTTTAGTTTTTCAGCACTGTACAGGTAAGTAGAATTATTTTCAATGAAAAGGTATTAGACTCAAAATTTTAAGGAAGTGTAGTTTACACAATGTTTGTGTGGTTGGCTTAAAGTGGAAAATCCCCCCCAAAAAGTATATAGCGATGAATCTTATTTATCAATTTTACACCAAACTTTGATCATTAAGAGGCATTTACAATCTGAAATATAAGTTCCCCCAGTGGCACTGCACAATTGAATAAATACCATACATCGAGGGTAAAAAATCTGAACGCACGAAAGACTCACAGATTTCGATTACACTCAATAGGAAACTACACATGGAATAGGTAATTTCGTTTCACACATCCTTCCCCCACAAAACTTCGGTCGATTAGTGTTCCGCGCCAGAGTTTGCGACATTAATGAATAAGCGTGAGAATTAATGCGAGTTATTACGAATCGACAGGAAATCTAGCGGAATCCCAAATGGGAACGAGCAAAACAGATCTAAGTTAAATGCCAGCATGTCAATGACCAGTGGTTGAGCCAGTGACCACCATATGGAATGAAGTATTCACTTGACACGTCACGAAATCGCTAACCTCCTCCGAAAAGAATCTCTACACGTCGCATCACTCGAAAATAGTACTCGCTAATTTCTACACCGAAATAACGGGCCCGTAATCCAAGTCTACTGTAGTTATGACCAAGGCGAAGAAGGAAAGAGAGGGAGAAAGAGGAAGAGAGAGAGAGAGAAAACGAGAGGTGCAGCGAGAGAAATAGAAGAGAAAGAGAAAGATGTTCGTATGGGTAGTCACGACGGTAACACGAAAAGGGGATACTTACTCTACCGTAATAGAGAAATCCGGCCAGTAATAAACGTGTATTACGAAGCCAGCTTAATGGTGATCTGCCTGAAACATTTCAAAATCCACGCGTATTAGACACTGGCCGAACACTCAATCTAATTCAATTATCATCGAGCAAATTATCGTCCACCACCCTCACTAACGCACGTCTTTCCTTACCGGTAACGCAAAGTGAAATGAGATAAATGCTGCTCGGCCAGCAAAGAGAGTTGCTGCAGCATAGGGATATCGAAAAGCATTTACGTCACAAACTGTATAACGCAAAAAGTTCTAGCTACGCTGCATTGAAACCGTCGGAATGCATTTTTTGCATGACAAATGCAATCCGCGGAGAAAACGTTTAATACATTTCTGTCCACGAGTGTCTGTTTTGCACGAGAAAGTAATAAAGTAACGTGTTTCTGATAATATACAAAAACGAGTTTCTCATGTGGACTCCCTAAAAGGTTAACTGCCTTTGTAGTATTAAAAAATTAAAAAACATGTACTTTCGTACTTTTTGTAATAGATATTAACGTAAAGGTACAAAAGCACTGGCTCGGGTTTTTCTTTTATATTGTTATTTCTGCAAAAAAAATTGCAAACTACGCTTCACTTAAATCAGCAAATCCTCATTCAAACTCGAAACTAATATTAACCCCAACTTCAAAATTACTCCATCGTCCGATGCGTGGTTTACTTTGATCAAAAAATTATTTTAAGCGTCCCTGCGAATAATTCAAATTACAAAATTGGTGCTGTCAGAATCAATACGCGTCCTTTTTACACGTATTCCGCGCGTACAGAGAAAAATTAAATCTGCCACGTGGACTCGTGACACATTGGTATCATCCGCAATGCTTATTCTCGTACACGGTCTGTCGAGATGAGTCGGCCGATTAATTAAAAAAGGAACAAAGAAAACAAATGACATCTGTCGTATCATTATTATGCAGAAGGCGTTAGAGCGTGAACCATGTAATCATTCAAATAGGGTTGAAACGTAGCGATAAGAAAACATGTACTGAAAGAAAGGCAGCGAAGATGTGCGTTTTAATTTCGTGCGCAATATGCGCTATTATCACCAGCCAGATTTTATATTTAATGTGTGTCATTACATAACGAGATAGGACGAAGGTTAAGCATAGGTCATCTTTCAAATATACCTACACTGTTTTTCAAATAAAGCGTCTCGAACTTGGAAAAATGCTCGAAAACGTTCATCGTTCAGGTCCGTTGATAGGAGCGATCGACGAAGGAACGAGCAGCGCTAGATTCTTGGTAAGCCGAAAGCAATGCTTTCTTTCCTTTTTTTTTCCCAGTCCTTTGAAACAAGCGAAATATACAAACATCAATTGTGCATCGGATGGACGATGTTCATACGGTTCCACGGTCATGTTTACTTGACACGTCATAATGTCATACCGCCAGTCTATTAGGCAGAAATCTTATCCTATATTTCGAAGAAAAATATTTATTTTCTCCAACGCATCTGATTACACTGATTCACATCTTGGACCATTGGACGTCTTTTTTTTCCATTGTAATAAACGCGAAATAACTATGAATAATTGTATAACTCATTTCATGCGAAACTCATTTATTGTGTTATATTTTCAAGTTTAAAATAGTATAATATCTTACAATGCCTTCAGGTTTTCGATGTACTACGTAGGACAGTGGTAGCGTCGCATCAGATTGAAATTAAACAGAAGTATCCGCAAGAAGGATGGGTGGAGCAAGATCCGAAGGAGATATTGCAGGCGGTCATAGATTGCATAAAAAAGACTGTAGAAAAATTGCGAGATATGGGCATAAGCGTGTCGGATATCAAGGCAGTGGGGATTACCAATCAACGAGAGACCACTTTAGTTTGGGATAAGAACACAGGCGAACCTTTGCATAATGCAATTGGTAGAATACCTATGTATTTCTTATTGTATATTAATCACATGTATAGTCTGTTTTTATTATTTTATGGTTATACCTGGAAAGTTAGAGTAGGTTCACGTTATGTTCATTCTAAATTTCTCATAATCCTCAAAATGATATATGTATTCTTCTTATGCAATTCCTGTCAAACTGATGTACTGGGTTGCTCGAGAACTTTGCATATCTTTTTAAACATTCCAATTGTAAATTCTTTTGTTACTGTTCTTCAAATTACCTTCGTTGGGTCGAAGCACAATTCTAAAAAGTGTGAAATCTTTTAGCAGGTTAACATTAATCTAACACTGATTTTATAGTTTGGCTCGATATGAGAACAACAACAACATTGGAGGATATACTTGATAGTATACCGAATAAGACACGAAACAAAAATTATTTGAAACCGCTCTGTGGGCTTCCAATGTCACCGTACTTCAGTGCTCTGAAAATACGATGGCTGATTGATAATGTACCACGTGTCAAACAAGCAGTAGATGCGGAAAGATGTGCTTTTGGTACAGTCGATACATGGCTAATTTATGTATGCATTATTATTTATGCCTGTTACTTCAATTTTCTCTAACACATTTCACTAAATATTGTTAATTTTTATTATGCAGAACCTTACAAAAGGACAGTTACATGTAACGGACGTCTCTAATGCATCTCGCACTATGTTGATGAATATTGAATCTTTAAAGTGGGATCCTTTATTGTGTCGCTTCTTTGGAGTTCCGCAACACATTCTTCCCGAGATACGGTCAAGCGCTGAAATATATGGGCTCATATCAAATCCCGAAGTTCTCACCGGTATACCCATATCAGGGGTACTGTTTTGAAAATTTATTCACATATTAAAGTTTGTCTTCAAATGCAGTGTTCTGATCTATTTCATTCTTTATACACATAGTGCGTAGGTGACCAGCAAGGAGCTTTACTAGGTCAATTATGTCTAAAACCTGGTCAAGCAAAAGCTACGTATGGAACAGGATGCTTTTTACTGTACAATACAGGAAACGTGGTATGTAGAGATTTAAATTTAACTTAATGTAATTCACGTTCTATTGTAAATCTGAACTCTTGACTGTTTCTTGAATTATTTCAGAAAGTTGATTCAACGCATGGTCTTATAACCACTATTGCTTTCAAAATGGGTAAATCACCCGCGATTTACGCATTGGAAGGCTCCGTCGCTGTCGCCGGTGCGGCTTTATCGTGGCTGCGTGATAATATGGAACTTTTAAGCAATATCACACAGTCTCAGGACATGGCAGAGCGTGTCAGATGTTCTGGGGATGTATATTTTGTACCTGCTTTCTCTGGTTTATATGCGCCTTATTGGGAACAGGATGCGCGAGGGTAATTGCAATTTAAATAATAATACTTGAAAGGACTGGCATGTTTAATAATAATAGGACTGATATATTAAATAATGATACTTAAAAGAGCTGCTATACTTATCTTAAGAGTTGTGGACTGACAAATTTGGTTTTGTATCAGCGTAATCTGCGGTATCACCGAAGATACACAGCAATACCATATCATTCGTGCAGCATTGGAAGCTGTTTGCTTTCAAACAAGAGATATTTTAGAAGCGATGGTAAAAGATTCTGGAACAAAATTAACAACGCTTCAAGTTGATGGTGGAATGACGGTAAACAATTTGCTTATGCAATTGCAAGCTGATCTGACAGGCATAAGTGTAGGTACGTGTATGCAAATTTCTTATTTTATTTCTATCATTCATTACTATCCTTGATTCTGTTTATTAATACTCCAAACAGTAAGGCCAAATATGGTGGAAACAACTGCGTTGGGAGCAGCTATATTAGCGGGCGTTGGAGCGGGTATTATTGATGTCAGCGATGTCGATGCATCGAAGGTCACAAAGTTTTCTCCCATCATTAGTGAAGATGGTACAGTAATTTAACTGCTTAGATTAATGCAATAACATTAAATAAGACAAGAGAATGTAAAATAATCTTAATTTTAGAAAGGGACCTGAGATACTCGAAATGGAAAATGGCTATTGAAAAATCAATGAAATGGGATTGCTCTTCGTCTTTGATAAATGATAACTGAATCATAGCAAACCGCAAGTGTGAATACGGTATAGAATTGAGTAAGAATGACACATATAAGAATTTATTGAAAGAGTATATAACAATCAATACGGTCACAGATTGTCGTCGGTATAGCAAAGTATACATTGGAATACCGTAATACGAGAAAGTAACACGATTAATATGCTGTTCTGCAGTAGATAACGGAATACAATTATATTAAAAGTTACGCATAAACCAAGGGCCCAAAATAAATAACGTAAAGTACATAACAATTAGAATAGTTTAATACACTTGTACATAATATTTAATACGTATATCTGGTTAAATATACAATATGTTCTGAACATATCGTTAATATTGTTAAATATTTGATAAAGTATATAAAAGAATATTATTTTTTTTTACAAATTGTTCTGCGATAAATGATACATCTATTTTTTGTAGGTTATTTGTGTCTATATTTTTTATTAAATACGTGGTGCTTACACAAAATTTCAGAAACATATACGGATTATTATATATTATATAATAATCACTGAAGTGATAGCTAAGATATTACAAATACTATAGACGTATATATACGGCATAATATAAACAAGTGTGTCACTAATAAAACATCTTTATTGTTTGATGCTCTATATCTTTATTTTTATGTTATTCCAGATATATTTAAAATAAATTTTTCTCAATTTACAAACGAAACATAAAACAGATTGTGAAAATAGAATAATTCACGTTGGAACATTGAAATAATTATCTAGTTATTTCGCGTTCCGGGTATATTGCTTTACATCCTTATTACGACTTTTGAAGAATTTTTTCCCTTGTGATTCAAGTTGACTGACCTGAGATTTTCAAACAGATTGTCAATCGATATATTGTATGGCAAGAGGAAAAGGCAATTAATAAATATACACTGCCAAATCATGTCATTCGCAGTATTACCGTATTTGTATTCTCTCCTAATTGCGTCGTACTGTGCGGTGTACCTTGCGATAAGAATCTCCCTGGAGACGTGTACTTAGGACTACGTAGGTCATCGAAAGTCTGAAAAAATATGTGTCTATAGTTATATATGTTTTAACTATTATCTGAATTTCTGAAGGGAACGTGGAAGCGAAAAAATTTATTCGAAAACCTTATTCGATAGGTGAAGATGGGCAAGAAGAAAAAGAATAATAAAATTAGTGTTATTCAATAGGTTATAGCAAAACCTTTGCTTTTGATGTAGAACTCGAATCGAATCTTACACTTTTCAAATTCTTCTGCTGTGTGGATGTTTGCAACTGTAAAAATCAAAGCACAATAAAATTTACTTTTTCTACATAACATTAAATTGTCAAATTTATATGTACACGCGTTCCATCACTTACTACTTCCAACTCGATATTAGTTTTTATGCTGTCGAGTTTGAGTTCCATAATATTTTTATTTTTAAGTGGTTTTGCACTATTCCTTGTATTGTGGTCTGTAGATTTAGAGCCATGTTCAATTGCTTGAATTTGCGTTTTATACGCCTTATTTACACTTCGAGTGTCAGACTTTGCACTTGAGTTTAACTTCTTTTGCAACTCAGTTTCTAATGTACTGTTTCGTTCTTTCAGTTGCTGAGCAATTTCTCGCAAGGATTGATTCTCCTCGTTTTTTTTATTTAGATCAGAGCTTTGCACGGTCATTGCCTCTTTGATTTCAGTTAATTTTGATTCGTACTCTTCGCGCAACGTTGATACTTCCAACTTATGTTTCGCCTGCAAAGGTTTATTGAAACTCTCTAAATTCTGTCAAAAGAAGTAACTAAGCGCGTAGTTTGTGTGCTTATTTAATCATTTGTTTTAAATTCACGTGTTCTATTCAAAAATAATTGTTTCTTTTAACTAATTATACATACCTGTGCTTTGGTAGATTTATTCGAAACTATCTTTTGCTTTTCCATTTCTAAGGCTTGAATTTTTTGGCCTAATTCGCGAATTTCCTCTCTGTGGATATTTTTTAAATCCCGTATTTCCTTTTCAAGTTCCACGTTATGGGCATGGGACTTTTTCAAATCTTTCTCCACATTTGTAAAATCGTTTTGCAACTTTTTATATTCATCGTTTTGACGGGCAAATTTGTTCTCAAACGCATTAAATTCCTTAACTAAGCTAGACTCAATTTCTAATCTTGTATTTAAATTTTCCTGTAGTTTCGACATCTGTTGAAAGGTTAAACGAATGTTACTGATATAAAAAACAGACAATGATTATTTTGTAATACCTGCTCTTGGTTTGATTGTAGTTCCGTTGATAATTCCTCTTCCCTTTGGACCAATCTTTCGTTTTTCTTAGATAATTCTGTAGTTTTAGATAAAAGATCTTCTATCTTGCTTCTAGCATAATAGAGAGTGAGATAAGTTTTCATTTTTAAACTAAGTAAACATATTAATTGAAATTTTTAGATATGCTCACTGATTATTGAAATTCTCATCATTTAACTTTGAAGTCTCCTTTTCTTTTTGTTCTAATAATTCTGATACGTGTCGTTGCTCTTGTACTTGCTTCGATAATTCCTTTTCCGTATGTAACAGTTTCTCGTTTTTCATAGATAACTCTACATTCTGGCGCAACAGATCACCGACCTTGGTCCTAACATTGGTTGAAATTGAATAGGATTTTATTTAATACTAAAGTGTGCAGAAGTACTCACCGGCTTTTGAAAATTTCGTCTTTTAACCCTACGATTTCTTTCTCTCTTTTTTCAAGAGATTCTGATATACGTTGTTGCTCTTCCAATTGCTTCGATAAATCCTTTTCCATTTGTATCAATTTTTCGTTTTTCGTAGTTAATTCTGTGTTTCTACGTAACAAATCTTCGATCTTGTTTCTAGTGCACAAGAAATTGAAAGAAATTTCAATTTTTAAGCTGCGCAAAATTTTAATTACAAAAACTTTGAAAGTGCTTACTGGCTTTTGAAAATTTCTTCTTCTAACTTTGTGATCTCTATCTCTTTGTGCGCAAGCGATTCTGATACATGTTGTTGCTCCTGTACTTGCTTCGATAATTCTATTTCTTTTCGTATTAATTTTTCGTTCTTTATCGTTAATTCTGTGGTCTGGCACAACAGATTTTCAATCTTGTTCCTGGGGCGATAGACATTGAGACGAATGTAAATTTAGTACGTTGATAACTAAATATACAAATATTTTTCAGTGCTCACTGGCTGTTGAAATTTTCATCTTTTAATTTTGCGATCTCCGTTTTCTTCTCTTCGAATAATTCTGTTTTACACCGGTGATCTTCTTCGATTCGTTTTAACTGTAATTTTAGGTCCTCCATCGTTGACATGAGTTCTTCTTGTTCCTATAATTATTATTTTACCGTATGGGTTATCATGGACGTGTTCTTAATACAAGATTGAAACACGTTACGATAGTACAGTTAAAACTTCTTTAAAGAAGAACAAAGATTGCGCACGTTTTTATACTCTTAACTATATTCTCACAAAATTGTATAAAACGCGAAAACATAAAGTGATACAAGTTTCGAAACGAAATGCAATATTTCAAACCTTTATCAATTTCAATTTTTCCTCAGTGTGAATGCTTTCTAAATGACTTTTTTCTAACATCGCCTTATTTTCAACGTGCTCCACTTGCTTCTGCAATCGATTCTGCGTATTCATCATTTCTTGTACTCTAATTGAAACAAGTGCAATATGTAAAATTGACAGGCAGATAAAAATATTAATAACACTAACCTATTAAAATAGTAACATGTTTACTGGTAGCATATACCTCTTTTCTTGATTTAGCACTTGTCTTTCGGCTTCCGAAAGTAATTTCAGCCGTTTTTCATCTGAGACATACAAGTACATATAAGAATACGAAAGCGATGCAAACTTTTTTCGATAGATTCTTTCAATTCTACATTTAATCAATATTTTTATTAACAACGACCTTTGTGTTTCATGTTCTCCAAATCCTGCTCTAGTTTTTTCACATTTGATTGTTGTACAGAAATCACATTATCATACAGTGCAGACAATTGAGCATGAAGTTGCTGAAAGCCTGATACACTTTCCGATACATCATTACAGTATTTATTAATAATTTCAATGGTTTCCCAGTTCTCGGTCATCCTGAGAAAGTGTATAAATAATTATAGCTTTTTAATCTATGAAAGTGCTTATCAAACATTTCTACATTACTTTTTCTGTATTTCTTCTTTAGATCGCAATTCAGCCTCGTGAGCCAAGTAAAGCGAAGATACTGTCCCTTCGGCGTTTTGCAGTTTCTTTTGCAAAATCTTAATTTCATTATTTTCGAACATTATATCCTGGTTTTCTTCGTCTGGGAATGTACTATGTTGTCCCTGCAAGAATTCATATTTCCAAGATTATTTATTAGCGCATTCATTCGTGTCGATGTTTTGTGGGAACTATAGTCCTGCGTCAAAAAATGATTGATACTTGCGGTTAAAGTAAAATCAATTTTTCTCTGTCATTTCCAAAATTTGTATGTTACCTACAATGTTTTTAATGACAATTTAATCTACCCTCCGAAGTACAGTGCATATTTCACGTTATTGGACAAATAATCCAAAAATCGCAAATGAGTATAGGGTCCGTCACGAGAATCGCATGGTTCTCAAATAAGAAAAATACTCAGTCAATTTCTCTTAAAAAAGAAAATTTTATTTACATAATTTTTTGTTGTAAATAGTCTTTCATGTTCTAAATATAACGTCACACAGATGGTGGCCATTCGCGTTATGCAGGATTACTGTTAGTCTCAAGAACTCCAAGCAGCGTCAATAATGATTTCATGTGGGATCGGGGTGATTTCCCCCTGGATTTTAGGTAAACGATCATTTACTTTTATTCTAGAATTTACTGTCCATGAGTATTTATTAAATCCCGTATTTGGTTTTCAAGATCCACGATCATAAAAGTAAATGACCAACACTTGTGTGACGTATTATTCAAAACCTAAAAAACTGTTTACCAAAAAAACTTCCCTATTTATATTGGGTTTTGTTGTAAACAAAAATTGTTGGAATTAAAATTGACTGAGTACTTCTTATTTGAAAACTATGCGATCCCGTAATGGACCCTGTATTATCGTTAACGGGTAAAAACCGAAGAGTTAGGCGCGGCATGAAGTAATCGACATAAGATTCATTTTTGAACGTTGACAACTCCGTAAGGACAAAACGAAAGCCAAACAGGCCGGGTGTGGGGTACAGTAGGGTGGTCCTTATTTTACAATTTTCGAAATATAAAACGGGCGTGCTTCTAAAAGTGCAGAAATCGGTTAAAATGAATCCCCAAAAAATATTTTTGAAATCAATTAATATGCAGGGTATGTTCAGTCACCGTGAATTTGATGACAATTCGTTTGTCTTAATTATTCTGTTTTCTGTAATCACTAATAACTACAGATAACAATAATCGTAAGAAACAGGTACAATGCGTGTTGTACTTTTTTTACATTCTAGATTTAACTGTATACACATTTTGCTTATAGAATAAACACAACTTATTTCATTATATTTGAAGTCAATGAATTAATTTATGAACTGTAATTATTTCAGTTATTATTTACATTTATATAGTTTTGCTACCGGAACACACCCTATATATTATCAAGAGATAAGGTTTTGGGCCAAGTTTGAAAATTGAAAACAAAAATTGTGGAGTGTTTTTTCACCAAATTTTACACCCCCGTTAATATTTCCTCGAATTAAAACTTCACCTCGCAAAAAGACCACCCTAGGGTACAGTATACTTTTAGCTATACCATTTCTACGGTTGTGGAAGGAGTCTCTTGTCCCATGTGCTTTGACCACTGGTCGATCAAAGTGTCGACGATTTTACCGCTGCCGGGAATCTTTTGAACCTTTTCCGGAGTCGCATTATTAGAAGACGAGGATTTACGCTTCTGACTCTCTTGCTGCGATTTTTTACCTTTTCCAGAACAATCTGCTTATACAATAGCATTATAAGATCGACGGGGAATGAAATGGATGATAAAAATGAAATGTATTTCAGTAATTTCTTTATCGATTCAGTTACGAACGCACCCCCAGATTGAATATATTTCCGATGCTTGTCCAGACTATCCTGGGGTGTAAATTGAACCACACGTTTTTTATCATGGAATTGCGTCTTTGGTTCCCGTCTGCCTGATCCTACAACGACACACATCATTGAACAATGATAATTCGATGCCACCCGGTAATGATACTTACCACTGGGTTGAGGTCCATTTAGAAATTTATCCGGAGACAAGAATCGTGGTGTACTTTTGTCCCCTTGCATCTTTCGGTGTGTTGATACACTACCTCCCAATGTGCTTACACTGGAGTAGAGATTAGTAGAAAACGAGTTGAAAAAGAGGAAAGTGATTGCAATAATATTATTCGTGTAATGGCGTCGATATCATCGCACGACGGTTGATATAACGCGAATTCGATATGTCACTCAGCCGGTTCAACAGATTTTTTCAAGAAAAATGGGAAAGAAAGAATGTTTGCGATGAATAGAAAGAATTTAATTGTATTCGTTCGCAAGGATAGATCCTGAACGAAACTGATTATTCTTAAAATCTGCACTCCAAGCTTTTATCGCACTGTGGTGATCGAAAATCGCACTACGCGAGTCAATCGCGTAAACTGACCAGTTTTGAATTCCACTACGCAAGTAGATCGAGTAGTCTGATCATTTTCGGACTGTACTACGCGAGAAAATCTAATCGCTGCTAAAATTCCCATTTGAATTGTAAAGTCTATCATTAATTATTAATATAATATAAATCAATGCGTTAAATATCTCAAATGTTACCTACGGTGAAAAATGTAACGGAGAAAGTATTTAATTTGAACACCGTACACTCAACGAGTGACAGGACTCTCCTACTATAAATCTACATACAGAATTTTGTATTTACACAGGAAGACCCCTATCATCGAACATTAACATCAATACAATATCTTCCCAAAGACGATCTAATACTGAATTTCCAGAAAGCGTATCATGCGTAAAACATAATCTTTACGACAACTTGCCAATCGCACGATTAGGTTCAATCGCATACAGAAAGTTCCGATAAAGAACATAACCTTTCCCGCGAAACAATAACTCCCGTTTCTCTTAACCGAAACGAAACGAACGTCAATCGAAAATCGAATATCGAGGGGAATCTCATCGAAAGAAGATCCCCGAATGATTTCGGTGCCGCGGTAAATCAATGGCGTATTTTCCGCGCATGTGAAATCTCGTTCGCAGAGTTTGAGAGGGGTTACATCCTCCTGCCTCCCCACCCTCTCCCGTGGGAATTCACCTCCCTCCCCACCCCCAATTAGCCTGGCGAAGGAAAACTCAACTGGTACACTGGCAGAGGTGAGCCGTGAGGTGAACCGCGAGGACGTCCTCTGGGAGAGAACAGGATCACGGAAGCAAGATGAAGGAATACGAGGCGACGGCTACTTGTCCGAAGAAGCCGACGAAACTCCGGAATCTGATCTGCAAGACCGAGGCGTTTGATTCTCTTCACGCCAGAAACGCTGAGGTAGGAATTGCAGAAAATTCCCTCGTCTTTTATTTCATATACATTCTTTTTTCCGATTCTCAGGTTCCGCCGAATACCTTGAATTTCTTCCCCTTTTGTTTTTCTACGTGCACGATAGAAAAGGCGAAGCGTAGCGCGGGGCTTGAATGAAACTGTGAATGTGGGACAAATTCGCACGGATGGGATGAGTCGATACTTAGCGAGGAATGAGGATTTGTTTCGTTGGTCCACTAGTTGCGCGGGCATGAATGGATAGGGTGGATGAGAGAATGCCTTTTGTGTTAGAAGAATATTGCAATCTCGGTTCGGGGTGATTTAATGCACCATACGTTATCGGGCGACGCGATCGTAATTGGAGCTTTGGATGAAAAATGAAATTTCCTGGAAAATTATTCGTAGTTCGGAATGTTATTATTTAAAAATATTACTTTTGTTTTTAACTATACCGGACTAGGTTTAAATGAAATGGAAGAGTTAGTAGGCGGGAGAGAGGTTCGCGCACGAAGAACTGCAATTTCGGATTGCGCTTCTTTGCTCATTATCGCTCTCTATTTTACGGACGCACGCCCACGTAACTCTGACACGAGTTATGAGAAAAAAGTTCAATATCGTTCTTTCGAAGTAGGAAGGAGTTATTTGACAAATTTCACGAGAGTCATTAAAGTAAAAAAAATCTCCGATAGATGGGAACTTCTAATATCGCCTCTACGTGTCTAGCATAGAGAAAAGAATATTGACAGCGAATTAAGGGGGTGTTATCGCCTCATTGGGTCGAGAATGACACGTTTTTTGGCGAACTCTTTTCTCGGGAACTATTGGACGGATCAATATCAAGTTCGATTTTTTAGATTCGTTGTTTATTCGTTTATAAGTGTGATTTTTTGTGAATTGTGAAGTATGTATTGTAAAAAAACACAGCGACGCTGCGTTGATGGAAAGTCGGATAAAAATTGTCTGAAACAAAATAAGGTGAGATTCTTAATCTGCATGAAATTCTCTTTCGTTGCAACTAGAACCATTAAAAAAAGTACAATATTAGTTAGATGGCAGGTACTTGAACAAAAATTAAATTTCGACCGAAAAATCTAATTTGATTGTTTAATTAACTAATAAACGGTGATTGATATCGTAATGATACTATATGTAGCGATAGGCACTACTTTGCTCGACGTATCTGCAAAAGCCTAAGTTCGTAGCTACATTTTATCGAGTAGTTATTATCAACGGAAAGTCGAACGATGTACTTTCGAAAAAAACGCGTTTAAAGTTTTGCGTTATAATTACAATGCTAGGAACCTGATTTCTTGAAATGGCTGTAACTTCGTCAATTTTTCACAATTTTGAACAAATTCGATCTTAAACAATTCTTAAAACTCCAAACTTTAAGGATACGTAAAAAATCGATTTTTGCGACCCAACAAGGCGATAACCAACCCCCCCTTAAGATAACTACGAGTTCGGGATTACGCGTATAAAATTCAGATAGAAGCAGAACCATATCGAAACGAGTGATCAGCAGCCTTCGATTATTCGTAAGATACGATCTTTCCAAGGATACGTCACGATGGACGAAATCTTCGTATTTCTTTGAGACGTGCCGTTCACGAAGTTAAAACAAAACCGCGTATTATTCTATAATATTTATATACGAAAATAAATTTTATTCGAGCAGTGGACTTGGTCAAGAGATATTTTGATTCGATATCGGAACTTCGGTGTTAGTTTTTTGATTTTAATTGAATCGGTGAGAAGAAGAACAGTACTAGTCCAAATACCACCTTCTTTTAAATTGGTTCGATGAATCAGCCTATCTTCATTGATTTAAGGCATGTTTTAAAGTCAATATGATGTAGCCTACAAATGTATGAAACTTTGCACTTGATTATCCCGAATTGAGACTTTCAGACCAGTATTGTTCTTCTTTTCACCGATTCAATTCCAGTAGCAACTTTCACATTCAATTCCGATTTTAATTAAAGCAACGGAGAACAATCTAAGCTCTAATGATAAACCTATAAACTTCTAGTGATAAATTACTCGATACGAGAACTGTTTACAAATTACTCCGTCGCGTGAATAAAGTTTCTTCGCATTGTTTGGATTTATTGATCGACCGTCGTCAATCTGATTCCACTTTAACGGAGAGAAGTCGTTTCTATCGTGATAATCGAGAATGGAGACAAGCCAATTTAGTCGGCGATAGCAAATCATCTTACCAGTAGATAATACGATGCTTTTTCAAATGTTCCTATAAAGTAGAATATTTTTCCAGACGACACTATGTTCTAAACAAGTGTGCCTCGGCAGCGTAATGCAATTGCCGACACATGGAACGGAGTGCCGTTCGAAAGAGGAAATTCTGACTCAGGCGAAAGATTTCCTTGATCAGTATTTCTCTTCAATTAGAAGGTATAAAGTGATTCGAATGGAAATCAGTTAAGTATTGTCTGGACCGTTTGTAACGATGTACTTTATCCGACGCAGATTGAACAGCGAGGCGCACCGTTCCCGTTGGGAAGGTGTGCAGAAGGAAGTTTTCTCCACGGGTACTTATCAGTTGACCGAAACAGAATTGGTGTTCGGGGCAAAACTCGCATGGCGAAATGCTGCTAGATGCATTGGTCGCATACAATGGTCAAAGTTGCAGGTACTTAATGAATGAATAATAATCGTTCATACATCCGTGATCCCTAAGTCACGGGCATATTGGTCCTCAAAATGTGTTTATTTTGGAGAATATCCTTAAGTTGAAATACATTTTAATTGATGCTGAAATCACTCGATTTTCTGTAACTGCGCCACTTTTAAGAATCATAATGACTGCGCATCGTAGACAGTTCGTGGACAGGGAATGCTACGCTTGTCAAACAAATTGAAAGTAACATTTTGTTAGTTCGCGCAATGTTTGCAAGTACGGATTGGTCATCTCTTGAATGCGTATAAGTAGAAGCTTGCCTGTGATTTTATACGCAGAGCCGCTAAGAGAAAGGGCAAGAAAATTAATGACGAAACGTAGAAGACGGAGCTATTATTTTATCGTATAAATATTATTTTATTTTATATGTATAAAATTTGGAGAACCAAGTATCAATAATAATTACTCTTTTACTCACTGGTTGGGTTCCGTCTGGGTGCATCGAATTAAAGTAAAATTCCATTTTAAAAATAGACAAACCGAGTCATAGATAGAACGAGTGATCTTCGACCATCACAAAATTAAATGCGGCACCTCTCGCTAAATACGATGCTCGATCTCTATAAAAATTATAGTTAATATCAATTGCTGAAACTTTTAGGTCTTCGACTGTCGCTATGTCACAACGACTAGCGGTATGTTTGAAGCTTTGTGTAATCATATCAAATACGGCACGAATAAAGGAAACATCAGGTAAGCAATTTAAAAGTTACATCGGCATTTTTTATTTCTCTTGCGCTCTTTGAACCTCTTTTACCAATAACGATTACAGGTCAGCGATAACAGTATTTCCACAGCGCACCGACGGAAAGCACGATTACAGAGTCTGGAACCATCAATTAATAAGTTATGCCGGTTATAAAAATCCGGATGGCACCATAATCGGTGATCCAGCTAACGTGGAATTTACAGAGGTAATGAATTTTATATAAATGGTAATCCTACATAAATCTAATCTATATTCGTGACAAGTTTCCCCGCGTCCTGGAATAATTTGAGTCCACAATGTTTGTAACATCGGTACACTGTGAAACGTACGTTTATCTTCGTAGTTGTGCATGAAACTGGGTTGGAAAGGTCCACGCACCAGATTCGATGTATTGCCGTTGGTATTATCAGCGAATGGTCACGATCCTGATTATTTCGACATTCCTAGCGAACTTATTCTCGAAGTACCTCTTACTCATCCCACGTACGTGTTACTAGTTGTTCCGAATGTATTTTCCTCGTGTTCATTAGGGCGACACTAGTCAGCAACTTTGTTGAACTTCATTAAATTTGATTTGCGGTAGGTATGATTGGTTTGAACAGTTAGGTCTGAAATGGTTTGCCGTTCCCGCTGTATCTGGAATGGTTTTCGATTGCGGAGGTTTGGAATTTACGGCCGCGCCATTTAACGGATGGTATATGAGCACCGAAATTGGAGCGAGAGATCTGTGCGATGTTCAGCGTTACAATTTATTGGAGGTTCATCGATAACTTTTTTTATATTCCAAATTGGAGTGCAAATTTGTTTGCGAACTAAGTATTATTTTACAGACAATAGCGACTCATATGGGCCTTGACACGAGAACGTCTACTTCGTTATGGAAAGATAAAGCTATGATCGAAGCTAACGTTGCGGTATTACACAGTTTCCAAGTATGTTACTTTTATATGTGCTTCGAATCTTGCGCTTGAAGTTGATTAACGAATAATCACATTCTAGATGAAAAACGTGACGATTGTGGATCATCATACTGCTTCGGAATCATTTATGAAACATTACGAGAATGAGATGCGCCTGAGAAACGGCTGCCCGGCAGATTGGGTGTGGATCGTACCACCGATATCCGGATCGGTTACCCCCGTCTTCCATCAAGAAATGGCGCTCTACCATTTGAAACCATCTTACGACGCTCAGGTCTTTATTTAATATTTCGTTCTCTATTCAGTTTCTATTTATTCTATTTTTATGTATACGTAAGTATTATTTATGTTTTCATTTTTCTCAGGATCCAGCTTGGAAGACGCACGTTTGGAAGAAAGGTCGAGATAAAAGATCGACGTCAAAAAAACCGAGACGAAAATTTCATTTCAAACAAATTGCGAGGTAAATCTCCGTGTAAGTGCAAGGGACAAAGATTATATTTATGAGCAAGGAAACGATTTCAGGGCCGTTAAATTTACATCTAAATTGTTCGGGAGGGCTCTGTCCCGACGAATAAAGGCTACCGTACTATTTGCTACAGAGACCGGCACGTCGCAAATGTATGCTGAAAAACTTGGCGAGTTATTAGGGCACGCTTTTCACTCTCAGGTATTATACGATATTATCGTAATTTATAATAATAAAAATAACTCCCTCCTATTTCATTCTTGTATATGTTATATTAACTTTAGGTTCTTTCCATGTCGGACTATGACATTAGTAATATAGAACACGAAGCCTTAATCTTGGTAATAACGTCTACCTTCGGGAATGGCGACCCGCCGGAGAATGGCGAAGTAAATTTTTACATTCACGTAAAATATTTTACAGTGTTTTTCTCCTAACTTTATGGCCTCTCATAACTTTCAGGCTTTTGCTCAAAACTTGTACGCAATGAAAATGAACGAGACCTACATTAATAGTGGAAATAAAATAAGGTACTCATCTCCATGTAATAAAGTTTGCGATATAAGTGCGGAATACGGTTTTGTTTTGTTAACACCAGAAATACCGACGATTTATGTAATACCTATTTCTACAATCTTTTTGCCACTTTGAGCAATTTTTATATAGTTCAGGCGTATATGCTTAAAATTATACATATTCACACTACTTAAGAAATAAATTTTCTTTCATGTACTTTAAAAATGGTAAATCTGTGTAGCCTTAAACAAAAACTTCAAACCAGTTAAAATAACTAGTCTGGTAGTTCTAGCGTTAACTATTTATAATTTAGCATGAACCAATTAAATGTAATGACAATGTTCCGTACTGATTGTAGTTTGGCAACTTCTAAATCATTTATCAAGGCGAACAGCCAAACGGAGGTGAGCAATTCCAAAAAATTGGATAGATTAGATTCCTTACGCGGATCTACTACAGATTCGCAAACGGAGGATACTTTCGGGCCTTTAAGTAATGTCAGGTACGTATTATTTAAAACTATGCTATTGTCGTGAAACAAGATCTGCACTGCTTTTCTCAGATTTGCCGTTTTCGCATTGGGATCGTCGGCGTATCCGAATTTTTGTGCGTTCGGTCGTTACGTGGATAACTTGTTGGGTGAATTGGGCGGCGAACGATTGTTGCGTTTGGCACAGGGCGATGAAATGTGCGGACAAGAGCAAGCTTTTCGAAAATGGGCGGCCGATACATTTGCCGTTCGTATTTTTCAATTATACAGAATCGTTTGTGTCTAATTTCGTTATTGCCAACGAAACTGGGCATTATCGAATACGCGGTATCGTGTAAGAAATAATTTGCAAATGCGTTATAAACGCTATTCCAGGTTGCGTGTGAGACTTTCTGTTTAGACGATGACGATACTTTACTCGAAGTTGCTCTATCCTTAGGCTCCGAGGCCGTGTCAGCGGCAACGGTTCGTTTCGTAGAAGCCGATCCACAACCAATTGGAAAAGGTGCATTTAAATTTGTAAAACACTTAATTGAAAATATTGAACGAATAAAGAGTTTTTCTCAAATACATATAATACAACGTTTCAGCGTTAAGCAAATGTCACAACAGAAACGTAACTACATGTAACATGTTGCGGAAAACGAATTTAAGCGGTGACACTTTAAGGTGAGTTATCAAGATTTGTGTACGCGACCTTAATAAATGTTTATTATATAATTTTTGTTTATAGTGGAACTACGCTACTTCTAGAACTCGACGATATAGCGAGTATGGAGATCTCTTACAAACCAGGCGATCACCTAGGCGTATTTGCATGCAACAAATCCGAATTGGTAGATAGAATTTTGCAACGAATGCAAGCTCCTTTTGATCCGGACACGCCGATAGAGTTGCAAATGCAAAAACAATCGCATACTCCAAACGGTTTGTTTCATCTTAAAATTAAAATTGTTTCGTCATAATTAAACGGTGATTCTTGTTTATAAAGTTCCATTTGATTAAGGCATTGTGAAAACGTGGGCTGTACACGACAGGTATTTACCTAATTCTTTGAGAATGCTACTGACACGATTTCTGGACATCACAACACCCCCGACGCCAAATCTTCTTCGATATTTTGCATCGATAGCTACAAACCCGACAGAACAAACTCAGCTCAATCTCTTAGCTTCGGTAATTATCCACGGATGTTCGATAAAGACGCCAATTGAAATAATTCTTCGAAATAAGCAAAGTTTTTTTCCGTGAAATAGGATTCTGCAGCATATGAGGATTGGAGGCACTGGAAATTTCCTAATTTGGTCGAAGTATTAGAAGAATTTCCATCTGTAAAACCACTGGCACCACTATTATTACTCTACTTGACTCCTTTGCAACCAAGATTCTATAGTATCTCTTCTTCTCCCGATGTACATCGGGGTCAGATACATCTGACTGTCGCAATTGTGCAGTATAAAACACAAGGTTTAATTTAGTACCACAATTAAGCCACGACCTTTTGTATCTGCAAGTTGGACTGAAAATGAAATTAATTAATTAGGTGGATCTGGACCGGTTCATTATGGAGTTTGCTCGAATTATTTATGCAACATATCAGATGGCGAACCTTTATACGTATTTGTACGCAGGTAAAGCCATATATATGTACATCCGAGAATTTTAGTTTACTTTATGTTTATGCGCATCTATAATATATTTATTTTCAGCGCCCCTAATTTTTACATGCCGATCGAAACACAAGCACCGATGATATTAGTCGGCCCAGGTACTGGAATCGCACCTTTTCGTGGATTCTGGCACCACCGACTCGCGGAAATGAAACGTGATCCAGGTACGACCGTAATCTGTTGTATTATAAAAAAATAATATAAATGAACAATATGCAATTCGATTTCGTAGATCGAGAATTTGGTAAGGTCTGGCTCTTTTTCGGTTGCCGTCAAAGAACATTAGATTTGTACAGAGAAGAGAAGAAAGATATGGTGAACACTGGAGTTTTGGATAAGGTTTTCTTAGCGCTTTCTCGAGAGCCTGGATTGAAGAAGGTTGGTTAACACGAACTTGCATTCTTTGACCCGTAATGCTGATATGAGTTCGGTAAAAATAATTTAATCGTTTCTCGTAACAGACGTACGTGCAAGATTTAATCCAAGCTGAAACCCGTAAAATATACGACATGTTGGTCTACGAGGGAGGTCACTTCTACGTATGTGGTGACTGTACGATGGCAGAAGATGTTTATCAAACCTTGAAACATATTATGCAAACACACGGTGAAATGACAGATAAACAAGTGGAAGCATACATGTTGTCATTAAGGGTAAGCTGTGTGTAACTGTAAACGTCATCGTGAATTAATTAACGAAGATTTTATCTTATATATAAATCATTCTTTTTAGGATGAAAATCGTTACCACGAAGATATATTTGGTATAACTTTGCGAACCGCCGAAGTGCACAATCGTTCAAGAGAAACTGCGCGAAGTAGGATGGCTGCCGAGCCGTAAATACGATTACAAAATATGCAATTCTTCGAAATTTCGATCAATTTGTAGATAGTCTTCGATTACGCATATCACGTACTTTATGCATATTTTCCTGCTGAATCGAATTTTCGAAAATGTTGAATTATTCATTTTTGCTCTCTTACATATGTTGCATATTACCTTATTTCGAATGTATGAACAGGATACTACCGCTAACATAAATATATACATATAGGTATATTTTTGATGATATTGCGGATTAATATTTTATGCAGCAAGTATTATTACAGAGTTTAGCATATATCTACGATTTTCTGAACTGTGAGAATTGAAATACATATCTCAACAAAGTTAAAAGAAATTTTATTCGATCGTGAATTACTACTGATACTTTTATTTAAATACAATCGTTGAATTACATGAGATAGCTTGAAGATAAAGTAAGCAATGCAAATTAACAAAATAATATATTAACCAGCAATCATTGGACGAGTCGTGTCCACGTGTTACGTATTACGTACGCGTTGGATAGCGCAAAACATAAAACGTGGTATAAATTGAAAAATGTAACAAATCCTCTAGAATAAATTGACATTATCTCGTCAAGAAGTGTAATGCAAGTATGTATTTATTCAAACTAAAATTATATTTTATATACAATGAGGAATAGTAGACACAATTCAGCTCATCATTATTCGTTACAAAAAGATTTATTTCGATCTTAGCGTTTGATGTTTCACTGAATAATTTAAGTAAATTGGTTATACAATTTTATTTGACAAAACGTATAGGTATGTACATAATACGTTAGACGAGTCGCAAAAAAGAAAGATGCATGTCTCACTAAATTTTTCTTAACCCTTTCATTATGCGGTAGCACCAAGGCCTGGTTGCTTCTTCTCAGTAATATTGGCTAATAGCTTCTTTATTTCGGCAATTGCTTTCCCAGGATTGAGACCCTATTAAATGGGTAATATAAATGTTATAAAATATAATACTGTAAATACAATTATTTTTATCAGAATGTTATTTGCTAACCTTTGGGCACGTGCGAGTACAATTCATAATTGTATGGCAACGATATACCGAATACGAATCCCTCATCTTTTCAAGACGTTCCTTTGCCTTATTATCTCGTGAATCAATGATCCACCTGTACGCCTATAAAGTTTTCCACATCAGTAAATTTGATGAAATATAATTTTATGGGTGCATTTATAAAATCTTCACCTGCATAAGTACAGCAGGTCCTAAATATTTATCACCATTCCACCAATATGATGGACAAGAAGTACTGCAGCAAGCGCATAAGATGCACTCATAGAGACCATCCTATATCAACAAAAGTTATAAGTAATATCTGAGAAAATTGGATAACAATTTCTGGGAATAAGTATATCACAAATCGTGGAAGAGTAATATTAATATATTCCATGGACATATGCTTTGCGATGCCATAATGCTTACCAACTTTTTACGGTCTTCAACGCTTTGCAAGTACTGTTGACTACCAGCCTTTTTACCATCGCCTCGTTGCAACCAAGGTTGTATACTCTTGTACTGAGTATAAAAGTTACTCAAGTCTGGGACTAAGTCTTTCACTATATACATATGTGGTAAGGGATAAACTTTGCTAGGTGTGCTCTGGGTGGTGTCAATTTTGCTGAAATGTAATCCTAGTTATAAATCAAATTATAAATTTAAGTTTTATGACTGGCAATGTGTGTTAAATACCTAATACATGCCAATGTATTAGTTCCACCGATATTCATAGCACAAGAACCGCAAATGCCTTCACGACAGGAGCGACGGAAAGTTAATGTTGGATCAATCTCATTCTTGATTTTAATCAATGCATCCAAGACCATTGGACCACAGCTGAAATAATATTTGAGCAATTGTTTACATATTTAGAGATTAAAAAGATCAGAGAGAGAAATGTGGCTTTGCACCTACGAGTTCAAGTCAACTTTATATTCCTGCATGTATGGTTTTTCATCGGGCTTGTCTGGGTTCCAACGATATATAGAAAAAGTCTTCAATCTGGCCTCAGCATTCTGACTTGCAGAGATATGCAAACCTCTGATCTAAATTTATGAGCATATTAATTTCAATCGAAACAACAAATGAGATCGGTTAAGTGAAATGTTTACATGTACTTATATTAATTACAAAGTTGGATTTCACAAAAACCAAAAGTATAAATGTATTTTATACGTTACAACAGTTCCTTTTATATTACATTTTTTCCTTCAAAAACGATCGTAAATTCCAATTATGTAATTAATTTTTTTTACGATTAGAAGAGGCAGATATAATTAAACAAAATGTATTCACAAATTAAATTGTACCTCAGATTATCATACAACATTGTCAGTTATATTTATTTCTGATCTCACTCGATTAAATGTCAAAATGTAGAAATAACTAATTGTAATCTGACATTAGTAGCAGACCGCGTTAAAGTTAGGTTTTGCACAATCAGTCGCAATAACGATCGGCAAATTTTACGATCGTCAAAAATCTGATTATCGTCCAACATTGTCAAGGGAAAGAGCATCACGAGTACTCACTTGGCGGAATGCATTTCTGCAAGTCTGCGGAGCGATGCCAGCCATTTTTTTTGAAAATCTTAAAGTCGAGACGTTTGCGGTGCCTGAGTTATGTAATCCTTCCACGTGAGGGTGTACCAACCTGCAACGCGGTGAATCCCTAACAAGACCGACGTGAAAAAGTGTAATGAGCATCAATGAGCATGACCAAGACCACGGGACCCACGGGTCCGTGCAAAACGCCCAGTGCCAAAGTACCAAGGTCAAAATTTTAATGCCGATTGCCTTCCAAATGGTATTAAAAAAAAAGCAATGACTTTTGAATATTTGAAAACATTCATTCAATAGTTCCTCATGCAGGACTTCTATGTTTTTGTATGCTAACAAAAATAGATGCTTGGTTTAATATTGTAGAAATGGATTCTATGACCTTAGAAGAAACAACAAACATTTTATTACGATATATTTTATCTGATTTCGTCATTTAAATGTACAAATATCATACGTATTTTTAAACGCACCTTCGGATCGGTGGTTCGCGCGATAGCTGCACGTATTTATATTTCAAACGTCAATTTGTAAATGTATTTAGGGAATCGTTTTTAAACAAACATCCTAAGTAGTGTGATGATAAATGAAATAATGGCAAGAAACGCTTTGAATTTAATTGAAAAAACAACGAAGTAATTGTGTAATAGAATAGTAAAATCATTGATAACTGACGTTCAGGCTATATGTACTTTGCGTGGAACTATTGTGTGCGTAGATACAAAATTAATTGACATCGCATGACGTTGGATTTATCAGTGGTGTATCATTATGTACAGGTAATATATTAGTTCTATGCACAATTAAATTATCGATACATTTCGTGTTCCTACAACTTGTAGGTTATTTGTATAGATAGGTTAGGATTTTTATTTCTCCTCATACCGATGTAGTTATTGAGTAATTGTCACGTATTTTTCACTTCTGTGATTTTTTTGACAAACAGAAACGGGTTATATTTCGTTTACGATAATTATTGATATCAATTGCTTAAAACTCCGAATGCAAAAGTTGCAAAGAGTAGTGTGCCATTTTCCTAGTGAAGACAATTTTAAATATTATTATAAAACCAGATATTTCATTCGGATTACTTTTATAAAAAAAATTGTCTTGTTTGTGTTCTTGTATCCGTTCAAAATTTCCCTCGCAACAAAAAATGGCAGTGTTCGTATACAAGTGATATAAAACAGAAAGACCATAGAGGTATGTTTCCATGATCTGTATTCCGGTAGTTTTTATGAACGCATTATTTTTAATTTCAAATGAATTCGGTTTGCGATTATATTTTTAATTTATTAAAAATCGAAAAAAAATAAAATGACTGTTATGCAATCTTTGTGTGACTTGTCAAAAATTCATACTGCAATTAATCAGCACGATTTCTCGCAGGCGTGTTGCGTTACTCGAAAATTATGGACGACAGAACAGAAGTAATGCTATCAAACAATGTATAGAGAGAATGTATATGTCCGAAACGTCGCGAACAAAAGAATACGAGGGTCGAAAGTTAGTAGGGTGAGTTTTATAAAATTAACACCTCTTGTACTCTTCTTAAAGAACAAATTGTACAACTTGCAAAGATTCCCATTCACAGATTTTCAATGGAGCAAATATACTCTGTAGTATCGGACGTACAAAATTACAAACATTTCGTGCCATTTTGTAAAAAGTCTGACGTTATATACAAAAAAGATGACATGCTTAAGGCTAATTTAGTAATAGGATTTCCACCTATAAACGAAAGCTATACATCCAGAGTGACCATGATACGACCACAATTAGTAAAATCCGAATGCACAGATGGGAAGTTGTTTAATCACTTGAACACTTTGTGGATCTTCAGTCCAGGTCTAAAAAACAACACGGATACCTGCGTCATCGACTTTTCTCTATCGTTCGAATTTAAATCCATCATTCATTCACATTTGTCGAATTTATTTTTCAACGAGATTGTAAGGCAAATGGAAAATGCTTTTCTCGAAGAAGCTAATCATAGATACGGTCGACCTTGTATAAAAACGGTACGATTAGAGAGATGACGAAAGTTATTATTTAATTGATTTGGCATTGTTAACTATTATACGTGATATTTATGTGATTAAGATAATGGTAAATACCTTTAAAGCTGCACTCAGTTGTATTATTTTCCCTTCTACTCATAGCATAAAATTATACAGAGATATTGAAACGCAACAATTTGATATCAAGAAATTTCTTAAATGCTGACTGTTCAAATTTCCCGGAACTACTGCGCTGCCGTCTGGATATCAAAAGTACATAATTCAACTCCAAAGAATCAGTAGTTCAATAGTAAGCAGCATCTATCTATTTGGTGATCCTGGGTGAAATCAGGGGGGCAAGAGGATTGATTAACGTCAGCCAGCCGATTCCAGTGATTCAGTCGATTCCAAATTGATCTAAGATAAATTGTAATCTGTCTGTAGTTATCAATTACATATTTGGTTTCAGTCACGTTTATTGATAGACCGGTATACTTGAAGTTAAAACTAGATTTCATTGTTTAACGTTAAATGTTCTTTCCGTCGCATTAAATTTCTATCGTATAGAAGAATATCAACAATCGAAGAACTTTTGATACTTTGCTAAGATGTGCATATTAAATATTCAATTAACATTAATTCCACGAGAAATTCTGTATTTCGGTAGAAGTATGCCGCGGTTATATCATCATCGTAAGCTGTGTCACGTAAACAATCTTGTGTTAAGAAAATGTTTATCACCTTCGTTCGTCGTGGATACGTGGAAAATACAGAGAACATGTCATAGTACAGTATCCTCGACGACGGCGTCAATCACATCCAAAAGTTTTCCCGGTACTTTAACGAAGCCACAAGCAAAAGAACTTGCTTTGAAACTCACGTCCGAAGAACGTGATCTTTTTTTAAATGCCCTCAAAGAGTGTAAGTCCGAAGAAGATAAAGCCGGATTTGAAGGTAATTATTTTACGTTGGAAGAAAAGATGGATCACTGAAGAATTTTTGCCTCGAAAATTTTTAAGGTGAGTTGGCTGCTTTCCGATGGAGAAATAAATTTGGAAGGCCTAGCAAGGTACCATCGTTAGGCGACGTAGATCCCACAGGCAGTTACTGTCATGTACCAGAAGATTGGCTGATGAAGAAGTATGGTAGGACTATCAAAACATTAACTAATGAGTAATTATTAACACGTAAACTGCCATGCACCTGTCAGCAGTCATAGAATACATAGAAGTATGACTGCTGACGGTTGCATGGTGGTTAACGTGTTAAGAGAGTCTATAGTAACTTTGATATATTATTAATGAAAATAAATCTGGGTATTGACGTCCCTTGATATTTGATATTTAGTACGGTTGACCACATCAAAAATCCCTGTTCCTTCTTTTCTGAAAAGATTTAACATCTAGTTCTCGCGTACTTGTACTTGGCCTGAGACAAGTCCTTGTCTCTTGATTAACCAACATTGATACAAATGTACTAATAATGTCGGCTCTATATGTTAAAATCCTTATTACCATCATAACATGATTAAAGTTAACTTTCATTATTATTTAACAGTCTAAACTTTTTCCTTCCATCGCATTCTACATGGACATTATCCCGTAAGTCTATTTCCATGCTTGTTAAATTGAACATTCTACTCAACTATGTCTTCTAATTCTTTCACTTACTTCTCCTATCCTGACTGAACTTTCTGGATATTTTACAAAGACAGCCACAGAGGCACAGTTAGGTAATATGTTACATACATTCTTGTTACTTACAGTTGACACTGTATATAAAATAATGTTAACGATCATTAGCAACGTTAAATAACAATTCTGTAACAATTGTTACCTCATAGAATATATATGGAAGTTAATACCTTTGTTTTATACATGAAATAGAGTTTTATGATACACAGTAGTTATCAATCTTAAACCTTAGAAGATCCAAGTTTGATACGTACACCTTATATTATACATTTTCCAATACCAACAAATTTAATTGTTCTATATTCTATTATTTTGCATTGAACAAAACAAAGTTAATATGAATTAACACTCTACTTTATCTATGCAATCTTCCTGCACTTAACAATGAGGGATGAATTTCTATTAAGCCAACAACTTTAATTCTTCCAAATGCACGATACACTGATGGATTCTTATATGTCAGTGCACATTATGTTACAATTAATTTCGTGCTTGGTTAAATACTATAATGTTAAATCTGAACATATTTCATAAGATAATCTCTTTAGTGCATAGTTTTTAAGTTATTTTCAATGCATCCTACATAATTATACTCTTGCATGATTTTAAGAATGCTATTTTTATTCACCTAGTGTACTTTAAATCATTCATTAAGCTTTGATGTAAACATTTTCAGGTACAAGAAAAGTGTACATTTATTTCAATAAAGCTTTGTTTCTTAAAGTTTCGTCTACTTCATTAATTAATTAGTTTTCCTATGAATTTTTTTTATGTCCGATTAATCACAGCGAGCACTATTGATTATATCTGTTGCAATAATCATAAGTTACTTAAAACTGTCTGTTAATTTACTATGCTTTATTTATAAACAACGACATGCAGAAACATGTTGTCTGCCCTTTTTTTAGTTCCAATGGCAACAATATTATTTTTCTTTGTGATTAAATCATTTACCACGAAGCTTTTTAATAATTCAGTTGTATAGGTCAATGTTTTGTTTCACGGTTCATAGATTTATATTGTTTTTTTTCCAATTACAGTTGAAAATGTTCCAGAACCGTCTTCAAAGCAACTATTATTAGGTATGACATTAACTTACAAATTTCATTCATAATATTATTTTGTTGCAAAAATAAAAAATAATTAATTTGTTTCAAATTGAAAAAATTCTTCAAGTACGCCCACTGCTTCGAACCTAATATTTGCATGTGGTAATAACAGAAAATATTTTTACAGTAGGGATTGCAAATGCAATTCCTTTCATCGGCTTTGGTTTTCTCGACAACTTCATCATGATTGTCGCTGTACGTATCACAGATCTATACAGTTTATTTCGAAATTTTCAACTTACGCAATTTCAGGGAGATCAAATTGAAATAATGTTAAATAGAAAATTTCCGATATCGACTATGACGGCAGCCGCCCTAGGAAATACAGTATCCGATATAATAGGAATCGGGTCTGTGCATTATGTTGAGCTTTTTGCTCAGAAAATTGGATTTAAACCACCGAATTTGACACCCATGCAATTAAGTTTACCTAAGATCAAATTAGCAGCTAACGTGGTATGATATAATATAATTATTCTAGCAATCGTAAATATTTCACCGATCATCTAATGTAACTACACAAAACTAATTTACAATAATTTAGGGACGAGTCATCGGCGTTACGATTGGGTGCATCATTGGGATGTCACCAATCCCCATTTTTGCTCTGCTACATAATAATAGTGCAAACTAATGTTTGGATATTTTACCACTATTAGCAAAGCCGCAAACTTCTACTACTACATATGTAGTGTTAAAAAAAATGTATAACAATCGAAAGGAACACCAGCAACTTTTATCCTGCGTTTCATACAAACTATGAAGCTTCAACGATTTTTTGCTATTTTAATTTATGACAATCATAGTGTCAATGTAAAATAATGTAATGAATGTACTTAATGTATTTAATGTATAAATGTGTATAGAACAATGATATGGCACTAATATTAGCATTAGCAATAGTAACAAACTTACAATGTATATTCTTTTTTGTGTTTATTTTTTTACTATATTCTGTACCGTTCAGACACGAGATACCCGGAAGGATTATGTGTTTCTGGGTCGTGAATAGTTTCAAACTCGAGTGGTATCTAATATATTTATTGAAAAATTACTCTGTTAGTATATAAGTTTACCTACAGGTTTCACAAGTTAGTACAAAAAATATATTTTTTTGTAAATCATTCTGGTAAAGATATTACGTGCAGACGTTGTTTGAAAACTTAGATATAAACGAAAGGTAATTGCAACCTTCAATGCTGATGACCAAGAGTTATTTTTGTAACATAATTTGCATAATATCTCCAATCATGCAAGAGAAGCTTCAGGTCTATACCTAGAATTTGTTTCCATTTAACTTCCATTACGAAATCATTGGGGTCTTGTATCAATGTCGTAGCATCTAGTAAAAATCTGCTGGTGGTTGCAAAGGTATCAGCGTGTTCTATTTTATCGTTATTTACGTGTAAGGTATTTGCTGGTCCTAAGCCTGAATACTCTGGTAACCAGGTCATAACTGAATTCAACCACCATTCCCAGCTCGCATTTTCTGTTTTGTTAATCTTAACACCTTCGCAGTTCTCTTGAGTGTGATTGCAACTCAAGGAGATAGACATGAAATCCGTTGATAGAACGTCTTCTGATACAGTTTGAACAAGAGTGGATTCCACATCTATTATCGGACTTATTTCTGCTTTCGTAATGTTAGTGGGATTTGCAGTTTGCCTCGGGCTGAGTACTGTCCCAGGAAAGTAACTTGCTACTAAAGCAGAGCCCAACAGAGTTACTACTCCTGCAGCATAGGTTGCCAAACAAATGGATGATACATTTATGACAGCATGTGCAATGGCGACCAATTGCATTGAATTCATTAGACAACTTAGCTCAGTATATGAAAACCAACCACGTTTTTGTCCTTCTTTATATGCTATATCCTTCTCTAATCTTTGTAACCTTTCCCAAAAGTCTTGATTATGCACAAAGATCGTCCAATCCTAAATAAAATAATTCATAGAATTCAAGTTTCAACTACCAAGGGTTAGTAGTTTATCGTATTACTTACAATAGCTTTAAGAAAGTCTTTTTCCAACTGATTCAGATGAGTTATACTTAAGTCTCCTGACTGTGCCCACTCAGGATTAAAAACTTCATCATCTTCGCCATCGTCGTTTAAGAATTTACTAGCCACCATCTGTTTATCGAAGGATATCCAATTTGAAATATTATCTCTTTTAATATAGATAGTACAAGATTAACTAAATGGGATAAGAATTTTACCAATGAAACAAGAAACAGCTCGGAGGGTGCCACTTGCTGAAGATACTCCGGATTACAATCTTTCAGTCTTTCCAAGTACAATAATGCCAGAACGAGTGAACAGGGTGAAACGCATGCATTTCTAGAAATTCTACTAGCTTCTTCTACATCTAGCCGTTCGAGTGTATGACCACTTTTCACCTCTGTAAATAGTTCCGCTGCCAATTCTAAGAATAAATGTTTTTAATTACATAATCAACAAACTTGTAAATACTTGGGCAATGAAATGTTTAAATAAAAAATTTAACACTAAATTGACGTAGGGAGTACAGCTTTCTTTTAAATATGGATATGCCTGATATAAAATACAGGAATAAAGTTGCTGTACTAACCAGTAACAGGCAAACTGAGGCAATCAGGCATCGGTAATTTTGCGTAGTATAGCGATTTTGTTATTCGATTTATAAACTCGTCATTATTTCCCATGCTCTGTAAAAAAAATCCATACATAAATAGAAGAAACGCACCCTAACCCCACAAAACGTGATTGACAGCTATACTACCTTCAGTTTCGTCGGTGCTTTACTCCCTCTCGAAATACTCGTCATGTTAGTATTTCAACGAACACCGAGTAGCTTTTCCGCGCAATTTCGAATTGTTTAGGTGAAAAGAAACTAAGGGTCGGTGTTTTAAAATTTCGTTAAATCGCGTGTCAGGGTAACCGAAGCAAACGTGTGGCGAACAGTGCCGAATGGAAATGGAACATGGGATCTAATTTCGTGAAAAGCGAAACGTCTCACAATACGTTCCCGCAGTGCATGATGAATGAGGCCAAAGGCAGTGCCATTCATGCCAATATAAATTCGAATCAGCTGACTGGGAAACACGTATGGTTTTTTTTTTAGACGAAACAGATGCAGACGGAATTTAGTGTGCATATATAAGTAATAGAAAAGGACGATCCTAGAACGAAAGTAGTCCTACTTTCTTTTACTTAAATAATACCTGTTTGATACTTGTATTTAAAATTTAATAGTTGGGTACTCTTGTAGTTGGCATAACTGCGAGGCAATGAACCCGTAATTGAATTACCAAAATCGAACGAGTTGAAGTGGAGTGAGTAGAAAGAGTGCTCTTGAATAAAATATATAGCGATATAAGCGAAATGAGTTTTTTTATATTTGAGGCGAGATAAATAGGTTTTCGTGAAAGAGAAGCGTCTGTGCACCAGGGGATTGCGATTTCTTTAGCGGGCTTCGACGGTTCCTATGTAGGTGTGGTGCGAGGATACTGTTCTCTTGCTGGACTTATTAGTGATTGTCTTGTAGCTACTTTCATACGCTAAATAGGTTATTTGACATATGTCAGATTTCTTATTACCGAATTAGTGACTAATTCGCATCACCGAGAAACTTAATGAATCGAGTGACAAGTGGTGTAAAGCAATAATAAATGAAGTGAAAATGTGGTGGTAGTGATGCGTTTAAAAGGGAAAAACAACACTAAATCGTTCCACAGCGTTTATAAGGTGTTTTCTCGTATATGTCGTAAGTATTCAGGATTGATGGTTTTAATTATTACGACCAACTGTGTTCTTTTCTTATTCTAATATTCTATTCGTAGAAAGAGCGAAGATGCGGGGTTTATTGTACGAAAGTTATTTTCGATATTTTTATTGTACTTGGCCCGAGATGAGACCTTGTCACTTGATATTCTTACAAATTCAAATTTTGTGTTACAATTGAAGGTCATTTTTGTCAATTTAATAAATGCCGTGACATGCTGTTCCACAGGAACGGCAGATAAAAGACAACTTGATGGTTTCATGGCGGATGGTGCGGTGCCGCCAATAAAGAATGGCCATACTTGTAATAATATGGGATTTGCCACGCAACCTGTAAAACAAACCTCTGATGTTTCTAACGTAGTCTATGCGGTGGGGCAGTATGCCCCTAAAGTTTTAAAAAATCTAAATGCCCAAAGACTAAAGAATCAATTCAGTGATGTGGGTTTGGTCGCCGGCGATAGTGTCATTAGGGCACACAGATCAGTTTTGGCGGCAGGAAGCGCATATTTTAATGCCATGTTCACTGGAGGTTTAGTAGAAGAACAACAGGAATTAGTAGAGATCCATTCGGTATCACTTGATATCCTCTCTGTTCTGGTGGATTTTATTTACACTGGGAATGTCGATATTACTCAGGACAATGTTCAGGAATTATTCTCTGCTGCTGATATGTTGGAGCTGGACGAAGTAGTATCTGGCTGCATTGCCTATTTGAAACAACAGCTCCATTACTCAAACGCCCTTGGGATTTATAGGTGAGAATGCTTTGAATAAAGTTATTAAGGAAATTCTACAGAATTGATCCACTGGATGACGTGCTACGAACAATGACTTAATAGATTTGCAGAAGCACATAACAGATCTGACCTTTTGGAGACTGCCCTACGCTTTATACAAGTCAATTTTCCTCAAGTGTCTCAGGAGGAAGAATTCTTAGATCTGCCGAAAGAACATCTTGTTCATTTTCTCAGTAGTGATTACATCCATATTGATACTGAATTCCAGGTTGGTTTTCTCAGATATTTACAGTTCGCTCAACTGACGATGTACATTGGAAAAATTAATATATTGACTTTATAAATAATTACTATTATTAACAGGTCTTCCAAGCAGCGCTTAACTGGATTGTCCACGACATACCAACGAGAAGGTGTTATGTATTCGAAATACTAGGTCATATACGTTTACGGCTGTGTTCACTATCAAAGTTGGAGCGAATTATAGTCGATTGTAAAGACGCGAGTCTTATCGTTGCTTTACGATCAATACAGAAAGATTTAATATCGAACAAAGGATGCCTTGTGCCTCTTCACGTACAACCTCGACTGTGCGCCAAGAAAAATATTTTGGTGATTGGTGGATCAAAACGTGAACATTCCACAGAAAGTTGGACTAGAGCTGCTGAAAGTACTTATGAGAGTATTGAGAAATATGACATATTTACTGGGTACAAATATTTTGTGAAATACTAGTGACTTATTAGTTTTTAGAAGTATAATGAAAAGGAGAAGCATATTGATATGTACATGTAAAACGTGCTATATTCTTTTTTCCAGTGAATGGAGCGAGGTTGCTCCAATCGGGATAGGCCGAATTTTACCAGGAGTAGCGTTATTAGATTGTAAAGTGTACGTGGTTGGTGGTGAGCTTGAGTCATGCATCATTGCCAATTGTGAATGTTATGATCCCCGTGACAATGTCTGGACTTCTATTGCCTGTATGGAAGAACCAAGATGTGAATTCGGACTTTGTGCCTTGGATAATAGCTTATATGCATTTGGTGGTTGGGTAGGTGAAGACATTGGTGGGTCAATAGAAATATATGATCCCATAACAGACACGTGGACACTAGATGGACAACTACCAGAACCACGATTCAGCATGGGAGTAGTTGCTTACGAAGGTACTTTAATTGAACTGAATACTATAGTTTTAATAGTCATTGGTTTGTATTATAAAACTATTTGAATTTATTATTGCTTTTGCCGACGGTCCAATAGAATAATCAACCTTGAATTGCACATGAGTTCATTTTGTAATTAGTGTAAAAACTTCTTTAGGACTAATATACGTGGTTGGCGGTTGTACACATAAAAGTCGACATCGACAGGATGTGATGAGTTATAACCCAATAACTAGAGAATGGACTTATTTGGCTCCAATGCTCACGCCACGCTCACAAATGGGTATCACTATTTTGGATGGATACATTTACGTAGTCGGTGGTACTAATAAAAATCAGGAAGTCCTGACATCTGTAGAGCGATATTCATTCGAAAAGGTAATTGGATTTTAATCTGTAATTTTTTCTGTAGGCTTTGTGCTTGACGCACTTTTTTTATAATTTTTCAGAACAAATGGAGCACAGTTGCACCCATGAACATGGGTAGGTTGTACCCAGCAGTTGCTGCAGCCGATAGTCGTCTTTATGTCATAGGAGGTGATCAGTCTCAGGAAATCAATTTTTATCGAACGCAAATCACAATTTCTACCGTTGAATGTTACGATCCGCAGTTGGACAAATGGCACGAGTGCGCTTCTTTACCTACAAGTAGAGGTGAAGCGGCGGCAATCGTGGCACCTTTTTGATTAGAATTTCTTTTAAGCTTTGATCGACTTACATGTACTACATTCAGTATATATTTTATATTGTTTTACCCGTATGCGTTCCTTCTTGAATTCCAGATGAATGATACTCTGATATCTACCTAGAATTATTTAGTTCTAAGCAATATCAAACGAGGAACATATACAGATTCTTAATCGGTATCTTCTGTTAAGTCATGTACACCGATATCATTGAACAATTGTAAGCTAGGACATAATGTTTTTATAGATCATAATTTTGAAGGAGCCTGGATAACAACAGCGTCTTTCGTTTCTGATTAGCATAAAATGCAACAGGGATTTGAAAAAGAATTGTTTTACTGTAAAAGTAGTGAAATGTTATTTCGTGTACCCAAAATATTAAATTGCGTATTACTGGTTTCGACGAAACATTCATTGCGAATATCTATGAATGAGAATACTCGTATCTATGACTTCCAAATATTTTAGAAAGTTATTCGAGCATAAAAGATTTTATTAGTTATAGAAAGAACTGACAGCCTTTACATTGCATAGTCATCTACCAAAGTTATTGAAAATACGAGATATGATATTCTATTGTAAATTTGATCACATCACAACGAGGATAGAAGAGAACAACATATTTTCACGTAGCTTATGTAAAACAAGGATTTTATAGCGTAAGGAATGCAAGTGAGATATCAGTTCTTATTATGAATTGTATATTGCAATTACACGTGTTTGTGATATTGAGCAAAATTTTTTCCTTAAAATCAATACTTTTTGCAGTAATTAGGAAAGAGTAGCATCTACTTAATGCTGCATTAATGTTAACCTTTTAACTGTTTTCGTGAAAACTTGTGTCTCGAATTATTAGTCGTTTCTGATGGTGTCATTCATAACGTGAAATCTTAAACACTGTTTATTGGATAGAATGTACTTTGACTGCTACTGAACGAATTATCACAAACGTAATCATCTTTTACTTTGTGCCTAAAATGCTTTGTACTACAAGTCAGCTTGCATTAATAGCTTTTACAGAGACAACTATTACTGTATTAATTAGATTTCAGTTTCTAGAGGTGTGTCTGGTGCTATATTTAAAATATCTCAAATTGAAAGAGTATGTTTTCTACGCCGAATATAGTTACGAACAAAATATCTCATTTCTAAAATTCTAAATATAAAGAACATTGGACGGAAGCATGAATTGCGAATAATTAAAAACTACATATTACGTTTCCAGAAAGTTCATGATTAGAAATCTTAATCATAGCATATACATTACCCTTGCGAATTCACAAAGCATAATAATAAAAGTACTTAGATACTAAAATGCTTTTTATGGAGTGTATATATTGTATCAATGTGATTCTTAATCAGCTGCCCTTTATGTTCTCTTTACAATAATACACGTTTACTGCATTATATAAATGACAAAAATATACGTACTTCTTATACCAAAGTCTTGTTTCCATTAATAAATAACTTGTGTAAAATAATGTCGTGCTATTATGGCATAATTCACGTAATATAGTAATTCTAGCGATAAAGCATTTCAATCCAGCTTTGTTTTACCTCTTTGTACTCGGAGAATCATGTCCGCTATTATACACTGTAATCGAAACATATATAAAAGTATCGTTTACACGTTTTGCAATAAAGGTAATAAATTCATCCCGCTTCAAGCGAAACCACCTCTGAAAAGTTACAAAAGTGTATTATTGAATTATGTACTGTTTATTCAACTTGTTTTACATGTCTTTTTACCTTTATTGAAACAAAGTATTGCTGATGAAATCCATTTAATCTATTATAGTTTAGATTAAGATATGTCTCTCAACATTATTGTAACACTGAACGGATGATGTGTGTCCATACATACATTATCAAAAGAGAGTGCTATTAGGTGAACGGCCTTTGTGTATCATTGAAATCTTTCTTTTACGATTCCAAGAGCGTAAAATTTAGATTTCGCTTGATTTTCGATTAAGAAAGTATGTGTAGCTGTAGTCCGTACTAAGTACTTGTCAGGACCGAAACTAAAGGAATTGCATTGAATTCATAAATTATTAAAAACGGATTTCATTAAAGTATGTATAGTAACATGTACGCGTTTATGCATCTACGTGTGTACGCTTTATGCCAATTTTCGAAATAAACAAAAAAAGCTATTTGGAAATGCAGTAATGTATCACACATCATTTTTATACAAAAACTATTGCGTTCAATAAGTGTACGCGAAACGTCTCATAGAGAGGAAATATGTTTCGTAAACCAAGCACGACTGTATCCTTTAATACTTAAATCTGTAAAACAATATACATACTTACATATTATAAGTTCGACGCATGACCGTTGTACACAGCATATGCTATTGAATAATCCTACTCTGTCTTACAGAATTAGAAATAAATTTTTTGAAGATATCTTTCCACTGGGTTCGTTTCTACCGTTTAATAATCAAGTTCTAAGAATGAAAACTTTGCAAATTTGTACCGTGCTCCAGATTGTCATTGCAGAATATAGTACTTTCGTTTTGCTATTGATTGACAACATAAAATTAGTTTTTTTTTCCTGACTGAAGCAGTTGACTAAGTTTCCTGAAATTATAAATTATATAGGAATGTCTTCTACGGGGTTTAGATTGTGACCAAGGTAGAATAAAATTAAAAGGGAACAATTGAATCGACGTTCGAGAGACGAATATTACAGCACAAATTCAATTGTTTCAGATATGAAATTGTTTATTCATGTAAGAACTGACACGTATTTTCTGCAATCAAGTCTGTATTAGAAAGAAACTTTAATCCGAAGAGATTTATGTATAATCTGCTGAAAGAAGTCCAAGAAATAAATACTTTCAAAATTCTTTGTAGCGTCTACCTTATGTGTCTCGTGTAATATAACTATTTAGCTGATTTATAAACATTTATAAGCTGATGATGCTAACTTTCATGAAGATTATATAAACGTATAATACACATCTTTTACATGTACCTAAGCGATTACAAAACGTAATCTAATTCGTATCTAATATATTGATTCTTTGGATCATTCATAATTCGAGGATATCCAGCTACAAGAGCGTCTTGTCCGCCTATGTAAAGAGAATTATAAATTTTCCAATATACATCTCGTACTTTGCGGGCCGGATGGAATAATCCCTGTAATAATAAAAAATACCATTATTACCTTTTATTCCCTTTACGTGATCTTATATCTGGTAAAACAGAAAATTGATTTATATATGGTCATTCAAGTAAACGCATACCTGTAACGTGTATTGTAATATTTTAATTGGTCCAAGAGCGACACGTAAACCATCCACAGCGTCCATAAATGCTTGCACCAAGTGCGGCGAGGTCTCGAAAACGTTTGGCCACACATGATTCAATAAATGTATCAACGCATCTTCACACCCGAATCCATAAACACCCAATGCCATGTGTTTAATAGCAGCGCAAGCAGTTTGCCTATGTACTAAGTCTCTGTAATGTAAATTGGAAAACTCTCATTAATTAAGTCTATTCTAAATGTTAATTGTTTACCGAACGTCTTTTTACCTGTCCATGAGCGCGTCCTCCAATAATGGGCTAACCGCGTATATATAATCCTTTCCCATTTCTCCAATGTATTCAAACAAAAAGGACAATGATTTCAATACTCCGTTCTGAACATTTAATTCTGGTACCCTGTATTCGTTCATCAGTGCCGGAAGTACTGTGAATGGACTGCATGTCTCGGCAACGATAGCTATAGCTACCGTCGTACATACACGATTTTGACGTTCTTGAACTTTTAAGTTATTTAAAAGCGTTGCTAGCACATCGTGAGGTCTGTAATAAAAGCGGCGCGGTTAATTTTGCGTATGATGTAATCAAATGGAAATGTAAACTTGTTATTAAAATCCAATTTTTCAATTTCATTATTGATAATCACCCTATAGCTTTTGCAATGTAACCGAATGTGTTCACTGTAGCTCTCCTAATTGCTTTTTTATGGGCTTTGAGTAATTCCAACAGTTCGAAACATATCCTCATCCATTCTCTCGCAGATACATATTCTGGACCTCTATCTGCGATTCTACCCACGAGATCAATACAATTCTCTTGTACCTATAAAATAATACAAATTTGAGCATTTAACGTAAGATGCATCTATGCGCAGTTCATGAGCATTTATGTAACTAACCTTTTCGTGTCTGTTTTTCAAAATAGGAGTAAGTCGCGGCAACAGATCTTTTATTGGCGGAGTCATTTTTGTCATTCCTATAACGTTAACGATAGCTTTTAACGCGCCTAAAATGCTTCCTAATACTTCGGGATATTCTTCTCCCAAGTATTCATAAAGAACAACGCCTAAATGTCCCATCAATTTTTCCTATTGGTACAAGGAGAAACAACTATTAATTATTCGAATAAATAATTATTATAAGAATCGAACTTTTCGTACGAATAATTAAATATGGGGGGGGGGGGGGGGGGCTTATATCTCACCTCCTGACAAGTTTTCATAACAACTGCAATTCGCGATATCAAATCGGCGGCCTGCTGCCTCACTTTAGCAGATTTATTGTTCAATCTCCATAATATTGTACCGCATATTTGCGGAAGATATGCCTTCACTCTCTTTCCTAAAGTATTTACAATAGTGCCGAAACCGTTCAACATCACGACGTCCTGCAAGAAACATCAATTGAGTACAAAAAATACATATGCTCAATGGTTAAAAACTCACAAGTCACACCAACCTCCGTAGTTTGTTCCTGGAAGGCGTACAAAATACCATCTATAAGTTGCTCCTCCAATCGAGAATCAACATCAGCCGCTCCCAAGTTACCCATTATCTTTTCGATGGTTTCCATAACCATCTTTCTGTATTGCTCATTCTCATCTTTCAAATCGTCCACCACTCTGTTAATAATTTCTGACGCACCAACTTTGTTAGCTATTTCTACCGTTGTGTCGACAAGCTGTAAAATGAAGGTTCGTTAAACTTTTTCGAATTTCTCAAATTTCTCCGATGGCGATATGTGTACATACCTGTCTGTAATTTCTACGATCAAGCGCCATTCGATGATTCCAAAAGTGTTTGAAGAAATGAGGAAGGATTTCGTCCTTGATATATTGTGCTTCGACACCATCCGTTCCGCAACATTGTTTGACTACCTGTTATAAACGATGTGTTGCCGTTACTTTATATTCATCAGACGCAATAATGATAATATTAAGAGCTTTCCTATATTATTCCAGCCACTTACTTTCAAGACAATTTTCTTCATTTCTTCATCAGGGGACTGAAATTCACGAATAAGAATCAACATTACTTCACGAGTGTAATAATTCGCGTATTCAGCGTCCATAAGGGGGATCAAGTAGCCGATAGCCTTCAAGAATGCGGCAAGACCCTTTCCTCTGTGCGTACGAATACCTTTCCAAAGCGGTTTAAGCACAGAATCGAAGCTCTCGATACCGTACGGAGTTGCGGCTTCTGCCAAAGCAGCAATTGCCAGAGCGGTGATTGTACGAACTTTCTGTTGTTCATCAACCAAACCTGTAAACGTTAATGCTCGTGACTTGTTTTTTTAACCGATCGCACCTTTATGGAGTAAGGATGTTGTACTTGCCATGTTCGATGATTTCCACTAAACTTTTCAGATGCGGCAATATGGCACATCCCATGAGAATAGCAATTTGTTGTACAATTTTGATACCCGTGTGCCGAGCTTGCCAAGATTTCTTACTTCGGCAGACAGCTTTCAAGAACGGAAGTAATGAAGGAATGCCCAACGCTGATGCTACAACAGCAAACGCTCTTGCTGTTGTGTTACGAACGTACTCATCGATATTATCGATGTCGGGTCTCATTGTTGAGATCATAGTGGCCAGACCGGCAGCTTTTGCTAAATTAGAAATAATCTCTCGGCCTTCGACACGGGCATAGTAATCTTCATCGATCAAGAGAGGCTCAATAACAACCAAAATCTAAACAGGAATTAGGAAATTAATCTACCGTAAGTATACTTTAAAAAATCGGTCACTGATACAATTCAAGTAAGGAACTTACCTTGTGCACGTAGGGCCTGACCAAATCATCAAGTTTATAAAGAATACGATCGATAACTTTTACGAGCAGATGACGCTCTTGATCCTCCAATGTAGGAGACATAAGAAGAGGAAGTATCTGATTGAATAACGGACCTGCTCCAAATTCTCTTGCCTTATCAGTGATTTGTCTTAAAGCAGCTTTTCTCATTGGTGGTGTGCCATTTTTGATTTTCAAAAGCAGTTTCATGATCTTCCTTTCCTTTTGCTCTTCCGGACTAAGAGTTTCCTCGTCGACATCGACCAATAATTTATCGAAATACTGTGCATCCTCTGGCTTCATAAAAGGCAAATTTCCCTTCGGCTGATTGTCAACAAACTTCGCGCTTTTATCTTCAGTTTGTATAAAGAATCCTTGAGGTGTACCAGCGATTGGCGTTGGGGTAGCGGTAAGTTTTCGTGCAGGCGTGCGAATTGGAATGTATCCTATTAAAACGAAAGAATGTAATAATACACAATGTTAGTACAAATTGTGAATTCTCCAATGCAATGGATTACATACCAGCAGGTGGCTGCAGAACTTTATAACCAGGTGGAAACAAAGCATCTAGTTCGTCATCTGAAAGGGGCCTGTTCCTCTCGTCTATCTCACGCTCCCAGCGATATGCTTGAAGCTGTTCTGGTGTCATAGACATTAAATGGCCTGGTGTGGGAGTTGCCAGTCCCATGGCTTTGGGCCCAGTGGGTGTTACACCGCTAGGTGTTAAAATAGAAGCTTGATGAGGGGTCGTGAGAGGCGTTGCTGGAGTTTGTGGTGTCATTGAGCCAGGGGTCTGATTCGACGGTGTCTCGTCCCATCGACTCCGTCGTTTGCTGGCGGACGGTGTAGGTGTTTCTTGTATTAAATCGCCCGCGACTCGATCTGTTCTTGGCGTTTCTGCCCAACCACTGCTGTGCCCAGGAGTTTCTGTATTTTCGTAAATTTGGAATCATGTTTTACTCGATCATTCCTCGATTATCGTTTGAAAATAAGAAAGTTGGAAATACCAGCTTACCACGTTCAGTTTTCGGTGTTTCATCCCATCGATTTCTCCGACTCGAGACAGCTTTCTCGTGAGATGGGGTCTCTCTACCTGGTGTAACAGCGCCAGGGGTTGCATGACCTGGAGTAGCATCCCACATTCTTGTGCTTACACCAGGCGTTGCCCCAGGAGTTTCCCCACCTTTACCATGACCAGGAGTTTCATCCCATCTGATAGCAGCTGGCGTTACCTGATTACATTTCGTAATATAAAAATATTATTCCAGTGGATTCTATATTTTGTAACTTTGAATATTTATTGTCTTACGTCTGCATTGTCCCAAGATGTTGGTGTGGAGGCAGTACCGGAAAGTTTTTTTGGCGTTGGAGCGTCATCTGTTTGATCCCAACGGCCTCTCTTTTTAGGTGCCGGTTTTGGTTCACCATTTGCTTTTAACGTACCATCTTTTGCTTTTTCTGCTAGTTTCTTTCTTAACTGTGATCAAAAGAAGTTAGTTGTACGACTATTTCGGTGTTGAAATAAAAGTTTACTATGTCAAAAAGATACAAGGTCTAGGCTCGCGTACTTGTACTTAGCCAGAGACAAGACCTTGTCTCTTGTATTTATTTAACAGTGATTAATATCCACTTACTTCTGTTTCTTCACTTTTGAGCAACTGCTCCCGCATAATCTCTGTATATGTCCTAGAACCGATGTCTGGAGTCTTACCACCTGTAATCACGAATCAAACGTCACGCAAAGCGTAACCATTAGATAGCTGTTCAAATAATGCTCAACTTTCAAATACTTCTTCTGAACAGACCTAGTCATTTTATTACAATATTTATTGTTAAATGCCCTTAGAATATGTGGATATATTCTAAGTAAACTACTGGATTCACTCTCGTTTCCACGTTGCGCTCACCATTGACATAAACCGTAGTGATAAAACGTTTTGCAAAAAAGATCTTCAAATCAATTAATAATCGCACAACGGGTGTAAGAGAGTAGCAACAGTAGATGGCATATAGCATACGTACGTGAAAGTTTGGTGCCATAGGGAGCACTGTCCTGCTCAAGTCTTCCACATCGAAAAATACTTTAGCCATCTAAAAATCAACTCATTCTTGTTATTAATAATATTTGCACACAGACCACTCATACTATTTTTTTCAATATTTATGTTCTCCCGAAAGATCATGATACAATGAGAGTTTATCATAATAATTTTCAATGAAAAGGATTTAAATCCTGTATGGAAAATAAAATGCATGTGACATTACTTATACAATTTAGCTGTAACATAAAATGTACTGTTCCGAAACTAAAAATGTTAAACTGCATTTGTTTTTATTTTTGGATGCAAGAAATTGTCTAAATGGTATGTAAACTACAACAAGATGGATAAACATTTGTTATTATGTTTAAAATTAGTTATAAATGAATCGTTCAAATTATGTACTGTAATTAGTATTTATATACAAATATATGTTTAATTCCAACAACCGAATAAAAATTTACAGTATTATTTTTAAAAGAAAGTTTGCATGTAATTTGATTCTAATTAAACAAATCTCATTGTATCATGTATACGACGTGACTGTATTGCTGTAACAATTCAATCTCGCTTAACCTTCGACATAGTATCCTCGGTAAGCAGATGATTCCAAATGTGCAGACCATCACTAAGATTGGAAAAAAATGTTTACATTAGTATGTATTTGAAAGAATCACATTCACTCCCTCCATTCAAGCCAGTTTTCTACTTCACATTATTTCCTCGATTAGTACATACATCTGAGACGTATTAACTACTAACAACTGAGGTAATAGCTGATGTGTCCATCAAGACTTGAATGTAATTATAATGAATCTGAATGAATCATATAATACTCTGACTTACTTCAATATTTTTACAACAATAAATAATGTATACAGAAGGTACAGTTATTACAAAAATTACTGTAAATAAAACCAAGTTCTTGAAATCGTATAAACAAAGAAAATCAAGGTATTACTTTTTTTGGACTGCGTCAGACTTATTGAAAAGTTGTATCCTTGAATTAAAAAATTTGGATTGGATTATATTCCACTTGATTAAGGAATCATTCGATGTTTTGAATGCTTTACACAAACATACATAGATACTTATAAAAATGTATTCAATTCTAGCCTCAGTTATTACAGTTCGTAACACTACAGCTATAGATAATTGCATTAACAGCAACCAAGCATTTTTAAATAGATTGTATATCGAGCACATTCCCATTAAGATGGACTTCTTGAAAATTAAGATTATTCTATGAGAGCTGTAGTATTAGTATACCTCAAAATTTTCTTCAGTATTTACATAGCCTTATCTACGTAGCATACAGTTTTATACAAGGCAATGCATAAACATGATCGAAATTCATTAAAACATTTAAACCATCAAGTATGAAAGATATGTTGTATGAAGTGTCAACTGTTTTTACATTATAAGCAATTTAAAATAAATCCCTACTCAATTTTGTAAACAATGTTTTTTAATTGGTATATTACGAAATGGGGCTATACTTTCTCTCATGAAAACTACATTAAAAGTGAAATTGAGAATAAAAAGGGTGCTGTGATCAAACTCGCTTATAAACTGCTTTTTAACTACAATTTTGGGAATATTACAACATTGTAGAGAATAAAGCCAGCAGGAAAATGAAGTTCTTCATATTATATTAAGTTGAATTTTTCTAATGATACAGCAACATGAACGAAGTGGAAAAAGTCAACTTGATTTTATAAGATCAATTTAATCTTCGGAAAATACGATCAAGACAAATCAAGCAATATAGCAAATTGAAAGAATCAACATTCATATTAATAATTTGACCAGGGTAACTTCAAAAAGACATTTATGGGTACAGCTTGATTATAATCAGGTGGACTCTTTTTATGTGATACGCTTCAGTGAAATCAGTATGAATTATTTTATGAATTGCAATGTGGAAAGCTTAAGTGCTTATATACTTTGTTGCAATATAATTAGCATGAAATTATGCGTAATACTTTTGCCAATGTATTGAAAACAACATTTGATATAAGTTATTGCATTACGTAGAAAAGAATTTGTATCCTTCGCAATAATTGCCATGCTTTGTTATACTGTTCCAAAATATTAACAAAGGTAACAATATGCAAACACGCTTAATATCTAATTACCTGTTCCTTTCTTATAAATCTTATTCTATAAAGAAAACAAAATACCAACCTTCTGCAAAGGGATCGACACGTTCAGGAGAGATAACCATTCGGCGCCTTTTTTGCCTATATTCATCTTCTCTGTCAGCTATGGTGGGTCGTCGTCTGTCCGCAAATGGATCATAATCTTTTTCACTCTAAACAATAAAACAATGATGTATCACTGATGCCTTCTTTTTCTTTGAAACAATTGGATTTTTTAATTCTTTTCAACTTTTTTACCTGTGCAACGTCATTAAGCAGGGCCGCTGGCGCATTATAGCCTGGTCGTTTGTTAGAACTAAATGTGCTGGGTTCGTAATCTTCATCCTTAACAAAATAAAGAGCATCTCGTATTATCTATCGTTAGGGCTAAAAAGAAATTAAGTTGTATTTAATTTATGATCCAAGTACCTCGATTTCGTCGTTTGCCGCAATCGAAGTGACATAGCCGTCATATTTGTTGTTACTACTTCTGTCGTAAATGTCTTGATCATAAAAACCAGTTTTTCCTAGACCCACTTGATCCTTTTCCGCTGCTGCATTCTGAATCTCCTTTTTCTTCGATTGTATTTCTCTTATCTGCGCTTCAATGTCTGCAAATTGCATAATATATATTTATAATGCTGATAGGACAACGACGACTTGCAACTGTAAGGATCTGCTAACCATACAACCCTACGCAAAGCTTGGGTTACACGCTCTTAGACTAAAGAAATTGGTATACTAAATTGTTTCTAGTCACTTCTAATAGATGGTCACACCAATTCCACATATACACAAGATACATGGACTACGCATCACTGACCAATTTGTTTCATAAAACTCCCATTATAATATAATCTAAGCAATCCTTCAAATATTGGATAAATGGGAAATTAGTATGTTCTATAATCACAGAAAATTTAGGAATGTTCGAAGTAAGATTGCTTTAAGAATTGATAATCACTTCAAACGTATTAATGAATGCTTCAATTGTTGATGTGCACGCGGTTAACCTCTCGCGCGGAAGGATTTCATCTACGCATTCTACTTGTTATTTAATTGAGCCAATTAATACTAATATCAACGAGCCAATAAATTTACCGAATAACAAACAAACCTTCGTGCGTTCTGGGAATGGAGTCCATCGTGTCAGCGTCGAAGACCGACCATAGAATACCCTCGCGTACTTCGTCAGAGTTTTCTCAGATCTGACTACAAGTATTTGAGCACGGGAATCGTCGATAAAGCGTCACATAAGCTTTCGCTTATGCGTTTCGATTATGGCAATCGTGCAAATCGGGAGAACGACAATAAAGAACACAAACTTGATTTTTTCACGAATTTTCCGACTCGTGAACCTACAAGATAGTGTACTGCGTAGCGCGTTAGAGTTACAAAGGTGCGTTTCTATGGATCATAGTTACCGTTTGACGATAAGCCAAATTTTCACGTTACAAGTGCCGACATTTTGAGTTTGTACTTGATCATGAAAATAGTCCTATATTTGGAGACTTTTATTTCGTTGGTTAAAAGTCGGTCTAGTCTATGTATTATCATTGATTGAAAATGTAGTTGATCTAGAGCGCGCTGTTAAAAATTTTAGACACTGCTCTTTTTATGGTTATTCACTTTGTAAAATAAATTATTTGTCACTATATCCAAAGTCAATTATTAAATTACATTGTAAATATCTAGATCTGAACGTTTTAATTCCAAAGTGCTTATCACTTGAAAGCGTGTATCTATGAAATATGGGTCAAACTTGAAACAATATTCAGTACCTTGTTAGGTAACTTTCAACGCTGTATAAACTGAAAATTAATAAAATAGTTAAATATTTGGTAATATAATAAAACTTACAAAGCATTCTGCGATTATTTACAATACACGTTCAAAATTACTCCAATTTTGTGGTAATTTAAAAGCATCTGGGAATTGTAATTGGAATTAATTCGCATTGTGCGACTCATGGATTCGTATTAATTAATTTCAGTAAATGCGCATTTATATGCAATCCCCAAAATACAGATAACGCGAGTAATATTAAAGTACATTCACGTAATCTTACACGAGTTATAAATGCATTTAAACGCATATATTTTTATTTTTACACGCATCTTCGTGTTCTTTTTTATCTCGGATACTGCGTTTCAAGAAGGGAACAGGTTTTCTGCGGTTTCTTGGAGAAGCATTGGCCTACGTGAAAGTGTTAACGTAGCGGCCGACCACGATGGTCATTAAGAAGCGCGCCAATCTCGGTGATTACTGTCTCCACCGTCGTGGCTCAGGGTTATCGTTTGTTTGTTCTCCGTCCGTTCCTCGTCCGATTATTTACGAATCAGTAGAATTTTCTTAATGCGTTCGCGTTAACTCATTTTCCACGACTAACTCAAACAAGAAGTGTCTCTTAACGATCAAAGTAATAAAAAGAATCTAGTCACGGTGGTATAAACTTTTATCCAAAATTCTTATCAAACTGCATCTTTAACACCAGATCTATCAATGGGGTCAAAATTACTTGTTTGTCATTTTGTTAGATTTTGTTCTCGAACATTTTCTAAGACTTTTTCTAAAATATATAAATAATTCATTCAGTAAAGCACTACTTTTTTTGTTGTTGACCTTTTGTTGTAAAATTGTATGTAATATACTTACATATCGTCGCGTAAGAAACAATTCAGCCTATCTGACATTTTTTGTGAAATACACATTTTAGTGTTTACAGCTTCGTAACATCGTCGTTCACTATTTTCTTATTCTAGTTAGAGAAAAATATCGATAGTTAAAGAAATAATTTTTAAGTACTTGAAGTTCATTTTTGTATATATGTATATCAATAAAACATAAGCTTTGTAACAGTTTCGTGTCTCTCCTGTAAACTTTCTTCAATGCTAGATAAGTGGTATTGTTTCTCATGCGACGATATGTATACTGAGATGTTTGTCGGTAGTTCTAATGTTAATTACAAAAATGTAACATGATTAAATGCATGTTTCCTTCGGTTCCAGTTGGCCAGTGGTCGTCAGAAGAATACTTTTGATAGTTCCCCTTGGTAAGACTGAAAACGTTGAAAATTTTTTCACCGAGAGCGTTAATTGTGTCATACGCATTTTTAGAACGCAACGTTATGCTTTCCAAGGATAAATACGATTCTCTTCTTGCTCCTTCCCATTGCTAGCGGTGTCGAATCGATTTCGATGCGCACGGCTTTATCTAATCAGCGTCTCGCGGTTAATAAACCATTTTCTTAGGTAAGACGACGACGATACGGGAAGAAACTCTGATCCTCTACCACAGGCGTGGCGCATAATCGATAAGGATGAGGTGCACGTAAATACTGGTGAGAACTGATAAAGTCTCTATCGTCAGGAAACGGCAGACGCGTATTTCTTTTCGCTGCTCCACCATCGATTTATCGCAGCGCGTGGGAATAGGGACGATTTATCAATTACGATCGCAAGGATCGAACGGAAGAGGAAAGTTTGACCTTTGCCATAGGTCAATCACGCGCCGTAGTAAAGTGATGCACGGCAAACAGCAATGAGATCGATGGGAGGAAACTGTGGAGTGCACGCGAAATGATAATAAGATCGATAAACCTCGTACTCGGGCGACAAACGTGATATATACGTACATCTTTTTTCTTTTTTATCACTGGCCAATCGAAATGTTTTATTGCACGCGCCTATCGATTATGCATGCGATCGACGTTATCTCGCATAATTATACCACGTATGTACGTTCGCGTCATTTGGAGGCGCGAGCGAATCGTTTATTAAAAAATCATAGTCCTCACGCCCATCGGAATCTAAAATTATAAGTAGCTAGACGGTGCGGTATTATAAATAAGCTAATTGGCATTCGATCGACGTTCCGTTAATTCCACTTTTAAATTGCTGATAAATAGTCATCCTTAATTACCGTTGAAACGAAACTATGTTTTTTGTTCCTGCTATTTGTTTGACAGGCGTTTCACGTGACATTTAGCGGGCGGGTAAAATGTCATTGCCCAAAACATTTTTTGGAATAGGATGTCCTTCGAAAAAGGAATGCGGTTATTCGAATTAACAATAGGATAATTTCTTTGGGATATGTGAGTCGCGTAATAGATCCGAGGGAAAGTAAAGTGATTTTTATTTGATTTGTAACGATAAAATGTCTCGTGTTATAATTAAATGACAGCACCAACTTTCTTCCTTTTAAACTTATTATATTAACGAAGTACAATTCCAGAGCTTATTAACCGCGGTTACGTTTTATTACCTGTCACCCGCACGATTTATTTATAAACTCCGAACAACGATACACGTTTACAGTATTTCATCGTATTATCAGTAGAACCGGTATTTCGAATTATTATTCTTACTGTCCATCCGCGTTTCGATAATGAATAAGATCGTATTCAACAATTTATTTTATGCGCATAATCAGTGGTAGCTGCAACATCCGGATACTCGTGACTCTTTGTTACCCATATTTTGCGATTTGCATCGCACAATTTGTTTCGATATTCGAAATACGCCGAAATTTCGAAATTATCGTCTCCGCGCGCGGTATCTCTCGAACGTCAGAGAACGCGCGGAAGGTATCGCACGGGTGTATCAACGCAATTTCAACATCGAAACGTGACTTCCTATCGCCGACAATTACTAAAGCAAGCGGGGCTCGCGCGCGTTTTGCGAAACGGGGCTCGCAGTCGCGTCAAAGCATTGACGGCGAGCCGTTATCGACTGTCCACTTCCGTGGGAGCGGCTTATCAGTAGAACGTTAGATGGGCTTAAAAATAGAAAACACATTTGTCGTGACACATATGGCAGACGACCCTCGGTATGGGAGATTATCTGCCTCTGAAACCAGAGATCGCCGGAAGATAATTAGAAACTAATACGAACGCTGAGTAACGTTGCAATTGCATTACGTTGCATCTTCTCACGTTCGATAAATAAGCTTGGATTATTTCCGTGAAGGGAAATCGTGTAATAAGTTGCTAATCGTCGTAATGTTGTTTTTACGCGTAACAGGATTAATGGAAACGACGCGAGGATAGCGTAGAAGAATAATTCGTTAGGATTAAACGGCCGTATTAAATATAATTTTATATTACATAAGTACATTATAATTATATTGTAATGTTCTTTATCAGATGTGAATTGTTGTTAAACAGCATATTGTCTCATTGTATTGTACCGGCTCACCATGCAATTTGGACATTCAAACAAATTTATTTTATTTATTTATTTATCTCCGTACTATTAATGATAGCAATAATTCTGCACTCGTTACTTTGCACGCTTATTGTATGATATCAATAACAGTCGCAGCTTCACAATTTCGTATTAACATTCATTAATTAACTAAACCATTAAGATTTCATCCAGCCCATTTAGAATTCAACCTAGTCGATAGCATGTTTGAATTTTATACCAATCCTAGAAGTTTTTCATTACGCAAAAGTATTTCGGTTAAAATGGATTTGTCCGTTTCACTTCGTTGTTAAACAAGAGATTCGGCGAGTTCGTAAAACGTATCCGTAAGAAGACGTCGAGATTAAAAATGGAAATGAACGAAATACTCGCGGTCTAATGCATCCGACGATAGTGCAGCTTCGAACGTCTCCTTGCCCAGCTACGCGCTCGTAATATCAGTTTTAACGTCAATCGCGCAATTGATCGTTGCATTGCAACTCGACCGATAATCTGGGAAGAACAATATCGATGTTAACGGTCGCAATCAGGGTCTCCTTCGAGCAAAATCCAAATTTGGTGATTTCAGTTTATAATACTGCTGTTATCTAAACGACGGCTATTAATAGGTGGCTAATAATAGCGGGAAGACGTATGGGCATTGCAAAACGATCGTACCTTTTTTTGTAAACGCCAATAAGTGCCAATCGTTCGCGGATTAGAGGTGATGATAAACGAGATGAACGATTTCAGATAAAACGTAATTTCGCGCATGTGGGACGCGATAAGAATCGTGCCTACGTACGTGATAGATTATTTTTAGTTTTAATCAAAGATTATTAATACGAAACCTGTACTCGATGTTACGCGATCAACGGGTTTAATCGCGTGCGCTACGCGCAATGCAGGATATTGACGAATTGCGATAAAATATTACCTCATCCGTCGATACTCGCATTTTCGAGCAACATGGTTCAAGGCTCCGTACCTAATCGCCGGTAATTATAGGTACCCGATTTATTGATAATAATGTAAATCCGATCTTGGATAATTAAAATATCACTTGCACGATGCACGATTACAGGTGTATATTTTCAATAACATTTCGCGAAGCTTAACATTCAGCGATAAGGGAATAGCAGATATTGTCGGCGTGTTTCCAGCCCAGTGAATTTTGTTTATTAATAGCAGATTATGGTAAAACATCCTAATCTCGATTTACCCACTAAACATGCAGAGGCGGCTATTTAATAATTCGACGCGTGGTCAAAATTTCATATTTTTTGTATCATACCTTAATAAGATTGTATACAATTGAATTATTATTTTTATTTAGTATAATCTAGTACACCAAACGCATGCTATTACTTACTTTAGTATAGCTAAATTATATTTGATCATTGCGCGGTATGTGCGTTTAAAAAACATTATTTATTTGAATGAACAATGAATTAGTCGACCGTATACTTGTCATTCTGTATCATTATCGGAATATTAATAATACTCACAGTTTCAAAAACGAATGTTTACGCATTACGAGCATTCCGCTTAACTTAGGATTAATATCGCTTCCTTTTCCCCCCTGATTTTCTGCATTGAAAATTTGGACCATAATCCAGCTTTTATCTTGTCTTAAATTCGAAAGCAAATATCCGGCAATCTTTACAGGTGGAATTGGCATAATAAATTTAACTTAAGAACGTCGTATCGATGTCACGTTTTTGATGGATCGCAAGACTCGTTTTAAGGATACCTTTATTTTTAGAATTATCATCGCTGCGCCATTCGCCGACCCGATAAAGTGTTGTACGCGAAACGTATACGCGCGTTCCGGTAACCCGCAATAAAGATATTAAGCGTTACTATCAGTCATGCGTCCGAGTCCATTCTTTTGTACTTTCTTTATGATGTTTCCGGGAAACAAGTTAGGATAATGAATTGTTGCGAGTCGGCGTCGTCTTTGCGTCGTTGTACAGTCCCTCTGGAAGAAGATACGATAACGAGGATCAGGTATATACGCGAGTTTATAATTACTTTCGCGGTAATAAGTGCGACCGGTTACGTTTTTCGCTTAATCCGAAATTTACCTTGTGGATTCGCGCAAACAGAGCTGAATTAATGATTACGTAAAAGAAACACGGGTTTTGGACATAGCAGAAATGATTTATTTCTTTGCCGGAAGTGTCATTTCACGGTTTATTATCGTTTATATTTAGTATACAAATTAACAAAAATCTTTAAACTCGCTTAAGGAGGGGCAGTCTAGGAAGCCTGAAATAGGGTTTTTCATCTGCATTTTTGTATGTTTAAACTACTCGTGGAATCAAGCTGAAACTTTCAGGGTGTGTTTATCGATGTTTGAGCATTGTGTATGAATTAAAAAAAAATTTATTTATATATTTTTGGCGATGTTGCATATTGCCCATTTCTTTTTTTTTAACCCTCCTTCGTCCCTCTCAAGGAGCGGCACTGTGGTGTGGCCACAGTCATGAAGCTGTTGCATATTGCTCATGGCGGGACTGTTAAATTTACGGGGGACGTAATATTTTCACTTGCAGACCTCTGGCACCAAATTTTTTCTGAAATTGTTGTTTGTTTTGGCTGCCGCTATGAAGTGAACCACGGAAAAAATATATTAAGAAACAGGGAAATGCTGGACCAATGAACAAAAAAAATCAATTTCCGTCGCTAAATTCGCACCTTCCCGCCTTTGTAAACAAATTAATAGGTATTGCACCAACAGCAATTTCCGAGGCACACTTCATAGAGCAACATATGCTTGATACGTTGTTCAAATTTCAAGTGGGTCTATTAGTTTTCGAAAGATTTAATTCGCCCGTAATCGAAAAAGGAGTTTCGAGAAATACGCGTTGAAAGTCTGGGCTCCGAAGACAGTTCGTGTGTCGCGGATCTGCATCGCTTCAGCGTTTGTGATAATATATTGCCCACTTGGTATTATATATATTTTTTGCCCTGTTGTTGTTTCGTTTGTTAGTGAATCTCTAACGTAACGTTAGTCCTTTTATAAAATTATCTGTGAGTGTACTTTTGCCCTCGACTCGGCTACTTTTCTTTACCCGCGCAGCATGGCGTCACACACTAAAGCTGGTAACCTTGTCATTCTTAATAATATTAAAATGACATTTGAAAGGAACATTCTAAAGACATCACACTATAAAATAATGCAAACAAAATTTTACGATTTTTTGGATCCTGCAAACTGTCCCACACTCTAAGGGGGGAGTACCCCGAAAATAGCTTCTTTTTTATTTAAGGTTTTTAAATATGCTCAAGTGTATACTGTTAAATTTGTATGAAGCACTTCGAAGCATTTCCAAAGTTATACAAATTTTAACGGATAAGACACCGTGGAATGCTGGCACTGCTCGAAACTTCAGACACATTTTTCTCAGAAACTTTTTTTATCTGGTTGACACGATGTCTCTGAAACTAATAGACCGATCGACTTCAAATTTTGATAGGTTATTCAGGGACTATCTGGCTTGTTACGTATGCGTTCGACGATCCGATTTTTTTTCCGTTCCAGAATATACACTAGGCGACAAGAAGGCGCCTTTATAACTTTGTTCTAAACGCATAGAACATAGAGTTTTCATCTTTCCATAGTTGCAAATTGCCTGCAATGGATCCCTCTTATTTCATATATCTCGAGTGCCCTACGATCCCCTGTCCTACGATACTCTCTCTCGCTCTCTCTTTAACCTATCCATATAGAGCCGTGCATTCTACTCTTCTACCATGCCCAATGCACTCCCGTTGCAGTTACGTCACTTTCCCTAAACCTTTTCCATATGGACCACAGCATCCATTTCACTACCAAAATTTCAGTCCTTATCGCATCCTCCCCTAGACCGAAAGACGAGGTTTTCAGGACCTCGCGGGGTCTTCCTAGTTAGACTTTCGAGCAGTACATAGCGTGGACTACGTTCCTCTTGAAGCATTTATTTAAACCATAGAAGCGTTTGCGTTTCCTACGGTAGTTTCAACTTGTTTAGTCTTGATTTTCCTCGCAATACGCAGGTGTTAGAGTCAACTCGAAGCTCAGGTTTTTCGACCATAACGTACAAAGGAGATCGTAAATCGTCACTGCTTCAAGGGTACACCTCGACTCACTGAGTACGGTTTAATTATATTCCATTACTTTCTTTCTCTCTTACTTTCTTTACACACGACATTTAACAGATGCTGTAAATTGTCTAAAGATCTTTGTATTGCAAACGCTTTCATTTTAAGAATATATCAAATAAATATTTGTGATTTTAAATTCGATTCGAAACTTTATTGAAATTAGAATAACACTTTTCCTCATGAATATACATAAGAATAGAAGTACTTCGTAATGTTCCCACACAAAATTCACTCTTACCGCTCGGAATGAATAAACAATTCCAAAGTTATGGGTATTAAGTTTATTACTTATTTGATACTGCCCGAACCTAGTCGCAATGGAGTTATCTGATCAATTCTGTAATCGCGTTCGACCATGTAAAATCATCTTTTGATAATAATTTGGTTACGGACCCGGATAACGTCGCGAGGGTCGTCAGTTCCAAATTCATTATGAATACTTATCTTTATTTAGACTCATTTCGATAGTATTCTGATTACGGACCCGGACCTCGTCGCGAGGGTCGTCAGTTTCAGGTTATTATCAGACACCCAGAATTAGAACAAAACGTTAACCACCTGAAACAGCCCGAGCCTAGTCGCAAGGGAGTTATCTGGTCAGGCTCACTACCGTATTTGTCACGCATTGACGTGCCTTAAATTCTTGATAAATGAAAAGCGCGTCGATAGCAATTAAGAAACTCGCCCGCCTCGTAACGGACTATAGCTAGATATAATAATTATGTACATAACTCGATTGGTCAATGAACAGCTCACGTTTCAAATAATAGATTGAACTACCGAACACCAGTTCGAAGACAATCGGTTCACCTTTGGTTTGTATACGTATAAGGAGCATCGGGGCGCCAAGGAGTTTAGTCTGGCTGCGACAATCGGTGGGATCAGCGCTCCAGTTTTGAATCTTCGTCCAGAATGGGTGACCACTGGTAAGTGACCGATTGAGCACTGGTGACTAGTGGTCAAGCAGTCGTGGATTTGTGGTCTAATGGTTCCTTCCCAGTTATTCGATTTTTTATCATATTTTCTCATCTGAACGTTGGTTCTGGGATACGAATATTTCTTTTCTGTTTCTTCGTCGGGTTAAACAGACGATTTCTCGATACTTTCAATTTTCGTTCTATGCGGCAATCTTCTTTTGTTGTTCTTTGTTTTTCATTTCCCTCTTATCCGATTGTTATTACTTGCACGTGACAATTTGGTCTGAGAGGAGTGTGTGGCAGCAGCCCGCACTTGTCTTAGATACCCAATTTGGGCCTGCCCCGAGTTAGAAATTCGGGAGGGGATAGTAACTCTTATCCTGCACGGTTAGGCAGGTGCTCGTCGGGGCTCCGCAAGGTGTCTTTGTAATCCGGGTTCTCCACTTAGCTCGTGTGAGGCGCGGGTCTCCTCTTCTTTTCTCGTAGGGGGCATGCGAAAGTTGCGGGCAAATAATGCTTTTGGACTTTAAATTCTCCCCAACTATTTTCGCGTCGCATTTCATCGTGTGTTTGTCGTTCAGCGAAATTATTAATAAGAAACCATTGTATGTACAAGGGAGATCGACGTGCGCTTGGTGCGCCTATCTCCCTTCGGGTCTCGTGTAGCAGCAACCTCCACGTGGTGAGACCTGGGCCGATAATATTTTCGTTTACTATACATAAATATTATTGGGCGAATAGCTGCGAATGTATTCTTGCTTATTTCTTCGGAACTTGACATAAGTTTCTAATTTAAATTATATTTATGCGCGGTCTGCGAGTGTTTTTATTTCACAACCGTTTAGTCTATTACGAGGTTGCTGCAGAGCGTCATTGTATTCATTTAAATTGACTCTGTTATATTAAGAAATTTAAGTGTATTCTTACATTTCACGATCAAAACTACTCCTTTATAAAAATCGCGCGTTCATCTCTTATCCACCGGTGAGTGCTCTATCTATAATACTTTGAAAAATTGTTCATCAAGTACATATATTTATGTGCATAACTTTGTCATCATGTTCTTTTGTTGCGGAAGTCTTCGTACTGATATTCTACAATATATCAAATTAGCCCTTTTTTTTAAATATAATTTCCAATCATATTTGCTTCTGAACAGCCAAACAAAAAAATTATTAATTTCATCTTCACGATCCTCGTCCGTGTGTGTCTGGATGGTGCGAGCGGGACAGGTTGTCTGAAGGAAAGAGAGTTGCATGTATACTGCGAAGTTGTCAACGTGCTGCGTTGTAGGCAGAGCGAGAAAAACGAGATGAAAGAAAGAGCGGGTAGAAAAAACACACCGACGAGCGAATGTACTGGTAGTAGTAAAAATTTCTGACCAGCATTTCAGTTAGATATTATACGCTAATCGATTATTGTTTACTAACCGATTATTTGCTACTGATGATGATTCTAGCGATTGTTTTTGTTATTGAAAAATCGCAGAACGCAACGTTCTTACAAATATCATTACGCCGTTATCGGTTATATCTGCGTCTCGTTCGGAGAAGGTAATTTTGTCATTGATGTATCTAATGTATCACCGAGTCGTACATGCATTCGCAATCCGGTTTTTATCATCGCTTGGCATTGCCAATTCTTTCTTATGCGCTGTAACTCCAAAGAAGCTTCGCCGATGTTTACAGCGGGAATTCCGTGTTTTTATAAATTGTTTACAAAACTTCGGAACACAGAAAAACATTTTAAAAAATGGTAGTATAAGTACTTGATTTATTACGACAACGAATCTATCGGGGTGAGAACCGTTCGTTCGATAATCGCTTGAGTCGTACTACTCACAATCAGCGTTATTAAAATGATCGTAAAGATTGAAAAAAAAATAGTACGAGTGAGGAGTCAGCTTCGCGTTATTTTTCGATAACACGAATGTACATGACGCAAAATGAGTCACTTTACGCACCGGGACGTAAAACATTACGACCGTAGCGCTCTAAGCCAGCGATTCAGGTAGTTTCAGATAAATCAACGGCATTGAAGATACGCTAAAATTGTTTCTATGAGCATCTCGAGGAAACGGTTGTTGTGGACTCGGACCGTTCTTCCTACCATCGATACGATCATTTTATCAGAAATCTAAATAACGAATCCCGAATAGCGTCGTTCAATAGCGCACGTTTAACGTTCCCCCGACGCATAGCGCTCAATTCAATTGTACGCGAGTAATTTACACCCACGCTAGTATATTGCGTTGCCCAGCTCGCGAAGGCGATAGTTTTTGAAAGAGCTTAAGTCCAGCTTGAATCTTTTCAAGGTACAAAAACATGGTACACGATATAAACATAGATTATTAAATGTTTACTGTGCTTTTAAGGCGCACCTTGTAAATATGCGCCGAAGGTCGAAGTAATAGAAGCGCGGTAGATCTATCTTACGATAATTTCATACGTACGACATTTGCTATGCGACACTTGGTATTTTAAAGTGAAGATGACGCGTATCGTATTGTTACTCGCTTAATCCTGACATAACAATGCAATCAGAACCGCGACTGTGTATTAATCGCTAAATTATTAACCCTTTTCTAGCGTTATCGTTCAAAAGCTTTTGAATAAGAACGAAAATAACGAAAAATAACAGGTGTATTAGGATGAATATATTTACATATTTATATAAAGGGAATCGATATCGTGGCGATAGTTCAGAATTACGCATAGTTCAGAATTCACGCTTAATAAAATCGTAATCGATAAATTATTAAACAAATATCTTCTCTTGGTCTGAAACTGTTACGCGCTAGCGTGAACGAGGGGAATTAGTTCAAAAATTCTGCGAGCGAACGAAAGGTTTAGATTTTTAACGTCGCGAGATAAATCGGAATCGAACGTGAGGATACAATCTTCCCAGCTCAGATAATATCCGGCGGCATAACAGACAAATGCATATTTACATTTTTATATAAAAGGAATCAATCGATATGGTAGCGTTAGGTAGGAATTACGCAAACACAGAAAATTATGCTTCACGCTTAATAAAATAATGCTCGATAAAATAATTAACACTATTTCTACCACGAACGGTCAAATTTCAAAACGGACCATTTCTTAAATTTCGTCTAGAATTTCCTATATACAAAGTTATTGCACCGCCACCCAACTTGAATGTTAGCGGGTTAAAATATTGATTAATAATAAATATTATTGTTAAAATATACGTTATCTGTTTCGAAATAAAAGAAACCTTATGTTTTCCATTATCAAATTGGTTAATATCTTAATTTTATATTAAGAAATATAAGTTGTTTTAAAGATCGGTCATTTGATCGGTCACGGTAGGAATAGTGTTAAACAAATATTTCCTTTTGGCCTGAAACTGTTAATAACTGAAACTGAAACGCGCTAGCGTAAACGAGGGCAATTAGATAAAAAAAATTCCGCGAGTGAATGAAAACTTTAGCTTCTTAACGTCGCGAGATAAATCGGGGTTCGAACGCGAGGATACGATCTTCCCCGCTAGGATAATATCCGGCGGCAAAACGGATAAATGCATAACTTACCGTTAACGATTGAACGCGAGCGGTGCAATGTGGTAGCTTTGCACGGCGTACCGTAAACAACTGTTTTAGACGGCGTACGTGACTATTGTGCATAATGAAAACGTTCCGCCGCGGGATTAGCATGAGAAAACATTGAGAAGCGGAGTTGAGATGCGCGGTCCACCGAGCATAAGTCAATGTGACAAGGAAGACCGGTTGCGCCGGGAAATAAACACGGCAAGGATGTTCGCTTTCTGCCGATGCGCCAGGAAATTCGGCGCGACTCGACCCGAGATATATGTAAAAAAATTTGACACGTCCGCGTAAAATGATAACGACTAACGTGGAATTTAAACGAGGCGCCGCACGCACGCCCTATGTTCGATACACTCGATGCGATAGTCGTTTTTCGAAGTGTTGGATCGTCAGAACGTGTGTCAAATGTTATTCAAACAATTTGGTATTTCGAATATTTAAGGAATATAATTTAGGTTTCGTCGGAGATCGCAATTCGCGCGAATAACTTGTAATTCTTTGAAGTACGATATTGCATGCGTAACAAATGGAGAAATTGGAATTTCTGCGTTTCTATTGAGTTATCAGGAATGCTCTATGGTTCGAGCATTTGTCAAATGTTACGCAAGCAATTCGAATATGATTCGAGAGATTGTTTCGGATATTTAAAGAATATTAATTGAAATGTTTCAATTTTCGAATATTTATGGAACATGATTCGATAGTCCAATGTTTCGAATATTCGTCGAACATAATTCAAACATTGCACTATTGTAATAATCAGTATTTCAAGGGCTCGGTCGAACTACGAGACAAGCGCCACTGCTCGCATTTTGCAGGAGAGGCGTTCAAAGTCTACGTCGCGCTTTTTGTACGTTTTGGTTGAACTTCGCACTTTAGCTTGATGTTCCACTCGTCTCATCATAATCAATGTTCCTTATAGATTACAGATGTTAGAACTGACACACGTGTCACGTTGTTTCACGAGTAAAAACTAAATTTAATTTACATAGATCGAGCCCTAAACGGTTTTGAAATGAAATTTTAATGCAATAGTCATCGAATACATTAAATTGTACCCGTGGCTACATGTTTCCGTGAAAAAAGCAATTTTCCGAAATTGGCGCCTATCTCGTTGTTCGACCGATTTATTCATAGCACTCCAGTTTACTAAATAAACAACTTTCCAAAACTACATCTTCATACGCAAGAAACTAAACAATTGGTAGATTAGTAGATGATTAGTAAATTACAAAAAAAATGGTTTTCATTAATTATCAATTTGTTGAATTAAAATCCTTTGCTACGATCTATTATCTTAGAGTATCTGTGAAAGTGCTTAAATATACTCACGCGAATATAACATTTTCCCCTTCAATTAGATTTCATTCAGCGCTGAAAGTGGTCACTGACTCAGGTGAGAGACGTTAATTCGCATATTGCACACTCATGACGCAAATTTGCTCATTCGCGCGCCAATACCTACTCCCATGAGTTTCGTTACATCAGATTGATCTTTGAAGCCTGCCGTCGGTACCTGGGAATCCACGATGACTATTTCCCGGAAAGGATCCCCCCCAGGATGACAGAGACGACGCCGCCAAAGAACAGTGACTCATCTAGCATCGGCGTATCCCGTATTATGGTAGTGCGAAATACATCACGCGAAATCTGAGATGCTCGTTAGTCTCGTTCCAGGTGGCTCGTTATCCTCGGTAGCAGTGTGTCAAGTGTCGCATAAGTTAGCCTCGACGCGCGACACTCGCGTAATGCCCGGTAAAGAGAGAATTATGAAAGAAACTCGCCGTACGGAAGGAAGAAAGAAAAAAAAAAGAGCCGTCTTGGAATCGCTCAGGTGACGATCGGTCATCCGCGTCGAGAAAACGATCGACGCGATTTTACAATTTAATTCTGAAATCATCACGTGGATCCGAGAATCGGAAAATAATGGCCCGTGACGCCCGTTCCATCTTATCCGACGGATAAGAATTCGATTCTACGAATGTTCTATTCGTTTCGAATGAATCATGCGCAGCGTCGGGGATCCTATTGCAATCAATAGGTTTATGTATAATTCAATCGTGCGAAATTAATTTTTTGCAAATGACCATGAATATTAAACAGACGCGGGTTGGGCGAACGGAGGTTACACATCGTCCCGTGAGAAACAATACCGCCAAATTGTTTTTATGGGTTCGTAACATCGCCGCTCACTATTTTTTTATTGCAGTTAGAACAAAATACCGGTAGTTAAAGAAATAATGTTGAAACACTTGAAATTCATTTTCGTATATACATATATCAACAGTTTTTTTGTCTCTTCCGTAACATTTTTTCAATGCTAGATAGGCGGTATTGTTTCTTACTGGACGATATATACGTTTAGTTTCAAAGTACGATTATGCACAGGGTGTTCGAGTAATCGCGGATTTTCTAAATACGCGATGAAAGATTCTTAGGCCTAGATCTGATATCATGATTCAAAATTAATAATGCCAACGTTTGTCTTTGATGTGCTCCTTAATCGTATCAATTATTTTTCAAACAGCAGTTCTTTCAAGCATAAGTGCAAAGATTTCTTCCAAAAGATTAATAGAAATATTATTTCTCTAAGTTATACAAGGTTTTCTTTACGTAGTAATGACGTAACTCACAATAAAATATCGTAATCTATGGTTAAGTGTAATGGAGCAGGACAGGTCTCCAATTGGTCCTCCGACAGATGACGATTCGTGGACATTTTTTGTTGGACCGGGGGAAAGTTATCAAAGATATATTTTAAATAACTATACAATTGTTCTATAGTATAATATCAGATTTAAAGCTTCACACGCAAAATACTATCTTAAATAACGGTATTTATTTCTTTTTTCCAATTAGCGATTCGCGAAATATTTTATTACTTTCGCCGCCCCACAAACGTATAAAAGTTGAAAACTAACACGATGTGTTAAAATTCTTTTTTTTTTCAAAGTGCGTTTACTGTTATTTCGTTCATCGCTCCTGGCAATACTATCTACCTTAAAACTTGATGGTCACGCATCTGAATCGAGAAGCGCAACGTCTTCCGGCTGAGAAGTTTCGCGAGTACTTCGTATATGGCGTCAAATCCTAAACGGCCGCATCCCTAACGAAAACACTTGATGCAGGATTAGCAGGATATGGTTGCAGCCAGGGTCTACGCGTAACCGACGAGATTATGGTAATACAACTCGTTGACTTCGCGACATGCGTTGACATTTGGGTTTAAAGTCGTTCCCATGGCGCGATGCAGCGGCGTGAAAAAACGTACGTTGAGTTGGACTCAAAGTCCGCGATATTACGTAACGTTAAATTCGACAAAGTTGATCGGGTGCTCGAGTTGTTATTTACCATTCAGGAAATTTAAAAATATCTCAATACTTGTGCGTATAGCGTTTGCGTCAGTAGATTTGGCATAGCGCTAATATCAAATCATCGACGCACGGAGAGAAGTACGGAGTTGCTGGTAATATTAAACCAGTTGATTAAACTAATGGTAGTCGGACAATGCAGAATAAATAAATTAAAAAAGTATCGTGTAAAGGTACGCAATGTTTCAGGATTTTTTGTTCAGGATCTTTTACGGTGTTGTTATTAAAAATAAAATTACTGGATTCTGTTGAATTGTTTTTCGATTTTTCTTTAACCACTATGTTGTGTCGTTTTCCACGTAGCGCATGCGTATTTCTAAAGCGATGTAACTTGAAAAACGTGATTTTTGAGTTATCTGCGCGAGGAATGTAGATAAACGTTACTCCAGCATTCCCCAAAAGTGAACTAACGTAATTTCATAATCCGACTGTCCGATGGTGCTTTCGTCGCTCTTAACGTTTCAACGGAAATCACACCGAGCCGAGATAAGGCGTATAATACCCCGCTAATTCCCGGAATTCTATGATAACGATGACATTTGAACGTTCGTTTATAAGAGTACATTAATTTTGTCGATATTAAGGACTACTAAATGCATTTTCGTAAAAATTATTGCGTAATCCGTCTCGTGCTTCAATTTTCTTAATCTCGATTTAAATAATACAAAATCTCGGTAAATAAAACCGTCCAACGTTTTAAAAAGATCATAACCATTCGAAAGAAACGGAAGAAAATAAATATTACTCGATAGAGAAATAATACAAAAGAAACTTTTAATTCTTCCTTCGAAATATACTACCGAAAGAAACCGGCGAAGGAAACATTATTGGATAGACATAAACTACAACTGAAACATGTAATTCCTCCCTCGAAATCTACCATCGAAAGAAACGGGAGAAGGAGACGTAATTGAATACAGACAAAAATAGAGTTGAAAAATTTAATTCCTCCTCCCACGCGATACTCTCGGAGTACAACAATTGTAGCGAATTTCGGTCACTATCGTCGCCTACGATAGTTTTTTTTTTTTTAAATCCCTGCTTTATACCCAAGTGCGTCCCTTCCTCGCCTACTGCTGCCAGGATAAAGCAAACGGTATTGTGTCAGTCGTTGAATATTCTCCAAACAATTCAACTTCGCCGGGGTGAGAAAATTACAGCGATTGCGAGACGTGCCAGTGGCACGGGAGAGATGTTCCAAACCGAAACGAAATATTAAATAAACTTAGTCGCGATTCGGATAAACGAAGATTCGATTCGTGAGACTCTCGCGTTATTTCTTTTACGTTGGAGCGACGCTCGCAGGTATTGTTCCGGTTGCATTATTGCAGACTAGTCGCGGTAGTTTTCGGTACGTGTTCGGGGTTAAAGGGGACGTATAAAAGTTGGTGGGCGCGCATGGTTCTCGTAGTGGCCTGAACATTAGGTTTATCGAGTCGTTCGGTTGTGTAATTCTTGGCACAATGCGCGCCCCTGGCTTCTGTATTTCGCTGTACACCGCTCGACATAATGTATGTGCACTGGAAACATTATTCTTCCTGCCCGTTCCATTCTTATCCCGAAGAAGGTTTTTAACGTACACCTGGTATCGTTTTTGCATTCGGGTTTTTGGTTATAGACGTTTCGAAGCTAAGCGTATACGGGGTGTTCGTTCGGAAAATTCAATAGTAAATATCTCGAGAGCACTGGGTTTTTGAGAAAAGTGTTTCATACACAAGTCTCGAGTGGAAGTTACGACGAGTTTATTTATTTTTCGCTCGTCGAGCATTTTTGGGGAAAATGTTGAATACAGAAGTTTGACTATCATAGTTATTTTTTATTTGTTAAACGTTTGTAAGGTCACTCAAAGAACTTTTTTTTAATAGATATTTGCCATTTTTAAGATGAAGCCTGATAAAAAAAAATATTCGTACAAAAGATTCTTCGATTTTCTTATAGAATAAGAATGTGGCAAGAAAAATATAGATATCATTGTAAAAAAAGAAAGTTGACCAACAAATAACCCTAAAAACAATCGTTAAATAAAAAATAACTATGACAGTTGTATTTGTCTTTTGAGCCCTGAAACTTTTGTAGTCAACATTTATCCCAAAAATCAGTTATTCCTGAAATATCTAAACTTGAATTTTACAAACGAACACCCTGTATACGTTGCATAGGTAAATCGTCGTTTCTTAATGTCAAGGATAGACCTTTTACGTAACGTCAAATTATCAGAGGCAACTTCTGAATAGAAAGCAGTGCACCGGCAAAGAGCGCGTTTATTGAAATTACATTAGAATCAATCGACGTGATATTCGGTGCATCGTAATTGAAAATCATCTTAACGTCAATAACCTCGCGTCGGGAAGAATAATCTTCTGTCGTTCCCGCGATTTCCGCGTTTCATGAAATTTCGCTGGGTGACATCATTCCCCGGTCTCCGACTTATAATTGGCAGGTGATGAAACTGCTTTATTAACCTTCGACATTTCATTTAGGAGTCTCGCGTTTCCGCTTGGAAGGAGCAGAAATTTGCGAGAATCTGTAGTGCAGGTACGTTAATCGCCATTAATTATCGAAACAACAATTTTTGTTTTCCTCGAAATCTGACGCAACGCTATGACACTGAAATTTCCCCTGGACGTTTTTTCCATCGTACTCCGATTTCACAATTTTCTTATCAGTCATCCAGAGTTTCGCGATTTTTCCACTTCCAAGGTCCATTGTCGTTCGCGAAGCTATATGTTCCTTATCGTTCAGTAACATAATTCGTATTTGTCGCCGTAACGTTTCCCACGACAAATTACTTCTGTCGAACTATCCGTTCCGTGATTCTCCCGTGAATCATCGCGTCCACCGTTTTAAAAGAAAATTGTCACTCGCATGACTCGTGCGAAGAAAACGACATTTGGATACGTAAAAAAAAATGTCAAGCGATACAGCGTCAAAATTTAATAAGAGTGACAGGAAGCGAAAAGGTCCGCTATATTCCTGAAATTGGTGGGATAACAAAAAATCGATCTTAACCAACGTCCTACGTTCGATTTCTAAAACGGTCAACGCGGATATTGTCAAATTTTAATTCGCCGCGCGCGTTTCATATATTTAACACTCGGCAAAATTTTATAAATACCCATATCTGTCAAAGGAATCTCACAAACGTGCAAAACTAGACACTAAATTACCCGAAGAAATGCTTCGAACGATCGGCGACAAAATCAAATCGTTTTAAACTCGACGCCGGCGACAATATCAAATCTTTTTGAACCGACGCCGGCGTTAAAAATACACCGCGCCGCTTAATCGCCAGCGCGTAGGACGGGTCCATTCATATTTACCGTTCTGAATATTCCGCGTTCCCGCCTTTGCGCGTAACGCATCCCGCAAAGTTTCCGTCGGTTTAAACCTTAAACAAAATACCCTCCCCGGGGTGAGAGCGATAAAACGTTTTCCAAAGTATCGCCTCGGTGGATATCGAGTAATGAAATCTCAACCGGTAAAAGTGCAATGATAAGTTCCTCCCATGCCCCGGGACGCGTAGTCGGTTACCGCGGTTCCTCGCGACGCGGGACACGTGCGGGAACGCGTCGGTGGTTCTCGCGCGTAGCGGTCTACGTCTGCTTCGAGTAGGAGAAGACTTGGGGCTCCTCTATCGAGAACGCGAGAGAGGGAGATCGTCGAGGAGCGTGAGGTTGGGGAGGGGGAGTGCCGAGAGAGAGAGAGAGAGAGAGAGAGAGAAATAGAAGTACAGAAGGGGGCGAGAGAGAGCAAGAGCAGCTCGTCCCACGACGGGGCGGGATTCGTGGTGGGGTGTCAGCCGCGGCTTATCTGGCGACTTTATGTATATTACGATGCCCAAGGCAGGAACACGAGCAGTTCGCTGCTGGCTAACTGGTCGGAGAAGTCGGCAAACCCGAGTCTGAGCCCGGCAGCACGGTGTTAACCCAGAGAAACGTGTTTCGAGCGGGTAGCGGGGTAGTCGAATTGAAAAGTATCGATAAACGTACCGCGCGGCGAGATCGGTATTACCTGCGGGCGGGAGTACGCGCGCGGATATTATTATCGGTAAGGTGCGCATAAACGAGAGAAAACCTCGCAGTCGCGGTGGAGGCATCGAGGGATTTCGGGAAGGCGATCGAACGGATATCGTTACTGCTCAGTGATCGATACGATCCAGGATGATCGTGCTCGCGTGGTCCCTGTTCGTCCTGGTCTCGTTACTCGTGGCGACTAATCAAGCTTTCCTCACCGCTCCTATACCAGGTACGGTAAAGGCGATACTTTCTGATTGTCTGTCGAGTGGGAATCGAAAAATCGGGAAACGATTCTCGTGCGCGAGATTCTGGGATTCGGAGTTTTCACGTTGGAAGTGCGCGTGTTCCTTTTTTTTTGTCTGAAACGATATTCGGGGTATGGAAGTTTGATGTCGTACCTACATGTTTCTATTTTTTTTTACTTTTTGTGGCACGTCGATGTGGTGAAATTTGAGAAAGTGACACGTACATCGATAGTAGCAAGTGTGTTTTGAAGCTTGTTTCGTTAAGTCTCAATTTTGAAATTGAAACTGTTGATCCGATTATCGTTTACTCGCCGCGTAAGGAGAGTTATGTTTTTCGATTCGAGTATTCTTCGCTCTCGTAACGAATTAATGACAATTAACTTCACGTTGAACTTCGTTTATCCGTATTCTCTCACGCCAGAGAGACTCGATTTCTCAATTATGAAGTAAGGTCTCAGTGAAATGAACACCTGACGCGAATCAAAGTACCGGTGTGAACAGTTTCACGTGGCGGCGCTCGTTAACTCGCGTTTTTCATCGGATTCTAGACATTATCCTTTGCGCAAGTGTTTTCTAACGTCACGCGACAATCTGACGGTTTAAATATTCCAGTAGAATCGTGACACTCGCGTGAGTCTAATACAACAGCGAAGCGTAAACAGTGAGAACGATTCCTTTCTTTTTCTTTTTTTTTTGCCAATAACCGCTTTCCGGGCAAGACGAAAAAAATTCCAATTAAGCCACCGCGGAGATAATCAATTTTCTCGGAGAAACCGAACTCGATAAATCGCGTTTTGACCCGCAGTCGAGATAATATTAAATCACTCAAACCGTAATATAATTACGATCTTACCGTTTCGACGAATCGATCGATGAATTCCGCTTACTTAGTCGAGAGACAGACAATACAAAAACTCGAGGTGCAACGCGCACGACTTCGATACATCACGAAGCACACCGTGAAAATAATTTTTCGTAAACTCATTTCCCACGTCGTACCAGGGTGAACGGCGAAACGATCGTCGATGGATTCATTCTGAGATTGCAATTTACTCTCGCATGCGACTCGTTCGAGAAGATAGATTTAACTTCGACCGACTCGGAGTTGCCAGTAGACTCCCGGCGAGAATTTAGTTTGAATCGTTGCCACAGGAATTATGGCAGACTTGGGGCATTTCCAGGATATGAAAATCATTTCGTATCATTTCGCCGACTATCCGCCGGAAATTCCTCGTCGGTTTTATTTTATTTACCCGCGTGTGACTCGGCTGGGTCGCGTTAATCGGCATGAAACTCGGCGTTTGTATCGAAGAATTCGCCGTTAGGCCAAATAGATCGTGACAACGAGGAAAGCTTTCGAAATCGCTGCACTACAGTCGCGTTTCGACCGTCTCATTCCTTTCCCCGTCGTTAGCTGATATCGCGTTCGGCACGTGTCAACGCGATTAAAAACTAATTAACGTGAACTTCGTACGATTGGTTTTGGCTACGTGTTAATCGATGACGTCGGCTAGCGTGCTACGTTGAACTATGGTGGATCCTCGTACGACATGGATGATTGGGTTTCATAGAAGTAACGCTTCCTACGAGACTCGAATTGCGCGAAAAATTGACAGATGGACCCCGAAATCGTTTTTACTTTTTTTTTTAATTTATCCGAACTACCATGACTTAGCGCACAAAAATGTATTTAGGTATATGTATTTGATTTTTAAGTGATGAAAGTGACGAAAGATATGTATACAAAGAATAAATAGTCAATATAAATAAATAAAGTAATAAATGATAAATAAATGGAAGGAAAAATGGTTCAGGGGTTACGCCATCCTGAAATTTGCAAAAAATCGAAGTTTATTATTTGTAGTTTCCTAGAAGTTTGCACTTTTCAGAATATTTTTGGCCAAGTTCCAAACAAAAATTCTGAAAATTTATGGAGTAACAGTGATTTGAACGGAGTACTTACAATTAGCGTATGCCGCTCGGCTAAAACCTCATTTTTTTTGCGTTTCTCTCGAAGCAACGTTTTTCACACCGGTGAAATAAAAATCTCGAAAACCACTTGTCCGATTTACTTCAAATTTGGTACACGCATTCTTTATAAGATTATCTATCTTATACCATAGGATTGTTTCAATACGCTCTGTTCGGACAGTTTGAATTCAAACCACCGTAACTCCGTCATTTCTTGAATTTTTGTTTGCAACTAGGCTTACAAAATTCTGAGAAGTACAAACTTCAAGGAGACCATCAAAAATAATCTTCGATTTTCTGAAAATTTCAGGGCGGCGCAATCCTTTAACACGATTCGTGGGTCGTGTTATATCGAAACCGTGTCGTACGAGTAAGGCGTTATACGAGAGTTTACTGTAATGTACAGTTTCAAGCCAAGTTCATTCGGCGTAGGAAGCGTCTGTCAGTGATCTCGGTAAATCTTCGTGCATTCGTATTCATGATCATGGCCGTTTGATATATCTATAGATATGCCGTTCCCCGAGTTTCGTGGTAGCGTAACGGTACAGGATTCGAACAATGAATAAGAAAGTTTTTGGTCCTTCCCACTCTATTTATTCTAATCTCTCTCGGTGCGATGTTTCCTAATTAAACCGCGAAACGAAAGAATGCGAAGAGAAATTCCGTGGTCGCGAGGAAAAAACGTCCCGTGTCACGATATAAAAGAAATTCAGTTTCCGGATCGATTAAACCGCGGAATACAGGTTTTACGTATTCACGAGAAAAGAATACCCGAAGACAAGTTTTGTATGTATAACAAAATAATGCGATTCAACCGAAGTCTAGGTAACTTGGGTTACAGCCCCTTCGAAGCTATACATAAAATGATGCGGGGTGTTTACTTGAAAACTTATAATCGTAATAATTAAATACCGCGACAACAACGGATTTTCAGGAGAATTGGAGGAAAGAAGTAATATAAATAAAAGATACTTTCCACTTGAGACTTTTGTATTGATTGTTCCTTTCCTGCAAGGGGAAAATACAACTATTCTATTCATTTTTTATATGTCGAACATTTTCAGGACAAACGTTGAATAGAATTTCCTACGTTAAAAAAACTAACGCGTTTTAATCAAAGTCTAATAAAGGTTCGTGTCGCATGCTTTAAACGACGGTATCCGAGGAGTTAAAACACGTGACACGCGGTGTTTTCTCTTACAACGACGGAAAATAATCGTAATGTTCCGTGTAAAGTTTCTAATGTCTAACACGCGTGAAATTTGTCGATATGGAACCATTTGCCGGCGACGGCAAAGTCTTTTTTCGCAAAGCTGTTTTCCGCAAACAGCTTGCGAAAAATATGAAAAACTTGTTAAAACGAGTTTTGTGATACAGCCATCCCCCCGTGCTTCGCCAATGTTTTATCCGAAATAACATATAATTATAAAAGTACACTAAGTAGAAACACAACTATACTCGCTCGCAATTTAAACGGTATACGTAAAGCAAATCGGGACTTATCGTCGTTAAAATATTTAATACAATTTGAATCCTACTTTCGCAATGAAGTTACATTTTTTTTTTTTTTTCAAGTCGTCCTCGCGATTTGCGATATCTCGAAACTACTCGGGGAATACGTTGCGGAAATTAGTCGACCGCATTCGTGGAGAGGAGTTTGTAATAAAATCGCCGTTCGAGTAGTTTGTTTAAATAAATTGATCTCGTTGAAGATATAATAATCATCGGAGCGAAGTAGAAAGTCGTTCACTCGTGACTTATAGCTTGCGAAAAATATGAAAAACTTGTTAAAACGGGTTTTGTGATACGGCCATCTCTCCCGTGCTTTCGCCAATGTTTTATCCGAAATAACATATAATTATCCAAGTACACGAAGTAGAAACACAAGTATACTCGCTCGTAATTTAAACGGTATACTACATTATTGTAACGATAATCTTGGATCGAGTAGTCGATGAAATTTTATCAAACTCGTTGAGATCTGTTTCGATCGTTTCTACCGTGACATTCGTTAAATAAACGAATTTTATCGAAGATAAGATATAAACGATCGAAGCAAAATCGAAGATTCGCTCGTTTGTGATTTCCGCGTAACGTTCTTGCTTGCTCTCTGTAACATAAACTCGAATGACGGATCTGCGGGGAATACGAAACGAGAGTAAAAAGGAACGACGGCGTGGCAGACAGAAAAACGGGAATCGTGTCCCGTTAAAAACGGGGCGCGTAGACACCCTAATCTAATACCGCGAAATTTTTTGGCCATCGTCCTTGGGATCGAGAGTCGCGCCGGACAAGATTACGTGCCCGTATTTTTAAAATGCTTTCTCGGTGCGTGACTCCGAAGATCGTTATCCGTAGGGAACGCTCTCGATGGACAGAATGATCGAGGTACAATCGCGGAAAATACGCCGCCTAATCTCTAATTCCTATTTACAAGATCGCCGGATCAGTCTCACCGTATCCGATCGATCATTATCGATCGCGAGTACATGTTCCACTCGAGGATTCTTTTTTTAACGCCACTATCGACGCGTCGAGTGTTTTGTTCGAAAATTCTCCCAACTTTCTTCGGCCAGTCCAGGATATTCGCGAAGTATTATAAATGGATGAAGTAAACGAACTTAAAGATTGATTGTTTTTCCCGTGATTTATGTTTCAACGACAACTTTTCGATCCTTCTTAAAATACGCCTTTGAATTTAAAAGTTTGAAATGAGTCACGCCTTGTTTGCTTTTATGGTTCGCGTAAAAATGCAGTGTTTTTGTCGAATATGGAAATTAGTGTAGGCGATTTCAAGGCATTCCTAGAAAAACGGAGTAAACTTTTTTTTTTTTTAAATCACGAATCTAGAATAAGGATCGAGAACTTGACTTATGTCGATCATATAAGCTTGTATCTAGTCGATCCTAACACAATTTTACGAAAATGGAGTAGAGAAACTCTAAAGAATATTTCCCACATTACTTTCCACCGTCGATTTTCGGATTCTTTAAAGAAGAGCACATAATGGTCTTTTTTTTATCGGGTATTGAAATTGCTGACGGGTCGATACTCGAGGGACATTATATTTTTACGGAGCATGCATAAGAATAATTTATTGAGCGGTACATCAATCATATTTATCTTTCTTCGGCCGACATTTTTCCGCCGTAAACCACGGCTCCGCTGCAAGGCGTTTCCAGCTAACAGTTGTCATAAGCGTATCGTGGGGCCGTAAAACTATGTAGCGAATGGTGTAAGAACGCGAAACATCAAAATTCAAATGTTCGCGTACGTCGGAAGCAATAACGCGTAAGGCGTACGGAGCAGATGTTCGATACGTTTATGAAAAGCAAAGTCTGCGGTACCGAGAACTTTGTACGAACAGCGTTTGAACTAACGCGAGTTGTCCCCGAGGCAAAGTCAAAATTCCGGGGAATTGCGAACTACTCGACGAGAAACTCCGAGATAACTTTACTTCCCAAAACGTGATTTTGTTCTAAGAAAATTAAAAAGTAGAGTTACATCAAATCTTGGGGAATAATGATTGCTGAACTATAAAGTAGGAAAACTGTACTTTGTGAAATGCGTATTTCAAAGGCGTATTTTAAGAAGGATCGAAAAGTTGTCGTTGAAACATAAGTCATTTCACTGTTCTAACGAATAATAAAAAATGTTGTCTTCAATGCGAAGTAAAAAATGTATAGAAATACGAATTGAATAATAATTGCATAATAATCCACGGTTCCCCTAATTTTTTTCAACGCTTTGGGAGCAACGTGCAATGGACTATTCATCTGCGATTATTATGTTTTATTATTGTGTAATTCAATATTTAACTAATTATTATTATCAGTAACAAACTCTGTGACAATTTTACTTTACAATACGCCATTTGAAATACCGCGCGTATTCAATTAATTATCATTAATAGTGCAATTCTCGGTACTAATTTTACTTTACAATACGCCATTTGAAATGCCGCAATATTTAACTAATTATTATCATTAGCAACAAACTCTGCGACATTTTCACTTCACAGCGCGCCATTTGAAACGGTTCTGCGCGAGGACTGTTTTGTTCGTAAGCGACAAATTGTCGATCGATTTACACAGTTCCAACGAATGGAAGAGTGCGAGCTAATTTGCGGTGCATTAAAACGAGGCTTTTGCGAGAACGAGTGCCCGTTGTTCCTTTCGATGGGAAATCTAGGTCCGTCGCGAATCCAGCGCAATGTTTCCCCCAATTGACGTACACACGGTTTACCCTGAAATAACGATACGCGACAAGTGCACGAATTCGAAGCTCACCCTCGTTAATTACTCGTTCATTGCCGGTGTGTTTCTCGAAGTTAAATACCCGCGGTCGATCGATTCGTTTACCTTAATTGTCGACGGTTATCCGTTAACGAGCCTGCCGTTTTCCGTCGGCCCTATTGGCACTCCGCCAAAAGCCCTTTTAAACGGCGTAGGCCTCGCCGATTGGTTATAGGGGACCGTCGCGGTTGCTGAATCGCGTGCATGCGCGTTGCTTAAAGTCGTGTTTGCGTCGTCCCGCGAGCGGAAACAATAATAACAGAGGTCTCCGGCCTGACGAGCGAAGCGAGGTACCAGAAACAAAAATAAAAGCGTCGGGTACCAGTGTGTTGCTCAAAAGCTCTGTTAAACGACGCGATGCAATTCTTTTTTTTTTTTGGCGACCCACGATTTATGTTTTTTTCTTTGATCTAATGAACAAACGGATAAAGTGTGCAAAGAAAAGTCGCAAGCTAGCTCTCTTTGAAATTTTTTAATTCACTGTACGGACGTCGAAGTCTTGCGGATCGGGATTAATGCGAAGATAAAAAGAAAGGGGAAAATTATAACGCTGTGTGTACCGATTTAAAAAAAATCAACTTTACGCATTAATTTTTGTTAAACCAATCTCGGGAAATTGTCGGTTGAAATTGTAGAATGTCAACTTTTCTTATTCTACTTCGATCAAATCGCATTACTTTTTTTCAACGTAAAAAATCTGTTTTCAGGTATCTTTTTCTGATATATACGTATATCCTATATTCTACGGCTCGATCAATGCACAAACTCAATGTTTTTCTAAATCGTGATACGTGGCGTTTTTTATTGGCAGCCACACAGTTGATCTGTAGAATACAGGATTTATGTATTCATCGGAAAAAATGAATCGTGGAAGTAAATTTTATACATTGAAAAACAGTCAATCAATTTAATAATGTCGAATGAGAAAAATTAACTTGAAAAATTTTAAACTACAATATCCTTAGTGTAAAAATGTATACACCGTTACACCAATAGAATATAAGGTTGGTAGTATTTAATATTCCACAGAGGAATATTAATATAGTAAAGTATATATAGAATAATATTTTATGTTGTTTCGAGGAATTCTATAGAATATGAGTACTATTCTATAGATACTATATGTATAATCTACAAGACTATACTCTACACATATTCTTCCGAAAACTATTAAATTCTACCAAGAAAAGAAGTAAGAAGTGCATGATTAAAATTTCTCGATAAATAGCGTCACCGCCGACGCATCTTGGAAAAATTACGACGCTCATTAAAGTGGCGAGACAGCAAACGGGAGAAGATTTTTCTACGCGAAAACTCTTATCCCTCCTCGAACTTCGTATCTTTTGCGCCGGGAGTGCGAGCAATTATTCTCGAAACTTCAGCGATTGTTTTCAGTATGCCGCGCGATAATGATGAACAACGATAAAGATCTTATTAGTCGACTCAAATCGATACGTAACGAACGTCTTGCTCTTATCCGTAGATCTGCGGATTTTTCCCGTGGCGTTCGTAATTATATGATTGAACGGGAAGAAACTGGTGTGATCGGCGGTCGTAGATATCGATCGCGTTATTTTTGCGTGCAATCGATGTCGTAATAACGCGAATTCACTTAAACGCGGTAGATCGGAGCGCATTTGAATGCATTCGAGTAGAGGTCCATAAAAATGCATTTTTTTTTTTATAATCTGCGAATATACATGAGACTCGCGCAGTTGCGGTATAGTCCAGTCGTTTAGAATTTCCAGCAGAAGCTTTTACGTCGGTACAACTGATCCCGAATAGGATAATGAAGGACAAAGAGGATTGGGAAACCCGCGTTAAGAACAATTTAACGCGTCTCTGGACCAAGGATGTTCATTAGAAGTATTTCAAAATTCGTTCATATTATTTCGCCTTCGACGAATATGTATAATATACTAATTAATGGATTATAGTCAACTTTTTCCAGTGGGAGAAAGTCGTATATCGTCGCGTAAAAAATAATACCGTCTATCTAGCATCGACGAAATTTTACAGGAGAGATAATAAACTGTTACAAAGTTTATATTTTATTGATATGTATACAAAAATGAAGTTCAAGTACTTAAAGATTATATCTTTAACTATCGGTATTTTACTCTAACTGCAATCAAAAATAGTGAACGGCGATGTTAGGAAGTCATAGAAACCAAAGTGTCTATTTCGCAAAAAGTGTCAGATAGGCGGTATTACTTCTTACGCGACGATATTTATCTACATTTATCAAGAACCATCGAACGATAAATAATTCGCCACGTCCTATCGATCGATCGATCGATCGACAAATTGACCAATTACACGTCAAAATAATAGCGGCAAATTACAGTACACGAATAACGGTTTATATATCAAAACTAATACATTCGTTGTTAAACTATCACAATTGCGATAAAAAAAAACTTCGAGACCGTTCCACCGTTCAGAAACCAACGCAACGTATTTAATTCCCTCAAACATACTCGCACAACGAACGCCAGGATCGTTTTTGCAAATCCCTCCTTCTGTTTATGCGAGTGCGCGCTTGCGTACAATTCGGATAAAAGAATCTCGGGAAAAAAATAGATTCGCGGGTCATCGTATGGTCGAATCGGTAAAAGCCACGCCAACCGGATAAATTGAAGACGCTCTCGGATCTCAACTTACCGCGAGGCATTGACGCAAACGCGTTCATCCGTACCGGCGTCGCTCCAAAACCTGTTAACGAGAACACCGCCCACCGATTGCGACCCTAACCGCCGCTAGTGCTCGAGAACTCCTAACGTACTCCGCAAAAATTCAGATTCTCTATAGCGATAACGAGCGCCGACTTCCCAAAAGCGTCGCAACCTCAAAAAACAACCCCGACGGTCACGATAATCTCTCTCTCTCTCTCTCTCTCTCCCTCTCTCAATGCCACTCGTAATCTGCATTCCGATATTTTGCATGTTCGTCGCGACGACGTCGTTTCGGCACGGTAAACGTTTGGATACGAATTGCCACGGGTTGAATAAGGGAATTTATATTATCCGGTAATCGAGAAACATACGGCGAAACGCGAAAGTAATGTCTCCCCACCGATGCATTAATTTTACTCCGACAAGTTATTTTCGTTTTTTTTTCAGGGTTTCGCGGTAGATCGTTTTCGCGACGTTCTTTGGTTATTTTTGATCGTGGATTTGCATGAGATTCAATTTCAACGAACTTCGCCGCGTTTTTGCATAATTTTATCGGTAAATTTCGAGCCTACCGGTTCGCCAACCTGACTTGGCGTTCCTCGTTGAACGTAAATATGTAAGTATGTATGTACGTGTTATCGTTGATAGTATACGCCAAAGGCTAAACGTGTACCGATGTATAAGAACCACTGGAAACCGTTATTCTCGTAGCCCTCGAGTGTATTCGTCGGGCATCGGACAACTGTCCTCATTTTTGCAAAAATCTCCGAGTGACTACCTTGCGAAGTACTCCCTCGCGTCCAGGTTTTTTTAATCTCCCGTATTCCTCCGGTTGGATATCATCGGCAAGTAGCACGCAAATATTGGATAATTATAGAATTTATATTATTTTGGAACTGCATATCATCAAAATAAAAAAGCTTCGCTGGTGTTTGTTCCAAAAATTCCGAAGCGGTCACGTATTCGGGGAAAGGAAACATCGTAAAAAGTCGATACGAAAATATCCTAGTATTGTGAGCCATATAAATAACAAATATGTATATTGGCGATACAAAAAAAAACAAAATCGAGGTTATCAAAATGCTTCTTCGCAAATGAATGGGAAATTAGGGCGAAGCGCTTTATTAGCGGCTGGTTCGAGAATGATATTAATTTTGTAAAACAACAACTTTACAGTCGCTGCAATCTTTGAGTTATATATTTTAATCGGATAAAATATAAGCTGGAGTTTTTCAATGTATAGCAGAAAATTAACAACGTTGAGTCACCGATAATACTAACGCTTGCAGCTGTTTAAATTGAACTTGAAAATAATTGTTTACTTTCAACGCCGAAAAGATTAATATACTTTGGTGAAAGAAAACATTACGTAATTGTTAATACTAGCTGCAGATTATGTTAAAGAGTCATAAGAGAATATATAATTATAAGAAATTAAATAAAAATTGTTCTATCCCGTCGTTTGCACCTTACATGGCAATTCAATTTGAACTTTTCTATATTACTCGCATTATGTTAATATTAATATTATCAACGATAATCGCAGATTATATTAAAATTATCAACAATAATCGCAGATTATGTTAATATTACCATCAATAATCGCAGTTTATATTAATATCATGAAGGTTAATCGCTGGTTGACAAACTCGATCGCGCCGAGGGCTCGGAGACGAGCAAACGAATCGACTTGTTGAAAAAATTGTTGAAAAAATATCCCTCGATATTTGGTAAATACGGAACAGCGTCATATGCGTAATCTGGATCGTGCCAAATTCCACCCCTCGGCCTCGACTTTGAAGCGGAGGCGAAGGGCCGTCCCTTCGGCCCACGCTCGGAGAAAAGTCTAGTGACTCTTGTCTCGTTCGCAACCACGAACAATGGCCGTACCCTTACGGCAGGTAACAATACTTCCGATAATAATACACGACGATCGCGGGACTTGGCCCGCAGCCAAGTTCTTCTTTCCTGGACTCGGCCTCAAAACAAAAGAGAGGTAGTTCGAAGGTCTACCTCTCGAATAAAGGCTCGAGATAATTGTGCGCTTTTCGGTTCGATCGGGAGACACCTTTCCAATCTATCGCCGCGGAATATTCCGGCGGAATCGGGGAACAAATATTTACGCTCGCGTGCACCGCCACTAGCTCGGCCGGAAATGTTTAATTATACGAGGCAACGAATTAATAGCACTTTATTTTCTGTCATAACGCGGGGGAATTGTTTTACGGAGTAACGATCCCCGAGTATCTGCTATCTTTGCGCTTTATTTATTTTATTTAAGTAGAGTCGAGATTGTGGCCATAAAATTTGCGCAATGGTAGTTTCGAATACATTTAGTTAAACGTTTAGCACTTGGATGACGTTTCGGTTATAGCTGCGAAATAAATGAAAAATTCGAGTTGGTCTTTTAAACTTAGCATATTTTAACCTCGAATTATAATTCGGCCAAAGAAATCGAATAAAATTCTTTTTCATCGATTAAAATTCATTTTCATCGATTAAAATTTGTTTTAACCCTCCACGATGCTAAGTAAATAACTTTTTAAAAACGTACCGATATATCGATATTTTTTCGATTAACGTCAAACGCAAATTGTTCTGCGGAATTACATGTAGGTATAGGTATACGGATACAAGACCCTATTATAACTCCAAAGTTACGAGCATTTCTTGTCGGAATAAAAAGTCTGAAATTAATTAATTCTCAATTAATATCTCGCGGTTCGCTAGTTTCTTGTTACATCACGTTCTTTTTTACCCACGAAAAAAAATTGAATTACAGAGTTTTAAGAGTCTCCGTTACGCCAAGAATCGTATAAACGAACGTCTCTGAGGCACTTTATAACTTTGAAGTACATACATACATTACAACCGAGTGCATACACGATTACGTAATGCTTGATTATACCGATTACACGCTATGTATCGTTATCCTCTCGCATCAAACGCGCGAATATTACGCTAAACATAGTTATCGTAATTAAACGGACGTTTATCCACCTTCGAGTGCCGCTAGCGAGCGTAACCGCCATTCATGATTGGACCGAAACTTTTAATAAGAACCCGCGTTGAATAGAAACCCTTCCCACGATGCCTTGGCGGAGCGCCGAAAATTTTACGGCACTCGTATTTACGTAAGTGAGACGAGAGAATAAATTTCGCGTTCTATCGCTTTCAGAAAAGTAATTCAGCGAAACTAATCCCCGTCACAAATATTCCCGCCTCGCGCGTTGTTCTTTTTTTTTTTTTTTTATCCATCGAAAAGATTTCGAGTCTGATCGTCGCCCGATTAAATCGATAACATCAATTCTCGTCACTATCGTTCGGCAATTTCCTGGCGAAAATGATTTGAAATGGAACGAACGCGATCGAAGGTACTTTCGTCGACGTCGAAGGAAGAGTGGAAGTTGATCGATTGGTTCAAGGATCTCGCGATTCTCTTGTATCGAAGCACCGGCGAACGGGAAATCGGAAAGGTCGCGGACGTTCAAAATGCACGGCTTTGTTCGGAACGGAATATATATATATATGTTTTCTGCAGGTATCGTAAAGATTACGTCACTTGTTTACTTCGACGTTGACTGATTTAATTATCCATTAGCGAACAATTGTGCGCGGCAGCTGTTCACGCCTGATAGGAGCCATGTTTTCCAGCCCTGGCACTGTTTTTGCGCGAATCTTTCGCTCGTTGGTAACCGTTACCTAATCCGCTGTACATTCAAATCGGAAATCAAAATTGAAGTGGATCGTTGTCGAGAGTGAAGAGCTTTCGAAAAAGAAGGAATGTTTTCTTGGATGCTCAACGAGAAAATTGATGGGCATTAAAGTTTCAATGATTTAATTCGCTGTACGTGCAAATCATAACTCAAAATTGAAACGGGTCATTACGGAAAGAGAAGAGCCGGCAAAATTTGAAAATATTTTTTCATCTACTCGGATACTGATAGAGAAATCTGATAGGCTTTAAAGTTTTAATGATTTGATCCACTGTATCTACAAATCGATACATCAAAATTGAAATAGATCAGTATGAAAATAAATTTTTTTGCAAACGGAAGAATATTTACTGGAGCACACGGGTATTGAATGAGAAATCCGATGAGTTTCAAGATTTCAATGATTTAATCCTCTGTCAGTTCAAATTATAAATCAAACCTGAAACAGATCATTGTGAAAGCAGAAGAGCCTTCAAAATTTACAAACATTATCTCAATGAATCTGCTGATCGAGAACAAAAATGATCGATCTACGATACAATTTCATATTACAAACGCTTCGACCCTGACGATGGCCCCACGTCGATGCTACCCTTGATTTCGTTAAAGTACTATCCTGAGCTTAATGTAAACGACCCTGTACGTTAATTGTTTAACTATTCGACCCAACCAGCGACTCGGAGTCAAGGAAGAAAACAAAACTGTAATGTTTGCGCGACAACGAGCGATCGTTAAACAAACAGATTACGAAATCCTAATTGTATTGCATTGACGCGTCGATCCTGCTCAGAATTTCCCTCGTGCTTCGTTAAGCGAGTACGATCACGAGAAATAAGTTGCGATCGGGATAATTAACAGTCCGCGGGCACACATCCGATCTACAAAGCGTCCAGAAATAGTACAATGGAAAACAGTTTTACAGCGGAGTCAACGGAGACTCGACGATTGATCGAAGATGGGTTGCGCAACTTTCGTTTGTTCGTACGATGTATCGCGTGGAAAAACGCGAGGAGGTTCCCTCTCTTCGAGATAAAGAAACGCGAGAAATTTGTAACCGATCGGCGTTTAACTCTTTCATTACCAGCAGGACAATAGAACTCACGGCGAATTTTATTTTTATTTTGATTATGTAGCACAAGGAACATAATTGAATCGGGGAGAAGAAGAATAGTTCAAGAATCTCAATTCGAGATAATCGAGTTCAAAGTTTCATAAATTTGTAAGCTACATCATATTGACTTTAAAACATGCGTTAAACCAATGAAGATAGGTTGGCGTAGTACCGTTCTTACACTCAATATTTAAATCTGTATTCAGTGAACCAACTTCGACAAAAGAAATGTGGAATTTAATTCTTCTTCTCACCGATTCAATTGTTGGAGTTGATTTGTGTACATTATTTTAGGACTCTTAGAGTGATGGACTATTATGTCCCATTAGAATGGACGAATAGGACTAAACGACCTATTTCTAAAAACATTTGACGAAATTCTGAAAAAGTTACAAATTGTTTATAAAGCTCTCTAATATTATGATATGAAATAAAATTGATAATCACAACATTTTAATCGGAATAAACAATCCGTCTTGAAAGGGTTAGTGAAAATCCGCGATAAACGCGTAATTTCATTAAAATCCTCAAAATGCAGTTTAGAGTGCCACGCACGAATTTCACGCTATTTCCTTATATTTCCTTCCGACGTTTATATACAATGCGATCGCAATATTAAGTTTTTCGTAATATCCCGACGCTGCCCACCTATGTTTGCGGATACGATACAAAGTATATATAGTACGGCTTTACGTATGTGCATAGGCAAGAATCAGTTGAGCGTAAACACGATCAAGTTATATTAGAGAACGTTGGGGGTGAGTCTCGTAACTCGTTACGAGTCAGTGATGTGTGTACAATGGATTAAATAAGAATTGTTAATAGGAACGTACGGAACATTTGTTCGCACAAAAATTGATTTATTAATGGAAAAATTAAAAATTGTGCGGTGAGGGTGGAGGTGAACGGTTTGAAGTAATGTATATTGCGAGAGATTTTTTTTTTATTAATTAACGAGGCGTCACCCAAATGAGGGCGATCGAACGTGACGTGGCGATCGAAGTGCTCAAAACTCTGGCGTCACGACATCGCAACCTTTCGAATCGTTAAACTATGATTAATGATTCTCTCGATATCTCGAGTAGTTACCTAAATATCGCTTCGTGACAGTTTATACGATTCACCGTGTATAGCAGTGGTTCTCAAAGTGGGCGATACCACTCGGGGAGGGGGGGGGGGGGGGGGGGGGGTGTAAAAGGAGCTTGCAACAATCCTTGAGGGTGTCAGATAAAAATAATTTACCGTTACCGTGATTGATTTTACTAAATTACTGCACTATTTCTACCATGGAGGTGCCCCATTAGTACACATAGGGTAGAACTTCGATTAACCGTCACCGTCGGGACAGGGACTATGACTGTTAATCGAACAGACGGTTAACAGAAAACTTGTACTAAACGTATTTATATATTTTACAACGTATTATAATTACAAAAGCAGAGTAATATAAACGTACATACATACAAACACAATGCAAAGTGTACTGCGATCGTGCGAAATCGATGATGTCATATCGAATAAATGTTTTTAAAAATTAATATATTTCTCACATTTTTTTACGATGACGGATAACAGAGAGTGACGGTTAATTGAGTTTCTATTGTACGTAAATAAATTGTACTGTAGCGCTGAATATTTTTATTTTTCGAAAAGGGAGCGGTAGGCTAAATAAATTTGCGAACCTGTACTGTATCGATACGCAAAGATCGATAAGAAATATACGTACTCCATTTGATCGCGATAACAGACCTACAGTATAAGGGTGCATTTAGATTCTAAAGACTCCGATCTATACGAATACTCGAAACGCTCACTCGAATCGCGATCTTTTATAATATTCCATTCCTACGAATAGAATGGTCGCGCTTCTCACGTCATATTGATCGGCATTCGCGGTTGACGATTTAAAAGTAATCTAATTCGTCGCGGCGCCCACCAAATCCAATTCCGCGAATATTCGTCGATCGGCCCGCGACCGTTAAAATGCATTTTAACGTCTCTCGTGCCGGGAGGGCAAAAGTTTTGCAAACAAACAGGCCGGTGGCGCGGACTTGTTTCGCGTGCACGCCGGAACGAGGGGACTTTAAGCACACTTCCGTTTTATAAAGTTGAAAACTTCGGGCGCAAAAGTTTATCAACGAGATACAACGTAATACGAGTACACGTTGTTTCTTAGTAGCTATGAGACAAATGCATCGTGCGGTGGATCCGTGCTCTTCGAAGTAACGCGAAAATGCCATTGTTTTGTCGCGAAAATACTTAAGAAGAATTGTGCCGCGAGCTTTAACGTGTACTGGGGTGAACCGCGTTACACGCGATCACTTTAAGCACGATAAAACGTACCGTCCCAAATTGAACATTTTCAAGGACTGAAAAATTCGAGATGAGACTCGAATCAAGATATTCTCCTTTTTCTTTCGTCAATTCAATTCAATGCAGACGAGTTCAATTTTCGGAAACTGTAGACTCAGCAAGGTTTTCTCGAGCACCATCGAAATATTCCGTTAGCGGACCGATCGAAATATTTGTCGTGTCGCATAATATAAATTCTAAATATTATACAATTCTAAATATATATATAATATATCAGTATAAAGTAATAATATCATAATATAAAATTTTAAAAGGTCATCGAGATGATTATAGTATACTTTTTATCAATTTTTTTTATTCCCGAAGCAGTCGATGTCACCGTGATTGTTTTGATAGATAAATCTGTACATATTTTTTATGCCCACCTTTACGTTGAGATACTTCTGCCTATCCTTTTTTCAGTTCGATGAAGAAAAAAATATTTCATTGAATATTTCGCCAAGACCCCTTTGAACCGTATTACGAAACAAAAAAGAGGTCGATCTCTCGGTATACGTATAACGGAATAATTGAATTTAATTTAAACCCAAACTGAAATGAAGGGCTCGGCTGAACAACGAGACAAGCGCCAATTTTGGAAAATTGCTTTCTTCACGGAAACATGTAGACACGGGAACAATTTAATGTAATTGATGACTACCGCATTGAAATTACATTTCAAAATAGGTTGGGCCTCGATTTAGGGGAAATAAATTTAGTTTTTATTTGTGCAACAACGTGACACGTGCGAAGTTCAACTAAAACGTATAGAAAACGAGACGTAAAAGTACACGTAGTGGCGCTTGTCTAGTTGTTCGGTCGACCCCTCCAAATATCGATATTATTTCGATCTTATTTCATTTTTAAATCACAACCCAACGGAAGCCAAATGAAAGAAAATTCGGTTTACGGAAAATCGATCCGATCGCGTTAAACGGCTCATTTCGTGTGCAGATATTCGAGAATCTAAAAACATTATTATTATTTTCCCAAATATTATATCCGCGGACAATGGCGAAGCGCGTACAAGAGTCCTCCTGGTCGTTGTTTAAAACTATAGAAATCTCATTTCTCCCGTGACGCGCGTAAGCACACGCTCGTTCAGGCATTAGGTTTCTTACGACAAATTGCTCGTTACTTCTTCCGTCACGAACAAAGGAGCGTCGGGAGAACGATCCTTATAAGCGCCGAGACAAATCGAGTTACAAGCATGTGAATAAATGCGATTCACGTGACCGGTTGCGCGGTTGGAATATTACTACCGTAATTTATAGCGGTGCGCGGCGCTTTTCAATTTCTGTTTTCACGGACGCTGTAAATTTCTCCAAGCTTTTTTTCTTCTATTTTCCCGCTGCGATAAGCGCAACAGACGCTGATGCGGTTATTTGCGAGACAATTACGTCGTGCGCGTTAATTAATCTCGTTTAACGTCACGAAAGATTTCAAAATACTTCGGTAAAAAAAAGTGTTTTTCGCCTGTTCCTATAACACTACTCGATTCTATCCTTGTCCGCGGACACTTGCAATAATTTATTTGCCAGTCGGTGGAACATCGTGCCAATGTGGGTGTCGACAATTTCTTGGCCGAGATAGGCGAAAAATTTACATCCTTAACTTGACTTGGATTTCAAGTAGTTCATACAATGTTCGTTACGATCAGCGATACGTCAATTCTCAAGGTGCTCTCGGGAAGAAAAAAAAAACTGTTATGTAAATGTGACTTTCATGGCATAATATTATTACGTTATTGCAGTTCAATACAGTTTTTGCTGTTCACCTCGTTATGCTTGTTCCGTTTCAGATATCATTCCTAGGAGGCAGTAGATCTGTTTAAATAACGTTTAATCAGCGAGAAGCTGTTTTACTTGCTTTAATAGGATTCACAGTTTAATACATTTGTTTTTGCTGTCGCCTCGTTACGCTTGTCCCGTTTTGTATGTCAACCGTAGAGCGTAGTATTTTCATTCGGTTCTTTGTTAGATTTGCAAGGGTTACACGATGATTCGCGATTGTTAAACAATTTTGTATTTTGCGATTGTACAAACGTGATGCTCGGCGTAAATTAGCCTTAATATAAAAAGCTATAATTAGCACACTGATTATATTTGCGATCGTGTTGGCACGGTAACCCGACTAACGAGAGGCAATCATCTAAATAATCTAAATGATGTATGCCGAGCCACCTGTATATCCGCGACTCGCGCATCTCTCGATTATAATTTTACCGTTACCTTTTCGATACATCATGACCCGTCGTAGAATTCACGATGGAATATTTCCAAAAAGAAGTGCTCCCCACTACCAATTCTCGATTTTCTAATAATTTTCCGAACGAAAACGCGAATGGCAACGTGAAAAGTTGAATACAAATTTTGCTTTTATATCGGACAAGCATCTCGCGAGCGGCACTCCATGAAATTAAATAAATATCTGATCTAAATATCGTAGGAATATTAAACAAGCTTGATATAAATATCTTCGCGATATCATTTCTAATTAAAATACATAGATTATGTCAATACGCGTACATACTTACGGAACATTGGATACGATTCTGATATAAAATAAATATTTATGTAATGCATCGTGTTTTAATGTCGTATTATTCAATCCGCCTTGTTCCAGCGTTTTATCGTCAACATTATCAGGTGTTACAATGATAAAACGTCTCGCATCGAATGCGGTTTAACAATTTATGGTACATATATTTCTAAAGTTACCAAAAATTAAAGACTTAATGTCAGGGCGGTCTATTTTCCAAGAATAGACCAAACAGAGGTCTTATGTAACTTTCATTGTGCCAACGTCGATACTACTCCAGATAGGTCGCCGTAGGATTTTTCATATTGAGGTTACTCGGCCTAACGTAAGAATGGAAATCCCTCCTCGGATCAGTTTCTTTCAACGAGAGAAGCGTACGTGATCCGCGAAACGTTCGCGTTTACTTGGAATCGTGAGGTCGGAGAGTCACGTTTACCGCGAAATAATTAATCAATGGTTGCAACGCGTATTGCGGGTCGAACCGTGTACCTTAATTACGCGCGGCCTTCGGTGGAATACGATTACGGGAATCGGGCAAACGGTACGTTGACGGGAAAGACACTGTTTTCAGTATCGTCGAATTAAATCGAATATTTCTCTTCGCTCCTGTCGGCTCTGAACGCGTTATCTGCGTATGCTTTCCGGATTTTCGTCGCCTGGATTGCATTATTATTGACGATTTCGCGTTCACGGAATACATTTGATCTCTCTTTGATCCTGACTGTTTTTCGCATCTCTGTATTTAATTTTAATCTCGAGCGTTAAGCGCACAGTAGCACGCGGAATTATTCGAACGCTTACTCACACGAATTACACGCGTCGCGAGCGTTCGAACACTTTCGCTAGCCACTGCACGCGCTTGGCTTCTTTTTAAATGTTGTCTGACAACGATCGAAACTTGGGACATTATATTGAAGCCTTTCGAAGTAACTGTTAAAATTAGCGTGTGACGCGTGAGAGTCTTGAAATGATCTAGCAGTAAATTTACCGCGAAGCAAGTATATTTAGCTAAACAACGATTCGCTGTGTAGTATCTGCAAGAACGGTTGCGCTTCGAAATTACTACGCTGTGATTTACACGCTCCTCAATCTGATTTACTGTAATCTATACAAAATTTACGATAAACATATTTGTTATTCGCAACTCGTAATATTTAACGATAATTTGTATATTGGAAAGAATGTTTGGATATTCTTGTGCTTATCATACAGAAAGCTAATATACATACGTATGTATATCCTTAAAATGGAATAACCAGCGTGTAAATCACGGTATAGTATCTTCGGTGTACAAATAGGTCGACGTAGAAATGGGCCCCGGCGTACAATTGTCTCACTCCGTAAGTAATTGTGTCAGGGCAGGCTTGAATTTCTGGGCGAACTAAAAGGGAACGGTTTCCTTTCTCTATTTCTCCATCGTTCGATCTTTCTGTCTCTCTCTATATATATTTCTCTGACACGCGTTTGAAACGGTATTAGTGCCACTTGATTTCTTTGAACCGACAATTTCAATCAAATTACGCGATGAATAAAATTGCATTACCCATATCGAAATGTTTGTATATATTAAAAGCACATTACTAATATTCGAATGTTAATTTCAAACGAACTGCGATACAAATATTATAACCCCAATTCTAACTAAATTAAATGAATAACGTATTCATATTGATCGTCATCGTTACATCGCTTATGCGAAGATCGGAAGTACGAAATGTTAGGTATTTCATTCGAGAAAATACTACATTGATGTTTTTAACAGTAACATGTAGCTTCAGTTATCACTAACGATTACTTTCATTTTAAATTGTAATACCAAGATACGTAACTGATGTTATCGTCTCGAACATAATGTAATTGAATACCAGATAACTGATAATCACATTCGGTAACTGATCCCCACGCGTCGGCAAATTTAATCCTGGTCGGTACGGAGATAAACGAACAGTGATATAGTTTTTAACACGGGCGGTACTTATAAAATAGATTAAGCAGGTGTAACGTCTTTCTAACACAAAAGTCGGAGAGTGCCAAATCGGAGCAGAAACCTTTTGAATGCGGAAGTCATAACGGACGTAACGTCGAGCCACCGAGAAACGAGAAAAGCTGCCAAACTCGGTCATTTATTCTCCAATTGCCTATAAATAAAGAAATGGGCGAGTTTCAATGGGCACTCGTTTCCCGTGGCTCATAATATTACGTTCGAGTGACATTAAAAATATTTATTTCTATGTTTTCTTGCGCAACAAGGGGAAGTGGGAGAAAGGTACGTGACCATCGTTGAATTTCAGAGTCAAATGAAACGATTATTCGCTATGCCAAGAACGTTGTGCAAAGATACCGAACGTGCCGGCGTAATTTAAGATTCGCAACGAGCACGTACACGCGTACGTAAGTACATACATGCAAGCGAAGTCTCGTGATAACGATTATCAATGCCACTGGCCTTCCAATAATTGCGCTAGACCATCGAAAATTATTTCCCGGCGCATCCTCTAACCACCTTCGATCAATTGATCAAATTAGAACAAAGATCTATGAAATACAAAACGATAAGAGTCTGTCGATTAATGAGATCCCGAAAAGTAATTGAAAACAAAATTGCATTTCGATAATTAACTTACGTATTCGAATAGACTAATTCGAGGGGGGAATCGTCGAACCGATACGTCGAGTAACATTCAATTTCCTACGCTCGAAGTCTTCGGGTATTTGTGCACGGAGATAAAATGGGCGTGTATGCGTGTGCGTCGACAAATTGGAAGAAAACTGGCGCCGTGATAGAGTGAAATCTCGAACTTGAATGATTATTGTCTTTCGCGGGTAATAAACAACTGGCGAACTTATAAGCATTTTGATACGGAATGATCGATGCCCGATTCCGACCATTTAACTCGTATTAATATTCACGTCGAACGTCGTTGCGCCTATTCGGTTAAGCATTCGCAATAATGCGAGCGGATATATTTTATTACGAGCGACGCCTGGGAATTGTAATATTACTCCTTAAATTGAACCGAACGCATCGCTCACTCCCATCGTTCGTCTTTTGCGCATCATTAATCGTTGCTGTTTAACACGCATATTCCTCACGCACGCATCTCTTATTCCAGTACACGGAGTGTCGAGTTACGATGTCACCGGTGCGCAGAGTCGATTGGAGAGCAACGAGGTGATTCACAAACCAAACAACAATCGCGCACATTCGGAAGATTCGACCGGCAATGCTCGCGCCGACGATGAGCAAACCGTCTACGTAATTGAATTCGAGTCGGAGCCGATCGAGAAAGAGGGAGGCGTGCGAAATAAAGGAAAGGACGCGCCTACTGGTAAGCGATACACATCATTCATCTTCATAAAGCAAACAAATGAGTCGAGCAAACGTCGATATTACGAAAGTAAAAAGACGCGTCGTTTGCTTTTATCATTATCGGCAATTGTGCTCCATTTATCGCCAGTTTAACGCATTGATCGACACGTCAGCCTCATTTGGGTGACACGCACGAGACATTAATAATTAATAACCCTATAGTTAATATTAACAGAATTAATATTCCATAACTGTAGCACGAATACTCACGTCTCGCCGAAAATATGGAACGCGCGGCGATCAACGCATTAAACGCATATACATCGGTTTCACAGTGGGTTTCTTTTCGATTAATAAACAATCCGTCGCAAGGTTCATCGAATCAAATACGAAAACACCACGGGGTGACGATAATCATTGTTTATCGCGAGGTAGGTCTACTTTGACACCTCGCCAAACGTCCGTATCGTAACTTTTTGGCCGGCACGTGCCGTCCACGTGTACGTAATGCAATCCGAGTCCCACGATACGCTTTACTTGTACTTTATTTAAGCCTAATTGGCCGGGTATTTAACCGAGGTGGCCTAGCATTGTCTGGTAGATAATTGCGCTAACGAACGAGGAGAATTGACGGGAACCGATGTTGTAACTTTATGTAAATCTTGAACGCTATTGACTTTACTTGTACGTCCCTATGCGCCTCGGCGAAGAATACGTGTCTAGTGTTAACAGCAGCCACGATCTTTCCGCTGCTAGAATCATTATGTCACGCACACGATTCGCTCGTCAATTCGAGGCGTGTTGGCGATGCCACTTGGGAAATTTTCCACGCGATATTTATTATGCGGAACGTGTGTCGCGTGTGCGTAAAATCCTTCCCCGTGTCTCGCGTCGACATGCAAAAACTGGTTCCCTCGAAATGGCTGGCCAAGCGTTGGTCTCGATCTCGCTTCGACTATTTTTATCCGACCGCGCGAAAGCGATTCCAGCCGCGAAGAGTTACTTCTATCGTCCTTCGACCTATCGACGAGCGAAACTTGGCGAAAGGAGCGCCGCGAGATCAGAAAGTTTCGCCCTCCCGGGTGCTGCAAGCAAATATCATCGATTTAATATCAGCGGCAAGGCCAAAAGTCAACGTACGCCCGCGTTAATTTTATAACTGCACCGACGGCGTTTAAAGGGGTCCGTTGAGTACTCCACGTATCAGTTGCGTGAACGTTCGGATAGTATGGAATACAATATTTCTGCAATACTAATAATACGACGTGCCAGTCATTTTGCAATCGTGGTGAACTAGATAACTAACTTTAAATGAGCAACGCGTGTGTAGATTTATTAAGTTCAGTCATCGATTTAAAGTCATAAAGTGTTTTAGACGCAGTAAAAAACCCAAAGACAGAAATATCGATCCAATATTTTACTGAACCGATTGTGGACTTCGGAACCATTCATTTGTATAATCCTAAATACATTATAACACACTCCAGATTCGGGTATCTGTGCGTCCCAATCGCGTTCCGATTATGTTCTCAGCTCAAATTTGTTGAGTAAACCTAAAGTATTCGATTACATCGAAATCTTTATGAACCCACAGACTAATAAACAAATTCTCTGTTTCTTTCTCCGATTCTGAGCCATTCGCACTTGAACATAGTGAAACTCTCCATCGTTCCCACTTTCTATTCCCTTCCACAATTATTGTTTCCCCATCCTCCTTTCCGTTTATGCTCCATGTGAAACGATGGATTCCAGTTTCACTGTACATCTCAGCAACGTATTAACAAGTCCCTCCTTTTCGTTCATAGGTGGACTTCTTTTTGTTCCAGTCGACGGTGACAGTCAGAATCCCTTGGATCCCTGGTCGATAGTCTGGTACATCGGTTCCTTCGGCGGTCTGGTCGCCTTCTTTCTGATAGTCAGCTGTTCGGAGTGGTGTTGCCGCCGAGGCGGAAGACCACTGACGGTGCCTTATGCCCAACGAACAGACATGATGAACGGCGGACAGGTGGTCACGGAGACACCGCCACCCCCTTATCACCTGTTCGCGCCGCCCCCATACGATTCGGTAAACTACGGCGAGATCGTGGACAAGACATCCGGCGAGAAGGTGGACATCTACGTGATATCGGTCCCGATTCACAGGCCCGTGGTACAGATCCCGGCATAGGACTGTCCTGATCGTCCTCGAGACGAGGATCGGGCAACACGGAATCGAATGACACTGGCAGTGTCGAATCCTACTGACAATCGTTCGTCGTGCCACGGGTATCGTCTTCTCGGGGTAGACGATCGACGGTGGTGCTAATCGAAGATGGTGCACCAGAATACTACGTTCAGAGCATTCGAATTCGGATTCGAGGGGCTCTGATACGTGTTGTTGACAATCGTAGAATCGTCTGTTGATCCGCGATGCTGTTAATCCAGACAGCGCCTGGAAGTCGAAATTATACGACAGTTATCGGATTTTCGAACGTAGAAATGTGAATTTGTTGGCGGAGCAATGAACGAGTTAATGACGGTATTAAGATTTCCGATAACGAGTGTCGGAGGCTCGCCTGAAATGGATGGCGAAATATCTGACGAGGGGATAAACACTCTGATATGTAGTTAACCTGGATACCTCGTTTCATTCCGAATAATAAATGTAGAGAGGAGTGCTTCTCGTAGAACGAGGGAAGTAAAGTTTCGAATCCCTGCGACGATTGATAAAAGTCGAGGACACTGAGCCTCGGGGAGTAGGAAATTTAGTAGACGACACTTTTGAGAGAGAGAGAGAGAGAGACGCGTCTCCTTCGTCGGGAAACGAAGGAGAAACGTTTTAAGAGACTTTCGAACAATTCGTAAATTCAGTGAAACTAAATGACAAATCGGCGACGAATAAGGCGACGGAACTGTGTTATGCTCGAAGCGTTTAAACCTAAACAAAGTTCTGAGTGGTGATATTGTTTATAGGAATGCGTCGAAAATATCCGCGCCGTAAATGCAACTTGCCAATTCAGACGCGTATCTGTTCTTTGTGCGACGCGAACGCGTATAAACGATCAACTTGAAAGGAACTGCGGACATAGTTTTCGAAAACCGAGCGGAGAATGTTACATATGTACTCGGGAATTTTACTTTGCCGCGAAGATAGCAATATTTTCGAAGCTAAGGTAAAAACGAAGTAGGATCGAAGATGCGATCGTACGTAGAACTAGCGAAACTTATTTCTCTTTTTCTTTGTATTGAATTATTTACATGATCACTGCCGTGTAAGGTGAATTAACGAAATACGATAGTTCTATCTTCCAGCTTGACAGAGCGCTTGGAATTATTATTAGCATCGATCATTGTCGTAGTCAGATATCGCATTATAAGCAAAAACTGCCACATTTCCGTGTATTATTATATTAACGCTCATCAGCTTACGTGTACGAGATCGAATATCGAATGCCAGTCTAAAAGAAAACGCACAAATGCTTTTTAATTGTACAATAAATTGTGCAACGAATTTCATTGACGCTTATCCTTAGGAGTAAACTAATTCCGAACAATATATCTTCAGTGTACTTGAAAATCAATTATTCAACACTCACGCACAATATTTCATTCGGAGCAACATATTTGGTATAACTCAAATATTTTTCGGATTATTGACAAACTTAAATCACGATGGAATATTAACTTTTCTATTTGCATCCTATTTTAGGCGATCTTCATTTCATGGGAAGGATCCTTACGCAAATTTTAAATTACTTTTCTCCGAATGCAATACACCAGTTAATTTATGAACCTCCATGAGTGAGACAACTCGGTGATTTTTATTAAAATAATAAATGCGTGCGCGAAATTAAAGTAACGCCTAATATAGATACAGACGATTGGCCTCAATCATGATCGTTCCAAGTCTGCCAATTGTCGACGATTACACATAGATTATAAGTCGACTGCCATGGAAAGTGTTTAACTGAAAGAGGCCACGAAGACAGCCTAACAAGAACATGCGAAGCAATCGAATGACGGAATTTTGGTATAAAAAGAAACAATGATTTAAGTGTTTCGGAGTTGCCAGTACAAGCTTCTTTTCACGGCAGGAACTTCTGGAACAAAAAAAAAAGAACTCCGACAGAGAATGAATATTCACTGCCATCGAAACTTGGTTATTTAAAAACATTTTGACAAATGATTCGGTGGATTTATGTTTGAATGTCTCGCCAAATCCATCTTTGTTTTTGTATCGAAATCCCGACGTCGACTTGCGTAGCTTCTTTGTTGTTAAATGTTTAGACGAAGCCTTAACGGATAACGACGACGATGACATTAACATCACAATCACGAGACCGCAGTCTGCATTCAGAACAGGAATTTATCATGTGCGGATACAATTTCTCAAGCGAACAGTGTGTACGATCCTGGAATGTTAATTTCATGATTTTTTAATCCACGGAGGAAGAAAATTGTGCGAAACATTTTTTCACGAATATCCGCATCTTGTATCGCGAGTTTTTTTTGTTTATTATATTTATTGGTAAATGCTTCGAAAATGCCGGACACATTTCGTTCGACGTGTTCTACAAACATTCATAACCTGAAAAAACAAAGTTTAATAGAAGTTAGCGCAATTGTTTAAGCAAGTACGACGCACTTCGTGAATGCAATTCTATGGATATTTGTTTTATCAACTCGCTTTCGTAAACGTTTTATTTCGAATCGAACGATTCTCCGAACGTAATTAAAAATCCGGTTTATTTATAATATTGCGCCCACCTCCATCATTGAATTGTAAAAAATAATTCTGAAGAGCTGTTTACGAGTAAACAAGTGTGTGCGTGCGGAAATCAGCTGTACGCTGTGCGCGTGGAGAAATTTAACGTAAGATTACGTACAATGTCAATTACCCTTATTGTCATTATTATTACTAGTAACATTATTATCGTTCTATTCGCAATCGCATTCCCAGCAACGTTTCGGGAATACATTATGACGAATTCGCTCTCATTAAAACTTGCAAACTCGCAGGCGTTGTCGCTATTTATTTTTTATACTTTTATACACACCGTTTATACACACACATTCGAATGCCTCTGTGTTGCAAATAAAATTTTTTTCTCACGAAACCCATTGCGCGTGTTGACACTCACCCCGTGTATAGAATGTAAACTATGTAACGGTGGCACCTGCCGAGCAGGTCAGCTCTGAGCAGAGGTAAAACAAGAACAGCATTATATTGTAAGAAGATAAATGAAGGATTTTCTTGTTCCTGTGTTGTAATATTCATTTACCCCGCGAAAGATATTACTGTAATTGATTTATTTAAATAATGGTTTGCATTACTTGATTTCTTATCGTAGTGAAAAGGGACACTTACCGAGTTCTTTTAGAAACATTAATCGGTCCTTTGCCGATCCTGGAAATCCGCTGGATAAGTCGAGCGAGGCAAATGTAGCACAAAATGTTTATAAACGTTTTTATACAATAGAACACGAAACGAGCGCATAGGTGCACAATTTTCAACTGTGTTCCAGGCTCACCACCTTAGTCGCAAAAACTTATTTTCAATCATGGCGACCTTGTGTACTTGCAATTGCCACTTACGTCAGCTCGCGTCAGCTACAAGCGGTTGCAAGGATATACAAATTTCGTGTTTTCTGTTATATTAACAAAAGGGCGTATCCTCTCGGGCAGAAAAATACCGCGTTCCTTCATAATCAAATGGACGAACGCAAATAGTAGCGGTAGAAACATGGACATGAAATTAATATCGATTTTGAAATGTATAACCTAATCATGGATTATCTCGGCGAAGTAATAGCCCTCGGAATTGACAGTGTCATTTTTGGTATCTGCTTGAGACAGTATTTCCATTGCAAAAATGCAATCACGGCGGTTAAGGTAAACTGTTTACTGTCTGTACTAACGCGCTTGTCATGTATTAATAAACTTTTATTTCCGCCTTAACCTCAATCTACGTATGAAAAGAAAATTCATTTCAGTTTCATTGTTTCCTAGAATTACAAACGTTAACACGTTCGCTGTTGATTAGTCCCCAATATAAAACAGAAAAAAGTATGTAATTAACGACAGGATATTCGAACAATATGTAAAAATATTTTGTATCGTAATGTTTATTACAATATAGCAGTATTCTCATTGGACGTATTAAATCATATGTACATACTACGTTTAAAAGTACCTCCCAAAAGTTCATTTTCTCTACAGGATGCAGAATTTCAAGAAATTGGCGCACAGCTTGGAAAACTCGTTGAAAAGAGTCCCAATAATAAAATAAATTACATTGCTATTACGGGTATCGTGAAACCCTTGGGAAAACCATTAAGTAGTATCAATGACAAGAATATAACAGGAGTTGTACAGAAACTTAAAATCAAAGAACATGTTGTGGCTAGAACCACTGCTGGCTTCTGGTACGATTCAATTCATTAAACTTAAAATATAATTAATTTAACATTAGATGTTGTAACGAAATCGTTTTATTTAAAATACAGCAATACAGAATTGCACACTGTTTAATCTTTTTGCAAGTTTTTGTAAGGAAACTTATAATTATGTCACCTGTACCTGCATAGGTCCGATCAGGAGCGTACAGTTCACGAAGTATTTAATACCGTGCCATTCGCTTTACAACGAGGATCACATTATGTGGAAGTGTTGGAACCTTTATCTGCAGATATTTTAGATATGGATGTGATTTCCGATACCTTTGACCCAAGTGTACAAACGTTTGCGGATCATTTATGGGGTTTTTTCACTGGTAAAAAAGAGTTTTTCGTATTATCTCCTGAAGTCTTTTATGATATGTTTAATTCGCAATTTTATATTAGGAGTACGTCAACGTGGTTTCCAATCTACCGAAGAATTACTTCGCGAAGGGTCAGTAATCACAGGGATAGGTGAATTATCAAAGTCTACATCAAAATCGAAAAATTTGATACTGCAACCCCCACTGAATGGCACACCTTTTTACCTAACAAGCATGTCGATCGGTTCCTTAATTAGAAAATTGGATGACCGTAAAAAAACATACAGGTGAGATAAATATTTGCTTGATATGATATAAAATCGTGAAACATGTTATAATGCATCTATAACTTTTCAGGTTGTTATGCCTAATGTTTGGTGCAATTGGTTTAGTAATCGGTGGAATAGTAGCTCGGCGGTACTGGAAAGATAGGGAGGAACAACGTTTAGCAGAAGAATTGCGACAGTCGTTGGCTGCTTCCCGTAAAGAAAGAAGACAAAGAGTTAGAGACACAGAACTTAGAGAAGATCAAGCATGTGTCGTATGTCGCACGAATCCACGTGAAATCATTCTTCTTCCCTGTGGACATGTCTGTCTGTGCGAAGATTGTTCGGAGGATATTACCAACGATTGTCCTGTTTGTAGAGCACCAATTACGCAGAAAGCTGCTGCGTATATCAGCTAATTCTAGAATCAATGTAGGTATGAAATTTTTCAAACGTGCGTAAAGAAAGTTTTTTGTTGTTTAAAAACAATGTTCTGGAACATTGTTTGAAGCATCGTGACTCAGTACTCAGATTTGTTTAATGCTTCGAACAGTGAATATAGGACACTATAATTTTACGGCTGAAAGAATGGGCAAAATGAGATAGTGTGAATGCGCGTGAAGCACATTTTCAAAATTAATAAATAAATCTTAAATGAGAAGTAAGATACTATCGTATTGGTTTATCACATATGTGATATTCAAGAAATGCATATTTGAGCCAAAACAGATGCTAAAATACATTAATAAAAACATTGTTCTTGATGTCAAAATGTACTCACAGCTTTGAACGCTCTAAGTGAAGCTTATCAAACCATTGACGCAAATCCAAAGTTTACATTAGCTTCAGCTTTGTAAAGATTTTGTTACTTTACCCCAAGGATGCCAATGATGTAAACAAAGGTCAAAGAGTATGAAATATATTTTATGTAAAATTCACTAAGCATAGTAGTGCCTTATAATGCATAAACATTAAAATTCTAAACCTCGCGTTTCATTTTTGACTTTGTCGTTCGCACTCGAACCATTTGCAATTGAATTCATGAACTGTTTAACTTTAGTTGATTTTCCGATTCCAAGTTTCGGTAGTCCTCTGTTCAAGCCTTCTAACATGATACAAGCCTTACATATTTCTTGACTCGAAACGTATCCACAGCGATTGCAATTCCTTCTTTCAGGCATTTTAACGTTATCCTTTATCTGCAAATGTTCCCCTGCAAATACATAATCCGGCTGATTATCAATAAAAATAAACTCACAATTTACTTTAATACAACAATTTATAACGCCTGTAATTACAAATAAGCAGTGTTCGGCTCACCAGAATGAATGATGTCTATGATAGACAAGGGCCTAATTCTTTCCAAATCTTTAAGGAGCGCTCGAGCGTGCCCTCTGTACGCATTAGGTGCAAAAATACACTCAGTTGAAAAGTACACTAACTGTTTAAAATATGCATACATAACTATCTCTTTCTCGTAAGCATATTTAAGTGGTTTACACCGCATTATACAATCTGCTCCAGCCTGAGGTACAAATAAAATATTCACGGATACGACATAAAAGAATATTTGATTATGTTTAATGACACAAGGTATACTTATTATCCTTACAGTTATAACAGAAGTACATCTTTGCAATCTTGCTATGTCCCCTCGTAAGATATTCATTAGAACAGTCTCTGCTATATCGTCAGCATTGTGACCTGTCGCAATACAGTCCACCCCCAAAAGAGCAGCACCCCTGTCTAATGCTTGCCTCCGGAAGACACCGCAGAATGTGCAGTTATTTCTCCGACCGACCTAAAATTACTCTCTCCATTGAGTATCATATAAGAGTAACTGTGACAGTTAAATTATGAGTATGAAATGCATTTTACTTCTGCTACAATTTCATCCATTGTCCAGCCGTATAACTCTTTATAGGATAATATTTTCAACGGCAATCCATAATCATCTTTGTTTTGTTGGACAGTTTTTAAGCTATCATCTCTGTACCCTAAAATTTAGATATTTACTAACACGGTTTACAAAACTATCGGATTAAAAATTTTGTTAGTATCGTACCAGTAATCCCTTCATCGATGGATAAAAGAAACAGATCGATTCCATACTGATATTGCTCGTTCAGAGTTTTCAAAACGTAGGCAAGTACTGTCGAATCTTTTCCTCCCGATGCACCGATAGCAACTTTATCGCCTGGTTTAAATAACTTTCCTTTTACAATGGTATAATGAATTTCACTTTCAAAGGCACTGAAAAAGCATTGTTTGCACAATGCGTGGCCAGTTTTAGGTCTCTGCAAATAATGAAAAATACTTGACTCTGGTAACAATATGTTTATCGTATAATTTTAATTAATATATATAGACTTACCTTGAGAGTAGCATCCCTGCCACAATTCGCGGAACACGAAACTGGCATTTTGAGAATGAGTTTCTATGCACTATTAATTACACACTATTTACTTATGATTTTTATAACGCACTACAGCGGAATGATGAATAACATACAAGCGATAAAGTTAATCGTCTGTTTAAAAACTTAAAGTTTAGGTTACTTTTTTCGGTGCAGTGTTCATCCAAATTATATCACCTAAATGAAACTAACAATTACTCGTTACCACTATCTTTATTCTCATAAGACGTGGCAGCGTTTATACGCTCAAATCTTCCAAAACGTCAGATACACAATCAGCGGACTTACAGGTTAGAAGACTAGTTTATAATATAATTCATCGTAAAAATGGTGCTAAAAAAGACTCTGTTGATTGTACGAAAAGAGTAATCTCCTTTTCTTTATTTTTGTAACTCAAAACTGAGAAACGTCAGTTAACATATGCGATAATTGTTCGATTGTTTAAATCACTCTGTGCAGTTTTCACAATTGATACGAAACACGTTTTTAATAATGATTAATCTTCCGGCTTTTCAGGTGGTGGACCGCAAGGCTGCAGCATCTTCTCCATAAGATTAAACCGAACACGTGCCTTGGCTTCGTTTTCGGCGATGGCGAAGAAATTTAACAGATCGTAATGTCCCATGTACGAACTACAAGAATCACGGTGCTGATTCACCAGCCATTCGAACTTGGTCGTGTCAGCGTGGCCTGTGCCGATATATTTCGATTGCAGATGCTCCAATTGACTGTGGATGTTGTAACGTTCCCCCATCCTTTATTTGCTACTTTTCCTTTCGACTATGAAGGTAATATTCACGGTAGAAAAATCTCGTTTATGTACTTTTGACTACTCGCGTCGTACTCTTGATTATTGGGACAAAATTTGGAAAAATTGATGCCCGTCCCAGAACATAACGCAACTTTCGGGTACAAAATGCAAGAGCGTCGAAAAAGGTTTTGATTGGTTCTCATCGCGGTCTAGAGGCCGTTGCAATCGCGTGATTGCATGATGGAGAGTTTGCATGTAAGAACGCGTTTGCACTGTTCGCGCTAACGAATTATAACGAAACGGGAAGCTTTGAACGGACGTAACAGAAAAGTTAACGGGACAGTATGTGTTATTAATAAATTCTATAATTAACCCAGTTTATTATTCACTAGATACATTCACTAGATACATCGTCGCGAGTTACGAACATGTAATTTTGTAAATCGTTATACGCTAAAGCAAAGATGCACTTGCAACCAGTTACATACGCGTTAGCGCGAGCTACATTAAAGTTAACAATAACGCAAAGCATTTACTTTGTTGTAAATGTGATCAACTATATCCGGGACACAAGTGATACTGACCGAATGCATTTCATTTGGATCATTTATATTCCTTTTTATCGTGTTATTTAAAATCAGTAGAGTGCATCAAGAATTCATATTCCACCTACACATGGAACTTGTAGATTAAGTACAACTAATTTACATCAGGAATAATAACATTAAAGATTATTCCGCAATTTCGATCACGCGAGCAGATATTGGTGGACATTGTATGGCCGTACGGTGGCAGCACCATCGGCGCCTGTTACGTCAGACAATAATGACGTGCTAATGGTTAATGGCTTCTACTTACTCGAGCTACCTTTATGAGAAAGCCAAATACAATCCAAAGAATACTCATGAGACATGATGCATCGGCTAGTAAAATCATAAAAATATGATTGCCTGAACACTTTTACGCTACGATAGCTATTAATTTTTATCAGATCTCATTCGTGGCCTACGAGATATGTGTTAAAACTGTTTACGAAGCAACGAACGTAACCGTTACATTCATCGCTACGTTGGACCAGCCCGATGCGAAGGAACCCAACATTCGGCGCGATATCGGAAGACTTACATTGCACGTGAGTACTAATGCAACATCCTTTACTCGGGAGAAAATCGTACGAATAACGCGAACGGATTTTCTTTCGCGAAAAGTGGGCAACTCCCTTTCCGTCCAGTCGTTAACAATGGCGGCTGCGCCAGGTCGACCAAAAAATTCTTTCCCGACGAAATATCGTTTAAATTGACAAGTCACACGTGTATACCTGATAAACATTTGCTTGTGCCCGGGAAAAACCGCGATCGATTGGAAATCACTGTTTTTCGTTCCGTTCACGACGAAATTGTGCTGTCTCGGAATATCGTTACGTCTCACTAAACCATATACATTGGTGTGCGTGCGTGTTTTGCGTGTGTGCATTGTTATGCGTGTGAATTGTTATGCATGTGTACCATATCCATGGCGATCAGCTTCAAAGGATTAAAGGGAACCGGAATAATTATATTACTTAGAAACTTTTTATATTGATTCATATTAAGGTAAGTGTAAAGGAACAGCAGTTTGTGTACTTGTAACGATTTAATTATAAGAGGATTAATATTCTGTGATTTTTTAAGTTGGTTAAAATAAACATTTACGGTTGAATGAAACTGGCTTCATTGTTATGATGATGTTTTTATTTTAACTGTAAGTACGACAATACATCTAAGAAACGATTATGTTTGCTCTTGTATTTTGACCTTCTTATAACTTGTATTGCTGCAAAAACTAATACTGTATAAGAGACAATGGGTTCAGCTTACAATGTTTTTATTATGCGATATAATAAGTAGTAATTATATCAATGTAACGCACATCTACGTAATAGCGATGCATATTGCATGTGTCTATGTTTTCTGTATTTCAGTAGGTGACATGCCTAGCAGTCGTGATATTGAACGAGCTGAACGTAATGGAAGATTTCGATCACGTAGAAGGGGCAGTGCAGGCAGCGATATAAACCGGCACAGTTTCGAAGGCCCTGACAAGAGACATAGAAGGCATGGGAAAAACAAAACTTCTGGAAAAAAGAAGAAGAAGAGATCACGCGATAAGTCTGTTGAAAATGTTCCAACTGTAGCTTCTTCCATTGTCAAACCGTTGGTCGAGTACTCGGACGTGAGTAGCGAAGATTTGTCTGAACCTGAAGCGGGTGAAATTCAGTCGGAAGATAGTCGAGGTAATAGTTATACAGATGGAGAAGTACCTGAACCTGTTCTTCAAAGGCGATACTACGGTGGAAGTCCAGTGCGTGCCCTTGGAGCGTCACCTATTAGTCTTTCACCATCTCCACCAATTCAGCATGTTCACCCGGGTAGACATTATTCGCCGAACGAACAGCAGCCATCGACAATGCATGGAGCAACGCCTGATTACGAAGAAGAGTCTAAACGGTACGCTAGAAGAAAAGAAAAGAAACATAAACGTGAGAAGAAGAAGAAAAGAAGCCTTAGTCCCTCGTCTAGTTCTGGAAAAAAGAAGAAACGAAAATCCAAGAGGCATTCTCATAGCATGAGCCCACAACACCTCCCAGACGAAATCACTATAAGTCCAGATCACGAGAAACCTGGAGAAAATTGGTCAGAGTCTCCTCCCCTACCTTTAAAAGATAGTACCTCACCGATATCGCCAGCCACGCCTCACGAGCAAAGGTGTTTAAGCGACGTGGAACTTGAAATGCCGAGGCAACCAAGAAATATCACTCCTCCACCCCTCGCTACGAGACAAACGGAATCTCCCCATACACCTTTGATACCACCGAGAACTACGACACCGGAAAGCAGTAAAGCTAACTTGTCAGCAATGAAACATAGTCCTGAGAGACAAAAACACAGTCCTAGTATACACCCACGACGCAATAGCGTTAGCCCGGGGCCCGCAATCAGTTCAAGCCGTAGACGGCCTCATAGTCCAAGTCCGCCATCGCGGCGAAGGGACCATAGCCCAACAAGAAGAAGAGACTTCAGTCCAAGTCCAATGATGCATAGGCTCAGGCATAGTCCAAGTCCATCTGCAACAAGACGCCGAGAATTCAGTCCCAGTCCTATGGCACATCGACGTAGAGGAGAGCCTGTTAGCTCTCCACCCTCGAATAAACGTAGAAGACGGGAGGAAACCGATCGGCGGCACAGACATCACGAGAAGGACAGAAGAGACAAAAGAAAATCAAGGTCGACGAGGAGTCCTACTGGAAGCAGGTAACAGTATTGTTGCGTGTACCAAGTTATTAATACCAGGCTTAGCTGACATTGACTGTCAATTGATTGTTCTCTTTCAGATTGCATTTACCACTTTCTCGATCACGATCTCGCAGTCCTGGAAGATGGAGGAAGGCACAATCACGCTCAAGATCACGTTCACGTAGACGAAGTCGTACTCCAAAGAAATCTCGCTCTCCCAGTAAATCTCATAAATCCACGAGAAAACATAAATCGAAGAGTCCACGTCCCTCAAGGATACCTTCCCCCTCCCCTCACAGATCCAGACCAAGAAGTCCGACAAGTATCACGGCGAGAAATCTTCGTGTACAAGCGAAGATCAGTGAAACTAGTCTGTTTGCCGAGCTGGTGAAAGATAGGAATATGAGGGAATTAGCGTACAAGAAATTGCAAGCAGCTAAGGAGAAGGCTGTCAATCAGGATGAGGTGCAAATAATAGAGGGCACGGACGATAAGGATGCAAGTAACGCGTCATCCGAGAATAAAGCTTCCATAGACAATAAAGACAGATACGTGAATCATAAAGAACAGTTGAATCCTACAAACGAGAGTATGAAGTCTCTCGACGTTGTCGATATTCCTGTTCCAATGATAGATGACAGTGGAATGGCAGGAAAAACGCCACCACTGCCCACGATGCAATCTGCCAATGTACCGAACTTGACACCTGGAGCAAATCAGAGTAGTCATACGATTGTATATACATCCCCTCCGTCAGTCACACCCAACAATTGTCCAGTCGTCATTACGAACAGCCCAACCTTTCCAAGTGCTACGAATTTACAACCACCGCCACTGCCGCAATCCGAGTCTATGAATGCATTAGGTGTACCACAAGTACCCGCGCCAGTGCCTATTCCTGTACAAGGCAACGTGACTGTACTACCGAACCTGTCTGTTCCACCACCGCCTATACCGATCCCAGTTCCAGCGCCAAATACGGCGATGTCGAAATTTAATCTTCCTAATAACTTAGTTCCTCTTAAATCTGTAGATCCTCCTAAACCTCCTATAGTGGCATTCAAGACAAAGAGTTTGTCGAGATTACCATTACCACCTGGGATCAATCAGAACGATTTGGAAAGTATTGACTCACCGCCAAGTCGATCTCCCAGTCCTCCTAGCAAAGCACAAATGAAATTTCCAGTTTCGACCCCAAAGCCTCCGCAAAAGAAGAGTATCAAAGATTTACCTATGCCACCAGGTGAGTTTTCGTTCTGCAGCCCTGTATTTACTATATATCAATAGAAATCGCTTCGAAATTATTTAGGAATAATGTTCTTTAATGGTACATTTAATATAAAGTTGTTCCTGGGTCGGAAGATTTGAGCGGGGAAGATGACCCGAACGCGACGCCGCCACGCACGAAAGTTGAGCGCGTTCCTCCGAAACCAAAGTTGAAGAGACCGAAAATTTTAAAGCGTCGAGGCTCGAGGAATTGCCACACACCGATGTCGGCGTCCGGCGGGAAAGATTGGGGGGAGCGTTGCGTAGATGTCTTCGAAGTTATAGCTCAAATAGGAGAAGGTACTTATGGCCAGGTCTATAAAGCTCAAGACAAACGTGCCGGCGTACTTGTCGCGCTAAAGAAGGTGCGACTGGAGAACGAGAAAGAAGGGTTTCCTATCACGGCGGTTCGTGAGATCAAAATTTTACGACAACTCAATCACAAAAATATCGTCAATTTGAGGGAGATCGTCACGGACAAACAAGATGCTTTGGATTTTAGAAAGGTACTGCAAACAGAAAGTTTGGCACGATACATAAAGACGAAAGATTAAACTTTACGTGTTATCATCATTATATTTATTTTATCTTTCGCAGGACAAAGGGTCATTTTATCTTGTGTTCGAGTATATGGATCATGATTTAATGGGTCTCTTAGAATCTGGAATGGTCGATTTTAATGAAATGAACAATGCGAGTATTATGAAGCAATTATTGGATGGGCTGAACTATTGCCATAGCAAAAACTTCTTGCATAGGGACATCAAGTGTTCTAACATATTAATGAACAATAAGTATGTAGGCTGTATTGTAGAGACCCATGACTTTTGATTACATGGACTCATGATATGATTTTCACAGAGGAGAAGTGAAGCTAGCTGACTTCGGATTGGCGAGACTTTATAACGCCGAGGATAGGCAACGGCCATATACAAACAAAGTAATTACTTTGTGGTATAGACCACCTGAACTACTGTTGGGTGAAGAGCGTTACGGTCCTGCTATAGATGTGTGGAGCTGTGGATGTATTCTCGGCGAATTATTTTCTAAGAAACCGCTATTTCAAGTAAGAGAAACCAGTGAAATAATATGCTGCAACATACTCGACATGAAACTATAACTTTGTTTCATATTGTAATAACACTGGCACTTTATGATTAGGCAAACATAGAAATGATGCAGTTGGAGATGATTTCCAGAGTCTGTGGCACACCTACCCCTGCCGTTTGGCCTTCTGTGATAAAGTTGCCGCTTTGGCATACACTTAAGCCAAAAAAATCACATAGAAGACGCTTAAGAGAAGACTTTTCGTTTATGCCAGTACCGGCATTGGATCTGCTAGACAAAATGCTGGAGTTAGATCCTGAAAAACGAATAACTGCTGCTGACGCGCTGAAAAGTGCTTGGCTGAAAAATGTTCAACCCGAGCAGTATGTTTTCTTTTTCTGCTCCAATATATGTAGAGAGACTATAAGTAACTCTACAAAACGTTTCTTTGCACGACCACTAAATTTTCATACTGCTACATTCCAATAACAAAGAATACTTTTTAAGAACCAAACTTTCGACTATCGTTTCGATATTATCTTATTTTTTAAATAATTCTTTAAATGTCCATTTACTTTTAAAGTCTACATTTTTTTCACGATAAAACAGGATGCCCGCGCCTCAACTACCAACTTGGCAAGACTGTCATGAACTTTGGAGTAAAAAACGAAGGCGTCAGTTACGGGAACAGCAAGAGAGCTCTGCAGGAAAGATACCTCTTCTTCCCCTACCAAATAAAGGAGGTCCGCATAAGGCTATTGAGGATCTGTCAGATGTCGGGGGGTGAGTAGCCGTAGAGAAAACATATTCGCACAAGCTAGGATATGTTCCAGTACTGACCAAAAACTAATTGCTTACACACGTAGATGGCTGTGTACTGCAGTTGTGCTTGGCATTTATTTTCTTAGCAAAATGCATCATTAGTATAATTGTTTAAAGAAAACGAAAACATAACTGTTGTAGTACCTTATTTCCGTCGCCCGTTTTGCATGCAACTTTCAATAATAAATAAATGAGTTAATTTTAGTTTGATTCACAGTCGTTGAAACACGACGACGGCTATATTGCAGAACAATGGAATATAGAGATGCGAAAATGTACAACATCGTTCTCTGTTCATAGGTTTGCCGCAGAGATTATTTTTTAATTAATCAGTTCGGAATATACGAGACTTCTTAAATCGCGCGTATCAGAGAAACATAGAACATACAGCGACATGTTTATTGCCACGCATGAATGGTCACACTACTTAACTTCTTCATGTCGCTGCATTTTCAAATATCGATAGTAAACGAATATTTATAGTCGAAAGAACTTACGGAAATAGTTATCAACGTTACTTTATACCGATAATTTAATCGCATAAAAACTGCCGTCAAATAGTATTTGTTTCGAAGAGTAGATATTTATACGAAAGGGGAACGTATATCTTCTATTTATCATAGCAGGCGAGCTTAAAGATTATAAGATACATTTTCTGTGTGACGGCGTTGTAACCGAAAATAGTTGAGCGTGTACATACTTCACTACCTTCGCGTACGTAAACGTTCATATGCATATACGAAGCACATTCGTGTACATGCAGAAATGATACACATATGTACGATTCTATTTTCAACTATACACACACATATATATATATATATATGCATTTACATAGTTCATATGTGCATGCATATAACTACGAAGTTCCATAGCTGTATATCAACCGTGTATCAACGATATATATTTATGACACGTTGTTCACCCTCGTACGATGACGAAGCATTGAGAAAAAAAAACAATAGTAGACTATTTGATTGTAAATAAACAGTACTACACGGAGGTCAGAGTTAATCGAATTTCATATTCTTAGTTTTCGTACTGAATTGTCCGATGCAAGCTTAAAAAATAGGCGTATGAAATAATATCCGAAATAAATATGAAAATACGATGTGTACAAGCAGTCGACGTACCATGTTTAAGGTCTTTTAGTGTAAATAGGACAAGTGGGTACAAAGAAGAAGCTGTTGGAAGATCGAAGACATGGAAATAAAAGGAATCAAGACTAAAATGTGAATGTATTACGGAAGTATTAACGTCGCGGCAATCGATCGATTCGTTTTATTTACGTTAATCCAGTTTGTTCAAACATTCACATTTACGGTTTAGGTATATTTTAATTCATCTTTTTTTTTTCTCCCACAACTGTGTTATAGTCTGTTATTCTGTATTGTAGATAGTTAACGCAAGTTTCAATATACGAATGGCAATTTTTTGGTGTCTGTTAAATATTTTCATGTTTTTGCATGTATTTTGTATTTGTGCCATTCTTATAATGAAATTCGGAATTTAGGCAATTTCTGATGTATTATCGTCGCAATGTAAAATAATTATTGATTGCTGTAATATACTTACTAAATGTCCAAAAGGCATTCGCCTAACACTTTTGTGGACAATGAATTTCTAATGTTATTAAAACATTTTTCATTTAATTTGTTTAGCCCCTTTCAGTGTTTCTCTTTAGTTTAATTTACGAGTTAAGTAACCACAATCCTTGAAGGGGATTGAAATCGACGACGAACACTGGGACCTTGGGAATGAATTAAATGCCAATGTACACTATGATGTACTCATTTAAAATGACTGCAAAATATATGTTTCTTTTCTACTTATTCCACAATACGCTCGGGCGAATATTAAGTATCTTTATTTACGTTGTTTCACATGGAATGTATCAAATAAATATTATGTTAATGTTAAGATAGTATTAAACGTAGAACGGAAGGAACTAGAAGAAGGTACGAAAATACTTCACCTTTACATTCTTGCTACCACGTATAAAAAAAACTTAAGCAATAACAAAATTTGTGTACAGCTTTTGAAAAGTCCCATTTTTTAAAAAATAGGTTTCGCTACTCTTTTCACGTAATCTATTATCGTTCACGTATACGGAGTGATTATAAAGTAAAGACAAACTATACGTATATGTGACACCGAATAAAATATATATGTGTAAACTATTTAATTTTTAATAATTGCTTACAGTTTATACAAATCTGTTTTGCTACGTGTGATAAATACAAGTAACAGTAATAACCATATTATATTAGTAAAAATATTATACGTTTTGAATCAGTGTCAGGCTTGAAATATGTTAAAAGTTGAAATAAAAACTAATGTAAATACAGGAATTTGTGTAATATCTGAAACACGCATAGAAATCAAATTATACTGAAGCATATTTATCGTAAAATCGCATATATTTACAATGAATACATGTATTACTGAAGTGTACACAACCAAAACTTTCAAAACGATACTGGTATGCAAAGAAATGCGTAATGCGTGAGCATTCTGTGATATTGGAATGAAATCCGACAAAATTAAATAAAAAAAGCATAATGCAAAGTTAAATGTTAACTTAAGTCGATTTTCTCATCGTTAGAAAATTATACTTTTTTCAAAGTGGTGTATAAGATTCGTTGCTAGGTGGTAGAAGTAATATAAAGTGATTATGAGCTTAGTATTTCATGTAAGAAGATTGTATAATATATGTATATATACATATATATGTATATACAATAGAAAAAATATCATAAACGTCAACCTTGCTAATTGTAATTTAAAAAAATGGTTACTTTCATTAATAAAGCGATGTGTCGAAATAGCATGACAGATGTTAGATGTCTTTATTACGTAGAACATGTTTATATGTTTGTTATAAACTTTTGTCGCTATTATAAGAAGATTCATAATACGTGGAGATTCGTTTGCTACTATTTTCTTACTCTGTAACACATAACGCAAAATTGGTAGAGTTTGGTACCTATGTATACGCGTTTTATAAAAAAAGACATGTACTAGAAATTGGACACAGAAAATGATATTACGTTTATACATAACCACGTACATTACAATATTATTAAAGTTGCACGTAATCTGTATTTGGTTATGTATATATTTGCTTGTTCTATGCATAGGAACAGTGCATATGTTTGAACATAAACGATTAACACTCATCAAAGGGGATAGGGGGGGCATAATTAAAATCTGAAAACCAATATGAATGTGGAATTTGTAGAAAGGAACATATTTTGAGCATAAGATGCAAAATTAATTATAAGCAAGCACAAATTGGCAAAATATCTAACAAGAAAAACATTATGTTTCAGGAAATAATTTAAATGTGGCTGAATGATAGAGGGACAAATTTTATAGCACTTGTAAGAATATACATAGGTAATGAAACATTCCAAATCTGTTTACGTACATGTTTATACCCAGGGTGTCCAGTTTTATGATTCATGTCAGATTTGTTTTGTGATTCACATAACAATTCATACGCTTGAGCTTTACGACTAAAATAAAAACGCTTCGTCATGTCGTGCATAAGAAGTTCAGAAGATGCGACAACTTAAATAACTGTTATTATCCTGAGCCTTGTGACCTTTTTATAATTTACGTATCGCTTACAGAACAGTAAGTGATCGACGTACAATAAATTGTGAAAATAAAACTATACAATAGATATATTAATTTTGAGAATATGCTGTGCCTACTAAGTTGCATGTATTATAGAATAAAATTAGTGTCTCGTTAGGTTTGCTTTCTTCAATATGCATATTCGCGATTTGAATTATCATTCTGCATGCCATTTTATTATTTATCAACTAACTGTGGTCATTGGGTACTTTCTGTGTTATCATCTGCATTACAAGTGTTTTTGTGGCGTTCAAATGAGATTATGTTCTATAGCTGACTTTACATACAGATGTGTAAGGTTTTGTCTTATATATAATTTTAATAGAAATGATTATCATTCATATGCCTGATACGCTACGCAATCATGCTTACAAAAAGTTTGCAAACCCCTTGTTCACCATAAACTTTCCAGAATATCCACTTAACAATTAGAGTTGGCTATTATATGTATTAATAAATGGTAAACAGTTCATAAGTATGTAGAAATTTTATTTGCAACTTGAAACATGTAATACCCTCAACAAGGTATTACATTTGTAATATTTATTTGAATTCTGCGCGCTATTTGTTAATTGTTGGTAACTTGAGAACACTTGAATTACGAATGGTTTCAAATTCATATAATATTATTGTTAGATTATTGTTCCTATTAAAACTATAATATTATTTCAGTTTGTTGATTTTACACTTCTAATATGTTTGTTCCTTGATTGCAGGTCTTCCAAACGTTTAAAGATGGAAGCAGGCTACAATTCGCACCCGAACCGACTTGGTGCCGAAGCTCATTATGGGGGAGATAATTTATTTAACCAAGGCGGACCCTTCATAGTCTCACCGTCGACGTATTATTACTCTAGCCCTCCGCCCGTTAAACCACGGTCCAATGTAAAGAGAGACACCGGATCTCATATGTTAGAAATGTGTGCGGAAGATAGCCTTGCTCGAAAATTGAGTATTCTCACAAATGCCTTAAATCAGGGAAAGCCAATACGTGTTGATGACCTTATGTCACTTCGGTCAGATAATGAGGTGAGTATATTTTCTCAATATTTTAATATGCCTCGGTCTGAAATTGGTGATTAGTAAACTGGCACTAACCTGCAGTTTATCTGTCCCATCGGTTTAATCTCGTCATGTTATATAATTCCAGAGCGATCCCAAAGTAGTACAGCTGCTAGGAGAGTTACATTCTGAACTTCGACTCGCTGCTAATTCAAGACCAAGCGGCCAACTTGAGTCTCACCTTCCCGTGCTGAATCCACCCTCATTTGGTAAGTTTGTGCAGTCTCTTTCTTGCGTTGCACGGTTATCTTAATTATAACCTTTTCAGATACAAACGCAGGCCAGTCAGGAAATTTTGATGCACACGCTGTATACGCTGGTGACGATGCCACGAGCTCTGGAAGGTGGTCACAGTTGGCTACGGTTGGCGTTCGCAGCGCGTTATTGGCGCTTATGTCGCGCTATGGTTTGGAAACATACAATCCTTCCCCTGCTATCACCCGACCCCCAGGTAAACCAACATCCAGCTTAACACAGAACCTTTTCCTACCCTCGACTTCCTCTCAATCAGCATTCAGCTCATAATGATTTGTATATAATTCTTTACAGCATTCTAAACTACATTCTGTATAAAGTCGGAAAAGGTCTAAATTGCTATTTTTTAAATTATCTAGGCATAGAGGTACGACCGCATCCAAGTTGTTTATAGTCTCTATTATCACAACGTAATTGTAAGTGCACACTCAGTGTAAACTTGTATATAATTGATCTATTATTAATATTTTGACCAGTTACTTAATATCATACTTGTATCTTTAATAATAACGACATGCTCTTTATAGTCCACAGTTCTGTGACACATAACTTAAGAGCCTTCAGATATTAAAGTTTTCTAATCGTTGGATTTTCTTTATAGTTTTATTGCTTTGCATTGGGAGGTCTTTTTAATTCAGTCATGCGCATACGTATGTTTGCGCGATTGCAGAATTTTTGCACATTGTTGTTAATTTCAAAGTCTGCGAGTTATAAGTCTGCTTGAAAATATCTTTCACATAGTAGTATGATTTCATCTTGCTTTTGAAAACATTGTCATGGCACACATATGATTTTATGTTAAGCAATACATTTTTCATTATGTCAAATGAGTTTATTTTTGAGGATAGAAAGAAGAATGAAGGTACACGAAAGAAATTTAAGTCAATCTGATGCATCCTGGACAATTTATTTATTGCATAAGATTTTTTTATATAAGATGTTAGTGCTTATTTATTATGCAAGTATTTACGGGATGTAATGTACATAAAGTTAACGATATACAATAAAGAAACAAAAGTACACGAATATATGTCAGGATTTTCTTAGGTCGGGATTAAAGAGCAATAGTGGTATTTCAATCGAGCAACCGCACGATTTATATTTAAAAGTTTCACAGTATTACGATCAGTTTTTCTTTTTGGTTATGTACTTACGAAATTAGGCTTTCTTTTTTACATCGACGGGAATTCCCAAGAAAATTCACGTAGGGATATGCCGCGCTTTCCAACAAAACCAACAATAACAGGAGACAAAAAATTAACAAAATTTTCACGAACGTTTCAGATTGAAGAGGCACCAAGTGAACCCATACAGTGAGAGAAAGTGAGGTTAGAATGTGTGCTTCTGTACCGGCAAGCCGTATAATCCGTACAGCAGTGTTATGGCGGATTCGTCTACAGTGTCCACAGTTGAAAAGAAACGTGATCGAGCGACGCGCTGTGGATGGTATGGTGAAAAGTGATCGAAAGTATATATATATATATACGATATTGTGGGAACCTAAACAATAAATATTTTCTTTTTTCTTTTATTGAACTTGTTCGTTACTATGTTCAGTATGGCACTGATGTATACAATAAAAAGCGCAACGAATTAATTAGTGGCGCAGCGAAAAACGGCAGGGCACTGAATTGTTAAAAAAAAAAAAAGTAATTCATAATACACCTAACCTCGTCTACGCTACGTACTCGCTGACGACGATGTCAGACGTTCTACGGCTTAGTTGTTCCATAGAAAATGAAATCGGGCGGAATGCTATGAAGAATTTCGCCAGTCTTCTTGAAAAAGTCTTTAATGAGTATCACAGTAAGTATGTCATTTGTTAATTAGCAGTATAATATCTTTTCTTCGGTGATCGTTTTTTCTTTAGCGTAAATAAGCCACAGTGCAATTAATTCGTTTCTACTTATTTGTTTAGAATCGATTAGTATTCGTGATTGATACGAAAAATTCAATCGTTCCTACCTGTGTATTTATGTTTTGTTATTTGTTCCAACGTTATCTGTTTACAGTGTTTATCAAAATTGTATATATCTTTTTCAGTCAATGATATACTTTACTATAGACTTTGAAAGAAAATATTTCAGAAGTTATTGAACGCATTTTTATACAAAAACGTGATGTATTACAAGGACTGTCAATTATTAATTTTGGACTAACTCCCTTTAAAAATAAAATAATATTTGTAACATTTGCGCTACAGGGATGTGTACAATTATTTTTACAAGAAATTGGCTTGTTCATATTCATTATCTGTTATTGCTGTGTCATAAAAAAATAGTTGAAACGATATTCATAATATTTAATGATGCGTGTGTATCAATAAAATGAAACATTACTATTAATTATTATGAATTATAACTCATGCAGATTCAAGTTTCTAACGATAGAATGTAGATTTAAGTTTTAATATATCGTATTTCAACGTATATCGTATTTCTATTCATTAATCGTCGTAATAAGTATAGTGTAATCTAATATATAATTTATATTTATGTTTCCAGATATAGTGGGTGCTTATTTAAAGTTATTAAACCAGTCCGAAGATAAAAATGTGGAAACGTCATTTTCATTAGTTAAATCACAACTACAAGATGTTAAAGATAAGTAAGTACTTAAACAAAAGTTGACGCCAATTAATATCTTTTTACATCAAAACAAAAGATTAATTTTTACCTGTAGACATACAGGTGAAGTGTATATATGGCAGGCAAATATTTTACTTCCTGTTTTTGTTTTCAGTATCTTCTCATTACCTGAGAAATTACATGAAGCTGATAACGAAGCTGCAAAGCAAGTATCATTAAACGCTGCAAAAGTTTTTGCATTCACAGTAGAACGAGACACAAGAACACGTGAATCTGATTCCAAAGTTGATGATACGTTTTTAAATCGCAGCGAGACTGCAGAAAACGAAATAGAACCAGACAAACTATTGACGAGCCCGGTACTTGGTAAAAAATGTTCAAAACTAAAAAAAAACATTGTCATACCGAGTCGCATTATTTTAGAAAGCACTCCGGAAAGCAATCCACCTTCGTCCGAAAGAAGGAATGCTCTGTGTTCAAAGAATAACTCTCCAGAAGAGAGTACAAAAGTAACTATAAAAACACAAAACAGAGATTCATTATTTGTTCAAAATTACGACAACAATGATGAAATCGCTTGCACACCTGTTACGAAAATTCCTAAAAGATTAGGTGTCAGTACACTGTATAACGTCAATACCACCCTTTTGAGCAATGGTAAGAAATTAAAACAATCTAGGCTTATGTTTCTACCCACTGAACAAGACACATCTGTGACATATCCAGAAAGATCTAGATCACCATTGAAACCTCACGAGTCACCTGTACCTAAGAACAATATTAAAAGAAACTTGGAGGATGTAGATGATAAACAAATAGATATGGAAATAATAGAAAGTAGCCCTAAGCGCTCAAAATCATACTCGAGAACTAAGTCACAAATGAAATTAAAAAGGGACAATTCTAAACGATCTATAGACCAAATTTCTGACAGAGAGAATAGTAGATCCTGTACCGAATTTAGCAACACAAAATTACGTATACCGTTAATAGAAATGGAAAAATTTAGTCCAAATCAACAATCACCTCTTATGTATACACCCACCCTAGAGACTAAACACTACTTGATTAAGGAAGCGGGCGCATTTTATAGTAATCTTGGATGTGATACTCCCAAAAGCGGTTGTGATATTTTAGCTCCTTCTCAATCGCCAGTATTTGATATTAACCACCTCAGTTTCGAAATGATGTCCCAAAATCACGAAATCGCAAAAGACAACACTGAGACGCAAAAAAGACAATTTGCAAAATCAATTGACGCTTCTACAACGTATAATGACGACACGTTTTTTGCATTGGAGGAGAAAAATAAAGGTCAGAATACTGAAAGCATGAAAAACTCCAAGTATGAAAACTGTATGCTTGGCGATGAAGTACTGCAAAAGTCTCCACCTTCAAAAAGAAGTCTCATGTGTAGTTTTGATATGTAAGTATTGCTTACGCATTTGTGAGAAACAGTGTAGTTATATCTTAAAGTCGTATTGCACACAGTATTTATATAACTGTTCTCTGTAGGATACCCGAGCGAAAGCCTGTTCATTCAAAATCTAAAGCGGAAAGAGCAAAAATGAATGGAATATCTTGTTGGGAATGCAAGCAGGTAATACACAATTTTCATTCTCAAAGAAAATAAATACTTTGCCGAATAGTACTAACTTCAATTATTTTTTAAATAATGCTTTGCGTGGGAAGTGAATTGTAAGTGTACTTTAAGTAATATTATATTATTATCTCTTCAATTTTTCAGTTTTGTGATATTGAAGTTATTAAATATTATTATCCCCAAACTATTTATTTTTAGTATTATGAGAAACTTGGGCTCTCCGAGGAAGAGATGAAAGCTAGACAGAATCAGTGTTCGCGGCATAGAACTAGGTATAGGGAAAGGGAAAGTACACCCGAAGGTAATCCACTTTTTCTCCATACTTTCAAAGAACAAAAGAATATATATCTATTTTTTTGAGTGTCATGTTTTCCAGGGTTTTGGGATCCAGTGTTCCCCGATACTGTATCCTCCACTTTCGAAGATGACTGATTTGGATTGTGCAGCCATGTTGTACATAAATGCATGGTAGGCACAGTGTTCTAGAAATTAAATTTGTGCATATATATTTTTGTATAAAGCTATAAATGGTGAATCAAGTTTTTTAAGTGAATGCCCTTTTTTGTAATATCAAAGAAATAGGGACTAAGAAATATAGAAATTAAGTAAAAAAAAACAAGAAATAAAAGTCCATAAAAGAAATATATGGTGCAGCGTATTATTGATTTGAACATAGAGTGATTTATTATATTATAACACATATAGTATTACATTTTGAGTAACATAGTATAGATTTATATAACTATATTATTTCATTTATATATACTCATCCCTTTGCATAAAAATATAGAATCTGTTATATGAATCCGTGCTAAACAAGGTTTAATCAAACTTAGCTATTGTTTAAGCAAACTTTCATGTTGCGCGCGCGACCGATCGTTTGTATTGATTGAAGATTCATCGCAGAATTCTCTACTTCAAATAAATTCGCAAAATGCAAAATATAACAAAACATGTTTTAATATCTCTGCACGTAAATGCGCGGATTGTACAATTTTTCAGCCACACGGATCTTTAGTCGGGAATAAAAGCAAGATCGAACAAAGAAACCATACTTCGGATCACCGCAGCATCTTTCGGTACTATTCTTTAAATTTAAATTTCCGCCCGCGACAGCGAAACAATTTTTCTAATTTAAAATTTATCAACTTACGTATTTCGCAATAGACATATTTGCAGCCATTGAAGAAAATGTTCGCTTAAGTAACTTGCAATTTAGTAGAATGAACGAATGGCACGGAATTATAAGTTGCGAAGAAGAAAATCTTAATTGACAGTAATCTAACTGCACGATAGGAAGAAAAGAATCTGTAATGCAACCTGTTTATCCTGCGGGGGGTTGGGAGCCACAGGATGAACAATAATGCACTTGTACAGCAAAGATGAAGTCTCCGGTGAGCACGGCAATGTCAACGCGACAAATTTCATTTCATGGACACGTATGCTTATATTTGTACGTACATACCTAGCATCGTTATCGCGACACAATGATTAAACATTTCGATTGAGAAGCACGGTACACTTTCGTTATGATATTTGTAACATTAAGTTTATATTTCGTGGTCACATTATAGGTCACGCAGCACACCGACGAACGTTAAGTTGTGCATCGCGGTCGTTCCTTTTCTCTTTACGCGTAGAAACAAATCTCACGTAACTGCCGACACATGACATTTTCCCCGACTTTCGGATAAACGATTTCAGATTTCACGCCAATTAAAATCAAAGCCAACGATCGCAAATTTTGTTAATATGGAACTCAGGCTTTGAAGAATGTTCCAGATGATTCAACGATAGTATAAAAATTCTGACTCTAAATTCAAAGACTGCGAGTTTCGATACTTTCGTGCGGAAAATCAATACTTTCCCCCGATTTCGAAATATCGAGTATTTTAATTCGTAACGTTTCTCGAATGATCAAATTAATCACAAAGAAGACGAAGATAGAATGTATCATTTAATTGGAACGTCGATGTCGTCCGTACATAATGGAATTGACTGAGCAGATAGGTTTACGTTCATTCTTTCGTAAGGATTTTAGATCGCAATACGCTTCGATATTACATTAAAGCTGTTTTAAAGCACGTTAGTAAAGTCGTTTGTGAGTAACTATGAGAGGTAGCAATACAACTTCCATATTTTCACGTCGATAATACGATGAAGTGAAAACTTAAATCACGAAATGAAAACTGATCGGGAGTGAGCTACACAATTAACGGGGAGCGTTTGTCTTCGTCGAAATTAATCGATTTCGTATTCGAATTTACATTATGGTCAATGGTGCCCAAAACTGGCATCTCGTAAATCAAAACTTACTTTCGCACAAACTTAATACTGTACAAAACGTATCGTTGTTAACCAATGATTTAAAATCCAGTAACTATGTAGCTCAGCCTCTCGTATTTGTCTCTATCCTCGCACCAGATCATCAACGTAGGCCACAGCGAAACGTGAGGTACCATTGTTACCATTAAACGGAAGAATCATGCGCGACACATATTACAGGCTGCTGCAACGTACCGGAGTTTGGAGTCGCTTACTTTTCTCAACGATACAAATAATCCGCAGACGCGGTCTCCTCCCGCGAATGCACGGCAAGTCGCGCAACTGAACTTTTGCGCTTAACATTATGTAAATTACGTATTTCCCGATGTAGGATAATAATCGAGACGCAGCCTGCAAAAAGCTTTGCCATAAAAGCATACGAATTCACGATGTAAAAGTCTTGGAAGGAATTATGCAAAACCAAACGGCGGACCATGGTTCTAAATAGATTCAGGTGTATGATTACGAACAATTAGAGATATTTGGCCATTTGTTGGATAGAGTGACATTAATTGATGCTTTGACCTTGCTCGCCGCGATTGCAATTTTCGAATTCCGTCTGGATCTGCTTACTGGTCTGCTTTCGGCGAAGAATTGCTACTCGGGAGAGCCGCGGGAGGCTTCTCCGCTGGTGGAACGGGCAAAGCCTTGAGAATAGCGTGTACTTCTTCGGCGACGGCCATCAGTACGAACTCGAATTGTTGTTTCGTCGCAACCATGTCCGGTCTCTGATCCCTTATGTGTTCCAGAGTAGCCGCGATGTCGATTTCCTTCGCTCCCTTCACCATACGATTTAGGACCATGTCGATTAAACTGTACGTGCCGGTACGTCCGGCGCCATCGCTGTAAAATTCAGAATTTTTGTATTCGTTGTTTCGCATAATGCGATCATTGTTTGGGTGCGTTTCATCGTACACAGTAGAGTCTCGGCAATCCCGACTCGATGGGACCGGCCCCGTCCGGATCACCGAATGTTCCAATAAAACGCAATCAGGTTTAACTTTTCAACGGGCCCGCAGTTGTAAATTGAACAACACTTTTGTACTTAAATCATTTTTCCACCAATGTTCTATTTTTATCTTATCGACACTGTACTTAAAAAAGTAAATTATTATACGGTAAACCAGTCCGCGGCTGGAAATGTTTGAAGAATAAGTGTCCCAATTTTTCACGAGTCTCATAAGACATATGTATGTTCTCAATGCTCTTAATGAATGTTGTAAATAATACAGAGCGTGTCTGTTCTTGTTATAAAATATAGCGCGTCTGCTGAAAGATTAAAACGTTTGTGAAACGTGTTTTAGATTTAGATAGATAAAATTATAAAAATCGATGTTTTTACTATAAAAAGGATTTTCTTTCTGCCTCAATATCACAACGTAGCTCTACTTATTAAAGCTACGAATTGATTTAGAATAAAATACAAAACATCTTGTTAATTGAAATTTTTGTTTAGGTTCGTCTGGATTAACCGGTCGTCCGCGGTCTAGCGGGATCTGGATTAGCGAGACTCTACTATAATAAGAAATTAACCTCCTCAGTGCAGACTTTTTATTTTTTGTTAAAATCTTTTTTTTGTAAATTCTCTTATTTAGTATATTAAAAGGACACGAAACAAATTTTTTGTATTTTTTTTATATAACAAATGTTGCGCGTTATATGGCTATTCTGACAAACACTCCACGAAATAATACAGTGTACCCTGTAATGTACAAACGGTCCAGGCGTAAATAAATCGAAAGTGGCTTTAAAAATAAAATGTTTATGTACATTGCAATGTGGGTCTGGAGAGGTTAAACTTTTGTGTTTGGAATAAGAATAGATATTCGACTTATTACTTCGTGATGCTCCGATAATTAACTTTGCCGAAGAGAGTGAAATTTTCCTAAACATATTCACAAAAGTATAGAAGTTTTGTGAAAATTGTTCGGTTCACGTATTCAATTTTGGTATATGTTCCGATGAGCTACTTAAAACGAGTCACACGAATAACTCCGACATTTTTAGTAATGGCATAAGTTCTCTCGAATTGATGGAAACCAGAATATGTCTCGCTCGATACCATATATTTTAAGACTCTCGCCCTGCACAGTTGAATTAATAATAATCGAAGTTCTGAGGGTAGACATATATTGAATGAATTTACGTTATCACAGAAATATCGATCATAACATAAATTACCGTTCCGTTTGGTACAATTAAATTTATGATATATTCCTTTACCTGCAGTGCACGACGATCGGGCACGATCTACCTCTGTACGACTTATTGACTTTTCTGAAACGACACGGTAACAAATTACCTTGATCAATACCATTAATATAATATAAGGTATAATTACAAAAATGAAGAGACAAGGTCTGCCTCAGGCCAAGTACAAGTACAAGGTACGCGAGACTACCCCTTGTATCTTTTTAGGAAATAATATTTACCTGCGGAATTCAAGGAGAGCTTTAGTAGAATGCGGCACACTGTTCTCGGGCCAGGACAGGAAGTGGAATTGCGTGACGGTTCGGGTATCGCTGGTACGTAGATTCTTCAGGTAGAACGATCGCACCAGGTAATCGTCGCACCAGACATGCTCGGAGACGAGATGCACCTCGTAAATATGATACAATTCCGATCCTTCCTCGGGCCAGTAACGGTGACACATAGCGACACCCTCTTCGGTAAGCCGAGTCAACATGACGATCACTACGCTCCCTTGCTCCCAAACCATTTGCCAAAAATCAGCCGTGGTTTGCGGTAACGGTCCTTGGGTAGCTATGTAAGCCGGGTTCCGGGGATCGTGATCCGTCTAAAAAGAACCAAGGCATATTTTACAGGTGAAAGAGATACATCCTTTTGTGGCTCTCGCGTCCCGAGAAGCAAGTCACACGGCCTTCCAAGTACACGGAAAGCAAATTTACGAATTTGCCAACTTTTTGCGCATACATACGATGCCTGTCAAAGGTTTCTACGTTATGCGAGTTATCCAGTTTCTTCGGGAAAATGAGCTCTTTCGTAGGATTCTAAATTGGCACTGCTCGGTATTGCGTTGCACGATTCAAGCGATGTATCTGTGTTAACGTGGAGAATTGTGATACTTAAAGCGCAACGTTTCGGTTTATATCAGTTCTGTGAATTTCTACGTCTTGATCCCAGATATTAATGTAAACACAGACGAGGCACAGAGTAGGTAGCAGGTGGGAGCCCTTAATAGGACCTTGGGTACCGAAAAAGATTCATCACCGATGTAACAAAGAGAAAGAGCGCGTGGAGCATGGAGGATTGTAAAAATAAATTGTAAGTATACGAGATGAGATAAAATCTTTCTCTAAGAGACACCGAATACCCTGGTATCGTATACCTCACCTGATCCACGCCACCTGCAACCACGTTCTAAAGCTGTTTGCGCTACGAAATGTAGATGAAACTGAAGGCAACTTCTCGCGTTTGAAAGTTTAACCTTTGACACAGAATTGCTCCAGTTTGTCCTGTTATGTCCAGAGTATACGGTAATTGCTATCTGCCGGTTTTAATCGAAAGCGTCGCTTTAGAAATCGCAGTATTCACAGTTCTTACGAGAGTAAAACACGACGGAGGGAATTTCATTCTACGCTTTTCTAATTGAGAAACTGCTTGAGGAGGGAATTTCTTATATTTTTCTAATCTGGATTTAATTATTCTTTTTAACGATCCTCTCCGTTTACGAGGTAAACAATTTGATTAAAAATGGTGAAAATGGCCAAGCAATGGTAACGGTGCTGTATGTACATACAGCCCCGATTTTCGGCACGTAAAAACACATCGTTTGTCCAGCCTACCCTGTACCTGGTGTGCGTTGAAAATATCATCGGGAGCTACTGCATATACGCTAGTGCACGCCTGGCATGTTACTTTGAATTGCTAATGTAATTATGCACATCAATTACCATGCTCCGATTTATTACCTGCGAAGCGGCTGCCGAAGGAAATCTTACCGAGCGATTTGCTTCGAATCACTTAAGAACATAAATTGCAAAAACTTCAATTCTGCATGCTCGTCGTGTGACTTACCGATTTCTATTATTATTGGTGTGCGGCATCCGAAAACACGAATGTCGTACGTATGTACTTCAACTGATTTGCGATAAGAACGAGGACATGGTTTACTTATGGAGTACGATAGCTATGTCATTTATGATCGTTGGAAATTATGCCGTACTCTCGGAGAGTATGGCGGATAACGAGATCTTGGTAAAGTACTTACGATCGTGGATGCGTTTATGTAGTTGGAATTGTTAGCGCTCGTCAACTCGTTCAGAACTACCCTCGAGTGATCGTAGGGTAACGCAGCTCCAGGTCGATTTTGTTTAATGTTCGTCTCGCTTTCCGCTATCTCGGTAGAACATGGATCCGCTTCGTACGCGCACAACGCCGCCCACTCTTGATCCAATCGATCTTTGTTTTTCAAATGATCCTCCATATAACTCTGAAGGGACAAATCAGTGGATCAAAACGGTGTGATATGGACCGTTTATTTTGAAAGTGGTGTAAGTCTATTTAAAAAAAAATGCGATATCATATTGTAATTTGTGATTAATTTACTGTAAAATGAAAAAAAAACAAATAAAAAAGAAAAATAAATGGACTTGCACCACTTTGAAAATAAACGGTCAATATATTTGTGTCATACATAATTCGTGTATTCGAATATTTATCCAATATAATTAGAACATTCAAAAAGACGAATGTTAATATTCCTCGGGTATATCTTGTATTTTGGAATCATCTAATATTATTGTTCAATCTCTCGAGTATTTAGATATTCCCAATACACCCATACCTCGCTTTACAGTCTAGATGCGTTCTGGGAAAGTTGCCCGTAAAGCGAAAAGCCGTATAACGAATCAATTATTTTTATACAAACCCATTCAAATTTAATTGGATTTGTTCCAATTTTTTATATAACAATATAGTTTTTAATTCATAAAGCATTTTATTCTATTTATTTCCTATAAAAATGCTTGCTGTACAGCATTCTTTTGGGCGTATAATGAAACATTGTTGACCGTAAATCGAAAAAGTGCCATAATTAAAAAAGGCCGTTATAGCGAAATGCCGTATAGCGAGGCATATGTACATGTATTGGAGTACATGTTCTACCGCGAACGAAGAATCAAGCTCTTTAAATTCTCAATTCCTCTTTTCAAACTCCAGACTTCTAAATCCCACAATGTAACTCGAATGTTTCAAATATATTCTTAAGTAATTCCCTATATCTAATCAATATTACAACTCGCTAATACATAGTGATTATCAATTCCTCTTTTCAAATTCCAGGCTTCTAAATCCCACGATGTAACTCGATTGTTTCAAATGTATTCTTAAGTAATTCCCTATATCTGATCAATATCACAACTAGCTAATTCATATCGATCATTAAACCGATTATCGGGCAATTAATTCCTACGAGCCCTAAAATCCAAAACAACGCGTTCCTCCAAATATTCTAACAAAAGTACAACTCACTAAAACCATGTGTCCGGTTGATATGTCCATGTTCGAAAGGGCCGGCTCGTCGCCCCACGACGACGTGCTAGAACGATTCGAGGGTAAATTATTTGATTCGTTTTCCCGCGTCAAGCTCGTGATCCGCGGCGATTCCGGTTTATCCGCCGGTTGTTTCGCGTGCATTCTCGCCCTGCAGAGATCCTGATAGTCCTTCGAAGCCTCCGGGTCAGGGTTCGCTAAACCGGCGAGCTTCGCCCGAGACTTTGCGTGCCGACGAGCGGTTATCAGCGTAACGGTTGCAGCTGCAGCAGCCGCTGCGATTCCAGCACCGACAACCGCGCCGAACAAACTCGAGCTCATTTCAGCCGCTCTCGTGACTTCCAGCGTTGCGGGTAACTTTGCCTTTAAACAACGGGACGCATTACTTGCCGCGACGGCGCGGCATGATCGTTAATTACAGAACCGTGCAAAGCATAAGTACGAGACTGAGATAAGTTGAGAGTGCATTTTGAAATATTTATATTGTTGCAACCTTATCGCCGATGCCAGCGCGAATCACCTCGGCGCCCAGAGTTTCGCGTAGCTTCCCCCGTATGTCGTCTGAAATTGAGCGGGACGGTGAACTCTTGCGCTCGACACGCGCGGGTGTTTAGATTATCGTACCTATGTGATTGACGACATCGAAAGCGTTGTAGTTCTTATTGTTCTGCACGACTTTGAACGTTACTTCCGCTCGACCGACTCGAATGTCTTTCAAAGTACCCTGCGTGAGTTCCAGGAGTTTCCCGACCTATCGGTTTAAGAGGGTGTCGCGCACGAAACGCGAATCATATTTTAGTACTCGCGAATTTGTCGGTAAACGATATGATTAATAATTTGTAAAACAAAATTAACAAAGTGCTTTGATCGGATTATCGTGGAAATTGTGATTAACTTGTCCTCGTTAATTACACATTTTACCGTGATAGGAGGAATAATTAAACTGACAATGAGATATTCCAGTTAGTATGGAATTAAATATATTGTTATATTAAACATAAATATATATTAATATTAATATTAATATATATATCTCTGAAAAACGAGATTATTTATTTTAAAGCGATTATCGTTCGCGTGTATTTAAAATTTAAAAACTCAATGGTTACCTCTTTCACGACGTGCTCGCCTTCGGACCATGTGTGGAACGGTTGCTGAAATTCCATATACACGTGATCCAAGTCAACGTTCTTGTACCAACTGTCTTCTACCGTCTCCGGTGGTTGTCCGTTGTTAGCAATGCTGTGTTGTCCGTTGTTACTAACGCTGTGTTGTTCGTTATTACCTAATTCCTTTTTTACCAGCGGAGCCAGAAAAACTTCATTCTGCGTAATCATATTTACACGTTTGCGCTAAGTCCAGTTTTTTAAGGAAATTTGTTTGCCAAGTAAATACAAGAAACTTACGTTCCGATCAGTCTCCACCGAATCAGGAAGATCCTCGTTCTTCAGAGCTGGACATTTATTAAGCATATTTTTTATTCAATTACCATTTCTCACCCCTTTTAGCATAATTCTCAAATCTTTGGCTTCAAAGCGCTTTTTGTTACGTTAATGATACATATAGATCGTTTATTTTGAAAGTGGTGCAAGGCCATTTTGTCTTCTTCTTTTTTGGTTCTACACTAAATTAATCACATTATTTGATATCTCATTTTTCTTAAATGGACTTACACCACTTTCGAAATAAAGGATCCATATGATTGATGCACATTTTTTTGAAACTCGTAAAACCATGACTCCTACAATTTCTTTTCATGCTTGGGTCTCCTAACTTTTACTAAAAGATAAAAACTCTAATGTTATTTAAGCCACATTCGGGCCTCGTACTATCAACAATTCATTTCTAAGCTACTTTAATTCCATAAGATACGAGTTATAAGGGCCCAGTACACGGAAACGATTAATAATATCCACAAAAATACTTACTAGACGGAGGTTGAGTTTTAAACGCATAATTATTCGTCGAAAACGGTGGCCCGGGTTTCTTAACGTCGAGACGCTCGCGTCGTTTAAATCCCGCCAACTCGCGTCTCCACAGAAGATCGTTTAAGTCGTTGTCAAACAGAGTGCCGTACGTGTTCGCTGCGCGTCGAGTAAAATTAAAACATCGCAACGTTTTATTACGCGCCATTTATTTAATTCTGGACGGATGAGTTTACGCAAACTTACCGTCCTGATCGACGTTGGATCCATCGTTAACAGCTTGTATCAGACCTCCTTCGGTGTAAATTCCGTTTTCCTTCGACTGTGCATCGGTTTCGGGCAACTCGGTCTCGTCCCGAACGTTCTCGTAATCCTTATCCTCGTAATCGGCGCTCTTCGAATTTCGCTTAACGTTATCAACCAGAAATTCGATATTGTCCAATTCATTACTGGAGAATTGCCGCGGGTGCTTGTACTTCCTCGAGAACTGTTTCTCGTACTCGCCGTCGGGATCCTCGTCATTCTCAACACGGGGAGAACGATCGTTGACCGGCGGATCGTCGATCGGCTGATCGTTGACCAAGAATTCCAAATCATCGTCGGACAAGCTCCTCGACGTCTGGGGGCCCCGATTCTCGGCGAACTCGCGGGTTAATTTCTCTTCTTGCAAAGCGTTTCTTATGGACTCGATAGCGTCCTCCCCGTCGTCCCATGAATTATAAGGGCGACGCCTGGCGCGATACAATCTCTCGTCGTCGATCTTATCGAAGCCCGAGGCCTTCTTACTCGAGACACCGTCGTAATCGTCGAAGCCCTCCGCGTCCGTCAGAGAGTCGTATTCGTTGTAAGAATTCGGAATGTAACGCGGCTCGTAAAGCTGCTCCGGTCGAGACTGTTCCTCGTCGTTCTCCTTGTACGGCGATTGGAAGAATTCATTGTCGTAGAACGTGCCGCGAATATATCGATTTCGGCCACCCGGAGGATAATACAACTCGTTAGCGAAATCGCTCTCGGAGTTCTCGTTATTAGGCGTGAACTTTACTATAGCTATCGTTGATACCTTAAAAATAAAAAATTCGATCAATATGCGGTCACCGTGACGCGCTTCGAATGCGGATGATTAAAGACGCTTTTGTTTCCCGGGTTCGTTCTACGGTATCTCGCGTTACCGTGGACACTATCATTGATAAGCCTGGGTTGTATTTTACTGACGCTCTTCCGGGATCGGAAGTAGAGAGGGATTCTATTTTGATGTGACTTTAACCCTACGTTAGTCGCGCGGATGTTTGTTACGTGGTCGGTCGCGTGGGATACACCTTTCAACCGTCGCTAAATTATTGGTTGAAAGTAGAAATAATTAGCATTTATCACTTTTTATCATTATTAAACATGGATATTTATATATTTAGATAATTAAAGTATTCGTTGACAAATTTATGATTAGAATGATGTGATAGAAATAGCACAAATTAAAAAAAAATTTTTTTAGATTCACATAGATCTAACCGAGATGTACTAGAGATATTCCTGGCGCAATTTGCATGAGATAACAGTAATTTAATTTTAAAGTAGACTGAGCGACACCTGTACACCGCGCGTATAACGTAGGATTAAGAAGAATTGCTTTCGACGTATTGTTCATTACGATTAAAATTGACCGTGTATAGAAATGATTGTCAATCATTTTTCGTGATTTTCACAATTGCAACGTAAACTGCAACAATTGCGGTAATTGACAACCGCTGTTTAGTGGTTGTCTTTTGTAAAGCGACAGCTAAGCTCACTTATTAAAGCGAGGAAACTTTTTAAGTCTCCGTTACGTGAATATCCGAAAAATGAACAGTCTCAAGCTAAATAAGGAGTCACGGCAAACTTACTCTTCTCCCGTTAATGTCATTATCAAGCCCAAAACGTTCGTGTTGTTTAAAATGTAGACAGAGTTGGGGATCATAATTTTGTCTGAAATAAATGCAATTCGACATTTTATTAAATAAAAATTTGACCATTAGTCGGCGCGCGATATTGTTAAGATATGCAAGTGAACATTTTAGGAACTAGTCGAGATATCCATAAACTTTTTCTAAAAAAAAGTAATTAATTATTCCAGACGTTTATGTCTTTCCCTTCCCAAACGCTTACTTCGAATCATTAAATCTAAGAACTCTCTTGGACGTCTGGACTAATTACTAAAACACTCACTCGTAATTGGTCACCCTGTGTATGTATGTTCGATAAGATTCTCGTACGGAAAATCGATCGTACCTATATCGGAAATTGTATAAGGACATCTGAATGACACACTGTGTATAAGGATGCATCCACTTGTATCCATCGATTCGCAGTCTCTCTAATTGCAGTCTTAGTACCTCCAGTTCCTCGGTATTAAAATTATACCTGATGCGAAAAGGTACGATAATTAATAGTAATTATTATTTCTGAGAATATTTAACCTGACCGATATTGTCTCTCTCTCAACGCGAAACGCTTTATGGCAATATTTATAAAGGACTGTCAACAGGTTGACAGTTCTCCCTTTGTGCCGAGAAGCTTCGTGCGTTTGTACTCCAGGGAAGTGGAACATTCCGCCGGTGATCAGACATGTCGTGAGTAGTAATTCCGCTTTATGATCGGCCAATAAAACCGCGCGATCGAACGTCGTGCGCGGGTGTAGTGGATTATAAATATTTCTCGTTTAAAATGTCACGTTAAATCGACGCAGTTTCAGAGTCAGTTACGTTATCGCTAACAAGTGGTGTTATTAGTTTGTAATTGTATCGTATTGATCGACGCTCGATACGTGTCCAAATTTACTCAATTTCCACAAATCGTATGATACAGGTTTCCTTCTTAAACGAAACGAGTAACAATCTTGGATTTGTTCATATTTCTGGACTAATTAATTTCTATTTATTTACCCCAGTCCGATGACGGAGAATCACTCGGTAGAGATGTTCCTTTTAAACCGAACGAGTGACGATCTTGAATTTCTTCGTATTTCTGGATTAATTAATTTCTATCTATTTACCGCAATACCACAAGGGCGGACCTTTTAGTGGCGCAGACAAGAGAGGGAGGGGGGTTTATAGTTTATACCCAGAGATGGTAAAGGGAAAAAGGCAAAAAACGGAACAGCGTGTACCAATCGAGGCAAAGAGCGTGGGAAAATCGGAGCAATGGAAACTGCCATTTCGTAATGCTCTTCGGGCGTTCTTAGAGACCTTAGAGAGCTCTTCGAGACGAGAGCTATTTTCATTGACGAAATGGGAGTATATTCCCGCGATCATTCTAAAGGGACAACAATGTTCGTCTCGGGACGAGAATGGATCACGTTTCAAATCAAAATTAAAGATTATAATCAATACGACGTAAGTCCCATCCGTTTCGTATCTCTTATATCGGCGAAACTCTACAACGAGTAGCTTTGTCCGCGTGTAACACATTTGTAAAATCGAAGAAAGAGTATATTCTACATGTCGGAGGAGGTAGAAAATTATATTTTCACCGTAAATCGAAAATCTCTTCACGATTGCAATATCCTGGCTACGCTACTGGAACCATTTACGTTTTATGTACTACGTCAAAATTTTATCGTGAACGCGACGATGTTAACAGGTTTTGTTGACGGTGTTTAATTTATTATCCGCGCAACGAAAGGCGGATATCAATAATTGGCACTCTTTACTTTCGTACCGCCATCATTCAGGTTTACCGTCCGACCATAAAACGACCTTACTACTTTGTACGCGGTGGCTCGTTAACGACATCGCACGTTGAACGTTCCTTATAATTAATCTCATTTGCATAAGAATGTATGCTTTATACCTCGATCCGGATTTTGGTATTCGATTTGCCGATGCAGAATGTATGTACGCGAAACGTCTTCACAACTTTGTTTAGGAAACCCGGTGAACGAGTTACAATTATAATTTACTTAAAACAAAATAGAGCATACTTTGAAGCACGCTTGTGTGGTGCACATGTTAAATATTTTTTATTTCTGTATACAGTAGAACTTCGATTATCCAAACTAATTGAGATTGCACCAAGTTTGGATACGCGAAAGTTCGACAATTATTTTAATATGTATATATATGTATGTATATACGTAGCATTGTCTTTGACGTTAGTTCTATTAAATAAAATAGTTCCGTTTACTAGTTCTTATAATGAAATCATGGGTTATATAAAATTATTTTTGGTATGGATTCAATACCACTCCCCACATATGGATAAAGATATGTACACCGTGGAAAGCAAAACAAAACTAACAAGTAGAGCACGTGGGTGTCGTTTAGCAAACACGTTGCGTTTTGATTATCTACAAACAATTCATACACATATACGTATATATATATATATGTAATGTACTAATAATAAATGCAATGTACTAATAAATAATTTAATGAAATTTGGCATCAGTCTAAATAATTTAGACAATGATAAAACCGGTATACAGGCAGCGCGTGTACGAAAGCTTCAACGCGTACTGACATTGACGTTTCGATAATGGAGCGTTCGAATACGTCAATTGCAGTTCGGATAATTGAGAGTTCGTATAACAGAGGTTCGGATAATCGAGGTACTACTGTATTAGAACTTTAAAGCATTCTCTATCTTATTTTGTCTACGTCGTAAACATAAGCCGTTCAATAAATATCTTACGATCAAATAAAGTAGCAAAGATCTTTTATGTACACCGTGAATTATTAATCGTATGGATTTTAGGCAGTATCGAATATATATATCAAAATTCTATTGGCCACGCATTATCCAGGGTGTGGCGTTTAAAGCAGACCTCTCAAACGACTCTCGCATTTTTGGATATAGAAAAGAAAGGTTTGAAGCAAAAGTTGTTTCTTAACCGGTGAAACGTGTTCTGACCATTTTCGTATTTTCTAGATAGCACAGTGATGTTGAACCATTTGTTAAAATATACGCGGGTTGCGCAGGTGATCTGTTTTAAGCGTCTCACTTTGCATGTTTAAATTCATTACGTGCACATTATTAATAGTGTAAGCGACTCTGTGTATTACGCGCACGCATTACCAAATGCGAAACTTCCATGAATATAAATTTTCTTGATTTATGTAATATATAAATGCAAAATTGTTAAATTACATTATTCAGTGATGAATAGAATTGAGGGAAAACCAGGAGCCCGCCGAGAAGAATAATTGTCTGTCGTAACACACGCGCACACATTTCCAGAGTGTCAAATGAAACAAACGGCCCGGTTTTAATATCAATCACACGAACAGTGTTACAAATGACACGGATTCAATATCAAGGAATTCCGTTACTATCTCACGCTGAATCAGGAAAGTCAATTTCAATTTTGATTCATTTAAAACGAAAAGAACAGAACGGCCCGTGCATTGTTCTGGCAATTTTAGATCATACGATAATCGGATTCATTCTAATTGAACCGCGATCTATACGAAGTTCAATTTATCCAATAACGAGTACTTACTGATAGTAGTCTTCGATATCTATATCAGCGTACAGCGGTAAACATCTACCGAATGCCAGGTCTGGGAAACAGCAAAGTGACGAATCAATTATTGCAACTCAATATGCAACGCTTAACGCATTACAGACACAACGGTTGCGAAAGCTTACCGTTGTAACAGGTTTCCGTTCGGGGATTACAGAGATTCTTACTGAACAAACATCCTGAAACAAAGGGGAATATGTCGGTGAGATCGTGACCGATATCATTATTTATTCAAAGAATTTAAATAATGCCATAAATCCTCGAAACGTGATTCTACGGAAATAGGAAATTACGATCTATCGAGACTCGAGACGCAGTAATATCCGATAATAGATCAATACGACTCGTCGTGTCAGTGATACACGTTACGTCAAAGTCGTTGCTGTTTCGTTAGAAAGAATCGCATAAATCTCGACTATGAGACTTCGAATCCCCAGCAATCTGAATGTTTCATGAGCGAAGGGGAGCTCTATAAATCGTCACCGGAAAAGATTCTCATGAATCGGAAGTGAAGGCGCGTGATAAAGCATGCGCCGGAGAATTGAGAAGTTCGTAAACATTCCTTTTGTTCGTCGCGGATTGACGTAAACGCGCACGTCAGAACCGTATGGACCGATTCGCGTGGTCGGGTTTCGCATTCCCGGAATGTACACGGTAACGAGAGGAACGTGTACCGCGTATTTGCATATTATAATCGCGTATCCGCTTAATCCCACAGCGGGGGCTCGGTTATGAAAATAAGATCCCAGGTGAAAATGTGTCACGGCTAGCGTTTCGGTGATCCTAACCGCGTGTAGCTACGAATACGTATGTATATGCGCGCGATTAAACGTAAATCGATCGACGTAATCGATTTCGAGATATACCGAGGAGACGAATGTGGAATTCGAAATATTCCCGCGTGATCGGATTTCTCTATCCATCGGCTCGTGGAGCCAGTAGACGGTGTTTCCATTTCCGTCGAATCTTTGTTTCGGAAACGAGTTCTTCCCTACAAATGCGATCCTCGTGTAATGAGCGAAGCGTAAAAGGCATTGTAATATCGAGGTCTCGTCGAGATGAAATATCTCTGAAACGTATCGTTTTATTCTCTGTATAATAAGCAACAGATAGTATTGAAATGTAATTTTTTATGAATTATTTGTTGTTTTTTTTTCAGTGGGCATTACGAACAGTTTTTTTGCAATGTTTTAAGTACTTGAATTACGCACCTTCCCGCAAACCCTCGTTAAAATTATTTCTCCCGTCTACAATTTATTTTTACGGTACAGTTATAACCACCTGTTTTTGTTCGTAATGAACGGTATGCAATAATGAGATCCAACTCTTGCTAATTATTTATTTCATCATTTGCAGCTACGACGTATAAAAATGTTTTCTCTGCATAAGGTTTTAAAAAAGTAATGTTTGAATATTTTTGTATATTTCGAGTCTGCCCTGCAAAAATTTCTTTATTACCCATATTTCCTCTCTACGATATGTCCAACCCAGCGAAATTAAAGCATTAAAGTCAATTTCGGAGCATAAATGGATTTCGAAATATCCGCTCCACGGTACATTTCGCTAATGCGAGTATTACGACATAACCGAATCAAGAGAACCTCGCGCGACGTGAGGCAGAAATACGCGAAAGGTCAGAAATTCGATTTTAAAAGCAGCCCAGAAGAGCTCGTACGGGTTGGATTTTGAAACACACCCTTCGGCGTAACGCGTGCGTTACACGACGAGAGAAAGAAGTCTGACAGACGGGAACGGAAAATATGTGAGGGAGGAGATAGAACGAGAGCCGGATAAAGGCAACGAAGACAACACGAGTGAATACAACTCTGACGAAAGAAAGGGACGTCTCGGATAATACAGACATTGCGAGCGGCGAAGGAGAGTAGATGGAAAGGTATCCGAGTGAGAAAGGGACGACGAGAGTTTGCGAAGGCGGTGGCCGCGTGGGATGTACGGCTCGATAATCGTCGAGAGGTCGTGGGCGAAAATCGAACACGCTGTACTGCCTCTTTTTTTAACGCGCGACACGTCGAATTTCGAAGGTCGCGTATAATCAGCCGGCTTAAGCCCGAAAAGCCGAAGGGAAAATAAAAGAGGCGTGGCGCGGCGGGGCTGTACGGTATCCTCGCCGGCCGAGTGGAATCGAAGTATTGGAAACTATAATGGGAAATCGACGATATCTCGCCGTTGCTTTAATTTGAATTTTCAATAAACCTGTCCGTTCGGCGCAATGAGTTATCGAGAAAACGATTGACGCCCTGGCTGACGCGAAACGGACAAATCTCCTTGCCGTGAAAGCTGATCGGATGCTTGAAATTTCTGCGAAACGCGTTCCAGGATTATCCATTCAACAATTTCTCTCGCACGAGTTTCGATTGACGATCATGGGGATGCATTGTGCAATTTAGCCGCGCGATGGTATTACGATCGGGTTTCACTTTTTCTCGCGCTAATTAGGGGTTTTCTTTTTACGAGCTATAATTAAGTCAGAGCGTATTCAGTCATTCGTGCAAACTGGATTAACTTTGTAACAAGTGGGAGTGATTCTGTCCTTTGGAGACTCGGCGGATAAGTAGACGCAAAAAACTTGCATCGAGTTTTCTATTTTAATGGCGCGATTTTTTTTAGGTCGCGGGAGGACGAAATAAAATTTCTTTAATTCCCTCGGAAAATTGGGAAACCATTTGGATTTTGAGAATAATAATAATGTTGTGCGAAATGCTGCACGTGACGCGTCGCGAAGCCATAAATAAATAGAAATTGAATAACTAACAAAGAACTAATAATTATAATAATGTCGTAACCTCATGTTCGCAATAATAATAATAACGTACGCGTCCGACAATTGCGCCACGTGTTTCTTTCGCGAGATTTGCGTGTGGATATACTTGTACGCTTCGCTAGTTCTCTGTTTTTTTCCGCGGAGTTATTAAACCAAGTGCACGAGTCTGAAGAAAATTGCGTCTAAGTCTTTAACGAGTTTTTTAAGTAACTTAGCGATCGTTACAATGTTCGTGATTTCATTTCGCATCGTCGACGATTTAAGAATTATTTTCCTCGCACGGGTGGGAGAATCGCTAAAACGGTAAATTCGCACGGTGCTTTTTGCCCGAACGCGTTGATCAATAATTATGTTTTGCATGCGCGTATGTAATGAACCGTGTACGTAACACCTGCGGAAGTATTGCGACTAATTTTGAAGTAAAGTTTGCAAATAAAGCCAAGTTTTGGAGAACGTTAGGTTGCATTTAATATCGTGGCAATTTCGTATTATATTCGATACATTTATTAAACGCGAATGACTCTAATCATCAATCCCATTGGCGTATCGATTAAAGTATAATCTTCGATCACGGATTAAATTGGAAAGGTTATATTACTATTATTGCAGACATAACAGTAATATAATATTGTACACGTTAATACAGACAATTTCATAAAACGTTTCCTGGGATAAAGTATTTTTACCCCGCGTCCTTTTGCGTTATTATTACGCTAAATACATAAATAGCGTCGTATAATCTTCATTATAAAATTTCTTACAGGATAACCGTCATTCTTTGCGAGTCGTTGAAAATCTATTCTACGTTATCCTTTATAATCTGATACCGCAAAGGCACTCAATCATTTCTCTATAATCCTCAAGGGTGATCCATGTAAATGCCTCGTCGCGTTGAAAGAGGAGAAAAAAAAATATGCTGACCAGTAAAAACGCGATTCTGAAAGACACGCGAACGGAAGAAACGCTGTGGAACGTTTCTTCAAATTTTCCACTACAAGGACGGCAGAGTATTTTTAAATAAAATCGACTTCAAAAATGATCATTGAAGTGGAAATATATTTAATTCTCTATTGTCGGCTGGAGTTGCTCACGGTATGTGGAGAATCTTTCAAGCATTCGTATTGAATTCACTTTTAAAACGTTCCAGGATCGATCTTTCGAGAATAATTCCAAGTTCTTGACATTGCCATTGAAGCAGAAAGCTCTTCGTGTTAAAAACGGAGCAATTTTTCACGCCTCATTCATCGAGGTCTTCTCGAGATCTATAAAATCGTTCTTGGAACACTTAGCGTTTATAGAAACTTAGAATTATAGATACTTAGAAAACAAAGATCCTTTGATCTTAAAGAGAATATCTATATGAAAATTCTTTAGAAACGTTCCCCGACGATAAGTCTTTCCACCTACCATTCTTTTATCCTACCGTTTCGCTAGATGTATATAAATACCACGATTGTTCAAACTGGAATCAAGTTCTTTACAAGACCCTTACGGGTCATTGTCAGTCTTTGAATATTCCGCGTTTACCCGGTATAATAAGACATAAATAGAAAGAATCGAGGAAATAGAAAGCTCATCGTACTAGAGTCGCATTAATTTCTCCCATATAGCGCGTCGACGTCGCCCCGTGGATCTACGAAGCGATCCTCGCGGCACTTAGCATTTGAACAGAAAAATCCATTTATTCCTACCGACAAGGTAATCATGATTCGTACTCACCGACATCGCCATCACCCAGAATGGCATGATGGAGGATAAAGAGCACTAGTAGCTCCGAGCCTCCTCGCCACCACCGTTTACGGCCCATAGATGTTCCTACAATTGTAAAACCAATTTAGTACGTTCCACGTCGACTGATATAATTCGAACCTCCCGCAAAAGCGTCACCGGGTTTCAGAAAGCAAGCGCGGGTAGAGCAAAGCGATAACTGTCGGAGTACAAAGGTAAATTGAAGTAAGGCCTTGCAAGAAGGTTCCGAAGAATCGCTTCGACGAACTCTCACGCTCCGTTTGAGTTATGTTCTTGTTCAGTTTGTTCATAGTATTTCCGATCTACCCGAGATCCCTCGGACTTTCGTTTATCGATGTTCTTGGATACTTTGATGTATTGGAATTCCGGAGAGCTCGCTCGGCCCTGGATGACCGAGAGACATGGTCGAGTAAAAAAGAGCGAAGGGAAGAAAAAGTATTTACTGTAGTTCGAGGAAAATGTTGGAAAAGCAGAGGTTTTTTTTCTCATTTGCGTGAGCGTTGCGTCGGCGAGGATAGTTTTGCGTGGAAAATGTTTTGTATGAGTTTGAAAAATTGATAAAATCGTGTAAAGTGAAACGTTCAAGGATCTGAAAGTTGTTATTAATATATTAGCCGATATATCGTTATCGCGTTGCGTTTCCTCGTGAACTGTGGAATCTTTCGAGCGATATACAAATATCACGTCACGTGCCGTAATAGTGGATCTATTATTTAAGAACGCGTTAATAATATCTAATGTTGGTAGAACGTAATAGCGTTATACCGGATATTGTTTTTACCTTGCAATTTTGAAACACATTGTCGGAGCGTTAACTAATTTTTTTTTACATTTGAGATAAAACTTTATTTACGACTGTAATGTTAATTATACGCCACATACATGGTACACGTAGTGATTTATTCGTTTTTAGGCTCGACCAAGTTATCGCTATCACCCGTTAAATATTCCCATTGATAAGATACTACAAATTGCAGCTTACAACGTAAACTTTTCATATAATTCCCATTTCAAATTATAATATTACTTAAACTGAATAACACGTTAAAACGTCGTAATTTAATTTTGTCAAATCAATTACGATATATCAATTCAGTTACCTATACGTTACACAAGTAGATGTAAATATCTAATCAACTTCCATCGCGCAGCAATCTAATCAACGCTTCGAATAACGCAAGAAACTTCGTGCCGGTTTAAAGGGCGCGGTGCACTTACAGTCTTTTGCGTTGCAATATTCTTACATTCCCGCACTAGCGTTATCCTCGTCCGTACAACTAAACAAAGAAACACCCCGCGGTTATCCAATCCCGGGCCAGAGAAATAATCATCGAAAATCCCAAAGTAATCCCTTTCAACTCCGGAGAACCCTAATATACCCCAAACTCCACGCCCGCTGACAATAAGAACGCAATTAATCGTAATAACACACCCCTCCCTTTTCCGAGCACAATCTTTCCAGGGGTCTTTCGATAAAAATCGGTTAAAAAATCCCAAATATTTTCACCTCGCTTACCCTCACCGAATACCCGAACAACTATTCCACAAACGATCGTCAAATTTTTCCGCAACGAGATATCGCGTATAGTTATATATTCCAGATTCGAAGCATCAGGTTGTAGTCACGCTCTCCCTCTCACCCTCGACGCCGAAGCTGTGCATGGCGCTCCGTAGCGCCGCTTTAACGTCGTACGATCAAACAAACGGACGTGTCGCTTACCTGGGCGTGACACAGCTCGACCTTCTCAATTGCGGCACATCCTGCCGCTAAACGTCGGCCCGTGCGCCTTGTACTCTCTTCGCCCTCTTCTTTCCCTTTATCGTGTTCCACCTCGATGATAACGGGCGCCCCTTAGACCATTTCCTCTGGTGCGCGTCTCGTTGTGCCGCAGCGGTGCCACTGACTGAGTGTCCACTTCCACGGGGAACCCCGAGGAGGGCATGCGTTGGATTTGGAATCGATTGCACCGCGCACATGCCGGGTACCGAGCGACGGAGGATACCGCGATAGCGATGGGACCAATACCCTCGTGATAGCGATACCGTCGCGAAATTTGTTCGTTTTTTTTTTTTTCTTTTACCTTCCTCGACAGCACGCTCGATGGGAGTATTAAACGTTGAGAGGATAATTATGTTGAAACGTTTAGAACGCGTCTTTTCGATCTCGTTGATTCGGAGTAAACGGATGCTCGAGGGATGTTAGGTATACGCGTTGAATTTTTTGTGAGCTTTTAAATATTTTATTTGGATTTTATTTTGTGGACTCAGTTGTGTTATTAAACTTAGTGCGTTTCGAGAATTTCTCTCGAAAATTCGAGAATGAGCCTCGAGAAAAACGAAAAAAATTGATCCGATTTATCGTTATAAACGTTCGGAGATACTTCTGTCAAAGTTTGCTTAACAAATTTTTGAGATAAACAATATTTGTACATACAATTGCCGTTTAGAAATAGCCTTATAAATGATACAAGCATACAATTAATAATAGCAATGATAATTCAGAAATAAGTAGATTTTAAATTTACATCTCCGCGGATGAAAATAGATGTTTAATAATTTCATTCGAAAAGCTGATAAAAAGCGAGCTTGATCTTCTACGAAAGATACGCTTCCAGGAAATAAGTTTTCTTCGCAACACACCTACTAACGATTCATGGAATTCATTTATGAATAAAACGTGAGTCTATCGATTACTTTGGCGTTATCAATCGAGATAGATACATATATGTACGCGAAATATGAATAATCATGACAAGATGATTCGAATTCGTTGACCCGTGCTTCTTGATTTTCATAACTGATTCCAGGTAGGTATCTCAAATCATTGTTTACGCGCTTTGTTATTGTTTTGAGAAACATTTCTGCCGTCAATTAAAGGTGACAAAGCAAAAGGTAAGTATTCGCTATCATCTCTCGTTAGATACGATTTTCTTTTCTCTGTTATCTATCGAATGATACGGGTACATAATAGCGGTGTCCAGAAATCCAACGAGTATTGTATCGGTCCCATCGCTAGGGGTTGAGAGACGAACGGAAGGGAAATGGAGAGGGAAAGGAATAACACGGCCGATAATAACGGAGAAACACCCCCAGTGGCTCTCGTGCTGTCAGCCACGTAGAAAGCAAGCTTATCGCACAGTCCATGTGAAATAAGGGTATTCCTTTAAGATGACGACACCGACGGCTATTCACACCGAATGCGTGTCAGCGCGAAAGACGCTTGCGCGCTTTTTACTTTGTCTTTTCCCTACGTTAGCTTCCTCCCTCGTTAAGCACCTGTTGTCTGCGAAGAATTACGCCCTCCGTTTAGAAAGCTCTTGCATAACTCAGTCGAGGATACAAAATGAACGAACCGAGATAACGAGCGTAATTTACCATTAATTGATACCGTATTATTTATCGTATCGCTTAAGTTTATCAATACGGAGGTCTTTATAAATCCACGGGTGGTATTCGTGATATTTTTCTTTATTGCGCGGTGTTGCTTGTCGTTGTACGATATTTCTGTGAAAATATACGTTTCGTGGAAAGATCAATTAACGCGATACAATCGTGCGAGGGCGGTACATCGTAGGTAATCCTTTTGTATAAGGTAGAAATTTAATTTAAATATTATGCTACTTTCGAGAAACTCCATGTATTTGTTGGGAAAGGTATTTATCGTATTTGTCGTATTTATAATTAATATTTGAATATTTCTAATAAAAGATACAGTATTTATCATATTTATAATTAATATTCGAATGTTCCTAATGAAGGATAAAGTATTTATTGTATTTATAATTAATATTTGAATATTCCTAATAAAGGATAATAATAATATTATTAAATAAAGAATCGAATGTATTAATCCGATGAGTACCGAGCTGTTCGTTAAGAAACATTTCACCGTTTGACAGAGATACATGGGCATTGTCTGCCGTAGGAGTGGTTTCACATAATTTCATGGGAGTATCGATTAGGAACACTTGTTGCAGAAGAACCTGACGAAGAGGTAATACGTCTCACTCCCTTCCCACTCCGTGTACTCTACCTTCCTACAGTCAATGCGTGCCTTATCACGGAGAATGTACAAAAGTGGGGCAATTCGTACTATGTTACCCAGAATATCATCATAAGATCATTATTTATACATAATAATGACACAATATTTTGTCTTCTGAAAATAGAAATATAGAGAAACATGATGGGAATAAGATAACGTAAAGACGGTGACCCAATTTCGTGGAAAAAGAAAGGTTTTATTTCGCCAAGTAGTTTCAAATTAATCGGGAATTAAGTAAATTTTTTATTATTAATTCATTTGTGTGTGTGTGTGTAATTAAAAAATTTGGTGGGCTTCTCTCAAAGAGTCAACCTTAGCAGGACACGCTAAATTAAATAGTCAAATCATAGTTATTTAATCTATTGGAAATGTTTCGACTGTCAACAAGGTTATTATTATGTATTATTTTGGAATGATAATCGTAATTTATTTGCGGATGTTTCGTTTCAAAATCGACTCAGATTTCAAATGGGATGCTAACACCCGCGCTGTTAAAGTGGAGCTGCCCGCGCCATACCCGAATTAGCCTTCGATAGTACACTCTACTTCAACGTAGATTCATTGCCGGATGTCTAATGCGAGGACATCTATGGCTCACATTTTGCGTATCAAATACTTCAGTGACTGAAAGTTGGGTTAACTTCCTTTTTTCCGGTGTGAAAGGCCGTGAGGTGCGTGTTATTTGTCACTGTAGGGAGTAATCCAGAAACATCGAAAAACTGTAAAATACTTTGATTACGCGAACACCATTAATTCAATCAGTGGATACCCCAATTTCCAGTACATCGTAAAAGTTTTTCTCTTATCGCGACGGTTAATTCGTAACTTTAACATTTAACTACCATCGGGTCGACTTTAACCATTCGTACCTTAATTCAAAACTGTGTTTGATGATTCTGTCGCGGGCAAGCAATAACATCGTTGTATCGAAGAATATATTAACGTTTCGTAGTTTTATTTTTGATACGTGAGAAAATATTGATATTGCTAAATACGGGGGGTTATGTGATACTTGTTGGTGCAATGTTTACAACTGCCAGTGTAGATCGCGTTTCCGTGTCACGCGTCATAAAAAAAGAAATTAATTGTTTCCTGAAAGTTAAAAAGCAACTACAAGGCTGTAGGATATTTATTACCACTTTCTAATCTTCAGTCTAATTCAACATGATTCTTTTTGTTTGCAGCACATATCTTCAAGATGGTGAAGATTATGAAAGCAGGGAAAGTCGTATTGGTCCTTAGTGGCCGATACGCTGGCAGAAAAGCCATTGTTGTCAGAAACTTTGATGACGGTACTGCAGAAAAACAGTACGGACATGCATTGGTCGCAGGTATTGACCGATATCCACGCAAAGTGCACAAAAGGATGGGCAAAGCAAAGCTCCACAAACGTTCTAAAATTAAGCCATTTGTAAAGGTGAGTGTTTTTGTACAGTCTATTAAAATCTAGTTTTATCAATGACAGTTGAACATTAATCGTAGGATTAATATTGTTTGTCCATTAACGTTAAAGTTTCACCCAATAATACATGAAAGTCTGATGTTACCAGACAAATGAGATGCGTTGAACGAATAATGTTCAATTGGCATTGACAAAATCACCCTCAGGGTACCATATTTATACTCTATGAACTTCAATTTCAGTTTGTACGTAATTTACAGACTTATGTTTCATACAATATGTATAATTATATTGACCTGTTCATAGGTGCTAAATTACAATCATCTGATGCCAACAAGATACACCGTTGACTTGCATTGGGATAAATTAGTACCTAAAGATTTAAAAGATCCGATGAAGCGCAAGAAAGTTCGTTTCCAAACGCGTGTTAAATTTGAGGAAAAGTATGTATATATCCTATATCACTTATTTTATTCAGGCTATTTATTAATACTTTTTAATATATTAGTTAAACGGATGTATTAGATAAATCATATTTAATCACGATATTTTTTACAGGCATAAATTTGGCAAAAACAAATGGTTCTTCCAGAAATTACGATTCTAATTGCTTTTAAATAAACGTAAAATATAAAAATATATAACGGCTTGTGGTATTTCTTCATTTTACGTCCTTCAAACAAAATTAAAATAAGCAAGGTCATTGTATACGGTGACAGCGTTTCGTAACAAACTATACTTTAGGAGAAAAGCATAATCTTTGTTTATTTTTAATTTGCATGGTTTATACAGAGATGAGTTTCACTGATTGAGTAAGGCAATCAAAATTAGGCTTGGACTCGCGACTTAAACGCTACAAGAATTCCATGATTTATTATACAAAAAGGAGTTATAAAATATTAATAATTTAAATTTAATTAATTTAAAAGTAAATTAGATAAATAATAGCTTAAATAAATGTCACAAACAATCGAATTGTAATAATTTCGATAACTAATTCATGTTACTCCGATGATTAATCACTTGTTAAGCTTTTGAATACGTTCATCCAACGATACTATATTATTTTTTATTACTTCTAAATTCATTGCAAAGCTTTCCTGCACTCCCTTCAACATAGTTTTATTACTTTCCAAATCTGTGGTTATCATGGATAGGAATTCCTTTAACTGTTTCAAAGACGAATTGAACTCCATAGCTAAAACCAAACAACTTCATGACATACAAATTACATTTTTCAAGAATGCAATCAATTTGTTTTAGACACTTACCCTCCTGATGTACAGTACTCAAGGCCAACATTCGATTCACAGTTTGTGGCAAAATCTCAGATATAGTCTCAGTTTTCTTCATTATTTCATACATCTCGGAAATCTAATAGAGATTAAAAAAATTCGTGTAAATAATCTATATTACTTGATTTTAGGGTTATAGTGGTTAGCTTGTTACTTTTTGTTCCTGCTCAGAGTCTGGAGCCAGAGTAGACTTTTTTTGTTCAATATTATCCATTTTGTGTAATAAGGTGGTCAACCGACTCTCAATAATGTCTAACTGGGATGGATCTAATAGTGCAGCTTTAGCTCCTAAATCTTGTACAGCTTCCATTACTCCTTGACTTTTAAGGTTCTAAGGAAAAACATTGTCTATTAATTATTCTTAGTTACATTATAGTAAGAATAGGAAGAACAAGTTTCTACCTGCGAAAACTTTGATAGATTATCGTTTGTTGCTCCAATGACATTTTCTAAATTACAAAGTCTTTGTTCGAGTAATGCAATTCTTGCAGTCTCTTGCACTCTCGCTTTTTCTGGAAGATACATCATCTGGTATTTGAGCACACCAGGTTCAGAGTCTTTATCTGTTGTGCTTTTTACTTTTGTATCAACATCAGCAGAAACGACATTAGTCTCCTTAAATGATTCTATTTGCGATATAAGTTGCCTAGAATATGATTTAATAAAAAATAATATGAGGGTGTTGTCCCTCTAATATAATATAAAAGACATACTTAAGCCTTGTGCCTTGTGGATCAGTTAGAGTTGCAAGAAGATCTGACCCAAGACATTCTTCTAATTTTAATGATTCCAATTGTTTTCGTATAACGTCCACTTGCGAAATTATCTCTACTGCAGATTTCACCTGTTCCTCTTCCTTTGACTTCTCCTTTATGCATGGAATATACAAATTAGATAAAATTTGTACAGTGTAAAATAATTTTGATAAATGTCGAGAACTAATACAAATAATAGACGATCTAGAACAGAATGTCTATGTCGCAGAGGGCAACGTTCATACCTTTAGCTCATTAATTTCTTCGTGTAGCTCTTTAATTTCACATTGTAACCGTTGATATTTTTGAATGGGTGTTTCTTTCTCTCCTTCTCCAGGAAGCTCCCAATCTCCGTATCTAAGATTATTGTGACGGTTCAGTATTCATTGTTTCCTCTTTGAATATTAGTACTTACTTGTAACCAGTCCTCGGTTTAAGCGACACACGATCCGAGAAATCAACACCTTTGCTTGAGACATATTTTCCTTTAAATTTGTTAAATGCCTCTGTGGCACTAATGTGCAACTTCTCTATCGCATTGGATTCATCCTAAGAATATAAATGACAATGTCAAATGGATTGAACATACATGTACAATGAATTCTATACGAATTAAAAGGCTGTACCTCTGGATAAAGGTCGAATTGTTCAGATTCTGGTAAATCAGTTGTCTCGTACACGTCAACTTGATCGTAAACCTGTTCACGTAGAAAAAAGTAGTAGTTGTATTATATGTGTTCCATCAACAACAGCAACAGTCACGAACATTTATGAGAACTAATCAAACATAATTAGTAAATTGATCTTCTGCCACGTGTGTTTAATTGCTTGTGTATAAGTAATTTATTATTAATGAATGATAGTCTAATTACATTCGTATGTTGCGGGTAAAGTACAAAACACTTACAATTCCAGGCAAATCGGCATATTTAGGATCGGCCATTTTTTACGTTTAAGTGGAGAAGTATTGTTACAAAAATTAATAAAATTTAGTTCTTCTCGGCAAACTGACAGGAAAGATTTTTACTTTATCGTTCACTATAAGAACGGATGCAGCTGTCAACGAAAAGAACACCTTCCCACGTCTGTATTCGTTCCCCCGATCGTTACGATACCTTCGAGCAATCACAGGTACTAGACTGAAGAAGAGGTAATTTCGAATTATTTCGTAATAACTGCAGCATGAGTTTATTCGTCATCATTCTAATTTATACCTTACATTTCCTGCGTTTGCATCTCAATTGAAATTTAGATCTATATAAACTTTGCAAATTGTACAAAGTGTGTAGAAATTCTAAACTGTATATCGAAGCGAAATTACAACACTAAACATGTTTATTTCAGCAGGTTTTTTGCGAGGCTATACGAATATTAATAATGTGATAAATACACATGCCTACACTCCGTTATATTTGTACTCCAGCATTTCTACAGTAAGTTCATTTTCTATCATAGAAGAAAGTACGATCGATTTTATTTTGTCCTGTACATAGGTATGTACATATATATAGACTTATCACGATTCGTAACTTCACGCATACGCTGACAATCAATTGTGTCATGTTATTTTTGTTACTTTGCGTACATATGCAATTGCTGCTTTCTCATCTACCGTTTTTGAACATTAATATCTTTTTATATTCGCTATTCAGGTGAGTTTATCCATACCCGGTCATTATCACTACGGGTCAATAAAATCGATAAAAAAAAGATGATACTTGTTACCAATAATTCTTTCGATGACGTTGCGATTAGCCGAGATCAAAGATTACATTTTCTATTGAAGTGTCACATACCGCGGGTGAAAGTACGCTGAAACTTTGAGACGATACGTATATTCAATACATATGTTTCGCGATTAAAAGTTATATAGTGACATATACAGAACTAGTTTTTCGTTTTTAATATAACGTACTTATTTTTTAAGTGCTTTTTAAAATCATTCAATTTATTATTTGCTAAATATAAAATACTTATTCTGTATTATTTTCTCATTATGTGGTCAAGTTGATTTAAAGATACAGAGCCATCAGTGATGTACAGAGTACTCCGCAATTTATCAAATGTAAGTATCAGTAGTATTTGTTTACTACATTTACCTTTTGAACTTTGGAAGGGTGTTACAATTCTTTTTACATTTTCTTTCTGCACGTACATATCTTATATACTAATTTATCTGTTTTATGCACCTGTTCTATATTATGCGCATTTATTAGTCTGTCTTCGATGTCAATTCTGTCCCTTGTAGCTATCTCCACTTCTATTATCTCCGTTCCGTTCTTTTTATAATATACCTCTCTTTCTTTCTCCTTTTTTGACTTCATTTTTCGTCTCTTTCGCTAATTTGTTTCCAACATTCTGTTATTATTTTTATCAAACATAAGTATTTTGATTGATCGTGGTTTTAAATGAAAATAGATTACTAAGGATGGATAATATTTTTTATTTTCAATATAGATTAGTGGATTGCGGAATACTGAAATGGGTTTTCGTCGAGCGAACATCACAACTTTGAAGTTAAACACAAAACCACTGCCCAAGCAGCCTGTTCCAGATTTAAACAAAACTGCTGAACGTTACTTAAGGCAAGATTTCATACTTATCTATAATTGAGTTCGACATTGGTTCACATGTATCCTATGAAAAACTTGAATAATTCCATTTCAGATCTCTGAAACCTCTTCTTAATGAAACCGAATATAAAAAAACTGAAAAGCTCGTTCATGAGTTTGTTAGCAACAAAGGGCTTGGTCCTAAATTACATCAGAAATTGGTAGAGCGATTCAACAACAAAGACAACTGGGTAACTTTAAGCATTTAAAATATTATTTCCACTAGATTTTGTTAATATTGAATCAGAAATTCTTCAACTTTGTCAGTAGTAAATTACAGAGCAAAGGTTTATACGTACAATAAAATTTACCATTTGCATATAAGTTTATGTAGTAGCATCTCTTCCGTTTCCTTGCATGCGTTAACTGTTTGTTCAACGTTGTATACTTACAATTACATTTTCACATTTGCAGATGAGCGAATGGTGGTTGCACACTGCTTACTTAGGATACAGAGCTCCCGTAATTGTAAATTCTAGTCCTGGCACTGTTGGTCCACCGGTTAATATCAAATCCCTAGATGATTTATGTCTCTTAGCAGCACGTCTAATAGTTGCAGTTTTTGATTATGACAATTCTATAAAGAGGTGAGTTTCTCAAACATGCAAATTATACAAATTAATATAAAATAATTTTAACATTAAAAGAAATGATATTTAATGTCTCAGTGGTAAAGTGAAACAAGAAATGGTTCGTGACATGCCGCTCGATATGCAGCCTTACGCAATGATTCTTGGTACGCACAGGCAGCCGAATAAAGGACGTGATAATCTTTTGCATACTGATGAAGCTAAACATATTATAGTACTCAGTAACAATCACGTAAGTGTATTTAGATTAATTAGGTTAAGCTATCATAAAATTATATTGTTCTTCCAGTTTTTCAAACTTTGCATTGTTGAAAAATCTGGTGTTTTAACTGAGGGTAAGCTTGTAGCTGCGATCAAAGACATTATGGAGCGATCATGTGCACAAGCAAAACCTATAGGAATCATGACTGGAAGCGACAGAGATATTTGGACAGAAGATTACAATTTACTTTTAGGTTTATTTTACTTTTCTTTTTTGCTTTTATTTCTTTTATAATACTTTTTCCACTGTACGTATGAATTTTATTTGATACTATCGTATAAAGTAAAATTTCTGTTACTATCCTATTATTTACACTTTTGCAGGACTTGGAAATAATAGAAATATAGTGAAAGAGATTGAATGTGCCATGTTTATATTGTGCTTGGATAAAGATATACCAAAAGAAGCATTTAAATACAAAAATAATGCATCGGTGAGAGCAGTTCAAAGCATGACAGGTTTTAGCAGTTCCACAAATGCAGGAAACAGGTGGCACGATAAAACTGTTCAAGTGAGATACTTTAACATTGATACTTTAATAATTTTATCTTACAAGAACCTCCTAAAATACAATAATAATAATGCATTCAACTATATACTTAGGTATTTATCTACATTTCAGTTTATAGTATCCACCGATGGATTCGTGGGAATGGAATATGAACATAGTCCCTGCGAGGGTGTACCTATTGCAGTTCTACATGATCATGTTCTAAAATACATGTAAACAAAATATAAAAAATGTTAAAGTCATTTTCAAAAGTAAATTAGGATGACAGAATTAATTTTTTTTATTCTACTTCGTTATCAGTGCATCGAAAGAAAGTAGCCCCAGGTGTGATGGTCCAAAAGACATTCCAAGAGCAGAACTCCTAAAGTTTGAAACCAACACAGTTTTGGAATGCGCGATGGAGAAAGCAACTTGTGAAGTGGATAAGTAAGATATACCATTTATGCAATTTCATATTTGAGTTAAACATAGTTTCGCAAAATGGCTTGCCATTCAAAGAGTTCCTTTACTGGAATTTATAGACTTTCGAAAGACATCGATATGGAATGTTTTACATTTGAGAGTTTCGGTGCGGATGAAATCAAAGGAATCAAGCTCAGTCCCGATAGTTTCATACAAATAGCAATGCAAGTCACATTTTACAAATTACATGGATGCCCGCCGGCACATTATGAAAGTGCAGCACTGCGACGATTTAAAAACGCAAGGACAGAGTGCATCAGATCTACCAGTACCGAATCCGTACAATTTGCCAAAATAATGGCATCAAACGATCCAGCTATGACTAAAGAGAAGAAAAAGGAGATGATGGTGAAAGCTATCAATGCTCATAAACAACTTGCAGCGGAGGTATTTAGAACGCTTGCTTCAAATTTCATGAATGAAAACGAACTTGGCACTGATCGTTTCCACAATCATGTTTTAGGCCGCAATGGGTGAAGGAGTTGATAGACACTTATTTGGCTTAAAAATGATAGCCCAAAGCGAGGGAATAGAGCTTCCAGAAATATATAAAGACATTGGATATAAAAAAAGCACATATTTCACATTAACGTCCAGCCAGGTAATTTTATACTTTTCCTTTCGCCATCCCAAGTGCAAGAGGAATGTGACAATATCTTCTCGCTTAAATGATTTTAAGTCGGCACATGCTTGTTTTTGCAAACCGTAAATAATAATAATAATAATTAAAATCAATTTCTTTTAGGTACCATACAAAACTGCATCTTTTATGTGTTATGGTCCAGTTGTTCCCGAAGGATATGGTTGCTGTTACAATCCAAGACCTAAAGATATTCTCTTTGCTTGTTCTTCTTTTAATTCATGCAAAGATACCAATACAAAAAAGTTTGCTGATCTTTTACACCAAACGTTATGCGATATGAAAAGCTTGGGAAGTGTTTAATGTTCACAAGTCTTAATGATATTTGTCTTATATGTAATTGTTAAGAAAAAATGCTGGTTAAATTTTATATGGAAATTTTATATTTTTATAAATCTCATGTCGGTATAAATCATGCTGAACATTATTTCTTCATCTCACTACCACGTGAACGAAACTGAATCGTGTCTAATTTGAATGGAAATTACATTCATGTTTATAATACTTCGTTTCATTATGCATATGTATGTCGCCTTATATTCAATTATTATAAAAAATCATGTAACGATGATTGTATTTTTTAAAGTATGTCAAGTATATGTACATTGTATATTTACGAAAATGGAAATCTTATTTACCAATTGTTGGTAGTAATAAAAAAATATTCACATATATTTACTATCTTGTTGATTTGTAAATAAAAATATAAAAAGTCATACACTGTCATATTATAATTCCTCGTGCGAAATGGAAGATGACGATCTATCGGTTGGAAAACCCCAGAAGAACGTGGGATATCCCTTCACTTCTCTTTCCCTTGCAACAAAAGCAGAAAAAGAGGAAATGCAATTTCCTATGAAATAATTGGCTCTTCCGAGAATGGCTAAGTCTAGGTGTGGCGAGGTAGGTGTACCTTGTCGATACACTGAAATCTGGAACAGATATAAAAGCTGCAAACTTAAACGACATTCTATCAATTGTAAAATTTATTGTTACTATTATGTATACTTTAAAAAAATATATTGGTTGAATTATTACTTCCATTCGCGCCAGTGCTCCAGAAAGTTCAGCGATCATGTAGTTATTATCTGATGCAACAAATACAGATTTGATATTCTTGCCATTGCGTATAACACGTTTGACATGCCGCACTATCAAATCAAATGATGGTAAACACATAGCTAAGGTTGCTTTTCCACGTTCGTTACGGTATCCTAAACATTGGGGAGCAGCAAAAAGATTTGGTGTACTTGATATAAATTCACAAGCACGTACCTGTAATAGACAAAATATATATTACAATATAATAAAATATTTTTTACAATCATTGAACAACTGTATTTATACCCAGTCAATTCCGTTTCGCAAATGAATTCCAACGAATGCCCCTCTTGGCAATTTTTCTTTAATAAATGTTTTTGCTCTATCCACCATGTCTGTATTCCAGTTCAGGCATTTCTGCAGTTTTTTATTTTCTAACTGAACAGGAAAACTGGCAGGTGCTCCTGTGAACGCAATTACAGGCCAGGGTGCAGCTGGGTACTGTTGTCGCCATTGTATTACCATATCAGTGTGATAGACATCGTAATGAAGAGGACCGTAAAACTCTGATTTTACAAAATCTATGTTATAAGTATCCCAAAAAGGACCAAAAGGATTTCCGTCTTTAGCATTGCACGAGTCTCCTTTACCACGTGACGAGTAGCAGAAGGCTAAAAGAAATTATAGATCTCGGAAAAATGTTTATACTCTTTGTATGACTTTCAGAACTTACATACTCTTTCCTCAGGTTGCCATATCTTTGGCGCAACGTCGTTTACAAAATTTTCCATCAATAACGCTTTATGGCAACTTTGTACTTGGGAGACATTAAAATATTTATCGAACGGAACTTGTATCTGCGAAATACATTTACCATATTTATAAATAATGAGACTAGAAATATTATAAATTTAATTTACTTAAGATTGTTAATGACTAACAGATTTCGTTTCTCCTGTTCTATACTCGACCCATGGTGGTAGAACTAATGTACGATTCAATGCCTTAGCAAATCCTAAGGCACCTAAAAAGTGATCTGCTTGATTCCCAAATCTTCCTAAAATAAGAAATGAAGTAATCAAACTGTGCAATTATTTTTCGCAAAGAATCTTTTTTAATCGTACTTTATACTATTTGTACACGTCAAACTTAAAATCTTACCCATGCACGGACAGTAAACAATGTACCCATTTGTATCAATGTCGACACGACTACAATGTGCACTTAACAATAACGTAAAGAAAATAACACTAAACACTGTTAATAAGCATATCGGGCTCATCGTATTTCTTAAATTTAGGAGGCCCTGTTATAAATATCACTTTTTTTTGGTTAATAACGCGATTTGTAACAAAACACAAGAAACTTCAGTACGACTTAAAATACTTCAAACATTCTCTTTATTACTATGGATACGCGCATAGATTAATGGAAATATAGTAGTACCCAGTAATACCTTAATATAGAAAAGCAAAAATTGTGGAGACATTTCTTGTCCGTCGATTGGTCAATAGAGATCTACCAAGCGCGTTCATTGGCCGATGTTTGCAACAGTATATGAAAACAATGAATACTCTTTTTTTCGGAAAATTTCAGTTTCCATTAATCAACATTCTAGTATTCATTCGATAGTCATAGTACGGTTATTAATAAAAAGAAAAACAGCCCTGGTTAATCACAATGTACAATTTTATTATAAATTATGAATATCTGTTGAAACCTACAAACATTACATTTAACAAACGCGTTGTATATGTATGCAATATTATTATTTTGGCGGTGGTGGAGGTGGCCGTAATGATGTACCACGATCACTACGAAACCCTTTGACAACAGGAGGACTGGATGCTGGCTTTATTGGTAGTAGAGAACCAAACAACACATGCTGAATTACAGGAAACTTTGCTAATACCTAAAATTTATAATAATAGATTATTATGGTGTTTTACACCTGCATTTTTACTACACGATCAGTAGAGCGCACATGTTTATGTACATAAACATTTTTATTCCAGGTGTGGCAGAAGTGGAGTTAAAATAAAAATATATTTAATCGTATTTTGAACATCTAAATATGCCGCCGAAAAACAATTAGGAAACAATAGTTTGGTACACCTTTGTTGGCCATCTGCCACCCATAGAAAATCAATAATTACATAAACAGTAATAAAGATTAAATGTACCTCAGCCTTGTACATTTTGATAAGGCCACTATTTACTTTGACCCAGGAAGAAACTGCACTCACATTCCATAGCTGGTTTGAGTGTTCCGCAAATGGACCTACTTTTACCTAAAAAATTTCACATCCTTGGAATATTATGTAGATTAAATAATTATATGTACTTAGTATACTTTACAAGAGCTTGCACATGTGTGCCCGCTATGCACATACCTTTGAAATAAATTCAATACACCCAAGAAATATGTATTGCTTGCTATGTGATTCAACGATAGATTGTTCAACAAAGTGACGAGGTTCTATTCGGGCATGTCCTGAAATACATATACATTGTTTGTATAATTTTCTAATTACACGCAATATAGTAATAACAAAAAATTGGAAATGAAAGCTATACCAATTAATTGAGCACTTCCCCATATAAAAGGTACAAATTGGTAGTCATCTAAACTCCAAACTCCATGACTACCTGCTGGTTCCATTCGATAAGTTAATTGCAATCGGCGTACCAATTCAAGGTATCTTCCACAAGCAATAAAAGTCATTTCAGTATGCAAATACTCAAAGATAATATTACTGTCCCAAGTATTATAAGGAAAATACGGTACCTGTTGAACACTTTTGTAACAACTGCAACTTTGTCATCTTGCTTAAATGCACTAATCTTAAACATGCAGCATAAGAACATAATAAAAGCCATTTCATGACCAGTACCATAATCTATTCGCGTTGGATTACCAAAGCTTTCATATAAATATTGTATTATCTCTGGAACTGCTCTATGCCATTCCTTTGGTAAAACTTGTTGCATTTCTTCTATACCACACTGCAACGTTTATTATTAAATAATAGCCATTTAAAACAAATAACGTTTCAAGATTATAATGAAGCAAAGAATATTTCATTACTTGCTGCAACTTCTCGTGCCATACACGAAACGATTTGTTACCAAATCGTTGAGGTTGTTCGGTAGGTGGTATTTGTGTTATCCATTCGTCAAAGTTATTAAGCATCGTTACAACCTTGCCAATCGCAGGACTTTGCGGACAATCTACATTTACCGCTTTTCCTTGAACTGATTCGTTTAATGATAATATAAATCCTAAGTATTCCTACAAAATCACATCTTTGAGAACATGGCAGGCTGACGAGCTTAAGACCATTTTAATATTACACAAAATAAATTATAAATAAAAATAAGTAAAACATAGAAACCCTTACGAAATATGCTTCGGATTTTTCCCAAACTGCCATATCAGCAGGTACTTTAATCGCTTTTTTCGGTACAACGAATTCATGATCATCAGCTAAAACATAATTAAACATTTATCCTACCCGATTTGATATAATATTCGTCGTGATCAAAGTAATATATACATACGCGATAATTCCGTTGCTTTCGGAGAGACCTCCGACGTTGACATAGTAGATAACTTAGTATTCTATTGTTACTTTTTAAGAAATGAAACAAGTAATTCAGATTTTATATGAGAAAAAATCAGACAGTGTACATGAATCTCGTGTGCATAATGTCACGGAAGATTTATGCCGCGTGCATCAACTGTCACTTTAATTCGTGCCGCTTTAAAAATATACAATTGACAAACATGTATGCGCTTTAGCAATGTTTTCACTGATGTATATAGACTCAAAATTCACGAATATTAATTAAGACAAATTTCCAGATGTTTTGTAGTTTCTTCCTAAAATGTTTACCGTAAATTAAGATTAAATTTGCAATAGTGTATCAACCATGACCTTGGAAATATTAATTCATTAACTGCAGAATCTGGTAACAGCTGAAATACTGGTTACAGCACCTCCTATCATATCATCGCACACTACTCGTGGGATTGGCAGCTCTGTACTTTCTGCACTGATGTGTCACGTTCGCGTTTTTATTCTCCAACGCGATTCTGTTCGGATAGGCCGATTAGAGCCAATTAGAGCACAGAAGTGCTTACTCGAAGATGCGGGGACTTTGAAATAACCCGACTCGATTTTATATGTATAAGTACTGGTGCTTTATTCTAAATATCTGATGGGAACGTCTTTTCACTTCTAAAGTCAGAGAAGAAGTGCCTTAATTCTAAGATACAAAAATTGTATTTGCTCGCGGTTCGAGAAGTCGGGAATTGCGCGCGCTCATGTTACGCCCACGCGTGGGGTTTTCGCCAATCGGGGGTAGTTTTGGAGGTCCGTAGCGCTGTCCTTGTTTCTCCCGGTGAGGCCCATCCCTTCTCTCACGCTGTCGTCTCTGCGAGAAAGTTCGTCCTGTCCTATTGTCTTGGAAAATTTCCCAAGCCGTAGCTCGACGTCGTCGTTGACCATGGGTGTCCTTCCTGTCTCTTGACGTACACATGTGGCAACCAGTCAAGGGTACTTGAGCCATTCCGTAGCTCGACGAAAACAACCCTCTTAAGAATACAATGCCTCTTTGATTTTAGACGTCTCGAACAGTTTATTACTACTTTATAAAAGAGACCTTACGAAAGTACAGGATGTCTGTTATATGTATATTATGTTACAAGTCTGTTCGCCAGACCACCCTTGCATCTTGAGATTCTTATCCGTAAATATTCTAACAATGCGATGCAGCGCATCCGCTCTTTATACGAATAGCATTCCTTAATGATAATAACTCTTTATAATAACATTCCTTAAATCTATTATGTGGAGAACATTTCATTTAGACGAACGAGTGACCATTCTACTCCGCGTAGACTAATTTATCGTCCTATTACTACGATATTCGGTTTTCGCGAGTTGAATAATGCCGCGCTGGCTGATTAATTCACGTATGATCCGATTAAAATGTGGGCGCTGTAATCGGAGACATGATCGCGATCGTCACAGATGTCAGAATGCGCAGGGTAGAATGGTTCAAGTTGGTTCAAACGTTTACGTCGTATTCAAACTGATTCAAACGAATTCGAAGAACATTGTGAATTGTTGTGAATAGTTGTTTACATTTGAGCACTATGGGTACTTTCTCACAGTAATAAACAGTCTCAGCGGGGCTTTATTCGACAATGAAATACATTTTGATACACACATTTACGTGTTTAGTATTCTGCAGGAACAGATATTAGTTCCCGAGGTTCGTAACTTTTTGACTATGATTTTTAAGTTAGGTTAATATCACCTTCTAATAGATTTAAATTATTACACTTTATACCAATTATGTGCACGTTTATTTTACGTTACCCCAGATATTGAAAAAACAATTAATAGAAATTAATTTCCATGTAGATCAATGGATATCTTCTAGAATTGCAAACATGAGTTATTCACGGGAAGAAATTGAGAAGAAACGTCTGCTAGCGTTGAAACGCAAAAATGAAACTCAATTGAAGCATACTGAATCACCCAATATTAATAAATCGAAGAGCAACATTTCATTCGTAGCTAATACTACTAAAAACAGCGTAATTGGAAATGCTAACACGAGCAAATCTGTTAAACACGGGGGAAATAAATATAAAGCTACCAAACGGGTATTTAACAATAATGCGTCTTCAGGCCATATAAGGAATAAACAAACGGAACGTTTCAATCCTATAGAACCACAATCGTTTTTTGGCCAGAAATCACAGATCACAGGGAAATGCTATATGATAAGCAATGAAAGATTTGCATTGGAAACGTCAACCTATATTGCGCCAATTATTGAAACTTTGAAGTCAATTCCAAACAGGGCATATGGTAATTGATTCCAATAATGTATAGTTTAAATCAGTAATAAGATAAGCAGAGAATATTTCATTTAGAACTTCAGAATTATGTGTAGAAACTAGTTGTACATTGGTTAATGAATTTCAGATATGAAAACAAAAACATGGAATTTTCTCTTAAAGGATTATGAAACATTAATGCAGAAGATGATTACTTTCAAATCTGATATAAAAATAATAGGACTGCCAAAGGCTGTACTTGAAGTATGGAATGCTTTACTATCAAATTTTATTACTGTATAGATATTGATGTGAAATATTTTTTTAGATATTTAGAAAAGACAATAGCACAGAACCGGCAAATATAAACTTGTCAGACATGGATCCTACATTAATGGAAAATTTAATGCCTTTTCAACGAGAGGGTATTTGGTAAATCAATTTTTGTATTCTCTTGACTGCATTTGTAATTTTTTAAATGTCCCTGTTTTTCTCTATTAGTTACGGGATATCCAAACTTGGTCGTTGCTTGATCGCGGATGACATGGGTTTAGGAAAGACTGTGCAAGCATTAGGAATTGCTTATTATTATAAAACAGATTGGCCCTTATTGATCGTTGTACCATCGTCGGTTAGGTAAAAATAAAGGTTCTTGACATATACAAAATAAATTTTGACTCTGTTTAAGTTTTGTATGATTTAACGTAGAATTATAGTAACTATAAGCAACAAGAACTTTAATTTCCAGATACCAGTGGTCAGAGGCGATTTACACTTTCTTACCGTCCATACCTACGCAATGCATTCAACATTTTACAAATACAAAAGACTTTCTTGACGATGGTAAAATTATTATTACATCTTATGAATTGTTAGTACGAGCAGTAGACACCTTTGAAATACGTACTTTTGGTTTTATTATTCTGGTGCGTGTAATAACAATATCTACCTTAATTCTGGTGCTTAATGTTTGGTGTCTATATTAAGGATCCTCCATGATAATTCATTTGTTAATAGGATGAGTCTCACACTTTGAAGAGTATTAAAACGGCAAGGTACAAGGCTGTACAACGCATAGCTTCCAATGCACGTCATGTTGTTTTGCTTTCTGGGACCCCAGCATTATCGAGACCCATAGAATTATATTCTCAAATTAATCTAATAATGCGAAATTTTATGGGGTAATAAGAAATATTGACTTTCAAGTATATGCATGGAATTAAAACATATTAAGAGTGTCTTTCTGCAGGTTTCAAGATTATGGAATTCGTTACTGTGCAGGGGAAAAGACTTCGTTTGGATGGGATTTTCAGGGTTCGTCAAATATGCAAGAATTACAAACACTATTAAAGCAAAGTTGTATGATTCGAAGATTGAAGAGCGAAGTATTAAATCAGTTACCAACAAAGAAAAGGTTTGTGCAAATATGTTTGCTTAAATATTATTCTGGAATCTATTAAATTGCTGTATATATATTTTCAGTTTTTTTGAAATTTCAGAGAAGTTGTTATGTTAGATCAAGGTTTAATAAAAGCTGGCACAAAAGAAATGCAGAATAGTTCGAAAAAATTAGAACGAAAAGGTTTGAGTGGTATGGAAAGGCATTCCGCCCTTATAGAATATTACAATGAATCCGCTATTGCAAAAGAAAAAGCTATATGGTACGTTATATTTACTTCATTTAAGAAACATGTATTTCGAATGCTAATTATTTTTGTTATATCAATAATAATGTTTCAGCGAATACGTTACCACGCTGTTTGAAAAACAGAAGAAGTGTGTAATTTTTGCTCATCACCAGATTATATTGGACTCCCTTTGTGATGTAGCAGAATCCATGAAGATAAAGTATTTATCATTAATTAGAGATTACGAGTGAATTTACTCAGATACACGGCGACCATCGTTCATTAATTCTAGGTATATAAGGATAGATGGAAAAACAAATCCTGAACGTAGAAAACATCAAGTAGACAAATTTCAAAACTGTAGTGATTATTTGGCAGCAATTCTGTCGATTACAGCAGCAAATTCTGGAATAACGTTAACAGCTGCACAACTTGTAGTTTTCGCTGAACTATTTTGGAACCCTGGGGTAATCATTTTTTAAATTTCGACACGCGTGTAAAAATCATAGGTATAAAGTGAACTGCGTTGCAGATTTTGTGCCAAGCAGAAGACAGGATCCATAGAATTGGTCAAGACGAAAATGTCGTCATACAATATCTTGTTGCAAATCAAACCGCGGACGATCATTTGTGGCCTTTAATTCAAAAGAAGATGAATGTGTTAAACGAGGCCGGATTGGATCAAGATTATTGTCTTGCGGATGTAAGCGTTACGAAGCAAGCGTTGGATATAAAACAAAGAACATTAAATTTCTTCTTCAACGATAACGAATCTCAAGATATAACAGATAAAGATGAAGTAGAAGACGATGTTTCACAAAGCTGTTCCTCTATGAAGGCAGAGAACCTTCAGGAGTTATTGGAACTAGATAATGAAGATTTTGAGCTCAATAGTTGGGACGAGATGGATTTAAATTGATCCGGAAGTTCAATTATGACCCAAGTGTCAACATTATGTGCCGATGTTATTACTCCTTTGGTATTATCTCCTGTGAAGTTTTTGTTATAATTTTATTCGCATGTGACTTAAACGCATGTCGTAAGATAAAAATATATATAAAAGTGATCCACCATTTTTTTTTGTATATGATTGCTAATAAATGAGAAGCTATTTACCGCTAATGTGCCTCCTATAAATTAGTTATACGCGTATTAACGTATAACCAAGATTATATTATATTATTCTATTATTTCATACTTTTCTTCGAATAATCTTATCTGTAAGGATATACCTGAATATATCACATTCGGTCGTACTGTGCGCGACGCTAAACTTGAGAGAGCGCGGGAACGATCATTGACTGTCATCGTATGATTTTCAGAACTGCATAGACCGCCCGTAGACTTTGGTTGGTGGTTAATTGTAAGCCAAACCCCCACTCAGGATTTTAGAAAACGTCGCCTGCAGAAAACACGCGACGCCCGCTCGCGTGCCAGTATACAAGATGAAACTCAATTAAAGGTCCAAGAATTAACCGGACAGCTACGTTATAGATGACAAGGGGACACCACAAACGTTGCGAACCCGATTTTTATAAAATTTGGTACACTTAAAGAGGACCCCCAAAATGAAATCTGGCAAAGTGAGGCGACGCCATATTCAGTCAGAGCCGAGAAAATCAAAATTTTATTGCTCGCGCGGAAGCGGTGCTTCGAATCCCGGCGGGGCGGAGGAACTTTTTTTTTCTTTTTCTTTCAATTTTTTTATTTGGTTCTGTATTTTTCATAAAGAAAATAATAAAAATTTAATAATAATATATAATAATAATAATAATAATAATATAATACAAGTTTATAATTAATTATAATTTGTGCACAAAAATGGGTTACGCGGCAGAGGGAATCTTACTTACTATTAAGAAATTAAATGCAAAAATAATTTGTACCAAAAGAATATATTTTATTGCTATGTATCGCATGTACCAGAATGGTAGTTGACGTAAAAACATACGAAGCAGAAGTTTCTCTTACATCTCGCGCAAACTATTAACAAATAGTTTTTACGTTCGCACGACTTTTTCAATGTGGCCTTCGGAAAACAAACGTCATTTACATTTAAAAAAATTTCCCTATCGTCACATAATTTACTTGCGTACCATGCGTAATGTATCATGTCCCGAAAAATGGAAAAACTCAATTGGTGGTGGACGACTGACTGTATTTTAATGCAGTCCTCCCTCGAATTTATTTCGCGGTTGTTTTCTATTAAATATGCACAGTTTTGAATGCGTTTGATCAAATTGTTAACCTGTCTATAAAAATAGACATCGCACGCTGCAAGAGAGGGGTACACTTGGGCGGAGCTTTGTTTTCATCATAAAATATCTCGTAAATTTCACGACATGTTTGCCTGCACCAGGAATCTAATAATAACAGAAATTGATTTTCTTGTACGTAGGGTTTTAAAGATTTTCTTAAAAACTCTACGAACAATCTTGATGAGAGTTTTTCCGATTTCGATGAAATTATAATAACATTTTTATATTTTTCATGGTATTCCTCCACAGTCTCCTGGATCCGGGGTCCAAACGCACCTGTTTGCTCCTGTAAGAACACAAATACCATTGGCAATAATTTGCCCAACAAGGTAACGCTATACTGTGCCGTGTTCGTATGCGTCACTTTGTGCGCCTTCAAACGACTTCAAAACTCGAACTACCGTATACAATAATATGATCGTTTTAACACTACACGATGCCAGATCAATTTTATAAACGTAAATGATAAATATTTTCGTATCGATATTCTGAAAAAACCTCTGCCTGTAATAGCAAAAAAGTATTTCGTCCCATTGCCGCGTCATCTTTGTCCACAAATTATAATTATACACTTTTATTATAAAGTTATTATTTCGCATGCAAAAACGACAGTCATTCAAAGGGAAAAAAAAGAAAAAGTTTTTTAAAAAATTCATCGGCGTGCTTGAACAAGCGGGGATTCGAACCAACGCTCTCGTGCTAGCAAAAATGACGAACCTGGCGGGGTGTACGACACCTCGCCGCCGGGGACACCTCGCCGCCAGGCCATCTCGCCGCCAAAATTAATACAGCGTGAATTGCACGTTCCGTATCACCTTAACGCCCGAATGTTAATGCGTAATTGGCACAGAAATACCGCGCTTACTGAAACATCCTTTCGGATAAATTGCGCATAACAAATTTATGTTTTTAGAAACTTTGAAATGTCTATGCCGAAAGTCATTTGGTTTATGCATAGTTAAGTAATATCTTCTTTATCACCCGGTTTACATTTCTTACAATTTATGTGTTGATAGAATGATATTATATATCTCGGTTTATTTATATATGGTCGATCCACGCCATACATGTATGATCACGTGACCGTAGTTCCTTCAGAAGTCGATATACAGTGACGAGCAAAATAGTGAACATGTGGCGGCGCAACCGCGCCAGCTAGTCCGCAGGTTCGCCACCAGACGAACTCGCCACTCACTCCATTTTGGTTCCGTCGCCTTCCCACTCGTGGCGTGCTAATCAGACCAACGAACAGGCACGCCAACCACGGGAGCAGAGTCTCCTGGCCAGGGACGTTTTCGCTAAAAAAAGGCCCACTTTCGTCCTGGCGTCTGAACAACAAGCATCGCGCGCAGTTTGTGTTTTCTTTATTAAAACCACTTAACAAAGAAACTTGTTTGTACAGTTACAATAAATTTACTACTGTTAATCCGACCCATTTGAGTCTCAAATTAATTAACGTGGAACGTGAAGTTCTATAAACATGGTCTAACAAGAGGGGAGATCCCCACACTTGCCCACGCGCAACACCCAATCCAACCCAACCCAACCGTTCGGCGCGCCATGCGGCGGCCATGGGCTGCCCACCGGTGCACGCCGCCCAATGCTACCTGAGCCCGGTTTGGTCACCCCCCACGTCCCCCTAGGCGCGAGGTTGGTATAGAATCCTAAATAGTCAGAGAAGTTAAACACGGGAACGGTCGGCTCATTGGCTACCCCCGGCACCAATCAAAATCGAGTACGTAGAGTACGGCAACTCAGAGACGACGCTTCATTAGTTACTTTCTTCACAAGCGATCAGCTATTATTAGTCGATAGGCGATGCGTGTTGGGGGAAGCCTAGTTTTCGTTCCTTCTCACTCCTATTCTCTCGCCGAACGGACAATATATTTAACAGAGGGCTCTGGGGGAAGAGTGGTGGAGTATCAATGTCACCTCTGGTCACATCTCTAACTAATTTAGGACTCTACTGGACTCTCGTATTTCCGTATTTCCTTCCTTCTCTGGTTAGTGGATGATGTTACGGAAGGAAGGTAGGAAGTCCTACTACATGTTATTGCAGTATACTCATTGTCAACTACAGGGTGTCCCGTAATTAGTGTAACACCGGGAACTGGGGGGTAGCTGGGGTGAATCCGAACCACTTATCTCTTTGCCAAAATGTTGGTCAAGCCTTCAATTTTGAATTATTAACGAAAAACGCTGGCAAACCAGAGCGTGTAAAACTTGCGCGCTCGACTGCGGGAGCGTTGTCTTTATACCGCGCTCGATCGTAGCCGTAGCGCGCGAGTTTTACGCTCCCTGGTTGAGCCAGTGTTTTTTGTTAATAATTCAAAAATGAGGGCACGACCATTCTGATAAAGGAAATTTTGGTAAAGGAAGACCATTTTGATAAAGGAAAAAGTGGTTCAGATTCACCCCAGCTACCCCCCAGTTCCCGGTGTCACACTAATTACGGGACACCCTGTATAATGCTCTATTTCCCGATTACGCTAATTGCTATGGCTAGATCGTAATCCGCTTAGCACGACGATTCCTACTGAACTGAAGATGGAGGCGCCGCGCGCTCATATAAGGATGCTCCCCCGCCCCCCACTTTAAAGCCGTTCTAGAATTTGTTGCGAAAATTGTTTATTTAGTTTTAAACTGTACTTTCGAGCATCCTGATACTGAAAGTAGTTTGATTCAGGGTTGGAAAAATTTCCTTCGCGCTGCAAATCGATTTTTTCGGAAATCATTTTATTCGCGCGGCAACTTTGATTTTTTATATTTTTTAAATTGGATATCATCTTACTAGGCTTTATACAACTCAAAATCAGTTTTATTATTGTTCTATCGCGATTTTCCGGACCTACCTTACTTCACATTTTTTATTCTTGTTTGTGCGTTTCCACAGCTCTGAAATGTTGTATACACTTGTTACGAGCCGGGCGAGTTTGTTTGAACGCGGTCGAAATAAATTGAACTATGCAGAGCTGTGCATGTCAATGCGTGAAAAGGTGCGATAATGAGCTTGTCGGAGCACCCTCGGCGACGTGGCCTTTGGACCGATCAAGGATATTATGGAAGTGACTTTAGGATAGAACAAGTAGGGATAACGAACTAGAATCCGCTGGTCTCGGCGACGGGGCCTCCGGTCCGGAATCTAGGCTGGTTATCGAAAAGTGATTCTAACGCGCTACTTAATTGATCCGGAGTGTCCTTGGCGCCGGGCCTTTGGACCGCCAACAATTACGGAAACAAAACTAAATACCCGTAACTTATATTTTGTTGTAGTCCGAGCGGTAAGAGTGAATAATTGTGAGACGTTGCTCAACACTTCTATTCTTATGTATATTCGTGAGGAAAGGTATTATGCTAATTTCAAACAAAGTTGGAATCGAATTAGAATTTTAAAATGTTCTTAGGTATATCCTTAGAACAAAAGAGTTCACAATAGAAGTCTTTGGCCAATTTACAGTGTCTGTTCACTGCTGTGTGTAAAGAAATTAAGAGAGAAAAGAAATAATAGAGTATAATAAAACCCGTACTTACTTAGTGAGCCGATGTGTACCCTTGGGCAGCGACGATTTTACGAACTCCTTGGTACGTTATGGTCAAAAAGCCTAAGCTTTGAGTTGACTCTAACGCCTGAGTATTGCGGGGGAATAGCGACCACGAGTTATATTGTCGTAAGAAAACGCGAACGCATCTATGGTAGAATGTCGATCAAGAGGGCAACTGGCCCAATATCACTATGTACTGCTCGAAAGTCCAACTAGGAAGAATCCGCGAGGTCCTGAAAACGTCGTCTTATATAGGTCTCTCGGTATAGGGGAGGTTGCGATAAGGACCAAAATTTGGTAGTGGGAAGATGCTGTGGCCATACAGAGAAGGTTTAGGGAAAATGACGTAACTGCAATAGGAATGCATCGGTATGGTAGATGTTAATATAGTGCACGGCTCTATAGATAGGTTAGAGAGAGAAAGAGAATGAGGGAGGGAGTGAGTGAGTGAGAGAATATCGTTGGACGGTGGATCGTAGGGTACTCGAGATATCTATGTAATGGTGCAGGCACATGTTGGCCGAGACAACCCGAGACACCGAGTTCGCGAGCATGTAACCGGTGCGCTCGCCTACTTCGCCTGCTCGCGCGAGGCGCTCGCCGGGTTCTCGCGAGACGCTTGCCGGCTCTCGTGGCAGTTTCGGCCTTTGTATCAGAGCCTCGTGACCGCTCTCGGGGTGTCTCGTCCGGTCCCAACGAGAGCATGGATGGTGCGCGCGCATCCAAATGTCTCGCCGAGCCCGCTCGCGCGTAGTCTCGCCTACGCCTCGCTCCAAGGGTTTTTTTGGCCGAGGCAGGCGAGACGAGAGCGGACCCCCAACCGTGCACCATTGAACCCAAGGTACCCTTGAAGTACCCTCCGATTTTCCACGGACCCGTCATAAACCCGCCCGGAGAAATATGCAGTTTGCAAAACATTTTTTTTAATGCCATATCCTTTTTAAAAATAAAGATATCTAAAGATATATTTCAGACAGTGAAAAATTAATATATATATATACAAATACATACATAGGAATCATATAACAACCCTTTCTTGCACAAATGACTGTGAAAATACTCTCCATGTATGTGCATACACCGTTCTTAATGCACTCAGACCATACTGTTCCTGTATTGTATATATTTGTATTCGATAAACATGTTTCCTTATATAAAAAGGAGTTTTCTAAAAATTAACTATCATTCGATGTGTTAAAATGCCATCGGAACGAAAAAGCTAAAATATGGGCACATGGATAATTTCTACCCTCGTAGATTGAGTACAATTACTTTATGATGCATTCAGAGCGCACCTTCAACATGTGGTGCCCGAACCGGTACGGCGATTTTAATTCAAATTGTGTGTAGTACCCCCTTCCTAGAATCCAGGTATTTTACCGCGGTACAAACCTTTGTTCACCCCCCTAGCCACTTGCCCTCTCCTACACGCCTCTAGCAGGGATACCTCAATGTCTCCCCCAAAGATATTGATGCCCTTCCTAATTTATTTTCCTTTCCACCAATTCTTGGAATTAATCCAAAGACAAGAATACAACTACACGTGTTTTGACTTTTCAGTTTTCGTGAGTGTTTAATCTTAAGCCGCCCGCAATCAACTTTAAGCCGTTTATTAGGCTATAAAATGAGTTTCTGCGAAAACGGTGACTCGAAGCAATATCATTATCCGGTCCCACGTGGAAAACCCAGGTAACGTACCAGCGCGAGGGTACCGATCACCACCACCACCGTGAGGCACTCCTCCCCAACTTTTTGTAAATCATGAAGGGGTACATACAATAACGTGGATGGGGGACGTTGCAACTATTGCTTTTCCATCTACGCGGAAATAATTGAAAATTATTATATTACAAGTTTTATGTTTTTATACGTGACCCGTCAATGCTGTCTGAAGCCATTACACGTGTTTTGGCTTCTCCAGTTTTCGTGAGTGTTTAATCTTAAGCCGCCCGCAATCAACTTTAAGCCGTTTATTAGGCCATAAAATGAGTTTCTGCGAAAACGGTGACTCGAAGCAATATCATTATCCGGTCCCACGTGGAAAACCCAGGTAACGTACCAGCGCGAGGGTACTGATCACCACCACCACCGTGAGGCACTCCTCCCCAACTTTTTGTAAACTTTTTGTAGCCAAAGTTTTCGTCAAAACTATTGTGGAAATAATTGTAATAGAAGTCATAGCGCCTGCGCGGTTCACAGCGGGCACGCAGCCGCGCTCCGAAAAGGAGACCAGTTTGATGAAATCGCTCATCGAGTGTGTGGAGTAAAGTCCTCATTAATATACCGCACGTGGAGAGTTGGATATTTCCCTGCTATCCAGAGATTCTGGTTCTCCGTTTAAGCAAAAAACGTTCCACACCATTTTGCCCATTAATCCCCAAAGTTGCACAAACGCAACATTTTTAAAAATAATTTCGCCCAGATATGCCATTGAATGAAATGATTCTTTTGCTGCTACAATTTATTCTGAGCAGAACAGGAACTATGTTTATCATGAAATACGTCGATTATATCAAACAGTTTAATATTCGTAAACTTATGAACTACGACGAAATGTCGTTTTAAAAACAAGATAGAATGGGATTTTCGAAGTTGCTACACCTTTTATTCTCACAGCTGTGCGAGAATGCATGCAGCACATTATGAGTAATCAGTACCCTCATAGAATGAGTACAATAACTTTATGACGCGCTAAGCGCACCTTCAGCATCTGGTGCCCAAAGCGGCACGGCTATTTGAATTGTGTGCCTGTATCTGCCACTAGTACGGAAACCTCAATGTCTCCTCCGCGAAGACGCTGATGCCCCTCATAATTTTCTTCCCTTTCGTCCAACTCCTTTAATAAACAGGAGGAGCCAATGAGCATTTGCTAATTGTTCAAGTTACGGCCTATGAGAAAACAACTTGCCTCCTCCCCCCATCAAGGAGGAAAATTCGAGTGTTGCTGTTTCTTCTTTTTTCAATTTCAATCAGAAACGTCTTCGCAGCTTTGGTGCAAAGATCAACCGTGTTAATAAGATAAAGTGAGTTCAGTGTGCACTGAAAAATGTTTGAGTGGAACAATACAAGCACGCTCAGTTTTCTTGAACAATATGAGGCTGAGCCTATTTTGTGGGACCCAAAACACGCGGACCACAAAACGAAACATAAAGTTTTCGACGCGTGGCTGCGTGTCAGCGGGAATTTAGAGATTCCCATGGAGGAACTCAAAAAAAAGAAGGAGTCCCTGATGGCCACATTTCGGGGCCACTCAGGGGCTGCGATCTTGGCTCGAAATCGTGTTATTAGCTCTGTTTGATTCATGATCTGTCTGGTACACAGATGGAGCGCAAGTGGTGACGCTGACGTCACATTGCGGCTGCGCAAGCCAGGACGCCAAGCCAAGCGCAACGTCGAGCGCCATATTGTACTCTCGTCAGCGTCCTTTTGTAGCATCGGTAGTGATCGGTAGTCTGTTACAGTGTTGAATACTTGCGTTCTCTTTTTTTTCCGAAATTTACAATTATTAACCATTTATGCACAAGTAAGTACATGAAGCATTAGAAACACTTGATACAAAAATCCGGAATCGAATTATAAAATATTGTTAATATTATTGCAGCCATGAATAAGAGCTATTGTTGCGTGCTGAAATGCTCATCAGGGCGTTTAATTCCGGTTCATATTCATACTCCGACGAAAGGATATATGTGCATAAAAAACTGGATTCTCACCTTGCAAGGGTTCCAGAAATTAAGTGCTGTCCTGGAAGAAAACGGAATTCGAAGATTCATCCCGCGCAATGTCAATCAGGATACCCTAGAGAATTTTTTCGGTTGCATAAGGGCGCTTGGTTGCCGGAATAATAAGCCGACGTGCTTACAGTTTATTGGCAATTTCAAAACTCTATTATTAAACAATTTAACGTCGCGGAGGACGGCAGGAAACTGCGAAAGGGTCTGCGACGGTAGCTTACTATTCTCGTTGCGGGATTATATTTATAATTTGCAAGAAACAGTGGAAGAGATTCCACGTCCCCGACAAGACAACTATTTATATCCAATAATATTAACTGATACTGAGGTGGATAACACCTCCTACTCTGACCAGGTAGAGGTTGCTAAAAGATTCATACGTACTATAAAAATGGGAGAAGGAGTGGCGGATTGCAGTATGTGCGAACTTGCGCCAGATATAATAAAAAATAACTACAGACAGGCGATGCAGTTATGCAATAAACAAATCTTATTTGCATACAGTAAACGTTCATTAGTGAAAACCATTTTGTGTTCATCTGTGATTACAAATATAAATACCACCGACTTTGGCTGCACAGCACATCGATGTAAGAATATGGAGGTATTTGTGCAGGAAGTCACAATGACTTTCATCCAAAAATGGTTGAAAAGAATTAATGCCTTAATTTTTGGAAAATACGAGAATTTCGACAAGTTAAACAAATTCGAAAATATGGCGCATATGAAATGTTATAAAACCAAAAATAAAAAAAGAATCTTGAAAACGTATAACTTTTGTTTTTACTTAGAATTAAGTTCCCCTGTAATCCAGCAAGAAGGTAGTGCACAAGGAAATGACATAGGTTTTCACTATTTACGGCCACTGTGTCGTAAATAGTGAAAACCTCTGTCATTTCCTTGTGCACTACCTTCTTCATAGCACGCTTTTCATCCGAGCATGTACGTGATTCGTAGCGATGTGTGTGTGTGCTTGTGTGAATGTGTATGTGCGTATTGGATTTTAGTTCCAATTCTGTTCGATGCTCTAGGTGGCGTCCAAAATAATGACACCGTCCGCTAAGAGGGGAGATCCCCACCCTTGGGGCCACTTGAGAAGGAAGAAAGCATCAATTAGGTCGGGTGCCGGTACTGAGGACATCCACAAACCGATATGGTTCGCGTACGAGGTCATGGAGCGATTTTTATTGCCGGTGTACACCTGCAATTCAACAGTGAACACCGAAAACCCGGTAAGTGCAGTACTATGGGAATAATTACAGTGACAAATCATAAAAAATCGTACAAAATTTTTATTTTTTTGGAGTTTCTCGCTTATTACTTGAAAAATACGGTTTTTACGGAAAATGTGTTCTATATAAAGATAAAGTAGAGGAAGTTACCTACAATTGCCGGAGTTACAGTATTTTGAACGGAGCACTTAGCGTGTGCCGCTCAGCTAAAACCTTATTTCTTTTGCGTTTTTCTTGAAACAACGTTTTTCATGCCGGCGGAACATAAATGAAGAATGTGTGTGCTACATTTGAAATAAATCGGACAAGTGGTTTTCGAGATTTTGTTCCGTCGGCATGAAAAACGTAGCGGCATACGTTAAGCGCTCCGTTCATATCACTGTAACTCCGGCAATTTTCGGAATTTTTGTTTGGAACTTTTGGAACTTTCGTTTGGAAAATTGTGATAAAATATGATGAACTGTTTGTGAGGACGCTTTTATTAACTTTTTAGCAACTTCCGGAAGAAACAGAGGACCTGGAAGCAAGGCCAGTGGTGGACATCTCCACGAGCCCAGATTTCTGCAGATCCGGCAGCTCCGCGGAAGCAGCGACCGGCGAGCGACGCGTGCGTCGACGTGGAAATGCCTTAGCAATTGCGGAAAACCAGGTTACCAATGCTTTCAGCGCATTGGCCGAGACTTTGAGCAAAAGATGCCGGGACGAGACAGAGGACGACGATTGCGCGTTGTACGCAAGATTATTAGGAAAAAAAATGCGAAAATTGCCCGAGCTCGCCCGACACACATTTATGTTGGAGATAGATAAAATGTACCTGGCCGTAGCGCGCGAACTAGAGACAGGCAGTGTCCAGTCTCCCTGAGCGTGGAATGCATGTTTGTGTATATATATATATATATATATTATTATTGCACCATAATGGTGCAGGCCCATGCTCGCCCCAACGCGAGGCCGAGACATTCGCCGAGACCCATCGAGACGAGCGTACACGAGAGGTGCCATTTGGCACCATTTGACGCGAGGCGAGGCCCTCGCCTAGCGCTCGGGTGTTATCGGAAACCTTTGGACGGCATTTCGTAGCCCCGAAAAGAGGAAAGGAAGAAGTGTCCCTTTCCCCCACCCACGCTACTGTATCTACCCCCTCATGATTTACAAAAAGTTGGGGAGGGGTGCCTTGCGGTGGTGGCGGTGATCGGTACCCTCGCGCTGGTACGTTACCTGGGTTTTCCAGGTGGGACCGGATAATGATATTGCTTTCGAGTCACCGTTTTCGCAGAAACTCATTTTATGGCGTAATAAACGGTTTAAAATTGATTGCGATGGCATTTTAACACATCGAATGATAGTTAATTTTTAGAAAACTCCTTTTTATATAAGGAAACATGTTTATCGAATACTAATATATCCAATACAGGAACAGTATGGTCTGAGTGCAATAAGAACGGTGTATGTACATACATGGAGAGTATTTTCACCGTCATTTTTGCAAGAAAGGGTTGTTATATGATTCCTATGTATGTATTTATTTGTAATTGTAATATCTTCAGATATCTTTATTTTTAAGAAGGATATGGCATTAAAAAAAATGTTTTGCAAACTGCATATTTCTCCGGGCGGGTTTATGACGGGTCCGTGGAAAATCGGAGGGTACTTCAAGAGTACCCTGAGTACAATGGTGCACGGTTGGGGGTCCGCTCTCGTCTCGCCTGCCTCGGCCAAAAAAACCCTTGGAGCGAGGCGTAGGCGAGACCACGCGCGAGCGGGCTAGGCGAGACATTTGGATGCGCGCGCACCATCCATGCTCTCGTTGGGACCGGACGAGACACCCCGAGAGCGGTCACGAGGCTCTGATACAAAGGCCGAAGCTGCCACGAGAGCCGGCGAGCGTCTCGCGAGAGCCCGGCGAGCGCCTCGCGCGAGCAGGCGAGGTAGGCGAGCGCACCGGTTACATGCTCGCGAACTCGGTGTCTCGGGTTGTCTCGGCCAACATGTGCCTGCTCCATAAGAGGTGTCCGTTGCAGGCGACTCGCGTCAGTTTTAAGGAAAGAAGAAAACCCTAATGCTCTATGCGTTTAAAGTAATATTATAAAGGCGCCTTCTTGTCGCCAAGTAAGCATTCGAAAACCGAAAAATTCGGTTTGACGGATGCATCCGTAACACACTCGTTCGGTAAATTAGTGCGACCTGCTTATAGGTCGTTACGCCTTATTGTTTACTCGTTTCGGAGTTATTGAGCTAATAACATTAGACATTCGTTTGCACAATGTTCCTAACTATTTTCCACAGGAAGCGAACTGGTTATTATGTTAACTTTATTGCGCGCACCCAGTCATACGACTCCGGCCATCACACACTACATACTTTTATCGGCCGACAGTTTAGTGGGGCTCTTAATTGGTATGAGGATTTATGCGAGTGCGCACACTACAACGATTTGGTATCGGCCGATGAATAAGTTGGATGAGCTAAACGATTGCTTTCAAACTAAAGTGTTTGCCAATTATCGTTCGATAGCTTAATCAGCATGAGACATAGACGCGGGCTGGTTTGCCGTAGAATAATAAGCCTTTTAAAGTCTGATTCAGAGAAGACTGTAGTTTAATGAGAATTTTCAGTCCAGTTCAAAAAGTTTATTTTTCAATGCATAATTCATAACAATAAAAAACAATCATTAATTTGACTGTCTGGGGAATCACCCAAAATGATGAAAAGGATATACCCTTGTAGCGCGTTGAAAAATAATGTAATATTTCCTTTCGCGATCCAGTCTTATGGACTGCACTCGTGTACTATTCTAACTTAACATAATATTGTGGAAACGCCCATTGATAATTTCTTAATGAACATGATCCGCACAACAGTGCTAACAAATGTAAATACGTAAAAAGACGCGTTAAATGCGCTCACAATACTGATACGTCTCAGTCTTTGACAACATCTTTAGGTATATATGCGATAACTATTAAGGTAGGAACATAAAAATAAGAATACACCAGGTGAGTATCAAGTTCTTCAAGCGTACGCAGTAAATGTCGAACCCGTTAAAGGCAAGTAACAAACTTTTAGATATTCAAATCGTTAATCCATAAGGTAAGTATTTAAACATTAATAAACTTTAAAGTATTAATAGAAATTGGTGTCAACTTATGTAATTAATCAGGTATGTACTTTTTTTATGTTTTTGGCTTATAGATATTTTTTGTTGTTTTTCTCTTTAAGTAGGGTGACCAACCGTCCCGTAAAAACGGGATTGTTTCGTTTTTTCACTACGATTCCCGGTGTCCCGAAAAATTGTCGCGGGATGCCCAAATGTCCCGTATTTACGTTTGGTACTAAAACCTCTTTCAAATCGCAAAAATTTCGTAATTCATATTATTAAGTGACAAAAGTGAATAAAAGTGGTTTGAAATTGTGTTCATTAGTTTATGCTGGAATACAATTTTCTATTTCGAGTTGTCACATACTAAAACTGTAGTACAATCATTATTTATATTTCATTGTTTTCAAGCATTTCATTACTTTATATTTTCAGTTTGTGTTAACTGCTGTTAGTTGCTTGTTATTTAATTAATTTCACTCCTTTTCAATAGGTAAAAATTTGACTTTTTTGAGAAGGAAGCAGAAAGGGGGAGGAGAGAGAGAGAGAGTGCAGAGAACTCCGTAAGAAAAAGCGGGAGAGTCGTAGGGAAATTGTACCAAATTGTATAGAAGAACTTGTGATTAAATGGGACAACATGTCCAACTGTTAAATGTCTCAAATGAAAGATAAAATTACAAAAACTTGGAGAATTGCGGAAATAGCTTAGAATTGTGCGACGGCCACCTGATGGGCGCTCATCTTGAAATCTCGTCACGGTCGAAAAGTGACAGGTCCAACTTTGTATGAAATTGTGTTAAAATTAATTTTTTAATACTGTTTGACCACCTCGAATCCCCTGTTCGTTCTTTCCGGAAAAGATACAAGGTCTAGTCTCGTGTACTTGTACTTGGCCCGAGACAAGACCATGTCTCTTGATTATGGGATAGTTGACCTCTGCATTGGGAACTTTTTGTGAATTTTTTTTACTCTGATCATTTCATTCATTTCATTTGAGACCTGGTACAGAGCGAGATGTTGTTTTATTTAGCCAGAACTTCTTCCATTCGAAATGCTTATTTATCAGCATTTTCCTCATTTCTGACGTAACAAAACGTAAAGCCCGAAAAGCCGGGTAAAATTATTGGGTAGCGTTTCCCCTTAAACGTTATTTTGTCACATAAAAGCCTGTTCACGCGCTCTTCCGCTCCCCCGTTCGCGACTTCTCTACCTTTGTGTCGGTATCCCGGTCATTTTACATTTCTTCCGCGCGGGCGTAATCGGCTCGATAGGCGACCCGACTGATCGTCAAAATAACTTATCTGTGATAAGAGGACTTTATGCAAAATGCATTATTATTTATACTGGCTTTAAATGGATTTTGTAACAAAAATGCGATAAGTATGCGTGAAGTATACGTAGGTATAATACATTGTATTCTAAATATATTATAATACATTGTATTATCGTTGAAAGTTCTGTATTTTGCATAAACATCCGCAGCCTAGTGATAAGCTTTATCAACCGCACCTTTAAACTAAACTGTCTACAACCAATGCGCTTTACTTTCGTCCGATCTATCGACGATCACGCGAACTCACGACAATGGCAAAGGTAGGAGCGATCGATATGATCATTTTTATTTATATAATTTGATATTCCGAATCAGAGTAATTACGGTCCGTTCGATACCAAATAATGGTCACGATAATACACGAGGGAAGGATTTTAATGACGGATTCTCTTAAAGAAGAAGGACGAAGTGCCGGTGGTATTTCACACGCGAACGAAGGAATATCACCCGATAAACAATTACGCGATAAATCCATCGCGTAACAGCGACAAAAATCGATTTCGAGGTGGATTTGTGCTCGCTTCGTTCGAAACTGAGCAATCAGTGGAATGAGTTTCTAACACGTCGGATACACGAGAGTTAGGCTAGAACGCGTAGATCTGCCGTGTAAGCGAAATAAAGTTTAGACGCAAACGTAACGAACCAACGATACGCGCCAATCACGTTGACGGAGATTTTAGCCCTCATCGTTAAATCATAATTAGTTAGAACGATATGACTTAAGTTTCAATAGATATACTTATTTCCCGTAATTCTTTAAGCCTCGTGTAAAGTTCTAAGCAATGTTTCGGTCATTTAAAAAAATATGTATATTATCCGTCAGGTTACACCGGGGTTCAGAATCGAAAACAACATCTTAATAGGAAAGGAAGTGCCAGTCCCAGAAAAATGTCGAAGCATCGGTGAATTAATCCTCGAAAAGCTTAAGAGCAAACCGGAGTTTGTTGCGCAGGTAGAGCCGTTAAAATTTCGAATTCTTATCGAATCATCGTTATTGCGGTGTAATGATTTATTTGTAAACTCTTGAAAGATCGAAGCGATCACGGGGAACCGGAGTACCTTCGCAGAATTGGCAGAACAAAGCGTAAGATGTGCCATTTGGTTGAAGAGGCAGGGTATTCAACCGGGTGACATTATTGGCATTTGTACCGACAACAATTTGTACGCGGCAGTACCCACATTTGCAATTTCGTTCATCGCCGGTATAATTTCTCCTTCGGATCACGACCTGACTGTCAGTACGTGTGTTTCTTCTGGCGCTAGCCGATTAAAAGTATCTCTAATTGAACGAGCAACGAGCGAGATAAAACTGACGGTACACCTAAACTAAAATTGGTATCGAATCATTTTCAGCGTCTGCTCGGTACTTTTTCTCAGTAGTATCGCCGAAGCTGGTCTTCGTGAACGCGGCGGTAGCCGAGAACCTGGTGCGAGCTGCTAAAGAGGAAAACCTAAACGTGAGGGTGATCACGATCGGCAAACTTCGAGGTTTCGAATCTTTAACCGATATTATCGAGAGCGTGGATCGGTCCGAGGTCGATAACTTTCGTTGCACGCCGATCAAGAGCCCCACCGACGTAGCAACGATCGCCTGGTCCTCGGGAAGCACGGGTTTTCCAAAAGGATCGGAGCTTTCTCATGGTTCCTTGATCAATGCCACGAGTCCAGTCGCGTGTATTTTGATAGAGAACGGGATCTCCATGTGGATGGCAACCATTCGTTGGTATTGCGGTTTGATGTTGTTGATCCAGGCTATTTTATCGTGTTCACGAATAATCTTGATCCCCGACGTCGACGACCATCAAGCGTTCTTCAAGTATATTCAAAAGTACGGGGTAAGTATTTGAATCTTGATTCTCTTTTCTGTCGTTAGTGATTCTGGTATACGTCCGTTGGTCGACAATGTTGCGGTTCTTTGATCTCATACCGCGTACTCTTACGTTATCGGCGTACAGGTGACGTGCTTTGCGTGCGACCCTAGCGTGCCAGCACGATGGGCGAAATTAGGATTAACGGAGAAACATCCTACTCAGTCTTTAAAGAGACTCGTGATCACGGGTGCGCACTTCAAGGCGCACATCCAGGAGGCCATTGCCAAATTATTACCGCACACCGAAATTTTGAATTGTTACGGTAAGTATGAAAAAACGTGGATTATCGTTCGGAATGCAGTGTATTATAATTTTGTTTAATATTGATATTCACTCAGTTTAATGTTGATATGTCAATATTATCGCAGGAATGACCGACATGGGGGGAATGTGCGCAACTCAATCGAAAGGCTCTAAGCCAGGCTCCTGCGGATATATTTGCAGAGGTGTACAAATGAAGATAGTCGATCTGAAAACGGGCGATGTCCAAGGTGCGAACGCAAAGGGGGAGATATGTTTAAAATCACCGTCGCAAATGACCAGATATTACAAAAATCCCGAGACGACTAAGAAAATTCTTGATTCCGACGGTACGGCCGACGATTACGTTCATTCTCGCCTCGACTCCGCGGCTTGATTTGAACTTTTTACGTTTTAATTCTCCGCATTATTGGAAAATATAAAGTTTGGAATAATTGCGTTAGGTTGGGTTCACACTGGGGACGTGGGATATTACGATGAGGACGGTGAGATTTTTCTCGTGGACAGGATCTCGGAATTTATAAACTACAAGTCCATCAATCTGTGCCCAGCGGAAATCGAATCCGTCCTTGAGTGTCATCCCTCGGTATTTAAAGCAGCCGTAGTGCCGGTGCCTCACGAAATCGATGAAGAATATCCGATGGCTTTTATCATGAAAGTACCTGGAAAGGAGGTGAGTTTAAAGTCGATTTCTCTGATTCCTCGTCATTGATCGATTCGAAATTTCCAGGTGACGGAGGAAGAATTAAGGAAACTTGTGAAGGATAGTTTGCCGTGGTACTATGACATTCATGGTGGCGTTAAATTCATGGACGAGTTTCCACGCACGGCTACCGGGAAAATTTCTAAGCAGCAATTAAAAGAATTAGCGAAGAGTTTTGCGATAAATACAACTACGGCGTAAATTGTAATTATCGTAATGCCGGATCCCTTTTCCCGCATTTTACTGACCAACCATACCCTAAAAATGGAATTGTCTCGGTTTTTCATTACGATTCCCTGTGTCCCGAAAAAGTGTCTCGGTATGAGATCTTGTGCAGAGCCAGATATTGTTTTATTTAGCCCATACTTCCGCCTCAGGAAACGCTTATTTTTTAGAGTTTTCCGCGCTTCTGACGTAACAGGTATGTAAAGCCCGAAAAACCGTGTAAAAATATTAGGCACTAGCGGGGACTGAGATTTACCGATTGTAAGTTAAAAAAGTAACAAAAGTCTAGAAGGCTAAAATGTACTTCCATTGTCCAAGCAAGAATTCGAAGTCAATTTAAGTACCGTAATAAAAAGGCTGGAATCGATGGTGAGTTACTTACGCTCCAACGAGGAGAATCGAAAACCAGCAAGTACAACAAAAGAGACAACATGGAGTAAAACATGGAGACCAGTGGCCCAAAGTCACAGAGCGCAACGCAATGCTTCACAAGTCCCTTGTCTTTCTCACCCTCCTCGTTCGCCAATATATCACCACCCGCGAAAACTTAGAAAGGCGTTTCGGGAGGGCCTTTTTCGGGGTCTCGGGCACTCGCGTTATAGTTATCGTCCACGTCACACCGGTTCTCGAGCTACCGACACACCGTATTCTTGCTTTACTACGAATTGTATTCTTTTTTCGGCATCGCTGTTACGCGACAGTTTGTCCGTTTTGCCTTTCTGTTAAAATCGGTGTTTGATATCGGAACCTCATTACGTGAGAAAAGGAATGTGAATCAGAAAACACCATTCGAACAGGCCTACCTGTTCTCTCAATTTACGGACGACCGGTGGCGATCATCTCTCGCCCCAGCCAATCTACATTTGCGACGTGTACTTCATCCCGCACTGAATAGTAAGCACCACAAAACAGTTCTCGCTTAATTAACATTCATTTCTTGTTTGCTCTGACCGTTACGAGATTTGGATTAGAGGGGCTTAATTGCTGAACATCCGAATTCTACCTTAATCTCTTTTATTTAAACATAGTTTACAATTTTAGCCTGTGATTAATTTAAAGGATTTATTTAACGCATTCACTTATCGATACTAAAATACGAAACAACCGTTTTCATCCATTTTGTTATTCTACCATTCCCCTTTTCTCCCATCGAACAAAATTGCCAAAAACCAACGTCAACCAGGTAACTTAACGACTTATGGCAACTCCAAGCCGGATCCAGGATTAGGTATCCTATGGGAGACTTTTGCGCTTACGCGCCGCCTTTTTAAGACTTTCACCTTTCCTAACCCTCGCCTACATCATTTTGTCCTATCTACGAATTTCTTAGTCTACCCCAGAATTTAAATCGTATTTCGGGCTACAAATTGGATTATTTTACTATTTTTCTCTTTATTTCTTTTTCTCTTTTCTCACCCCTTTCTCTTCCCGTCTCTGACATCTCCACACACACACGCACTAGTCAGATCATTTTCTTTTCTAACATAAAATCCGTCCATAATGGGCAAAACTCACAGGGGCGGTGTTAAACAACGGTACAAAGAACATCTTTATACACACCCCGAGTGTGCCGAATATTTTAAGTAGAAGTTCCCCGTTCAGCCGCCACCACCACCAGCGATAGCCGTTCGCCTCTCGACTCTCGGGGTTGTCCGCGTACCTGCGATTATCCGTGCGCCCTACCATAAATTAGGCAAGTGCCGTTCCTACTGTGTGTGTCAGTGTCAAGTGAGTTCACCGACCCGGCCTTAAAATCAGCTGTTCAGGTTCTCGAGGTTCTTACGAAGGACAAAATCGGTACTGTGACCTACTGCCAACGACCTACTTCCGTCGAGGCAGGTTGATTCGTGGACGAATGGGTGAATTTAACAACGTTTTTCTAACGTTAGTTATTCACATCGTTTATCTTAAACCATAATTTATCCACCTGATAACGTGTTCCTAACAAACCATTTTTTCCGCAAATACTATAATCTTCGTTCCTACTAAATAACAAGTAAAAGTATTGAACACAGTTATTCAACGAGCATTAGTTTATTTGAAGACGATGTGTGATATTTGCCGTACATTTTCCTCGATACCCACTCGATCTACTTGTTCACGCTCGCGTTGGAGCGCGATTCAGAGCCAACACTCTCGTTTCGAGCGGGCGTCCGATACGCGCTCGGATTGGCCTAGCCGTTTCGTTAATAATTCAAAATCGAGGGCGCTTACAACATTATTGCTAAGAAAAAAGTTGTTCAGAATCACCCCATCTACTCCCCATATCGTGGAATGCGACCAGATACGGGACACCCTGTATAACTCTTCTAGCTCTCTGTTGTCTCTGCTGTTTCTAGTAGTTCTCTGTTGTTTCTTGTATATAGTTCTTAATTTTTCCGTTTTTGTTGCCATTTCCGTTACCATTTGGTCCGTCCAGCTTTATTTTTTCATTGTTAGGTTCATTACTCATTTTTGATCCCACGAGCTTAGGGGAAAGGGGTATCGATCCAGGCAGAGCCCCTACTACCTGGACAAGCCTCATACGACGAGGGGGCGGCAGGTGCCCTCCAAATTTTTTCGCAAAGGACTGAACATACTCTTCAGCCATGCATTAGGGTGGGTCGAAAAAAATCAAATTTCTTTTTTCAAATCGTAATACCGCGGAAAAATTGTGAATTTGTGAGACTAAAAAGGGGACAAAAAAATAAAATCGGTTTATATCTTCCGATCGCGCATGTGCTCCAACGTTTGCCGAAATTTAAAAAATTCAAATTTTTACGATAATTTCTAACATTTTTAAATTAGCCTCTTCCCGAATGTGATAGCTCAAATTCTTATGTATTATAACCACAGAAAATAATGTCTAAATATTATTTAAATCCGTGAACACCTTCCGGTCGGGCATTGCTTTCAAAGTTAATGGATTTTCGTAAAATTGACAAATAAAGGTAGATCACAGTTCAAGGAAAAAAATATTAACAACTTACATGTTCGTTTTTTGGTTTTCTTTATTGAATACAAGGTTCTCACTCATTCTTAGATGATGGTCCAAGTTTGTAGTGAAATTGTGTTAAAATTAATTTTTTAATACAGTTTGACCACCTCGAAAACCCCTGTTCGTTCTTTCCGGAAAAGATGCAAGGTCTAGTCTCGCGTACTTGTACTTGGCCCGAGACAAGACCTTGTCTCTGGATTATAGGGTGGTTGACTTCTTGTTTGGGAACCTTTTGCGAATTTTGTTTACTATGATCTTTCATTTTGGACCTTGTGCAAAGCGAGATGTTGTTTTATTTAGCCAGAATTTCTTCCATTCGAAACGCTTATTTATCTGCATTTTCCTCATTTCTGACGTCACAAAACGTAAAGCCCGAAAAACCGGGTAAAATTATTGGGTAGCGTTTCCCCTTAAACATTATTTTGTCACATAAAAGCCTGTTCACGCGCTCTTCCGTTCCCCCGCTCGCGACCTCCCTTCCTTCGCGTCGATATCCTGGTCATTTTGCATTTTTTCCGCGCGGGTGTGATCGGTTCGATAAGCGACCCGTCCGATCGCGAAAGAATTTATCTGTCATAATTAGACTTTATGCAAAATGCATTATTATTTCTACTGACTTTAAAACGGATTTTGGAACACAAATACGATAAATATGCGTGAAGTATACGTAGGTATAATACATTGTATTCTAAATATATTGTAATACATTGTATTCTAAATATATTATAATACATTGTATTATCGTTGAAAGTTCTGTATTTTGCATAAACATCCGCAGCGTAGTGATAAGCTTTATCAATCGCACCTTTAAACTAAACTGTCTACAACCAATGCGCTTTAGTTTCGTCCGATCTATCGACGATCACGCAAACTCACGACAATGGCAAAGGTAGGAGCGATCAATATCATCGTTTTTTTTTATATAATTTGATATTCCGAATCAGAGTAATCACCGTCCGTTCGATACCAAATAATGGTCACGATAATATACAGTGAGTAACAGTAATATTCGGACATCGATGAAAAAAAAGGAATTCATGTCTACAACATGGTTAGAAATACTTTATTGATATCGATTTTTTTATAATAATATAAAGCGCACCTTCACGAAGATATAGGTAAATACCAAAAAGACAAAAACTTTACAACAACGTTAAGAGAGTCAAACAAAAAGAAAAACTGCACTTTCGAAGGCAACATTAATATTCGGACAATGTTACGAATACACGCTGGTGGGGTTCCCCGAGCTGCGGGTTTTCGTTTTCGAGATACATCAAAAACAAAAAGCGACGTATCATTTCATCACACTGCATCCCTACTATTCACAACTACCCCAACTTATACCGTGAACGTGTTCTAATTAGGTGTGAATAACAGTGAATGTGAATGAAAGCGAAGAAATGATACCGCGTAAGGGACGAAACGCGTCAGATGAGCAGCGCCAATTGGTAATTTTTAACAATGCCAAAGGGTTTTTAGGAGATGAAATATCAGAGATACTGAGAATACCAAGAAGCACCGTATATGGTATTCTTCGCCGATTTAAGAACGAAGACAGGATCGATTCCATCTCGCAAAAAGGGCAACCCAGAAAACTATCAATTTACGATAAACGGTTTATCATACGGGAGGTTGAGAAAAATCCTAAAACAAGCGCACCAAAATTAGTCACAGCAGTATACAAAAGAACGGGCATAGAAATTTCTGCGCTAACTGTTCGTAGAGTTATACAAAATATGGGTTACAAGTCGCGAACCGTGACGAGCAAACCGTTCATAAATGTAACTAACCAAAAGAAGCGCCTAGAGTTTTCTAAAAAATATCAGTTTTTGAACGAAACTTTAAATTTTGATTCGTCGGCAAAAATGACATTATTCCAGAAAGTTTCGTTGAAAAACTAATATTTTTTAGCAAACTCTAGGCGCTTCTTTTGGTTAGTTACATTTATGAACGATTTGGTTCTCGCGGTTCGCGACTTGTAACCCATATTTTACATAACTCTACGAACAGTTAGCGCAGAAATTTCTATGCCCGTTCTTTCGTATACTGCTGTGACTAATTTGGTGCGCTTGTTTTAGGATTTTTCTCAACCTCCCGTATGATAAACCGTTTATCGTAAATTGATAGTTTTCTGGGTTGCCCTTTTTGCGAGATGGAATCGATCCTGTCTTCGTTCTTAAATCGGCGAAGAATACCATATACGGTGCTTCTTGGTATTCTCAGTATCTCTGATATTTCATCTCCTGAAAACCCTTTGGCATTGTTAAAAATTACCAATTGGCGCTGCTCATCTGACGCGTTTCGTCCCTTACGCGGTATCATTTCTTCGCTTTCATTCACATTCACTGTTATTCACACCTAATTAGAACACGTTCACGGTATAAGTTGGGGTAGTTGTGAATAGTAGGGATGCAGTGTGATGAAATGATACGTCGCTTTTTGTTTTTGATGTATCTCGAAAACGAAAACCCGCAGCTCGGGGAACCCCACCAGCGTGTATTCGTAACATTGTCCGAATATTAATGTTGCCTTCGAAAGTGCAGTTTTTCTTTTTGTTTGACACTCTTAACGTTGTTGTAAAGTTTTTGTCTTTTTGATATTTACCTATATCTTCGTGAAGGTGCGCTTTATATTATTATAAAAAAATCGATATCAATAAAGTATTTCTAACCATGTTATAGACATGAATTCTTTTTTTTTCACCGATGTCCGAATATTACTGTTACTCACTGTACGAGGGAAGGATTTTAATGACGGATTCTCTTAAAGAAGAAGGACGAAGTGCCGGTGGTACTTCACACGCGAACGAAGGAATGTCACACGTCGCGTGTTAGGCAATGGATTTATCACGTATGACAGCGACAAAAATCGATTTCCTAGTGGATTTATGCTCGCTACGTTCGAAACTGAGCAATCAGTCGAATGAGTTCCTTAAGGTCCTCATTATGCCGCTGCATGCCATTTGGTAAGGCCCGTTGGCAAGCCGAATTGACAAAGTCAATGGTTGTACAACTGTCCATATCCGTGTTGGCATTTAGTTGCACAAAAATGTTCACAAAGGCGGATTTGCTGATCGCTTCATGTGCTGTTGGCATTATTAATGATTTTGGGTACGTCAAATCTTCAAAGTAGAGCACGATATGGAACAAATTACTTAATGACGGATTTAGTATCGAACGACATGGACGAATTAAATCTCGAATACAGATCTAGATGTGGATTCAAACACTTTTTTCAGAGGAAATGTAGTGATTTTGAAATTCTTCTAATTTGATCACGCCAAAAATCAAGTAGAAAGATACGTTGTTTAGAAGAGCTATTTTTCCTGATGACGTTTAGCAGTTACTTTGCGATTCCCGGTGATAGGATAGTCCTACACTTCTTTAGTTATTTGGTATTTGATGTAGACCGGAAATTGAGCAATTCCAATTGACATAACGATTGGTATGGTTGACAGCTGACACGTGCCAGCGTACACGTGTACACCAGTTTCGGTTTTGCCAACTAGCTTTGCTAAATGGTTTAACGCCCCAGATAAATGAGAGTAATGATATAACTTAAGGGGTAAAACCACTCTAGGATTTTGAAAAAACCGATTTTTTTTTATTAGCTTAAACGATACTTTAGGGCCATAAAACAGTATGCAATTTCATTTATAGTGGAAAACAAATGTTAAAAGGCTCTATTAACGGTTTTGCCGCAGTGCCTCAGCGCGCGCGGTGATCCATCGCTTCTGTACTACTTTTACCTTTCGAAATAATAAGTTTACATGTTACCTACAAAAAAACGGTTCTTAGGGGTCCCCGTGAGGTTATCAAAGTTCAAATGCGGACCGCGGGGGGGGGGGGGGAATAATAATTTCAAGGATTAAAGTGTTCATAAAACTTTAAATGCGTTTTTCTCGAAACTATTTTTTTCAGAGTGGGCTGACGGATTTCTCGGAGACTAGTGCATGGATCGATTTGAAACTTCTTGCAGTAGCTTCACAACAATACGCTCTTTGGAAGTACGTAGCCGTTTTTTGATTGAGTGTAAACTTTTTTTTAAACATTTTAAAAAAAGTCGATTCATTTCCTAAAAAGTGCATCATTTCCACAAAAATTGATACAAAAAAAATAATCCTGCGTGCTTCCAAAGCCAATTGTATGTAGATTACAAATATTTTTTGTTTATTGTTCCACGACTCACACATGCCGAGAAATTCGTCCGCCCGTGGAGGTGTTTCTAAAAAACCTATTTTCGAAGACGGGCTCTGTCGTCGCCATTTTGTATCAAAATTACCATACAAATTTTTTTGTACCTCAATATGCGTTATATAAACTCTCTGAAAAGAAATTCTATTCCGTTTATCATACACCCAAAATAAATTGTCAAATTTAGGTCTTTTTTTCTGCCTCTAGAGTGGTTTTACCCCGTAAATATCAGTAGATATACTTATTCCCCGTAATTCTTTATGCCTCGTGTAAAGTTCTAAGCAACGTTTCGGTTATTTAAAAAAATATGTATATTATCCGTCAGGTTATACCGGAGTTCAGAATCGAAAACAACATCTTAATAGGGAAGGAGACGCACATTCCAAAAAAATGTCCAAACATCGGTGAATTAATCCTCGAGAAGCTTAAAAGCAAACCAGATTTCGTTGTGCAGTAGAGCCCATAAAATGTCCAATTCTTATCGAATCATCGTTATTGCGGTGTAATGAATTATTTGCAAACTCTTGAAAGATCAAAGCGATCACGGGGAACCGGAGTACCTTCGCAGAATTGAGAGAACAGAGCGTAAGATGTGCCATTTGGTTGAAGAGGCAGGGTATTCAACCGGGTGACATTATCGGCATTTGTACCGACAACAATTTGTACGCGGCAGTACTCATATTTGCAATTTTGTACATCGCCGGTATAATTTCTCCTTCGGATCACGACCTGACTGTCAGTACGTTTGCTCCCTCAAATTCAACGAGTAACGAGCCAGTTAAACCTGACGGTATCTCTAAACTAAAATCAGTATCGAATCATTTTCAGCGTCTGCTCGCCACTTTTTCTCAGTAGTATCGCCGAAGTTGGTCTTCGCGAACGCGGCAGTAGCCGAGAACGTGGTTCGGGCCGCTAAAGAGAAAAAGCTAAACGTGAGGGTGATCACGATTGGCAAATTTCGAGGTTTCGAATCGGTAACCGATATTATCGAGAGCGTGGATCGTTCCGAGGTCGATGAATTTCGTTGCACGCCGATCAAAAGCCCCACCGACGTAGCGACGATCGCCTGGTCCTCGGGAACCACGGGCCTTCCGAAAGGAGCGGAACTTTCTCACCTTTCCATGGTTCTTCACATGAGTCCAGACACCCACATGTCGAGAGAGAACGAGATCTCCATGTGGTTTTCAAGCATTCGTTGGTATTGCGGTTTGGTGTTGATAATCCAGGGTGCTTTATCGTGTTCACAAACAGTCTTGATACCCGACGTCGACGACGATGAAGCGTGCTTCGAGTACATTCAAAAGTATGGGGTAAGTTTTTGAATCTAATTCTCTTCTCTTTCGTTCGTGGTTCTGGTACACGTCCGTTAGTCGACAACGTTTTGGTTCTTTGATGTCACCCCGCGTACTCTTACGTTATTGACGTACAGGTAACGTACTTTACTTCCGACCCAAGCGTGCCAACACGATGGGTGAAATTAGGGTTATTGGAGAATCATCGTATTCCGTCTTTAAAGAATTTCATGATTGGCGGAGCGCACTTTAATATTCATGCGTACGTCAATATTGTCGTAGGAATGACCGACATGGGGGTAGTGTGCACAACTCAATTGAAAGGCTCCAAGCCAGGCTCCTGCGGATTTGTTTGCAAAGGTATACAACTGAAGATAGTCGACACGATAACGGGCGTTGCCCAAGGTGCGAACGCGAAGGGGGAGCTATGGATGAAGTCACCAGCGCAATTGAACGGCTATTACAAAAATCCCGAGGCGACTAAGAAAATGATCGATTCCGAGGGTACACTCGACGATTACGTTCATTCTCGCTCGATTCCACGGCTTGATTTGAACTTTTTACGTTTTAATTCCCCGCATTATTGGAAAATATCAAGTTTGGAATAATTGCGTTAGGTTGGGTTCACACTGGGGACGTGGGATATTACGACGAGGACGGTGAGATTTTTCTCGTGGGCAGGATCTCGGAATTTATAAACTACAAGTCCATCAAGCTGTGTCCAGTGGAAATTGAATCTGTCCTTGAGTGTCATCCCTCGGTTTTGAAAGCAGTCGTAGTGCCGGTGCCTCACGAAACGGATGAAGAACATCTGATGGCTTTTATGGTGAAAGTACCTGGGAAGGAGGTGAGTTTAAAGTCGATTTTTGTGATTCCTCGTCATTGATCGATTCGAAATTTCCAGGTGACGGAGGAAGAATTAAGGAAACTTGTGAAGGATAGTCTACCGTGGTACTATGAAATTCAAGGTGGCGTTAAATTCATGGATGAGTTTCCCCGCACGGCTACCGGGAAAATTGCCAGGCAGCAATTAAAAGAATTAGCGAAGAGTTTTGCGATAAATACAACTATGGCGTAAATTGTAATTATCGTAAAACCGAATCTCTTTTTCTGCATTTTATTGTAGGGATATTTAGGTGATAATTAAGGTGCCGGTGTAACACACAAAAACAAGGATTTGTTGCAAATAAACAAACTATTTTCATGAAATAAGAGGCAAATTTGTAGTCAAATCTGAAATTTTCTTTTTTAAGTCGCGTCATTTCCGTTATATCGAAGTTTTTTCAATTAAGTATTTTGGCTCAGCCAGAATGTAATTTCATTACGAATACAAAATCTTTTCTTTTTTTTTTAGTTTTTCGTCTTGAATGAGCTTTAGTTATTTGTTTATATTCAGTTGTGCTTACGTAATGTTTCGTGCAAGTGAACCTATCACAGTCGTCGAGATGCACAAGTCGGGATTGAAGACGTTCAACATTGTTCGAGCGACTGGTTTCAAACCAGCGAGTGAGCCCAATGGATTACTCCGTGTGGTCCATCCTAGAGGAAACAGTCCCGGCTACTCGATACACTGCCGCAGGCAGGCCCAAAACGGTTCTGACACGCCCCTGGGACGAGATTACGCTGGAAACGTGCGAGCATGGTCAGAAATATTCGTAAGCGACTGCGCAAATGTATTGAAGCCAAAAGGAGGCAATTTTGAGAATTTGTTGCAAATTTTTTTGCTTTGAGTTATGTTTGTTAATCTAATAAACGTTATTATTCATTCAGTTGAATGAATTTATTTGTGTATGCAGTATTTTTATACAACGATGCTGAAAAAAGGATACAATTCGTAGTAAATCAAGAATACGGTGTGTCGGTAGCTCGAGAAATGTTTGACGTAGGACGCAGACCAGACCTGTCTAACCCCTGCAACACTCATCAGCCTAATCTGGGCTTATCCCCACCATGACTCCTGGTGCGTGCCTAAGAGTGTGACAGGTATAGCGCTGTTCTTATTTTCGTTGAACGGTTGATGTGCAAACGGTTGAATTTAACAAGCGAACAAATTCACAAGATGGCGGGCCTTGAACCCGAACGCACATGTTTTTATCGCAACGCATATCTCGATTTTAATCAAACCAACCGGATTAAGGGGTTTAGCAGAGAATACAATATTCTAATTCGATAGGGCCGGAATAAGTCGTGGAATAACTGGTTAGGTCTTTTAAGGTAGAGTTTCGTTACCACGACCGATCGCAGTCGTGGACGACCACGACAACCGTTGTCGTCGGTGCCCTGTTTTCGATAAGGTAGGGTTTTGTTAAGGTAGGGTTTCGTTACCACGACACCCTAGACACGTTGTTTTAAATGGGGCCGGTTCTGTTACCACGACTCTCGGTCGTCCGACGACCCAACCGATCGAACCACTAGTCCGGTCTAATGCTGCGACTGGTCGTCGGACGACAGGCACGTTGAAAATAAAGATAGACAGAGACAGCATGCACCGGCGAGTAGTGGGGGAAGCGAAAGATCGGCGAATGATCAAAAGAACGACTGTGCCTGGTCGTGGTAACGAAAACGGGGCACCGACGACAACGTTTGTCGTGGCCGTCCACGACTGCGATCGGTCGTGGTAACGAAACTCTACCTTTACCACGATAATCCATCGTGGATTATCCTACCCTACGCGCGACTCTAGGATCCTCTCAAACAACGTTTCGAATGATTAGAAAGGCTCGGAATATATGCATTCATATATCTGGCATTCTGAGCGTTGGAGGAAATCAGAAAAGAACAAAAAGGGCAGCTCGTATGGCATTAGAGGGTTAGCTCGGAACACAGATTTCTCCGTATCTGTACGATCCGAGTGCATAGAGAAGAGTTTATAATGAAAAATAGGACTCGGAACGTGACAGCCCCATTTAAAACAACGTGTCTAGGGTGTCGCAGTCGTCCACGACTGCGATCGGTCGTGGTAACGGAACCCTACCTATACCGTTCGCAATTGCTGACAGAGCGTTTCGTGCTTGCGGTTGGGATACTCGTTTCAACGCTCCATTCTACAAAAAATGCGCGTGCAAACATAATGCTTCTGGTTAGAACCCAGAAATTTTGGAATTAGACGAAACATGAGATACAATGTCTGTCAAACGTATAGCGGAGTTATTATAACTTCTGCATTATGATCTAACATTTTGATACGTATTTCATTGAATTTGTTGAGTCCTAAAATCAATCGTTTGTTTATAGTCTTCGAAGGGACCCAAGGAAACGAGTATGCAGTCGCGAGTGCGAGAAATATGAAATTACACGACTTCGTTGCTGACAAGAGTCGCGCCTAACCTGATAAAAGTTTTTCTCGTGAAACGTGTTCTTTACAATCCTGTTGAAAATTCATCCGGTTAAGCATCGCACGCTCGAATTTCATATTCGATTCGAAAATCGTGACGTGAAATTTTTTGCTGTATCTGCGGCGCGGCGGTGATTACGTAGCGATTAGGTAAATTTTTGACGATGATAATGAATGTCGACAACAAGACACGAATAAACGAGGTCAAATGTGTCTATTAGCGTCCATCGAGCGAGAGACAGTGGAGTCTTTATCTTATCCCACTTTCATCAGAGAAATTCCGACGACAAACATTGAATTCGTAATCTCTCAGAAAATATAATGATATCAAGGACGCCCGTCCGTATGAGTCTGCGTAGCAAAGATGATTTTATGTCGCGTGTACCTCGGTTTATCTGTGATAAGCTTTATAAATCGCACCTTTAAAATAAAATTTCCGCAACCACTGCGCTTTAGTTTCCTCTGATCTGTCGACAGTCACGAAAGCTCACGACAATGGCAAAGGTAGGACCGAGCGACTGTATCGTTTTTTTTTAAATTTCATACTCCGAATCAGAGTAATCGCCGTCCATTCGATACCAAATAATGTTCGCAATAATACACGAGGTAAGGATTTTAATGACGGAATCTCTTAAAGAAGAAAGATGAATTGCCGGTGGCATTTCGCACGCGAACGAAAAAATATCACCCGATGCGTGTTACACGAACGATTTTTCACGTATAACAGCGGCACGCTGCATCGCTGTTTCTCAGTAGATATGCATTGCCTAATTTAAAAAAAATGCAAAGGCATGGGCCAAGTACGCGTTTGTCTATGTATGAAAATGAAAAAATAATAATTTACGACACAGGTAGTTTTTCACTAATAGAAACTTCTTCATACAAAATGTGTGAAATCAAGAAATGTGAGCAAGTACAAATGACTTATTTTCAGCTCAATAAAACAGCTATTGACATTTCATTCAATTAACTAAATTAAAGGAAAAGATACAAAGTCTAGTTTCGCGTACTTATTCTTGGCCCGTAACAAGACCTTGTCTTTTGTTTTCGTGGCGGATGTATCGGCTTGCTACGTTCAAAACTGAGCAATCAGTCGAACGAGTTTCTAACACGTCGCATACACGAGAGTTAAGCTAGAAATCGTGGATGTGCCGTGTAAGCGAAATAAAGATTAGACGCGAACGTAACGAACCAACGATACGCGTCAATCACGTTGACGGAGATTTTAGCCCTCATCGTTAAATCATAATTAGTTATAACGATATAACTTAAATATCAGTAGATATACTTATTTCCAGTAACTCTTTAATCCCCGTGTAAAGTTCTAAGCAACGTTTCGGATATTTAAAAAAATATGTATATTATCCGTCAGGTTACACCGGAGTTCAGAATCGAAAACAACATCTTAATAGGAAAGGAGGTGCCGGTCCCAGAAAAATGTCGAAGCATCGGCGAATTAATCCTTGAAAAGTTTAAGAGCAAACCGGAGTTTGTTGCGCAGGTAGAGCCGATAAAATTTCGAATTCTTATCGAATCATCGTTATTGGGTGTAATGATTTATTTGTAAACTCTTGAAAGATCGAAGCGATCACGGGGAACCGGAGTACCTTCGGAGAATTGGCAGAACAAAGCGTAAGATGTGCCATTTGGTTGAAGAGGCAGGGTATTCAACCGGGTGACATTATTGGCATTTGTGCCGACAACAATTTGTACGCGGCAGTACCCACATTTGCAATTTCGTACATCGCCGGTATAATTTCTCCTTCGGATCACGACCTGACTGTCAGTACGTGTGCTTCCTCTGGCGCTAGACGATTAAAAGTATCTCTAATTGAACGAGCAACGAGCGAGATAAAACTGACGGTACACCTAAACTAAAATTGGTATCGAATCATTTTCAGCGTCTGCTCGGTACTTTCTCTCGGTAGTATCGCCGAAGCTGGTCTTCGTAAACGCGGCGGTAGCCGAGAACCTGGTGCGAGCTGCTAAAGAGGAAAACCTAAACGTGAGGGTGATCACGATCGGCAAACTTCGAGGTTTCGAATCTTTAACCGATATTATCGAGAGCGTGGATCGGTCCGAGGTCGATAACTTTCGTTGCACGCCGATCAAGAGCCCCACCGACGTAGCAACGATCGCCTGGTCCTCGGGAAGCACGGGTTTTCCAAAAGGATCGGAGCTTTCTCATGGTTCCTTGATCAATGCCACGAGTCCAGTCGCGTGTATTTTGATAGACAACGGGATCTCCATGTGGATGGCAACCATTCGTTGGTATTACGGTTTGATGTTGTTGATCCAGGCTATTTTATCGTGTTCACGAATAATCTTGATCCCCGACGTCGACGACCATCAAGCCTTCTTCAAGTATATTCAAAAGTACGGGGTAAGTATTTGAATCTTGATTCTCTTTTCTGTCGTTAGTGATTCTGGTATACGTCCGTTGGTCGACAATGTTGCGGTTCTTTGATCTCATACCGCGTACTCTTACGTTATCGGCGTACAGGTGACGTGCTTTGCGTGCGACCCTAGCGTGCCAGCACGATGGGTGAAATTAGGATTAACGGAGAAACATCCTACTCAGTCTTTAAAGAGGCTCGTGATCACGGGTGCACACTTCAAGGCGCACATCCAGGAGGCCATTGCCAAATTATTACCGCACACCGAAATTTTGAATTGTTACGGTAAGTACGAAAAACCGTGGATTATTGTTCGGAATGCAGTGTATTATAATTTTGTTTAATATTAATATTCACTCAGTTTAATGTTCATATGTCAATATTATCGCAGGAATGACCGACATGGGGGGAATGTGCTCAACTCAATCGAAAGGCTCTAAGCCAGGCTCCTGCGGATATGTTTGCAGCGGTGTACAAATGAAGATAGTCGATCTGAAAACGGGCGATGTCCAAGGTGCGAACGCAAAGGGGGAGATATGGTTAAAATCACCGTCGCAAATGACCAGATATTACAAAAATCCCGAGACGACTAAGAAAATTCTTGATTCCGACGGTACGCCCGACGATTACGTTCATTCTCGCCTCGACTCCGCGGCTTGACTTGAACTTTTTACGTTTTAATTCTCCGCATTATTGGAAAATATCAAGTTTGGAATAATTGCGTTAGGTTGGGTTCACACTGGGGACGTGGGATATTACGACGAGGATGGTGAGATTTTTCTCGTGGACAGGATCTCGGAATTTATAAACTACAAGTCCATCAATCTGTGCCCAGCGGAAATCGAATCCGTCCTTGAGTGTCATCCCTCGGTATTTAAAGCAGCCGTAGTGCCGGTGCCTCACGAAATCGATGAAGAATATCCGATGGCTTTTATCATAAAAGTACCTGGAAAGGAGGTGAGTTTAAAGTCGATTTCTCTGATTCCTCGTCATTGATCGATTCGAAATTTCCAGGTGACGGAGGAAGAATTAAGGAAACTTGTGAAGGATAGTCTGCCGTGGTACAATGAAATTCGAGGTGGCGTTAAATTCCTGGACGAGTTTCCACGCACGGCTACCGGGAAAATTGCCAGGCAGCAATTAAAAGAATTAGCGAAGAGTTTTGCGATAAATACAACAATGGCGTAAATTGTAATTATCGTAAAGCCGAATCTCTTTTTCTGCATTTTACTGTAGGGATATTTAGGTGATAATTAATTTGCCGGTGTAACACACAAAAACAAGGATTTGTTGCAAATAAACAAACTATTTTCATAAGATAAGAGGCAAATTTGTAGTCAAATCTGAAATTTTCTTTTTTAAGTGGCGTCATTTTCGTTATATCGAAGTTTTTTCAATTAAGTATTTTGGCTCAGCCAGAATGTAATTTTATTACGAATACAAAACCTTTTCTTTTTTTTTTTGGTTTTTCGTCTTGAATGAGCTTTATTTAGTTATTTAGTTATTTGTTTATATTCAGTGCTTACGTAATGTTTCGTGCAAGTGAACCTATCACAGTCGTCGAGATGCACAAGTCGGGATTGAAGACGTTCAACATTGTTCGAGCGACTGGTTTCAAACCAGCGAGTGAGCCCAATGGATTACTCCGTGTGGTCCATCCTGGAGGAAACAGTCCCGGCTACTCGATACACTGCCGCAGGCACGCTCAAAACGGCTCTAACACGCGCCTGGGACGAGATTACGCTGGAAACGTGCGAGTATGGTCAAAAATATTCGTAAGGGGTCTAGGAGAACTCGATCTCGAGGCCAACTCGATCTCGGGCCAACTCGATCTCGGGACAACTCGATCTCGGGACAATTCAACTCCAAAATTAATACAGCGCGATTTATACGCCTGAATGCTAATGCATAATTGGCACAGAAATAATGCGCTTATTAAAACTTCCTCTCGGATAAATAAATTACTGTAAGATTTTAGACTTGGAATAACAAATTTATGATTTGAAGAAATTTTTTTCAAATAACGCTCAACCCGAATATCGTTGAAGTATACTATTTTAATAATTTATAGTTATAGTTATTTAACATTTCATTTACATTTCTGACAACTGGACCTCAAAATTACTACAGCGTGATTGAACGCCTGAACGTTAATACATAATTAGCACATAAATATCGCGCTTATCGAAACACCCTCTCGGATAAATAAATTATTGTAATATTTCAAATTTGGAATAATAAATTTATGTTTCCAGAAAATTTTTCTTAAATAATGCTCAACCCAAATATCGTTGAAGTATGCTTTCGGAATGATTTATTAATTATTAAATATAAATTGTTATAAATTGTTAATACTAGAAAGAAAATTTTTTTCAAATAACGCTCAATCCGAATATCATTGAATATGCTATCTTAATAATTTATGGTTACATTTATTCAACATTTGATTTATATTTCTTACAATTATGGAAGAATAAACAAGCCCTGATTCTATAACTAAATTTCTAATGCTATACGGCTGGTTGCTCTCTGAACCGTTTAATTGTTTTATGTAGTGGTAGAATGATATTTTATATCCCGAACTGAAAAAAATTTTGTTTGTTCGACTTTCGAAAAGTTACGATGTATTTAAAAGTTATGATATATCTCTACTAATAATTCATCAAAATAAAGAGGAACCGTTAATTTAACTGCGAGAAAAAGCACTAAAAATTATGAAAAATGATATCCTTGTAGCGCCTTTCAACGCGGACAGTTTGCAAAAAGAACAGGCTGGTATCTGAAATAGTCTTGGGCTAATGGAAAAAGAACTTTCGCCACCTCCGAATTAAAAGTTTAAACGTCGACTCGTGAAATGTTTTTTGCTATGAATTTTTAAGTGGCATATATTCCAATCACGTGTTACGGATGCATCCGTCAAGCCGAATATTCCGACTCTCGAATTGCACTTGGCGACAAGAAGGCGCCTTTCCACTTTCTCTCTCTAGGAATAGGTAATAGCCCGTCCTTGTTTTACAACCGCGAGGTGCCTTTAACAGCCCTTTTCTATTCAGGTTAGCGCGGCCGCCTGGCGCCAGGCCCACGGTAGTTTCGCTCTCTCTCACTCTACCCGGAAAACTCGTACGCATTCTTGCATCATGGTCAACACATTCCCGCCGAAATCTAACGTTTTCCGCTGCACTCACGCCACCTTTTTCCTAAAACTCTTCCCACAGGATCGCAGCATCCTGCCACCTCCACTAGAGTTTTCCCCAAAATCCTGATCCCCTCCACTCCAAGTGACCTATATAAGCCAAGGTTTTCAGGACCTGTTGGGCTCATCCTAGTTTGACTTTCGAGCAGTTAATAGCGATATTGGGTCAAGTCCCTCTTGAGCAAATCTAAACCTAGAAGCGTACGCGTTTTCTTACGGCAGTATAACTCGTTTAGTCTTGATTTTCCCCCGCAATACTCAGGCGTTAGAGTCAACTAAAAGCTTAGGCTTTGTCAACGAAAACGTACAAAGGAGAGATCGTAAATCGTCACTGCCCACGGGTACACCTCGACTCTATAAGTACGGTTATATTTCAATTTACCAATTTCTTTTCTCTTTTAACACACGAAACACTGAACAGACATTGTAACTAATTCAATACTTTCAAATTGTAAACTTATTCTTTATTCAAGAATACACCAAAGAATATTTGTGACTAAATTTGAAGTTAACTTTATTTGAAGTTTAGAACAATACCTTTCCTTGCGAATATATATAAGAATAGAAGTGCTGAGTAACGTCCCACAAACATTTCACTCTAACCGCTCGGAGTGAATTAACAATACTAAAGTTACGGGTATATAGTTTATTACTTAACTGATTCAGGACCTAGGCCTGGTCGCGTAGGGTAGTCGCTAGTCAGTTTTGTAATCGCGTTTAAACTCACTTTCGATAATAATTTGGTAGGACCTAGGCCTGGTCGCCTAGGGTAGTCGCTTCCAAATTATTATCCCTCTTTGCCTCTCTTTAGAGTCATTTCGATAGTATCCTGATAGGACCTAGGCCTGGTCGCCTAGGGTAGTCGCTCTCAGGTTATTATCATACCTTTTAAAGTCGATACTAAGCGGTAACAGTTTGATAGGACCTAGGCCTCGTCGCATAGGGTAGTCGTTCTCAAACTCATTACCGTATTTTTCCACGCAGTGGCGTGCATACATTTCTTAATTATTAAACTATCGAAGAACGCGTTTAAGAAACTCGCCCGGCTCGTAACACACGTGGAATGTACCTGCTGCCTCAGAATTGGGATATTTTCAAATACACAAAGTTCTAGAAAGACACGAAACAAAAGTAATTTTTCTTTCCGTATTTCTGACTCAGGAAATAATAATAAACTAAGCGCATTGGTGGTTTTACACAATTACAATGTACCCATAAACCTCGCTAAATTGCAGGTGCCTTTCTCCCGTTGTTACAACTTTTATGGCACGGTCCGTCATATAATTATACAATTAGACCCGCGTTTTGCGCACTAGTGATTTTCGATCAGCTATTCAATACATACCACTGTAAACTTAACCAAGGTCTCGCATTTCTAAATTTTAAAATTAATTAACGGAAATATTTTATTCGGTATCACGAAAGCATGTTTTGATTTTTAATAGTATAGTTTACCTTATGTAAATATCAAAAACAAATAAACTAATTTCTGAGCAGTGAATTTACTTTAAGGGGTTATACACAGTCAGGAGAGCAGAAAAAAGCGACTTTTATTAGAAGAATTTTTCCTGATGAAATATTTAAATTTATTAACTTGCAAATTGCTGTGCTTATATTAGTTTTTCTTTCCGTATTTCTCTCTCATGGAATAATATTACACAAAGCACATTGGTGGTTCTACCCAGGTTCGGAGGTTAACCGCAAATCGCGCTAAATTTCAGGCCTCTTTCTTCTGTTTGTCAAAATTTTTATGACAGGGTCGGTCGCCTAATTATATTCAACCTGCGCTTGCGCATCACCGATTTTCTATTAGCCATTGAATTCATACCACAGTGAATTGCACCGATTTCTCGCATTTTCAAAGTTACAAATTATTTAACAGCAATATTTTATTTGGGGGATGGGACATTTCGATGCCGAACCGTTTCGATGCCAAAATTAATACAGCGTGAATTTCACGTTAGCCGTTTGATCTTAACACCTGAATGTTAATGCGTAATTATCATAGGAATACCGCGCTTATAAAAATATCCTTTTAGATAAATAATTTATCGTAAGATTTCAAACTGCGAATAACAAATTTATGTTTTTCAGAAATTGTTCCCAAATAACGCTCAAGCCTAATAACGTTGAAATATGCTATTTTAATAATTAATTCCTGAAGTTCTCGCCACAATTTATATAAGGTCGGAAAGTCACATAATACATAATATTCAAAATGAGAATTCGTTCGTGATACCGAATGAAATATTGCTGTTAAAGAATTTGTAACTTTGAAAATGCGAGAATTTGGTTCGGTTCACTGTGGTATGAATTCAATGGCTAATAGAAAATCGGTGATGCGTAAGCGCGGGTCGCATATAATTATATGACCGAACCTGCCATAAAAATCTTAACGATGGAAGAAAGGTACCTGCGGTGTAGCGCGGTCCTACGAGTCACCTGTGTAATTGGGGAAAACCAGCAATAGCTATTGAATCACAGTGTATCGGTGAAATACGTGATGCACAACGCTCTTTTATATATTAGTAATGCCGAGAAGACGACAGTTCTTCTTTTAATACTCCGAAATTATTTGAGACCTTAACCGTTGTTCGTTTCACTAAACTATTTGCGTTGAAACGCGTTCCAAGGATATCATTTGTCATAATTTTCGGTGTTTTCTGTAGCAGTTAAATAAACGACTTTTTTATTTTTATGAATTAATACGTGAAATGTATAATTTTTAAACTAGACTCGAAATTCCCGTTAAACAACAGAATTTACGAGGTTTAACATAAAGAAGCAAATCATTAGGCGACAGACGAATTCGCGGCTAGAAATGATTGAAGATAAAGCGTTCCAATTTGTCAGTCTCGCAACTTTTCGTAAGAAATATTGGAAAAAGTATCAATCAATTGTTGTATAATTGTAACTATAAATTATTAAGATTGCATATTTTAACTATATTCGGACTGAGCGTTATTTGAAAAAATTTCCTTTATAGTATACAGAATTTATAACAATTTGTATTTAATAATTAATAAATTACTAATATTGCATACTTCAACAATACTCGGGTTGAGCGTTATTTGAAAAAAAATTTCTCTGTAGTATTAACAATTTATAACAATTTATATTTAATAATTAATAAATTATTCAGAAAGCATACTTCAACAATATTTGGGTTGAGCGTTATTTAAGAAAAATTTTCTGGAAACATAAATTTATTATTCCAAATTTGAAATATTACAATAATTTATTTATCCGAGAGAGTGTTTCGATAAGCGCGATATTTATGTGCTAATTATGTATTAACGTTCAGGCGTTCAATCACGCTGTAGTAATTTTGAGGTCCAGTTGTCAGAAATGTAAATCAAATGTTAAATAATTATAACTATAAATTATTAAAATAGTATACTTCAATGATTTTCGGGTTGAGCGTTATTTAAAAAAAATTTCTTAAAATCATAAATTTGTTATTCCAAGTCTAAAATCTTACAGTAATTTATTTATCCGAGAGGAAGTTTTAATAAGCGCATTATTTCTGTGCCAATTATGTATTAGCATTCAGGCGTATAAATCGCGCTGTATTAATTTTGGAGTTGAATTGTCCCGAGATCGAGTTGTCCCGAGATCAAGTTAGCCCGAGATCGAGTTGGCCCGAGATCGAGTTGGCCGAGATCGAGTTGGCCGAGATCGAGTTGGCCCGAGATCGAGTTGGCCCGAGATCGAGTTGGCCTCGAGATCGAGTTGGCCCATCCCCTGTTTGACGTAGGACGTAGATCAGACCTGTCTAACCCCTGCACGCCGTGCAGGGGGATGCAGGCAACACTCATCAGCCTAATCTGGGCTTATCCCCACCATGACTCCTGGTACGTGCCTAAGAGTGTGACAGGTATAGCGCTGTTCTTCTTTTCGTTGAACGGTTGATGTGCGAACGGTTGAATTTAACAAGCGAACAAATTCACAAGATGGCGGACCTTGCAACCCGAAGGCACATGTTACTTTATCGCAACGCACATCTCGATTTTAATCAGACCAACCAGATTAAGGGGTTTAGCAGAGAATACAATATTCTAATTCGATAGGGCCGGAATAAGTCGTGGAATAACTGGTTAGGTCTTTTAAGGTAGAGTTTCGTTACCACGACCGATCGCAGTCGTGGACGACTGCGACACCCTAGACACGTTGTTTTAAATGGCGCCGGTTTCGTTACGACGACTCTCGGTCGTCCGACGACCCGACCGATCGCACCACTAGCCCGGTCTAGTGCTGCGACTGGTCGTCGGACGACAGGTACGTTGAAAATAAAGATAGACAGAGACAGCATGCACCGGCGAGTAGTGGGGGAAGCGAAAGATCGGCGAATGATCAAAAAGACGACTGTGCCTGGTCGTGGTAACGAAAACGGGACACCGACGACAACGTTTGTCGTGGTCGTCCGCGACTGCGATCGGTCGTGGTAACGAAACCCTACCTTTACCGATTCCGCTTTCTCTCTCTCTTTCTTTCCTTCTTTCCTTTTGTATAACGACGAAGGTGGAAAGTGTCGTGTCTTTGTCTCGGTGTTCAGACGTTTAATTCGTGTACTACGATGATACTCGTGTGTAGGTGTTGATAAACCCTCGTTCGCTTTAGTATCGCTGTGAAATCGTAGTCAAATTTTAGTACAAGATTTATACGGCACTTGTACCTACCATGTATCCAAATGGACCGTGGGCGAACACTGAAATTAACGCGTTATTAATCTATTGCTTAATAATCCGAACGATGATCGTGGATTATCGTGGAGGGAACCGACGAAATTACTAAGATATAAAAAGAAGCAAAGATAAGAACTTCCAATCAATACTTCTATCGAGAAGCTAATCACAAGGACTCGTGTTCCTTTTCAATATTTAAGAGATATTGTCCCTTCGGACAGCGACCACGTACCTCACGCTTTAGCTTTTGCCTTACACTCGCTCGTCACCACGGTTCCCGCCTGGTGAGGGTATTCGTAGAATATCCTATCGGTCCTAGTTCCGACGTAGTTTCGGCGGTTCTCAACGTTCCTCTATTTTGAAAGAACGCCTTGAAACTTCGATGTTATATTTCGAATATTTGATGTTGTTTGGTGACGGCGGCAGGTACGGTATCGCGGGTGGTCTAATATTAACACTAGTACTTTGAGGAAGCTCACATAAAATCCAGGGAGATATTCCTTGGTTCGCACGGGTGTTAATTAGCGTTTTAATCATCAGAGAGTGAGAGAAAGACAGGAATACTCAATTCTATTCCGTTTATCGTGCGTCGGCCCGCCAGTCAAGGTTCGCCGGTCGGTTTGTTTACAACGAAAGGTCGAGAACAATGACGCCTTCAACGGTACCTACGCGCGACTCTAGGATCCTCTCAAACAACGTTTGAATGATTAGAAAGGCTCGGAATATATGCATTCATATATCTGGCATTCTGAGCGTTGGAGGAAATCAGAAAAGAACAAAAAGGGCAGCTCGTATGGCATTAGAGGGTTAGCTCGGAACACAGATTTCTCCGTATCTGTACCATCCGAGTGCATAGAGAAGAGTTTATAATGAAAAATAGGACTCGGAACGTGACAGCCCCATTTAAAACAACGTGTCTAGGGTGTCGCAGTCGTCCACGACTGCGATCGGTCGTGGTAACGGAACCCTACCTATACCGTTCGCAATTGCTGACAGAGCGTTTCGTGCTTGCGGTTGGGATACTCGTTTCAACGCTCCATTCTACAAAAAATGCGCGTGCAAACATAATGCTTCTGGTTAGAACCCAGAAATTTTGGAATTAAACGAAACATGAGATACAATGTCTGTCAAACGTATAGCGGAGTTATTATAACTTCTTCATTATGATCTAACATTTTGATACGTATTTCATTGAATTTGTTGAGTCCTAAAATCAATCGTTTGTTTATAGTCTTCGAAGGGACTCAAGGAAACGAGTATGCAGTCGCGAGTGCGAGAAATATGAAATTACAGGACTTCGTTGCTGACAAGAGTCGCGCCTAACCTGATAAAAGTTTTTCTCGTGAAACGTGTTCTTTACAATCCTGTTGAAAATTCATCCGGTTAAGCATCGCACGCTCGAATTTTTTGCTGTATCTGCGGCGCGGCGGTGATTACGTAGCGATTAGGTAAATTTTTGACGATGATAATAAATGTCGACAACAAGACACGAATAAACGAGGTCAAATGTGTCTATTAGCGTCCATCGAGCGAGAGACAGTGGAGTCTTTATCTTATCCCACTTTCATCAGAGAAATTCCGACGACAAACATTGAATTCGTAATCTCTCAGAAAATATAATGATATCAAGGACGCCCGTCCATATGAGTCCGCGTAGCAAAGATGATTTTATATCGCGTGTACCTCGGTTTATCTGTGATAAGCTTTATAAATCGCACCTTTAAAATAAAATTTCCGCAACCACTGCGCTTTAGTTTCCTCTGATCTGTCGACAGTCACGAAAGCTCACGACAATGGCAAAGGTAGGACCGAGCGACTGTATCGTTTTTTTTTAAATTTCATACTCCGAATCAGAGTAATCGCCGTCCGTTCGATACCAAATAATGTTCGCAATAATACACGAGGTAAGGATTTTAATGACGGAATCTCTTAAAAAAGAAGGATGAATTGCCGGTGGCATTTCGCACGCGAACGAAAAAATATCACCCGATGCGTGTTACATAAACGATTATTCACGTATAACAGCGGCACGCTGCATCGCTGTTTCTCAGTAGATATGCATTGCATAATTAAAAAAAAATGCAAAGGCATGGGCCAAGTACGCGTTTGTCTATGTATGAAAATGAAAAAATAATAATTTACGACACAGGTAGTTTTTCACTAATAGAAACTTAATCATACAAAATGTGTGAAATCAAGAAATATGAGCAAGTACAAATTACTTATTTTCAGCCCAATGAAACAGCTATTGACATTTCATTCAATTAAATAAAGTAAAGGAAAAGATACAAAGTCTAGTCTCGCGTGCTTATTCTTGCCCCGTAACAAGACCTTGTCTTTTGTTTTCGTGGCGGATGTATGGGCTTGCTACGTTCAAAACTGAGCAATCAGTCGAACGAGTTTCTAACACGTCGCATACACGAGAGTTAGGCTAGAAAGCGTGGATGTGCCGTGTAAGCGAAATAAAGATTAGACGCGAACGTAACGAACCAACGATACGCGTCAATCACGTTGACGGACATTTTAGCCCTCATCGTTAAATCATAATTAGTTATAACGATATAACTTAAATATCAGTAGATATACTTATTTACAGTAATTCTTTAAGCCTCGTGTAAAGTTCTAAGCAACGTTTCGGTTATTTAAAAAAATATGTATATTATCCGTCAGGTTACACCGAAGTTCAGAATCGAAAACAACATCTTAATAGGAAAGGAGGTGCCGGTCCCAGAAAAATGTCGAAGCATCGGCGAATTAATCCTCGAAAAGCTTAAGAGCAAACCGGAGTTTGTTGCGCAGGTAGAGCCGATAAAATTTCGAATTCTTATCGAATCATCGTTATTGCGGTGTAATGATTTATTTGTAAACTCTTGAAAGATCGAAGCGATCACGGGGAACCGGAGTACCTTCGCAGAATTGGCAGAACAAACCGTAAGATGTGCCATTTGGTTGAAGAGGCAGGGTATTCAACCGGGTGACATTATTGGCATTTGTACCGACAACAATTTGTACGCGGCAGTACCCACATTTGCAATTTCGTACATCGCCGGTATAATTTCTCCTTCGGATCACGACCTGACTGTCAGTACGTGTGCTTCCTCTGGCGCTAGACGATTAAAAGTATCTCAAATTGAACAAGCAACGAGCGAGATAAAACTGACGGTACACCTAAACTAAAATCGGTATCGAATCATTTTCAGCGTCTGCTCGGTACTTTCTCTCGGTAGTATCGCCGAAGCTGGTCTTCGTGAACGCGGCGGTAGCCGAGAACCTGGTGCGAGCTGCTAAAGAGGAAAACCTAAACGTGAGGGTGATCACGATCGGCAAACTTCGAGGTTTCGAATCGTTAACCGATATTATCGAGAGCGTGGATCGGTCCGAGGTCGATAACTTTCGTTGCACGCCGATCAAGAGCCCCACCGACGTAGTAACGATCGCCTGGTCTTCGGGAAGCACGGGTCTCCCGAAAGGAACGGAGCTTTCTCATGGTTCCTTGGTCAATGCCACGAGTCCAGACGCCCGTATTTTGATAGAGAACGGGATCTCCATGTGGATGGCAACGATTCGTTGGCATTTCGGTTTGATGTTGATGACCCAGGCTATTTTATCGTGTTCACGAATAATCTTGATACCCGACGTCGACGACCATCAAGCATTCTTCAAGTATATTCAAAAGTATGGGGTAAGTTTTTGAATCTTGATTCTCTTCTTCTTCGTTTGTGGTTCTGATATACGTCCGTTGGTCGACAATGTTGCGGTTCTTTGATCTCATACCGCGTACTCTTACGTTATCGGCGTACAGGTGACGTGCTTTGCGTGCGACCCTAGCGTGCCAGCACGATGGGCGAAATTAGGATTAACGGAGAAACATCCTACTCAGTCTTTAAAGAGACTCGTGATCACGGGTGCGCACTTCAAGGCGCACATCCAGGAGGCCATTGCCAAATTATTACCGCACACCGAAATTTTGAATTGTTACGGTAAGTACGAAAAAACGTGGATTATCGTTCGGAATGCAGTGTATTATAATTTTGTTTAATATTAATATTCACTCAGTTTAATGTTCATATGTCAATATTATCGCAGGAATGACCGACATGGGGGGAATGTGCGCAACTCAATCGAAAGGCTCTAAGCCAGGCTCCTGCGGATATGTTTGCAGCGGTGTACAAATGAAGATAGTCGATCTGAAAACGGGCGATGCCCAAGGTGCGAACGCAAAGGGGGAGATATGTTTAAAATCACCGTCGCAAATGACCAGATATTACAAAAATCCCGAGACGACTAAGAAAATTCTTGATTCCGACGGTACGGCCGACGATTACGTTCATTCTCGCCTCGACTCCGCGGCTTGCTTTGAACTTTTTACGTTTTAATTCTCCGCATTATTGGAAAATATAGTTTGGAATAATTGCGTTAGGTTGGGTTCACACTGGGGACGTGGGATATTACGACGAGGACGGTGAGATTTTTCTCGTGGACAGGATCTCGGAATTTATAAACTACAAGTCCATCAATCTGTGCCCAGCGGAAATCGAATCCGTCCTTGAGCGTCATCCCTCGGTATTTAAAGCAGCCGTAGTGCCGGTGCCTCACGAAATCGATGAAGAATATCCGATGGCTTTTATCATGAAAGTACCTGGAAAGGAGGTGAGTTTAAAGTCGATTTCTCTGATTCCTCGTCATTGATCGATTCGAAATTTCTAGGTGACGGAGGAAGGATTAAGGAAACTTGTGAAGGATAGTCTCCCGTGGTACTATGACATTCGAGGTGGCGTTAAATTCATGGACGAGTTTCCACGCACGGCTACCGGGAAAATTTCTAAGCAGCAATTAAAAGAATTAGCGAAGAGTTTTGCGATAAATACAACTATGGCGTAAATTGTAATTATCGTAATGCCGGATCCCTTTTCCCGCATTTTACTGACCAACCGTACCCTAAAAAGGAAATTGTCTCGTTTTTTCATTACGATTCCCTGTGTCCCGAAAAAGTGTCTCGGTATGAGATCTTGTGCAGAGCCAGATATTGTTTTATTTAGCCCATACTTCCGCCTCAGGAAACGCTTATTTTTTAGAGTTTTCCGCGCTTCTGACGTAACAGATATTTAAAGCCCGAAAAACCGTGTAAAAATATTAGGCACTACTGGGGACTGAGATTTACCGATTGTAAGTTAAAAAAGTAACAAAAGTCTAAAAGGCTAAAATGTACTTCCATTGTCGGAACGGCACTTGTCTAATTTATAGCAGGGCGAACGGCTAATCGCAGGTACGCGGACACCCCCGAGAGTCGAGCGGCGATCGGCGATCGGGTCGCTTTACCGAACATGCATTTCACTGCGCGAGCACTATCATCGATAACTCTGAACAAAACAATTATGTAGAGGAACGTAATTGAACCCACGTTAGAGACATTGGTGACCCTGAAAAGGGCCGATTGTTATTGCCAAAATTGCCAAGATCGGCTCGACGTTCCCTCCTAGCACTTGCATGCACGCCACGGAGCGCCGGCGGACGTTGCGCTGCGCTTCTCCCAATGTTTCTCGATTAAGAAACGTAACAAATATCCTGTAATACTGCGCGGTAGTTCGTTGCAGTATGTTATCCATTCGGTTTGAAAAACGATTCTGCTAGCTCTAATGTTTCTTGGGTCTTGCTTATGTTACGTCCGAGGTACCTCGACGTGCGGATGTGAGGTGACGCAACCAAGAAATCAAAACCGGCACGTGGACGAGATTGCTTGCTGCATACCATGAAATAAATAATCCGTCGTCACCGAACATCGACGTGAGGTATCGCGTAAATACGTAAGGAATCCGCCGAAATGATTTAATCTATTGGGACCATCGAAGAGTAAATCCATTCTAAGAATTCTAGAATACGTTGCTGGAAAACACTCGATGTCCCCAATCGATATATCATTCTTAAGTATACAAATGCACGCGCGGTCGGTGCATCCTAAGAGCAGAATTACGTAATAAGCCACCCAGGCTCCTAAAGCACGAAAAACTGCGCGAAGAATCTCGACATTTGAAACCAACGCCTCATTCCACTCTCCAGATTCTTAATTCTTCTAACGAATGACTGTCACGGTCCTCTAAACAAATGTCATTTCGCGCCTATGGCTCATCAATAGAGTGAAGCGTTGCACGCAGAATGCGCGTGACCCGCTCATAAACCATTTGCCCCACCACTATTTTTCTCTATTTCCTAAGGGTATATAACCCAAAGGTTTTGGCACTCGGTACGTCATTTTCCAGTCAAAAGTTCAAAGCCACCAAAATCCACGTCACTCTGCTCAAAAACTTTAGAGAGACACAGTTCTCAAATAATCTAAAAGTAATCATTTATTATTAAAAGCAGTGTTTAGTGTGTGTGGTACGCGAACGTTTCAATCATCCAGAAGTAAGTACAAAAACAATTTCCCTTTTATTCTTCCTTTCCTATACTAATTGCAATCAGATCCATCAACCTTTTTATATTATCTGAATACCCCGAGAATAAGGGACTTCAGGGATTGGTCTTTATGGAAAGAACATTTCCATAATTACTCCAATCACCCCGAATCTCAACATTCAAGGAATTCAAAATAATTATAAATACCTTAACCCTCTTCCTTCTTGGTTTTCATAAACTTTAAAAAAACATTCAAGGACTAAGGATTCAAAAGGGAAATTAGTCATTTATGGGAAGCACATTTCCACAAAATGTTCTAATTTTTTTCTACAAATCTGGCATCCGAGAAATCAATGAAATTGTATTTAACGAAAACCGCTTTCATTAAAATCCTCTAACCATCCCGAGTGAAAAGTTGTTGTAATTAGACCTCCTTAAAAATCCTTTTACATATATCTGTCAATCGCGTATAATTATCTAGAAAACTATCCCGAATTAAGGTTTGAACGTTTCAGTCGTTATGGAAAGAACATTTCTATGACAGTTCTGATTACCGCACAAACCGGCATTCGTGATCAATCAAATTTATCAATTCTTGACAGTTCCATCGATATCTTCCCTCCATAGTGCACGGTGTGTTATTTCCTTTTACATCTAAGGGCAACATACTCTGCATGAAAATTAACGAATTTTAATCAATCCCTGCATCAACATTAATAACCAGAAAACAGACATTCTTGAATCAAATCTAGACTTAGTATTATCAATTCAATTTTAGTGCCAAAGGCTAAGGGAGTAAAGCCAGCCTTTAAGAAATATTTGAGAGAACATCCTGAATTACGAGGAGATCCGAAATTTACCCTCGATGATTTTAAAAAACAAGGACAAAGATCCGACCCCCAACCGAACCGGAAATACGATTCAATAGCTGAACGGAATCGCGCTCGTAGAGCAAGGAAAAACGCCAAGAAGGCTATTAGCAAGATAGCGAACACTATAAACACTAATTACCAGCCTTCTTTAGTTCACCCTCGTGTTCCTCCCCCCGCAAACCCTATCCTTCCTCCTCCTTCTCCACCGCCTCCTGAAGAACCTATCTATGATTTCATTTCACCTCAGGTATACCTCTTATTCCTACCGTCTGGTCCTATTTCCCCTTCCTACATCCTGAATCAAATTGCTATGTATTTCTCCCACGACTTCGTCCACCCTCTCCACCCAGACCATGACTTTATTCCGCAATTATATCCTGCTGGCCTCCTCCGTGACAAACTTAGAAATAGTGCAAAAATAGAATCCCTATAAGAAATCGATCGTGTAATAGTACATAAGCATCTTTACCCTTGTACAGATTTGAATATATCCTTTTTATTTTTTTAAAAACAACAATGATGCAAATTTAATTAATATAAAAACCCTGCATCCATAATCCCTCGTCCATCGACAAGCACAAGCGGTTTCATCCCTCGGTAAAGCAGAGACTACTCGTTGACCGATAAAAGAAACCGACGGTCAAGTGATAGGAATTAGAGTGTGAGGTAAAGTGGCTCGTCCGTTGACCTGCTCTATTCTCTCAATATTGCGATAGGCCGTGATTTACATTTTCAACGCGTTGTCACGTTTTTCTTTCACGATTGACGTAACACTTAGAAGGAGCAATTATAGACATACTGCAAAGCGCGTACTGCATACGTTGCGTTGCATACTGCAAGCAAAGGAGATTGTCCAGCAGGACAATGATCCAAAACACACCGCGAAAAAAACTAAGAAATTTTTCAGCGATTCAGGAATTGAGGTTCTTGAATGGCCAGCCCAGAGTCCTGATTTGAATCCAATTGAGAACTTATGGAGTATTTTGGATTCTGCAATTCCACTCGAGACTCGTAGTAATAAAAATGATTTTCTAACACATTTGCAAGAGAATTACAATCAAACCGATAAAAAAAATTTAGAAAAGCTCGTCGAAAGCATCCCGCGTCGTTTAGGTGCGGTAATCATGGCCAAAGGAGGCAATACAGAGTATTAGTTGACACGAGTTTAATAATTAACAAGTGCTTAATACCGATTTTGTTATTGTCCACTCAATTATGTTCACGTGAAAAATTTTATTTTACTGCGTTCTTTAAATAATTTGTTAATTACTTATGTTTTTGTAAAAGTTTGTTGATTATTCGTTGAGTTGATGTTTGAGATATGTTATGATCAGATACCCGGCTAGTGTATGAAATATGTTTAGTATAAAAGTTGTTTTTTGTCAGACAATTCTTTGTCCACTCAATTTTGTCCGTGACTGTATAGGATCTCAAAAATGGCAGTTTTTCGTAAGAAACGTCGTCTTCTCTGTAACGCAGTTAATAATATTTACCAATGCCCCACCAGACAATAGCGACCTTTTCGCAGCACTCAACGGTATAGGCAATAAAACATCTAGCCGCCCGAGTCAGTCGATATTTGAACTTTTTTTTTATAAAAAAAAAATTTTTTTATCAATTTTTTTTTCATGAAATCAATTATACGAAAGTAGTGAAATAGAAAAATAAAAAAGCATCAAAAATACAAATACATGGGCCAAGTACAAGTACCAGTATGTCTATAAAAATTCAAGAGACAAGGTCTTGTCTCGGACCAAGTACAAGTACGCGAGACTAGACCTTGTCTCTTGAATTTTTATAGACTGGTACTGGTACTTGTACTTGGCCCATGTATTTGCATTTTTGATGCTTTTTTATTTTTCTACATATTATTTTCGAATAGGTTGCTCCCCTAAATGCCGAAATATATTTGTGAGCCTCTCCGTTCTCTCTCTCCCTCTCTTTCCGCCTTTCTTAAAAAATGGCAAATTTTCACTTTTTGTTTTAAAACCTATTGAAAAGTTGGAGAATTAATTAAATAGCTGGTAACTATCAACAGCTAACCGAAACTGAAAATATAAAATAATGAAATATTTTTAAACAATGAAATACAAGTATATAAATAATGATTGTACCACATTTTAAGTATGTTACAACTCGAAATGAAAAATTGTATTCCAGCGTGAAGTAATGAACACATTTCCAAACCACTGTAACGTCTCTCCGGGGCCAACACCTCCCATTACTTACGAGGCCCCCCCGCCTCCACTAGGTGAGCCTTCTACCAGCCTCATCGGATGGAAGCTATCGCAGGACGAACTTTTGAATACGAAACACAAACATTTGCCCTCGTACTATTAAGATACTCGTAATTTCACCAGATACACGTGATCACGCCACGCAGACGGGAAAGGTTCGGTCAGCAAAGAGGAGGCGGAGAAAATGAAAGACCTATTAAATACTTCTACACTTTATCTTATTTTTCTAAATTATAATTTCGTTAAACCTAATTTATTCCAGTTACTCTACAAACACCCAAATTCAAATCGAATCTTCCGCTTGACCCCGACCACTAACAGAAACAAGTCAAAACGACCCACCTGCTCACAACCTCCGTTCCTAAGAAATAGCTCGGTCAAGGTTGAAAAACAAGGCTTTCCATGGGAAAGCCTTGACCAATAGCAAAGGATCTGCCGCCTCGTAAATCATGACCTCACAATCGACCATAACTTATCAAGCATAAAGATACGCCTGCTCCGACTATAAAGATACACCTACTCATAAGCCGCGTTCTCATGCCGATGTTCTAAGAAGAGACGTTCGAACGACTTCCGTTCCTAGGAAATAGCTCGGTCAAGGTTGAACACCAAGCTTTCCATGGGAAAACCTTGACCAACAACAAAGGATACCGCCGTCTATGCGATAAGGGTGAATTAACATTTACAAACACGTACACTCCTACCCCAAGCACATTTGCGCACGAAGAAGGGTATAAAACAAGGCACCTCCAGTCTCAAAGCGTTCAGTTTTCTAAGTCAGTTCCAACGAGTACAGTTTTCTACTACAGTTTTCTACTACAGTTTTCTACTACAGTTTTCTATTGCAGTTCTCTCGCGTTCAGTTTGCTAAGTTCAATTTAGTTCATCAGCGCGCAAAGCTGATTTTAACCTATTGCTTAAGTCTTATTTCCACGACAAGGAAGAGAGAGAGAGAGAGAGAGAGAAACTTCCGCTTACTAACTGTAATCCGCGAGCCAGCTATTGTATAATACAATTAAAATACAATTTACATACATTTAAAATACATTTAAAATACAATTTACATACAATTAAAATACAATTTCACTTAAAAACATATCACAGTAAATTTGAAATCACTATCTTACCGCCAGCGTTCCTACAATTCAATCTCAAGTCTATACTTCCGATAGAGCTAACAACAGCCAGTAAGAAGCATTTCCTTACTTCACCACAGACAGAGTTCTTATTGATCAGATTGTACACACGCAGTGATACTGTTTTCCCTAGGTACTTTAGTACCGAATCGTAGCACAAGGGATCCTGCTACTAACTGCTACGTGATTTCGATACTCTTGAATACGAAAGTGGCTCCCCTTACCGGGATTTCCACCACCGAAATCTCGGGACGTAACACCACTTTTATTCACTTCTGTCACTTAATAATGTAAATTAAGAAATTTTTGTGATTCAAAAGGGTTTTTCGTACCGAACGTAAATATGAGAGACAATTTTTCGGGACACCGGAAATCGTAGTCAAAAAACGGGACAATCCCGTTTTCACGGGACGGTTGGTCATCCTACTCTAGAGTCTACATATATTGTATACAACAGGCCTGGGCAACCCCTGCTCTTTGAGTAAAACGGCAACCCGCCGTGCATCCCCACCATGCCTTCCGGTGCGTGTCTAAGAGTGGGACAGGTAGAGAGCGCTGTCCTTCCTTTCGTTCGCACGGCATATGTACAAATGCACCGTTGCCCAGGCCTGGTCTATATTGTACTAACAGTAGTTTCACGTGGTTGCACGTGGTTTCATGGGGTGTGGGTGAACAGATTTGATAACTGGTGCTTTACGCGTAGGTTTAAGTGTTAAAGATTGTACAGCGAGAACATCCATAAAGGTAAAGTGCGACCTTGACAGAATTAAGTTTCTAAGCGTATAATATTAGCAGGCTAGAAATTTAAGTCTTGTACGAAGTAACTTTGCATATATCTACTTTAGTGTCATCGCCGAATCTCTACTTTTTTTTTACGTTCATAAGTGTATTTCGGGTCGCTGATCACGAATCCGTATACCGAATCTTCTGCTCGGATTTAGTTCCGGAGATATAAGCACTCAAAGTGTGGAAAATTACAGGTTAGGGTGCCACCATCTTGTGGCTCCGGCACTGCGAAAGCAGGATATCCAAACCTCAGTGTTAAAAGAGCGTAACGAATTTAGTTCGCGAAGAAACCCATGGTGGCGCTGATGTTCAATATATATAGCACAATATATATTCTAATTTTAAACAACTTCGGAGCTTTTCTCTGAGGAGGCCGGCAGGGTATATGTGGGGGATGAATTCGTGGTCGGGATGGAGAGGCTGGACGAAATCATGGGAGAAATACATGGAGATTTGGCTTAAGACGAAGGAAGGGGAGATGAGACCGGAAGGAAGGAATAACAGGTATATTTGTGGTGGTATAAAATCATAGATAGGTTCTTCAGGAGACGGGGGAGAAGGAGGAGGAAGGATAGGGGTTTCGGGGGGAGGAATAGGAGGGTGAATTAAGGAAGGATGATAATCTATTGGTATGGTGTCGGCGATTTTTGTAATTGTCTTTCTGGTATTTTTTCGAGCTCTTCGGGCCCGATTCCGCTCGGCAACTGAGCCGTATTTGCGATGCGGCTGAGAATCAGATTGTTGCCCTTGCTCTCTAAATTTATCAAGGGTAGACCCCGGATCCTCTCGTAATTCGGGATGTTGCTTCAAATAATTTTTAAAGGCGGCCTTTACTCCTTTAGTTTTTGGCACTAAAATTGAATTTGTAATTCTGAGTTTAGATTTGGTTCAAGAACGTCTGTTTTCTGGTTATTAATTTGATGCAAAGATTGATTAAATTCAAGGGGGGACTTTCTAAAGTATAGACAACAGTCAATGGTAATACCACGAATCCCGAAATTTTCGGGAACTCGTCCCAATCCCGAAAAAAATTCTCATCTCGACCCCACAGATGCTGCTTCTCTACCAAACTTTATGAAACTGTATATATTTACAAGAGCTTACGAAAATAAGTACAATAACGGAGTGTTTTAAAAATGAAGAGGAGTTGTTGTCTGATCGGAGTCAGAGAGAGTTCTGGCGTTTTTGACAAATAAGTTCGCTGGTTCATGGCTACCCTTTCCAGAAGATAGAGGTTTTCCACGAGGGTGGAGACTCTAGCAAATAGGTATTTCGATTGGCTCTGCTAATTTTTGTCTCCACCCCGTAGGTGACCATGAGAGGGTAGTTGGAGGTGTACCTGAAGGGTACCGAGGGTCCCGTTGCAAAATTCGGAGAAACTTGATTTCCTTGTACCTGGCCGAATCTGGTGGCCAAATGTTTTTAATACCCTTTTGCTGTTCGAGCGCTGCGACAGGGTCGCTATTGTATTAAGGCTATAAAACATTTGGCACGCAGGAGTGCCTGAAGATTCCAGGTACTTGGACGGGATTAAAATTGCCGGTCTTTTACAGCCGGAACAATATTTATACTGTGTAATATCTCTATTAACTCTATATTATTAATGTATACTGTGTAATATCTCTATTGACTCTCTATTATTAATGTATACTGTGTAATATCTCTATTAACTCTCTATTATTAATGTATATTGTGTAATATCTCTATTAACTCTCTATTAATATCTCTATTAAGAAGAAAAAGTGTCCCAATTTATCAGAATCCCATAACTCCGCGAAAGTCGAGATGACAAATCCGAAAAATATTCGGCTGGTGTATCTCATCTCTCTCTATAACGTATCTCAAAATTTGAATTCCGAAGAATTTCAGTGCGCGATTTGAGTTGGAATGAACCATATATAAAATTTTGATATTAGAACAAAGCACCAAAGACCACTTATAAACTTCTTCAATGTAATTTGAGAAATTAATTAGCAGATTAATAGCCAGTTTCATTAAGTTAACCAATCATAATAATTTTTTTGTCATAAGACAACTGTTCAAACTACAAGTATAGCAGGTGACAATATTTTTCCAGAATGTCTTTCTATTTGAAGAAAAAAAATTATTATTATAATTAAGAAGTCCATGTTCTTTGAGTGAAAAAATTGAAATGACTATTGGTACCCATTAATATTAAAATAAAGAGGTCAAAGAGGTCTAAAAATTCTTGTCTCCACGAGTGCAACGAGTTTCAATTTCTAAGGAAACACTTTTCATTAAACTGGTAGTCTAATATAACACTTACCGCAAACAAACGACGAGCCGTTTTCGAGGTCCAACTGCTTTGCGCCACCGTGTGTCCTGTTTTCGAAGATGGAACTCCAATTTGCTCAAAAGCAGGTTGAATGAATTCTCCGACATTCGGAGATATTGGACAAATTTCCTTCCGTCATCCACTAACTCCTTGTAGAGAGTGGCATACTTTTCTTCGATATGGCGTTTCGTCCATGCCGGGTGGACCTACAAACGCATCTGCCTTTCCTTCAGTTCTTCCTCTTCTTCTTCACCCAATACTAGAACAAGCGCCAGCAGTTCGTCCTCCGAAAAGTTTGCCATCTCAACCACTTAACTGCACTGTCACTTCACACCCCGGCTTGTATATATATAGCAACGAGTTTTCTTAGGTTTCCACCAATCAAATAGCTTGTAGGTGTAAGAGATGACAAAGGCTCCTCCCTCTGCAAGGTGTTTTCCACGAGGAACGAATAGCGCAAGGCGGTGACTCATTTCACGGTAATTAGGGTCAGGTTTGTGGAATGGACCGGGTAAGGCCTCCCGGGGGCCCAAATTGACCACACCCGAACGTGCTGACCCGTGTTTCATGGTTCGATGGCGGCGCGAGAAAAATTAAGAACAGTTAATACCCGGCATAAAAGAGTATAGAGAAAATATTGAAAGGAAAGCGAAAGTAAAGTAACAGGAAGTTTATCGCTGTTAAATAAAATATCAGGCCTTTGGCAAAATTATAATACCGCAAAAGCCGTTCGCGTTTATTTTCAGAATCCCCACCCCTAAAAAAACGCGTAACGAGAATCTCAACCGTATGAAAATATCGAAAAAAGTAAAATATGGACAAAATTCAATTTTTGTTATTGTTACGGATGCATCCGTCGTACCGAATTTTTCGGCTCTCGAATTTACACTTCGCGACAAGAAGGCGCCTTTATAATATTATTTTAAATGCATAGAACGTTAGAGTTTTCTTCTTTCTTTAAAATCGTCGCAAGTCACCTGCCACGGACCCCTCTTACATAGATATCTCTAGTGCCCTACGACCCCTCCGTTCTACGATATTCTCTCACTCACTTACTCTCTCATCCTCTCTCTCTCTCTCTAACCTATCCATAATAGAGCCGTGCACTATACTAACCTACCATCCCGATGCATTCCTGCTGCAGTTACGTCATTTTCCCTAAACCTTCTCTGTATGGCCACGGCATCCTCCCACTACCAAATTTTGGTCCTTATCGCAACCTCCCCTACACCGAGAGACCTATATAAGACGAGGTTTTCAGGACCTCGCGGGTTCTTCCTAGTTAGAATTTCGAATAGTACATAGCGATATTGGATTATTTCCTTTTGAAGCATAATTAAAACCATAGAAGCGTACGCGTTTTCTTACGGCAGTTTAAACTCGTTCAGTCTTGAATTTCCCCCGCAATACTCAGGCGTTAGAGTCAACTCGAAGCTTAGGCTTTTGACTATAACGTACAAAGGAGATCGTAAATCGTCATTGCCCAAGAGTAAACCTCGACTCACTAAGTACGGTTATATTATATTATTTCATTTCTCTATATTCTATTACACAGAACACTAAACAAGTACTGTAAATTGACCAAAGACTATCATTGTAAACTCTCGTCGATTTTAAAATATACCAAAGAATATTTTAAATCCTAATTTGATTCCAACATTATTTTGAAATTAGAATAATACCTTTCCTCACAAATATATATAAGAATAGAAGTACTGAGTAAAATCTCACAATAATTCACTCTTACCGCTCTGAGTGAAACAAAATATAAGTTACGGGTATTTAGTTCTGTTTACGTAAATTGTTACCGACCCAAAGGCCACGTCGCGTCGCCGAGACTTGCGGATCAATTACGTAGCGCGTTAGAGTCACTTTTTGATAACCAGGCTAGATTCCGAACCAGAAGCCCCGTCGCCGAGATTTGCGGATTCTAGTTCGTTATCCCTACTTGTTCTATCCTAGAGTAACATAGATAATATCCTTGATCGACTCAGAGGCCACGTTGCCGAGAACAATCCGACATAGGGATATTATTGATATAACAGTAGAAACAAAACGGTAACAGCTTGATCGATCCAAAGGCCACGTCGCCGAGAGTTTTCCGACAAGCTCATTATCGCACCTTTTCACGCATTGACGTGCAATAAATTTTCATTGTTCGATTTATTACTACCGCGTTCAAACAAACTCGCCCGGCTCGTAACAATCCATGCGTTCATGAGAAGCCGAATTTTGATAAAACCTTTTTTTTATCAACAAATAGTGATTCAAAAAATTGCTAAAGTTCAAGACAATTTTACGCATGAAAAGAAATTTTTTATAAAAATTCGGCTTCACATGAACGCATGGATCATCCTTTATCTTTCAAACGAGCTATTGTTCATGAAAAGCGGTCGGGAATTACGACCTGTGCATCCGACAAGCTAATGCGTGTTTTCGCCCATTTTCGTGAAAAATCCTGAAAAATATTCTGCGTCCGCTAGCGACCCCAATTTCAGCGGCAGAAGAGCCGAAACTCCTTCTTCCACTACAAACCTAACGCGCAAGCATGAGCTAGTGTGCGTGTAAGTTGGCTAGGCGTGCGGTCAATGTATAGGTGTTTACCGTTACAGCGGAAAATCACACCGACGGCACACAACTCTGATCCATTCTAAACTCTTGCGAATAAGCCAACTCGAGCCGCTCGGGCCTTTTTGACTTTCCGTCCCGTCTCCACCACGCAATGCATCGTAAAGGTATAACGCTCTGCGTTTCCCATACAATGCTTCTTGACCAATTTCGATGATCAAAGACTCATTTGAAAGATAAAACATGAAGGAATGCGCATGATATTTTAGAATTTTGGAAAAATGTAATCTTCGTGGAGAAAAGAGCGTTAAAAAGTTTAAAAACATTTTCCGGAATAGAAAAAAGCCATTTACAGAAATTCTGAACGATAACGATTGTGTATTCATCTTTTATCTATCAAAAGTGCCATTAATTATCGAAATCGGGTATCTAACACAGTTCGGTGAGTTTATAATGTAAATCCATGCACTGCCTTCAGCGGCGCGCCGCCGTGAAGCCACAGCGAGTGATAATTATATCTGGTTCGGAGATATAATCCATTACGGGAAAAATCTATTATATAATAATCTATTACGGGAAAAAATTGAAACCAAATTTTTTTAGGAAAGTTAGAAATACATACATAAGGTCTCACGAAACACATGAATAATTAAAGAATATTTAACAATATGTGAAACAAGAACTTCCCAGATTTCACGTTACTCTTGTCTTTGTCACTGCCGAAAAACCCAAAATCCTGGGTTTTCCCAACGTATAGTGACGAAGTCCGAGTGGCCCGCATTCAGGTAAAAGAGGTAATCGAACAGGTACTCGGCGCTTTACGCCGTAACAATGTCATATCGCGCATTCGAACAACCGCACCAGTTTCTCGTTATTAGTTGCTTCGTAATGTTGTCACGGAAAGGTAAGCTAAATCGTGTCCGAGGAAAAAGGAAGAGACCGTTGGGATTGACAGAATATGTGGAAGCTAAGAAGAAGTATGTACAGTGTAATTATTGCACATAAATATAATTTCGGTGTCTGTGAAATACTGTCACGTAAATATTACGTAGGAAAGACGACGCGCAATGGACATTGCATTCTACGACGACCACGGAGGATGACGGATTCGGAAATATGGCGAGCAGGTCGTGGATTCGGGTAACAAGTGCGCCCGAAAATGTGAGTAGAACAATTTTGTCAGATCTCTCACTTCCTCCTCTGAGCTGTGAACGCGGTTCAAATTTAGAAAAAGATACTGCGTTTAATTTGTCCGATCGTCGAGTTGTAAATATTTCATATTTCTTGAGCAGTATCTAATCGATTGGTGAACATACACCATTCCCATGTACAGTGACTGATATGTATCCGGTCTCCGAATCCCGCAACGCTTTTAGTTCAATTATAAGTTTAAAGTGTCGAGAGTGCGGTTTGATTCGTAAAATTGCCACAGACTCATCGAAAGATGATGCGAATATCAACACCTGTATGGTATCTGGGATGGTATCCACAGGTGGCGGATATTCGCAATTAGAAGAATTTTGTGCCGCGGTAAACATGCCTTGTATGGCAAGTAAATCATGGACGAAGTACCATGGTATTGTATCGAATGTATTTCGCGATACTGCACACAGCCTAATGTCTGAGGCTGCAGAGGAGGAAGCGAGAATTGCCCGGGAAAAAGGAAATATCGACAAAGACGGTATGCCTTGTATCACCGTCGTCGCGGATGGATCGTGGGCTAAGCGATCGTACAAAACGAAGTATAATTCGCTTTCGGGCGTTGCCACGATCGTAGGTTTTGAGACCAAAACAATTTTGTATATTGGGGTTCGAAATAAATATTGCTCGTTTTGTGATAGAGCAGGCCGTGCTGATTTAAACGTGCGGGAACACAAGTGTTTTAAAAATTATGATGGTCCAAGCACGAAAATGGATGCAGACGCCATTATAGAGGGTTTTCGGTATAGTATCGAAATGCACGGGTTGAAATACACGAAATTGATCGGAGATGGGGATAGCAGTGTACACCGAAAGTTAATAGATGCATTGCCGTACTGTCCAGATTTGTTAGTTGAAAAGATTGAATGTCGCAATCACATTTTGCGTAATTACAGCAGCCGTTTGCAGGCTGTCTGTTTGAATTCGAAAATCGGAACCGTCGTACAGCGGAATATCTTGAGGCAGAATTTAAAGCGTTTGCGGAGTTCTGTAAGCTGTGCTATAAAGCACAGGAAAGGGCAAGCAAATCAGGCCCGATATCGCCGCGTGGATGAACTGCGGAGAGATATTCTGAACGGTCCGTACCATGTGTTTGGCCAGCACTCTGGTTGTGGAGATCGCGGTTATTTCTGCGACGGCTATGCGAAACCCGGCGAGACTAATCTCGTGCAGGGTATGCAAGAGTCGGGCATTTTTTCCGACATTCAATCGGCAATGCATCGTGTTGCTTCAAATGCGTCAAGTTTGATATGGGACGTAGACAACAATGTAGCTGAATTATATAATTCCTACATTGCCAAATTTATTGGAGGCAAACGTGTCTACTTTGCCCTACGTGGATCGTATCAAGCTCGATGCGAAGCAGCAGTAATTAGCATGAATTCAGGTGGAGCATTGCAACGCGAAGTAGGCAATAAATTGTTAAGGAAAGGTGCGGGCAAATTTACTTCGCAATTTGTTGCAAAAAAAATTCGTGCGCGTTATTTGCGAAAGACAAACCCTCGGCGTCCCGTGAATCAAATTCGAAATAATAGTCAAACCGTCGACGGTGATTACGGCCCAGACGCAGCTTGTCCTCAGGCATCCGACTTGTGTCCTGAGGACTTGATTCATGCCAATGAATCATTTTTAAAATTATTCGAGGACGAAGATCCTTTGAAAATTGAACGCGAAACTCGTGGACAACGAGCATGTAGTGAATGGATGGAGCAGCGTCGAAAGCGACTAACTGCATCTGTTTTCGGTCAGGTATGCAAAAGAAGGCCGCGTAATCCTTCTTCAAAATTAATTTAATCAATCAGGTATCCGCGTTTCGTGGGAAATATAAGTACTAAGTGGGTAATTGAAAAAGAGCCATTGGCTATTGCTCAATTCTCCAACGAGTTCGAACTGAATGTTCAAAGCAGTGGTCTTATTATTGATAAAAATCAACCGTTTTTGGCGGCTTCCCCCGATGGTTTGATTGGTACAGATTCCCTTATCGAAGTCAAATGCCCAGCTTCGGCAAAGAATATGGCTCCAATGGAGGGCATTGAATGTAAGAAGATTACGTTCATGAACCTCCAAAGTGGCGTGCCGAAATTAAAAGAATCTGACAATTACATGTATCAAGTGCAGGGTATTTTACATGTCACTCAAAGACAGTGGTGCTATTTTGTTGTTTGGACACCAAAAGGAATGATTGTCGACAAAATCGAACGTAGCGACCGCTTTTGGTCAGAAAATATGGAAGAAAAGCTTTCGGTTTTTTATCATGAGTGCCTTCTGCCAGAAATGGTAGATTCTCGTAAAGCTCGCAACCTTCCTCTTCGGGAATCACCACGTATTTTAGAAGCACAACGTGCTTATTCTGTGCGCAATCAATCAAAGGTTCCAAACCATAGAACAGATAGGACTGACTTTGAAATTGTATGTAATTGTATAAAATTGTATATAATTGTATATAATTGTATATAATTGTATATAATTGTATATAATTGTATATAATTGTATATAATTGTATATAACTGTATCTAACTGTATATAACTGTATATAACTGTATATAACTGTATATAACTGTGTTTAAAGTAAAAGGAAAAAAAGAAACATTTTTTTGCCGGAATAGCGGTTTCGTTTTTTTAATAAATTTTGCATTTATCGCATTAATTTACTCAGTATATATACGTATATACGTATATATACTGTCAAATTTGTATGCTCTTTAGAATCATGCCGCACCGGGACGTTTCCCAATTGCTTTTGTTTAATCGGTAAAAAAATGTTTTTATTATTTTCACAACCGCATAGGCTGGGTCTCAGTTAGCGCTAATTGTATGTATAACTTTCGTTCTTTACCTCATGGTGGACCCTTGTTGCACGCGTGTACATATACTTTGGAATATTAATTTGCGCTAGCTCTGACTTTGGATTTCAAAAACAGCTACCTCCACGTGGTGAAATCTGGGAAGTTTTTGACAATTGGAAGAATGTCACCAACTTGCAAAGAGCTGCTATTGATTTATTTGATACCTCTTTGTATTCTATTTTATTTTATTTTATTGTTTCAGAGTTCCCGAATTTCTATGCAATGCAATGACAGTTGCACCATATACATACCTACCATTATATCATATGGATTCACATTTTTACGTGATTTTTCACTTATGGTCAAATTGTACAGATTATACAATTTTTACACTAATTACCGACTTGTAATCCTATGTTGTTACTCACAACAGAAATGATTACTGAAATCTATGAACGGTGCTTATTCGTAACTGAAATGGATCAGAGAATGACAGCTAGCAACACTTGTTTCGTTGACGTGAAGTGCACCAGTGCGAGCGAATGGTTTATATAGGTGTGCGTGCGTATCTGGCTATGTCGATGGGCCCGAGCGGGACGTAAGGGGTATAGCGGGCCGGGGGGACTTCGACGCGTCAGAGCCAAGTGGGGACACTACTCCCCTCAAGCGCCTGTAGTTCGCATATTGTCTGCCAACCGTCGCTGAAGTCACGCACGGGTTTTGCTCAGGGTATCCAACGCCCTTAATGGCTAATACATGGCACACGCCCTGGTGAACACTTACGGCGGCCTCGCCTATTTAAACTCCTTTGATCGTGTCGATTTTTGGCAAATAACCCTCCTTAAGTTGCTGGACACAGCTCATAACATCTATACCTATTGCTGGTCCAGTACGTTTACGTAGGTGTACTATTCTAGTTTGTGGTACTCGTGCTTGTAGTTTAGCGCTTAAATTTTCACCCACAAAATGGAATTGACGGATAGGCTCACTTTGTGTGACTAATGTATTATGTGCAAAAGAAATTTCCGCTTGTTCCTGTCGCAAACAATCTTTTCCTAATATTCCATCTGTTTTGATCGGGAAATTCGGATGGACTAAATTAAATTTTACAGGCTGCCCAAGTAAATTAATTGTCGCGGTACCTAGAGTTTCTACTCCTCCTAGTGTTATACCTAAAATGATTTCCATTTCATCTAGATTTACCGATAGATCTTCGTTTACCGCAGTTATTTTAATTAGACTGATATCAGCACCTGTGTCTATTAGAAATGAGGCGACTTTATTTGAAAATTCTGATGCATTTCATTTCTATTGATGGATAATCACGTCCAACGCAGGCTATTACAGTTTTAGGTGGGTTTTTAGTAACCGAACAGTGGCGCGACGCGGACTCGAGGGAGTACTCTCCGCTGCGTCGTTGCGGGGAGCTCCCTCGGAGTTTAAATAACTCGCAGCACTCCGCGGAACAGGCGAATTGCTTCGTACCTGTTGCAAATTATTTAAACTCGGGGGTTGATTACGACTCTGTGTGTACGTTCTTTGATCATTATTGCAATAACGCAACGGCTCTGGTGACATTGAGCGCTCACGAGAATTAGGTGATCGCGTGCAGTGCGAGCAATGTGGACAGTATTGACGCGGATAATTTGAATTTTGAGAAGTCCAACGATTCGGTGAATTATAACGCGACAGTGGCTCAAATTCGTGTGAACTTCGTCTATCCGGAGAATAATTTTGAAAATCATAACGTGAACGGGGAGGTTCACAGATCGAGACGATTCGTAGTATGAGTTGCGTTTTAAAATACCGGCCGGAACATCGATTGGTTCTCGTGGTGCACCGAATCGCGAATAGTCGCGTCTTTCTGGACTGACGTATCTCATGCGACGTTGTTCATCACTCCTCCTGTCATAATCCTCCGAAATTCTAACCCTCGATCGTACCATATCACTCCCGGAGAGAATACCCCTTTCAATTCTGCGTTCGATTCTTTCCGCGTCCTCCACCGCCTCATTGAGATCTTTAGGTTTTCCTGCATCCACAGATCGGGGTATATCACTCGGTAACCCACTTAAAAATGATTCTAGTGCACACTCGTTCATAGGTGTCATACTGTCATCAATATGTCGCGTGCCACTTGGTTTTAGAACGGTTCTCGCGTCAGACATTAATACGCGAATCCGATCGTAAAAATCGCGTACCGATTCATTGAGTTTCATTCGAATGGTTTTTAGTTCAAACAGACAATCTAAAAAGGTTTTCTTTACCGCAAATCGATTAGTTAAGTGTTGTATTAGACCATTTACAGTTGCAATATCTACTCCCTCTACACTGTCTGCGGCTGCACCCTGCAGTCTGCCTATAACCGTTCGAACATATGCGTTTTCTAATTCCGGTGGTATGTACCCCGCATTACTACGGACTTTGCGTAAAAATTTCTTTAACGGTATGTTACATCCGTCAAATACTGGCATATTTACTGCCCCCGAATGCAATGAATAATCCAATAGAACAGAAGCCTGAGTGGTGTCCAACAATGAAGTATTAGGGTTTGTTGGTATTGCCGGAGTTTTTTCTGACTGTTAGTCAGGCATTTCAGAAATGATAGTTCCAATAAGTATAACAAGAACACAATAAAAATGAAATAAAAATAAATAAATATTTCAATAAGTGAATAACAAAAATAAACAATATAAATTCAACAATTGAATAACAAGAAAATATACAATAGAAAGAAAATATGTATATAACAAAAAAAGTAAATAAATAAATAATTGTAAAATTTAATAACAGAAGATTAAATAAATATATACCAACATTGAATAAATAACAAAAATAAATAAGTAGATAAATTAAATAAATAGATTGAATATCAATTGAGTCGACTGACTATAACTCAATCGAATTTGGATAATCTAAAAATTTTTTTTTTTTTATTTTTTATATTTTATAAGTGTTTTTCTTGATTTTACTCAATAAATAGATAGATAAATCAATAAGTAATAACAAAATAAATGTTTATACAATACAATCACCGATTGACTAATAATTAATTAATCAATCAATGATGTAATAGTAAGTGAACCATTGGTTCAATAACATTCACACACAAAATATACACAATTATATATATACAGTGTGCTTGGTAGAGATATCGCAATTCCCCAATATCGAGACCGTGCGTGCGGAGCTGAGTGCGTTATACCCGCCAAAGTGTGAAGACACCGCAATTGCTAATCCCTAATTTCGCGTATTAATACGAATTTCTGAATTTCCTCCTTAAGTGAAGCAGAAGTACTCTCTTAATTTAATATGTCACTATTAAATTAATTCAAAATATATGTTAGCAAAATCTCTGGATATATTAATGAAATTTTTGTTATTGACATTAATATAGGTTTCTGGTTATCTATTGTAACTATGTAAAAATATGGAAGTGATTTATTTTGGAAGAAAGCAACTAACTTAAGTCTTTCGATCCCACATACAAGGATGCATCTACACCTTCAAAATCGTAATTTCAATTACGATTAGAACTTGTGTAGAACATTGCAGTGCGATTCCATATAATGACTTGAATGTTAGATTCTATTGGAAATTTATATATTGAATAATTTGAAGCGATTAAAAAAAAATGAAATTGCTATTGAAATTACGAAATGAAAATTGTATATCACTAATTCACGAATCAAACAAACAACTTGGATCCCACTTCTGACACCAATTCAGCTGTTACGTTAGCGTAGCACTTTAGAAGGCCGAGCGGATTGCCACGGGCTACGCATGTAACGCTAAATACTTATAAACTAAATCGTATCCACAGTTTGGGGTACGGACAGGCTTTAATGGGATCGTAGTTGTTCTGAATCCGTACGGATCCTTGACAGGTTAGGTTACTGATACACGGCACTTCACATATAAAATAATATATAAATTGTTCTGCAGATTGGTATTAACATATGTATATTATAGTATTCGGATTTTCGTTTAACAACGAAATTGAACGCACGTTACAAATTACGTTGCGCGCACCTTTCAAATATATAAGATGGCGGATCCTCACACCGCGAACGCAAACATGATACTACGACGCAACGCACGTCTCGATTTACGTACCGCAGACACCCGTTTTCGGATTAGGGAATTCCCAGAGATTAATAATCAACCCGAAAAGTATGGGGCCACAACAGATCGCAAATTATCGGTTAGGTCTTACCGCGCTGTTGGTACAAGCAAATTCCAAGAACTCTTTCTCTCGCTTTTTCTGTCCTTGTTTTCTTTCCTTGCTTTTGCGACTCAGATGGATTACGTCTTTTCCGTTCTAATGCTCGGTGAAGCGGATTTTATAATGTTTTTCACTCAGGTGATCTACGAATCGTAATAAATTATTAGTGTTGAATTTAGTAAGAAAACACTTATACCTACCACGTGTCCTTGCAAGGACCGTGGGCGAAAGCTGGAATTTCAATTATTAATTTACTAATGATAATTGTAAAACGAACTACCGTGGAGGGAGCCGCTTAACAAATTATCTTAAACTACAACGAAAGGAAGGAACTTCCAAGGAATACTGCTTGTGCAGCTAATCACGAGGACTCTATTCCGATTCAATATAGAAATTATATTGTCCCTTCGGACAGCGACTACGTACCTCACGATCTAACAGCCAACTGTGTAGGGCCTTTTGTCTAACGTTCGCTCGTAATCTCGGTATCGGTAGTGGGGATGTTCTACGAATCACCCAACGATGCTTTCCTTCCGCGTCGGTTTGTCAGCGTCGCAATGGTTATTGCGCGTGAGGCTATATCTTCATGTTCAAATAAATATTTCCGAAAATCCTTCAAATTGAGCGTATTTGGTGCTAGACAGCGCTTGCTTGATGTTTAATACCAAGCTTGAATGCTTTGGAAACTTCGAAAATTGTGCAAGCCACCTCAGAGCATCCGTAGAAGGGACTTCGAAGAGTTTTCCATAAATGGAAAACTTTCCCATAGTACATTTCCAGTTTCACAGTGGATCGTCGCATGTTTACATTTCGTGACCGTGCTAGGTCAGTTGGTGTGTTTTGAATGGCAGGAGAAAAGACAGACAAGGGTACGCATAGTCGTCCAGACCTAATAGTAATGCGCATATGCGTTTGGTCGTAGGCAGGTTCGGAGTTCGCGCGGTGTTTATGATTGTAACGTTTTTCTGTGGTCGTCTTTGCCTTGCCAGGTATCGGCGACAGTGACGATTTCAAGAGTATTTCCGAGTGATTCTAATTCCTCAAACAGCATAGCGCATACGTAGAGATATATCGGAATACAAGTATTCGTACCGCTACGCCGGAGGTTTCAAAGAGAAAGATATTTAGGCTAGCCATCTCGTATGGGAGCAGAGAACCCTCGGTGTACTTACGTACGCTCTCATACGAGTGCCATGAAAATTGCAGAAACGTATCGGTACGTAACAGTATGAATCGTATGTGGAAAGTCGTGAAGAAAATGTTAAACGAGTGAACGGAGAAATTAAGATTTTTTTAAAAAACAAAATATCCATTCTTTAATTTGAATGCGTGCAAGAAAATTTAATTTCAAACTTAATGAATCGAACTTAAGAAAGCAAATTATTATACAGTAAACCAGTCTGCGGCTATAAATGTTTGAAGAAAAAGTGTCCTATTTTTTCAAAGTCTCATTACTCCTCGAAAGTCGAAATAAAAAATTTTTTTAAAGTCGGGTGGTGTATCTCACCCTCCTGTATAACATATCTCAAAATCAGAATTTCGAGGAATTTAAGTGTGCGGTTTGACGTGGAATCGATCGTACAAGCGGAGAGGTATCATTTCCGAGGCGGCCACTCTGCACTGAAATTCACATACACGAGTTTTCTTAAGTTTTCGCCAATCAGATAGCCCGTGGGTGTGAGAGGTGATAAAGGCTCCTCCTTCTGCAAGGATTTTTCCACGAGGAACCGACAGCGCAAGGCGGTGACTCGTTTTGCGGAAACTAGGGCAAGGTTCGTAGAATGGACCCGCAAGAAAACTTGCCGTTGGCTTACGGTGCAGGCATATTACGGTTCTGTGGGAATCAAACTCCAAAAAATAACGGTCGCTTGCAGTACGGCTACGGGGTCGCTCCCTTGCCGGGTCGCTACGGTACGGCTGTGTGTGTCGAGGCCTTTAATTGGGCGGAGGATCCGGCAAGGTGTTTGGGATGATATGCTACACACAGCAATACCCCAGCCTTGAAGTGGGAAGGATGGTGGGATTTAAAAAAAAAAAGAAAGAAAAAATATTTAACTCCTGCACGCTGTGCAGGGGGACGCAGGCAACGCTCGTCAGCCCAATCAGGCCTTACCCCCACCATGGCTCCCGGTGCGTTTGTAAGAGTGAGACAGGTATAGCGTTGCTCTTCTTTTCCTTCGCACGGCGTGCGGGTGGGGGTACCGAAACCGCGTGAGGAGAGTGCGTCTCCCCTTGGTTAGATAGGTCTGGTTTAAGCATTTCGACACGCCGCACACAGTGTCCTCGCGCTTGTACTTTTATTCACGCCATGCACTCGGCACCAAACATCCCACAACATTAAGTTTATAGTTTTCCAAATGACACAGGCAAGCGTGTATGCGTTACAAACAGTGTCTTTGCTATACAATACAATATTAAATTGATCATTTGGCGAATTGTAGTACTGTATCGTCTTTGCGGGAAGAATCGGAAGAAAATATTAAAGGTTTATGTTGCGTGTACGCTGCCGATGCAGTTTTAAGCCTATGCACGTATTTCGTAAAATAGCCACACTTTCCCTTTACAACACGGTATCGGTAATAGTGCTCGCGCAGTGAAATGCACGTTCGGTAAAGTGATCCGATCGCCGATCGCCGCTCGACTCTATGGGGTGTCCGCGTACATGTGATTAGCCGTGTGCCCTGCCATAAATTAGGCAAGTGCCGTTCCTACTGTGTGTGTCAGTGTCAAGTGAGTTTACCGACCCGCGTTTATTTATTAATAATTTTTACACGTTTTTTAAAGAGCAAGGCCCTTCTACAGCCTAATTATCGAGTTTAGTTTGTTAGAGTCCTTTGTTAAATGGGTCCCTTCTGGACCCATTATTCGCGATAGACTTCTTTCCGGCTTTATTCCTTTTGGTTTAAAGCCGCAAGGGAGTCATTCCGCGGCAATGCCCCTTCTGGGCATAGCAGCGAAGACCTGGTCCCAAACATCCCATGCGGGTGACGTAGGGCTTAGAACGCCAAGTATCCGGTGAGGCGGCACCGGCAGAGGATGGGGATGCATGTCTAAACAAGACCCCCCAACTCTGATGAGGGCAGGATGGTGGGATTTAAAAAACATAAATAAAAATAATGTAGTCGTGTCACAGATGATTGTGGTGAATTGGGTAATGTATTCTGAAGTACGAGAGAAGAGGTTATTAGAACACAGGATATCAATCTTATCAATTGACTCCTGTAAACAAAATGTGATGCACCTTTTTTTTATCGGTAGTTGACTGCAGAAGTGTGAAAGGTTTGTAAATATAATGCGGCTTGATGTCTTAGAGCAGGCCTGGCAAACGGTGGGGAAGTTCACACTCCTCACGCGATTTTTTTACCCCCACCCGTCAGCTTTTAGACCTACGTCGTACGCACGTCGTGCGAACGTAAAGAAGGACAGCGCTACACCATGTAGTTTTTTCATCAATCGTTTCGGTAACACGATCCAGTAAAAAAACAAAACAACGCTATCGCAGAGTCGAACGCCGGGGACGTGGTGTGAGTAAAACCACGAGGATAGGGTAATGACGTGCTGTGCGGCGGGTTGCGAATTTACTTAAAGAGCAGGGGTTTGCCAGGCCTGTCTTAGAGGATGAGTGGAATTGGCAACAACTCTCGCTGTGTACCTTAAACCTAGAAAGATGGCACGTTGTTCCAAAGGAGGTAATTTAGATTCTGCTAAGGTTATATTGTTAGGAGTTGAGTTACGGAGACTCAACGCAAGCCTTGCAGCAGCTAACTGGATTCGTTCTAGTTTGAGTTTAGAAGTCTGATTTCTTGGGAAGGTTATGGGTAGCCCATATTCTAGCTTAGAGCGAATCAACCCTCGATAGATTGTAAGAAGCGTAGATGGAACTGACCCCCACCATGTGCCTCTTAGTAAACGGATAATCTTCAAGGTTTTGCGAGCTATAATGGATATCTGAGCAGCGTGTTCATTAAAATTTAGTTGCTGGTCAAAGGTTATGCCAAGGAATTTGGCCTTTGCCGAATTATGAATGATATGCGAGTCGATTGTGATGGAGATAGTGCCTGGAGTATTTTTTTTTACCGTTAATGAGGAGAAGTTCTGTTTTTTCAGGAGCAATATCCAACCCAAGTCTGTGAAGATTGAGTTGGATTCGTCTAGTGGCTCTTTCCAAACGAGTAGTGGCAGTCTCACAGTGTCGATGTCTGGTGCAGACGGCAATGTCGTCTGCATATTGCAGAATGTTAATCTGTGGCGGAAGGTTTTCGGTTATGTCACTGACGTATATGTTATAAAGAGGGGGACTCAAGACTCCCCCTCGTGGGTCTCCTTTGTAGGTCGGTCTACTAATATGGTGAGATGAACCATCATCATTTTGAAGGAAAAAGTTAGCCCTGCTACAGTACATCCAATTGTGGATGAAAAAAAGAATATTTTTTGAAAACCCTATTTTGGCAAGTTTGTTAATGTATGTCAGGAAGAACATTCTCGAAAGCTGAACTGACATCCAAGAAGGCTGTGATAGTTGATTCGTTCTGCATAATACCCATGTCTGAGTAAAGGACGAGGTTGGTAATATTGTCCAGGGTTGATCTGCCCTTTCGGAATCCTGCTTGTGATTGTGGAATGAGATTATTGTATTCACACCACCAGTTAAGACGCTGATTGATAAGCCGTTCCATAAGTTTACCAACGCAGGAAGAGAGAGCAATGGACCGGTGACCAGACCGATTGGCTTTTGGTATAAAAAAAACATAGGTGTCACTCCATTCTGCTGGAAACAGGTTTTGTTTAAAGATATCGTTGAATATGTCCAATGGCAGCAGTTTCCAGTTAGTAGGAAGATGTTTTAACATGTTGTACTCTACTCCATCAAGGCCTGGGGCTGATATAGTGTTGGTGCTGTCCATTGCATGATTTAATTCTCTCAGATCAAATCTTCCATCCAGGAAGTCATTATTCACGGCATGCAGATTGATGTGAGAGTTAGTGGGGACCCAAGGAGGACATAACTTGGCAACCAGATTCTCAAAGTTAGAAGCACGAAGATTTGTGTTTCCGTTTAAAACCGGTTCCACATTGGTCGATTTGTTGTGCAGAAGAGTGAGATGTTGCAGGATTCAATTAGTTCACTAGCAATTTTTCTGAAACTGTCTCTTTTTTTGGAGCGGAGTGTTTTTCTGGCTAAAGCTGCCTGCCTTTGATAAGCTTGCCAGTCAGCGGAATTTCCAGTAAATTGCCATTTTTTGAATTTGGCTTTCCTGTAACGGATGGCTTTGTCACATTCAATATCCCACCATGGGACAGGATTTCTATGAATGAAATTCTGCACATGTGTCTTATGGGGGGTTATAGCTTTAAGAGTGTCAATTAATTTTTTAACAAAGAGAGAGTATTGCGTAAGAATGTCAGAAGTATGGAAGTCTGAGAACAGAAATTTTTCGAAGTTTCTATGTAGAATCCGTTCTTTTCGAGGATAACGTGGTGTTTTTATGGATATATATATGTTTAACGAGGTTTATGTTATTGATCTATGCTATCGTAGAGATGACGTATCAAAAAACTAACAACATCGGATGATTAGCCCCTCGATACCAAATAATTTTAGCCTGATGCATTTTTTTCTATCACTAATAGCAGCCAAGTTATTCAGGTGGCTTGTTTTAAGGGCCTCACCCTGTATATTTTAATTAGAAGTTCGATACCATTCGTACGAGTGCTACGGACTGACTGCCCAAAATCGGCACTAATCGACGCTCCTTCGTAACCGTCGCGAGCCGTCTTTTGTCTATCGCACCTCACACACGCATACGCACTCTCACACAAACATGCAAGCTACTGCGCCGTTGAGACCGATATCATCACATCTTTCGGCAACGCAAAGAAGCGAAACCCGGAAACGGTTTTCTCTTACAGTATAGTTCGTACGCGAAGCAAAATGTAAATCGTACTGTTTCTTTGAAGGTAAAAATGTAAGAGCATTCTTGAACTGTGAAAATGTAAATGTGCGGCGGCCCAAAAAGTACACCTTATAATGGGAAAGTTTAGCGACTGTCAAAGAACAAATGAAAGAAACAAGAACTGTGAAAATACAAGACCAAGGACAGCCTACTTCAGGCCTGGGCAACCGTGGGGAAATGCACTCTCCTCACGCGATTTCAGTACCCCCACCCGACAGCTTTTGCACGCCGTCCGAACGAAAAGAAGGACAGCGCTCTCTACCTGCCCCACTCTTAGACACGCACCTGGAGGCATGGTGGGGATGCACGGCGGGTTGCCGTGCTGCTCAATGAGCAGGGGTTGCCCAAGCCTGGCCTACTTGCTATCCGAATATTTTTTGGTGGTCGAGAAAAAACGTTTTCTCCGATTTCCGAGGAACTAAGACTGTGTTACCGAGGTACTCGAAGACCCCCCTTGGCTTGACAGATTTATGAGTTTATGGACTTTGTAAATGTTCATTGATTTTGACTGAAGCAGGTATTTGAATTCCGTCCCATCACCTTTGATTTTATATTTGCCTGATACAAAATCTTAATTTTGTTTTAACCACAGATCGCTCTGTAAAAGGGCGACATTTTTCCGTTTTTTGGAGACAGCGGCATACGGGTCTAGGACAGCTTGATCTCGAGGACAATTCGATCTCGGGACAACTCGATGTTAAGATTCTTTCATAATTGTAAGAAATATAAATCAAATGTGAATAATTGTAACCGTAAATTATTAAGTGACGCGGTACACGCCGTCGGTAACGCGGCAGGCACGGTCAAAGGAGCTGGCGGGTGCGACACGGAAGGTTTATGATACGTCAATTGGTATTGTCACAGGAGTGACAATTCTTTTCCGAAATTGGAAGTTCCTAGAATTAGACTGAATGTTTTGCACATCTGAGGATGGGGCTTCAACTTGTAAACGGATTCATGATCGTCACGTGTACCTACACGCATCATAAACCTTGCCGTAGAAAACCTACAAGGTGGCCACATGGTCGATATTGTTGATCATTTAAAAGCGAAATAACTTGATGACTCTACAATATTCTTAACGGAACATGACCCCTTGCAAACTCTACGAAACCCCGTTAATCCCTTAACAATCTGTACTAGATTGATGTTCGCAATTCAAGGCAAGAAACACGGGTGGAATCTGCTTAACCTACATTCTGTTGAATAATCAAACGACCAGATGGCGACTCTATCCACTAAATTCAAGTATTTATTTAACTTTCCTATTCTTTCCCTACATTGTAATATATAACATGAAAGAAATAAATAAGGTGTGGATGGCGTATCATATTTTGTGTCGGGACGTATGAACAGCACGTGTAAACACCACGTATGGACATCATGAAGTACTCGTTCCCATATTAAAAGTATCTGTTCATCTAATCGAAAATTAGAAAAGAATATTTTGTACTTCATTACTACTTATCTAGAATATAGGGACATAATAAAACTTCGGGAAGTAAATATCTGTCCTTCTTTATTAACAAGCTGAGTTAGCATACCTTGTGAAAGTTCGACGCTTTCGTACGACATTCGTTTGTTTTTTGCCATATGGTTTTAGTCATAACGGTGGATAATTAATTCATCGTAGTTCGTCCACGGATACTTATACGAGGATATGATACACAAAGTCTAAGGTTCACAATTTTCATATACATCTAATTTACCCCTTCGCCATATTACGCTATATACCACAAGTTCTCGATATCATACGCAATCGTGACACGCGCACTCGCACACGCTCACAGACTTCGCGCTAAATTTTCACCAGAACTTTTTCTACCTATGATCACGATTTCTCAGCTATAATTAAAAGGAAGCTACGAAGGAGGATGTATTTAAAATAGAAACAAAGGTGCACCGAAATCTTCTTCGCGAATGTTCATGCATGATCGAAATAAGAATCTTTAACTTCGATTTTAGAGTTAGTTTTCACACACTTTGAGCTCAGATTTCACAAGATCAACAAATTGTAGGTCAATTTAACTTTTGAACTACGATCATGAGTTTATTATTATGGATATATAGAGATTTTAGAACAAAATATTAATTATTTCTGTGAACACATCTGAACAGACATAATTAATACTTTGTCCTGTAATTTCTATTTTTAACGCGTGGGTCGTAGAAAACTTGAAACTGTATTAAAAAACCACCTGTATCAAAATTATACATTGAACAACTTATAGCAAATCGGAGATACCTTCTGTTATCTAGTATCAGAAATATCTGACGATCCTTTTTGACCCTGTTCTAAACACATACTTTCTACCAGCGATAATCGGTGAATTAAACGCAGTCTCTCTTATTTTCTATAATTGTAAACGTTAATACTGATATAAGAATGCTATTTTTACATGGAAGAAAGGTCGGCATGGTGCGTCGAAGTTTCTGCTTTTAAAAATTCAATTATTAACATGTATTTGAATGTCAAACAAAACTGTCGTTAAAATCATAGGGAGCATACTCTGTACATTTAAAGTCTAAATTTTCAGTTTGAACGGAGATACTTACGATAAACATATTTATATAGATAGGAAAATCGTATACCGTTCGATGTCATATTTAATCAGTAGAATGTATGTGTAAATTATTCGCATTGATAAATATATGAAATATTAATTCGAATAATATTTCATAAGATACTTCCACGTGATATTGCTTGCGACGCAGTAAAGTGCAATTTCGAACGAAAATACTTTTCCACGCGAGGACGAACAAATTTTTTATTCCTTTGACATCATAGTCGTTTTCAATTGCGTTGACAATTTGCGGAATACACTGCTTGTACAAGTTTACAAAATTCACAAGTTAGTGTACGTCACACCTCAATAGCGAGGTGTATTATTAAAAAGTGTTGTATATGCATACAAATTTATAGCTACAGATTCCATCGTCGATAAATACAATTATATTGTTCGTGAAGAAGGAACTCGTAAAACTGAAGGATATTACACTTTAAAAACTTTGTATGGGAAGGTGCAATTCGAAAGCTGCCCTGGAATTAATGATTTTTTTTACAGGTAGGTAAATGTTCGATTGGCAGTTCGAATTATTCATTAAATCTAACAATAAGTGAATAGTAATATCAATGAGTTTAAATAGGGGATGACTGGTACACTTACGTTACATACAACAATTGTTCGAGTAGACGGGATTAACAGAGTTAACTATAATTATTGCGATTACAACGTACTTTTAAAACGTATTTTAAAAGTCAATAAAATGCCGATTAACATATTGATTTTCAATGTTAATGCTCCAAAAGTAAACTTATCACAAATTTGCTTGGAATTTTCCTAATCTAGAAAAGTAAGGGAATTATTTTTAGTAATGTGTACCAATAGCTGCTCCCCTACGATTTTCGAAGAGTCTTTATCTCTCATTTTCGAAAATGCACAAAGTACGCCCCCATTTAAAAATCCGGAGCTCATTGCTCGCGGACTACGAATTGTAAAACTTTGAAGCCTTCTTCCTCTGATTTTTCTTCGTGATCGTCTATTAACTCCGTACTATAGATACTTTTAATTACACTATAATTAAGGCGATAGTTAACTTAATAGTTTCAATTAACTGTAATTAACGGTAAAGACTGTTTTGGCAGAAATCAACGTAAGCGTAGTTAGTTTAGCCTCAGTCTCACGTTTTCGGAAGCGACAGACGAGGAGCGGGCTGCCGACGTTTGCTATTATTCTTTTTTAAACACTTTTCAGTCTGCTCCGCGGACAAAAATCGTTCCGTGCTTGTTCGGTCTTTCTCGAAAAAATTCGTCCGATCTGATTGGCGTAAGAATCGCCTTGAAGACGTAATTTAATCTCCCGCACCTCTTAAGACCATTACGTTTACCAACAAATTTCAATTCACTGTACAATAAATTGCAATTTGTTACGCGTTGCCGTTATTTGTTTGTTATTAGTCAAATCCCGACGCAATCCGCGAGGTGCGAAAGTTTAAACAATAAAACGTTTATAAACTATTTTGTACAACGACGTCTGTCTTTCTACGTACGCTTCCGATTAAAAACAAGTATCTAACACTACCTACAGCGCTCTGTACTATTTCAATTTCAGTGGACTTTAAGAACGCGTTATCGTGAATCTGTTTATCGACCATATGCGTTTTCCGGCATCGATCTGTCGGGCCGTTTTTTATCGATATTTTCTAAAACTCGTTGTCTGCAATACATAAAAGGAAACGTCGTCCAGTAATTCCAGAAATTCTAAAAAGAAATTCGTACGGTAAAGGGATCTGCGTGTGAGCCTTCTTTCATGTGGCTGTACGAATATTATGCATATTATTTACACTTTAGGATATACCGGATGATCCAAAAGTTACGGTCTATCTTCTCGAATTATTTGTACGTGTAAAAAAATTTTGCAAATAAATGAATTAAAAAAAGTTGTATTCACGTCGCTATGTAGAATATTAAAACTTGATTTTATATTCATCTGTTATTACTTTGCGATCGATCACGAAATATTGTTATTCCAATTAAATAGATGGGCACTCTTGAATCAACCTGTACCAAACTTTCACGGAATCACGCTTAACTTCGAATTGAAAGTGCAGGTTTCAACGTTTTTCCAAACCTCCTTTTTTTATCTATTATTTACAGGAGATTCTAAGCGCCGCTAAAGGCACTAAAATAATTTTTTGCCAATCGCGAAAGATTCTTCTAAATTAGCGCACGGTCAATCCAGAAGATAGACCCTTTATTAACGGTATTAAATCTTTCGTTTTTGAGTTCACTTCATGACTTTTTTGAACGCAACATTGAAACCCACAATTTCGCTGCTCATTATTAATATTAATGCCGATAATTAGGAATACTCTCCTTACGATTGACAATCTCTGCCGATCCGTAATAGCTGCGATATTACGTAAATTATCTAGAAGCATCGTCGAAATAATATATTTTTAAGATTTAAATATGATTACATAAAAGTATGTAATATGATTCTAATTTTATAACAATTATGTATTATAAATTAATATATACATAAAATTCTAATTTACAGTATACTTATAATACTCATAATACTCTATAATACATTTTTATGTTACAGTATAAGTATAACAAACGGAAATCAAGTGGCTATAAATAATTCTTTATCATTCTTACGATGCTTCGACGATGGCGATAAACGATTTTCGACGATCGTTTAGCGATTAATTAAATAGTACAATTATACAATTCGGTAATCGACGATAAGCAGAATCTATATTACACAGTAATTAGACGATTACATCATATTCAATTGCGATTCATTTAATCCGTCACTAAATTGACTCGTTTCGTAGCGCTGTCTGGTGCGATCGGTACTTCTAGATTTTCGTTCTTAAGAAAACATCACTCTCGAGGTACTCACCAAACGCGTTTCTATATTTTCTTCAACGCGATTCCTTGATCTCGATTGATCGTTCTTCCCGCTCCGCGTACGAGACTACGAACAGCGAACTCGAAAATACCTAAGCGTTTGTCATACTTTCATCTGTGGTAGTTTCTAGTGTTTCGTGCGTGTTGCGATTGGTCGGTTAGAAAATATGATTTCAGTCGACTTTTGTCGTTCGGTATTTTTTTTTTTTGCCGAATGGACGAACGTGAGTTAAATTTAAATATTACATGGAAATTCTCGTATTATAATGTACGCAAGTGGATTTTGGAACACAGGTATGTACCTCTAAATTATTAATTCGATAGATCGATTGGATAGGATCCCATTGGACACATCTTGTGCAGATGCAACATCGAATAACTGAGATTAGTACGTCAATATTAACGAACAAAATTATAATTATAAAACGGTTCATACGTTTAATTATCAAATCTACCTAAATTCGCTTTAGTAACTGGATACAATCGAGATCTTAAAATTGATCATGATATTCTTGGACCAATAGCGAAATGAGTCGTATAAACAAATTAAGTACCTGCGCTTAAATCGTTCGACAGTACAATTCACGTAGTACACGCACAGTACAATATACGTAGATAAACATGTGTACTAACACAATCGGCAGTATTCGATATAACGCAGAGCAGTGATTATGGCAAATCGTGAGTTTCATCGGGAGATCGAATGATCGAATTGCACTTACATTAATAAAAACGTTCTCGTCCGTGATCCTATTTCGTCACTCTCACATTTCGTCGACGAGTCAATTGTCCATACGTGTAATTATGCAATTACTGTTCTTGGTTTGACGACCCTGCAGCACGTTCGGCCGATCGATTTTGTTTCCTAAGGATCATTAGAAATCGATTTACATCGTCCCACGACGTTTTTCCACTGAATTACTAAATTTCGATCATACGTGTATAGTGAACTCCTGTCTCTCTTGCTCTTTCCTTTGTTGATACCTGAAACAAACGATTAATTCGGTTTCAGATCATTTTGTTCAAACTGTCTCGCCATGAAATAATTATTATTGACACTATAAAGTTTGAAATAAATCTAGGGGAGGTGTACGTTGTTTTAAAAAGTATTTATCGTACCTAGGTATTAAATGCTAACGCTAAGTTTCTATCGCTAATTTGGTTCGCTAATGAAGGCAATATACAGTTATACATAATTGTGCGCCGTTTTTTTTCGAATTTCGTGATGTATCTTTGGTAACGAAGGTGATGGAGTATGGTGCGTTTTTGGGAACTATGATTTGAGGGAAGTAATGCACTATCGAACTAGATGATCAATGAGAATTCGAGAATTGCTGATAGATGAAAATTTAATATTACAAAGAGTGAGTATCCCATCTCCTAAAAAGACGAACAGGGTCAAATGTCCAATATTTGCTTTTAAGTTAAGGTAATGTGAAAATAATAATTGATCTGATTAATTTAACCTCGAAACGAGGAAGTAAATTTGTTCAAATACAAATCGTTTTGTGTTTAAAATTCTGTATTATCTTATGTTCGTCTCTTAAAAGTTCTGTGCAAAATGTATAATCGAACGCAAGATTTAAGTATCTCTTTACATAGCCCAGTTATTATTTTTTATCAGCAGCGAATCAGTTCTAAAATAATTTTAAAAGTTGTGGAGCGCAACGCTCTCGTCTTCGCACGCTTGCAATTTTGTCAATATATATTTCCCAGGAGGATCTCTTGGTAAGAAATTATTATTGTAATTGGGCTAATAAATCACGTCAAGAAATTAAAGATAATTATCCTTATAGGGATATATATATATATATTAACGAGGTATATTAGTGCTTTCATATTTATTCGAGGCGGATTAAATTAATTTAGTTCTACTGCGAAAAGGAGGAGACATCTCGCATAATTTATTTTCATCCGCGCGCTTTTTTTACAGGTATATCATTTATCCGATCATTTCAAAACATTCCTGACGAAGTCAAGGAAGCTTCGTCGAGTCACTAGCTTGAAATAAAAGTGAAAACGTAGATCGTTTCCATAAACAATACAAAATGTATAATGGAAATAATCATTACAAAAAAATTCATGTTCCAAATTCACCGTGTCACTTTTTACAGAAGAAATGTTCAAGTGGTTTTTTCAAAAGATACGCGCAATACAAAAAAACGTCAATACTTCTCTTAGTTTTCCCTATCACAGAATATTTCACGCTTTTCCCCCACGACCATGAGGAGAAGCTCGAACAACGAAAGGAGTAATCGACGGATTAAAGTATCGTTTAATACCAGAATCCTTAAAACTATTGTGAACGAATCGCGATCGAAGTGGACACTCTGACCGGTCTCGTCTTTTTAGCATCAATGTAGATTTATAGATCTCAACGTGTCAGCTTACTACGGTCTACGGAGGTTCGTGTCGATACCTAGCGAGCATAGATTCGACGGCCTCGATCGGTAGTCTACCCAAGCTGCCGCCATGGCGGGCCCCGACTGACAGGCCTTGCCAGTCACGATCCCGATCACGATCACGATCACGATCTCGGTCACGGTCGCACTCCACGTCGCTCAATTCGCGGCTGTCGCTGAACCCGCTCGGCGGCAACAGCGTCATGTCCTCCACCGAACTACGCACAGCAGATCGCAGAAATAATATATATATATTAAGTTGGAAAGCACGTAACGTTGTTTTCATTTACATGGCTTTAACGACGGAAAAGAGAGAAATTAAAAAGGTTCATAGAATTTCTTTTCTCGGTACCTCGTCAACGCGCGATGCGCGGAAACGTATCCGTATAGATACGTGTTCTATATACTTTACGTTTCTCAGTTAGGCTCTTTTCATGTTAGGGCCGTATCTAGTGCGAAAGTGCCTTCGTTATGAATTAAAATTACTCGTTTAATTATATTGTCAGTGATTATAGGATAATCGCTAAACGATTGGTATGCCGATGAGATGAGATTTAGGACTTCCGCTTTTCGCGTGACACGACGTTATTAACTTTCCAACTAAATACAATGAAAATGAATTAACTAATAACACAGGCCTGCATAGTTTACGACACGCGATGGACACGCGGAATTGTTATACACCCTTACGTTCAATTGAACTTCCGGGGTGTTCTTTGAGGCAACATGGGGGGGGAGGGGAGGTGCTCGTTGTTTACGTACAATCGTTCGTCGAAGAATGAAAGAAAAATACGAATACTCGTATTTCAATAAGAATAAAATTAGCTTAAACGCCTATCCGGATAATGGAATATCCAACTATATGTATCACTCTACGTGAAAACTGTAACGATATCAGTATTACCCACGCTCGCCGTTTTATTTCGCTCGACGTAAAATCGTATTCGCGTTACGCCGATTTGCCACGTTTTTACGTTTTTCCATAATTCGCGTTCGCATCGAGATGACGCGAACGATGAGACCGTAATACCGATACCGAATAATCAGGACTGAGTGCTATGTGGAAACAAACAAACCTTGGCTACCTGCGAGTGGACCGGCTCGGCTGTCGGCTTCGTCGTCTCGCTAAAGAGGGCGAGCCTTCGTTGTTGGACTCTGTACTCGATTCCACACCTCGCGAAAATCCATCTGGAAGGAGGTAACGTTCGGAAAGTGTGGAAGAAAGGGTTGCGAACAAAGGTTGACCGAGTTATTAGCATTGTCGAGTGAAATGGTGTACTAATAAAAATCGAATAATCCGCATTCGCGAACGACCAACACCACTATAATGGATTATTTAAATTAATATCCGCGAAAAGTATTATTTCGCGCAAATAAGACCTCGAAGGAACCAAAAGAAAATATTTTGAAACGACAGAGACGAAGAAGACGACGTTTATTAATATTATAAAAACTGCCATTTTTGAGATACCGTATTTCGCGATTGGCTGGACCATATTGTATCAAACCATATTCAAATTAGTCATCTCGAGGCAGCATTTCCGAAGCCATCAATTTAAAAAAAATTGCATTTTTAATGCGGTTTGACCACCTCGATAACCGCTTCAAAAAATACAAGGTCTAGTTTTCGCGTAGGTACTTGTATTTGGCTTGGGATAAGACCTTGTTTCTTAATTGCGCGAGGAATTAATGTAACGCTATTCGTATACTACTAACGATAAGTCAAAAAATTGATTGAATTAAACCAGAAGAGAGCGTTCATTGAGCAATGCCAATAATAAAGTTCAGTGGAACGGTTATAATACGAAGAGGAAATAAACGTACCTCGGCAAGGTTTCACTGGTACTCTGTAACTTGGTCCAGCACAGTCACCGCAAGGACTTCCGGATGTATCGCTTCCGGAACCCTGCCGGCTCGAACGAAGCTTGCTCTCGGCTTCCGCGATGCTCGGAAAGTATCGTTGCTTGTGCCACCTTGGCGTTTTAGACCTGCACGTGAAAGAACACCAGAAAGAGGAAGAGAAAAGTGTAAGGAGCGGAAAATCAAATGCCGGACTGTGGGTCTCGAATGCGGGGGGTGGGTACCATCGGCATGACGAAAATTCGATTAACCCCTTGCGGTGAAATGACGAGTGTAGCTCGTCATTGGTTTTTATGTCATGCCGTGCAATACCAAGCTACACTCGTCATGTTACTAAAGTTACCATTGAATATGATAATAATTAATCCAGTTAAAAATTTCTAGTACATTGAATCTGGCAATATCATATTTCCCTCTATTACTTGTATAAATATCACAAATCATTATTACATGTTGTTTACCGTTAGAACTACTAGGTAGAAGTCACAGCCAAATTTTGTTATTTTAGTTTTTCATGATTAAATCGTACCGGAAGGGGTTAATATACAAAGGAGAAACGAAGAAGCATGCGTTGAATATTGCGAAGCATAAAAAATATATTGTTTATATCGATTTCGCGAGGTCTATTATATTTAGCAGCAAACGTTCTTCGGATCGTCGATATTCTATCGTAATTTTATGAAAATTCGTACGAAAATTGACAAGGGATAGAAGATAAAAGAAAACAGTTACCTCTCGAAATCTACGCTGGATCTCTCGTAATCGATAGTGTTGATGTCCTCGTTCTCCATATGCCCGAAAGTTTTGAATTGCATCGTGTAATCGAGGGTGGCAGTCGATACCGAACGATTTTCTCTCCCTGGCACGCTGAACGTTGCGTACGGACTTATTTCGTACATCTCTGGGAACATAAGCATTCGTTTTCATGCTATTTCGTAAATCTAATAATCGTTTTATATTAAGTTTACTATTATTATCATTATTAACTTTTGTATTATCATTTTTGTATTTAGACACGCATCCTAGATCTTATTTGTCCTTACGATGTCCAGAACTTTTTTTTATTTTTACCTGATCCATGGTCATTCGCCTTGTGATTATCTTGCTTCACCGGCGAACTAGTGTAAACTTGGTGATTGCGCCTGTTATCGCGTTCCGCTGTGGATTTCAACTGCACTGTCGACATACAACTCGAGAGATGATGATGCTGTTGATGTTGCTGCTGTTGCTGTACGAGTCCAAGTCCGGTTTGTTGGGTCTGTTGTTGCCCGGGAAGCATTTCACCCAAATAATTTGCCCTGGTGAATCACGACGAACTTAGAATTTATTTTCCACCATTATTCAATAAATGTATACATATATCGAGCAAACTACAAGGGTGATATAAAAACAGTAGTTTTAAAGATTAAATGACGTACCGTCCGCTGCGTTTCAACATCACGTATCCCAAGATGATGGCGGAAACGATAAGGACAATCGCGCAGACGAGTGGTACCACGACGTAAAGTACTTTCTGATTAGGTATTGCTTTTCTCACATCGTCTTCCATAATTAGGTCGTTCGGTGGACCAATGCTGACGCCGCTAAGAGTGGTCGTCGCAAATTCCATCTCCGTTTGCGTCGAACCAGCGTCGTTGTGCGCGGTCAAACGCAAGCTGTACCACGAGGCCGTCTTTAAATCTCGTATAACGAGATTTTCGGTAGCACGACTCGCAACTAGAATCCACGGTTCGGTGTTGATACGCCTTCGATATTCGACCGTGTAATACTGCACGGGACATCCCCCATTAGGCCACGATAGTAAATTCAATTTGACAGAAGTGCCGTTGGCGGAGATGATGTCTCGTTCTTTTGGTAGTAGAGGGGCTGCAACGAGGATTTTTATTGTACATTAACACTATTTCTATCGTGATATCGTACGTTAGATTCACAAAGAGATTGGACGGAAAAGATACTATGTAATTAATATAATCTTCATCCGGGCGCGCACCTTTCCGGTAATTTACCATCTCCTTGTTTTTTTCACTTATCTGCCTAATTCGTCCTAAATATGTAATATAGACAATATGTATATTATAATAATATAATATATTATATGTGAACGATACAACAAATTTGTTAAAACCTGAAGATTATGAATGAGACGGTAAACTTGCGCCCGGGTGAAGGTTAACTACCATCGTAGGAAATGAACAAAAATTAATTGAGTGAAAACGATTAAACTAATGATAATAACTTTAAGCGAGAATTTCAAAAAGTGTTTTTGGACACGTTCGGTAGAAATAGTTTCAAAGTATTACCAAGGAGGGATGATATTTGAATTAAAAGAAGTTTGAATGGAACGATTATTCGATAATTGTATTTAAGAATCTGACTTACCAGTGCCTTTTGTCGTCGCGCTTATTAAAGCGCTCGGATCTCCGGTGCCTACGCGATTATGCGCAGTCAAATGTGCCAGGTAAGAGGAACCACATTTTAAACCCGATAATATGAATTCTGTTTGTTCCGGTGATAGTGCGATTTCTTCCCAACCACCTTGGTCCCTTTTGTAGCTCAACACGTATCCTATTAAAAGTACCAGGAAATATATTTGAAACATGTTTCCTTATGAATTGTACTCGATACCATAAATTTCATCTGCGTGAAATAGAATTTGTTTTGTACCTTGAATAGTAGCACCACCATTATTAGGATGACTCCACCGCAGTCTTATGCTATTTGTCGTCGTATATTGTAATTCCAGCGTCGGTGCTCTCGGTGGCATTACCACAACTAACGTATAAGTTATGGAGTCGTCGCCAAATAAATTACTGGCTGAGCACGTGTAATTTCCCGCTACCGATTGCTCTAATCCTAATGAAACAATAGAAATACCGATAACGACCCGAGATAAATACAGAGTGATTACAATATAATGCCACAGCTTTGAAAATATGTATTTATTCAACGAAACATTTTGGAACTGTGGTAATGAGTTAAGGCTATTTGGATACCCCTAGCCCGAACCGTGAGTGACTTCACAAAAACCTTGTATCAAAATTTCTGTTGGTCATCTCGTGTGATCATCCTCTATCTTTCAAACGACCGATTCTTTATCAATTTGTCGGTCACCAATTACGACCTGCACAACAATCGACGTAAACCCTTGGAAAACGATAGGTATCCAACACCCTTATCGTAAAGAATAAATTACAACGTTTTTTTTCAGTAAAAGATATTTTGATAAATGTTCAATGTGACATTCCTTGAGACACTCGAACGATACCAACCCGATAATCTAATTCGTTCGATATTGTATGTTCAATAGACGCAGTTATTCGTGTTTTTAGTTTCTCAATGTTAGCTATCAGAGGTGAACGAAAAACGTTATCTTTAATATACCCCCATAGGAGAAAATCAGGGTTTCTTGGGGGCCAATGATGAAGAGCGGTGTCATGAGTTGCCCCGCCAATTAGACTATCGGGTAGATATCGTCCAAATTCAAATGTCTCAAAGAGATCACGTTGAACATTTGTGAAGAGTTCTTCTACTGAAAAAAGACTTTCTTACTTTCTCTTTGCATTGACTCGCAAAGTTCCAACATGTTTCGTTCAGCAAACACATATTTTCATAGTTGTGGTATTCTTCTGTAACCATCCTGTATTATCAGATATATAAGAAATTTCTTATCTTACTCGGTTGTAGGTACCAGCTTACTCGATTAACATTGTTAATTTTTCTCACCGCGTATGTTAAGATGTCCATCTGCAGTCAGCTCGTAATGTCGACCGGTGGATACCTGTCCATTTCGATAAGTCCAGATGGGCCGTGGCGTTGGATTCCCCACAACGAGGCAGGATAACGTGATGGACGATTTGACTGCTCTCCTCAACAATTGTGAGAAGGATGCCACTCTTGCAGGAGCTTTGAAAATAAATTTGGTCATCTCAGAACTTATAAATCTGATGATCGTGTTTCAATGATTAATAATACTTATATGAAGATTTTAATTAATAACTTTGGGGCATTAGCCAAAAGAACTCGATTACTTACAATTAGTGGAGAATAATTGTTTTCGGAAAATTTGGAATTGAACTGAAATCGAAATTACAGTACATTGTACTTTTGAACAAAATCCATCTTTTAATGTGGTGTAAACACCACGAACCCCCCCCCCCCCCTTCGTTTTTTCCTGAAAAGATACAAGGTACTTGGCCCGAGACAAGACCTTGTCTCTTGATTAAAACGAACTAGCGTTATAAATATTGATTTAATCGAACCTCTCGTATTTGTAGTCTGTGTCACTATAGTGGTTGGTTCCCCTTCCCCTAGGCCGGTAGTTGCGGACACCCAAAATTCGTACAACTGTCTGGATAAAGAGACAGATAAGAATAGTTTATCAAAAATTCTTGCATGTTGGACCGCTAAGTTTGTGTTTAAAAACATTGTAGCTTCGATAAAACAGATAACAACACTCATATCATTTTGTGTATGTGCCCATGATTATAAAAATGGTCTAACATGAGTCATACTTTCTTTTGTTTGTCTTTTTCGTCACATTATTCGATTTTAAAGAATGTCGCACAAAATAACTGATAAACTCATTTTTTTATATTTCTTGACACAGCCCACATTCATAATTATGGGCACATTATCGCTTACCCATTCTCTCGCTACCGATTGTAAACCAAAATTTCTGATACACGGAATAATTTCGCAGATGGCATAGACGCACCTCTCAACTAAACCCCGTAATTCCATAGTTAGGGTGTCCGTCGGTGAAGATGGAGGCTCGAGCATGATGTGCATGTTGTGGTTGCTGGAACCAGCTTCTCTGCTATAAACAGTGTATTTGGAGACGTTCCCATTTGGCTGCAGGGGTGGTAACCACGAAACTAATATGCTCTCCGCGGTTAATGCCAAAGCTTTAATGCCAGCCGGGGGACCAGGTACTGCAAAGTAGGAATAGAGGTTTAATTCTCTCACAGTTGCTTCGGTGTAAACAAAACTATCGAAAGATTTAGCGTAGAATTCTTCATGATTCTATACTTTTTTTTTTACTAATATCTTACATCTTACCATGAATAAGTGTTAATTAATATAATGAAGATTTTTTTTTATACTATTCCTATTTGTCTTATAACCGCTAGAATAATAAGTTTATTCAATTGTTAATGAGTAATGGAAGTCATTTCCTTACTATCTTCTTCCGTGGTGCAAAAAATTGGTGGGCTCAATACTCCGTCGCCGGCTCCTGTATAGGCTAACACCCTGATCGAGTAGTTCGTGTATTTGTACAATGTGAGCAAATATGTTTCTACGCTTGATGTCCTTTTGACCTCGCCGACTGTTGATATATCCACTGAGACAAGAGCGAGAGAGACACAATTTTGTGTTCATTTTATTCAACACTTACTTTTTTTAAGTAACACGGTTAAAAATAAAGACAAGAGTACGTATATAAATTTAATCGTAATCTTAATACGAACTGATATTAAAAAATGAATTTGCCAAATGCTATTCGCTTTCTAATTGAGTTAACAGATTTACGAAACTTACTGTTGTCAGTCGGCACGGGTCTGTAAAAGACTTTGTAACCTTGAATAATTCCACCGTGTTGGTGGGGCGGCGGTGCCTTCCAAGAAACTTTCACGCTTTGCGAGGAGAAAGGATCGCAGGCCACTTGTGTCGGGGGTGTTTCCGGTACTAAAATTCAGCAAAATGCGTTTCTACCAACTTTTGGAAGGTTTATCGCTTTCTGTGCGACATTGGATCTCAGTCTTATAATATTAGCACCATTCCTACCATAACCGATCAAAACACCGTTTCTTAACTCTCAACAGACAAGGCCGATCTATTGTACCGGTGACCGGAACGAGATTTAAATTTAAAGTACTCCCAACTAGTAAATATTAAGCATACAGAAGAGTTATATATCCATAAAACCAACATTAATGTATAAAAAAGATATTAAATAACTATAAAAGTGAATAAAAATCACTTTGGTCACTCGTGACCAGCCTTCTTTGTTTCGTTGGAATCTATAGCCTTGCCTCCGGAGAGTTAAAGTTCATCTAGAATTTCCTACATACAACGTTATTGCTCCGCCACTTAACTTAACGGATAGCCGGTCAAATACTATAATAAATATTCTCAAAAATTTTCTTCACAATAGTAGGCTCATACCTTCCTACAATATTTGATTCAATCAGCCACGCTATTATGTTACCTGGGAATTTGTTCTAGAATTTTTAGTAAAACGTTTTGTTTCTCGAATTGAGATTTATGTGACGTACACCACTTTGCCTTTAACCCCCTCAAATATCAATTGTTTTAAAGACCGTGCATTTGATCGGTCACGGTAGAAATAGGTATACATAAAGTGTCGGTAGCAACACTGTTAATTGAATTAATTCATCATCAAGTGAACGTAGATTGCTACGTACGTTACTAGCCAGTATAAAGAATATAAAAATTAACCCTAGGTTTACGTGATCCGTTAATTTGGCGGATTTCAAATTTTGAAATGAAATATCCCAAAAACCATAGCACTAATTGGAACCATTTTGTATCTTAAATTAATTCAGACTTAAATTGAATAAATCGATTCTATAAAGAAAATGCGTATTTTCGTTTACCCGTCAATTTGACGGGTGCTCGTAGCAACGCCCGTAAACCTAGTCTTAAAGAAGTTTCGGGGATAATATACTCTATACTTGATTTTGGACACTCTCTAATTACAACGTAACTTTCCACACGATGTATTAAACTTATGTTCACCGTACCTCCTTCTTGAGTAGTCCCAACAATGGGAACACTAGCCGGACCACTAGCTATGCTATTGAAAGCTCTGATCGATATGTCGTACTTCGTAAACTTTCTGAGGCCAGTGAGCTGCACTTTCGTAGTGGCCCATCCGTTTACCGTTAAACTTTTGCTTTGATTCACGCCCGACGTTGAAGATGAATGTTCCGACCACGTCACGATGTACCCCAATAGATCACCATTGCACGACTCCTTGGGAGGCGGCTGTAAATGAAACAAGAGTTCACTCGAGTTTTCGAAAAGATTCCTAATACAGTAATACCCCGTAAGCCACGCGATAGATGAGTTCAATGAAAATCGCGTAAGTCAGAAGGGGAATAGGTAGGAGGAATAATAGACGAGGAATGATAGTATTTGGGAATCTTATTTTCTATTTTTTTAACCATTTTGTTTCACCTCCTGGTCTGGTTTTTCGTAGTTTTCGATGTTGGGGTTGGGCCAGGTTTTCCCGGTACTGACGCTCGAAATTTGTCCAGTGTAAATTCCGGATCATTTCGTAGTTCGGGGTTTTCTTTTAGGTACCGTTCAAATCGGACCTTCACGCCACTGCGCTGTGATATACCCACCAGAATTTACGTTGTAGCTTAGTGAGTATGAGTGCGAATAGTTTTGAGTAAAGAATGAAAGAAAACAGTGTAGGAATAATGAAGAAGTAAATGAAGAAGAATAGGGTTTGTAAATGATAGCAGACACGAGAAATTAAACAGAGAATAGAGTTGTTTTTGGACGAATTCTGGTAAATTTTAGGAAGGTAAAAAAAAGGAAAATAAGGAGGGAATGTTATTTATTTGCTTAGTTTCTAAACTCCTACCATAGGGTTGTTTTTGAGGTGGGCCACACGGGCCGAACCATTAAAGAACCCAGTAGTGTTTCAGTTATCCGCAATAGCGTAAGCTTATGGAGAAAAGGCCGAGTATTTGGTATGTGAGGATTTCTTTGGATAAAATTATAATGGATTTGAATATAGGAGCAAGAAATTACGAAAATAGAGAAATGATTGCAAAACTACGAATAGATAAAAGATAGTCAAATGAAGAAAAGTAGAAAAATGAATAAGGTTGGAGATTTTATAAAGCAGATGAAACAGAACCGATCGGCTTGTGACTTACTCTTTATCAGCTGAAATTGGTTCACGTATTCTCCTAGAGACTTACAGAGCAAAACTTTTCGCCGGGTTTTGCTGCCGAAATAATTTCAAGTTCGTTGAAATATTATTACGAATATCACCGTATTTTAACTGCACTTGATTGTGTTTCTTTCAACGGGAGGTATGATCTGCAGCGTATAAGTCGGAATTTTTAGAACGAAATGCGTGTAGTCAAAACTCCAAAACGAAATGCGTGTTGCACGCAGGAAGCGGGTGCTTTTAATGGCTAATTTCGTGTCAGAAGTGGGGATAAATTAGTGGTGGAGTAGAGAAGGATAGGTGCAGATATTTCCCTATATCTAGAAATAATCTCATCTGTTGGTTTGTAGAAAAACCGTTGTTAATTTCGCACGCACGCGCTTCACCGTACTTGAGGGCCCTTAATCTTAGGGGGCCGGATTTATGATTACAGCGTCGGATTAGTCCCTGGCTCTTAAGGAGTTTATTTTCGAGTGCCGTTTAGCGACGGTTTGGTAATATAATCAAATTAACGTATTCCCAACATGCGTTGGATGAAAGTTTTGAATAGAAAATAAAGAAAAGGTCGAGCATGGGGTGTTCGAACGGTTGGTTTTCGTCGATCCTTTCAAGGACGATCCTTTACGTCTGATTTTGTTGAACGTCCGGATGCATGGTAATAAGGTAATAAGGTAATTTGAGAATAAGGTCTTTGGATTTCTTATATGGCTGGTTTTATGGTCTAACGGTACCTTATGCAGAAATAAAAAGAAAATAAGTTTACGGGTGGTCGTAGGGTCGTGGGGACGTTACAGGAGAATCAGATTTACTCCGTTTGAGCGACATAGTTTTTTTTAAGGGTTTATAAACGTGTAATAAAATAATCGTAACTTTCGTCTATCGCAGAATCCTAATCGTGCACGTGGAGTTTGCGCAAAACACGTCCGGTGCGTATCACAGCAAGAGAAACCTTAAAGGTTGCAGCGACATTGTTGGCAAACGAAAAAATCAAGAACTGCGTAACTCTCAATTCGCGGAAAGCGGGATATTACTGTACATGATTTCACGGCGTTTGAATTTTTAATGGTTATAGAGTAAGGCGGTAAAATTATTTACCTGCCAGCTGACCATAAGTTCTCCTGGTCCAGCTGACTGAACGTTAATGCTCTGCGGTGGTTCAGTGGGTGCTATCGTACGGAAGAATTTAATTAATTGACGTAGGTAACAGGATTCATCATCCGACACAGATTAACGATCTTCGTACCTTCTTCTTGAGTTTTCGCTACTACGGGATCGGTGGGTGCGCTCGCGTCAATAGAATTTATGGCAAATACACGAAACGTGTAAGTAACAGCAGGGTGGAGACCACCGACTAAGGCTACCTCTTGATCATCGCTCGTAGCTTCAAACGGGGATAAACCTGTAATTATAATGATCGATATTTAATAGCCGAATTAACGGATTACTATAACGTACTTTAAAATAACACTTCTAGCGAGAACTCGACACGTTTCCAACAAATAACTACGTAACTCCGAACAAAATTGGGAGTCTGCCGTCTGTCCTCGACAAATTTGTGATAATATTGTATAAAAAATAATACAACGGCTTCTTCGGCTGTCGATTATTCATATTTTCTTTTCTTTCTCAAATGAAATACGGACAGCACACCCGGTGCGTTCAAGATACATACGTATATGGATATTTACCATTCTGTGTAGGGTATATGGTATTACCACTATTGGAACTTCCCGGTGTGTACGTGACATTGTGTGTCTTCGCTGGATTCCAATCCTCCGCTATGCCGTGATTCAGAGATCGGTACTGGATAACGTAATTTCTTATCGGGCTATTCCCGTCGAAGGCTCTTCTCCAAAGTAATCGAATCGATCGAGATCCGATTTCTATGACCTCCAACGAGGCCGGTGGATCTGGTCTCTCTGTTCGAAACGCATTAACGTCAATAATTATACCCGGGCGAGCCACGTAACGTCGAAGATAATTAACCTTCCGTTAGTAACAAAGGTGATGAGTAATCCCACTCGGAAACTTTTTTCTGAGATCATCGAATGGGGATGTGTACCAATTGCTTCAATAACTGATTTTTCCTCCCATCTTCAGTTTATCAGTTTTCACTCGTATCCAAAAATAGTTTAACACAAGTAAAAATGTTGAAATAATAAGAAGAAGAACTGGTATCCGGATCGTGTTACCAACGGAAAGTGAAATCATCGTTATTAATAAATTCTCGGATGACGCTACCTTGAACTGCCAGATAAATAAGATGCTCGCTTCTTCCGTAAGCGTTATCAGCGGTGCATCTGTAAACGCCTGAATCCTGTCTATCACTGCTTCCAATAGACAGCTGCGACTTCAGCCCGTTTTCGGTTTTGATCTGACTCACGCTGAGTCTATGATTGTTCGTGTCCAAACGATCGCTATTGTGCATCCACTGCACTTCTATAGGATTATCGCCAATGACAGTGCAGTCCAGCGTTATGGACTCACTTCGGCGGATCGTCACGTTTTTACTCTGAAATTCGAATCTTGCCGGTTCTGAAATATAAGTAAGTCTATTTATTAGGACATTGAGATTTTCATTGTAAATACTAATCGACGCGTGTCACTGGAAATCAAATAAATTCTCTCTTTGATGAAAATCAATACGGGTATTGCATTTTCCATCTCAAACATCAGTAATTAATTAATACAAAATATTCAGAATCGCCGTAAGAATGTTTTTGAACCAATATAAACATTGTTGTTACATAGACAGCGCGTCTTATTTATTCTTCCGAACGAAAGAAACTTACTATTGGTCGCGTCAAATTGTTGCACAAATTCGTGCGCAGAAAGAAGTATCTTCGTATAGGTCGAAACTTTACGATTGAGCGTGTGCGCGCAACGAATGAAAGACGATATTAGCGATAAATCACGACTAAAAAGAATTCTCACCATGAACGGAGACGTAAATCACTTTGCTGAGGCCGGAGCCAATGCCGTTGTTAGCACGACAGAGATAGTGGCCCTCGTCTTGGGGTCTAGCCGATGCCGTCCATAAAGAACCATTGGGTAATATGGTCAGTCTACCATCTGGACCATCTACCAAGGGTTGATAGTCGTTCGAAGTTCTCCCTCTGGCACGCAGCCACGTGACGCGCGGCGGTGGGAAACCCTTCGCCTCGCAGTGAACGTTCAGCGGGTTACCGAGAAGAGTGGCCACGTCTTGCGGTTCGAAAATCCATTGCGGCGGCACTTTGACGAGAAGTTCAGCGGTGTGGTTCACCTTGGCTGCGGTATTTGTAGCGACGCACGTATATTTCCCGCTATGACGGGATAACAACTCCTTGAAGACTAGCACGCTGAAGAAATCGGCCACCTTCTCCTCGATCTGTAACATTTACAGGTTTCGTAAGGGAGGGTCTCTGTCTTCGAGGTATTTTATACAGGACTCTTAACTTATCCGTAAGCGTATAGTAAAGGAGTTTAGTAATCAACCGCATAAGTATCAAATACATATTAAAGTAAATAGATAAATCACGTTATTTTCTGGTCGTAAGAAATCCGTAAACGGTTTAATTAGGACGAGCATTGCCATCGATCGTTGTCCGTTATGGTTGTTCCCCGAACAGGATTATAATAAATTAATTTTTAAAGCCAACGAAGCGATAACTTACGCGCAAGGAAGAGGGCAGAGGTTCACCGTCTTTCAGCCAGGAAAAATAAATCGGTAGATCACCGGACGTAACGCTGCACGTAACTTGAGCGCGACTGCCTTCCTGCAGATTCGGGGGGAAGTTGAAAGGGTTCATTACCGGTGGACCTGCGAGAAATGAAATTATACGGATTACCCGTAAAGCAGTACAATTCCATGCAACCTGCAAATGATTTTCTCGTTAAGTGGTAATCCTCGTACGCGCGGTACAAAATCATTGATCCGAGAAACAATTTCGGAAACGGTCGCAAGAACGAGGTAATTACGTCGAGTTGGATGTTACTATCTCTTATTTACCACCTTTTTCTACCGGGCGTTGCCAAGGTTCGGAAGGTTCTAAATAGAATGATAAACGAGGAACTTGAAAACTAACGGCACGCGAATTCTTACGCGACTGTAATCTACTTTTTCGGGATATTCCACCCAGTGACTTCTGTCTGGGAGCGAGCGACGAAAGAAAAACTAAGTCGATATTCTCGTTAACGCCGTACGCGAGTACTTACTGCTCACGGTGAGTCGTATATCCCTGCTGGCAGTCTCCCCCGACCTAGCGCGTACTATGCAAGTGTAGGTACCAGCATCGTGCGGGTCCACGTTGGATATCGTTAGGTGACCTTCGCTGTCGAGACGGTGCCTTATGTCGAGAGGCAGTTCGACACCGCCGCGGGACCACTCGACCGACGTGATAGGATAGCCCGAATAAGGGCAGGCTATGGTGGTATCGATACCAGCTATCGCTCGAAGTGGGCCAATCGATCGTATGTATGGCGAACCTGAAATTGTTGTGACAGCATATATGACGCTTGTTAGCTGACTCGACTGGCTGGTGAGAGCACAGTGCGACTGGTGCTCTTCCGTTGTACGATAAACACCAACTCCCTTGTGAAATTGCTATTTGGTGCCCGTGATTTAGTGGATAAACTTGTGTACCCGAAATTGTATCATCATTAACACGATTCCTATCAACGCTTAATGTATACCTTAAGGTGACCATATATTTTTTGGGTCAAAATGGGGCAGAAAAGAATTAAATTCTCTACACGCCCAATATGTTATAATGAATAATAACCCAATTTTTATTAACCGTCGAAGATCTGTCCTTCTGAATCTTGTCTGTCTCTCTCACTGTGGCCCCTTATTTGATATCTAAAAGTAAACATTGATTAAGAGTGTACAAATCGAAAAAAATATTTTCTGCCACAGTAGAATGTCCAAACTCGTAAAAATAATTCGTCAATAAAAATTGATTTTCGTTATTTCTTTTGCCTACTCTCTGAAAACTGTACATTTTAGTGTCCCAAAGATTCTCCTGTGGATAATGGGACAAGGGACAGAAGAACGGCAGTATGGTCATTTTATGTATACCTAGTCCTACCATGATCGGTCAAATGACCGGTCTTTAAGTCAATTTATATTTGTTAATATAGAAGGAAAGTAATAGTCAATTTGATAGTAAAAAAACGCAGTTTCTTTTATTTAGAAATAGATAACGTACATTTTAATTATGAAGTTAAGTGGCGATGGAATAACGGTGTATGTAGAAAATTCTAGACGAAATTTAAGAAACGGTCATTTGACTGATCGTGGTAGGAAATTTTCCGCTATAAATACTGATTATATTAGTAATTACGAGTGTCCATCGTTGCTTTAAGAGGACCGAGAATGCGCATTCCTTACCCGAGAGAATGGGAAAGAAATTTCTCGAGTTAATTACCCCCAATAAACTGTATCTTCATAGTGAAATTGCACGAAACACGTTCGCGAGGGTAATTAGACGTGAGCTATAGCTGTACGAGTTAGACGTAACTCCCCATTTAAAGGTGTAACGACCCCTCATTAAATTTCTACCCCTATAACAATTCTATTTAATCCCCCTATGCGTTACGTGTTTCATTGTTTCGTGTAACTCAGCTCGGTTGTGTTTGAAGAATAATAAAATAAATTTGATAAATCTGTATTAAATGATATTACAGTATTCGTATGTTCTTTTAAAAATTGTTAACAGATATCCCGTAAGGCACTGATCGACTATAATTGTTCTAATATATAATAATAATAATAATAATAATAACCAATTCTTTTACGAAATTCCATAATCAGATCTGATACCAGAAAATTATGCTCTATCCTGCGATGTAATATAATTGCCCCTATTTAGAACGTATTAATGAATCAGTATAGAAATCCAATAGTCAAAAATTGTAATCAAAGAGACGTTCTTCGCGGTTCAGTGACATCCCTGCGTGTCCGTCAAAGAAATCCCACGTACAATTCAATTACAAATAAAACTTCTACCATCGAATTTCGATATCTACGGGCAATATCCACGTTCCCGCGTCTTCATGCGTATCGAACCTTATCAACGTAATTACCGTAAATGTTCAGCCTCGCTTTGTGCTCGACCGTAGACAGAGTATTGGAAGCGACGCATGCATAAAGTCCGCCGTCCTCGGTGCCGGCTGACGATATGTTCAAATGACTGATCACGTCTCCCGACTGATCCACATACTGGCCTATCGCGTATCTATACGAGCGACAGTGGCAATTAGCAAATAGAATATCGGTTATTAGAATCCGGGTACTCACCTGTGTCCAGTAGCAATGTCGCTCAAAGGCTCGCCGTCCAAAAGCCACGTAAAGGATGGCGGTGGCGATCCCGTTGCGGAGCATCGCAAGGACACCGGTGGTCCTGGTTGCAAAGCCTGCTCGATGAATGTGTATTGTAGCTCGGGTACCGTGTCTGAAACAATGGAGGGATGGTTAACGCTATATCCACCATGGTTTTGTGTAGATCTATTTTAACCAAAACGTATTTTAGATCCAAAAAGATATTTGAGGAAGAAGGTACCTACCCCATTAATTAATTTAACAACTATTATAGGAAAAGTTAAAATTTTTATTGACGAAAAACGATTGGACTAATGATAATAATGTTAAGCGAACATTTAAAAAAAGTGGTTTTTTTTACACGTTGGGTAGAAACAGTGTTAAACCTGGAGAAGATTTCGTTAGGAACAAGATGTTAATGCTAGACGGTAGAAAAATAATGAAAACCGCTGGACGCTACGATATACACTTTGGGGATATTCAATTTTCAATTTCTGTAACAATCCTTTTTTCTCCGTGACTACGCGTTGTTTTACGAGAGCAGAGAGAAGGAGAGTGGGTCATTTTTTAGACGTTGTTCCTCACGAAGGAAATAACGGTGTTACTGTGATTTTTCATTGCTGGTTAATAAACCGTTTTCATCGTTTTGTTTCGTCATATCCGCCTGCCATCGCAGAACCGTATCATCATCATCATCATCATCGACTGTCTATGGTTTCTCACCTCCGAGTTTCAGTTCGGCCGTGGCTTGCGCGTTCTCCTTGTCGCTCCTGACCAGACACTGATACATCCCTTTGTCCTTTCGCCCTACCGAACCTAGCACGAGGACCAGAGGGGCCAGCAATCTGATTCTCGTGTCCTGCGCGGTCAATACGGGTACGCCATCGTGCAACCACTCGACGCTCTCAACCGGATAACCCTCCACCGTGCAGTTCATAGTAGCGGACTTTCCGGAATTGATGATCTGTAAATACCGGGAAATGGTTAACGATTCATGCTCGAAACTTAATGCCCATGTCAGGATTTCAAATCGGGATGCGCGTGTTTCCGGTTGTAATTCAATAAGATTTCCAATATCATGTAAACATCCTGATTCAACGTTTTTGTTTTGGCACTACGTTCATTAACCCCTTGCCGTACAAGTTTTGTACCAAACATGAATACACGTGTCAGGCTCGTGGAATGAAGATTGGGCCAAACGTAAACGTCACGAGTCAAACTCGTGGAATGATTGTCACGGGTATTCATATTTTTCGGCTCGTATTGCCCGGATTACGTCGAGCTAAATGGTACGGCAAAGGGTTAAGAATTCTACGGACGTTGTTGTAAAAGCTCGAGAGACGAGATCTTGTTTCGGCTTAAGTACAAGCGCGGCAAAGGTAGATCTTGTATCTTTTTTTTTTCTACTAGCACGGAATTATTCGTGACTTATATCTGTCGCGAACTTACGAACGCTCAGGTTTTATTTCTAATCCGAACGAAGCGATGCTTTAAATACAGGTCGCGTTCTGCGGATGTTCTTGTACAAGATCTAGAGGCAAGGTCTTATCTCGGACTAAGTACAAGCGCGCCAGAGGTACACATTGTATCTTTTTTTTTCTACTATCACGGAATTATTCGAGACTTTTACCTGTCTCGAACTTACGAATTCTCAAGTTTCTCCTCCTAATAAGAACGGAGCGATGCGTCAAATACAGAATATATGCTACGGACGTTTTTGTAAAAGATGGTGGTCAAGACGTTGTCTTTGATTAAGGGGTTAGCCACCCTGATATTTTCAGAAAATAGAATTTTTTTCTCGAAGTTGATACTTTTTAGTACATTTTAAGTTACGCTCGAATACAAAATTCCGAAAGTTGATGAAATTGCAGTGGTCTGAACGGAGCGCTAAGCGTATTTCGCACGGCTAAACTCATACTTCTTTTGCGTTTTTTTCGAAACAACGTTTCTCACATTGGCGGCGGAACAAAAATATCAAAAACCACTTGTCCGATTTATTTCAAATTTGGTACACATATTCTTGATAAGATTATCTATTCCATAGCATAGATTATATCGATACGCTAACCCGTTTGTTTGTAATTCAAGTTTTAAGCTTCAATATTGTGGGCCAAACGTAAATCTTGAATTATAAACAAATGGGTAAGCGTATCGAAAAAAAATCCTATGCTATAAGATAGATAATCTTACAAAGAATATGTGTACTAAATTTGGAACAAATGGGACAAGTCGTTTTCGAGATTTGTGTTTCGCCAGCGTGAAAAATGTTATGTCGAGAAAAACACAAAAGAAGTATGAGACTTTAGCCACGCGGCATACGCTAAAAGCGCTCCATTCAAACTACTGTAACTCCGTCAATTTCCAGAGTTTTTGTTTAGAACTTGGCTTAAGATATTCTGAAAAGTACAAACTTCACGAAAAAAATTAGATTTTCTGAAAATTTCAGGGTGGCAAACCCCCGTAAGTACAAGCGCGCCAAATGTAGATATTGTTTTTTTTTCTATTGTTACGGAATTATTCGAAACTTTCACCTGTCGCGAACTTACGAACGCTCAGGTTTTCCTTCTAATACGAACGGACTGACGCGCCGAATAGAGGATTGACCAGTCAATACAGGGCGAACACGATCAGCCATCGCTGTAAGATTAACCTTGAACGCGAGTCAAACCGATCGAGACGTACCTGAACACGAGGCTGTATACGCGCGTTAAGCTTCGACGTGACCGACAGGTGTGTTTCTGCTCGTTGCTCGCCGACCTGATTGCTAGCACGACAAATGTACCTTCCTGCGTCCTGGGCGTCCACGCGACGGATTTGCATGAGGTCACCCCAGAGTTGAACTCGACCGAAGGACTCCACTGGTATCGAGTGTCCTGCGAGAACAGGATATCCGCTGTATTACGTTTCAGGTTGGGCCGAGGAACGCCATCGACAATGGGTGAGGCACTTTTGAAAAGCTTCTATCACGGTTTATGTTCAAACTTTCTATGTACACAGGGTTCGATTTCGAGGAGACGAAGCTCAAATGGATTTTTCTAAGGTAAGTCATAGAAATTCGGTAAAAGTAATGTTGAAAGTGTTAATACTGCGTTTAATGCGCATGGAGAGAGAATGAAGTGATTGTTACTGAACAAAATTTATATTGTTTATTAGGTGTTTAAAATCTGTCAATGTTTATTTTATACCGAGGCAAACCAAATAATGTTTCCTCGCACTATTTTCACATTAAATTTGTATTCAATTCTTTTATCATTCAAGAATCCTATTCAAAGCCAGAACGATGGAAGGAAAATTCAAGTGGAAAAGAATCGATTTCATTACGATAATTAATGGAATAATGATATTTATATTACATATCCTCTAAAAACTATTTTTCATCTTGAATCGTAACACCCATCTACGTAGAGAACTCGAATAAAATCTGTGGTAACAGGATATCAGAAAATATCAAAAACAAAGGGGACGTTGTAAAATATTTTTGTAACGTCGTTTCCGCTTTCCACGATCTTTTCAGCTATTTCTACTGGCGATGCCCCGAGACTTTGCTCGATGATAAGATTTTTGTGTTACGCTATATCAGAGTATTATTAACTTAGTTTCCACGTGAGTGGTGGAGTACCGGGGGGCACCAATAGCCGTGAGCATTCTTCTTTGCTTTATTACCCAGACCAACCGTGCGTTCTCACGTACGAAAGGATCGTCTTTCGTGAAAATGCTGTTTCGAAGAATGTTCGTGCCGAGAAATATAGATATTTCGCGGCTACCTCGTTTCCAGAAGTAAACGATGTTTTATTAAGCTGCCGGCATACGGAACGAAGATTACAGAGACAACGTAATTTTCCGAGCACGGTTTTGCGAAAACCCCGATTGGAATAGCGCGATTTAGAAACACGGAGTTCGATCGATCAACGACGCTCTGTTATTAACTTTTATTAGTTTTCACACATATTCCGCATTCTACAATGAACTATCGATTCCGTGTTTTATAACTAACTATAAGTAATTTAACGTTAATAAATCTTTACTAATGAATCGTAAAATACAGGAGTCTTTACAGGAGCTTTTATATATTTAAGAAACGCGTATCGATTCGTTGAAGTGTACAGAATATTGATAAAAACCACCGAAAATCGATAAAAACATTTGCAAAGCAATCAGATCTCGCGTTTTGAATCTGCGCTGCGAGTCAAAATATTTATCAACGAACGTTCGTGTGCAGAGCACGGGGCAATGTTTTCCTTCGATTAACAAACATTCGCGAATTCATTGTAACGCACGGAACGCAACGTGACAGCGATTAATCTGACAAAAAACTCAACGACAAAGGGTGCATATCGGTTCGGCCGGGTAGCAATGTAAAAAACTAAAACTTGCGCGCAATTATAAAAACTTCGCTCGTAAATAATTTTCCCCGGCGGACGTTTTCCCAAGCTAATTTCCCTAGCCAACACGCGGTAGCTTGTTCAGCGATAGCGTCGGATTCCCAGCTATTCTGAAAACGATGTTTGAGCGTTGTAGGTGGTGGTCTGGCCACGGTAATCTACCGACTTAGATTATACAGTAAACAATCCTCTAATTAAACCAACCGTTAACATCGCGATACCAGGTAAATTGTGGAGGTGGGCTTCCTTGGGCGGAGCAAGTGAGGTGAACATCCGAGCCACTTTCCGCGGAAATCGCGATCTGCGATCGCTGCATCAGCCTTGGTTGCAAGGATCCGCTCGGTTCTAGAAATCGTGCGAGATGGAGAAGAAAAGAAAAATTTTTTGTCCGATTCGTCTTTTCGACTATTTTATAAATATGTATTTCGGTTCGTAGTTTTGATGAATATTTATGAGGCGCGTAAAATTGAATTTAAGTCAGTGGCGTCCAATCCGCGGCCCAGGGTTATAACGAATGTGGTAAAAATACGAACGTAAAATCGTAAACTTCCTTAAAACATTGAGATCTTTATATACCCATTGTTTTGTTCTAACTCGCGCGGCGTTGTAATATTTTTTTTTAAACAAATTGCCGCAAGATGCTGTTAGTACACGCCTAGACATAGAGAGACTTAAAATATTCAGGATGCACTATTTAATACAAATCATCTAAACAACTCGCTTATTTTTGACGACAGAAAAGAATGCTTTAAACAAAAATTGGTTGGAAGGGGACGTGATCTGATGTTAATAGTTTTTTAAAAAGAAGGAGGACTATACTATAGATCATATGAAGGTCATCGCTGTTTTCTAAATGGAACGATACAATTTTGTATCTACAGTTTAAAAGAGCGATTTGGGACGAAAACAATTACGTGTCATAAGTGTCACTCCTGGTCATCTGCGATGGAAAATAATTTTGTTCAAATATTACTGCAATTTTCACGTAAATATTTTATTTACTTACTACAAAGATAAAGGAAGTATTACAAGTTCAAAAATTTAAGGAACAAGTGTATTTCGAGAAACCAACAATCCAAGACATGTAAGAACGAATAAGAAAAACTTGCTTACATAGCGATACATCCTGAAGAAATTCGACGTATCACGTTATCGGTATTTCAACGTTTTACGATATGGTTCAATATCCAATGTCGTCATTTTGAACACTTGTAGCACTTCCAGTAGGTAAATAAAATATGTACCTACGTGTAAAGTGTAGTAGAAATGCAGGGGAAATTTATTGTACATCGCAGTTGTCCTTGACTGACTTCTATGATAGGTCATTATATATACCTCGAAACGCTCTTTCAGATTATAGATAAAATATTGTATAATTCAATTTGAAAAAACAGTAATGCCCTTCATGTGACCTATACCTTTTCACCTTCATCAAAATTATTAATATCAGATTATCCTCCCCTTCGAATCAAGCCACTTTTGTTTGAAACATTTTTTTCTGTCGTCAAAACTAATCGAGTTAATTCAGGTGATTTGTCTTAAATGGCGCACCCTATATACATTGCGTTTTTTTTTAATTACTGATCGAAAAGAAGTTTATGATTATTACGCCACGGCAATGTTGAACATTCGTCAGGATGAATCTCATACATCGAACATTATTTATTAACTTTTTAATCAACAACTATCGCTCGAACTAGTATACCTAATTAACGCGCGGTCAGGGACAATTCTTTTTCTTCGAACATAACCCAGGCAAGCCAAATGTTTGGACACCCCTGATTTGAATAATAAGAGAGATCGTATACCCGTGACAGTTAGAGTAGCAGGTTCGCTTCTCCTGCGTTCGCCGGTCAAAGCGTGAAGAGTTAAACACGAATACGTTGCTCTACCATCCTCGGGTCTGGTAGCTCTGATGTGGAGGTTTCCTTGAGAAGTAACCACGAATCTTCCTCCTGTAACGATAATCGAATACGTAAATCCACAAATTCAAGTTTCAACGTATTCGGTGGCACGTTCGAGGGACTCGGTTTCAGAGCTTGCGAAAATTAGAAGCACGAACCGCACGAAGTTTCATAGAACTTCCGTTTTAATTACATCGTATTTTTCATTTAATTACGTGAAATCCTATTCGATCAAATTACTCATCTCGGCGCGGCTTTTCCGACAGTCATTGCACTTTTTAGAAAAATTCATTTTTTAATACAGCTTCACCACCTCGAAAAGCCCCGTTCGTTCTTTCCGGCAAAAGATACTGTTATGTACAAGTAGATTTCATTATGACGAGCAGGTGTGCGGGACTCCGGAGCAGTGCAGAACCCTGCAGACAGTCCGAGTTGAGTCCCCGAACTCGAATGTATGCTAGTCAAATAAATACGCTAAATTCCTAATCCGCGATTGAACATAACAGACACAAGGTTTAGTCTCGCGTACTTGTACTTGGTCCGATTCAAGACCTTGTCTCTTCATAAGATTCCGCTTTTGATGAGTATTATCTTCACAACGCCTGCATATCACTAATCAATTTACGGCGATCGACAATAAAAGCGAACCCCACCGCGAAATCCTGAAAACTAAAACTATGTTCCTCTCGCCCAGTGTTTACGTCCTCGAAGGAGGACTTTACTTCGATACCGGTACGAAGAGCGTCGGTGTATTTCGCGGTCAGGAATAAAGGTCTCCGCACACATAGTCGTAACGGCCCGGCGCCGGCCGAAAATTGTAAGGCAGCTGGCATCGTAAAAGATCTTTCTCTATAGGGTTTAAATGGCCCTGTTCCTACCCATCAACAGCGCCATGCCAGCGGCCTTACAATTTTCGGCCGGCGCCGGGCCGTTACGGCTATGTGTGCGGAGACCTTTAAAGCGTCATTTCCGCGGCCAGTCACATCGGCCCAAGGAAATAACCGAGATTTTTCGCAAACGCGACTCACGATACACCCCTCCAATATTTTCACTTCGATTCCAATCCGTAGGAGCGAAAGGTTATGCAAAATTCCCCGGCATCTGTCGATGAAACCCCCGTCGAATCATGGACGAGTCGTGGACCGTCGGGCGTGAAATTTTCAATTTAGCTCGGCCAGTGCTCTCGGACCGTCGATTTTGTGGACCGGACTCGGCGCCGGGCTACCGGGAAGTTCTTTCTCATCGTGGAACGAGCAACGGGGCTGCGGAACGGCGTACGTGACGGCTTCGCCGAGGAGATTTTCCGGCGGGGCGGCGGCGCGGCGGGACCGTCGTCTACCTGGATGTAACTATCCAGCCATCCGGAACGCCGTAAACGTCGCGTAATCCCGCGCGGGGTACCAACGGACCTCGACGCTCGTGAAAATAAGATTGAAAGCACCGGTGCGCGGGCCATTTTCGCCCGTTAACGATAGTCGGTCGTGGTGCGTGATTTTGTGGGTTTTACGTACCGATGGTAAATTGTCTCTTCACCATTTAAAAGCGATTTACTTGATTTTGTAAAGAAATTATTGAGAATTCAGGATCGATTGACTCCGGGAAGGGTTCAAAGTTCCTTTGTAGGGCGAAACTTTCCTTAAGTTGCACAAATTTCGAACCGGGATGGATAGGAAGAAATTTGGAAATCTACACGGAACGTGAGGTTATGTATGTATGTGCATTAATTTTATGTAAAGAATAGATTCGAGATTATAATGGAGAGATTTTTGGGTTTTACGTTCAGGTAAAGTTGGCTCTTCCTCCTTTAAGGCCATCGAGTCGATTTTGTAAAGAAATGATCGAAAACGCAGGATCGTGATTCCGGGAAAGATTTAAAGCCCCTTTGTAGCGTAAAACTTTCTTCGACTCTGAAAAATTGAGAATCGGGGTTGATGGGAACAACTTTGGAAACCTAGCGGAACACGTAGGTTAAGTACATATGTGCATAGATTGTATGTAAAAACAGATTCAAGATAGTAATGAAAAGATACCCTCTAAAGGTTGAAAGGTATAGCGTGTTCCCGGATCAAGCGTACGAACGGGGACCGAAACAACCCCAACCGAGGAACCACCCTCTCCTCGTTGAACGACGAAGAGCTAGAGAGTCGAGATTTCGTTTTTGAAGTCGCGTGTCGTGCGATCGAGGAAAAAACTTCGAAAACTGTCGATAAACCGTGACTCTCGCCAAAACTCCCTATCCCAACGTTCATCCAATGCTAGGGCAAGGCGAAGGGGGAAGGGGGTGGGGGGTGGGGTGGTAACAGGGTAAAATTCGCAGTTGGTACACGAATGCTAGTCGAAGTTACGGGAATACCGGCTATTTATCTCCGTATTTTTATTCCGCCCGCGAAGGCGATATTAAATTGCCCCTTTCGTGCCGGCCGCACCTCGTCGGCTTCTCCCTTCGCGACCTCCGCATCCGGGGGGTAGTCACCCCCTTCGACCTACAGCTACCAACCTTGTTTCCCATTTCTTTGCACGCGCACGGTGCACGTAGCCGTACGCTCTCGGTATCGGTGGATACCGCGAGTTACCCCGTTTGTTACGACAGTGTTTCGCAAATTGAGTTCTCGCGGAACTGCGAGTTCCTTCAGGTAGGAATTACGGTTGCCAGAGAAAATTGTCCCGACCGTTGAACAAGTTATGAGAAGAAACCGGCGAAATAAGAGGAAGACAGAATGAAGTTTGTGGGAATAATGAGTTTATGATAAAACTGATGAAACTATACGTTTTGGGTAAAACTGATAGAATGATTCTTTGACGAGATTCGATCATTATATTTTACAATGAAACTAGATCGAGTGAGCTCGCGATTAAAGCCGATCGATTAATAATACATACCACTTTTTGCGATTAATTTCATGCTCGAGTTCAATCTGGTTTCCGTAGCCAAATTGAATTGGGAAACACTGGTTCGCGGGAGTCCTGTTCAATATACGATAGGGAATAGGGAGTTCCTAAAATAAGGTACTATCGAAGTTGCGGGGAATTATTTGAACATTCCCGGGGTGAAATCTTCGCTGTGATTTATGGCGGATGATACGGCCGATGGCTAAGATATTAATAATCAAAGCGAACGGCCACGATATTCGTAGTTCGAATCATCTGATCCCTTTCGAAACTTTTCCACTTTCGCTTTGATATTATTATTTTTAATCAGCCCTCTCTCCTCTCGTTTATATTCGATTATGTACAGATTTGCTTCACTGTGCTCTCGCGTTCTTTACGTATGTCCATGACATATTTTTTATAGTAATTAATTTTATGTTAATTATAAATTAAATTTTTATTTTCCTCAATACAATTGTTTTTTCCTTGAAGTCACACGTGTAAAACTTTTCCCAACGCAATCTAGATCCCCCCCACGTCTCTCAAAAAACGGGGGTTTGTCAATGATTACTTCTCTCGATTGGAAATTACGAACTCTTAATTGCTTTCGTTTCGCTTTCACCAAAATGCTTCCTTGTCCCAGGAAAAGGGACACGATCGATGCCGTGTCACGTTCCTGCGTCCCTATCGCGAACCGTAACAATAAGTTCGCGCGACACAGCCAGGAACGAGAGATGGGGGGGGGGGGGGGCAGGAGGACTTCTTCGAGAAAATGAAAATGTGTCTTTCGCAGAATAGACAGCCGCAAGAAAGACGACAAAGCTGGGGGGAGAGTCGTTTGACAGCCGTACACGGCGAGCATCCCGACGAAGAAAAACTTCAAAAAGAATCGATATACCTTCGCACCTTCTCTCTCGCCCGTCGTCCTCCATCACGGGGGAGGATTCTCCGGGTGCGTGTGAGGGTGTGAAATTCACTGACATTGGATAAGACTTTGTCCTCGACGTCGGGCATAAAACACCTTCGAAATGATGGCATTGAGCGAAAGTATAGTTCTGCCTTTACGCGCACACGCGGCGAACGTCGACGTAGGTTATACGAGGCGGCAAACTTTTGTTACGAGGACTTTTCGCGAACATGATATTTCTTATTGTCGAGCAGCATCGCGACATTCGTCCCTGACCGTGTTTCTCTCTTCATGGAATTTTCTTCGAGAAGAGTTCCTCTTGGCATCTTTTAGGGGAATTAACCATTTCTGGCGTGAAGAGTTGCAGGAAATGCATTTTTCTAATATCGTTTTATCTATGTATAGAGTACCGAAAGTTTCGTGTAATTCGCGTTATCGGAGTGTCTTGCTATCTGAGACTTTCCTTTCCCAGATTGCTTTAGCAGATATCAAATATAAAATACATCCTTATCGTGCAAAAAGAGAGAATCGTACGACACGAGTATAAATTATGGAAGATCTCCGAAAGAGGTTGACAAGTCTGCGTTGCCGTTGCAAACGAGTAACCACCTTTTCCAAAATAGCTGCTAACTCGATCTCGAAATTAAAAGTCTGTTAATAAAGGTGGAAATTCGTTTGCAACTAAGATGGACCCTCGTCAACCTTTTGCGAGATCTTTTATAATTTCTACCTGTGTCGTATAATGCTCTTTTTTTATGGCGAGGATTTTTTTTAATTACCTTTCTCATCCTTACCGCGCTTTTTATCATTGTCTACTTATAAATTGTGATCGACGTTATTACATTATAGATATCGTTTTAAAACTATCACTGTCACGAACGGTAACGCAGCGATAAAAGAATTGTTGTGACGCGAATTTTATTTCTTTTCCGCGTGACATTTATCGAATAATTTACGACGAATTTTCTAACAAATACGTCCAACGCGTTTAACTCTCTCCGTCGTTACGTTCATATTTTCGCACGTACATTAAAATTGATCGATTTCGATGAGACTCGTGTAGTTTTTAACGAAGCAGATTTAATTTGAATCCCTACGCGTTTGCTACACTCTATCGCAAATGACGTTAATCGAATTTAGAGTTAAAACAATTTACTTTTCAAGTAATGATAAAACGTAATTCAACAAATCAACATCAACCTTTGGTAGTTTCGGTTAAACTTGATTTCATTCTTGACATTCCACCCGACTCGCCGAACGCTGTAGAATTTAGAAATTACGTAAGAAATGTTCAAATCCTTTATCCAGCATCACGCTTCAATCGGTTTCAAAGGCTCGAGCTCCGTAACAAATGCCTTTGCTTGATGATACGCATTCTTGGTTCGGTAACGTTCGATCCTTCGATTTAAACAAAACTATGCAGCTGGTTAATCCTCTCATGCATAATTTTTTCATGCGCTTTGTTCACATGCGTGTACATACATCTATAGGTTGTATTTTTGTTTATTGTCGTCGATGAGTATTTCTGGTAAACTTAGATCTCTTGGTTGACTGAGCCCTACGTTAGTCCCGAGGGGGGGGGGGGGGGGGGACAGATGTCACCGGGTGTACTTTAAAATTAAATTACTCTTATCTCATGCAATTTACGCATGCTATTTCTATTATATATTATTCTAATCATAAATTAGTAAACGAATAGATTCATTATCTAAATATATAAATATTGATGCTTAATAATGATGAAACATGATAAATGCAGATTATTTCTACTTTTAACAAATAATGTAGTGATGGGTGACAGGTGTACCCCACGCGGCCAACCACGTAAACAAACATGCGCGCGGCAAACGTAGGATTAGATACTTATTTCAAGTACAGATGCGAGAATAATACTGAAAATTGTTTGATCTGAGGATTTTTTAAAATTATTACAATAACTAAAATCGTGTTGCTATTTTTTGTTAATCCCATACATTTTTTTAAAGTTCATAATCGTAAGAATTGTCTGTTTACGGGAAAATTAATTTGAATCCACGCGAAGCACTAGTTGTTCGATAATTCCTTATAAAATCGACGTATTCCACGGATTATAAGTTCAACAAAAATATTATTACACTTGCCATACATAATATCCCAAGAAAATAATAATTAATAAAATTTACCATTTTTGAGATAACATATCTCGCGATTGGCTGCACCAATTTTGATCAAATCATACTCAAATTACTCATCTCGGGTCAGCACTTCCGAAAGCCATTACTCTCTTTAAAAAAATATTGCGTTTTAATTCGTTATGACCACTTCAAGAACCACCATTCGTTCTATGTTAAAAAGATACAAGTCCTCCTTCTCACCTACTCATACTTAGCCCGAGACAAGACCTCGTTTCTTGACCGAAATCTTCGATTTACCGTACACCTACAAAATTATAATTAATCCTCTTCAATGTAGGAACAAAAATCCGGATATAGCAAAACAAGTAAAACCAAGTAAACCGGAGGAGCATCCTACGTGTTTATTCGAACATCAACACGGTTAGGCGAAGCAAACGCGATACCTACGTCCCCGGCAAACGAAGAGGGTGCAAAACGCTCGACCTCGCGAAAACGAACCCACCACTGGTATAAACACGTATACCCGCGCGCGCACGTACACACCTATGCTGGGTGCAGCTACGCGCACTGACTCGCTGGTTCGGATCGCCCTGTACACGCTCAGGCATTCATGTCCCATACATATTTATGCCTCTTGGCTGCACGTAACAGGTACGCCTATATACAGGTATACGGGTACGTCTGTGCATCCAGGATATCATGGAGAACATCGCGTCGTGTCGGGGCGTGATACGTTTGTTTCGTAACTAGGCGGGTAACATTGTGCCCTACACGTTGAACCGAGAACACCTGCACGTTGGGTTCTACGTGTCTCCGTTCTTCGTCATCGTACACTCTCTCACGGTTATCACTGACGGCACGATGGCCCAAGAACACGAGCCTTCGACGTGGCCGTATCGCGCAAAGGTGCCAGCTGTCTGTCGTTAACGTAACGCCTCTTGTTATCGAGCACGGGCGTCTTCGATCTGCGGACGTCGCGGCGACGACGTTTGACGAGGACTCCTTTGGTTCGAAGGAGAATCTCGTTCGTTTTATCGGACGTCCGACGGATATTTGGAGAAATTGGGGTAAATGCGATAATGGTACTCGATGAATAATATGAATGTGATTGTTGTTATTCGTTTCGACCCAAAATTATTCCAATAAACGTCGTATGGTTGTAATAGGATTAATTAGAACCCACCCGAAGCAACGGTTCTACGATAATTCTTTATAGAATCGATATGATCTACGAAGAACGTAGTTTAATACAGAAATTATTGCATTCATGGGTGTAGCTAGGTTTTCAATCGGGGGGCAGGATGGGGGGGGGGGGGGAGGGGGGCAAATTAACAGACCATTTTTTTTAAATAGTTCTCTTTATATTATAGTCTAGACATTATAACAATGCCAATCGTCTAGTCTTCACAAAATCTGATAAGTATTTTCAAATTCGGCGCTATGTTTATTCCTCAGTCAGCATTCTTTAAACAAACAGTCACGCTCCCTGGTCCACTCGCTATCTTTCAATAGATGGTATCATTAACGGTAAGGCGTATCACGAAGAAGAATTTTTGTCTTTGCTTTGGATAAAATATTTTATGAAATGTTTCAACAGTAAATTAAATAATGTACAGATAGTAACCAATTGTACTAAATAAAACGATTACACGATTATGCTCGTTTCCCACTAAACTATTTTTAGGCTTAAATCTTATTTAATGTTTCGAGATAATTAAAAATTTGAATGTACAACTTACAAGTGTCCTTTTTTTTTATTTATATGTATACTTACATATAAGGAAATGGAAGGCAATTTTAGGCACAGAGGGGGGGGGGGGGGGGGGCAAGCACAATTTTAAGCACAGGGGGGGGGGGTGAGCCAAGCGCTCCCCTGCCTCATCCTTGCTACTCCCATGAATACATCTTCGATTTAGAATGTCGCCAGAAAATCACAATTCGAATCCCCGATTTCCCAGATTTACAGAACCCATCAGAGCTGAAATGAGAAATTTCAAAGATCGTCGGAGGAAGTGGTAGAAGTCAACGTACTCGACGCCGGACGTTCATAGTTTGCTTTCCGTCTCTTTTTCTCGCTTCAAAGCGGAACGTGGAACAATCGAAACGTTCTACCATCACGGAAATAATCGTGTCGCGAAGTTACCCGTGGTCCTCAACAATTTTCCACGTCGATCACCCTCTTTATCGCTGAATCAAAGCGTCCTTATCCACCCGTTGGCGCGGCACTGCAAACGTAATCAAACGCCGTTCATTCTAGTTCAAATGTGACCCACTAGAACGTCCTTGAGGGGGTCCGTGCGGTTCGGTGGTCGGCGTCACGTCAGACGCACGCTACGTCCATTTAAACACGTGCCATACATGAATCAGGATATCCCGGTCGGGATACAAATGGGAACGGACCTGTAGCAGGTTGGCTCGTTCTATGTAGGCGGTGCGTAGAATGGAGTCGGGCTGATTAAAACCATGCCGAGCGGGATCAGGCCTGTTAGGATTAAGCTGAATGAGATCGGCGTGATTATGGTTTCAGCGCGAAGGACTCTCAATGGGTGCCGCCAATGAATGAGGGGGTAGAATCAGTTGTGTCATTGATCCGTTGTAAATTTGAGGACCGTGACGGATGGTTTAAATCGAAGCCTTGCGGTTTCTATTTATAAAAGTTCGGCGCACTTGGGATTTATTGTTAGTAACGTTAACAATAAATCTGATTATTACGGGAAGTGATATGTTTATGCGAGTCAAGTAATGAAACGGGAGCAGAGTAAAGAATTATTTCGCAGTATTCTGCACATTTTAACGCGTTATTGTTATTAGGAAGTAGTTATGAAAGAAATTTTTGCGAAGCTTTGTTTAGTTCCCGCGTGTGGGAAACAAAGCGACGTAATGGTGTTTGTTAATTACGATAAAAATATTCGTGAGAACGAGCAAGTACATTTGGACACAGGTTAAAACGGTAAGAAGTGGTAATACAATATTTTTATCGAGAGTGACACGAATGAAAATACGTTGTTTGTTATGCTTTAAATGAATTTTTTCTTGTTTACGTAAACATCCGCCACCTAACCCGTGACGTAAAATGATCTGGAATCGTTTCACAGTAGAATAAGCTGACTAGTCAGACCGCTGATTATTTGAACGCTTATTGATCGTCGGCAAGGAATTACTGATAGTTTATATTTCTGTAATTAGTGATGCTTCGGACTCCTTTTAAGCATTAAAAATATACATAATATCTATTTTCAAGCACAAGATATGATAATCATATCCTAAGCATTGCTGAATATTTCTTGGAACGTTATCTGTCTAATATTTGAAACATTGCTGGCGTCGCGACGCACCGACATTTTTATGGACTGATAAGGGTTGGCGACTCAATGGGAAGCTTCGGTATATCTCTCATAATTGGTGCCTTGGAGCGAGGGCGAATAATGTTGACATTTCATTGTCTGATTTAAGCTTCGGTTATCCCGGGTACCTTGGTCTCACCTGAAAACCACCCCCTCCGGCGGTCACCAATTTATGTGAATTCGTATGCATATCTGTGCACACCTTTTTTATCTTTCTCGCCCATCTACCCAACTTAGTCATTTTTTTTACAACAGTTCATAATTCCTCGATTTCACTTAAATTAAATATTCCCGTACACAGTAGTAATGAAATTTTAAACCAAACTCTAAATATCATTAAATAAAACGTTAATGATATCTTTTTCCTAATACTTGGGTCTATCTCGACAAAATTCATTTAACCATTCACCCGAAAATTTGTATTCCGACTAACAAACAACGTATTTTCTTTTTTAAAGTGAAATTTTCTTTACTTAATACCCTTACTCGTTCTCCCTATGTATTATTATCGTAATTAGTCTATCTCGACTAATTCTAATTATCGCAATTTAAAGTTCAAGCGCTTCCGAAGTCACTTAGCCATTTGTACACATATCAAATAATAAACGGTTACTTCTTTCCCCGTACGCCGCGGAGCAAAACCTAGAGCTTCAACCGATCCACTGTTTGCAGTCGGGACTCCCTCGCACCGTGTACGAGCGTATATTACTATCTCCTCGTCGTATCCATACCGATGTCCGTCCGAGAATATTTCGCCGTGTTTCCACGGGATTTCCATATTTCTTCCTGCGCTGCCATATTTGTTTTCGCCATTCCCGATATTAAAACGCCGGAGTGGCGCGCGGCCACAGGACGGAACGGGCAGCGAAGGAGACTTCTCGTCCTGGCCCTGACGTTATCGTCGTCTCAACTACGAGTCCCGGGGGAACATCTTGGGTGACTACGAACGTATCCCACAGATGCTGCAATTCTTGCCCGTCTATGCGTGTCACGTGTACCAGGATTACGTGAGAAAGGGGTTTTACGTTCCACGGTCCGGATGTGCACCAATGTATGAATATTGCGCCACGAATGTTCGAATATTGTTACCGAAATTGCGCGTGATTGCGATATATTGTACGCTGAGTGTTTGCCGTTCGAATATAGTCTTTCGGACCGTTTGCGTTTGTTATGCACGCGTGTGCGTGTCGGGGTGATTAGTCGTCGCGTAGAATCGGGAAGGGTGTAGCGCGGCAGCGAGATTTATGCCAATATGGAAATATCGTGACGTCGATGGTAAGGACGTAAAGTCGAATTCGAACGAGCAACTTGACGTTTTACCGACCGATAGCGATTGAATGTACTATGCACTTTTCAGCGGTCATTCGGCCGTAGATGCATGGCTGATCAGTAGCACCCGGATGTTGATGCAAAATGTATTATTTTTATACTGACGTTAAACGGCTTTTGTGAAAGAAATGCGATAAGTATACGTGAAGTACACGTATAAAATTAGATACAATGATGCATTAACACTGAAACTACCGACGATTAATGTATACCTGTTTCTAGAATTTTTGTTACTATATTTGTCAATTTGTATATAGTTCAAAAGTATATGCTTGAAATTATACATGTTCACACTACTTAAAAAATAGATTTTCGTTCATATACTTTAAGATGATAAATTTGAGTAGCCTTAAACAAGAATTTCAAACCAGACAAAATGATCGGTCTGGTAGTTCTAGTGTTAACACATAAAATACTGCATTTTGCATAAACATCCGGCGTCTACTGATAAAAATATAAGGTCCTTACGCTACAATCTAACACTTCTATCTCAGTTATTTAATGTTTAACTAAGTTTTGGTTGCCATTCCAAACCGATTTATATTCTATCGATCGGTAAAGCGTTAAGAAGATTTCGGTCCCAGCGTTAATTACTCTAAATTCCGAATCAAAATTCTACGCTGTATTAAAGGTAATCAGTTTTACGAAGATGGGACCTTAGGTACAGAATACCAGAAATTGGCCAGCGGTGAAAATAGTCATCTCCAGTAACAACGGCGAATCAGCAATTTTCGTACTTGCACATATGAATTTTGAAATATTTTGCGACGAGAGAATTATGGATAGTGCGCATTTGTTATCGTAATAATTCGAATTGTTCGCCTTAAAGTTCTTATCTATGGTCGCGAACGATGCGGAAAATGCGATTTTCCGTTATAACCCTTTCATTTTTTCATGGACGTAGATCGCAATATGGATTCGATCCTTCGCAAAAATACACACCGAGTAAATTGTACCATCGAAACGTTGGGTTAATTCAAATTTTTAAAAACAACGCGACGCGATATTTATTTACTCACAGCGCACGGTTGTATCGCACGCTCTATTCGATTTGGTTAAAATTCAGTGATTTGCGTCTGCGACTAAAAATTTATAAACAAAACGGAAAATAAACAAAACAAAATCGAGGAAAAAAGTCGGAATGGCGTTGCACAGCTTTTATTCCTCGAGGGTGCTTCGAGGACTGTTTATGGAAGGGCACAGACGGAAGTCTCGCGCCATGGAAATGAACTTTGATATCCCTCGTTTTCTTCTTTTTTTTTTTTTTTCACCGAGACTGTTTTGGGGGATTGTTTGTGCGGGAACGTCGATAAAAGTTTCGCGCGTTGGAAATAAACGTTTGAACTTCTCCCGGATTGTTTCGCGAATTGTTTATACGAGGCCACGAAACTACGTACCGTAATTGAGATTAAGGTGTCTTTAGCGGGTGAGAAGTCCGACGTTTAAATTGCGCTCGAATTAAACGACGGAACGGCAAGAGATCCGGCGATTGTTTAGACGAAATTCAAACGGCGCGAACGTTATTTATTCTACCGCGGCGCTTTAATCTCGAGGGACCGTAAAAGAAATTGTCCGACTTAGTGCGCCTTATTCCCCTTATCAAACGGCGAACTGCAAGCCATGCTGGTCCCGACGGAAAACCACTCAACAACTCGGATATAAAATTTCACGAATCGCGGGAGAACGCTTCGTCCCCCTTTGTCAATTTCGTACGAGCCTCGATCCGAAAGGTAACGACCGTCAGCCTGATGAGAACGATCGTGCGCTCCGTCGACGACGTCGTCGTCCTCCCCGTTGACGGGTGGTACCCGACGAGAAACCGGCGAGAGATTGTACAAAGGTATAAAGCCGTGGAGAAAATGTGTTTCAGCCGCTTGTTGCAGGGAGGTAACGTGCATTCTGCGACTGAAACTCCTGGATGGCTGCGTACACCGTGCGTGCTTCGTGGTTTGAAAAACCGGAAAAAGGTCGAGCACCTATTTCCAGGCGCAGGGGTGGTTGGAGGGGGTGGGGCGGGGATGGCCATTATTAAAAGTATAAAGCCACTTCCCGGCGGCGCAACAGCGAGCACGAATTAAATGGAAGAACGATGGTCTCACCGGCCCGGCAACACGAAAATTTTCGAGTTTAATGAGCTTCTCTCGATCCCTCGATCTTGGTCGTCGATTAAAACACCCGATCGACGGCTTTTTTTTTTTATCGCGGGTAAGGTGTACTAACTCGAGAATTGGTGGTTTTGTCGTTTTGTATTTTATTTAGGGTGATTATTCTCGGGTAATGAGTTTGCCCGGGGGATTGAATAAAAGCAAGAAAAAATATAAAGAAAATAAATTTTCAAGCATCGATAGGGACTCAGAGTTTATTTTGGTTCGGATGATCGATATTATTAAATTACGGGAAGTTACCGATATATTTCTGCAAGTCTCTAATCAAGCGGGAACATCTAAGGTTAGTTATCGTAAACGCGATTCACCGTTTAATATTAATTGCGATTAAACCTTGGAATATACCTGACAGTTGATTAAATGAGAGAGAGAGAGAGAGAGAGTGATTCTCTCATCCGAGAAGCCATATGGCAGTCGTGAAACGGTATTTTAACTTTAATCCTGAAATACGCGTAATCGTAATTCTTTAATTAACGGTCGAGGCACAATAGAGTTAAAATTAGTGTCTATAGCTCCAGGAGTTCATAATACATTCGTCCATCGGATCTGTCTTGCACAAAAAATTCACGAAGCCCCTGCGCCGTCCATTTATTACTCAAACAATGGAAGGTTCGTATTACGCGATAAAAAAATTTACGAAAAATGGTCGTAAGCATTTTTCGCGTACTTTCCATAATAACCTTCGTCGATATTTGCTTTTGTCCAGAATAGAATCTCCACAAACAAAAGACCGATTCGTTCGAAGATTTCCCCGATAGCTTCCCTTTTCTTTAAATCGATTCGATCGGGGAATCCCAGACACTACCGCGTCTCGATAAGTAGCTTCGATTTAATTGTCGAGGATAGCAATGGATTCTTCCGGATTCTGATATTTCTGTCTGGTATCGATGGCCATTTTCGATGTACATTCTCGATAGAAGGTATCGTAGCTAGTTGTTCCCCACGTTATATAAGTATTCATTAATATTAAAATTCTGGATGTCACGATGCAAAAAGGGATCGTAGCTGGTTGTTCGGTACGTTACATGTACATGTTCGTGTTTGTTGACATCAAAATTGTGTGTCACGGTACAAACGGTATCATAGCTGGTTGCTCTCCGCGTTACGTAAGTGTTTCTTAATATCAAAAATTGTATATGTCACGATACAAAAGGTATCCTAGCTGGTCGTTCTTCGCGTTACGTAGCTGTTTGTTAATAACAAAATTGTGTACGTCACGATACAAGAAAAATGCAACGAAACGGGAAACACCATCGCGTTCCATCTCGAAATTCATTTTTGCTTCGTCCTCGAACAAAATTCGATTTGTACGCGTCACTCTCGCGGAGCACGGTTTTTCTTTTACATTCGAAAGGAGGTATTACGAATGCAGCGCTTCCGGATAAGCCGTGGCAATCTAATTGTCGAGGATGGCAGTGCCTCATTCGGCGTACAGCTGTTCGTGGCTTGCATCATCAATATTGTACTTCGCGTGTGCTCGTGACTTGTTTACGATTATTATTGCGGCATAATACATCGCTGAGATGAGTAAATGTAGCCGTGTTACGGGATACCATGACGCCGGGGGATTATGGATGGAACATCTGTCCGCGACATTAACATACGCTAAATTTTCTAAGTCCCGCGAAGGAGCGTGACGTTACGCGTGAACGCGGCAATTAACGTGGCGGATGATGGATAAATAATGTTTTGTCGATTCGTTGCTTTTGTATTAATCGATCGTTGTAGACCAAACGAGTCAATTATTTTGCGTAAACGTTTGTTTACCAAATTTCCATAACTGTAACACGCCTGATAGGATAATTTTGAAACGGGGTCGGTTCGAGATCGAAATTCATAGAAAATTTATATTTTCCAGGTTCACCCCGCAATTTGTTTTTAGAAGATCGTAATAATGGTTCGTTGAATATCTTTGGTTAAACATTTCTTAAGACTGATTTGTGTTTTTCTTATATTCCGAAAAGTGTACACTGTTTATTAATGAAAGCTTGAATATTTTATATTAAAAGTTCAAAGTTGTAAGAGTAATCGCGCCAGAGTGACAATGATTAAATTTATAACGCTTCCGATAATTAACTACTCATTCGGAATTTAATATAAGATGATGGTGTAATTATTTGTTAATTATTCGCAGTGAATAACGAGAATGTTTATTACATGGAGCACGAATAATACATATACGAAACGTGAGACGCCCTGTACATCGTAAATATCGCTGCCATTATTAATTCCCTGGCTCAAAATTCATGCCTCCAGCATTGTTACTATTTTGCAGCATTAACGCGCAGTTGATCCCGTTTTAACGCGAATTACAAATAACGCAATATTAATAATGAGGAGTCGGGCACGGTACCGGAGTCCGATATTCAAACAGAACTCGGTGCTCGGAAAACGTTTAAATGGCGCCAGTTCGACGACGAACACATATCGATATTTACGTATCGATACGCGTAGTCAAAGTTTCGATTCGACACTGTTGCGATACGCGCGCCCAATAATCAGGATAATGCTTCAATATTTGATAGAGATTTGGAATAAATTACACACAATTTATGGCGTAAATAGCATTTGGAGAGACACAGCGCGAACGACCGAAATCTACCAATAGATCAATGCAAACGTGCTTGTCCGTTTGATTATAATCTTATCAAATTTATAATCGCATCTTCAACTTTATTTAAAAATCGCTGAAATAATTAAGACCGCGATAACCATCGCGCGATGCTTATATTTTTATCCCCTCTCGCATCCGTGAAAAATTGTTCTTCTTTCTGTGTATTTATGTAATCTCGAATCTTGAATTATAATTTTCTTACCGTATTTTTTATTTTATTGGAACTCTAATCGTTATTACTGGCGCTTGTTGATACTCCACGATTTAGATTTATTCGTAAACCCAATTGACGAGAATCGCGTCGATGGCAGTCAGTATTAAATCTTTATCTCATTTAAAATTTATTAATTTTTTTAAACGCTTACCGGTGTCCGTGCTGCCAGGCAAAAGAATTGCGTCGTCGCGGAACCAAGAGGTGACTGTCAGATGTTCCTTGACATCTTCTCGTGCCGTGCAGGATAGAACCGCGTTGCATCCCTCTAGCACCGGAGATCGGTTCACCCTTACGTCGTAACCTGGTACAGTCAGTACTGAAACAAACAAAAAATAGACTCGGTTAAGTAACGCGTACCTTGAAGATCCTGTACGCGCTGCGACATATTCGTTGTGCACAATTAAATCCGCATAGATTAAAAAAATATCTTCGAACGTTTCTCTGGGTATATTAAGAAATTCCGCAAGTCCGGGGAACTATAAATCAGCTCGAAGGAAACTTATTTAACGGGACGACACTGTTTTAACTTCGTTACATTATTTACATAAATCTCTTTCTACCGGGTTATTTTTCACGAACCCCGACGTTGTTTGGTAACACCATCGAATATTGGTGCTCCATGCAGAAGTTATAAATCACCCTTACAACGTGACATCCGTTCTTTATTCGACGTAGTTCTCGCGATAAAAGTCAAGGAGATGCTTCACGTTGAATCGATGAAATCACGAGAATAATCTTAAATAAATACTTTAGAGTAAAATGTAAGGGTTAACGTCAAATCAATTGTAACGCAATTTTAAGGAAACGCACAGTCTGCTGGGGTACGGAGAAATAATTATTTGCCAATCGAAAGTTATTATAAAACGGTGAAATCATCCATGCGAAGGTTCTTAAATTTTTAACTTATTCTTTTGAACGCAATCGCAATCGAGCGATCGTTAAATACAGTAAGACCCCGCTTAACGATGCTCCGGTTAACGCTGTTTCAGTATTACGCGGTAGGATTGGGATTTCCCGAAGTAGCAAACGATTTTGTTACTTTGTCACTCGCATGCTGTCCCGCAGTACGAACGCATGTTTGTTGCGTCACAGTTGTGTGGAATTAATGCTTCGAAATTCTGAATAAGAGAAAGGTTATATATATTTAAAACTGCAACGATTCAATACAAAAACGCCTCAACAAATATATTCGTCTTTCGACTATGACTTCCGACTTTGTCATTCGCTCTCCGGCCTTCGACACACGCCCTTCGACTCTCATCCCTTAACCCTCGATTCTCGACTGCGATTTTTTTACTAAAAAGTTTACTGTTTTTAGGCCTCGTCCCGCTGTGCCCCACTCTACGCCTCCACACACACGTACAGTGACTCACAAAATTATGTATACACTGTTCGAAAACAAAAAGAAACACTGCGAATACTGTACATAAAGTAAAAATGAAAGGGTAAAAACAAGAATTAATATTTCGTAGGCCCTCCGTGTAGGTCGATCACGGCTTGCAGACGTCTTGGCATGCTTGCGACAAGTTTGTGGATATATTCGGGGCGAAGTTTGGTCCATTCCTGTTTGAGCCGATCTCTTAATTGTGATATGGACGAAATTGGGGTCTCATGCACGCGAACATCCAATTCCGCTCATAAATTTTCTATAGGGTTCAAATCTGGCGATTGCGCCGGGGGTTGCATGTATTTGGGGACGTTGTACAGAAGCCATTCTTGGACCAATCTTGATTTGTGTTTCGGGTCGTTGTCCTGGTAAAACTTGAAGGTTCTTGGTATACCCATTTTGTCGGCACTTTGGACGAGATTTTCTTTTAAAATCTTCAAATATGCCTCCTTATTCATATTTCCCTCAATAAATACTAAATTTCCCACACCAGACGCCGAAAAGCAACCCCAGACCATCACGCTTCCACCGCCGTGTTTCACCGTTCCTCGTAAATTAGACTTCTTGAGTTCTTCATTTTTTTTCCGCCATACCATAATCCTGCCATCTGAGCCGAACACATTGTATTTGCTTTCGTCGCAAAATATTACATTATTCCACCAAGTTTCATCCTTTAAATAATGATCACGAGCGAATTGTAAACGTATTTTTCTATTCCGTTCATTTACAAACAGTGTCTTACGAGCTACCCGGCCATTATATCCCTCTCGTCTAAGAATCCTGCGAATTGTTTCGGGGTTCACATGTTTATTGCATTCCGCCGCAATCTCGGTGGTAATCTTCGGGGCACTCAACTTCGGATTGATCTTCGTTTTTCGGATTACCAGTCGTTCTTCACGCCCATTCAATTTTCGCGGGCGGCCTGCATTCGCATTTTGGTAGTCAATCCGGTCCTGATTTTTGAACCGTTGTACGACTTTTTGAACCGTCGATCGTTTCACATTCAATAGTTCACTGATCTCTGTATAGGACTTACCTTTTGCCTCGTGATACACTATCAATTGGCGAATGTCAAAACTTAAATTTTTACCTCGTGGAGCCATTATAATGCTGCGTCAAACACGTCTAATTTTGCACGTTCACCATAGAATTTCTCGTGACTACCGCGTAACAACGGTTACCTAGCAACGCGTAGATCTTCGATTTTTTCGAATACGAGAAAAACCCATTCTGGAGAATAAGTACTAGCTTTTATCGCTGCAGTATGCGTTATATTCGCAAGTGTATACATAATTTTGTGAGCTCTTTTTCTTCGATGTTTTCGCAAAGTTGACTGTTGTGTTAAAAGTTCTGTATCTACAATGACCAAAGTTGTACTTTCTATGTTGTGTATGTTCTGTTCTTCAAATAAAATTTTTCCAAATTTTTTCCCGTTATTTATCACTGCAGTACGAGCGAGAAAAACAAAAATTGGTAGGTGTATACATAATTTTGTGAGTCACTGTACATTCACACCCATTCAACGCTCACACTGCGTGCCTTCGGCATTGCATACTTCCTAATATTTTTACCACCTCACAGTTGATTTTTGATCGGTCAACAACGTTATTGTGTGTGTAAGAACATAAACATAATATTTTACCCGTTAGAGTCGTTAGACGTTGGTTTTAATAGCTTCTTATTTACATGGCGATGTAGGCCTTGGTGGTGGTTGTTAAAATTCACTCCCCGTTTTTATCTGTATGTCGACGTGTCGACTCAAATTTGGGTCTTCTTCAGGACAAACCTTTATTGTAATGTTAGATTATTAAGTTTAGTTTTAAGGGAAGCTCCTTTTCTTTAAATTTCGTTCTGTAAGAAAGACTTTAAAAACTAATGAGAGTAATCTAACATTATAATAAAGGTTTGTCTTGAAAAAGAGCCGAATTTGGGGCGAAACATCGACATAAAGATAAACCACGGACAGTGAATTTTAATAACCACCTCCAAGACCTATATCGCCAAGTAAATAAGAAGCAATAATATTTTATTTTATTATGATACTACGTGTTAATATGACCCCATTTAACGCTGTTTCGTTTAGCGCTGGCACTTATTGGAACGTATTCCGCGCGTTAAGCGAGGGTATTACTGTATATAAGAATATCTGAATAATAAACGAATTATCCGTATAAAAGTTACATCGCCTCGAGAAATCAATGAAACCGCGCAAGAGAAGAATTGTTAAGCGTCAAGATTGAAAATATAGCGAACTCACGTTCGACTTGGCACGTTTACCACTAAATCGTGTTTCCAAAATGAGACGCGTAACGGTGAGACGTCAAACTTGACACTACCATTAAAAGCAATATCGCACCACCCTGTCGCTTCTGAGAATAAATGGAGCAGCGACGGAACTGTTGGAGCTGAAAATGAATTCCCGGATGTGGTGCTAATCTTATCTCCGCGCGAGAATTTACCCGAACCGACGCTTTCCTTGGCCCCCTCGCCCCGCCAAACCCCTGTCATGAGTCCCTCACCCCCGGAAAACCATTCTGCGTACAACCGGAGGAAAATTTAAGGGATCGAAAGTTACGAATGATGGAATCCGTCGTCATGGTAGCGAACGGTACTCTCGTAAATTATTCACTCGTTATTTTGTCCGATAACGGTAATACTAATTTCCTTAATTAGGTTTTAAATCGTCGGTCCGTACAAATTTCCCGTCGGTTCGCGTAAAAGTTAAAAATATTATTAATTTCAATAACGGTGGAATATTTATTCGATAATACTAAATCTAGAAAACTATAGTACGTTACGGAACGTTATAAATAATAGTTTTTATTCCTGCCTCGGTGGTCTGCAAAATATTCCTCTGAGTTTTACCTATCCGCAGGTGTAAAGACGTTAAAAATCACTAGATCGATATACTAACGAAAGAAGATTCCATGTTTTATTTGTTAAAAAAGTATTCCCATTGTTCTAAAGAAATAGCTATTCTCACTGTCGGGCGAAGGAAGAATTTTCCACGAAGCATTTACGGGGAAAGCGTTAAGAAACCACTGGCTATGTCCTGATAATCGAAGGGATTAAAAAGATTAAAGAGACATTGTTGATACACGCGTCAAAAACAAACGTTGAAAGGAAGAACATCCGCTCTTCGTCTCTCGGTACATTTATCTTATAAACTGCGAGACTCGGACGAACGTGCGGGAAGTGGGAAGAGAAAGGAGCTGGGGGGGAGGTCTTTATTGAGTGAACGAGTGTATTCAACGAAGCCAGTGATGGCTCGTGGAGAGAGAATAAAGGCAAGTGCGCGATAAAAGGTTTAAACAGTCGGACAAGAGAAGCTACTTTTCGCGATTCCGCGTTTTCACGGAGAAACGGCGAAGTTTGCTTTGTACAAATAAGCAGCCGCGAATCGGGCCGATTTACGGTTAGAATTTTTTGCGATCCTCAACCTCTATCAGCTTTTAAATAGTAGTCAATATTATTAACGAATATGCTTTAAATATTTTGGTCGTTTTTTGTTTGGATTCGGGCCCGATACTTTATAGCGGTGTTTATTATACCAATTTATTAAATGTTCTGAGGTGCAATACGATTGGGCTGTAAAAGAGCAGAAATTCAGATAACTAAAATGTCAGCAAAAGAAGCAATAAAAATTATTTTATATTAAATTAAGCAGTTTAGTTCTCTTTCTATATATCTTTTGAACTGTGTTTGTTTTCTTTTTTCAAATCACCGCATTATTGTTATTATTTAACAATTTCTTGCTGATTTCTTCCTCGGTACTTCAACCGTCTTTTTCTTGCTTTAATTTTTCTCTTTCATTAGCACCGTGTTTTTTGTCACGGGAGGGATCTTATAATTTAAGTATGCTTTGGTGGCGCAAGCCCAGAAAAAGGTTGAGAGGCACTGGCTTTATACGTTTTCAGGTAAATGTCTACTCGTAGAATCGAAACGTAGAGCTTACCTCCAAAACACTCGAAAAATCACTTAATCTTTTGAAACGTTGCGGAGATAAAAATTAAGCAGAATTTTAATGAAAAAACTTGCAATATTACCCACCCGGCTTACACGCTTACCGGATGTTGCAAACTTCGGATTCGCGGCTAATAGAGTCCGGCTGTAAAACCATTTTAATTTTCACGGAACCATTGTAAGTTCTCCCACTCTTTAAAATACCGTCGAGTATGAATGAAACAAAAATTTAATAAAAAAAGCCGTTCGATATTTCTGTACGTAATTACGCGTTTACCGGGTGTTGCCAATTCCGGTTTGCGGCTAATTTAGTTCTCGCGGCTAAACCACTTTTATTTCCATCGGGCTTTTCCGTCGACGATGAAATTTCTGTCTTCCCGCGTTGCAAATTGCAATATCCCTTCGTAAATCGAAGATAAATGGAGTAAGTAAAGTAGCTGTATAAGTGTCCGACAGGTCTGATCGCGCTCGCAACTTCTACGAGGATAAAAATAAGTTCGATTGAGTTTAATCGACTGTCGGAACGTAGCCCGTGGAGATGGATATCCTGATAAGCTGATCGAGTAGAGACGGCGGAACGCTGGAAAAGACAGATGGATGGGCAGAGAGACAAATATATCATAAAACCTGGAAGCCGTAGAAGGAAACGAGGAAGACTGAAAATTAACCCCGTAACTGCACACTGGGGCCCCCGTGACCCCGAGTGGTCTCAATTTCTCTATGTTCGTCTCGTAACCTCCTTTATCGATTATACTTCATTCTAAATTCGACTCGTATAAAAATAATTTAAATTCTCTCCGTTGTGTCTGAACCTATACATATAATCGTACTAAAGGAAGATAATTTAAGCTTAACGAAGTAATTTTTATTTATTAGTATTTTTATTTATTTTATGATTGTTTGAACAAGGTGAAAAATTTATCAACGAATAAATTATACAGCGAACGAGTAAGGAAGAAGTGATGACGAAAACTCGTAGAAACAATGTGAGCTGAAGCAGATGCAAAAATATAATTATTACCGTTTTCATTTTTACGTGAATGTATTAGGTTGGCAAGACTAATTTCGGTTAATTACAATGCCCTACATGTGTCGCAATCGAAAATACTTTGTTGCCAACCCAATAGATTTGTTTGATAGGGTCTAAAGATTGTTTCCACAAAATTGTAACTGCGACTGTTTGCGACTTTGGGAGTTATCCAATTTTTTCATCATTTTCGGTGTCGCATCTGACAGTCAAATTAACCATATCTTTATTTTTATGAATTATGCGTCGAAAGATAAACTTCTTGAACGAGACTGACAATTCTCGTTAAACCACACTCTTTTCTGAATCAAATTATTCTACGGTTAAAGCAGTCCGCGGTTAGAAATGTTTCAAAAGAAGTGTCCCAATTTTTCAAACTCTCATAACTCCTCGAAAGTCGAAATAAAAAACCTCCAAAAAATTCGGACGACTTATCTCACCTCTCTATCAAACAAATATGTTGGTTTGGCAATAAAGTATTTTCGGTTTCGACACATAGAGCATTGTAATTAGCCGAAATTACTTTTTTGCCAACTCAATATGTATGTATGTATAACGCAGATAGAAGTGACTTCATGGAATACAAAATTCAGCTATCCAAACACCGATATACGCGACGTTTGTAATAGTAACAGCGGACGGAATGAAATTCTTTCCCCCGACCGTTAAAATAATCACATTTCTTTTTATTCGTTTATAAGGGGAGCAGATGGAATAAGATTGTTTCTTAAACTGCCGTTTCGCTCGTACTTAGCTCTCTCTCCCGTTTAACTCCTTCATCGTTTGCAAGGTAAGTGATTCGTTTACGCCAGAGAGTGTGTGCGCTGACGAGGGGAAAAAAAAGGTGGACAAAAGATAGGCGGAAGGGGGTGGTGTTAAAGGGGGGTGAAAAGATGGATGAACGCCATCGCGCGATAGCGTTGGGAAATTGGACTGAAAATGAGGTACATCGACCGGACGTTTTTTGGAGACTCACTCGTGCAACGTTAAATTACCCTCATTTTAATAATAACGAAGGGGTTGAACGCTCTGTTTATATTATAGTTTCGCAAAATTTCCCACCGTGAATCCCCACTGTCCCACCCCGGTACCCCAAAGAAATATTTAATTTCCGGCGACCGCCTATGCAAATTTAATCAACTCCCATCGAGCTGTGGAAAAATGGGAATAACTTGTGAACATGTCACGCGTGTGAAGAGTATGCGTGCGACCTTGGAGGGCAAAAGTATGCTGCGACGAAATTAAGTAAATCGGAGTGGAACGAGGAAAGTTTCCCTCGAATGAAATTAATATCCGTTGGCGCGATGACTTGCGCGAGCAAACTGTTAAATTGTTAATAGAGAAACGAAATTGATGTATTCGGAAATTACTGAGCGTTTAATTGGATCGCGGATTTGATATATAATTCAAAAGTGGATAGAATTATTTCCAAACGCGTTACGTTTTACGATCTTGGCTCTTGATTGTTTTACCGAAATATTGAACGGAGATGTCGGATCGCGTTTAACCCTAGATTACGATAGTATGGTAAAATCTACGATCTGATTATTCAAATTTAATAAAGCGGATTTTTCTTCGTTGTACTCCATAATAGTATCAATTATTTTTTAAACCGTAGTTCATACAAAACGTAAGTGTTCCAAAGATTTGCTCCAAAATATCAATAAACAATATTTCTCCAAGTTACGCAAGGTTTCGTTTGGGTAGGAAATTTTAATTCACAGAAAACTATCGTAATCTAGGGCTAAGAGAGTGGACAATGGAGAATCACCAAATCCAATGCAGATCTCAAAATGTTTAATTCCTGTAAAATCAGAAAAAAGCTGGAAAAAGTGTACGGTACGCGAATCAGAGCTCCGGAGTGGACTGTGACATTTGAAATGCGTTTAAATTTTTAATCCAGAGCAAAAGTTGAAACTTGAATTTTCGGAATACTTCAAGGATATTAAACGAATTCAGCGATCGAGTCCGATGCGTACCGTTTAAAATTAACGAAACAGTACGAACAAGGGTAGATTAGCGAATCTATCTGAAAACGTATTTTTAAGAAAGTACCGACACGAGAGGCCGAATCCTGAAGATCTCGCAACCATATGCCGGGTCGAGTTGGATCGGCTCTTTCGACGTCGAAACGTCGAGAATAACGGGGTCGTCGCGACGTCGGAATCGCGTCTCGGAGATGCCGAAAAATTGCTGAAAAATATCGCGAACGACGATGAAATCCCCGCGAAGCAGCGAAGGTGGAGCCCCGAGGAAACGAATCGTGCAAATGAAGCCAATATCCGCGAATCTCCAGCCAAGCGGGCAACGATATTTTCGCAAATTTGCAGAATTCCTCGGGATTAACTTTTCGCCGTTTATACCGATCTGTATACATATACAGCTCAGGCGTCTATTTCGCCGGCGATGCGAGGGAACGTGCACGCGCTCTCACCTGCGATTCCTCGATTCCTTCGGGGTAAATCGAAGCGGCGTGTGCCGGTGCACGAAATCGAGCTTATCAAAACTGAACGCGTCGTTGGAAAATATTCAAGAGCGTCGTTATCGCTACTCGCGTGCTGTACCGCCTATGGTCTACGAATGGAATAGGAGTCTCGATTGTTTTAGCCGAGGGGAATAATGAGTGACCAGCGGACGCGGCGGTATTTCGTTTTGTCGTGAAAAAAATATTAGAATTGTTGTGTAATCAATTTTATTACGAGCGATTGCACGGGTCCGCGAAGGAAGGGTGTAGTGGATTGATCCGTAACGCAGTGTATGAATTTGTAAACAACTGAGTATTTGGATATATGTGACCGTTCACGAAGAAATCCACTTAGCGTGTCAAAACATCATTTTTGAGTCAAGACCGGAATCCGCGAATTTGAAGGGTGTAGAATCGTGTGGTGCCATTCAAAATGTAAACTAATTTATTAATACTGAAAAACTTACTGTAATTGCTCAAAAGTACGATCAAAAATACAGTACCTTATACAAAAATATTTCATTGAAATGATGTTTTGACATACTGATTGGTAGTCCAAAATATTGCCAGCGCCCCAAATTTGGGGGGGGGGGGCAAACGGAGTTTTGAAAGTTGACCGTAACGTGATTCCAGGAAATTCCTCGAGGGTCTAAGGCCGATATTCACCTATGGGCCCCCTCGTCCTCGGGCCTAGATAAGTACCTGTTTATTCTTCAACTAAAGTACGAGGTTGTTTCAAAGCATCGTGAAATGCATCCTTCAATTCTGGGCGAAAGTTTCTTTTCTTGTTTGCGACTCAACAAGAATAAAGAGACAAGGTCTTGTCTCGTGCCAAGTACAAGTACGCGAGACTGGACCTTGTATCTTTTCTGGATATTATATTTCGAAGATTTCGCATGAGACGGGTCTTGTTTTCGTTGAAAATAATGGTACCCTCCGGAACATTTCAGTCAATTTCTTTTTCAGGTACACGTAATCAGGAACGTGTGTTCGAGGATAGAGCGCGCAGAATTATAAACGAAGATAACGAACAAATTATGCCTCGTATATTAATAAATATAGGGATTTTGATTCGCGCGAGGAACTTTCCTCTTTGTTCAAAACGCCAACGCTTTTGTCTGAGGAGTTAGCCATGGAGCGAATGCTATGGTAGACGCACGTGTCGCCACGCTTGATATTATTCCTTTGTACCTGTTTCAGGTCTTAATAAACATCACTTTGTTTGTGTTAAGAATACAATGTAAATTCGCCGGTTTACCCCACAAAGAGGTACTGTTGTTTATCACTTTGGAGTAATCTTATTTAATTAAGAACCAAACCACAATATTGGCAAACTTTCCAAGATGTATTTGCGCAACATTGTCATTTATCAACACGTGTGTACATACATTTACAGGTTGTATTTGGATTATAATGAAACAATATCTAACAAACAATTGAGGCGGTTAAAGGTAATGTGGTGCAAGTCCAGTTTTCGAGAAAATTTACTTAAGCATGGCATGTCATTCCTAAACAATGAAATTATCAAAAGGCAACGTGATTTAAACTGCAACTCATAATTTCTACCACCAAATGGCGAAACAATATTGCCTGGAAACGAAACCGTTCTTTCGTTAACAGGCTAAGTGGAGTAACTCCAACTACTTGAACTCTCGTATAGAGTTTTATCAGCAGTAAACTTTTCTGTATCAAACAAATGTAGATCTAAGATCTTCTGCGAATTCGAATTACATTGTAACATTTGTACTTACTATAATAAATAAATAAATATTTTGGAAATTTTCTTCACGATAGCAGTCTCATAGCTTCCTAAAATATTTGATTCAATCACTCACACGATTATTTCATCTGGGAATTTATACTAGAGCTTTTAGTAAAATCGTTGTGTTTCACGAATTGAGATTCATGTGACTTACACCACTTTGCCTTTAACTCCCCCAATTATAACTTCTTACAAAAGAAAAAACAACCGGTTTTTACTTTTTGCAACGTAACGGAATTTTGTTATCACCTGAAAGTTCCGTATTTCGCGACTACAAAAAATTGTTAGTGTCGACGTACGCGTACATGACGTATGAGAGGGTTAATTATAAATGAGAAACACGAAAATGTCAGTTAGTTTAAGAAGACTGAAATTTGAGTTTCGACGATGCGACGGTCACTCCTTGACACTCGCATATACTCTTTACAGTTTCCGCATAATTTTTCACGACCATCCATCTTGCACTTTCCGCCCCTTTTTACCCTAGACCAGTTTCATTGATAAAGTGGAAGAAATAAGGGAAAAAGAGGAATGACCACGATAGGGAAGGGTCTTTCACCGGAAACAGGTAATCTTTCATTGTGCCAGCCCATAATTCTTTTTGCAACGATCGTTACGCTATGCGAGCGAACTAACTGTATTCTTTTTGTTTAATTCGCTCCGATTTATTAAATTCAATGAAATCTCGCGCTTACAATGCGCCCCTGCGGAATCTTCTGAGGCCCCCGAGACGTATATCACTATAAGATAAAAGTTTCTGCAGTTTCCTGTCCGAAGGCATCATTGGAAAACCTGGCCCGATAAATAATCCGATGCCCCCCCACCCCCCTCCTCACCACCCCCTCGTGCGTCGAAGCTCCGATCTTCGAAGTTGAACTCCGCTTTATCGAAAATCCCATCACCAATAGACGATACGTCTTCGATCTCGTTAAACGATTCTATTCCGTTCGCCGAAGTAGTTATTAAAGAGCAATTGGATTTGAAGGGCCGCGAAGTATTATCGAACCGAACGCGAGATATATAGAGAGAAACTTTGGGATAGTCAGAGGTTCTTGGTAATTTTCCGATACTAGAATCCTTTACGAGGATTTGTGTCCAAACGAAAGTACACGTGTTTTACTCAAGATAACGCAATGTTACACTTCGTTGATGATTAACGCAATATTTACAGTTACTTTCGTTTCTAGACAAACTTCTGACGGAGATTCTAGTATTAACACTCTTTCTACCTCGGTTTTGTGTATACCTTTTTCGACCAAAACGTATTTTAGATCCAGAAAGAGATTCGAGGAAAAAGATACCACACGATTAATCGAGCAGCCATTATACGAAAAGTAAAAAAATTAATTGAGGAAAATCGAGTAAACAAATGATAATAATTTTAAGCGAAAATTTCAGAAAGGTGTCTTCGACACCTTCGGTAGAAATAGTGTTAAGAAATTAGTGGAAATTTGTGACTATCAAGAATTTTATTGAAAATATTCCATAAAAGAGAGAAAAAGGAAAAGAATGAACGAGAAAGAAATATCTCATATCCTTCTCGAAGAGTAAAACTTCTCAGACTTATTTTTGTATGTACACAAATTTCTTCAATACCCTACCACAGAATTATAAAAACCGTTTGATCATCGTGATCTTGACCGAATGTCCTCTCCCAATAAAAATCCTACTTCCCAATCTACAAATTAAATTAACCAAAACACGACCCTAGACGGTTTTCCCCCGCGACACCTAAAATTCCCCCGTTCCTCCGTCAAAACTCGTCATCGAAAGATTCCAAGGTGGACGAATATTCCCAGAGCCCCACGGTTCCCGGTGAACGAGATTCTTCCGCCCTCGGGTAGGGGGGGGGGGAGAGACGCTCGAAAAAGGGAAACCAGCGACAATGGCATCTCTCTTCGGGAATAAGTCCTTTGGCGGACACGAGGGTCAGGCACGATGTAATTTCAGATAAGTTCTTCGTCGCCTTTCACTCCTGTGTCCCACCTCCGTGTAACGCGAGCGCTTTTTTCTCTCTCTCTCTCTCTCTTCTATTCAGGCTACCGTTCGTCGGGGAGTAGCGCGACAGTTCAGAGACGACGAGGGGCATGGAGATCCGCTGGGTTTACTCGTCTAATTAAGTATGTCTTTTCGAGGTATGCGAATTGTACGCGACGCGAGACAGACGTACGTACGATTCCGACTCCGATATGGCATTCCCGTCGCGTTTAAGACGATGATACGCCATAAGCGGGGGTTCAGAGTAGCGAGAGATAAGCCGGGGAGAAACTGGCCACTAGAGATTCTAAGCGGTTTTTTCTGAACCATTGGGAGAGGTACGTAATCGCATTGCCGAAACGCACCCTTCGGTTTGGGTTATGAAAAATTGACGTCCCTGGATGAGCGAGCGTGGATCGAATTAGAAGGATCTTAGAATTGTCGCTTCCCCTGAAAGCACCATGCTTACCGATACGTCGCGGCTTCCGTGCAATATTAGGAGGTTCGCGTGACTCAACGACCGGTAACTTAATCCTGGGGTTAGTGCTGGGTCAGTCGGGACCCCAATATTATTATATTTTTTGCAACACGGCAGCTCTGGTGTTTGCTGTCATTAAATTTATTTAAAAATACATTTTATTATCGTTCGGATACTTGTTTCAGGAAAATTTTCCACCTTCCCCGTTCGGCGGTATATGACCGCTCGCGTGGTCTATTGTCTAACAGTTGCGTTTTTTCATTTTTCAATTATATTTCGTTTGTGTTGAATTTATTTCTAATAAATATCGTTCTTCACGACCTTGTACGTAACTGAGCATATTTCACTTTGTAAAAACATATTTCAAATGTACTTAGTAACCTCAAATCATTGTGGGGTTCCCATGGACCCCAGAAGTGTCGCGCGTTACATAAGTGGTTCTAGGGTTAATACGGAATCGTCGTGGATTGATGTAGCTCAGGTTTGAGTGAAGGTGCTTGATTATAACAACAAGTAACAATATGCTCAAATTAACTTATGAATAACTAATTGTAAAACTTTGTTCAGATTACAGAGTTAACTTTATGTTCACCGCAACAATTCTCCAGTACAGACGAATGGAGTCTTTTTAAAAATGGCAATACGTGCCATGAAAGTATGTTACCTTGACAGTTGTTACTTTTCAATTGATTATTTCTCCGAGAAGAAGTCTCTTCGAAAAATGTGGGGTGGCACGTCGCGAGTATAAGAGAAATTCTCATTGGTTAGAGGATTCGAATTTTGTGATTGGCTGGTCACTCGTATATTTTTGCCATTGGCGGAAATCGAAAATCGCGGAATTTCCCAAAGTCGTGACTAAGGTTCAGGTAAAAGGGGGAAGTGAACGCTCGATACCGAAGGTACAGTTACCCTGCCAATATCTTGCCACGGTCGGACAAAACTTTGCCAAATAACAGTTTACAATATGTAGTAAACTTATAAAGCTCATTGATCTGAAGGCAAGAAGTGAAACATAAAATTCCGAGTTAATATTTTCCGCGAGCGTGCTGCTACATCGGCTGGCTTTAGGAATATACTTACGTCGTAACACTTACGTACGTGGAGGTCGAGACGAGATTATGATTTACGCAAATTAAAAGATTGATGAGTGAAAGTAGTATTCGACCGTGTCAATTTAATCTAAATAGTACAGTCTAACCTGTTTTTGTGCGGTCCTATTTTATGCGATCTGTTTCGTGCGATTGTGAAACATTTTTTGTGATAGCTAATTATAATGTTTCTGAATATTTTTTTGTGCGTTACGTATCTACCGCACAAAACAGATTTGACTGTATCTAATCACTAAGCGATATTATCTGGTCGTTACAAACGTTGATTTTCAACCAGATAATAACACCATGCGATTAAATACTGTTCTTAAAAGTCGGTTCAAGTAAACGTCTAATCGAATTTTGTCCTGACAAAGCGCTGTATCTTTTAATTTGTTCAAGAATAGGATCTAATAAAGTTTTTTAATAGTTTCACAATCACTTGACGTTCTTATCGTCGTTGGAAACCAACTTTTCTAACAACCACATAATAACGCCAAGCGATTAAATACTATTCTTGAGCAAGTTAAATTATACAGCGTTTTGTCAAAAGATATTCCATTAGACGTTCACTCGGAACGGCTTTTAAGAATTTCGAGACAAACGAAGGTAAACGCGATTTAACTTTACATTTCAAGGAACGAGGATACTTGTGTGATCACGCGTACACGTGATCGAGTAAACTACCCTTGAAAATCGAGTACATACCCAGAGTTGTCACGGTGAATTATTTCGCAAGATTCCTCACCTCTTCCTCCCCATCGGCGAGACTAATCCAATACCTCCGAACAACGATAATTAACGCGCGAATAACCAACTAGTCGAAAGGCAAACGACCGAGCGAACAGATATCCCAGCGACCCTTACGACCAATTAACCGTCTCGTTCGAGATATCTCGTAGATCCAACGACCAGACAGGGGGGGGGAGGGTGTACGGCACCCGCTATGTCCTCGAGTACCAACGACGAATGCGACGGAGATGGTTCCGAGTAAATTCGAGAGCAAGGGGGTGAAATAGAGAGGACGCGAAAGCCTCGCAAGGCAGAGGAAAATCGGGACGAGAAATCCTATGGAAAGAGCGTGGAAAGCGGAAGGGTGAAAGGGCGATGGTACGAGATGGAAGAGGATGAAATTGGGGAAGGACGAGGGGTGCGAGAGGTTCGCGGAGAGGTACCGGCAAAAAGTAAGTGGGGGGGGGGTGGGGGGTGGGGGCGAGAGTGGGAGAGAGATACCGAAAGAGAGCAAGAGGGTACAAAGAGACTGGAAGGATGAATCGCGGAGTGTAAGTCGAACTGTGGAAAGAAAGAAAGGGTGGGGAGAGGGTGAAAAAGGGCGAAACGAGCGCGCAGCGGCGGCAGAGGAGGGATGAAATCTTGGTGAATGCCGGGTCACTCGTTTAAATAATTAAACGCGTAATTACCGCCGGCTAGGACACATTTTAATGAACGGGGCCTTTTCCGCTCTCTCTTTCTCTCTCTCTCTCTCTCTCTCTCTTTTACTCACTCACACTCTCTCTCTCTTTCCGACGACGGAGCGCCTCGTACCATCTCTTCCGGCCACGGGAGAGCGAGAGGTGGAAGAACCTCGAAGAGTGTCGAGTCCTCGAGCCAGCTCGAGACTTTAGAAAACCCCGGAGGAGAGGAGACTTTGGAAAAACAAGCCGGGGAAAACTTGGCCGGTTTTCACCGGCCGCGTCGTTTGCTCCGCTCAGGCTGGTCGGCTCGTCGGGCCGGAAAATTTCGGAGACGACGGAGTGGCCGATAACGAGCCACTCTCTTCGATACGATTGGCGAATTTTACCCGCCTCGAGTTTTCGCCGGCCGACGAGGCAGCCCGACGACGCGATTTAATGCCGGATCCCTTTTACCGTGGCCACTGTCTTTGCCCCGGGCCGTCGCGACGACTCGAGATTTACGCCGGCCGAAGATGGTAATGAGATCCCGTCGTGACGGCAGAGAGTTTTGCGATCTGCTTAACGGGATTTAATTATTGCTCGTTCTGACGAAGTCGATTTCCGTCGTCGCCCTCGAACGTTCGAATCGAGTTTAGATCGAGGGCACTTGGTTAACCGTAACCTCGCGATATTTATACGATTCTATCAACGATGTAATGAACCTTTTCAGAAAATTATTGTAAAGTTTATGTCGCGAGAAATTGTGCTAAATTGTTATTAGAAGACGCTATAAATGTCTCGGACATCGTTAATGCATTCCGTGGTAGAGGTTTGATATTTTATTTGAAAACTGTCGCCAACGAATCATAGAATTATTGTAAAGCTTACGCCACGAGAAAGTGGCGCTCGAGGTGTCTGGAACAACCCGGACATCGTTAATGCATTTCGTGGTAGAGATTCGAAATTTTCCTTGAAAATTGTCGCTAACGAATACTTTTTAAGCGGTGAGGGTTGTCCGATTAACGCAACAAGGATTAATTAATGCTCGGTGTAATCATGTTCGTTTCTGTTATTCAGGTAATTCTCCGTGTATACGAGAAAGGACTCGAGACAGTTCCAGTGGAATAGGTTTGCTTCCGCCTTAAATTACATCCGGAGTAACAGTTAATTATCGTAAGTACCATGTTATTGTAAATATCCAACGGCTAAAGAAAAGAAATTGGTTTCAAGATAATTTTTCGTTTTCGACGAGTTTCTCGCGCCTTCGTAAATAACGGAGACATCTAATTTAACGCGTCACCCCGTATACACCGCGACACCTACTTCGAGAAACGGAGTTTCCTCGTAGAAACGAATCACCAAAGAATTTACTGACAGCGTATCCAGAACGATGCGGATTCAGGAAGAACTTTATCGATTGGTCCTTGTCGCTTCTACGCCCCCCCCCCCTAAACCGGTTTTTGCGAACGGAAGTTCGGAAGTCGGGGGTGGCTAGTGGCAACAGGAATTTTTCTTCTCGTTTTCGTCGAGTCATCTCGTAGATTCCGACGGAAAGTTTTCCGACGAGAAAGCATGTTCGCTGCTTACGCGCGCGAAAGCCAATTTAAGATGAAGCAAACCGAACTCGGATTTAAATATGACCATCGATAGTGTTTGCTCGTCCGTTCGATCATAATCAGCCGGAGCCGGGGAGCTCTATAATTTATGGTAAAGTTTTGCACGTTGGTATTGAAATCAGACAAAGTTCTTTACATCGGGAATGGAGAGGTGAAAACTTGTTACGATATACATTTTGTGTTACTTTCCGTATCGCGTGGGATTAACGCTGGATCAATGTCTGATCAATGTTGGGTATATCTACTTATTCGTGATATCCGAAGGAATCAATATTTGGATCGTGTATTTTGAAAGTGATGCAAGTCCATTTTTTTCATTTTGCAGGAAATTAATCACAAATTATGTGATATCTCATTTTTTTGAAAATGGACCGCTTTCAAAATAAACAGTCCATTCATATTTATCGTTTGTCGTACGCTGATGATTTCTCAAGACACTAAAATTTGATGTACCCTGTCAGCCGCATTTGTTTTGCTTTATTGAATAAACAAATTTTTATCATCTTTTTGTATTCGGGATTTTTGGTACTACACGATTCGTGACTTTAGGTGTGAACCATGCGAGCCACCAATGACCCATACTGTTATAATTTATAATTACGGTATACATAAAAATCATGCGCCAGGTGAGTGTATTCCGAAGCATTTTGCGATCAAGTATTTTTTCACACAAAGTAGCAACAACGGCTTGGGTGAACGATCCAGCGCGAGCCATTAAGTTACTTTGAACGAAACCATTTCTCAATTTTAGGAATTCGTATATCGACACAATGATTATTTCAATTAGTTTATTAGCCCACGCATCAGGATTTAGTACATATTAGTCAACGACAATGAATTGGATACGATATTACTTTTCAGTATTTATGACTCAATCTTTTTTATGCCTGTCGTACCCGAACGATATCCATTAAATATTTTGAAGCACCCCACGCTATTTGCGAATAGCGTTCTTCTCAATTGCTTTCACTTGCACGAAGATGTATCGCGAAGAAATCGCTGGGGAAATACGTAAGGTAAGCACGCGTTCCCCGATCCATTGATAACCAATTTATGTTTATCTTCCTAAAAGGTTTTCGAATCGTTGAAGCGAGTTTAAAAGATTCCATAAATTATTCGTTAATTCAGTACATTAATTTAGTTAGTATAATCATTTAGTTCGCGAGTACACGTTGATCCAGATAATTCGAAACCTCGTTCTAAAAAATCACTGTTGACTATAAATTCACCTTCGGTCGGTTCCACTTACAGTAATCGCATACATTCAATTTAATAGGCACCTCCAAACAATTCTACTTTCGCTTAAAATAAGCAAACAACCGAGCGATAACGACAAATCGGCCACCCAGTATAATAAAGACCGAAGAAACGCGGTTATCGTAAAATTTAATGTCCGTAGAAATACTCCCCACGTTCCCGGCAAATATGACTTCTAACCTAGACCGAGCGAACGGAAGGAAAACTTGTAATTTTTCTTCGTTAATTCTCATCCCCTCGGTCTTCGTTGAGAACGCGCACCCTAGTGTCGCGCGGGGGTATAAAGTTAAATGGAAAGTCGCCGTACTCCCGTCTAATTTCGGTTCTGTGTACAGGTGCTATCTACGGCGTCGCAACCTTTGTACGCGCCATTGCCATCAGTGGCGTCGGTCGCTTCGAAATCAGCCATTTAAATGGTAGCTCACGTATAATCCCCCCTCGCAGCCCCGCCGGACAAAGTTTTGTCCCGTGCGCGTGGGGGGGGGGGGGGAGGGTGAGGTTCCGTGACCCCCGGAGAACCGCCTATCCACTCGAATCGAACTTCCAGCGATACGATTTAACAGCATTCGGGCAGAGCGTTCTCCTTTCGGTATTTACTCGGATGTCTGCCTGCTGGGAACGCGGGGCGCCGCGACGGTAGCGCGACTGCCACGGCATTTCCGGCATAATGGGAACTTCAAGAACTTTCAGCGATTCTTGCGCCGAGTCACGTCCGCCTAGAGTGACGTCCCCCAGGTAATTGACGTTTATTGTACGCGCGGGACGTTGTATAACATTGACCTAGCACGCCCGTTTCGATTTATCTTAGTTTCTTTCGTTATATTATTATTGTAGGAATGAATAATGTTGAAGTGTGTCGAATGTGCGTTAGGTTGGTTGACTGCGTGTGCGAATTTGGTCGAGGAGAAAAGATCGCGCTACGGATAGAGACGAACAGTGAGTGCTGTAAATGTTTTATATGATTCTTGTTTGATAAATCCTACATTATTATATTTTGTTGCGTTACGCGCCGATCGCGATCTAGATGTTCTATGCGCGGACATAGGAGTACGTGAATTCATTCGTCTAGTAGTATTCTTTTTTTTTCGTAAATGTTATTGCGCAGTATTAGCGCTGGATTCGTGTCTGATTAATGTTGGGTATATCTACTTGTTCGACTTATTCACTCATTCGTGATACATTACGAAGTTTAAATACTTATATGAGGTGAATATTTTAATTCGAGGAGATATTGACAGGCACTCCTTAGGTTGGTTTCATTTGGTGTAAACACTCTACAATTTTTGTTTAAATTTTCGATTAACCAAGGTTTGTTTATTCTATCAGCAGAATGTGTATACAATTAAATTTAAAATGTGATAAATGTACAATGCACATTGTACCTATTGCCTACGATTGTTGTTATCTGCAGTGATTAGTGATTACTGATTATGGTGTAATTTATTGTAGTTATTTTTATCTTTTTATAATCATATAGAGTTGTGTAAACATAATAATTAAAAAAAGCTATATGTGGTACAAAATCTAGGTTACTGAGCATACACCATGTATTAATTGATACCAGAAATATTTGTTGGGGATTCATATCAACCGATTTGGAACATTGTTAGGAGACGTCCGTTTCATATTTCGAAAATTGTAAAATAGGGACCACCCAACCGAATACTCAACGAATCAATGTTTATTGTTCCCCGTACGTTGATGATTCCTAAATTCAGCCTAATCTGATCTAACCCGTCAATCGTATCCATTTTACTTTATTAAAAATAAATAAATTTGTTTGTTAATCTTCTAGCATTCCATCTCAATTGCAATCCGCGCGATTCATCGACTGATTACGTGATATATCCACTTGCATTGCTCCTTTTACTTTCATCGCACGCACCGCAAGAAGCAATTTTCTTTTATTACCTAGTCTGACTAATATCAGGTGTATCTACTTCCACGGTCAGACTGACTCAACGTTTATGATTCAATATAAATTAACCGTCAAGTTATCACGCTACGCTCGAGTCCAACGACACGGAACATCGATGAAAGTCCGTGCTCCCGAATCTCGCGAGAGGACAAACTTTCGAACCAACGGGACCACTTTCCCCGACAAAGGAATTCGAAGACCGATCGGCGTATCAGGACAAAAGCTATTCCCGCGGAACCGGAGAGAGGAGAATCTTGCCTCCGGGTTGTTTCGCCACAATGCGGTTTAGTAAGTAGGTGCCGTGTTTACCGATCACGCTTCTCGGAAAATGGTTCCGGGAAATGAGCCGAGAACGAGCGTTAGAACTCTTGGAGCCGGCGCTCTTATGATGTCCTAATGGGCCGGCCCCACCAACCATAATCGTTATCCCGGGGTGGAAAAGCGTGGAAAAAAGGATCACCGCCGGGGCAAGGCAAAAAAAAATGGCTGCCTATGAATAACAATGTCCGATAGTCGGGTCGTTAAATAAATTTACCACGGCGAATAACGACGATCTTTACGCGGCGAATGTATCGTTCGCGATCGCGGAAAATCGAAATCCGCGATTTTTATCGTTATATAATTCTGTATTGGAGAATATCGTAAACAAGTTTAAGTGCGAGTAAACAAGAAGTACACCCATACCTCGCTTTATGGCCTAGGTACGTTCTGGAAAAACTTGGTATAACGAATCAATTATTTTCATACAAATCCATACAAATTCAATTAGGTCTGCTCCAATTTTTTATAGAATAATTTAGTTTTCAGTTCTTAAAGCATTTTATTCTTTCCATTTCCTATAAAAATGCTTACAGTACAGCATTTTTTTTTTCCGCACAACGAAACATTGTGGGCCGTATATTTAAAAAGCGAATAGTTGAAAGCAGGAAAGGGTTCGACGTTTCTAATGATTTTTAACGAGTTACTTTAAAATTAATTAGAAATTATCTGCGTGAATTAAATAAATATTCGAAATATTAGTCATCCTTCCACTAAACGTATAGTTTAATCTCTCTGTCATCCATTATCGTTGCGATATATTCATTTTTCATTCTCATTGAAGTCCGGGACAAAGTTGCCGCGTACCATTTTCTCTTCGCGTATCGGACTCCGCACGCGTTGTAATTACTTCCATAATCTCGCGTTACTTCGGAACGAATCCCGTACCGACGGAATGCAAGTACTCCTCTCCCAATTAAGAGATTTAAAAAAAAAACTAGTAATTAATGAGTAGCGCACCGGGAAACGATAATGAGGCCTCTGTCCGCGTGTACGAGTCTTTGCGGAAAAGCGAACGCTCTCTTCCGTGCGTAGACGTGTGTTGCGCTATTTTCGTGTTTCCGGTTACGCTCGCAATCCTGAAAAAAACCGGATGAAAAGCGTTGCTACGCACTCACGGTGTCACGAAATATTCGTCAATCTGGATAAAAAAAATTTGTTGTAATTCTATTTTTTATAGGGTACTTCAAGCACGTTCGTTATTTGCACCTTGACAGAGTGCCAAGGATCGATCGCGTCACGTAATACGCGCAATTTGTTTTATAGAGAATAAAAGTGTTGCAGTGTTCTATGTCATGGGAGTGGAAAAGTAAAGAGGATTGAACGCAGTGAAAAATTGTTGCAACGGTATTGCACAAATTAATGTAACCATCGCAGTTTTACGCTGGCCCCGTAATTTCATTGTATCTTTATCAAAAACTATTTTCCAGCGTTAACAATCGAAAAGTCAACTTTCTGAAAAAACATAAAAATTGGAAACCAGTGTTATGCATAGAAAAACTACGTATGTGCCAACGTTAAAAAAAATAGCTGGGATTTTTACGATGAATTTTGAAACAAAAAGTAGAGAGTTTCGAAATTTTTGAAAAACGACCATTGACCGATTATCAATACGCTTATGTAATATCTCGCGCCACGTAGAGTTATTCTTTTGTTCCTCAAGTTCTTGTTATAATAATTTAATCGATTAAGAAGAATTAAATCGTCCACTCGATATCCTCCTATTGTTGAAATTCTAAAGCCTTGTACCGACGAATGATATTGGAATATGTTGTTAATTAAAACGTTATGCTTGACGCTAAATAAAATTGATAACGTTTCCAGGAGGACTGAATCGAAACCCGATTGCATCGGTGCATTCTATTTCAAACGTACGCCCGTGTACCGATCAAAAGAAATATCCCCGGTTTAGAGTTTCAAGAGGAATGAAATTCAGATTAAAAGCGAACGTACGTTGGCATTAATCAGCCGGTAATTAACGAGTTTGGATATCGGCGGGGACGAGAAGCATCGACGGAACAGAAGTCAAAGGCAATACTTATTCGCAGGAATTACTTCATCAGCGTTAATTGATTGTCATTATTGCCGAAAGGAAATTCGTTTTCACGAATCCACGTCGAAATAGGGATCCGAGTGATTCTGAATTTAAATCATTCGAATAATCCCCGGATATTTTATTTTCCGCGAGAGAATAATGTAGGTACTTTGCGCGAGCTATGCTTGAAAATGAGAATTACAAGTTTGTTTGTTACGAATTAGTTGCACAATTTCGTTTACTACAATAGAATGGAATTATTAATGCGAGGGTATCCTGCAAATTTACGGGAGGTAGACACAATTAAATGTAAACCTTAGATACGAAGGATTGTTGTAAGAGTTTTCTATCATTATATGAAACTTTACTCCGTAATTAACATGGAACGTTTTGTCGTAATTAGGAAAATTAGTTTAGTAATTTTCAAAGTTCATGTTAAGAGGATAGGAACGTTCTTGCAGAATGAAAGGCAGATATTAAAAGCAGAGTCCAACTTCCTGGATTATACGTTAGCTATGATAATATTTCCTCAAAAGATGTCTTACATTATTGCGCCACAGAATTTACTCGCAGGAAATGAAGAATTTCTTCCAGTCGACTTTACGGGAACAATTACGCTCAAAGCATTGCCGCTTTTCAACGAATAGTTGAACTTATCTGTACACTGTACATAGGCGCAACGGTTTCATAATTTCACGTTACGACAAATTTGTTTAATTCCAATTGCAACCGCTAAAGCTTTTTAATCGTCTGCTAGACGATATTTCGTAACCTTCGACTTAACGTTCTTACCACTTTGTAAGAATAGTTGAAAATATCTGTACATACATTGTATATACCTTTAGTTGTTTGATAATTGTACGCTACAACAAATTTATAGATTCTAATTGTAACCGCAAAATCTTTTTAATCATCTACCATGCGATATTTCGAAATGTTTGATTTGGCGTACTTATTGGTGAATTTACACGACAAATAGAAATATTTCAAATCAAATATTAAATATGTTATTCAGCGTTACTGCATTGATACAGGTAATACGAAATATTACTATTTGCTGTATTTATTATTTAAATTTTCCTACAGCGATGGTGGAATTCGACGGAATCAAACTCCGTCGCGTAATTTGTGATAAACGATAAATCGACGAGAATCATCGAACCAACGGTATCACGATTAATTATTGTACAATGTAATAATTTTTGTATAGCTTACCGGCACGAAGAGTGACCTCACGAGAAAGGACAGTTCCCACGGAGCTGGTAGCACGGCATCTGTATCGCGCGTTGTGAACTTCTGCCCGAAAATCTTGTGCAAGGAAGGGTGGAAAATAAAGGGTGCCGTTTCCCAGTAATTGTCTGTAACAACGAAGAAAAGAAACGAGCTATATCTCGATCGAATTGCAGGTACATTATACTTTATACGCGTTGTACTGTAAACGTAAACCTCCCTCGTATCTTGTTTACGTAAGAATCTGCGAATACTTATTGCAGGCTAGTTACAAATAGAAGAGAGATACGAACAAACGTATCAACGATTGTTGCGTAATAAATTTGATTACGAGTGTTTTTTACATGAGTCCGCGAATGAAGGGTGTGAGAGAATGATCCGTAACACAGTATATGCATTTTTAAACAACTAAATATTTGGATATATTGAAATGTTAAGGTATCAAGTGAAACTTTGTATTGTTAATATAATAATGTTCCAAGAATTATTTCTCTATACAATGTAAACATATTGTGGTATGCGAATTTATACAGGTTAATCTCGAGAAACTGATTCCCACCAACAACAACAGTTTTGTCGTGTGAGCATTAATCTAATAGGAGAATGCGACTTGGGGTGTTGTCAATATGCGAGTCGTGATTGGTAATCCAAAATATTGCCAGCGCTTCAAATTTTTGGTGAGTGAAGGGAGTTTTGAAATTTGAACGTAACGCGATGTCTGGAAATTCCTGGAGGGTCTAATCCTCCGATAGTCACCCATGAACCCCTTGTCCTCGGGCCTAGGTATCTGTTTATTCTTCAACTAGAATACGAGTCGGTTTCAAAGAATTGGCAAGAAAGTAATTTCGGTTAATTACAATGCCCTACAAGTGCCGCAATTGAAAATACTTTATTGTCGACCCGATAGATTTGTTTGATAGGGTCTAAAGATTGTTTACACAAAATTCCAGCTGCGACCGTTTGCGACTTTGGGAGTTATACAATTTTTTCATAATTTTTGGTCTCGTACCAGACAGTGGAATGAACCATTTTTATGAATTATGCGCCGAAATATAAACTTTCTGAACGGGACTGAAAATTCTCGTTGAACTAGTCTTTTCCGAATCGAACATAAAAAAGCAAATTATTCTACGGTCAACCAGTCCGCGGCTAGAAATGTTTGAAAAGAAGTGTCCTAATTTTTCAAAGTCTCATAACTCCTCGAAAGTCGAAGTAAAAAATCTCCAAAAAATTCGGGTGACTTATCTCACCTCTCTATCAAACAAACACACACACATTGCGGCACATAGATCATTGTAATTAACCGAAATTACTTTCTTGCCAACCCTACACATCCTTCAATTTTGGGCGATCCGTTTGTTTTTCTCGTTTACGACTCAACAACGATAACGATTAACTAATAAAATATGAAAAATATTCGTAGCTACGAATAGTAGCCCGCGAATTTTTATTTTTATATATACAAAAGTTTTTTCAATCGTATATTTTTATTTTCCTATCGTTGTACGAACTTTTATTTGCACCATTTTGTCGAAGAATAAGTACACGGAACCAGCGTGACTAAAGTTCCGCGTAACCTTTTTCCATCGCATTTACATTCGCGTGGATGCGAATGTAGATAGTAGGCGACACGCACGCGCGCGCACGATGCGTTCGCTTGCGCGTTACACGTATGTATACGTACACAGGTGTTCTATTTCGCGTGTACTCGGCCCTGGCTGTGGACCTGTGCGAAATGAACGGCTATCTCGCGAGAGGAAATTAAACGTAAAATCCTTGAAAAATTGAAAACTCGCGAGCCGGAACTGGGCGTCTCTGCCGTGTTGCGATAAACCAATAAAAAACTAAATCGAGCGGATGATAAAAACGCATTATCTTAAAAGGCATTGATACTTGATTACCTTTTTGTTGGACGTATTTATCCCCACGCTTGGACCGACGTACGTACAAAATTTACCTACATTTATTTTTAACGCGGGCCCGCAAATTTGTACGTTGACAGAACACGATTTATTCAGAGTCAATCGAAGTTTATCGTTTATGACACGAAATTGTAATAACGTTGCGAGATGTATTCTTTGGACCTCAATTGTTTCTCGCGGAAAATAACAAACGCACCTTTACTTCTATTCGCCGTTATTTTTTATTTGTCAATTACTCGCGTCAATTATTTATTTGATTACATTGTTGTTATTTCTCGCGGTTACGTTCTTCCCAATTATTTTCGAAGTTCCACATTTTTTTTCGAAGATTATATCCGACCTGCAAGTACTATAAGACTTTAATAGCGAAGATCCCAAGGTACCGAATAAAATCTCACCCATCTTCCTCGCTGTTTATATTTTTTTTTTACTTTTGCCCATGCTTCGATGCGCATTTTATAAAACGTCAACCATCGACAACTTTTTTCACTCGTTCCCGTCATTCGGATTCACGAATATAGATACGGAAGCGTGCCCGTAATATCTCGCCGTGGCAGTACGCATACACGTTAACAAACTCTGGGTGATATATCATCTTCTCGAAACCTCGCTGGCCACTACAAAATATAATAATCCTGTGACGTGGATTAACGGTGGAGCCCATTCGTTATACAAATGGAATGACCGTACGAAACGTAGAAAACGAACACGTGCGAAAGAGAGCAATTCAAAAATCGTGGAACACTCGAGAATATTTAGGTTTAGAAGGGTGAGGTAAATAAATAATTAATTCCAATTTATTGTTCGATGTACGGATCTTGAAAAATGCCTTTTTCGTTTACCATAAATTCTACGTTTAGAATTAAATTTTGTCGCGCAGGGTCTATAGTTACATATATGTATACTTTATTATAAACTGCGAGGAAAAAAGAGAGATATCGTTAAAAATTAGTTTGTGTCGATTTTCTCCGTACCTGGGCATGTAGTAAATAATAATATAATTGAGTGTTTTTTGAATTAACGAGATTCTTTGCCGATATAGTTAAATTAGTTGTAAGGCTGTCAATTTATTTATTTATTTTGAAAATACGGGTACGTCGAATTGTGCTTTAGCCAACATCCCTGACCTATTTTTCATATATTTCTCTTTCTTACGGCCTATCATCATTCTCTTTATATTGCTTAGCATTTTCTCGCTGTCATTCCACGTGCCTATTTTCTTTCGCCGTCTCTGTCATTCCATTTTATATCCGATCAACTGTCCCCCCTTTTTATTAATATTTATATTTCTTATTCCCTTTTCCATCCAGAAATTGTGTACAGCATAGCGAAAAGTAGAACGCACCGGAGAAAGATAATCTGAAAGCCGTGGAGTACACACGAATGACAGATTTAGAAGACGTGGCAGAATGCAAGATCCGAAGAAAGGATAGACGGGGGAGAAAATAATATAAAATAACATCCCTGGGAAATTCCTCGAAGAGAGGAGCCCAGGGAAATGGTGAAAAAAAGACATTCAAACCTGAAATAAAAAATGTACGATCTAAATTCCAAGGAGAGGATTTGAAATAACGAGAATAATAAAGAACGTAAAAAGAAATTGTGCTTAAAACGATTTCTTTTTCGGGCGATAAGAAGATTGGTAGGATTTGAAAGTGGAATGGAAAAATATAAATCGGGTAGCTGGAAATTACGGCGGGCTTTCGAAAACCCGATTGAAATTTCAGTATTAATGGAAGCAAACTGCGGAATCGCCGAAGTTTTTCTCCATTCTCGCGATACTTTTTACGACTCGTTGTAACGCGCATACGCGGAAGATTTAAAGTCGAGCGATGACTCTGCAGTTGCATTCAATTACATGAAAAAAGCAGCCTTCTCTCGGATAACCGTTTCATGGTGTTCGTTGTTAAAAAATAAGAGTTCTATCGAAATCTACTGTATCAGTTGAACCAACAAACACCCAAATGGTCGCCATTAATGTGTTTTTCCGATAAATCACTTCGCCAATTACTAATATTTCTGACTGAATAGTAATATTGCATTTACTTCCTCCCAGTACAATATTTACAATCTCGTAATTGAAACCGTATCTATCACTACCGAGTCGAAATCATTTTCGTTAAAAACGTATTCGAACTGTTTGCGATATACTACGTTCGATTAATCAAGCCGCGATTAATCGCACATCTGCAATTTTGTAAATTTGTAATTATTATTAATCATTGCGACGTATTATTACAAATCATTAAACTTTCGCTCCTAAAATTAAACTCTTCGCGTTCGGATCTTGCGGGATTCTTGAGAAAGAAATAACCGATGCCAAAGGACCATTTTCGTAACCGATGGACGTGTCGTAAAGCTCAGAATCGTTAACTATAATAATCCCGTCGCCGGGGATACTCGTTATAAGTCCTCGTCGCGGATGAATCGCACATGTCTGCGCGACGGAGGAATCGGGCGGAATAAAACTGCGGGAGAATATTTATCGCGGCGAAAATCGCAGACTCGCGAAAAAGGTGTCATTACGGGCGAATCGAAAGGAAAGGAAATGTATCACTTTCGCGATGCGCAAAACTGCGCGCATTATCGACGTTTTAACGCTCGAACGCTTACGTTCCCGATAATAATTTGGCGACGAGCGATGCATCGTTGGTGGGATCGATTGCGACAGACGAGATTATACTAGGTAGAAAGAACGCGGCGAAACGTTTATTCGAAAGGCGCAGCGTATCGGAAAAATGCTGTATTTAGTTTCAGCGAGGATTCCATCAAAACTGCAGTTTTTTTTTGCAATCTAAGAACACCTAGATTGCATTCCGCGATAGACGAACAGACGTTGATTTCCATAATTTGCGAACGCGAAACGATTATGCGCGTACGAACGCACACGCGGTACGCGCTTATGTTTATTTAAAGCCTGTGATTAAAAAGCGATTCTGACCATCGAACGAACGCGACGGACAAAGAAAAATTCGTCGTGCTTTTAATTAAACGCTTTGGCAATTCAGTTTCGCTGACGGCGTTCAGTTTCTGGGTAAAAACAAAAATAGGTTGAAAATGGAGAGGTAAACAAGTTGCGAAATGAATTCGCGTAAAGGGGGAGCAGGTGAATTGCAGGGAATGCAGTATTCATTCGCGTTTCACGGCGAATTGTTTTGTCAAACTTCGTACGTGGTGGTTAACAAAAGTTAAAATATTTATATAATTCGCTGCGTTCCAGGGTTTCTTGCATTTTTAATAATTTGTTGGGTAACGTATCCGGAATGCTGTGCATTTTATATCATTTATATACATCTTTTACGCGTATATATACTTTTCTATTCTTCGAATGCGGTTCACAGAAATACATGAGCTGCAAAAAATAAAGCTGGAGATAAACCAGTCCATCAAAGGAACGTTGAAGCCCGGTGTAAGCTAGTCGTGTAACGTGTCCCTGTACAAAATCGTCGTACATGTATAATAAAATCAAAAGTTACCGCTGTACCATATATACATATAATCGTAAGAATGAGCAATTTTGTTGTTCATTATTTGTTTTGAGTTCAAAATTCCGTTTTATGGCTCGTCTAACGTGATAAATTATTATTAAAGTATTATATACGTATTAAGATATGGATGGTTTAAGTTGAGAATGGTGCAAGTCCATTTCTTTTTTTTTTCGTTTTACACTAAATTAATCATAAATTTATGTGATATTTCATTTTTTTTAAATGGACGTACACCACTTTCAGAATAAATTATCAATATATCGAACGTATCTCGGACACTTAAAATAACATTTATCGTACACTCGTCACTTTTCTTCGTCGTTTCGTTACGTTTCTCTATAAGTTGTTTAATTATTATCGTGTGTGTCGCGTTGCTCCTTATAATCAAATTAATGAAAAGAAATCTTTGGAAATGAATATGTCGAGCCGCTTTCAAAGGAATTCATTAACCTCCATTCTAGCGATCATCGCAAATCAAAAAGAGCACGAATAAGTATTCGCAAAGCGGTATTTTGCTCTCTGGCAAGATTGATCCCGGACTCGAATGAACTCTCCTCTCCTCTTTATTCCTTCTCTCTGGAAGAAGTGCCACAAAGGATTCATAAAAATCGAGAATTCTCACTTCTCGCTCACGGTACGTGCAAGAAGCGAAATTACGTCGTGCTACCGGATAAGCACTATCAAGAGAACAGCTTGTTTTACTCCGTAATCCTTCCTCGGTTATGGCATTCCTCCATTACTCTCGTTTCCTCTCCTTATATTCCCGTTCCACCCGCTCTCTTTCTTCGCGATTACTCATTCTTTCCAGCTTCAGCTATTTTCTCTATTTTCTCGTGCACCTTATTTCCCTCTTCGCGATCTACCTTACAATCGGATTATAGTTTCTTCTATGATATCGTCTTTGGCTCGATCATTATCGAAACGTACGAATAAAATATTTAAAAATCAGGATCGCAAACATTCACATTTCTCAGATTTTTTTAGATACGATTTTTTCAGAAGTATAAGAACGAATACTCCCCCAGTTTTTAAAGTCACATTTTATAATATAAAAACGACGACTGCGCGAATATCAATAGAAATCTTCTTAGAATAAAAACCTTTTCGATCTTACTCGCGATATCCATCGTTCGTCGATCTCATCCAATCGTATCCATTACGACCGATGTTTTTAATAAATATTGTCCACGTCCTTCCTACGGGCACCACTTTTAATCGACCGCCGCCGGGTAAAGAAATAAATTGACGGAACCAAGTCTCCCCTCGCGTCGCGTATCCATTTTCCCCTTTTTACTCGCCGTTTGTTCCTCACACATTTCTCCGCTCATCGTTTCTTCCACTCCATTATTATTCTTTCCACGTTTCTCCCCGTTGGTCCTTCCCATCGTACCACGCGTCTACTCCTCTTCCTCCGACTCTGTCATTCCGCTTTATACCTTTCCTCGGTCTCGTCTCTTCATTACCATTTATTTCTCACTCCCCCACCCCCCACCCCGGTTCCATTCCCATGAATTTACCCCTCTTTTCATACGTGTATCGGCAAGTTTATTCATCCGCTTCTCTTCTCTCCGCAGCCGATTCGCGTCTCTCTTTCCACGGTGAAACAGAAGCCTCCAAGTTTCTCGTACCGCCGCGTCTCCGATCGATCGTTGTATCAGAATACGGATAACTGGCAGCCAATTTCGCGAGATGTAAATGAGCGCGGTACTTTAGCCGTAAGGATACTCGAGGGGCCGAAGATCGAACGCTAAAGAGAAATCTTTCGATAGAAATGAAAGGGAAACTTTTCGAGAGAGGGCTACGTACTTACGTATCAGCGCGATACTTCGTTTCGTTTGAGTACCCCGGCTCTCGCGGTACTCTCAACTTCTCTTATCGGGATACGCTACATACGCTTTGCGTACAACGGAAGGAATTACAAAAAGAAAACGAGGGATAGATTGCCTCTGGTGAACGATCGGCTCGAATCCCTTTGCGTTGATCTCTCGTAGAATTGAGTGTGTACCCTTTGTTATTACGCGCGCACTTGATGAACGAAGTAAATTGTTCTAAAACGAGATTAGACGACGGAAGATAATTTTTTTTAAATTGTAATCGAGGCTGTGGCGATTTGAAAAGAAGAATTTAATTTTTTACAATCCTGACATATTTTTCGAATAATAATAAGTTCCATAATTTTCATATTCCGTTGGTAATAGAGTTCTGATATCAATTCTTCTTATTATCATTTCAACATTTTTATTAGTATTAAACTATTCTTGGATACGAGGGAAAATTGAGAAACTGAAAATGGCACAAAAAATCAATTATCGAAGCAATTGGTACACACTTCCATTCGATGATTACAGAAAAAAAAATTTCCCAGTGGGATTAGTCACCACCCCTGTTACTAACGGAAGGCTAATAGTTCATTAATAAACGACCATGGTATAAAATATTCTAAAAAGGAAATCTGTAAACGTAAAAAAATATATAAATGAATTATTAATAAATATATAAATGATCTAAACATGAAAATGAATAAATTCATTTATCGCATCGAATCGTGCTGTATCTCGAAAAGTTTACTCCAAAACTCCAAGATCGGGAATTGATAAAATAATCCTGCATTCGTCTCGCTACGTGCGCCTTGCGTCTCTTCCCTAACGATTCCCTTTAATTACTCGTCGATCGATTTACGGGACTTCATCATTTCGAAGCCGGGAAAACGGAAGTTTACGCTTTCCTGTGAGACGAGGGACTCCGAGTAAACTTACGAAAGTGGCCATAGGGTACGGAACATTTCAATTACCGGGAGGAAATGGTTTCCCCAGGTGCCACGGTTACGATTGCCTAGCGTACAGCATCAAACTTGCAATAATACGACCCCTTACACGATCTCCGAGGCTTTCACGCCGATGTTCCACGATAGCCGCAAACAAGAAGAGAGGATTAAAGTGTCGAATGCTGCTCGGCGTTCGAGCGGATACTCTTTGAGACGCGTCTACATTCTGATAAGTCGATTGAGATTTGTCGCGCGCTATTCAAGATAACGCGAATACTCGTCGTCGTTATAGAGAAAATGTCGAATTTCAATCAAATGTCTCTGCACTTTTCTGGGAACGGGCAGTCCGAGTTTTTTCGTTAATTACTTCCTTCGATTATTCGACGATAAATTTAACTCATCGAGAACGATACGCATTTTCATTCAGATTGTTATTAAACATTTTGTATCTCCTTTATAATTATTTGCAGTATTATCGTATAAACAGTGTATTACGAATTTTTAATATCCACCAGCACAGAATGGTCTCTCGTTTTTGTTTCATTCGGCTTTCAAAGCTTCTCGTTCGTTTTCCAAATTTTAATAATCACGTCTCTCTCTATCGGGATTTTTGCGTTTTTCCTTTTTTTGGTTCATTAAAAACTCGACGAAAAGCGGTCTGAAAAGTTTAATCTGAAATACCATGTCGCGTAATGACATAAAAATCTCTCTGTATCATTAATTCCTTTGTCCACCGTGTTACAGCGAAGGTAAATATAAGTACGCGCAACACCGACGTTAAGTAATTGCGTTTCTCGCGATACTTTCGTCATTTCGCGTTTTCGCGCTAAACAATGTAAGCCAGATCGCGGAACGGCGGTGGAAACTCCAGCAATTTACAGCGGCTCAAAAGTTTCGAAATCCCTGCGCGCTAATCCTCTTACTTCGTATCCTATACATATTGTCTGTACGGTCTTACGAATATCGGTACGAATTTTCAGCTGATAAAAAAGCGGGTTTTCCGAAGATTCCCACGAAGCCCGCCATTGGTAAAATTGCGACCGTTCCCCGGGAAACGGGAGCGTTATTTATTTCAAATCGTACGGATTTAACCCTCGTGATCAAATTGTATCCACAATTTTTGATTCTGAATATATTTGTATAAAATAATATGACCAACTGGTGTTTGGGAACAGTACTTATCGAATATTATTGGTGCTTTGACGAAACGTAGGTGAGTAGCGATATATTCTTGAAATATAAACGCGTACTTGTACTTGGCCCGAGACAATACCTTGTCTCTTGATAATATACATTTTTACAATACCGATATATTCTTGAAATATAAATAATATAAATTTTTACAATATAAATCTGCTGCTTTCATAAAAAGTGTAAATCATTTATGAAGCCATTTTTATTGATTTGAAAAGCAATTAATACTCCCTCCAAGACCATTCCAGGTGTGAACCTCTAGTTTCACAAGTTCAATTATTTTAATAAATTAATTTGGTGAACGATGAGTCGATGGAAACTAATATCCAGATATCGAACGACTTTTTACAGTTGAAAGAAGGTTTAATCGCGCGCGGGTGCATCGAGGACGCTCCCATAAAAAGGTGAGTTCAACGCACCTGTACGTAAACACAGTATTTTTCCACCAGGGGAAGCAAAAACATTTTCACGCGACACTTTTGTTAATTACTCACCTCAGTCCAGGAACCGCGGTGACGGATCTTTGATCAGGGCTGGTTATCCACGTGACGTGAGGCGTCGGACTTCCATGGGCGGAGCAACTGAGCTGAGAACCCGTGGTGTTCGAAAAAACCAGAGTGCTGGGCGGCTCGAGAACGAAAACGGGACCTTGCTGGCCGAAAACTATTTCCAAACTGCACGCTGGAAAAATTGAAAAATAGAAAATACGTTACCGTTAGAGCGAAAAATGGTGACCACGGATTATTTGATCGACAATATGTTCATTTTCGTAAAAAGAAAAATCCATTGGTCGGCGTAAATGGGATTTTGTAAATATCGGATTTTGTTCGCCGACGAATAGGAAGTTTGCACAATTTACCCTAATTCTTCTGCTCGTGAAACGATTTTCACTGTTGCCTTAATAATGACTCACCGTAAACGATGTACTACGCGCGCTCGCGAATAAAACGCTTCGCGCGAAAGGTCAAGGGTCTTCGTTGCCTCGGGTCATTTCTCGCTAACCCCTCTTTTCTTAAGAATTTATAGAAACCACTTGCGAACTTTTCGAGAACGCGTCTCGACGTTATTCTCCCTCGTGCATTTACCGCAATGTTTAATGTACCTGGATAAATTACAAAACGTAACGTTTAAAGTGGTTTGTTAGTTCTTGGCAATTTCGTTGTTAAATTGTGTCGCGAAACATGTTCTATTTTGGAGGATCATTAAGACCAAAAACTCATTAAAGGGGATGGAGTCCCTGAAGGAGGGTTGATTCGTGTTATAGTTGTCATAGCGGGCATTCAAATTACAGTCGTCTTAGTATTGATTCGTATTACAGTCGTTATAGTATTACCTTGAGTGTTTATATATATTTCTTATATAAGATGATCTGATTAGGTTTTCTGGGTTTTTCTAATTCTTGCAAACGAATGTTGGGCCGTATGTAATTCCCCGGGAAGGGCAAAGAACGAACGCTTATGTTAAATAAAAGTAATACTTTTACGTATCAAGGTAGGTTTTCGTTACCACGACCGATCGCAGTCGTGGGCGACTGCGACACCCTAGACACGTTGTTTTAAATGTGGCCGGTTTCGTTACCACGACTGTCGGTCGTCGTGCGACCCGACCGATCGCATCACTAGCCCGGTCTAGTGCTGCGACTGGTCGTCGGACGACAGGCACGTTGAAAATAAAGATAGACAGAGACAGCATACACCGGCGAGTAGTGAGGGAAGCGAAGGAATTTGCGAATATTGACCAAAAACGACTGTGTCTGGTCGTGGTAACGAAACTCTAACTTAACAGGTTTCGATTTGTAACTTTTCAGAATAACTGGTGACGCATTTCCTTGTCGTTACAATTCTAATTAAATTGTGCGACTTTTTGGAGTGTTTCGTACTTGGTCGATCACATCTATACTCAACGCGGCATATTCTTTATTTAGCGCGAAGAAACTTATAACGCAGTGCTAATACGATAAATTGTACGAAAGGCGAAAATTGCAAAAGCCTCGAACGTTACATCGCGAATCTTTTGTAATATTCCATTAAAATGGGAACAGAATTGGGCCGGTCTTTGTCGAAGTATTTCCAATCAAACCGACGATGCACAGCCCACATCACGGCTAGCGAAATAACAATAATAGTCGGTTATACGTCAATGGAGCAATAAACGGCACCTCGCGTCCAACATTCTCCACGAAATTGGATAGCTTTGATATTTTGAAAATCCTTTATCAGGAAAATGTGCTAACGCGTGACCGTTTCTCGGCGCGCTGCAACGCTAAAATTGCATCTCCTCGAACTGCGCTGAAATTAGTGCCAGATTCGAAAACTACATTTTCAATATTTTTGATCTTTAACGTACCTTCGCGTTTTAATCGTTTTGTTTTCCGCATAATACGAGGATTTAACGGTTCTTTCATTCACGTTAAGACAATCCGATCCGTATCGTTGCATTCTTGCATTATCGAACGTTATCTAGATACTATACTATCGATATGGGCGAGGCTCTTTGTTCGTTCGGGACGTAACGATAATGCGGAAACCGGAGAAATCAATTCTGGTAAGCCGAATTCGACCTATATTCCACATCGATTTGATACAATGGCCGACCGGGGATTAAATGCCCCGTCAGCGTCGTCGGCACGCTGAAATATTTAATAAAAAAAAATCTCGAAATTAGCTCGAAACTGCTGTCCGATTATTCAAGGTGATTATTTCATCATCGCGAATGCGTCTAGGTAGAACACTTTTATCATGCTTCCTGCCTGAATAAAGTTTTCAACGGTTCCACCGTCTCGCGTCGCATTTGTATCGCATTAGCACCGTAGTAGGAAATTCTAACTGATTTCATTCACTGCACTGGGAAATTTCACCTAATTCCACTCACCGCGCTAGAAAATTTCAACTAATCGCACGCACTCTATGTTGCACTGCATCACGTTAAACGAGATTTCATAATAACGCAAACTCCGTCGAATTTCCATTAAGCGCAAGGATTCCACGCTACGACGAGTAAGAAGTTTTCGCAATTCGCGGATACGCCAAAGTTCGCGCTGCCCGACCACGTACGGCGAATTGGAAAAAGATTCGGTTAATAATTTTCATGAATTCTTATAGTGCCGAGCAACGATATTATCAATATTAGCAATACTCGCGAAAAGTGCCATCGACGATATATCGTTGCGAATGCGATAGCGCGTTACTATCTGCATCGCGAGAGAGCTGTGTCTCAAAATAAATTGGAAATTTGTGGTAAAAAATGGCTCGCGGTATGCGAGAGTATAAGCTTCGCACTTTAGAATGGGCCTAGACGAAATGCCGTAAACCTCTCTGTACGAAAGTTACAAGATTTCGTGATCTTTAGTTTTGTCGAGTAGCGTACGTCAACTTGGCTCGTTACTTTTCGCTCAGGTAACTGCAATCTTTTTGGTCTGCATTAAAAGGGTTAAAACTCCGAAGCTCGGATCTTTTATCCGAGTCAAGTTCCATGAATGAAAATAACCGTAATGTATGGGAATATTTTTATTTACGCGACGTAGGTTATTATATTTGCGAGACTGCGATTCGCGGAAATGCGAGGAGCCCTCGCTTCCCCGTCCTCGAGAACTAACGATTTACATTCGGCGAATCGCGAGATGTTTTCATAAAGGAAAAAGCCTCCTGCAGGAAGCGCAGGTAAGCATACACAAGCCCTCATCCTTGTCTTCGCCCATTAACCCTACGACAACGCGATCCCCGAGGGAAAAACGTTTTCACGGCTGTCTACGTCGACGGAAAAACACGCTGCTCTTTGCATTTTCCGTATTTTCCGCTGCGAGACACGCAAATCTAACCGGTGGGTCTCGCTCGAAGTCGAGGGGTGAGATACGTTGCATCGAGTAAAGTAGCAAGCAAACCCCGCTATGTGTAAACAACAAGTATTTAATAATTGCAACGTACTCATTTTTTTTCTATATTCTAAACATTCAATTTTTAATACAGTTTGACCACCTCGAAAACCCCTGTTCGTTGTTTCCCGAAAAGATACAAGCTCTAGTCTGGCGTACTTGTACTTCGCCCGAAACAAGACCTTGTCTCTCGATCCGCCCTTTTCTCTGTGGAACAAGATTACTTCGTTTATTATTTTAATCAGTCGAAGGTGGTAATTTAAGAAACAAACGTTGTGCGATCGTAATTGAAAATTACGAACTTAAAAGTGACAAGATTACGAACTTTATGGATACCTCCAAGAGTATTCGAAAAACCGACTTGTGTCGTACTAACACCAGAACTACCAATGATTAATGTATGTGTTTACAAACTATTATATAGTTCAAAAGTATTTGCTTAAAATTATACATATTCACGCTACTTAAAAAATAAATTTTCATTGACAAACTTACAAATGGTAAATTTGAGTAGCCTTAAACAAAAATGTCAAACCACTCAAAATGACTGGTCTGGTCGTTCTAATGTTAAAAATCTCATCCAATGTGAGGAAGAAATGAACAGATGTTCACGGGTAAACCTCGAATTAGATAAGAACACGATTCGAATATTGATGTAAAGCAATGTGCAGGTGAATTGTCGCTCGTCGACAACACCATGACGAGAAATACGTGCAAGAGAACGATATTTATCGCGTACATTTCAGTTATTTATTCACCAGAGAGATACACGAGAATCTCATAAATAATGCTGTTTAAATAATTTGTTATTCCTTATACCACGTATTAAGAAAGAAACGAAACATTAATCCCGTATACCTGATAAATCCCGATTGTTCCGTAATTATTGCGTAAGGTAACGAGGACGCGATAATTGATCGTTATTATAATCCAGCGAGGAAATACGTATGTTTCGCAACCAAGCATATGGCACTGCGAACTCCTCTCATCTATCTCCATCGCGCAGCCACAATTTCGCACGTGCATAACCTCGTGCACCTGTCCGACGGGGAAGATCCATTTCTGATCCCATTCAACGTGGATCGTGGCTTCGTCCTCGATTAATTACGCCGACGATCATCCGTACCTTTCGCGTCACGCAGTTTATCAATTCGTCGTAGTTAGATGTCGTTGGAAGTGCTTCACTAAGTGTACGTGCGTGAAACAGGGATCATTCGTCACGTTGACGATGTCAGTATTTCCGCGGGTCATCGATAACAATATCGTCATTGATCACCCGTACTCGGTGTGCGCATCAATTTTTTCGACAATCGCACTCGAATGGCGTTTCATTTTTGGATAAACGCACAATACGATTTTAATGAGCAACCGCGGGAATTATTCTTCCGCGTAGCGTTGATTATGAATTCTTAAATTCTATATACGAATATGTATATCGTGTTGAATTTCAAGAATTAATTTAATTTAACACATTGCATGCGGTAAACGTACTTTTACGTTTTTTGCAGTCTGTCAATAGAGCGCGGGTCACGCAAAAGTACGTATTTAGTAGATTTGTGTTTGGACAGCGCGATTCGTATAAATACGATGGGCATTATAAGTGTGTGAAAAAATGTATTTTTTTGAAAATAATTATAGACCATATATTTGAGTGTAAAATAAAAAAGGTGTTACTAAGAAAAACGAAGTAGTTATCGATTTATTGCAATTTTACTGACTGACCAAACTTCCGCGAAATTCACGAAAAAACGCTCGCCACACGCGTAAGTCCGCGGCGAAATATATTCGCATGCAATATTTTAACTATAGCCAAAAATTTGTTATATCGGTTGGTATTTTAATTTTCGACACATTAAAATGGTTTGAGAGTAATGAGTCTAAGCAGCGTTTTAAAAAACTATGATAAACCCAAAAATATTTGATCCCAACTTTTGTTTTACACGGTGGGAGCTCTAATGAAATCGTAACTTCATTAAGCAGGGATTACGGTTTTACGTCTGCGCCTAATTAGTAACGCGAACGACGCCGAGTACCCGCGCGGTCTTTGCCCGACAATCAATTCAGTTCGATCGGATCGTAGAATCAATCGACCCTTCGGATACAGACGAGACAGATACACCCTGTACCCATTTTGTTAATTCAATTCAGCCTTTCCAATATTCATCGTTGCGTGGTTCTCCCGGAGAACGGAGGCATTCACGTAAATGGAAGCATTTGAGGCTTTCATTAAATTTCTAATAAAGATCGAAGGAATCTATTCGACAAAATTCCTGTTTCCCTGGGATTTCTGATCGTGAAGATGAATTGTAGCTCGTCGACAGTGCCGTGACGAGAAATATGTGTAACGGAACGATATTTATAGGGTGCATTATGGTTATTTGATCGCCAGAGAAATAAAGAAGAAAATTATTAATTTTGTCGGTTAAGTAATTTATTATTTTTATGTTTAAAATTTTTTTTGCAAATACGTATTTTTCCCCGGGTGTAGATTTAACAAGTTACGGGACTGCTCAGCGTGCTGGTGGAAACTCCGATCTCGAGTAAGAGAAATATTAATTAAAGGGATATTTTAAATGTCATAAATTAATTAAAGGAGCGGAGTTGCGAAGAGAAAAATAAATGTCAGCATTTCGTGATTCTGGAAAACTATCCCACGGTATCCGAGATTTTATTTATTATAACAAAGTATTATATCCCCGCTTAAAGTTCTACTTTTCTAACACTATCATTAAAATTGGATGAATTCCAATATTCGGATTTAACACGGCTGACAATCGGAGGAAATCGATATCGAAGAAACGCTCCAAGTGTTTCGCGTGAACGTAAAATCGATAACCAAACCAACGAAAAACAAAGAAAGGAAGTCGAGAGAAAAACCGCTCAGGCTCGAAAACAAATTGTAACGACGTAGAGAGAGTAAGTTCTCGTTCCTGCTGGCGAAGATTTGAGACGGTGCGCGTTACATCCGATTAGTAAAGGTGAGACCGAGGTGTGCAAAGTCGATTGCGGAAATCGATCCTAGTTAGGGGCGAAGCGGGAGTGGAAATAATTCATCGGATGAATTATTTAGCTTCGTTCGGTACAGCGACGCGGCTTAAAATACGTTTTGACGCGGTCGGGATTCGCGCATACGAGCGTGTCTGGGTTCAAGACTGGGCGCGGGGGTTGAAATTTGCATCCCTCGTTAGTGGCTGCAAAACGACCCCCATAGGCAGGAAATTGAAATTCCATTTCCAGGTAGGCTGGAAATAGAAACTTAAGATGCGCTCCGTTAACAGGCGTCGCCGTACATATGTTGCGAAGACGCAAATTGGGTTACCACTAAATGGTTAAATAAATAAGTAATAATAAATCATCGTTCGATCACGCGCGATCGAGGTTAAGCGATTTAACAACAATTTTCGATATTTTCCTTGTTAACGTCAGAAATTATACAATTGTAGAAAGATAGCTATCTTCTTTATAATCGCTGTACTAGTTTTCATAAAGACGTTACGCTTACTTACGCCAATTAAAAAACATTTATTAAACCCCTGAACCGGTGGTTCTCAACCTTTTTAATCTCCCCTACTCCTCGAGTAGATTTTTCATTGACAAGTACCTCTTCTCCCCACTCCCCTGTCTGCCATACACATGCCTCCTGCACTGCGTACTATAATTTCAAAATGTTGACTTTCGCCATTACCGATATTTTTTTACCTGTAAGAGTACGCATATCATAAGTTGAGAACACATGCTTGAAACGATCGATTCAGCGAGAGTAAATCGTTAAACAGACGAAATAAAACCCAAGACGGTCAGAATTAATTGTTTTACTGAACAAACGAAATTTATATCGTCCGGATTAATAATTATATACGATAGAATGCGCGCAAACGATTAAATTTTCCATCCACTATACACACGACCTGGATAACATTAAACTTTTTTGTTCCCTAGCATCTGGTTCACCCGTTATAATTATCCAATCCGCGCGCGCGCGTTTGTAGCAGAAATCGGAGCCAGTACGTGAATAATTTGTGTATCCGATTTGGTCTGCGAACCAAACAGCTGGCTACGTCTTCCAAATAATCTGATCAATAATCCGCTGCCGCGAATTATTCGATCGATACGAGCCATCCTGTTGACCAATCCTGGGGACTAACGAATACTCCGGCGCACAGAATTCATCCTAGATCGAATTATTCGAACGTAACTCTCGATCGCCTGGACATCGATCCAGATTTCGTGATGCAACGCCACTCGGGTATAGTCTCCGACAAATATTACGCATCAACGAGTCCCATGATGGTTTCCGTCATCCCTGAATCGACAAATTGTTCGATTGGAAAACGAAACCGATTTTACTACTCGAATGCGTTTGATTGGTTCCCAACGACAGGGACGAGCGTGGTATTGTTTTATCGCTAGGGAATCACTGAGGAATCGACCGTCTGTAATCGTGAGTTTCGAGGTTATAGTATTTCGTATTTTTTGTAGAATTAATCTGAATTTCCAAAGGGGCGTTGATAAATTTACATGTGTAGGAGAAAAATCGTTTCTACGCGTCGTTCCTTTGCGCGCCACCGAGGAACGCGGTGATATTGGGTTCAAACGGCCGAATAGTTTAAAGCAGAGGTCGCCAACCTTCCGGACCCCACTACATCCATAACTCTAACTTCTACGGAACACTTATACTTTATAGTCTATAGTGTTTACAATATCCTCAGATCCTTATCCGCAGATTTTGAGCCGACAGTTTTTTTTTTATAAATACAATACTTTTATACATAATGATCTCGCGTACTTGTACTTGGCCCGAGACAAGACCTTGTATCTTGATAATAATTATACAACACACCCCGTTGGAAGGTTAATAAAACCAAATTGCAAATAATGTTCAAATTTTTCTGCGGACCAATAAAATTTTCTCGCGGACCACCGGTTGACGAACGCTGGTCTACAGCAAGGGTCACCAATTAGTATTACTATTTTTGGAGGGCAACATTAGGAATTTGGAAAGTTTTCACGTGCCATAAAAATTCAATGTACATATACATATATTTAACCAAACAAAGTAAAGGCAAAATAAAAAAAGTAACGGAAGCTAATGAAAACCTCATGAAATACATCATAAAGATATCGGCGTATGTATACGCGCCCACGTATCGCGTTCCGCATATAACGCAAAATTAAGTTTATTTTGCCGATCCTTTTCTTGCTGCGGGCCGAATAAAATTCGTCGCGGGCCGCCATTTGGCGACCCCTGGTCTAGAGTGTGTATCGGGTGATTGTTCAGACCGTTGCAAGATAAAGAATCAATGAGAGTGGGAATTGCCATCGGGCAGTCGGTAGCAATCGTCCTGACAGTATCGAAGTTTTTTATCAAATATACATATATCTTATACCTTTATAAACGAGCAATACATCTTGACTTAATTCCTTTCTCCCATAAATGATAAACAAAGTGTAAACGTTTGTATTAACATAGTGTCTCTTTCCGACATAGTACGTCGAACTTTCTTTATGTTAAGATTTTCCGACTTTAAATAAATAAATAAATAGACGAATAAACCAACAACTATTTATTAATTTGAACGATACTTGCGATTCGGAGAGGTCGTCGAGTTAAATTTGATTCGCTCGATAAAAGCTTATTATAGAATTTGTCGTGAATCACGGAGGAACGAGCCGTGACGGGGTCACTCCACAAAAAGGAAAACCATTCCCAGGGAGGGAGTAATATTTAATAAAAGAAGGAAACGAAAAGGCCGTTCAAATCCCTGTCGACATTGTCAAAGGACATCCGCGGTCCACGGAAGCGCATAAAAGTAGACGGGTGAGCGACCACGCAAACTTTTCCAGGATGGCCGACACTATTTCCGGGTACAAATGAGACGAGTCGCCGAATAGTTTGCAGGTGGTTCGTTACGCGTGGCTACATAATTTCACGCGTCAGGGGAAAAGGGAAAAACTGCGAGAGGGTATCTCATTCCAATTTTTGACAGTTCGGTTGATCAAAGGACACGGTGGATGACGAATGTAATTTACGTCCGTGATACTTCTTTTTTTTCTTTTTTTGTTCGGATTTCACCGTGGCTATCTCGATGATCGTAGAACCCAATTTTGCGAATTTGTAACGGAATATTCTCATTTCCGTGGGGATGCGTAAAATCTAGATTTTCGAGGAACAATTGCTTCCGGAAATGTAGTTTCCTGCTTTAGGTTAATAGAACGATGTTTGGATTATTCGTAAGGAACATTTTGCGCTTGGGATATGTTTCTGCTTTTTTACTTACGATTAACGGATTTTTATTAAATTTTTATTAATTAAAGCAAAGTATGGCGTTAACATGTTTGACGGTAACGGAGCTGAATTGGATCGTTTATTTGAAAAACCCCATAAGTGCACTTCTTCACTTTAAAAAGAAACTGTTTCACGGCACTAAAACGGATTCTTTAAACACCCAAAAGTTACAAAAAGGACTGGACTACTCACTCTTTTAGATATTAGGGTCGTTTTAGCTCAATGACTGACTGACATGGTGGGGAAAAAAATTAAAGAAACACAAAGCGGTTGACGTTATTTTTTTTGGCGTTTTCGGGATTTCTGAAATAAGCGATTCAATTATTGTTGCAACTATCACGGAAAATAGCATAAGTTCTTTCGACAATGGTTTCCCTTTCCAATATTTTGGTGTTTATTTAATCATTTCATCCGACGGGTTCTGCCGAAAGTCGGTAATTAAACGAAATAAAAATGGACACACAATCGATACACGCCCCGAGTTTTCTAATTTCGAATTCTGAATTGCATTTCGTGATTAAAGCAACGGTCCTTTTGGCATCGTCCGTATGGCGCTTTCCGTTTTCAGGAAAATCTCGTTGAACGGTTTCAAGGGAAAATCGATAGCGTGGAACACGGCGGATGACGACCACTTCTCGTCTTCTCCTCGATCCGTGAATGAAACCACGAGTATCGATAAGTGCTGTTAGCGAAATTGCAATCCTTTTCGTTCGAAATTTGCTTTAATACACGAGTAACATTATAGATTCGATGTCTCGTAATATTTGCGTATTACCACTCTAGAAACATTTCTGTATAACTAAACTACAGTGCCAGCCAAAAGTTTAAGTCCTCATCGTTTGAAACTTTTTCGTATAAAGAGGCAAAATATAGACATATTTAGCACGAATCATATTTACCGAAAATACTTTCGCAAGGTAAAACAATTAAAACGGGCATAACTCGATAACTTAAGAATATTTACCAAGACGTAAGATCCGTCGAAACTTTTCGGGGGACCTGTACATATTTTACCGAACGCTTAAGACCAAAATTTCCTCGATCGCACGCGGTACCGTTTCGGAGAATAAAGTACGGATAACGCGCCGTAACGTAAAACCTTTCCACCGTTTCGCCCATTGCCGGTGCCGAGAACGTTCGTCGAAGGGTCGATGGTCTTCCCATCGAAAACCATCGATCGACCACGAGAAACCAGGTCCACATGTTCACCGAATCTCCCGGAATACTATGTCTACATCCGCTTACATACATATGTACGGCAAGCACGTAAAACGTGAGATCCGACAGTTGCAATTTTGCCGCGTCTTGTCACCGTCTAATCTACAGGGTGAGCCAAAAGTCCCGTAAGGTTTTGATGCCGAACCGTGCTCAGAAGTTTCAGTCTTACGTACACGAGAGTTGTAATTATGTAGTAACTTTGTGCCGTTCGATGTGTACCGGGTGTCTCGGTTTTAGTTTAAGGAACTCGGATTAGACGGTTTTTGTTAAATAATCTTGAATTTTCACGTGGACCGCTTTGCACTAGTTTCTTTTTATAAAGCTTCCTCCTGGTGTATTTGAGTATTAATTAAAAAAAAAGTGTGCAATCTCTTTTTTTTGGTTGGAGCGTTTTTAAAATCTCGAATCAAAAATACGATTTCAATGCCGGTGGAAATGGCACTTTAAACGGTAAAAAAAAGTGTCTCTTCCTCCCACGCCTGCGTCCGGATTACCAGCTTCACGACCGGAAATTAGAAATTGCGTAATATGACGTCAGTCGTGCAGAACGTTCAAAAAATACATTCGTCGAGGATTCCGGGTGGATCCGTTTGACATCCTGCTCCGAAATTGCTTCTATCGCTACGATGCTTCAATCCAGTTACGGCAGTCTAGTTACACCAATTACTACAAACTTCGTATTAGTTTACCGTTATCGCAAATCTCGTATTGGCGTTTTGTAAAATGGAAACGAAAGAGAATTGAGGGGAAAACAAGGTTGAAACGGGATATCTAATTGTAAGCGACGGAGGACTTTTTTCAAAAGAAATGTTTTTCAGATTAAATCCAGTATAAATATATGAAAATTATGATATTGGCTGTTTGCGAAAATGTCTGTTTCTGGTCCTTTCTGATCATGGGAAAAGCAGACCAGTTCGAGTTTTCTCTGAAAGTTTCAACTATCACGTATTCAAAGTTTTTAATGGTATTACAGTAGAATTTTAACCTCTTTGCTGTAGGTCAAAGTTAGGTCGAATATATATTAGCCCCGTAGCTTCGGTAATTTCCGGGATTTTTCTTAATTCTCTCTCAAACAACCAGGTAATAACACCAAGTAATTCACATACTTTTCTTGATTGAATTGATACCGTCGATCATTAACTTCATTTTCACGAAAATAAAAAGACGAAACGTCGAGTCCCGCCATCTTCCCTGTTCTGGTTCGAGAAAAAAAAATTCTCCGTTCCAACATGTCCCTTCTGGAAATTATTAAATATATCTGCCAACCGTACGAGATTCTACGGGCCGAGATGAAATCCAGGCAGCGCAAGGAAAAATTCAATTTGTCTTCCTGTGTCCACGCGTCGATCGATTTCGTCGGAACGCGCTGAATTTTTCCCTTACTTTTCTTTTATTTTCCATTTCCTCCGGTAGGTAGGTACAGGAAATCAGAGACAGGAGGGGCCGACGAAGTACTCAGACGAGTATGCGTGTTCCTGGGAACCGGATGTTCATCCTCGGACACACGTGACGTCCTCTTCGCCGTTAACGGACGACGTACACAGCTTCCGGTATAACTTTTCCGGACAATCGTGATCCCGTGACGTACGCCGGGGATGGATTTCTGATTGGGCAAGGTTGATGCGTACTACTTGGGATAAGATAAAACTAAGAAATTGTAAAATAAAAGATTTACTCCCCATAACACGCTCGAGAGGTCTCGCTTAGGACGACTGATTCATTCGATTCTACTTTTTTTCGGCTTTCTTCGACTTTCTTCGCGGTGTTTCATAAAGCCTTACGAACTGATCGTTTTGCTCATTCCCTGGGTTTTGTCGTCTCGACGTCCGCTCCGTTATGTTATTGCTCCGAAAGTACGCGACGGTCGGTAATAAGTAACCTGAGACGATTGGCGGTAATACGTCGTCCGTACATCTTTTCAATACATCCATGCTACACACCGCTTTAACAGCTGATAACAGACAAAACGTCCAATATGGCTAACAGCATGCATATACTTTTCAGACGTGTTTACCAACACGAAAAAATCGTCAGATTCGGACTAATACAACTCGAAATATTAAAAAGTTACAGATACTTCTTGAACACGCCACGGATGTATGTATGTACACCGCTGGACTTTAAAGAAGTGATGCCGTTGCCCCAAGAAACTGAGATCTTGTTATTGTAATGTGTCGACCACATTTCTTTTAATTCTCTAGTAATAAGGTTAGTCATAAGTTACTATAGTAAATATTTCGTACATCGTTGGAATCTCTCTTAAACCCTTATTCAGCAATTCCCTTACGCACCTCTCTCCTTACCTAGTCCGCCGTCGAAATTGCTAGTCTTTTCCTCTTTTACCTTCCACCCAAACATCTTACTCGCCATCCGTCCCACATCTCTTTCGACATATAATAAATAGCTTTGTTTAGAGCTTCCGAACCGCTCCGTTTGCCGATCATATTCAACACTCGAATAACGAAGTTTATTCTTCGATACGACGAATTTACTTAGAATCTTTAACGACAAATATTCCTATTTTAAATATCGTACTGTAGTATTTAAACATAACCAGAATAAAATACGGACCGACTCCCACAAGTTGGCAGTCACAGTTCATTCTTGCACAATCACCACGTGGTGCATTACATTATAAATAATGAGTGTAGACGAATGACGGTGTAACGAAGTTTTACAAATTTTTAATCGCAGTAAAAATTTCTTCGTTCGTTACGTTTCTCGCTGAAATTATTTGCTACTAATTAAATTCGCTTTTTCACAACTGTATTAATCATCGTTGGATTCCGGTCCATATTTTACGTTACGCGAAATCGTGTTTAACGAGTTCGTTTGCGTCTCGTTGCTAGGAATAATATAAAAAATTGCAAATCGTTTAAAACAAATATTATTGAACGAAAAATATGTGAAGAGCTTAATCCGCCGTTATTTGTTCATTTAGACACATGAGAGTTATTTTTTTTTCTGCAAGTAATTCGTGGATTACCGATTTCACGATGCAGTCGGTAATTATCAAACACAGACTGGCAATTAACGTCGAACGGCGTTCGTCAAAAGTTTGAAAACACCGGTAAACAGTTTCAAAGAGCGGACGAATCTAAATGCGAATTCCCAAATATCGCAATTTAACGAGTCACTCGCAATCCCCGCGATATTTTCTTTTGCCGTTCGGACCATTTCTTTTTTTTCTCTTTCTTTTCTCCCGAGTTTCTCGCAACAGCACTTCCGCCTTCCGCGAAGCGTGGATCGACGAAAGGGGATTTCAAAAGCGAGCACCCGCTGAAAGTATCGACTTAAACGATTTAACTTTTTATGCGCGGGCACTCGAGAAATAATTGACGAAAAATCAACGAAATTTATGGTACGCCTACGAGCCGCGTCACAAATTGCATAAACGCGGTCCAAAGTTCTTCGAGAATTTCGATGAGACGGAATTCGATCTTTAAATGCGCGGTGCAAATTGTTTCGAAAGAAATTTTGTATTTTTTTTTTAATCCCCTACGTTAACTGATGACTCGTGGATTACTGTAAATACAAATACTTCGTATTTACAAAAAACTAGTAAAACTTTATTCTGCGAAATTCTGCGTAATAACAAACGTTCAATGCGAAATTGAATGAGTCTATATGTACATGTACATGTCTTTTCATTCGCACACCTTTCATCGTTTAACGTATTCGTTAACGCAACGAGATATTATCGTATTATTATATAAACCGAAAAGTTGTATCTTCGTGTAAAATCTGTGTATCTTTCCACTTCAAAATCAGTTAACGATGAACAAACCGTCCGTGGAATAATTGGCGCATAGTTATTGGGTAATAAGGTACCATAAACATCGCCGCGGTATAACAAAATAAATATTGCCCTTAACGATAGTGCTCCGATGAAAAAGGATCGACCCGATTCAGACTCGTATTATCCGTTTGCATGTGTTGAAGATTAACGAGCTTTCGTGTAAGTAGATTAAGGGCTTACCGCGATAACGTGACTGGTAGATAAATCAAATCCTGCTGCGGATAAGGATATAAAGTGTCCTGAAAGTGCGATAGCTTTTTCATTCGGAAGGGCGATTTTTATTCTCCCATTTATCGTTTGTCGATGTTCCTGGGAATCGTAGGTATTGTTCAATAAACCTTTCTTCCCGCAAAGTCGTTAATCAATTTCGATTTAAAAAGCCTTTTATTTTCGTACGTTATCCAACCAGCGTTGTATTAAGTTTCAGAACTGTTGCACAAATTCTACTCGAGTATATTCTATCATATAATTATAATCTTTCAATTTTTTAAATCAACGTTAATAGAATTTGTGACGGTAAAAAGTGGTTCCTTGTATTGAAATTTAAATCGAGTTTGTTGATCGTATATTTCATTTAATATTTTTTGCTTTGGTAAAGACTGCGAACGTATCGCGATAAAAATAAAATCAGCTTTGATTATCGTATTAAACAAACGTTTTTCAGCGCATAAGCCTCTCCTTCCCCCTCTCTCCCACAGATACGCATACGGATTATTTATTTATCGAAAGCTTCCCGATAAATGGTCCGTTTAGCACATTCAATCGAATCGGCGTAATCCTCTTTGCATGCAAAATTATTCTCGGACGCAGTGGCGTGGATACTGTCGAGGAAAAAAAGAGGGAAGATTCTTTTCATTTACCGTACCGTGAATTTCCCTCTCGCAGCACCCTTATTTTATCGATTTAAATTGTATTTCGGAGCTGTAAACCAATCCAGGTAAAAGGTAATTCCGGTGATCGCGAATGGGCTAATATCGATCATCCTCGCACCCATAGCACCAATACGTAAACAAGTTCTAGCTAATACATGTGTTTCGAGGAGAAAGTCACGAGAGAAATTTTTATCACAGCGGCGAACAATATTTGAATTGCTTCTGTTGACTGAAAGTCCGTTGAAGGTATGTATATTGAAAACCAGCTTGCGGGATGCATCTATGATGCTCCGGAAGGAATATTTTTTTCAGCCAATACTCTGACCTGAAAAACTACAGATAAGGATACAGAAAAAAAAGATACAGAACTAAGCAAGAATATAGAGGCGTACGAAAGTTCCAAGAATCCAGAATAAACCGACGCTTTGAATCTATCGTTAATAAATTATTCATTCGTACGTTTTCGCGACTGTAACGTTGTTAATTTGAATATCATGCCTTGTTCCCGCTAAGGTTCTTACATAGCTATTCATTCGCGATTAATACCAGCGCTCGTCGCAAAAGACGCGCACCGTTCTAAAAGTTCTTCAAATTCGGTGGATCTTTAAACTTTCAACGCTCTCCTGTCCGTCAAGTCTGAAGGAAACCTTCGTTTCCACGGGGGGGGGGGGGGGGTGGGGGCGGTAGACGCGAGCCTGGCAATGATGAACAGGACGACGTACCTCCGCCAAAGCAGCATTTCCGTCTCGAAAAGCTTCTCTTCTTCGCGCTCGCGTTGCACCGGACAGATGCTTTTTTACTTTGCATACAATTCATGCCGTTTTCCACGGTAAACGTTCGTTAACGTCGTTTCTTAGTTTGCCGTTTGTGTCGCGCTCGCTACTTCTCTCTCTCTCTCTCTCTCTCTCTCTCTCTCTCTCTCTCTCTCCGTCCCTTTTTTTTTCATCGCTCGCGTTTTCTTCGCCGCTGTCCCTTTTAACTTTCCGTAAGTTTCGCCTTTTGTTGAACTTCGTTTCGTTCCCTAACGACTGGAACTCTAAACGCTGGCGCGATTCAAAAATATTCCTTTGTATGTGCTGAGCCTGTTTCGAATTGGGAAGGATTTTCGCGATGGTGAAGCGTGAAAGATTTTGAGGAACATTTATTTGGTATTATTATTTATGTTTATTCGGTGGAATCTGTAAGATCGCGATAATTGATGCTTTCGCTCGTCGTATCGACGCACGTTCGTGATTATAATAATTAATTAAAATAAATCATGTAATATTGGAAAGTATTTTACTACGAATTTTAGAAAATTTTGGTAGAATTTAATTGAAGGTATTTTTAGCGAGGAGGAGATTTAATTCTGCGCTCAATTCCCGAAGAACCTCGTTTCTCATTTTCAACATAATTTCTAGTTCACGATCCTGTTTTTAACAAGCTCGAACACAAGTAAATGAATAACAACATTCAAACATTCCCTCCGGATTATCGAGAAACTTGAATCCACCTTGGCGAAATGTTCTGGGATGCACGCGCGAACTCAATTTTTCTCCGAAAGTCGTTGAAAGGATCGTTAAGGACTTCCTCGAATTTAAGGACGAATAACTTCGTAGAGGATAAAACTGAAAAATTGACGAGTCCTCGGGGAGAAGTAATTTGTCACACATTGATAGCACAATAGTTCATTTCAGAACAGAAAGTCTGAAACGAAAGGTAATTGAATAAGAATTCACCGTCGCGCGGAGGGAATTCAATTCGATTGCGTAGAATAGAATACAAAGGAAATTCATGCGTTCGAGCTTGCAAAGCCTCGTTGAATCTACGACATTGCGTTTGATATTATAAGGTTAAATAAATAAATAAATAGATTCATAAACATGGAATTCGAATGTCGATAATCGAATCATTTTTTTTTTAATTTCTAACTTTAATCATCTCACGTAAGCATGCGAAATTAAGAAATGCGCTCGAATCAAAAGTGCGATGGCAACTCATTGGGAAAATCAATTCGTTCGCCGAATTTTCTGTTAAAGGGCTGACCTCGATATTTTGAAAAACGGTCGAAATTAAAAATCTGATCGGCTTGCAATTCGATAATTGAAAAGTGCGGGAGCGATAAAGCTCCCGCGTCTCTTTTTTCATTTTGCCACACGTTTATGTGGAATTGACCATTGAGAGTGGAAAGTTGAATGAGGCCAGCCCGTGGCAATTCGCCGCACGTGCCGAACAATTACGTTGTGTTTTCAATGGTTCGCGGTTGCGAACGATTATGGCACTATGGTAATTGCGAAATCGAATAACAAACGTCGCCGGCGTTGGTCGATTCCCCGTCTTCTCTGGCCTCTTGCGTTACTTAGAAGATATAATAGCAATAAGCGACTAACTCGTATGAGAGTAATTTAAATTATAAGCAAAGCGATGTACAAGTTTTTTATTCGAAGCTTCATCGCTTGGAAAACACAAGGCAACGCATATTTGGTTGACTCAGATCTGACACTTGTTTTTGGCTAATTTCTGGTATCTAAATCCAAAAATGACCCCCAGTTATTGTGTATTACATCAACTTTTTAAGCTATAGGATATCCTCTCTTTTTTGCAAAATCCATACAGGATGTCCATACAAAGGAGGTTGGGGCTAAATTTAAAATCGAACGACGGTTCCTTAAAGTACAGATTTCACACTTTAAAATGAAAAAAATCTTTCAGACATCACAATTTTTAGCAGAATTATGTTTAATTGAAATTGGGCAAATTTCAATCACCTAGCGGAGAGTAGTCACACTAAAAAAAGCTTTAGAGGAAAAACTTGTCGCGATAGAAGAAAACTGAAAACAGTTTTGAAATTAGTATGCCGATTTAATTTTAAAACAGCTGAGAAATCGAACTAAGCAGACATTTTTTTTTTAAATTGATCCTCAGTGTAGTACTTCACGTTTTGATTTCATTTTATTAGATTAGTCATTTAAGAAAATTATTTAAACTAATCTTCGAGTTAGTTTTAAATCACGATTGTCAATCATTTCTTATTTGTGGCAGCTGTATTATTTTGCATTTTCGATTCGTAAAGCGTACCACGCGTAAAATGCGCTTTATACCTGGCACGATAGCGATCGCGAATAAAATAGCTCATTTCGGATGGAATGGGAAATCCAAAGTATCACTCGATTGACCGCTGCTGGAATAGAGCATCATTTTGGAATCATCGTTTGTCGATCGCTTTACAATAATATGCCTGTGCGAGTGAAATTTAGTCTGCCATCCATTGTTCGTCCTTCTGAATTGTTTATGCGTTACTTCAATTTATCTTTCGGATGGTAAAGTGCATTTACCATTTTCGCGTTTATGTCGAATCATTATTTACTTCTATTTTCATTTGTAAGTCGTATTTGTCAACAAATTGGAAGAATACGTTCGAACGGTATGCCAGAAATATTGAATCTTTATACCACGTTTCAATTGTAAATGTTTTTCAATTGCAATTCGTTAGTTACATTTACCAACATGTTACAAGAATACGTTCAAACGGTGTATCGGGGATATTCAATCTTTGTGCCAAATTTCAATTGCAAATGATTTTTCTAAGGTTTACGATAACGACGGACGGGGAGGATGATAGCGACCGGAGGAACAGGAAAATTTATAATAAATTTCGGCGTATCGATTTGATGTTTGAAACACGATTAAAGTGTATCTCGACAGATATATTGAATTTATGAAGTAGGTATTAGCAGAACTTTTCTCCAATAAATTCGACCACCCTTGCCGTGCCAGCAAAATTAAAGGGGAGCGATCCATTCGAGCGGGGAAAGCGGGAAGATAAATGAAATTTATACGAAAATGAAATTCTCGAAACGACCATGATATTCGTGATCATAGCTACTAAACAACGGGGCAAATGCAAACTGATCAATTTATATGGAACGCTATGGGTAAACATAAAAACGATCAGGGAGGAACAAACTGCGTTTGAAGCTATTGTTTGTCAATGATTTTTAAAGACGGTTCGTTTTGTTTGTCGCGAGGGAAATACTATAACAAATTTTGACTTATAAAGTACGAGCGCGTCTGAAATACAATCTCTCTTCATCCTCCGTGTCTGACTTATGTTGGATATATCTACTTGCCGCTGTGTTCGAATCTCATCGAACGCCTTTCGTTTTTCCGAACTTCCAAATATTTTAGAATAAACGATCGAATGGTTTATTTAAATTTTTTACCTAGGGATGCTTTACGACTCGTCAGGCAAGACGTACAATTTTTTCGGCATACCGTTTAGCCAATCAAGAACTAACGGAGCTACAACATTGTTCCGTAACAGTTTTAACGGCGAACGAACATTTTCCTGCACGGTTTTGAGCAACAAGTATTCCAATGTACTTTTTGTTCAACGTATCCCATGCGTCTTGTACGGCGACACAAAAAACTAGCCCTTTGCAAATTGGTTCTCGCTTCAATTTCCAACGCGCGGGGAACGTTCACGCCGTCACACGCACGCCCCGGTGGCCCTGTATTGTGCGCAAACTATCGGAATTGAAGGACGGGGGGAAAAAAAGCGATTGCTGCGTTGCGTCATACATTTACGTTCCTTTGGCGCGCTTTGAAATGCGACAATGACAATGCAGCGTTAAAACAATGCAGCGGCCCTTCAAATGCTTTGTCGAGCTACGTTGTGCCGTTTCTCCCTCGCTCTTTCCTACATCGCCCATCTCTCTCCCTGTATCCCTCTCACACTATTTTTCTCATTCTTTGTTTTTCTCCAACTTTGATTCTCGTACTACACGCGCACGGGCATTGGTGTCGACTTACGTCACGGGTAGATGAATAATTAAACCGACTGGGGACATTTTTAACCTTTTATTCCTTTGAAGCGAAAATTGCAATTCCATTTACCAATTTCATTCACGGTCTTTTAAAAGACGTTAACAACGTACGCGTACAGGGGAAAGCAAATCCGTGAATAAATGATTTAGTTTTTAAAATATCGGCGATTGAGTTTAAATTGGACCCAATCTGATCTTTCAGGATTAAAAAATGTTCAAGTGGTGATTAATTCCCACGGGACCGCGTACGACAAAGCGCTGATGAATTAGCATCGCCCTTAAAATTTTCCACTCCTACAAAACAACTATAATAGCGTACTATCATCCTTTTTTGTTTCCATTGGTATTAAAATTGTCAGAATTAGCAAGTAATGAAGACTCTTCCAAGTACCTACGCCAATGGTGTCACGTGAATCGAGATAACGATAGAACACCATCGCAGAGGCCGAGTACTCGGGGAATTGGGCGTACGTGAAAATCACAGTTCCCGTCGACAGTCGAAAAATTCGACTGTGTACATACGATAGCACGTACATCGCGATAATTGCAAAATATCGTCACGCGCGCGAGCTTTCATTTCGACAACGTTAGATATGTGGGAAAATACGGCGCCTGTGGATCTGCGCATGCTAGGACATTTGCAAACACGATCCCACGCGAGGTAGAGTTCATGCACCTCGCACGCGCGTACACTCCGGCGAAGAAATTACGTTTCTACTTGGGCTGACCATGTACAGGGTTCTATCACTCACGCCCACGATCGCGGTCTTAATCTTATGATTAGAATCTAAACACAGGGTGATCGGAACTTCGTGCATTGAAAGCACTCAAATGCTTGTATCTTATTTCGTCGTTACTCCGATATTTCGAGTTAAGAAAATATTTCAATATCAGCCAAGTGCAATCTAAAATTGTTTGATCCGTATTATTATCAAATAGACCATGCAGTTAACATAAATTATTCTAACTGCCATTATAGCCCATTAATTACCTAATTGACATTACCACTCGATAAAGCAACTAATTTTTATTCATTCAACCATTCGATCGATCCGTGTTACGAATATTCGCGTTAGTACTCAGCGTGCATTGGCTTTCTTCTTATCATCGGTTCGTATTTAAAAAACTAATAGGGTCTTAGAAAGAAGTGCCTCTCTCTAAAAAAATGTTGAGTGGCATCCGGGAGGAGCATTACTCCTACTCATTGTACGCGCAATGGCGTGCCCCTTGCTCGAGCGCGTAATGCATATTTTTAATCAATAAAATGTATGCTGTTTAAAAAATGTTTAAACGTGAACCAAATTTTATTTTAAAGAAGATAGTATGAAAATAAATTTAAACGCGTGCCAGTGTGAATGAGGCTCCCATTCGCCAAATTGCAGGGTGGGGCGGGGGGGGGGGGAAGGCTATAAAAGAACTTCGCAGCAGGGCGCTGACTATCCTAGGGCCGGTCCTGTGCACGCGTGTTCACGCGTTTACGACGACTTACGCAAAAGCTTTGCCACGAGAGAGAACGATGACTCAAACTATTTCACTTCGTCCCATGTTTTCTGGATGGAACAAACGCGCCATTGCGAAGCTAAATTTTTTTTTCACGCGATGAGCATTGACATCAACGACACGCACGAGAACTCGGAGCGGGAAAAATAGAAAAGAGGGTGGTGGTGGGGATGAAGGAGGGGTAGAGTGCGTCCAATTAAAGTAATTTGACGAACAGATGGGTCGGATGGAATTGCTATAGTCATTATTAGTACAGAGTGTTCCTAAATAATATTTGTCTCGCTTCTACTAAAGCTGTTGTTAGTTTTAATAAGTCCTCTCAATTGTCTTCTTTTTTCAAAATTATTTCTATCTCGCGAGTGATTTATACGAGATTATTTAATTAATATTGCTTCGCGTATGAGCGAGCATAGATTAACGATCGGCAATATTTAAACAGAAAAAAAACGGAATCGATCGTAACGTAAGTACTTTATTCATCCTTCCAGAACGATTTAATTGGGTAAATTAATTATATCGGCTCGAGGATGAAAATGTGAAACAGCTGATTATCCCGGGATTCATAGAAGAATAAAGCGGAAGCGATGAAAAAGAAACGCGGGCGACCGGAAGTTCAATGAACGTAAGTGGTTGCAGTTCGTACATTTTTTTCCCCGCAACCGTATCAGCCGACGCGTGTCTCCACGCACGCGTGTGCGCGTAAATGCACGCGGGACGTGACTCAAATATAAATGAAGGAACGAGTCGGCGGGACACCAGAAGGGAGGAACGTCAATGCGGAATATTTTACTTTTTCCGCCTTTGATGGGATGCACATGCACGATTGCAGACTGGCATGCATTATGGATCGCAAAAGTGTATCGCGCGTAGTTCAAACGACTCGGTGAAGTAATGCTAGTCTTCGAGATGCAGCTGCATTATGCATAATAGTAAGAAATAACAACTTACTCGCTGGACTCTTTCACCGACTCAAATAATTATTCGAAAGATCCAGGATAAAGATGAGGAGCAACTGTCTGGGTAGTATCCAAGTTTATAATCGTGGATTTAATCGTAAAACAGAAGTAGTTCTTATAGCGACGAGCCGCATAATATATTTAATAAACATATTTTAATAGTTCGTGGCTAGGATTATTAAAGTAGAAATACAGAAACCACTTTCGTGTTCGCTTTTTAAAAGTAATCCCACAAAATTGAGGAATATGGTTATTTATCACTCAGATTTCAATTTAAATATAGTAAACGGTAACCACTTTTCCGTATGAAGAGTGTACTCGTTGATGGATTTGTTTAACGAAGTTAGGAGTTTCAAAAGTGAATTGATTATATCGTTCACTAGAAGGATTGGATACATTCGGATGATAAAAACTGTTTATCTGTATTATTAATTTGTGGTGCAAAGACGTGCCTTCAGAGCATTTTAATAAAGTTAAAAACAAAATCAGTAGAAACTCCATTATACGAACCCTCTATTATCCGAAATGCAATTGACGAATCCGAATGCTTTGTTATCCAAACGTCAGTACGCGTTGAAGCGCTCGTACACGCTCGGCCGGTATACGGATTTTATTATTGCCTGTTTTTATTATTAGTACATTACTTATACATATACGGGATGTCCATTTAAAAACTTTCCAGTCGAATATCCCGAAACGTATGAATGATACTAAAACACTGCAAACCACGTGTCCAAAGATTTCGACACCTAAATAAAAAACTGATACTGCACCCCTCTTTCTCCTTCGAAATCTTTGGACTCGTGTTTTACACTTTTTTAATATCTTACATACTTTTCGAGATATTCGATTAGAAAGTTTTTAAATGAACACTCTGTATATGCATATGTGTATGAATTGTTTGTAGATAATCGAGACGCGATGTATTTGTTAAACAACGTCCACGTGCTCTACTTGTCAGTCTTGTTTTGTTTTCTACGTATACATATCGTTATACATGCATACGTGCGGAATGGTATGGAATCTATATAAAAAATAATTTAATATAACCCGTGAGTTCATTACAAGAAATAATAAACGGAATTATTTTATTAAAATGAAGAATACGTCAAAAACAATAATAAGTATATGGTACATATGTATATATTTAAATAATTCCTATTATCCGAACTTTCGCGTATCCGAACTAGGTGTTGTCCCAGTTAGTTTGGATAATCGAGGTTCTACTGTAGTAAATTCACTCGTGTTCTTCATTTCATAGCTTAATTACCAATACCCATCACATCACAAGACCTTGCCACTTCTCCATGACCAGTTAACGCGCCAAAAACAGCCAACTGGTCAAAAGATTAACAATTTTTCTCCAACTTATCTATTAAGTCGCGAACTTTATCACAGATTACATCTGATCTGTCGTTTCGCGTTAGGTACTTTGCGAAGCAACGTCGAAATATACCACAGACCGGTACACACGGGACCTCGATAAACAGAAACTTTCCGTCAGAAGCACGGGGTGGAAAAAAAGGTGAACGTCGGTGAGACCACGTACACGAGAGGATTTCGCGTAAGAAGCCGCGGCCAAGAAATTGAAACCAGCCCGGAAGAGAAAGCGTCGAATTCACCGCAACGACGAACAGCCGCGGTCTGAGCCGGCTGATTGTCGAGGAGGTTTCCGAGCCCGTAGGCGTCGTACTCTTCGAGTACAGCGACTGAGCCTAAGGCGATTATGGCACCGCCTCTGGATCTCGAAAATCTCATTACTGTCTCGACGGCCTCCCGTTCCGGCTGTCTCTCCCCGCGCGCCCGGGCGAGAGAGAGAGAGAGAGAGAGGGGGAGAGAGAGAGTTAGAAAGAAGCTGTCGCGTATCCCGCAGCGCGGGCTAAGGAGGAAGAGACTCAAAGAAACGCGAGAGAGGCGAGATAAAAGAACCCGAAAAGGGGATGAAAGATCAATGGGGCACGAGGAGATCCCAAGGTGGGAGAGCGAGTGAAGAAATTCTATGTTCGTGGCTGTTGGGACAGCGGAAATGAAGAAGCTGCGCGAAGAGTGTGCGTACTCGCGGGAGATGCGAGATAAAAGAGGAACGAAGACGAATGAACGAAACGCGAGGATCGTCGGTGGGTTGGAATAATATGAATTAGCGACGCTTCTGTACAAGACGGTTAAAGAAACGGGCATCTAAGTGAGACGGGAGAAGGGCGGGAGAGTTCTGAATGTTGGAAGAATAAAATGACTGCGCGAAGTTGAAGGGAACAAAAAACAGAGTGCAGGTGAGAGATTTCAAACTTGCGATGTATTAATTAATCGGTAACGTAATTAAGTACCGAAAACAAAGCTGCTGATGAAATGATGGAGGGGCGTAACTCAACGTTGGTTAACAAAGAAATTAAAGGATCACGCTCATAATTTATCGTTGGCGCGAGAGTAAATCGTTTCCTCGTCGATGAACGATAGAAAGTAGCTCGTAAAAGATTCGCGATTAGGAACTCGGGATATCCGGGGATACTCGGTTCCCAACTCCGCGTCACGTTCTCCTTTAAAAGGTGGACTCGGAACACTATTTCATTCCTCTCTCTCTCTCCGCGGGATAAAAGTGAAAAGGAACGGGAAGAAAGTAAATCAACGTGACCGGTGGGGAGAATGAAACCGAGAAAACTGAATAGAGAAGCAAACTCCGGAATTGAACTAACGGGGGGAAAAATCAGGGAGAGATAGAAGAAAGGCGGAGAAACAAACGAAAACCGAAGATGACGAAAGGAGAGAGACAGAGAGAGAGAGAGAGAGAGAGAGAGAGAGAGAGAGAGAGAGAGAGAGAGAGAGGGCCGGACGGAAGAACCTGAAGGAAGAGGAGGAAGAGGAAGAAGAGCGAGAGAAAGCAATGAAGAAAGAAAGACAAAGTAGCGCAGGAGTAACGTCCGGGATTCCAAAGTCGACGAGAGAGTAGGTAGTCACGTCGACGTGAAAGATCGTAATTGCGAATTCGTTGACCCGCGAGTCGAGTGAGCTTTTCCACGGAGTCGCAATAGAGAGGGTTGAAGTTGAGGGGCGAAGGAGCGAACGAGAGGGGTTGGAAGGTAACCAAAGGGGAATCAAAAAGGGGGTGAGAGTGAGAGAGACGGCGAGAGGGGGAACGGAGGAAAAGCCGTCGAGAAAGAAAGAGAAGAGAGACCTGAACGCGGTGGATGTTGGGGATGGAAGGGGGGTGTGGGGGGGGGAGGCAGTTATACGGGGGAAAAGCAGCGGGAAGAGATTCCTGTGGGGGTGCGAGAGAGGAGAGGACCGGGGAAAAGGAGAGAGAGAGAGAGAGGCGCGAGCAAACAGACTTTGCAATCGTTTATTTTTCTGGCAATTATATTCTTCCGTGAAAAGAACCCAAGCCCTTTTCACTCCGTATTTATTTCTGTCGTGAATGCGTCGTGAAACGTCGGCCGGCTTTTCAGTGGTGCTCAAGACGCGGAGACCCGGTTTTTCCGCGGCGAGGGTGGCGTGGGAGGGGGGGGAGGGGAAGAAAAGTGCGGGAGGATTCGCGACTTCTGTTGCGAGAAATTATGGGCTCGAGAACGATGAGTCGTAAGTCGGAGGACCGAGGTACAGCTCCGGCGGCCGAAGGGCCGTTTGCGAGAACAGAATTATGCCGGGAATGATATTTGCCTGGAATAAACGCAATTGCTCGCGCGTGTGCGCGTACGTCGGTCGGTTGTCGAGAGCGGAAGAGGAACGTGGGTTTATCAAAGAGTGAGCGGTTTCGTTAACCTCTTACGCGAAACGTGATTTAAAAGCGTTCTGTAGTTTTATTACGAGTTACGTTTTCGAGTACGTAATGTTCCCGGATGGTCGGCGAGCTGGGAAAATTGAGAAAGAATAATAGTAACGATCAATTTATTAAATAGTATCTTAGTAGTAGTAGTAAAAGCAGATTATTAAAGAGCAGAATTTTTTTTAAATATCCGAAGGCAGTATCGACGAGGGAATTCCTTATCCTTCCAGCGAGCGCGCTATATTTTATAACACGGGCAGGCGCGCGTTATACTCTGTATAACACTCATTAAGAGCATTGAAAAAGCATGACCCAGCTAATTGTATACTAAATTTTGATTAGGTATAGACACATTCATTATTATTTTAAACTTTATTAAGTAAAATATAGTTTGTTAATTGACAATGTACATATATTTTTTTAAATTAAACTTTTTTTTTATTTTCGCATATAGATAAGAACATTCTGGAAGAATACCCAACTGTCGTTAGCATAAAAATAGAATATTGTTGGAAAAATTACAAAAGTACAAAAGTGTTGCACGATTTGCAATAGCGCGCCTGCTGGAAAGTTATAAATGTAGGATGTGATGTTGCGGGTAAATCTATAGGATCGGCGAGAGTATCTAAGCGTGTATGATTGAGTATATGTGTATCGGCTGGCAACGGCGAAGTTTCTGGAAAAAACAATCGAAAAGCGCGAGGGAGAAACGATCGACGGGGGAGAACGGATTTTGGGCAATCGTTCGACGTCCGTCGTGACAACGAGTTGTATCTGCCTCTAGCACCGCACTTTATTGGCAAATTAAAATATTGTTTACCGTTACTACCCTTTTGTAAATCCCAATCATCCCACATAAATATACGATAGGCGTCGGTAAACGTACCGACGATCCCTTCCATCTTCGTCAACGATTATTAAAGACACCCGGGAAACATGAATTAGCTTTGAAATATTCAACGAAATTCAATCGATAATTTCGGTAAACAACTATCAGAATTTTTTCCAACCTTAAACCTCATTCAAGGTACAAGCGGATCCGTAAGAATCGTCTCAAGCATCCACTCTCGCTCATAAAGCTTTTCATTTCTAAAAACAATTTATTGCATTCGTTTAAGACGCCACTTATGCTCGACGTCTTCCGGAAACCAGATAATTTACATTTCTTACGTTGGCGTCGAACGATTTGAATAATTGTACTCGATACAAAGGATAAGAAATGCGATCTTAGAGGGACCCCCTTATTTCTTAAGGTTCCCTCGAGGTTGGTTTCTTTAAAGAGAATCTTGAGTCAACGGACACGAAGAAGACGAATAGTCGATCGCAAGTTTTCCTTCGAGTTTACCAACCCACACGATGCGTCGCGTATGTGTGGATAGTTACGTTCCCGCTTAAACTATCTGCGCCGGAACTGCATCGAGCGTGTAGGGCAATTTTGTTGTATAAAAACGGCAGAGAGATTCTTTCAACGCTCTGTCCACCCCCCTTTCCCCCCAGAAGGAATTAAAGGAACTCTTTTTCGGAACTCTCTCTCTCTCTCTGTCCACCTTCGTTTACCGAAACTCACGTTTCACGATGAATCGTGGGGAATTGAGGGACGACGATATAGCGTGAAACGCCAAACGAGAATCGTGAAACATAAACGTATGAACGATTAATGCAATTACAGGTACCCCTTCTGTAAAACGGTAGATAGGTTGCTAGAAAATGTCGTGTTGCGGGAAAGTGTGTTATATGAGACCCAGAACAAACACAAAAAGAGAGGTTGCGTTCCGAAGACTTATTAGAAACTAACTTTTTTTTAATTCCATACCGGTAGTATAGTTATAAATGAGTAAATTATAATTTATTTATATACTTTCATGTAAAGGCACTACATAGTTCATTATTCCTTCCAGTCATTAATTCAAGGTAATTTATTTCATAATTAAGTTTAACAAAAATCATGTAATCCAGTGCTGCAGAAGTACAGTGTTCTACAAAGGTTTCCGCAATTTTCTTATCGTGTAAGCGTGAAACAGTGTTATAGGTTGCAGTGCTATATGAGGGTTCCTCCAATTTATCCTATTGCGTTACAACAAAACCATGTTATAGGAGGGCTACCTGTACATATTTTAATAACTTGTAAAAGAGTTGGTAAGATCAACTTAAATTATTTTATAATGTAGGACGTAATAGATCGCGGTTCGATTATCGGAAAATGTCGGTAAGTGGAAAACGTTTTCCTTCGCGTACGATTGGAAGTTTCCTCTTTTCGAATTAGCCCTCTACGCTGTCGGTCCTCCCAATTACATAATAATTGAATTAATGAATTCTAGTATTAGATTAAATTCTCTCTTCATAAGGAAGAGCCTTAATTACAAGCACCTGTACGCTAATTGTTCCACTTCTACAATTTATAACGGAGGTAAGGTCCGGCATGTGAAGACGAGGAAGCCGTAATTTCGTTAGAAACATAGTCGATATTCCAAACACGTGGAAATTACTATAGTTCTTAAGTCCCAGCGATTAAGGTTAAATTCACAAACGGAGAAGTCCTCGGAGCTTTTAACGAAGAAAATTACGCGAACCCTCGATCTGTCCAAATTGCGCGTCGTTTAAAACAAATTTCTTTCCCGTTCGTTCGACGCTCGCTCGTAAAGTGAGCTCGCATTCCTACATCCTAATCAGCAATTGGACTCACTGCATCGAATCGCAAAGTTGTATCCGTAGTTCTTCGAGGTACCCATTTGTATCGTACCGTGTCCTCGTTAGGATCCGGTAGACAAAGGTACCGACCAGGACAAAAGGATTCGCTGCTTCAAGAGCTGGTACACGATGTCGCCCTCGAAGTTTCGACTCGCCGATAGGCAATAATTCTTAATTACCGTCGTGCTTCTAATTATTGGTTCCCCGACTCCGCCACGATAAGTTTTGCGATACCGGCGAGTTGGTAACGGGAAACCGAAATTGATCGACACGCAATTCTCCGCACGATCCTGATTAGCGGGGAATACATTTTTGAGGTTGTTCGAGTGGTTCTTAACCGGTGTTCCGCGAGCTTCGTGCAAGTGTTCCGCGAAATTATGAAAGCGAAATTTTTTTACGGTTTTTATAAGATAGATATTAGTTTAAACGTTATATATAACTAATAAAACGTGGGTAAGAAGATCTGGTTTAAATCGAGTTTTCTTAAAACTTAAAACCTTAATTTTAGTCGCTATTTCAGGTATCACATTAAACGATTTTAGCCTCAAATAAATTTCATTGAAGAATATGAGGGATGTACAGGGTGTCCCGTAACTTGTGTAACACCGGGATAAGGGGGTTAGCTGTGGCGAATCTGAACCACTTTCTCCTTTTTAATTATTAATTTCTTAATTATTAACGAAAAACGCTGGTCAACCAGAGCGCGTAAAACTCGCGCGCTCGAACGCGAGAGCGTTGTCTCTCTACCGCGCTCGGCCGTAGCTGTGAACAAACGCATTGGGACAACGTGGATATTGAGGGAAGCGTATGGCAAATGTTACATCGTCATAAATTTAAGTTAAACTTAAATTTAAATTTAAAAATGAAATTGCGACCAACATTTCGTTAAAAAAAAGTGGTTTAGATTCGCCCCAGTTGCCCCCCATTGCCCGGTGTTACACAAGTTACGGGGCACCCTGTATGTATTGTGAATTAATTTCATTTCTTCTGGCATGTAATAATCAGTTTCATTTTTAACAAAAGTTATATCTGCATGTTTGTTTCTACTATACAATTGTCTACCACATATTCTCTAAAGTATGGACTGTTTATTTTGAAAGTGGTGCAAGTTCATTTTTTCCCTTTATTTAAATGAACTTACACCACTTTCAAAATAAACGGTCCATATATTTATTTCTACGCGGGATGTTCTTGTATGTTTTTTATATCTATAATTGTGGTGTTCCGCAATTTTGTCATATAAGCAAAAGTGTTCCCTGACTTCAAAAAGATTAAGAGCCACTGGGTTACTCGATTTCCCGAAACGGATTCGATTCTTTCGGAGACGATAAGTCGTATTCACTTGGAGATGTAAAATCGTTTGTAAAGTAAATTGTAAATAATGGTAGAACAGTATGGAAAGCGATACTATTGAGGTAGCCTCGCGTGAATAAAAAAACATGAGTTTCATGCATTTAAGAATATAATGAAACGTTCGTAAAAGAAACCATTGTGTCTTGATATAAATTCATTTCTTTGTGGGATCTCATTTTCCGAGGTACTTTAATCCCGGTGCTAATTACACGCCAAAAACAAAGTTCTCCTGTGTAATAAAATGCTTACACAGTTTTTAGCATTCAGAGTCGTGGAGGTCTCGACCCTAATAAGTTAAAAAGAAACGAGTTGTTGTTCTATTCTAGAACCTATTCTTTTCGAATAACATTTTTTTTACCCACTTTCATTTTTGTAAATACGCGAATAATTTTAAAAAATGGCCAAAGAACTGACGGCCGGTTAAAAAAAAATTGCACATGCCATCCGGCCTTACTAGTTAAGAATTCCAAGGTACTTTAATTCCGATGCCAATTACGCATAAAAAAAAACATTTTCCTGTGTTATAAAATGTTTGCACCAATTTTTATATTCAGAGTCGTAGTGGTCTCGACCCTAATAAGTTAAAAAGAAACGAGTTATTGTTCTATTCTCAGATGTATTCTTTTCAAATAAAAATTTATTTACCCACGTACATCATTGTTCAAAACACGCGAATAAATTCGAAAATGTAAGTATCACCGAACTGAATGTTGGTTAAAACAAAATTACACGTGCCGCAGAACGTACATACCTACCACTTAAGAAATAAATCTATTAACCGAGAGTTCAATTATTTTTGTCTGTCTCAGGGTGAGCGATCGCGAACAATACACGGTAATGTCAAAGACACGTCGAAGTGTTCTCAATTTGTGTGTTACGCGGGAAAGCCGCCACCGAGTCCCACAAACAAAACACTTTTCACGAGGCAGGGAGAATAAAGTGTGCCCCGGAGGCGTTCGTAACCCCGAAAAGGGTAGAGCACTTAATTAATCGAAACGAGCGGGGAATTCAAACAATATACAGGGCCGCGCGCCATATGCCGGGTGAAACTTCTCCTCGCGGGCATTTTTCCTTTTCCTCCGACGTAAAATATTCGACATTATATTGGATTATAATGACCGCGCTGAATATGCATGGCCTGTTAGCGATTTGCACGACGAGGATTATATATACGCGTATACATATATATGTGTATTTTAGCGATGCTAAATCGTAGGCGCGTTTCGCCTCGCGCGCTCGCATATTTATGGGACTAATTATTTATCAACGTTGCGATGGAATAAGCAAAAAATTCTGTCCACGCTGTGACTTCTTTTATCCGGGATATAAAAAACCCACGGTGAATGGAAACATCGGGTGTTCGTACGTTTCCAATCAAAATGAGTGCGCGAGAATCGTAAAGCCATAACTGGTAATAAACGACGTAGTATTTTTACTGGTTCTGCTAATCACGGGCATAGATCGCAGTAATTACTAATAATAGCAACATTTTAATTGCAGGCGTTTAAATAACCGCGTTGAAATTTGCGGTGGTTGTTTACGATCGGACATAGGGATTTTTCACATTAATTTCTCCTCGGACGAAAATTGCATCCATAAATTGGAAATCGTTACCGGCCAATACAATTGGTTCCGCGCCGTCGGTATTTCATTAAATTAATATCGCACCGGAAGCGTTCATGATTTTTCGTAATGACCGGCATTTCTGCTTTCGTCGAACAGAATCGCGTCGCAGATCCGTAAAAATGGTGATAACTGTAGACCGTATAAAAATATTATTATTATTAGTAGTAGATGGCCCAATTGTCGTTCCCCATTCGTTTTTTTTTATTCTAGCCCAGTCATTATTTGCTGAATTTTTTTTTTAAAGTTCACTTTATGTTCTTTGATTAATGCTCTACGCGGTTGTAAAGTCCAAATAGGTCAATTCTACACAACAAAAAATTATATGTATTCAAAAATATAAATAGAGATAATTAAAAATTTGTAAAACATGATCCAAATTTCGTCTCCCCTAATTATATTTTGATTTCGTGGTAATTAACTGAAAGAAATTATAAGCCCAAGTTGTCTATTATTAATTGAAGAAATCTGAATTTACATATAATAATCGCACTTAAAATTTAATGAACAAGTGCTTGGTAATGCGCATTTGGCATGACACCATTATAAACAGATAGTACACCTTGCCTATTTCTCTTTAATTTTGTTTTTTAAGAAATTGGGGGAAAAAATAATGGGAGATATAAAAGCCACGCCTAAGGGTTGCATCTAAAATGAGAAAAAATAGTTTTTCATACAATAGTATTCATATTCTTAAAAAAATACGTCTTTCAAATTTCGTCAAAGGCCCAGACCCTGGAAGAAATTTCGAACATAGTAGAGGATGAATTTGGGAACTCTCCCGTAACAAGATATCAGCCAGTTGTATACGTGATACTTGTAAATGTATGGAAAGAAATCGTGAATATGCTAAAAGTACATATTATGAAGTATGATCTATACATAATTAGATACAAAAGTAGTTATTTTAAAAATAGGTTACGAACCCGTTAAAAACAATGATTGAAAGCACGTACTGCCATAGAGTTAAACAGCTTGTATTGTTGACAAACTTACTCCAAGACTATTCCTCACAAGTCCACATAGTTTTTGTTGCAGTGAGACACCTCCAAGTTGAGAAATGCTTGGGGACGAAATTAGGTACATGGACGAAATTTGGGCCACCTACTCTACGTTTTTTGTTGCGTATACTCTCCGCGCATTTTGATTAAGAACAAAAGCGTATGAACTCACTTATTGTTAGAATTGGAACTTCGAATTTTTATATCAACCAAAAATGCTCGTTTGCACCGCACAAAATTAAATTTTCCCCTACTTCCCGGGTTTATCTTCCCAAACTATATCGCTGTACTCAAAACGCACTTCCGTCCCTTCCGCGTCACGGTAAAACGTATCGCGTTGATTAAACGTTAAGTCAATATTATTATAAAAAAGGTATAACTTTTTTTATAGTATACAATTTTCTGCATTGCCTTCTAGGAAAAGACGACTTTCATAAATCGTCTCGCATCACGTAAATCTACCACCACACCTGCTAAAAACTTCTTTTTTTATTTACGTCATTATTCTGTGCTAGAAATAAAAATATTGCAAACAAGTTTTGTACGTACATGAAACGCATTCATTAATACTAATATAAATAAAGTTAGCTGACATGAAATAAATTCGATTTACAAATATTCATCCCTCCTCTCCTCTTAATCCAATTTACAATCAGTTATTGTCTATAGAAACTAAATCGAGCGATCGTCCCTTTGATCTAAACCAAACTACGATTACCGAGATTACCGTTAATCGCCGAAAACTTGAGAGACGGTAAACGAATTCTAATACACACCACCGAACTACCCTCGTCCCCGAAACACTCTCGAGTGGTCACAAGCCACGACACGCATCCTTGGTAACAGATAGGCAGATAATTCCTGTCTAATACTCCTACACGCCCCGGTACACGCGTACAAGGTGTACGCGTGTGCGTGAGGCTGTTACGCCATGCATAGGAAGGATAGTCGTCCAGTGGAGAGACATCGATGACACTATACATATTGACAAGACACTCGAGACCGCCTGCTGGGTCCTCGCCCTCCGGGTTACCCATTCTCATCGCCCTCCGGCAACCCTTTTCCCACCCTCCTTCTCCCTCCCATCCCCCGCCCCCGCCTCACTCTCTCCCTCTCTCTCTCTTCCTGACACAACCACCCCCCCTCCCCTCCCCCCCTCGCATACGAGAGGAACGCGCCACCCTGGACAGATCGTTACTTTTTCGATTCAACGAGAATCCTGCTGGCGGCTGCATCGATCTTCGGAGGCACTAAACTCGAGCTTAAACTGTCACGCTCCGCCAATACGATATCGGATGGACCTCGCTTTTATAGGGAAGCGAAATGTTTGCGTTGGATCGTAGATTATAGCCTCCTATGGTTTTTAAGGAGGTATAGAAATTCTGTCCTCGATAACGAAAGTGCTGTACGTAGAATATTTGATAGCGCGGACGGTGGGATAACGATTGTTCGAACTTTCGTCGTTTCTACCTCGTTAACGAACGCGTCGCGACGATTAAACTTAAGTCGGTGTCGTCGCATTAAGGGGGGTTTTAATGATTTAATATGAACTGTTGTTGATTCATACCTCTGTAAAGTTAACCGAAAGTATTGTGCGCTAAGAATTGATTCTAGTTAATGCTAATTGGAGTGTCGTCTAATTGTAATCCGCAACGCGTGTCTTATGAACAATACTGAAAGAGATATTTTGATGGATCGACCGATAGATATAATGTGATCGGAATAAGAGATTGCGTGCTTATCGGTGAGGTCACATATGCAAGAACACCTGTTCGATACACTTGATACACTAGATCAGTGGTTCTCAATCTTTTCATAATCGCGAGCGAAATTATCCCCTGAAAATCTGTCGCGATCCATATGGTTTCACATTTACTGGATAAAAAAGTAGTTCTAAAAAAACAAAAACGTTTATTAAATAATTTGTTTATTACTACAATAATAATAGGAATGGTATGACGTTTTTCGGGTAATTTTCGGGATTTATGATATTTACTTTACGGTTTACGTTTATACAGTTTAAAGAACATAAATTTCTTAGAATCTATATAATCTAAAAAAAATCTCTCACGATTCACCAAAAATTGACTCGGGACCCAGTGGGTCGGGGCCCATAGTTTGAGAAACGCTGCACAGACAGTTTGATTATTGACACTTAACAAACAGATCCCACAATCAACAGATGCTGGGCGAATCATTATAGCCTGGCAGTCTCCTTGTATAGAAAAAATATAGTCGACAGCACGAGATGCAAATGCAATCAGGCGGATAAAGATATTAACCACGTTTTATGGGATGCATATATCGATTATGTAATTTCATGTAAGCTGAAATGGGTTTTCTAGCCACAAATGCATAAAAAAAAAACAAAAAAAAACAAACAGATCTTATTCTTTGTTTCTTTTTAAACACGATAATTCATTAACTAATCCTTACGGTACTTCGTTCGCGATCGATTCTAACATGTCTCGATTTCCTTCGCTCAATGTTCGTTTTTTTTTGTGAGAAAATTCGAATTCCGAGTCGTTCGAGGATTCTCGAAACGAGTCAAGCCGCAACGGCGCGACCGGATCAGCCGTTGCGATGGGCAAAAAAAGCACCCGCCGTTCGACCGATCCGCGCATACGTTTCGGGGGACGACGGCTCCGTGATATTTGCCAACCAACCAGCCAGGACAACGTAAGTACGAATCGAATGCGAATCGAACGAACTAACGAGCCTCAACCTTTGCACACGACTCCCGATAAACCGCGGGACAATGGTACGCGTTTATTCGACAATGCCACTCGAAACAATGAGCGCGACGATAGGGAGCGCCCCCGACGAAACAATACGTCTCTAAACAATAGTGATATCTTTCTGCCGATTCAGATTCGAAACCAATGATGGAATAGCAATTGTTTGGCTGCTCGAAATCCAGCCGAGTACTCGGGATTGCCGTGCCATCGGCCGATTTCCCGCCGCCGGGCCGTCCACCGTTTCTAGACACGCCGGGAGAGGAAGGAAGCGATCGGTGGAGGTATTTTTCTGGGGCCTTTAAACATTTTAGATTATATTCGGAGAAGCGTTGCGATGCGACGGCAATCTTACGTCGTATGGCCTTCTTTTGTCACGAGCGCCGATGCCGATGGGTAATAAATTGAGAAGCTTATTACACGTCTATGTGAATTCACGTGTAGACGTGAACTAAAAAATTTCGCTTTGGAGACCGTGTTAAGGTAGACGTCTATAGGTCCGTATCGTACGCATCGGGCGGATCATATTAGTTTGTGGTAGTGCAGTGGTTCTTAATCCTTTTGGGACCGCGACCGAAATTCTCCCCCGAAAATCTATCGCGACCCACATGGTTTTATATTTACAGAATAAAAAAGTAGTTTTAAAAAACAACTTAGTAATTGATTTGTTTATTAGTACAATAATAATGGAAATTGTGTAACGGTTTCCGGGTGAGTTTCGGGGTTTATAATACTTTATACTTTATAGTTTATGTTTATGCAGTTTAAAAAACATAAATTTCTTGGAATGTGTATAATTAAAAAAACTTCTGGCGACCCACCAAAAATTGACTCGGGACCCAGCAGTGGGTCGCGACCCACAGTTTGAGAAACGCTGCTATAGAGCATCCACTGTATCCGTAGCATATTTCAGGTAATTCGTGTGAAGTACTCGAATTTTTAAACAAAAGATGGTCACCCACACGAAGGCCACCATCGGAGGCCCCTGGCAACCTAACAAAACTATGCCGATTTATATATTTTCGTTACAAATTGACAAGAGTGTCATCACGTGTCACGTGGAACACGTGAATATGCAATATAAATATCCGTGTACCCGTGACACGGATACACGTATACAATAAAACACGTGTCCTATCGATACGTTTAGTAATAAATGCGTGCGATGTATGTGTGTGTGTGTGTGCCAGGAACGTGACCGAAAAGAAACAACAGAGTTCGCTCTGGCAAGTATACGAAATTCCTTTACCCGAATAAGGATTCTTTTACACTTCTCCGATCCGGGTCCGATTCGATTTTTAACGTTCCGAGTGTTGTACCAACATACATCCGATCCGATTCATGTATGTGATGTATTTGAATGTATGTGGGTTGGCTGTAAATGAAACAGTCGGAACGTTAAAAGTAGAATCGAACCCGGATCGGATAAGTGTAAAAGGCCCTAAAAGACAGTCTTTTGCCGCTTGTACCTTACGTCAAAATAGATCCCTACGTTTTGTTGTACGCGGACGTCGTACGCGGAAATTGGTCCGATATGCCTGAAAGATGAATTTGGGCGACGAAGGTTTTCCTCGATCTTTCCCCGCGGTCGCGTTTACGATAGAAAGGAAGGGTTGGAACTTTTTTTCACCGTTTTCGTAATATTACAATCTTGTCTAGTAACTCGGCAAAATTTTGGCTCAAGGATGCACCACCGTTGTTCATCGAAATCACGCGGATGTCGCAGAATGTTTGAGAAAACACACGGTTCGGACAAACTCTATGGTTTTCAATGAATATACACATGTTAAACGACGAGATCGGTTTTCGGCGAGCATTACGTAACGCAACAAAATTGTATTGTACGGTAGTTAAATTCCAAACCTCCATTAAGTTTGAAAGTAATGGAAGCTTTTAGTTAATGGCCGCGCTAGAACAACAAAACGACCGGCCCGAAAACACCGAGCCGAGCTCTACGCCTGAAACCGCGAATAAATACGAAAATTTCGACCGAGCGTATTCCACGAGAATGAATACGCAATAATTTTGTCCCCGACGACGAAGGTACTCCCATCGCGATTCGTCGCGGCCTCGCAATAACATCGTCGTAATTTCGCGCAAGAGACGGGACTCAATGAAAGATTAAGAGATCCGTAACGACGGTATAATTCGAGTACAATCAGAACGAGAAGGAAGAAACCGTATACATTCATCCTCCGTGCAGTTAATTTCAACCGTCAACCGTGGATACAATCTCCCATTCTGAACGTTGTTAGTCGAAGATGATTCAACGACGGGAAGGAATGAAAGGGGGCGAAAAGGAAGAAGAAAAAAATGAGAGAAAGACGGAAGGAGAAGCGGGGACGGAGAGCAAGCAAAACGAGAAACGAATGAACCGTGCCTACCCCCTTAGCGGAAAAGACATTTCGAGCGGCGCTGAAGTTGTAAAGAGATGAAGTCGGGACGGGGGGGGGGAGAGAAAGGGTGAGACGTAAAGAGAGAGAGGGAGGAAGAATCAGGACGTTGGACACGAGGGGGGGGGGGGGATAAAAAAAATAAAAGAACCGAGGGAGACTGAAAGATGAAGACAGTGCCGAGGCGGCGGCACTGATGAGAAAGAAAGAGACAGAGGGAGAGAGAGAGATATATATAGGCGAAAGGAAGAGAAAGAAAGACGGAAAGGGAGGGTTAGTTTCCTCATAACGCCGCGGAGTCTAAAGACCGGTCAAATATTTACTGGGACTCTTCCGACCAAGACCCCTCTAATAAGTTTTTTATTGCAGTTCCCTCTTTGTTTCGGAACGGTCTCGTATTTGCACGTGCTCGATCGCGTTTGGCGGCTGGAACGCCTTTCTCTCTCACTCTCTCTCACTCTCTCTCTTTCTCTTTTACTCCCGCGTATACACTCTCTTCGACTTCTCTCGTTTTCGAGATTCCCAACCGACAATGAACTTGGGGGCTATGCGCGAGAGGCACCGCATCCCGAATCGTTCTCGAGGAAGCTGCTCTACGCGAATACCGTAAGGAGAGCCGCCACTCCAACGGGGAATGCGAATTGGCGTTGATTGCCTCGAGAAGCATTTCCGGGATTCCACGTTTATTCGAGGATAAAGTAAACACCGCGAGGCACTATCGGTCGTTTAGCGGGGGAGATCTTGAATCGCCGGTTCCGTTCGCTCATTTTGCGCTTATCAACACACCCCTCGGTAGATCGGTATCGAGGAAAACGCGTCAACGGTACGAACTAGTCGCGGGATAAAGATAACAGGCTTTTAGAATATTCTTGTAGAAATAAGGATCCAGTCTCGGGTACTTTTACTCGGCTCGAGAGCATTGCCGGTTCAAGGCACGATGTAAGTGATGCACAGCACCAGCACAGCTCCCGTGAGGGGGCTCCTTACACGATTATTTTTAAAAATAAAATGTATGTTGTTTAAAAAATGTCTGAATGTCAAACAAATTTAATGTTAAAATGAATTTTATTTGAAAGAAGATAGTATGAAAACAAAATTTGAAACACGTGCCAGTATGAATGTGGTTTCCATTCTCCAAATTACGGGGGAGGGTATAAAAGAATTTGGCAGCAGGACGCTGACTATCCTAGGGCCGGTCCCGGCTCGGGACAACAGCTTCTCTCTTGATAAGCGTTTGAAAGTATAAATCTTCGAGGCATAAGAAAAACGTATTGACGTAGAGTTTAGTTAAATTTATCCGCATTTCTACAATAAAAATAGAATCTTCGAAGAAGAAAATACCTAATAAGAAAACCATATAAAGTAATAATAAAATAAGAGGAGAATAAACATCAGAAATCTTACGTGAGATTTGTATTTCAATATAAAACGTTATCAACGACTCAAATTCACGTTAAAATTCTCAATGCGATGAATTTGTTTCCATTCACTTTCCAATTATTCTCGCATAAACCACGAGGAATCAATCGAGTACACTCTGTATCCAATCTTTGATCCTTTCAAACAACATAGCAACGTACGCGTACGCGGCAGACTCAGAGACTTTTGGAAGATCAACAAAATCAAGGGACTGTTTATTTCTCGAGAGTTCGTCCCGACTCCCATAAAAATACCTTCGACGCGCACCCCTTCTATCGCGATTACCGACGACACAAAGGGAACGGGGACAAACCACCTCAGCCAATACCGATACTCCTCGTTCCGTTATACGCGATCTACACTTACAAAACAACGTCATCCATCCGCGCCCGATACACTAAAAACGTATCGACGCGAGACGAAACGAGGTCCTGCCGCCTCGGAGATCAAAGTAGGGGCAAGTGCATTACCCCCCTCCACGTTTTCCGAAAGATCAACGTGACGATCGTGGAACGGGGATGATCCGCGCGACAGAGCCGGGAGTGATATTAATCCCAGCCTTTTTCACCGGGCAAAAAGAAACGGGAGAGAGAGGGAGAGAGAGGGAGAGAGACGTAGAAAAAAAGAGGGTGTGGAAGGTGGTAAGGGGTGGTAAGAGTACACCGTAGCACCGAGTCTTTGAACCGGAACTCTTGGCGGGTGCAGATGGCCCGGGGTGAAGGGGTGCGAGGGGGTCTTTGTAGCTCGTACATCTCGCTAATTAAATAAAAAAGCCCCCTTTCTCCGTTCCACCCCCTACTACCCCGCTGTCGCTCTCTCACCCGTCCTCGTACTATTCTTCTGGGTGTCGGCCCGCAGGCACACCCGTCACACCCTGTGTCTCTGACTTTCCCGGTAGAAAGGGGGTGGGGGAAGGAGAGAGTGTGGGGAAAAAGGGTAGGAGGAAGAGGGAGAGAGATATCTATACGACGCGTGGAAGTATTTTCGCCGGATTTACCTTTTCTACGTTTTCTTAAGGTACTCGAACGCTGTTATCGTCGGGTGTGTTCTACGATTGTTGGAATTTTAACTCGTTCGTCGAGGGTGGCGTTTGACCTTGCCACGCGTGAACACTCGCGGGGGTTGACTGATGTATTCTTAAATCCAATTATCCGCATCGATAGGCTTTTATCAAGATCGGAAATATTATGACGCGCTGGTAATTGTTTTACTCGTCGTATATTGACGGATTGAACTTATTTGAACAACAAAGAAATATGCTTTTTTATTAGTTAATGACTACTTATTAGGTGACTACCTAAAGTTTTAGGGCACTCCATATTAAAATAAAAAATGTGTAGAAGGTCATATTCTTAATTGCTTGAATGGGCTTGGCCCCCAGCTAACCAGTCTGCAATTACGATAGTCCAATTATTAATTATTGCAGTTATTTATTTTCTTACCGACAGCCGTCTCGCAAATCGTTTTAGGCGAAAGTTATTGATGACTTTTCGATACATCCGGCGGAAGAAAACGAAGAACCAGCCGTATAACGAACCGGTAAATTACGAACTTCACGGTCGCATTGTGTTCCCGCGTTATTCGAGTTCTTATTTATCGCTATGTCGCCGAAACGAGAATCTCGCACGATTAATAATGATCGATGGAAGTCATTAACCGTAGTTTACGGTAATGTTGGCGTCCAGCAAAAGTCATTACGCGAATGTACGTGTAAGCGTTACTTCTCTTATATTCCCTTTTAGCGATATCAAATATCCCTTGTTAATTACAACCAAATAATTATTTTCAATCCCTTGATTAAAAAATAAAGATCTGCCCCAACAATCATTACGCATAAATTAAAAAAAAAAAACTTCCACAAAATAAAGGATAAATATTTCTTAAATACTCCCGAAAAAAGAAATCCGATGAATTTAAATAACAAAAAAACTCACACATTTTCTAATATTCGAGTCCCCATAAAAAAAAATATTGTCCATAATTTACGTCACCGATATTATCGACCCACGAATGTCTATTTCAATTTCGACTTCCATTTCCTTCCGCGAAAAAAAATGTGTAAAAGTTACTTTTCTCCGCGCGTCTCTCTGTACTTAGAAGAGCGTAGATCAAGAGAAAGGGGCGAAAAGAGGATGATGAAGCGAAACGTATATAAATGAAAATACCAGAGAGAGGGAGAGAGATGGATGGAGGAGGGCAGACAGAAGGTAACAGACGGAAGAGAACTATCCAACCCTTCGTAACGGGTGTCCCGCGGGAAAGGCGCGGATCCAACGAGAAGCAGAAGACACGTTTTGCTTTGATCGGTGACGATGGGTTGTCGAGACGGTCGGAGGTATTGGAACTTCGACGCGCGTACCATGGCTTTTGCGCCATCGTGGACGAACACCGCCGTGGAATGGGTAGATTGGCCGTGATTACAATCGCCTACAGGTACCATTGTTTCGCTAGTGTGTAAGGAGACGCGGGGAACGACGTATTATTTGTGCACGACGGGAGCCTAGGAATAACCAAACCCTTTCTTTCCCGTACTTCGAACCCTCGTTTCGAGGATCGACTAATGTCCCTGCCGTTTAATTAAATCGAACAATGACGCTCGATCGAAGCGCTTAACGCTTCGTACGTCCGACCAGTGTCAAAGAACGATGTAATAACAGGGATTCTGTGAATTGAAATATTGAGAATTGTTATTCGCGCGACCCTTCTGTGCAAGAATGGAAAGACTTGGGTTTATAAATGATTTAGAAGTCAATGTAGGCGTTGGGTATTATTTTGCAAAAGAAACCTGGTCGAAACGAATTTATGTCGTTTGTATCAATGATACGAAGATGGTCTCGATCTCTACGAACATCGGATGAAGAGTGTGCGTACATCGAGCAAATATCGATCACTGAATGCAAATGATGTCGTGGGATATACGCGTGTATAATAATCAGAAAATTGATTTCAAAACCAATTAAATTTTTATTATCGGATTAATCTTCTCCTCGCCTCGGTCGATAAACGTCACATTTCCACGTATGGAGACTATACTATTTTGGGGAGAGGTGCATTATGTCAGGGTGCTGAGATTGCGATTCCCAGAACGGTATAACGGTAACAGATTTATTAATTAATTAAAAACATATGGCTTGGACGAATGCTCGATGATGACTGAAATGCTATGAATGCCGTTAAGAAAACAAATGCTAAAATAAATAAAAGCTTGTCGCAGAATCTTTCGATCGACGTCTTCGCTTCATCAATCTCGGAAGTTACTTTGAAATAAAAAATAACGTGCACGCGGGTCTAGTAATCAGCGTTGTCGCGACTTTTGAAATATTTATTTCGCAATCGCGAGATAGCTCTTTGCACTGTCAGGCGCCGCGCGAAATGCGAGAGCACAAACGTTACGTGTTATTTCGCCGGGACGCGAGGTAACGCGTTTGCATTTCTTCCAGCCACATTTTGTCCATCTGTCCAATTTTTCATTAGGACGAACCTGGCCGGAAAATTTCATGCCCCCGTGCTTTCCCAGAAACCCGGTAGCCGGATAACCGTGGAGGAGGCAGCGTATTACCCGAGATTTCGCGCCACGACCAACGTTCATTTTCGTTGCGCCATATTAATAATAATCTACCGCCGGCCATAATTCACGGACTTAACGGCGAGTCGCGGTGGAAAATGCGTGCGAACGACGTTCCTTGCGTGTCGCGCGTTACGTCGATCTTCCCGTTTTCTAATTATACCGAATGATAAAAATTCAGCCTGTCATTAGTGAATTTCCATTAATTTTATTTTTTATTTATATCTATATATTTAAATTTACGTCTCGAGATTATAATGATCGTCTCGCGAAAAAAAAATTACGCGTCTTTAAAGAGATTCGTCGATGAAGGTTGCTCCCGTTATTATAATTTCCGGAAGTTTCAATAACGGAGCACGGTATATTCGTTTCTCAATGGATTTTCCGGTGGTGGAATCCTCCGCAAGCTTCGTTTATATTGTCGGCAGGAAGCTGAGAGACGGTGCCAACAACGCTGGCACAGATTAGTTGAGATTGTGGTTTGCTGCCATCGGCGCTTTCTCACGTTACCGGGGTTTATTACCGAGCGCACGGTAAATAGATAATTTATTAGCGTAAATAATGTATTACATTTCGCGGTAACCCCGGTCCGTAATTATACGATAAACGTACTCGCGACCTTTCTTCATTTTCGCGCCCATTTTATTTGTACGTTTAAGTTAATTCATATTTAATTTCTATTTTATGCCATTCGCTTTTATATTCAGCGAGTAACCGATGACTTCCCGCAATATTTGTATACGCTAATTTTTTTTTCTCCGTATCGCGGATATGTAATTTTGTAAAGCTTGGTGAATCGAGTGTATCTAATTTGATTCATCCGCTGTTTAAGCGTTATTCAATTATAAACATTTTGATTAACATATTTGAAATTTGGTGTAATTATTCAATTTGTTACTTCATTATTTATGCAGAGTAGTAACAATCCTTATTATTATTCAACGTTACGTTTTGCGAAAAGCAACCGAGTCTTGTTATCGTCGAGTTTTTATAAACTCTTCGCGTTGCTCGTTGCAACATTGGAATAAAAACACCAAAACTTTTGCGCAGTAGTGTCACGCGGACGAAATAAATCCAAGTTTCTTCTTCAGGAACTTTTTTCAGCGAAACCTCGTTACTGTAATGAGGCCCATCGTTTCAACGACATCAGACATTTTTTAATTCCTTTGCATTTTAATTAGAACGTTCGTTTTCGTCGTTATCTCTTACCGAGGATTACGATTTTCAATATTAATTTGCCAGAAAGTGTTTTTCAACGTCGTTAATTACAATCCACGCGAAACTCGTAACGCGCACGCGAGTACTCCGTTTCGCGAATTTTCCACTTCCCCGAGTTCCTTTCTTTTTTTTTACACGTTTAATTTGTAAATTTCACTGTATCCACGAGCTGAAGCTTTCATTTTGCTTTAACACCGGAGTTCGGGTGGCAACTTATCCAATCAGCCTCGTTGCGTCGTAATAAAGTGAGAGTTTCGAGCACTTTAACAAACGCCGAAATCGAGAGTCCGAAGAAAACGTGAAGACTGTAAATTCTTAGGGGATAAGCAGAGATCGAGGAATTTCAGAGCCCCGGGAGTTTTATCCGTTTCGAAAACTTTCACGGCTGAAGATCGGAGAGATTAAAAAACCACGGAAGTTCGAATAATCGAGGAGATCGAGACCTTCGTGTCGTCGGCGTGAACTTCTCACACCGGATCGGAGTTTCCTAATCGTTGTAAAGAAAAAGTGCGAAGAAACAAGCTAGCCGGGAATCACAATTGATCTTCGTATGAAAAACGTTATAATACGTCTTTCCATTAATACCAACGCGATGTTGATATATCTAACTCAAAGTATGAAAAATAATTAAGTACTCACAAGGTCACGGAAGTCAAAGAATAAACCCTCGTATTTGATGAATCATTCATCAAGAGGTAAGCTCTTGTCTCGGATCAAGTACAAGTACTTACATACGTGAGACCCAGAGCTTGTGTCTTTCCAAAAAAGAACGAACGGGGGTTTTCGATCTGGTCAAACCGGATTAAAAAGGATAATTAACACGCCCCAAAATCAATTAACACTGGAACTACCAGACCAGTCATTTTGACAGGTTTGAAATGTTTGTTTAAGGCTACTCAAATTTACCATTTTTAAGTATACGAACGAAAATTGATTTCTGAGTACCGTGAATATATATAATTTTTAAAATATATATATACAATTTTAATATATAATATATATATATATATATATATATATATATATATATATATATATATATATATGTTTAATATATAAGAATATATTTAATTTTACGCATATACTTTTCAATTATATAAAAACTGGCAAAATTGGTAGAAAAACATTGTATAATAGAAATAGGCATACATAAATCGTCGGTAGTTCTGATGTTAATCTTCCAATTTCGTCAACGTTAAATTTCTTACCCCCCTCGGAAAAGTAAAAAATAAAAATACTTCTCTCACACGAAGTATTTCCAGCCCGCGATAGCCGAAATCCTAGCTCTCTCAAAAAGAAAAAATAATTTGCGTAACGCCAAGAATATCCGACGCAACGGTGCAAAGGTTAAGCGATGTCAACGATAGAATCTGATTACACGGATTCACCTTTGACCCAGTCAGTTCGCTAATTCGTTGTTCGAAGTTGACGGGCCAATCGTCGCAACCCCCGCGTGAGCACCAAACTCACCCCCTCCCCCTGCGCCCCTGGGCGGCTGATACGAACGGATCAGCCAGCTCTTCGTGTTCCATTCCGTTCGTTCGAGAGGTACCTGGGAAGGGTGAGACGAGAGGGGGGGGGCGGGGGTGGAGTTATATCTAGGCTTTGGAGGTATCGGGGCTTTTGGGATCAAGTCTGCTCGTCCGTTCACGGGCCCGTCAGGCTGCGATGGTGTAAGCCGATTATACCGGTGCACCCGACGTCCCTCCACCCTCTGCCAGCAGTCTACCGCACCACCCACCCCCCGCGGCCCCACGCACGCTTCGTGTTCATCCCCCACTTTTCCAGGAAACCGATGGAAACCAGCCGTACTTAGCGCGATGAGCTTTCGAGGCATCTCTTTTTTTTTCAAACATTTTTGATCGAACGATTGATGGTTGGTTATTAGTTTAGGTTGTGGATCTGTTGTTACAACGTCTTAAATCGATGTTTAGCTTGTAAGAAGAATAGATGAGCGTTATAATAAGTATGTTGTATACAGGGTGCGAGGAAAGTTCTGATAATTCTTTCATAAATTTCAACAGTATAAGAATACTGCATAAACAAATAAATTCATTGAACCGAAGGAATAATAACGTTTATTAGATCAACAAACATAACTCTAAGCAAAAAAATTTGCAACAAATTCTCAAAATTGCCTCCTTTGGCTTCGATACATTTACGCAGTCGCTTACGAATATTTCCGACGATTTGAGCGCGTCTACGGTAGTGTATCGCGTAGCCGAGTCTTTTTCCTCCAGAATGGACCACACGGAGTAATCCATTGGATTCACTCGCTGGTTTGAACCCAGTCGTTCGAACAATGTCCGCCGTCTTCATTCCCGACTTGTGCAACGACTGTGATACGTTCACTTTCACGAAACGTAACGTGAGCACAACTGAACATAAACAAAAAACTGAAGCTCATTCACGATCGAAATTAAACAAAGAATTCAATAATATCATCAGAATTAACAAAGAAACATTATGCCAATGTCAAAAGTAGCAAAATACAAAATTATCAGAAGCTTCCTCGCACCCTGTATGTGTATGTTTGATATTATGCAATGAACACTCCATAACAGCAACGATGGTAATACGATGAAGAATCGCAAAAAGGTGTAGTTAGAATGTTTGAAATATGATTATTGCGTTTGAAGAATATAAATGCGAGCGGTTGATCTGGTTTTACAAATAGAAATAGAAACAGAACAAATAGAAATGTTTTAAAATGTTATCATACCTTCCGAATACACATTTCCACAAACCAATGTAAATTACTCGAGTCTCTAGTATTATTTTCTATATTCGAATTTGATTGAATATGCGAAAATTCAAAGCTTTCAAAATACTGCTACTGCGTATTTACGGATGGGTAATGGGCGTAATTTGTTCGAGGCTCTCGTTGCTTTGTGAATGGGAATTTCAATGGGTCAGAGATCGATGAAACAATTTTTAATACAAATTAGTGATGGATAGTTTCCACCGATTGTAACGTTATTTCAATCGTGATTACTTTGGGCACCTTCGAGTGTGCGCGCTGTATAACAGAAGTGTGATAAAAATAAAACCGTAAAGGTTTCGTTCGGAACGCGAACGAATAAGAACCAGTAGAAAGCGTAACAAGTATCACAGGCATGGGAAGCGTTGAAAGATCTTGGAAACCATAATAGCGCCAACAGTTTTTATACCCCCTCAAAATCTTAAAAGCTTCGAAGCCTCTAAATACAGCGGGGCCCTTCGAGGTCTTCGGACTTTTCAAAGTCTTCTAAATCTTGATAATTTAAAAATTATAAACCAGATGCAATGTTATTTTCTACCAAATATTTGCATCCTCGAAGACTCTCACGAAATATCCCTTTTACGAAATTCATTATCGTCTTTAACCAACGTTCCAATCGTTAAATTATTCTTGTCTTCTGCAAAACTTTTGAATCTGCAGAAAGATAAAAACCTTCGTAATTGATATAATATTTTCGAACGAGACATAAATTGAGTCTATGGAATTCTATATCATCCGCTATTAACTTGTCAACCCTTAAAAATATGTCTATCGTTTTACGAATATTCTTTAATCGGAAAAAAGAAATAAAAACCCTCATAACTGATAGTAACGATTTGCAAATGTCGTATAAATCGAGAATTTAGAAAATTGTAAATCATCTTCTCCCCTTTTTAAAAATTTCCCCATCTTCGTCTCGAATCAGATCTATTTTTTTCTAAGCTGGAAACCTTTGTAATAAATACTAACGATTTCTAAATGTAATGTAAATAGCGAATTAAGAAAATTGTCTTCTTCCCTTGTACAAATTATCTTCTTCCCTTCTTTAAAATTTGTCCATCTTCCTCTTTAATCACCTCTATTTTGTTTTTTTTCTGAGACTAGAAACCTTTGCAATCGATACTAACGATTTTTAAATACGGACATCAATCGAGTTCAACCTCACCGCCAACTCGCGGCGAGAGTAATTCGAGGATCTAAAGCAACGCGGGTTTGTATCGAGTGTAGGGGGATTTCGAGGGAAGGGCAAAGAGGGTTAGGGCATCGGGGTCATCGATAAATTCGAGGGAAATGCAACGGGGAACGCGACGCTCCCCGCGAAGGGTGCGCGGCGAAGGGCGGGCCTCGTGTTTTCAAAGCGCTTTCGAGCGGCGTCGGGGCGCGTTCGAGAGGGTAACTGGACTGTTTTTGACCTGGTTTCTGGTATACCGGTGTCTTCTGCCCCTACATGCATCCCGATACAGGGCGGGAAGGGTTGACTGTACTGTGCTCTCAAACGCTTTACGCGAGGACATTTAATACGTTTGGCAACAACCAGGTGTACCGGTGTTCCATATTTTCGATAGAAAATCATTTTCATCATTTATCCGAACGTTTAACAGATACATATTGCCGCGCGAATATACGGGGTTTCATGATTTGTAAAAAGAGAGACGTTAAATTATAAAAGTGCGATAACAGTGATACAATTAAAAAACTGGGAAATTTAATATGTAAAGCATCGAGGTTACGACAAATAAATCCAATAAAAAGGTTATGATAAATAAATCTAATAAAAATACGCAAATTATAAGTATAACATTATTTTCATATCATATCGAAATTCAAACATTCCCCTTTATCAATGTTCTATATCTGCGCTCCCATCTTTTTGATAGCTCGTCGAGCACGTAGATGGTTCGAATAACAAATCCCGTGACAGCAAAAAAAAATCCGATCTCGATCGAGCTTCGTGTTTTGAAAACGTTTTCGAGGGTCGCTATAGTGTGTTCCGGAGCGCAACTAAACTGTTCTTGACCCAGTTTCCGATACGCCTCTATTATCTCTTCGCGGACGCGCGAAAAAAACTGTGCTTCGGATCAAACCACTCCAACAGCAGCGCGTCCTTTATATTTGTAATTCGAACAGTGTTTTCCATAGGCTCGGCGTATAAACAGGCAGTTGCATTCGTTGGGAATTATCGGTACCGCGTCGCAATGCCCGAGTTTCGTTGGATTATCACGAAATTGTTCGACAATAACTTACGTCCTTTTTTTTAATTTATAAAGATCGTAGAATTCAATTATCAGAAATTATTCCAAGAAAACGTCGCAAGATATATGCTTAAACGATTCAGAACCAAAGAATTAAATTATTAGAAATTGTTGTTTAACGACACAAGGTGTACAATTTAAATCAGTGTTTCTCAACTTTCTTTGAGCATTCCCCACCAAAGCATTTGTAAAATCCTAATGTTCTTCCGTGACAAAAAACGTCACATCCATAAAAAATAAAAATAAAAGTGGAAAAGGACAGTTTAACTACTTAAGAACAAACACTTTAAATACTTAAATTTCTACAAATTCTGTGAGAATTGCTCACGATTCAAATACGTTTGAAACGAGCATCCGCTTAAAAAATTTTTCCCCTTCTATTCCTCGCGGATGTTAATTACCCAATTAGAAATATACCTAATTAAAGAAATTCAACGATTATCTGTATGGTAAACCACAAATTGACCGTAAGTTTTCGCAACGGTTCCACGCGAACCTCGTATGATGACTATAAAACACTTTGCCCGCTTTTTATTCGATTATCCGGCGATTCTTATTCGCGGCGCGTGACTTCTAACGGTGCAAGTTTCACGGCAAATAAACTCAATTTGCGTTGGAGTGGCTTCATGTTTCCAAAGCGCTTTCGAGCGAGGCGATAGCGTGTTTTAGGGGGTAACAGGACTGTTCTTGACCTGGTTCCAAGCACAACCACCTTCCACCCTGTATCTACCCCCCGTTTTGGCGCGAGAGACGCGCACGTAGAGGGCGCTGTACGAACATTTTTTCAGGATACGTTTGTACACCCGGGCAATCCGATTATTACGCGTTTGAACAAAATTTTACGTCCAACATCCAATGAAGGAGCGCCTGTTTTAATTTTTAAGAACACTTTTCTGTACTTTAGTAACTTTAGGAATGATTTAGTATCGATCAATGATAACGTGGAATCAGCATAGGCGAAGATGAGATACCTACTCGTATGATTAACAAAATTTAACAAAGTTGTATTCGTATCAACGATACCTTTTAAGTACAACGTGTTATCTTTTCTATTTAAAAGAGAATACAATTTCAACGATGCTTTCTCTACGTTTGAATGCGCCCTGTCAGGATTTCTTGTTAACTGCTAACAACGTTAATTAGGAGAGCAGGAAAAAACGCGAAGTGCTCGCAAACAGGAACGTATCAAAAAGGATAGAATTTGCAGGGGAAAAATTCGAGTGGGGGGAGCATCGGTAAACATTCCAATTTGAAAACAAATTTCAGCACTGCTATTTTCGAAATAGTCGAGCTGCTTTTTGACTTCGCTTCCAATTATCCGGGACGCGAACGTGAAGTGTTTTGCAAGTGCACTTTAGCATGATCGAAATCGGAAATTTTCACCTCGGTATACCGGATCGCGATTTCCCACGTATTTTTCTGCAACGAAAAAAGCGGGGAGTTAATACCGGGCGTTTGAAACTTTTTCATTGTTAGTTAACACGTTTGGGAATTAACAACGCGCATTGGAAAATTGGAAGTAGCGAAGAAAGTAGCATTAGAAGAATTGAACGCAAAAGAAGTGAGGAGGTTAAAAGCATAGTGGCGTAAGTCCAATTTTCGTGAAAATTGATTACAGTGCGATATGCAATTCTTAAATAATCAATTCGTCTAAGGCAAAGTGAATTGAGTCGTAATTCGTCATTTCTACCACCAAATGGCGAAACAATATATGTAGAGAAACCAATCGGTTGTTTCATTAATAGTAAAAGTAATGTGCACTATTTCACATATATACTACTGTCACTGTGCAATTTCTGGCATTGAAAAAACCTTTTGTTTCTCGAATTAAAATTCATGTGACTTACACCATTATGCCTCTAACCCCCTCAAATATATCGCTGATCAACGTTATCCTGTCTTTGTTAAACACTACTTATTACGCCATGTTTTTGTTTTACGATTATAAGATATTGTTACGCGTTCATTGAAATTGTTCTGCACTGCTCGTTTAAACGATTTTCATGTAAAGTTAACCGACTCGATCCGCAGTGAAATATATTCAATTTTCTTGAATCTACGGAATATATTAAACAATTAACAATGTCACGACTAAAAAATATCAGCGTCCACACAATGCGAAGGTCCTTTCTGTTTAAAAAATTGTATAGTCGCTTCAAAGTTTTTGGTTTCCCGAAACTTTTGCAAATGCTGCCTGCCACGAAGTATATAAAAGATGCAAAGTTGTACGAAGATCTTGAAAAACAAGAACGGAGCAAATTGGAGGAGTAAAAACGTAGAAAGAAATGAGACACCGTATACCTAATAATTGTTATGCTCGAATAAATATAATGTTCTCAATTCCACGACTTTTTTTCCCCGAACAGGTCGAGGCTTTCAAAAAATCCCAAAATGTTTTATTCTATAGTAGTTGAAATAATTACTATAAATTAACGCGATGATCAATTTTATCTCCTAAAAGATTTCATAGATGTATTTCGGTAAATATCGGGTAAAAGGAATTGTAAAATGACAGTTGTGTCTCTTCCGTTGAAATCGTTTTCAATCGGCAACGCGACGGATTAATTTCGATGAAATTTTCGATAAACGTTGCGAAAATGCACGAAAATCCGCGAGCGGTTCGAATAAATTAAACTACGAACCTTCGCGTATTACGCGCCTTATTTATTAACGTAGTGCATATTAATTTTCCAACGTTCTCCGTTAATAAATCTTTTTAAGACATCCCCTTCGCGACATTATTTACATTAAGTAGAATTCCGATGGAAACATTTATTCTATTAACCATTACCTACTCGATTACGATCCGCGATAATTCTATCGAGAAAAATTGGACTCCAACGTTTCGCACAAGAGCCATAGGTCGGTAATAATTAATTAAGACCGCTTTTGAGTACTATGCAAAAGATTGAGACATTAAAAACTGTAATTTCTCTGTAATTTTGATATTTTCTTTATAATCGAAAGAAAATGAGACAATATTTGCATCGAGTGTACTCACAAAATATTTATTTAATCTGAAAACAATAATTCCACTCCAGCTACGCCGTAGCAGCGGTGACATAATCTATTGAAAGTTAGCGAGTGGACCGCGGGCTACAGTTCTGGTAGTAATCCTGTAGTACTAGTAAAGCACAGTTAGTTCAGCGGAATTTTTCGCAGTGAATTTAAATAAAGATCAGAATACATAAAATTATAGAGGCGTAATGTCATTTGTAACAATCCATATCGAATAGTTACGTGATCGTTGTTACGAAATAATTTTTATTAATAACCCTTTTGAATTTCAGAATTTTGAAAATTAGTTTGCACGGGTACGAGTTACGTATTCCTCGACGAAGGAAACGTAATACGAATTTAATTACGTCGTTCAGTGAAGATTTACTTCCATCTATACGATGTTGAAATATGTTAATTCCATTCGTGAAATTTAATATTCGTTTGAATAAGGTTAATGAGAAATTCGAATTTCATTGATCCCTTTCATACGTTCTATTACGCGCACATAAATGCTAGTTTATTTAAAACCAGATCGGCATTTCGCGATTTAAAACATTTATCGTTAATGCCGTTCTTTTTTCGTTAAAATATTGTCGCGAATATAAACGAAGTGGTAATTAATAATTTTATTAATACCAACAGCGGTTGAATTAAACAATTCCGATCGAATCGATTTTTAAATAGATAATAATTTCAATAGCTCGCACCGACTTTCTTTGATCTTTAAATTTGTCGCAAATTTTGTCAAAGTAATTCCACCCGAACTGAAACTGAGGGAGGTTATATTCAATTTTCTCAACGCGATACTTTTTGATACGCTCTTACTCCCACGTTCCGGGTTGTATTATACTTTTTCAATTTAAGAATCCTCGAAACTTTTATACCACCGAAAGAATTGACTTTATATTTTTACGGTACGCAAAAAGTATAATTTGAAAGTCGAAACAGCCGTAATCCTCGACTTCTACGTAGCGGGAGAACGTCACATTGTCGCACAAATTCACTTTCTTTTGATAAATAAAATATCATACTCGAGAGCTATTATACGATCAAATTCAATGACATTCTTCGAATATCACTGCTGACAATAAGTACTACAAACAAATTAAATATTTAATCCACAAATTACGTATTAACCACATTTAAATAGTTCTTTATTTGTCGCGAGTTAACGGAGCGTAGTAAAATAATGGACTATATTTTATATAATCTGAAAAGCAATTCTTCGAATTGAAACTAAATCATTCGTGGTAGGTATGTTTCAAAAATATTTCGGAATAAACGCCAGAAAGCACAGCGGTAGGGGTCAGCTCAATTGTTTTTGACCCAATTTCAAGTGTATCGATATCTTCCACCCTCGAAGGGTTAGAAGAGGATTTGCGCGAGGGCCGAAGGGCATCGAGAGCAACTAGGCGCACTTCACTCGGAAACACACTCGAGAGGGATATTTGCCATATTTGTTCCCGGAAATTTCAACGTGAATACGTCGAATTATCGACTATTACCTTGGTACTTTTATTTACACGCCGGCAGCTTCGATGGATTCAATCAGTTTCCGGAAACGGTTTAAAAAACCTGATCCACGGAATTTTTTTTGTTAGAAACAGAATCCCAGGATTGTTTGTCCTATGGTTTTGTGAAACTTTCTTTTCATCATTTCGGAGCTCTGATTTCAAAGTATATCATTATAATAAAACATTTATCACGAAAAAGAATTATTTCAAACGACCGAGTATAAATGTTTACACAAAAATAATTTCCAATGCAATATTTTGAAACGTTTCTGTGACTCGTGTAAAATATTGATCGAGCAGGTAGCGAGATTACGATGGTAAAATAATTAACAAATTCGACAATGAGTTTACGCGGTATAGTGCTGAAACGGTATAACGGAAACGTCTTCCTCATAATTAGTATCGCACTCGGAAATTCCATTAGAAAATCTTGTTAAATCTCAGAAGCTTCCGAGCAAATGAGATGCTTCCGAAACAGATCGTTTCTTTCCTCCTTTGAAAATGCTTGCTGAGCGCACTACCGGCAGTATTTATTTAATAAGAATTACTAAAAAATTAGAAAAAACTGTACCTTTAAATACGCAGGATTATGTAAAATCTCAAACGAGTATACCAACGACTCGTACAAATTTGAAACAAACACCTTCGTCGAACATTATATCTCTCTTATCATCTTTAGAGCGATGAACAATATTTTTGGTTAAATTATTGGATATAAACAGGGATTCTTTTATTGCTTTTCAAATATTTAAAAAATCAATTTTCTTTCTCTATTTACCATAACCCTTAAACCTTCCCGAAAACTATATACAAATTTTATAAAACATGCGTATAGAACCTTTCAAATTGAATATTTCAAAAGGTCCAACGACAATTATATCATTGCAACATTAGAAATAAACGTAAATCTTAATGCACACGCTATAAAATGAATCGGAAAAAATTCAAGCGTACAATTTTCCAACGTTCTCCGTTTACAAATCCCTCCGAGAAATTCCCCTCGCGACATTTACATAAAATAGAATTCCGATGGAAACGTTTAATCTATTAAGCATTACCCACTCGACTACGATCCGCCATAATTCTCTTCGAAAAAAAAGAGTTCCATTCCAACGTTTCGCGCCGGAGCGTTCCATCGGTCGGTGATAATTAATTAAGTCCGCTTTTTTATTTCGCAGTTCGGTACGCGTAAAATGAAGTCGGACGTCGGCAGTTAATCGCGGGTAAAGCTGCAATAGCCCCGACAGCTCGGGGCTTACATCCTCGAGCGCTGACAATCTAATGTAATTTACTTCCCGTTTAACGTAATTAAAGCGTACTTTGAGGTGTGGCGGGACGAGAAATTAGCAATGAACTTCGGTTTACCGGTAAACTTCCATGCCGAAATCGACACCGCCACGGATCTCCGTTATCTTCCGAGAATTTCCCACTCCGTCTCCTCGTTAGGCCAATTTCGGAAATGTTTCGTTCATTAGCTCGAGAAGATTGGGAAAATATTTTCTTGATCGCGTGGAGGAACTGATAACCCATGGCAACGCCGGTCCTGTATTTAATGGTACGAGTAACAATCCCGAATTTTCCGAACTTTTATTTTCTCTGTGAACTTTTCTTCTTTGTTGGAACGTAAGTGAAGTTCCAATATTGAATGCAATTAATTTGCTATGCCGGAATACGTTTATAAATTATGATATATTAAACTGGGTTAAGTTTAGGAATAATAGTAATTTTAATTGGCTATGTGAAGATAGAATTTTATAACAATTACAACGGAGTGCAGAGATTTTTTGAGAAATAAAAATAAATATAGATAGAGAAGGTGTATATCACGAAAAAGAAGATGCCTCGTATCTTTCGGTTTCCCTCGTAAGTAGTTAAGGTCGGTTATCGATCTAACATGTCTGACAGATGCCCGTTAATACTACTGTGAGATCTCCCTTCTCATGAATTTTCAGACACATTCTTTCCTTCTCGCTCTTTTCATCGCATTATGTGCTACGACATTAATAAATTCGTTAGTAAATATTATCTTGAAAATAAGAAGATATCGTAACATTTTATCATTAACCCTGTATCAGTCGCGTGTATTACGATTGTAGTACTGTGACGAAATAATTAATATTGTATATGTTAATAAGAAGATTGTATTTGACATTTATTAAACTATTGAATACTACTAAAATTAATATTTATGTTCTTAAATACATAATTAACAAAAGTATTCAATATTAAGGCTAAATTATTCGTTTGCAGTGCAATAATGATGCAGGGTTAACGAAGAATCTTACAATGTAACTATCACAACTTTTAAACAAATGATATCACGATCTTGTGAACGTTAATGAAAAATAATGCAACACGGACGAAATGAAACTGCGAAATACGCGATATCGCGTATTTGCCTGGAATTCACGATTTTGCGAGCGGTCGCACGCGCGTATTTACACGTTACGCGCACAGACGCGCGACGCGAAGTGACGGAAATACTCGTCGAGCTTTTGACGTCGGGTGTCGAGCAGTAAAGCTTGGTAAAAGCGAGAATACTGGGAGGGCTTTGATATACGAGATACGAGCATGGACCGTTCGCATTCTCCTGCTACACGGCTTCCCACTGACTACCAATAATCGAACGTTATTGCGTTACCGAACTGAGACTCTCTCGCAGTCGTAACACGTCCATGACGAAATGGAGAATAGCTCTTGTTCGAGTATCGAACGGTCGCGGAAAGAGATACGGCTTTAAATTTGCTCCGACTCGCATGCACGCGATCTCTCATATATTTTGCATCGTTCCAGACTTTACGGTGGAATGCAAAAATTTCCCTCGACCTTGCGAGCTTACGGTTTCTTCGTTCTAACTCGGCTTCCTATCTGCTCGAATGTGCGCAAAAATCAAACAAAGCGAGAGCTTTCGCGAATTCTTTTTTTTTTTAAAAAGCGAACACCTTTTTTTGCATTTTCTTATAGTCCGATGTCTTTGGAATGTTCTCTTCAAATGTGATTTTAATATTATTAAGAATGATGAAGTTACAAGCTTTAGTGTAGCGCGGCACGCCGCGCGGGTAAAGAGAAGTAATCAACTTGGAGGCAAAAGTAAATTCACAGATAATTTTATAAAAGGGCTAACAATCTGTTAGAGATTAACTAACAAACGAAACGGTAACACGGGCAAAAATATATATAATGCCAAGTGGGGAACATACAGGGTGTCCCGTAACTACCCTAAAATCGGTAAATGAGGGGTAGCTGGGGTGATTCTGAACAAGTTTTTCCTTAAAAATAATGTTGTAACCCCTCTCGTTTTTGAGTTATTAACGAAACGGCTAGGCCAATCCCAGCGCGTATCGGGCGCGCGCTCGAAACGAGAGTGTGGTCTCTGGATCGTGCTCGACCGCGAGCTTGAACAAGTGCATCGCCTGGGTATCGAGGGAAGCGTACGGCAAATGTCACATCGCCTTCAAATAAACTAATACTCGTTGAATAACTGTGTCCGATGCTCTTACCCGTTATTCAATAGGAACGAAGATTGTAGTATTTGTGGAAAAAATGTTTCTCTTAACAGCACGTTTTCAGGTGGATAAATGATCGTTAGAATAATTTATAATAACTAACGTTAGAAAAGCCTTGTTAAACTCACCCATTCGTCCACGAATCACCCTGCCTCGACGAAAGTAGGTCATTGGCACTAGGTCACAGTGCCGATTTTGCCCTTCCTAAGAATCTCGAGAGCCTCGACAGCTGATTTTACGGCTGGGTCTGTGAACTCACTTGACACTGACACACACAGTAGGAACGGCACTTGCCTAATTTATGGCAGGGCGCACGGCTAATCGCAGGTACGCGGACACCCCCGAGAGTCGAGCGGCGATCGGCGATCGGGTCACTTTACCGAACGTGCATTTCACTGCGCGAGCACTTTCACCGATAACTCCGAATAAAACAATTATGTAGAGGAACGTAATTGAACCTACGTTAGAGATATTTGGTGGCCCTGAAAAGGGCCGATTGTTATTGCCAAAATTGCCAAGATCGACTCGACGTACCCTCCTCGCGCTTGCATGCACGTCTCGGAGCACCGGCGGACGTTGCGCTGCACTTCTTCCAATGCTTCTCGATTAAGAAACGTAACAAATATCCTGTAATACTCCGCGTTAGTTCGTTGCTGTATGGTACCCGTTCGGTTTGAAAAACGATTCTGCCAGCTCTAGCGTTTCTTGGGTCTTGCTTAGAAGGACGTTCGTTAGGGAAGGGATATTTTTACAATAGTACAACGTAGTGGCTCGCACATTTGGAGTCAATTCAGCCAAAAAATACCCGTGCGCTCGGGGCGGCCGCATGGTCTTCGTCACTACGAACGCGCTAGCGAAGACGCAGGGCAAGGAGTGCCATAAATTTCACTATTGCCCATACCGTGTCGTAAAGGGAAAGTGTGGCTATTTTACGAAACACGTGCATCGGCTTAAGACTGCATCGGCAGCGTACACGCAACGTAAACCTTTAATATTTTCTTACGATTCTTTCCGCGAAGACGGAACAGTACACACAACTTTGAAGATGATCAATTTAATATTGTATTGTATTAGCGAAGACACTGTTTGATACGTATTTCGAGACAGACATCGTTATGTCTATCAACATTTTGGTCGTCTGGAACAGGTCCCCCTTATCGGGCCCATGTACCGCGGTACGCTTTGCTGCTCGCGTTCCCGTAAACAGTCGGTTGCCGCGCGCGTGCGATAATCATAACAAAATCGAAATCAGAGATTCTTAGGGAGCCGACTGTTTAAGAGTTTAAGCATTTCTACACACCGCAAACAGTGTCTTCGCGCTTGTACTTTTATTCACGCCATGCACTCGACACTAAACATCCCACAACATTAAGTTTATAATATTACAAATGACACGGGCAAGCGTGTATGCGTCGCAAGCAGTGTCTTCGCAATACAATACAATATTAAATGGATAATTTTGGGAATTGTATGTACTGTTCCTTCTTTGCGGGAAGAATCGTAAGAAAATATTAAAGGATTATGTTGCGTGTACGCTGTCGATGTAGTTTTAAGACGATGCACGTATTTCGTAAAATAGCCACACTTTCCCTTTACGACACGGTATGGGCAATAGTGAAATTTATGGCACTCCTTGCCCTGCGTCTTCGCTAGCGCGTTCGTAGTGACGAAGACCATGCGGCCGCCCCGAGCGCACGGGTATTTTTTGGCTGAATTGACTCCAAATGTGCGAGCCACTACGTTGTACTATTGTAAAAATATCCCTTCCCTAACGAACGTCCTTCTAAGCAAGACCCAAGAAACGCTAGAGCTGGCAGAATCGTTTTTCAAACCGAACGGGTACCATACAGCAACGAACTAACGCGGAGTATTACAGGATATTTGTTACGTTTCTTAATCGAGAAGCATTGGAAGAAGTGCAGCGCAACGTCCGCCGGTGCTCCGAGACGTGCATGCAAGCGCGAGGAGGGTACGTCGAGTCGATCTTGGCAATTTTGGCAATAACAATCGGCCCTTTTCAGGGCCACCAAATATCTCTAACGTAGGTTCAATTACGTTCCTCTACATAATTGTTTTATTCGGAGTTATCGGTGAAAGTGCTCGCGCAGTGAAATGCACGTTCGGTAAAGTGACCCGATCGCCGATCGCCGCTCGACTCTCGGGGGTGTCCGCGTACCTGCGATTAGCCGTGCGCCCTGCCATAAATTAGGCAAGTGCCGTTCCTACTGTGTGTGTCAGTGTCAAGTGAGTTCACAGACCCGGCCGTAAAATCAGCTGTCGAGGCTCTCGAGATTCTTAGGAAGGGCAAAATCGGCACTGTGACCTAGTGCCAATGACCTACTTTCGTCGAGGCAGGGTGATTCGTGGACGAATGGGTGAGTTTAACAAGGCTTTTCTAACGTTAGTTATTATAAATTATTCTAACGATCATTTATCCACCTGAAAACGTGCTGTTAAGAGAAACATTTTTTCCACAAATACTACAATCTTCGTTCCTATTGAATAACGGGTAAGAGCATCGGACACAGTTATTCAACGAGTATTAGTTTATTTGAAGGCGATGTGACATTTGCCGTACGCTTCCCTCGATACCCAGGCGATGCACTTGTTCAAGCTCGCGGTCGAGCACGATCCAGAGACCACACTCTCGTTTCGAGCGCGCGCCCGATACGCGCTGGGATTGGCCTAGCCGTTTCGTTAATAACTCAAAAACGAGAGGGGTTACAACATTATTTTTAAGGAAAAACTTGTTCAGAATCACCCCAGCTACCCCTCATTTACCGATTTTAGGGTAGTTACGGGACACCCTGTATTATCCCAAACGCTGAAGCGATCCTGATCCGCGGCACAGGAACTGTCCCCAGAGTTCAGACTTTCAACGAGTTTTCCTCGAAAGTACTTTTTCAGTCGTTTTTTTGATTTTCTGTTGCTCTGTGAACTGTGCCTCGGATATTACTGGTGGTGCAATATTTATTTATTTACGAAGCCGGGAAGATGTGAATTTAGAGACGCAGATCGATTTTTTTTTGTTCATTCGTTCGGCATTTCCTTATTTCGTGATATTTCCTGTTCTCCGTGGTTCACTTCGTAGCGACAGTCATAACGAACAACAATTTCCAAAAAATGCTGGTGACAGAGGTCTACAAGTGAAAATATTACGTCGCATGCAACATCACCAAAAATGTTTAATTAAATTTTAAAAACTTCATACTTAATGGTCAAACATCGGTAAACACACCCTCGAAGTTTTAACATGATTCCACGAGTAGTTGAAATAGAAAAAAATGCAGAAGAAAGACCCTATTTCAGGCTTTCTAAACTGCCCCCCCCCCCCCGCTCCCCTAAGGCGAGCGTTCGGTTTACCTCCTTAGTTAATGGAATGAGGAACAAACGTTCCTATCGTTACGTTGTACCATTATTCGGGCCTCTGGAAGGGGTCGTATATTATCAACGCGCTTGTTTAGACTTAGACACGTTCAAGGCAGCTCGTAGTCCTAGAACCTAGAACTACCGAACTTTCCGAAGCTCTTCTCCTACGCGATCTCCCCGATTGGCTATCGGTTTTCATTAATGTCGCATTACACGAGCCGTAACGAAAATTTTCGGTAAAGAAAAGTCGTCCCGAGACGCAACGAGGAACAGCGCGACGGGAACCGAGCTCCAACGTTTCGGGGACACCCCGCACGGAAAAACCTCGGTAAAGCAAGAACGTATGAAAAGTTGCGGTCCTCGTCACGGGAAATACGGTCGAGTGCCTCTCCAAAACTCCTTATGCTCTCACATTTCTGCAGTCATGAACGTTAATAATAGCGGAACGTTATTGCGTTATTCTATCTAGTTTCCCGCGGCGACTGCGTTCCACTAGAAAGAAAGATATTAACGCTCACGCATCGCGCATTTGCGGTTCTATTACACTATGAGTGTGTAAAGTGTGATGCACAACGAGGTGGTTGTGCAAAAATCGGACTTCGGAGTTTTGATTAACCGAATTCTAAAGGTTTTATTTCTCAATGTAATATAACAATTATAATATTTGTGAGATTCGAAGTGCGTGTTTAGATTAAAAACTTTGAAGATGTTATTGCCTTGAGACTCGAAGATATTCTGCTTAGGAACGGATCGGTAGGTTCAAGGAAAACTATTATCTATCAAAAAAGATGTGGAAGGAATGATGAGTAAGTTATTTTTGGTGGAAAATAGAAGAGGAGAAGGACTAGGAGTTTGGACGATGAACTAAGTGATGAGGACAGCCGTATGCGAGGAAGTGGTTATTCAGGCTCCAGGACGATTCCATCAATGTACAAAATAGGTGCTATACTAATCTTATGACTAATTTACGATTGGAAAAGAGGGAGAGCGGATCGGTACATTACAAAGGTATCGCGAGAGAAGGTGCGTAAATGTAATTGAAAATAAACGGCGTTGAGGGGAGAAATTTGAGAATAATAATCGAGATCTGGATCGTTTTTGATAATTATATAAAAGTACGTTAGATTTAATCGTGATCTGGAATATTTATTACCCCGCAGTTCCATTATCAATTGTAAAACAAATGAATTATCATCATCGTTACTTTTTGTTTCATCGATGCCGAATACCATAGTAGTACAGCCTAGAGTACTTCGATTGAATCGGTGAGAAGAAGAACAGTACTAGTCCAAATTCCACATTTTTTTGTTTTGTTGCAATTGTTACATGAAAGTAGATGTAAATATTGAGTGTAAGAAACATGTAAGTGTAAGAACTATACCAACCTATCTGTATTGGTTTAAGGCATGTTTTAAATTTGAATGGTTGGAAGAACAGTATTTGTCTATTAATAGCAGGGATGGCAAACGAATTGAAAAGAATTCGAATTGGAGACGGAGCTACCCACGTAAAGAGCAGAGCGAAATATCGGGGATTTCGCTCGTGCTCACGGGAGCACGAGGCTTATTTGGAGTCGGAGACATAATTCGGAGAAGAAGGGAGAAGCTCCAGAGCAAAACTCTCCTTCTCTGTCTCTACGTCGGTCACTCGCACTCGCACTTGGCCGAGAACAAGGGCCGGGCGTGTCCACCCTGCCCAAGGAACGTGGACCCCGAAATTTAGTTTTCTCTCTTTTCCTCTACGTCGGTCCCTCGTGCTCGCACTTGGCAGAGAAAAAGGGACGAGAGTCGGTAAGGCGCGTCCCCACCCTGCCGCATTTTCGCCTCGTGGGTCCCTCTCTTTCCTACCCGCGCTTCGAGCGTCGGTGGGAGAGAGAAGGTCTTATGCCGTGACAACCGAGAGTTGACACCGCAGACAATGAACGTGGGCTCCGGAGCGAAATTTTCTTTTTGTTTACCTCCCTCGCTACCCCGCGCTCGCACTTGGCCGAGAAGAAGGGACGAGAGTCGGTAAGGCGCGTCCCCACCCTGCCGCATTTTCGCCTCGTGGGTCTCTCTCTTTCCTACCCGCACTTCGAGCGAGGGAGGGAGAGAGAAGGTCTTATGCGACAACAATCAAGATTTGACACCTTCTCGGACAATGTATGTTTACAGTTGCGTCAAGTTATTCATGACCTGACCTTTGGCTACACTTTTCTTGACAAAATCGTGCAAGTTGCCATCCGCGTTGAATTTATATATGTTGACTATATATATCTATATATAACTATATATAAGAAATCTTTCCCGGAAAGATTTCTTTTTCCCTACAGAAACTGCAAATTAGTTCGTGGATTGTTTATTTCAAGTCGGTATTATACGGCATGAGACGCCTGGCTTGCACGTTTTTTATTTTAACTTCAATGATTAGACACAAATTCCTTCGCGGTGCACGGTACATCCATCATTTTACACAGGTAAACTCCCTTTTACATTTACTTTCAGCGGACTTTTATTATTTTCTCTATGTTCTTTTATGGCAGGGATGAACGTTCCTGAATTTTAGTCAAAACTCTCTCATTATGTGTCATGATGACCGTGTTATTATAATGCTATTGAACCATAAAACTCGGGTCAGCGTAATCGGGCGCGGTCGTTTTGGACCCACCGGGTCTGGGCGGGCCAGTTCCAGGACCTGTGCCTCAATTTCTTCGAAACGAGCCACTGCATAACGGTTCCAAGCTGCCTTTTCCTCGCCAAAATTGTATTACCCCACAACGGCTTAATCGGTTTTGATGTTTTTTGTTTGTTTTAAATTAATAAAAGCAGTTTATATTTTCCGGTTGCATATATGCTTTAAAGTTTGCCGATGTTCGCCAAAATTTATGTTTGTACGACAGTTTTTTTATCTTACTAATGGTCTACAATAATTTGTTTTTAAATATTTAACCTTATATTCAATACGGAAAACAAAGAAGAAATCGTGTAAATTGTTAGTTTTTTTTGCTTGAACTGTGATCTACCTTTGTTTGCAAATTTGTATTATTAACTTTGAAGGTCCGGAATGCACGTCCGGAAGATACTGATGGATTTAAATACTATTGAAACATGATTTTCTGTTGTTATAATGCATGAGAATTTCAGCTATTACAATAGGGAAAAGGCTGATTAAAAAATGTTAAAAACTATCGTTAAATTGAGAATTTTACCCAATTTCAGCAAACTTTAGTGCACATGCACGAGGGAGGTAAGCAGAAAGAAAATTTCGCTCCGGAGCCCACGTTCATTGTCTGCGGTGTCGACTCTCGGTTGTCACGGCATAAGACCTTCTCTCTCCCACCGACGCTCGAAACGCGGGTAGGAAAGAGAGGGACCCACGAGGCGAAAATGCGGCAGGGTGGGGACGCGCCTTACCGACTCTCGTCCCTTCTTCTCTGCCAAGTGCGAGCACGAGGGACCGACGTAGAGGAAAAGAGAGAAAATTAAATTTCGGGGTCCACGTTTCTTGGGCAAGGTGGACACGCCTCTCGGCCCTTGTTCTCGGCCAAGTGCGAGTGCGAGTGACCGACGTAGAGACAGAGAAGGAGAGTTTTGCTCTGGAGCTTCTCCCTTCTTCTCCGAATTATGTCTCCGACTCCAAATAAGCCTCGTGCTCCCGTGAGCACGAGCGAAATCCCCGGTATTTCGCTCTGCTCTTTACCTGGGTAGCTCCGTCTCCAATTCAATTCGCTTGCCATCCCTGATTAATAGTACTGTCTTTCCACTCAACCGCTAGAGCTTGCGTATAGCATTCTTTCGACTTCGTTTTTCTTATCACTTTATCGCCATAAAAAAAATAATAATAATTGTCCCAGGGGTTAGTTCTGTTGAGTACGGTGCCTAGACAGGTCGTTTTTTTTGCACAATAATATGCAAATGAGCAACGTAGAATGAACATTTTGAGCATCCTATAGTACTTGAGGGGAATAACGATACTTGTTCAATGATTTCATAGAAATTCTTTAGATCAAAAACAAATTTTTAATGACCGATGTCAACATTAACAGATAAATGTAAACTTTGGGGAAGCAGCCGTAAAGTTAACTACCTTTTACAGTCAATATGATGTAGTCTACCAAATTTAAAAACTTTGAAGTTGATTATCTCGAATACAGATTTTCGTACTAGTTACTGTACTTCTTCACACCGGTTCAATTACATTGCAATTTATCGAAGTATTTTCGATAAAATAAACATTAATTTCGACAAGCTTTTAAATGTTTTACGATTCTTTTGATATCACCGAACATACGATGAAAACAACGAATAAAATAATACCCGTCGAGCACAACGAAAGCTTCTGGTCGCACCTACGTATGTATATCCGCGCATATTTCATCAATGCTATTAACGATCGATAATAAAATTACAATTGTTAAAAACAAAGTTTCTCTGCGCTCTTCCCGCCCTTTCGAACACACAACATTGATTTCGTTATCCCATTTTAATGTACAAAGCCAGTAAAATCCAATAAACGACGTAACAAAAAAATATTGGGCGCGTCGCGCTGGACTTGTGCACAATCCAAAACAATCACATTTTTGGCTCGACGACCATTGCGTTATTTTTTTTCAGCAAAATACTTTTGCAGATTATCCGATGATAATACGTTATTTCGACTATTGAATGACAGAGATCAAATTCGAAACATTTATATAGCCATTTGAATCCGGATCGGTGAAAAATGCAGAAAATGCATTTTTTCATTATCCTATCTATGTATAGTATTGCGATTGAAATCGAACGAGGTAGAGTGATTTTAGTGTGTATGCTCGTAATTGTTCGAGATTTTTATGTATTGTCAGAACATCGACAGCGGGCGGGCAACGATCTTTCGTTTTATAAAATGACCGTTAGTTTTAAGCAAGCCTCGCGCAGAACATAACGTGGAAGTTTCAAAAGTCTTTATGTACATGTTATTAAAAATGGCATGGGTTCCCTTGCGTACAGCACTAACGACGGACTGTTGTCGATTGTCAAACACCGATATTTACGTTATTGAGTTTTTTAACTGATAATTAAAAATTGTATTCGAGCTCTCGACACGGACGTATTGTGTTTCTGTTTAACAAATCTTCTTACAATAGAACCTGGATTATCCGAATCTCCGTTGTACGAATCTTCTATTATCCGAACTGCAATTGAAGTATCCCAACGCACTGCTATCCAAATAACATAATTGTTCGGATACGTCAAACGCAGTTCTGATAATAGAAGGTTCGTATAACGTAGGTTTGGATAATCGAGATTCTACTGTATTTCTAAATAATTCATACTCCTTGTTCGCTTTAAATATCTACCTTTTCGTCCATTATCTCCAGTCTACTACTAATCGAGGGCGGTGAATTTTCTGCCAACAAGCTCGCAAAAGCGCGTGAAACGAGAAAACGCCCGTATACGCGCTCGTCTACGCCCTTTTATCCTCCATAGATTCGAGGAAGAGAGCACGAAAGATCGAAGACCAACCGACGAAAGGGTTCGGCGAGAGGAAAGGCGAGAGAGAAGCGGGTGCGAACGAAGGGTATTCCATGGTTGCCCTTTTTTAGTCCACTTATCGGAGAAGCACTTCGGGGCGATGCCTATATTTAATTCAGTGCTCCGACGGTGAACCAGCCTACTTGACTCCGTTCCCTCAGTTCGACGGACGCGAGGATAATCTCAACGTATCTGGAACACTCGTCCATAGATCGCATTGTTCAGTTATCATACATTTTTTTTTTCATCGTCGAACGAGACCCAACGAATTTATACGCGACGATCGATAAGAAATTTCGTAGCGTGGCGAAGAATTATTGCGATCCGCGTCGGAATTCGAATGTCAGGAATTATATTTCGGTCAGCGGTTTATATGTTTGTAACCGAATCCTATTCCTAACAATTGGTTTGTGAAATAGTGATGGAGAGAATGGGCTACAGTGTTCGTAATACAAATTAGGTTACAATAGTTCAAATATAGTTATAATTAATGTAGTTAAGATGTTTTAACCTTGATCAGGAGGATCAGGATCAAGAGGATCAAACCTAGCAATTTTTTCGACCCAAACCAAGATTAATTTTGTATTAACTCTGAAATTATGTGAATGACGGACTTAAAATTTTATGATTTATTTTATGGCAAAAAAAGTCATACTAAAGTCCCTTGGGTCAAACATAATCAAAAATACATAGATTATATGTCAAAAAAGCCCCAATTGGGATTTTTTTACGGGGCCGATAAAGGTTAACGAGGAATAATTAATATAATTAGATACGCGACAGTATTTTGTTCTCGGTAATATTTTCTTTGTCAAATTACAAATATCACGATTCTCTGTGATATTTATCCAACGTCGAAATAAACTTGTACGTCATTAAAAATATTTACCAGATGAGCTTCCGGTTAATTTTCGGATTTACGCATGTGTATCGGCGAAATTTGAAAACGGCGCAAACACATCGATAGAAATGATGAGTCGCGAGTTGCATCGAATGCGCGTTTTTCCGAACCCGTTGATATAAAAATGTCGCGCCGGATGATTCATGGCCGGAAATAACTCGCTCTAAAAGTGCAGCGGGGGCTACTCGTAAATCTTCTCATCGAGTTTTGTCCTGAAATCGGAATTGCCGGCGGTTTTCCATTCCCTCGAAGACATTTTCGGACGTCAAATCCGCCGAATAACAGATTATCATCGATGGTAGAATACCGCCATGACTGCTGCAATACAGCGATTTAATCGGAAGTGGCTCGATTATCCCGCAGATAACTTTGGGCGCGAGCGATTCAATTCGACACCGAAGCGAAGCTCGGAGATGGTAACGATATGATTTCAACATCCCGCCAAAAAGCGTTTTGTGAAACTGTCGGGAACCACTGAAAATTAACTTCGTACGTGTCGACCTGATCGAGTAAGTCAATTTTCCTGTTTGTATTATTTTTCTATTCTTAACCGGATTAAAACAATCAATATCCAGATGAAAAGAATTATCGTGAAAATATTATAGTCCTTAAGAAATATGTATCTCGTCGAAGCAAAATAATCGTTTTAATCGTAAACAAAACTTTGTTTCAAACACTCCATGTCTCTAAATTCCAAAATTAAAATTTTCTGAAATATGTGAATCATTTCTCGAACAATGCGTTTATAATTATCATTTTACTATATTCTACCATCCTCCAAGGCGTTTCAACTAAAATCGAAATCTATCATCGATGTTACATATTTTTATTTATCCTCTTTTTCTGTACTCTGATCGCGCGGATTTAATACCCGAGACAACACGAAACGTATGTAGGTCGATGCGAGTCCTGACACGATTACCAGGGGCGATGATTATCCCGCATAAATCTAATTTACGAGCCGCTGAATTGGTCATCCCCGATCGATGACGAATCGCCAGGGAAACACGGATAATGGTATCGAAGTTAGCATTTCGGCGAAACTGCAGCGAAGTTACGTCGATGGCAACAGAGTTATGCCGCTGGGATCGTACGCAGTTCGCCAAGAACAAAACGATCGCTTCGCGCAATAATAACGACTTAACTGATAACGCTAATTCTTCGTCGCTGCTTAAGTGGAACGCAATCAATTCATACGAAATCCCTCGAATCTTGTTCTGAAAGCTAACATAAATGTTAAAGCTCTAAACGACTCTAATCGTACGTTTACATGTGTAAAAAAACTGGCAAACAAAAGAAAATATTGTGCGAACATTTTTACAGGCTGATTACGATTATCGATTACCGTATGTTACGTATACGAGAGTAACGAGGATACCAGACGTTTCTATTTAAATGTTCCACCCTGTATATCAGCGCGGTACGTAACGTTCTGAATGCTCGTATCCAATATCATTAAAGCTGTATCGAATATGTATCACCTGACCAATAATACTAATGGCATCGGATAATTATCGCACATAAATCTACATTACGAGCCGCTGAAATCGGTTATACTCGCTAATGGCGAGTTCTGCGGGAAGTGCCGACTGGTTTCGATATCAACTAATACGATCAAAGACGAGTTTCTTGCGGCTGCGGTTACTTTCTGTCCATTAATAGGATTGGATGTTGACGTAACGTCGAAGGTTACTACGTTGGTGGACGAAAGAATGTGCCAAGTACGAAGTTGAGAATTTTTAAAGGACACCAAATTTAAAGTTGTAACTTAATTGGAAATCGAAAAATTTATCTTTTTCCGCAAGTTTTTAGTCAAGTTAACCTTGCATCAGTCGCATGGTTTTTGTTATTGCACTGTAAATGAATAATGTAACCTTAATATTGAATACTTTTGCAGAACATAAGTATTAATTAGTTTAATAAATGCCAAATACAATTTACTTATTAACAAATACAATATTAATTATAGTATCACAGTACCACAATCGTATTACACGGTACTGGTGTAGGGTTAAGAAGATAATAACAATTTGATCAAATGCGAATTACGAAACTGCAATAACAATATTGATCAACTATAAACGGGTGAGTTTTCGGAATTTACACCCGGCAAACCAACTTTCGGAAATTCTAGCGTTGCCACGTTTTTCCCCAAGCTCCGTCGAATCGTCAATAACGTGATAATGCGCCCGCGTACTTCTACGGTTAAATTACGCGAGAGCAGAAATCACGCTTCGCGATAAACATTCGCCGCTCCCGATTCAAACGCAAACATTTCTGCGGAAGCGCAAACCCGATATTCAGGGCGATGGAGCAACGATGATGGATTGGACTCGAAAACGAAGGGTGATGGATATCACCTGATGAAAATATCATTCGAAACGTAAGGGACATCATATTTTGACCTAAAAACCATCCGCTTTCATCAATGAAAGAAGCTTTCTACGTTACGCGGGTATTTAGCGATCGGGAGCAGTTTTTGGATGGGTTAGTTTTACCGTTAAAAAGGCCCCTCATAAGAATGAGGGATCAGATCAAGCGTATTACTGATTATTAGTTTAATGGGGCCAATTTGCCCTATAGTTCTAGCTCGTTGGGGTTAAGCTTTCTCAAGTAAAAAGCTCTAGTCTGCTTGGGTTTAACTCCCCCGTAAAAAATTCATCTAGTCGGGTTACTCTTCCTTAAAACGAGTTTAGACCAACTCACCTAGTTCACATTGTTTTCCCTCCTCTTTCTTTGTCCCTGTCCGATTTTTCTTTTCTTTTCCCACTACTCTTTACCTATTTTTTTCAGCTATTTCTTCTTCTTTTTTTGCTCTAGTACCTAGGTTTTTTTATTTAAGCGACTGGGCCCCAATTGGGCCCAAACAGGCGATCAATCAATCCTGAACCTCTGGTGTCTACTTTTGGCCCACAGGATGGAAGGAAATGCCGTACGGGGTGGAGCGAACGGACAGGGTGCGTGGAAAAAGTATGGACACTACCACATTTTTTGCACCCTGAGAGAGATGGATGGTGGGACAAAAAAAGGATCAGTTTTTGGAATACTCCAATTTTCGATATATGTGACATATTGTTGCTAATCAGTGAAATTGCAAAATATCTCTGGAATATTGACATAACATATTCGGAAAACGGTGTGTAGAGAATATAAAAGATTTTACCCCACTTAAATCATGGTATCTGAAATTGTATGTTCTTATATTCTGGTTTCTTACCCCGCGCGTTTAGTTCTACTATTTTTAATATTGCAGTTTAAATGTAATAATCATGAATGTAAATTGTCTAATAATTTCTTGTGGAACGATGCGTACAAACATCTCTGCAAATGAACGTTTCATTTTATTCGGTGACAATTTTATTACTTTTCCTCGACTAACGATTAATTATATTTAATAATATTTTATTTCACGTGCCTCCCTGTTCGCTCTCTAATTCAAATTCTTTATAACCTGCCAATCTCCCCATATTAATACATCTCCGATTACAACGTTGTTCGTTCGTAACACGCAAACCCGATTTGTTGTGTCAACCTGACAACGGAGACGAACTTTACGGTGCAATAACGAGCATTTGCGTCGACATGGCGTCGCGATGCCTAACGCCGTTGGCACGACGTGATGGATTAGACGCGAAAACGACGTGTGATGGATACGACGAGGAGAAAATGCGAATCGAAATGTGTACGCATAGTGCGGCCGGTGTATAGATCATACGCTCGTCGAACATTTCGGTAATTGTTAATCCTCCGGCGATTTTTCACGCGCAATTACAGATTCCCTCGATCGACGGCAGATCTCTGACGGTATGATCATTTTCCGCCACGATAATGGAAATGCGCGTCGATATTTCGTCAGGTCAAAAGGTTGAGGGAAAGTAATTATTCCGTAATTCGAGCGGTGGAAGATAATTCTAATTGAAAGCTAATTTAAATTTAAAGACAATCTAAATTTAAAGAAAATTTAAATAAAGAACACGTTTCAGACAAATTTTCTTACAATTGGATAATTTTCGAACGTAAGAAAATGTCGAGTAAAATTTAGGCGATTAATATGCCTGCTGTCGTTCAAACGCTTCTATTGTTAACACGGGGTATTCAACTTTGCACTGGTTTCGCGCCAATTTTCGCGTCGATCGATCGCGCAATTAATTTTCACGCAGGACGAAAATCTGCACTATCTATTTACGACAACGCGACGTCGATGAAATCCCTTCGGGAAAATCACGACGTATCATAATCAAATCCGGGACATAAAATGTGCATTAAATTCCATTAAAACTCACATAATGTTTATATCCACGTATATTCGGATTACTTTGTTCCATCTAGAACCATTTTCAAACGTATAACGAGCTAATCTGTTCGCGCTACGAACTAGCCATCCCTTGGAAAAAGCGAGTGGGGAAATACGTATACATTTTTTTTCTCGCAGGTTAATCCTGTAAAAATTCATTTCCCGGGACGGGACAAAATGGAAATCCAACAAACTCGATCTATCGTTTTTCCAGCGCTTTGAAGCCGCCTCGGTACAAGGGACACGATTCAGTCTAGGAAATGAAAAAAAAACATGGACCGAGAAGAAAGGAAAGGACATAATAACGAGAATTCAAAATTGGATCGGCGTGGTTCGTGTCACGCGTGAAATTAGTTTTTGCAGTGTCTCGCGGTAATCAAATAAAAATTAATCGATTTGAAGGCGACAAATGAACACTATTTACGTATTAATTAGCGCAGTTTTTCCCCGGTTTAATCATCGAACGTGCCGTTCTTTTTTTTGACACGTAATTTGGCAAACAACATCCCGATAATAATTTAACTTGCATTTGAGAAATCAGCTGCACATTTTTTACTGTTCACAAATATTTGAAGATACCAAGAATCAATATAAATATTATTTTGTCTCGAGCAAGATATAAATTCTTTCCCAAGGCACGAAGTTCAGCCACGTTTTAATTTCAATCCTTTTTCTTAAATATCGTTGGTACCGCGAACTTATCCACGATCTCTGCTTATCGCAAATTTACTTTCAAGTACCACGACTTTTTAACTCTGAAATTTCCGAGCACCCCGCTCGACCAAGTTCGCATACTCGGAACGATGACAGTATTGTTTCACGAGACACCGTTGACGAGCACTCCGTTACAAATAACGTTACACGATCGTACGAACAGGGCCGTGTCCATAAAGTTGAAACGCGCGTATACAAATTTGTCAATGCGATGCACCGAAATAGCAAACAAAACCCGCGCGCGAATCCATCGTCGCGACGAGCACGTCCAAAGTATTATTTTAACGACCGGCCGTTAAATTTATATCCATTATTCCCGTCGATGGCATTATTCGATCGTCGTATTCTTGTTAATGAAATTTACGACACCTGCCAGCCATACGTTCCGCTTTGCGGTTCGGGAGCAAATATTAAGCGCGCATTTTAGCGCCTCTGGCAACGCGCCCTGTGCGGTCGCGCAGCGTAGCGAACCGTCCACTGTAACTGGAAAACTCTGGAGAAAATCGATTTCGACAAAATCGAATCGTCAAAATATCCCTTATCCGTGGACACGCCGCGCACGCCGTCAATCGGTACTTTCTTTCCGCGAGGGAAAAAAGGAGAAACTTGATTCGATGACTATCTGGAATTAACAATCGGTTTTTTCGGTCTTGGGACGAATGCGAGGCGTCGAAATAGGAATTTTAAAAAGTATCTGACACGGTTGTTTAAGCGTGTCAATCTGAAAATTAGGGAAGAGTAACTATGTCGCGCGGGTAATTAATTAATCGCTGAATAATTTCATGCTTCGTTTTAGACATTGATTTTGTAAATATTCTCTGACGCGATATAGTAAAAGTCAATCGATATAAAAGCGAAAATAAAAGCGATTTTGTTCCTCGCAATTTATCTGCGCTCTTGTATACAAGATGACAGAAGGCATAGACTACCTCAAACAAAAAAAAGACATGTTAAATGCTTTCGAAATACATTCGAGGAACTGTCCAATAACGGAACATTCTCCTGTTTCGATTGCATCTCTCTCTATTTCACGTCTATAGAAAGTACATTGGCGTCCAATCAAGTACAATATACAAAATTAAAACTATTTCTTCGAATATCTTAACACGTTCCCTGCATTTGTCTAACAATAAGTGTTATTACCACGCCACGTGTACATAAAACGGTCCACGCTGCAAGGTTTAATATACCTGCAAAATTTGTCCATTTTTGTTCCTTTCAATACCGCCAATTTATTTTTTGGTATTTTAACTTCATTTCGCGTAGAAATGAATTTTGGCGTGCACCGAGAACGGTACACGCGGCCGGGAACCCATTAAAATAATGTTTCTCAACTCGCATCGTTTCTCATCCAGCCGAAGTCAATTGCGATATTATAACAAACGCGTCGCGAGAACGCGTATCACAAGGATCGTTCTAATCGGATAATCATCCGAGTCTGCGACCGAAAATGATAATGGGATTACACGTACCGGCCCGATGCGGATTGGCTCGCGTTACCAGATACCGTGCTATCTAGCAAACTAAATGATTCGATCTGGAAACGCAGTCACGTTTCGGTAGTTTAGGATGGGCGAGGCCGAGTCGAGTTATGGCAACGTAAGCATTGTCACCGAATGAAGTTGTGACGGCAACCGTCCTCTTCTTCGCCACGCTTCTCACGGCATTTCCATTTCCCTTCAAAAATACGTATCTCGGAAAATTCCCTTCGATTCTCGCATGGGAATGCGTCAAACGAGGCGGAATATTGGAGGGAGCGAAATAAATTTAACCGTCGTGCCGATATGTTACAGGTAACTCGACTCGCAACGACAGAAATACACGACTCGCACGTACAACATGTTTTCGCGCTTATTTGCATCGCGAATAAACACACGTAAATAGATCCGATTAAATTTTTGTACTATTCGTTCGTGTATTAAGAAAATCTATGGCTGACGATTATAAATTCTTTTTTCTTTTTGGATTCGGTAAATTTAAGTGACGAGTTGAGGCGTTACAGGTAAATCCCTTTGTAATGACAAAAAGATACTAGTTGAGTGTATTTGCGATGTTTTTGAGTTTGTTTGCTCAACAATTGATTTGATTTATCCGTCGTTGGATTAAGAATTTAATTAAATCCCAAATGATAATAAAATACAATTGAACGAGGAACGGATATAACGAAGCGCGATACGCAAACAATGAAACTGTCACGTCTGTTTCATATCGAAACCATCTGAAATTAGTTTCATTTTCTCGAAAATAGTGCCGGGAAGAATCGGCAGTTTCCATTCATCCGAATAAAATGACAATGAAGCGGCGATAGAAAAAGAGAAATGGACCGGTGTCAAAAAATGGACCACGTCGCGTCGTCTAGCATCCAGCCTCATTAAAAACGAATTCTTCGTTAACATAAGCGAATGGGAAAGAGGAATGAATGGAGAGAGAATCGATTAATAGGAAGTAAAAGCGTAGACTCGTATAGGAACGACGTATAAATAAAATAGGTTTCATTTACGTTTGTCCGGGGAATTTCGATCGGAATATTCAATCACTGACTGAAATTTCTTTTTTTATAATGTACGATACGGATCTCAACGAAACTGAGAAAAGTGAGTAAAATACATCGGAGCACATTCGAGTGACTTTTTTATTTAGACGATAACTATAAAAAAGAAAATCTTCCATCTTATTGTCATTATTTACTAATTCTTTTTGTTAACCTTACCTATAGTTTAATATCACAACCCTCCCTCTGCATCTTAAATTATCAACTTCTTTAAAATACAATTTTATTAAAAAAAAATAAAATAGAAGAATACTCGATCACCGTGAAAAAATGATATTTCCATAATTGCTTTTCCTATTCCAATCACACGCCACAAATCGAATGATACCACCGTCAAGGATCCCCCAAAAAAGGATGAATAACGAGCGAAACTCGAGGGGGCGCAAACAAAGAGAAATTTGCCACTTCAGAAAAAAAAAAATCGTTCGTCTCGAATGAACGTGTACCTTCGCTTAATGCCCGTTCACGGTACACGACACCGTGACGCGAGGACACGCGCGTAGGTATAGAGGAAAAAAAAAGAGGTAAAAGGAGGTGGGCACGGCTACAGTCACAAAGAGTGGCGATCGGGGGATGTACGGGGGAGGGGGTTGCAAGAGCGAGTATCGCGATACTCCATCGGCCAGAAATCGATACGGGGATGGCCAAGGGGTGGGAATTCCTGTCTGTATTTTTCGCGAAAACATTACGAACAGCCGCGCGCGACTCTCAGACGTACTCGGCCATTTGCATTTCCGTGCCAAAAATGTCGAATTCTTAATTAAACGATTGGTCCTTCGGGCTCTGATCGATGACGGATGCTCGAACCATGGTCGAGTGTTTTATTATTGAGTCGAACGTAATTTTGATCTTATCTCGTACCTGGTGATTGATATTTATTTTGTTGGACGATTGTATCGGGTTAACGCATGTTTGTTTTTTAATTTTAATATTATCAGTTACGAAAATAGTGGTGCACGGAAAAGTGTTTTTTTTTTTATTAATACTAGAACTACCAGGCTAGTCATTTTAACTGGTTTGAAATTTTTGTTTCAGGCTATTCAAATTTTCCATTTTTAAGTATATGAACGAAAATTTATTTCTTAAGTAGTGTGAATATGTATAATTCTAAGCTTATACTTTTGAACTATACAAAAATTGGTAAAATCGGCAAAAAAAATGATAGAAATAGGTATACATTAATCGTCGGTAATTTTAGTGTTAATGATTTGTTGGAAATGAAAAACAAAGTATAATCAACGAAATTGGTCGAGAATTTTCTATAAGTATTATAAGTATTTTGAATAGACGAAGAATTTTGGGAATAATCGAGTAAACGAAGTAATAATTTACAACGATAACGAATTATATCACGCGATTTGTATCGATTAAAACGAGTACGATGGCATAATCTGTCTTTCAGAAACCACCATCGCTTTCCCTCGATCTACTTTGCGGACAATAATCCTCCCTACTTAATTATGTTTTTCAGACGGGAAGCATTTAGTTATTAATACTCGAAGATAATTCAACTTAATCGCTCGTCAGTTAAATTGCCCGAGCGGGCGCGACTGATGCTAAATTAAATTGTTCGACGGTTATCATTAGTTATGATTAATACAACCTGCGGCCGAAGCGAAATAGAGGGGAATAATTCCCCTTATTGAAATAAAAAACCCACCGGTTATTAAAGAATCTACACAAGAATAACGAAACAAAACAATTCCCCCACTTTATTTCATCGTTAACATGTAAAGATGTTTTTGCACATTGACCTTTCGACCGTTAATTCTAATCGGAAGATTAAAAAAAAAATTCGATAGTCATCAATTTGGAGAATTCTATTTCCGAAAAAAACATATTTCATTTCTTTGAAAAACAGTGACCTATCACACGTTCGAATCGCGAAAAATCGACGCGTACGTGAAATGGCGGGATAAAATGATTACCAACTATTCCAAACGTACCATCCGCAAAAATAAAGTCATTGTTATACCCCACGGTACCAATAAAATTACCGCGTAACTTTGTCACGAAACTTTTCTACAAACCGAACTTCTTGTCGGCTCGCCCAGGCGACTACGTCAAAAATCAACGACAGACAACGTCTCTTGCTCGCGAAGACTGCTTAAATATTTGAAGAAGTACTTGGCAAAATTTTTCCCATCGAGGGCTACTTTAATCAGAAATCGAGTGACTCGTTCCCTTTCCCCCCCCTGCTTCCCTGTCGTTCGCTCGTCAATATTTCAGCACGGAATATCTCGGAATCGTTGCTACTCGATGCGGATAATTTGCCGTGCTTTGAAACTTTGTACGAACGTTTAAAAAGGTATGTCCAATACGGTCGTTGGCATCGACGATTCCCTCAATCAGAAATCAATAGAACCGTCTACCAGGAGCAACGCTAGTTAACGCGTTAGTGGATTTACATTGGCGAACTACGCGCGCTTGTACATACGCTTAACAACCAAGAGGCGAAATACGCGAACCGAAAGAATTTTGTTAAGAGAAGCGAGTGAACGCTATAGTTATTTACTCTGCGTTAGTCGTCTCGTATAAAGTTTGCGTGGTGCGCATTTATTAAATTATTACGTCAACAATGGTTTTACTAGCGCCATACACAAGGAATAAGTAGAATAACGCGTTCGATGTCAGCCACGAGATAAATGACATCGAGAATTCTACAGGAACCCATTGTCAAAATATGTAAAACAATAATTCTGTGATCCACAAAAACCTTCTTTATCCTGAGAAATGCTTAAAAAAGATTCGTTCTTTTTTGAAAAGATACAAGCCCTTGTATTGTAAAAAACTTGTCACCTGATTTCATTAAAGATCTTTGAAAAATATTATTATGTTTAGTATCACGCAATTAGTTATGTTTGAAACTGGCCGGCGACTAAGTTTTCTGGTAAGAGCGATAGCAAGATTTTTACGGGAAACCACCGTCATAATATTTGAAACAATAATTCCGTGATCCAGAAATACTTTCTCCATCTTTCGCAATTCGTAAATACCTACAAGGTTCAGTTCTCGCGTACTTGTACTTGGCCCGAGACAAGACCTTGTCTCTTAATCCCTCCAAAGATCTTTGAAAGACATTCTCTTTACTACCTACCATCGCGACTTATCGTACATCAAACCGACCGAACGTGTAAGTTTCTCAGTAAGAACGGTACATCGCCAATGGTAAATGTCCGATACAAGATGAGACGTCAGGTTCATTGGCGCAGAATCGTGTCGGCAACGCGATACATCGGGAGTCTTTACTCCGGAACCGAATATCGGTGAACAACACTTCCAATTTCCGTTCCCAAAACTTCTCTAGGAACGCTCGGCGACCGATTAATCAAAATCCGCGATTACCAGGACCGGTTGATCCGCACAGCAGAAAATGAGAATCACTGAGCTCCTCGCCACGGAGTGTTGGCACAGTGCTCGTGATCGATTACTCGTCATCCGCGCGCGATGTCCCGAGTTCGACGCCCACCACCCGCTGCCAAACCAAACGTACTTCTTCCTCTTTTTTTCCGTCTATCTCTCTCTCTCTCTCTCTCCCACCCCCCCCCCCCATTTCCACCTTTTCCCCGTTTCGACCCCCGTCTCCTTCGCTCCTCTATCCCGTTCCACTTCTCCCGCGGTCCTCTTTCCAACGTTGCATCGACCGTAGGCTCTACACGTAGATAGTCGTTGCACGGTGGACGTGCGCTGGATGCTTTCCCTTTTTTCCTCTCCCCCTGTCTCTTCTTCTCCTCTCCTTTTTTTCTTTTTTTCTGTTTCTACCCCCGCGTCGTCGAGGTGCGAGGCAGAGAAGCCAGGTTGTTCCATGGAGATAAAAAGGAGGAACCTCGGAGCCCAGCTCATGGGAGACGTCGATCTATGCCAAATCAAACTTACGTCCTCCTTCGTCCCTTCCGGACTTTTATCGCGAGCGTGGGACCGGTTTCCTTTTTTTTTTACCGCCGTGCCCAACGTATCGATTGGCAGGACTGTAAATGGTCACCTTGGGTCGTTGCTCGGAATGCCTTTTTCTTTCTGGTGACTTCCCTCGGAAGCCGGCCTTCCGGCACTTTTGCCGGGCGAATTTTTATTCCTTGGCGTTGCAATTAACACATTGGGTACCACGTTGTTTATGTGTGTATGAAAGCAGCGAACGGTTTCCGACTGTGTGGTTCATAACACTGGAACTACCGACGATTTATGTATACCCATTTCTACAATATTTTTGATCAATTTTTATATAGTTCAAAAGTATATGCCTAAAATTATACAAATACACACTAATTAATAAATAAATTTACGTTCATATACTTAAAGATGGTAAATTTGTTTAGCCTTAAAGAAAAATTCCCAAATCAGTCAAAATGACTGGTCTGGTAGTTCTAGTGACAAATGAATGACGCTATAATGGAAATTAGATGGTAATCTTAAAGCCTCGCCCCAGGGACTATTCCTTTAAATGGCATTTGACATGAAATCTCTTAACGCGTGCCATAGGTATCGTACTGGATAATAAATATAGAGGCCTAGAGTACTATTTTTTCCTCTTCCATTTTTTTCCAATATCAACTATTTACAAGGAATACGCTGGCTAGTAATAGCGAGAACACCCTGTAGATGAGTGTGACAATATAAGAATGTGGTAGCCGATCGTGCAGAAAGAAAACAATCAATTTCGTCAAGTTCAAATAAATTCACAGACATATTATATTACCCTATATAAGTTTGTGCCACTTTTGTTTCGTGGTTTTTTTCGCAATAGATATCAGATGGCCAAAATTGGATTGGACTAAAAAAGAAGTTGGGAAAGGTCGTGGAAGACGGGAAAGAAGAATGTATCCCTGAATGATCCTGTCGATGGATTCGACGAAAAGAAATATTTTCGGAAGAGCGATCAGAGAGGTTGGCATTTATTAGGTAATTTAGTATAGGCGCGGTGGGATTGAATTTTACGATCTTGTTTAGCTAGGTCTTATCGTTTTTCAGTAGAATACGTAAGCGTTCCAATCGGGCATATGCGTTGAAAATGTATACTCCACGCGATCGCATGTTTTTATTACAGTATTTTATCCTCGATGGGATAATATATTTTACATCGTACGTTGCAAACGACCACTGTTTTTGTTTGGAATTTAAAACGACATCTGGATAAAGTTCTTTTTGTTTTGAAACAAAAGCGCGATGCTGAAAGCAGTTTCGTAAGCTCCAATTGCATGAATCTTCCAAATAAAAAAAGTTTAAAAAATGAGATTAAGGATTTCCAACTCTCATCGCTTTCGTCATGTCATTTATTTTTTTCTTTTATACAATATTTAAAAGGTTTTCGTCTGGGTTTAAGTAATGTTACAATAACATTGTAAATTACATTAAACTCGAACAATAATCCTCAACATACGTGCTTCCAAAACAGTTTTTAAAAGTGGATTAAGTGGACTGCTTGTTCCAAAGTAAACCGCTCGATTATATGTATTCTCTAAGCACCGACAATCTACGATCATCGATATTAAAATTACACGAATTAACCCTCGATCCTCGAATCCTTTCATCGCGCACCGTTTGCGAAAACAATCGATCGTCCCGGGCGATCGCTCGTTACCCGCATGGTCAAACTATTACAACAACACAAACGACCTTATCACCCCTTTATCTCCGAAGCGCGTAGGAATAAACATAAAAACGAAAACCTGAGGACCCTCGCCCTACAACCACGGAGGTCGAGGAAGATCGCAGATTACGGGCCCCATTATCGCGGAGGAGACACCGAATAATAAGGGCTCTATCTATCCATTAATCTATACACAGTTCAACCCCTAACATACTCAGCAGGGTACACAAACCCTTTTCTTCCCTCGTGCGCGCCGTCGCCTGCCATTGTCGAGGCGAGAGACGCGGGTCATTCGAAGGGGCGTCCAAAAACGAGCTCGAACAAGGGTATCCTGGCCCGACGGAGGACACGAGTCGCACCTCGATTGCTGCCAATTCTCTATTGTCGTTGGCAGTCGTCCATTTTTCCCTTTTACCTGCCTCCCACACCGCCCATCCTACCACCCTGCCTCCCACCCGTCCCCCATGTGCCAAGGACGTCGTGTTTCGCAACGATGAAGAATTCATTTGCAGGAAGGGTGACCGAATTTTCTTCGGAGGGTGCGTCGCTCGAGAAATCTAGGATTGGACGGCACTGGTTTTTCGATTGGCTGGGCGATCCTCGTGATTTTACGATCGAGAGTAAGAGGGGTGGAAATATACCGAATTTATTATTGTCTCGGGGAAATTGTGATATACCGTTGCTGGAATTGCGTTTAAAGGATGTTACGATAGTTGTAGTTTGATATTTATTGGCGTTTCGCTCGATTAAGGTGGTTTAGTTTGATCGAGTAGAAAGATCCGAGTCAAGAATCGACGCGTTCGACGATTAATTGAATTAAGTTTGCACGGTGAAGACAGTGTAACGAATAAGAATGGTTTTAAAGTATTTTAAACTTCCTCGGTTCCGCGTTCAGATATTTTCGTCGACCGATTCAGTTTTGTTATATTTATATAATAAAACTTATTATTAATTTATCCATTATTATATTTTTGTCAACCGATTCGATTTGATTGAACCGATGGATGCAATTAAGTTAAAAAATTTAGGTTTAATCTGCGCGTTTCAATATAGGACGGATGAATTAAATAAATTCTATTTCAATTTAAATCTGACGCAAATGTATTATAATAATTTTATAACGGTAACGAAGGGCCATTATATCTGTCCAAGAAATTTGGACACAATCGAGATAGATCGAGATGGGTGAAAATGTACTTAGAGAACTGGAGCGCAATGAATCTCGAAACTTCACCGACTAGCGCGAAAACTTTTCGCTCTTAGGCATAATAATTTAATATACTCGGGTAATACGTTGATGCGGACGACAAGGGATTTTAAAAAATTCACGCGACACTGGGTGTCACGCGTGTCGACTTGCTTCTCGGTTACTTTCCTCCGAAGAACAGAAACTTTCTTGAAAAGTCGTTTCCCTCAAACTGCCAAACTTTCCGCGGTATTTCTGTCGGCTGATTTGCATATTCCGCGGGGAATTCGCGAATCGAGATACGAGACTTCGACCCTTTTGCTCCATTCGAGATGTTTGCATCGAAAATTGATAAATTATCACGCAATATTAATAAATACCTTTTAACGAACATAACCATTCACGAGTACCGTGATTACAAATCTCGACAAAATTACCCAAAATATTTATACTACACTAATGGACTTTCTATTAATACTAGAACTACCAACCATTAATGTATATCTATTTCTACAATTTTTTTACAAATTTTACAAAAATCTATACAGTTGAAAAGTATATGCGTAAAATTATACATATCGACGCTACTTAGAAATAAATTTTCTTTCATATAGTTAAAAATGGTCAATTTGAGTAGCCTTAAACAAAAATTTCAAACCAGTCAAAATGGCTGTTCTGATAATTCTACTGTTAACTAACAAAACTAGATACAGGCTGAAATAATCAAATTTCCTATCCACGCATGGAAGAAATACAAAATAAAGTGCGAAAATCACGCACAAAACAAAAACTGGGATGGGTGCATGACTAAACGACCGATTATGGTCTAAGAATGGTATTACTTTTGAAAATCTAATTTGACCACTACGAAAACCCCCATTCGTTCATTCAGAAAAAGATACAAGGTCTAGTTCTTGCTTACTTGTACTTGACCCAAGACAAGAACTTGTCACTTGAAACGAAAATGTTGCTAACTATGAAAATCACGAATGAACGACCACGCGTGGCGTATAAGCTATTTTTCATTGTTTGCGTACCGACGCGAGAAATTGCTTTACGCGCCGATTCGTAGATAATTTATATTTATGTGAGAACTACTTACGATCTACGGTAAAGTATCCGCTTTTTGTTATTAATATTTTTCCTTCAGTGGCCGTTCACCGATAACCGGTCGTTCGTCCACGCACTCACTATAGTACCGTTTTAAATAGATATGTCATTGTCAAATTCGATGTATTTTTCGAGCGTAAACTTAGTGTAACGTTGCGAACCCGTTACTCCGTAAATCCGAAGAACGTGGAATCCGCGCGTCTCATGGAAGAAATACTTTGCACGAATCATGACTTACCGGTCAGGAGGAGCTGTAACAAGGTCGAATCCATTCCCAAAGCCGAACTTCGCCAAGACGTAGTCAATTCAACGCATTCTCGAAACTTTCCTGAAACAAGCCAGATACGAGCCAGTTAGAAGGGAAAAGCAAGAAGCCTCAGTCAAAGGGCTCCGAGTACTTCGAAACTTCCAATCTCCGCCCGGTCCCGCCGAAGGATTTTCAACTTGCAGATAAAAAAAAAAGGCTATTAACCGCGACGAGGGATCTCCTTTAATTCGCATAAAATGAGAATATCAAAGTGTTTCTCGGTTGAAGGAGATTGAAATGGTAAATGGTATTCGCGACGGGTTATACGGTAATTGGCGATAAAACTTTTCATCAAAGATGCGATTTTCGACGAGGAATGTTGGAAAAATTTCGAGCAGAATTAATATCAGAATTTATTTAACACTTTCGTGACCGCTCTTATTTACTTTCCCCCTCGAAATCTCTCTGTATATTTGTCACCTACATATATATCCCTTCAGCCACGTATAAAATAATAAACGTGTAAACGCGATTTGAAATATACGTATAGAAAATATTTGAACGTTATATCCGCATTATAAATATTACTTAAAGCAACGCATAATAAATATGTTACCTGGCAACGCGACCGAAAATCGATCGCTGTGCGAATACGTCAATTTTTAAACCCGTTGTTCGCGAATGACGAGTATTATTTCACTGGCGTACCATAACGATAAATGTTCGCCATCGAACGAATTTAATAGATTACGCTGTTCCGTTAATTCAATTATTTTACGTTCACGCGCGAGTGCGCGCGGACATAATGGTTATTAGGATGCTGCGTTTAACAGATTTTACGGGTGTGTTAATGTCCATGGTGGGCGCGTACATGAATATAGAAACCGTGGAAATTAACGTGGTGGTCGTACATCTGTTGACCGTTAATCAATTAGCACGATTCTGGTTATACGCGAGGCACCGTGTAACGAGTGTTAGAGCACCAGGAACGTATTCCCCGGTGTAAAATTTTGGTTAAACGATACACTCGGCTAAATGATTACGGTGAAACCTGCCGCCGAAATTCCAGCAAAAGCGAAAGTTTTAGTCTCAAACGTCGCTCCGATATCGATTCGAAAGCGGACGGTTTTTATTTTTAATTTCACGCGAACGCGTAGTACTCGAATTGGTAAATATAAAAACGTAAAGTTTTTTTTTAATCGATAGCGAAGAACTTTGCGAATATATTTTGTCGTGCGTCAGTTATAATTGTAAGTTAATTTCAGACAGATCGATTAATAATTTACTATCGCATACCACTTATATTAAAATTTTACTATATACTTTAAAGGAAAGTATAATTATATTTTATAATATAACAATCATAATTTTGTATTTAATCATATATTATAAAAAGAACTTTAACATTTTGATACTTCTTAGCTATTAAATATCTTTAACTCACGCGCAGTCCATTCCGCATTTTTAATTACAGAATTTTGCAACATTATCTTCGTTCCTAATTGAATTGTTTATTTCAGAAAACCCCTAGTGCACTTTTTCACTTTACGAAATGATTAATAAAAAAACTGTTTCACGGCACTAAAACGGTTTCTTTAAACTGCCAAAAATTACGAAATGGACTAGACTACTCACTCATTTACATATCAGTGTCGTTTCAGCTCATTGACTTACTGGGTAGAGAGAAAAAAGGAAAGAAACACAAAGCAGTCGACGTTATTTTTTTGGCGTTAGAGGGTTTCTGAAATAACCGATTCAATTATTCCCATACTTGATATTAAATAACAGTGGAACAACGGAGGTTAGTTAAATGCTTTTAACGATAATACACAAAACCGTATAACACCTATCGGCAGAGTCGAAAAACAAACCGGAACGTAAATACAAATCTACCAAATCACCGGGACCAATTATCAGCGTTTCTTAAGAATTGAAAATTGGAGGGGACCTATTGGAGGAGAAGTGAGCTCAGACAAACTCCGATTACGAATTAAAGGACACGCTCGCTCGTGCTCTTTACGGATTAGAAAATGAGAAGCGGCATAAAGTGAGACGGAGCGAGAAAGGGCTGTTTGACTAGAGCTCATTATCGCTGCATTTTAGATCCACCTCCTTAACAGTGGTAAACTCCGGGATGGACGAGGAGGGTGTAAATGGCAACGCTATACTTTGCGGAAGGAGCACTATGAAAGGATGTTTCTTGACTGACAGTGCTAGCCAGAGAGAAACAAATTGCCAGTATCATTATTGTCTGCGAGAAAGGGGCATTTATTTTCATGAATGAAATACACAGGAAATTAATATGGACGATTATCGCGCAAATGAACTCGGTGAACCGAATTAAAAATAGACCGTCAAAGATTAATTTATTATCCGGGTATAATTTGTTTTCGACTCCATTTATTCACCGGGGGTTTTGTCAGATCTGCTCTTACCGGTCTATTTTTTCCACGTATATTGTTTTTTACTTTCGCGATCGATACGTAATAACGTTGTAAACCAGTTTCGTCGCGCAATGCGAAACGCGTTTACACCGAAGAGTGGAGTCCACCCTCGTTCAGCGATAGTGAAAAATCGTTGGCACAAAGTTACATTCGATCGAGCATTGAAAATCACTCGAAAGCTTCAAATTTGCGGAGTTAAAGACCCTTTGAAGCTTCCGATTTGTATATGCGAACGATCGGCCATGCGTAAATACGCGAGGATAAAAAAGAAAGATGCGATTGTCAGGGGGAGGGGTGGGGGAAAGATCGAATTCCACTGCGACAGTGGAATTAATTAAAACGGAGCCACGACAAACGGCAAAAGAATTTCATCTGTCTAGAGTCTAGAGCGAAGTGGCGTACGCGCGTAAATATTTAAATAAAGAGACTTTCAGACCGTTGTGACATTTAAAAGAACGACCATGTCGAATAATCGATCGTGCATCTGCATACGCAGCGTCGATGCATTATTTTCTGCACGACGATTGCAGGACGAATATTCATATGAAAATAAATTAATATATCCGAACACGGAATGACGACTCGATTCATCGCTAACTATGATTATCCGTAATTATATTCGTGTAAAGCGACGCACCGGTTCGTCCCCAATTTGTTTGAATTAAATCGCCGATACATTCGCTATTCGGTGGATTATTTTATTTTTCATCCTCAAAGGATATGACGTATCACGGTCGTAAATCTGAAACAAATCTCACTTTCAAGACGAATTTTATTTGATTTGTGGAACAACGAGACCTACGAGGCGTTCCACGTTAACTTAACGCTACAAGTACCAAATTAGTTGTTTCAACGGGTTTCAAATTTCCATTAATATTTAGTATTTTTAAGAATGAGAAAAATGTATTCCTAGGTAATATAAATATGTATAATATTACCTACGTATATATTTTTAACAATATGACATTTTTTTAAATATAAGTAGCGATATTTTTTCTCGCAAAACGTATTTTATACATAACCAATCATTTTGTACTGGTCCTGTAGAAATAGGTATACATTAATTTCGGTAGTTCGAGCGTCAACTTTCTTGATTTTATTTTCCCTCTTCGTTGGTCCGCCGCGCGAAATTAATCAACGTATCGGGTCCCTTCGAATTCGGGAATTAAATCGAACGGTGGGATCTGTTTCGTGGTCCGCGAACCGTGAAATAGAATGGTATTTTGAAGTAACTGCAATCATACTCACGCGAATTGATACGCGCTCGTATCAATTTCGACTTCTACGCGTATAATCTGATCGATAAGCGGCAAGATTGATGGTGTTCCTGCCCAAGATATTCATTTATTTCTGAACAGTGACGTGTTATTTTTCACGAGGTTTCTCCGACGAGCGTAATGCATTTATCTTAATATTTCATTCCGACCTGAAACGCGAGAATGCGCGTAACGCGCGAAATAAAACTTCCTGCCGACGTGTAACTGGGACAGAAAATAAAACCGCGGTGTCTATCTCTCCGTATATAGATTTCAGCTATATTTTACGCCGATGATAAAATAATAATAGTCCTGGCCGTATAAAGAGACGTATCGTGCAACGCGCGAATTTTATGAAAGATCATTTTTTCCAGCGGAATTAGAGTACTGTACGCCTTTACCAAATATATGTGACGCATATGAATTAATGAGGAGAGTATAGAAATTCAATTTGGAAAGTTACAAACGTACGTCACGATTATATTATACGCGGTAACGTAAAGGCAATTACGAAAAGATATAGAAGAGAAGTTCAAAGAGATAGAGAGTAATGATTGAAAATTCAAACTTCACGTATTTTAATAAAATGTAATTTTCCCTCGTCCATGTTCATATTTTTATAAACTAAATTCAATATCCTTGGTCGACCCTTCGCGGTATATTAACTATATAGTCGATAATGATTTAAAATTCAAACTTCGCGCATTTTAATAAAATATAATTTACCCTCGTTCACATCCATGTTTTTATAAACCAAATTCAATATCCTCGATTGACTCTTCGCGGTATATTAAATATATAACCAATATTAACGAATGTTGCAAATATTTAACTTTCCCGAAATTAATACGAACCAACTACATACCAACTATATCCCAAATGAGTTTCTTCGAATACCCAAGGCAACTCTCATCCTAATTTTTTTCCAAATAAGACGCTATGATCCCCCGAAAACTCATAGATGCCAGGGATAACATAAATTCGCAAAGATTGCGTACGGTGGTCAGGCCTGATCCTGACGGAACGATGGTAGATTATGGTCGCGGAGAAACGTTCGTGAGTATCGGCCAACGTTCGTGAGTTGATGGGTTAGGCGGAACGGTGGTAAAGAGCAGAGAGGCGAGACGCAAGGGTGGCGGTCGGTACCAAAGCACATTTCGTTGGGCAGAGTAGGGGGAGAGGGGGGGGGGGGGGTGGTCCAGTGGAATGGTAGCGGTTGTACTCGAGGCCGGAAACGCGACGGCGGCCATTTTTCACTGCGCGGACGTCCGTTTCCGGTCTACGATCACCGCGAAATACAAACAAAAATGGCGGGCGAAATATGCAGGGAACGAAGGAGAGAGAGAGAGAGAGAAGCAGGCGACCGTTGGGGATGAAAAGGGGAGACGGGATAAAAAAAAAGTGCAACAACCCCGGCGACGTGCCGGTGACCCGTCGTCTGCATCCTTTCTCTCCTTCGCCATTTCCTTTTCTATACACGCTTCTTTTCGGTCATACGTTCTTTTTTTTTGTGTTTACGGTAATTTCGATGGGCGTGTACCGCGCATCGTTACTGCGGTGCTCTTTCAAAAAATCAATTCGCATTTCGTGCACAAATTCGACAGATTTATTTTAAACAGCAATTGAATTTGAGAAATCATTTTTTTGGGAAAATCAAGGAATAACTGTTATTTTTTTATCGAAAAAATAAAAATCACTAATGATTTTTAAATAAAAGTCAAAGTTGATCGATAAGAATTATATATTTAGTTCAAAATTAATTCTCAACATTTGACTCAAATTTTTCAGTCACAGAGTAACAATTACTTTTTAAACGATACCTTTTTGTTAAAAATTAAACTCAACACGCTCCATCTCGCCTACGATTAAACTTATCGACTTGCAGTTGGTATTAGTCGATTCAGCTTGGAAAGATCGATATGAATCGGCCACTGAAGCTTTCTCCGAAAGGAAATCTTTTTCGAAAATTCTCTTCAAAAGTAGGAAATTGTTAACTTTTATTCTTATCCTCCTATTCCAAAAGTGGCGAGATCACCGAGTATATGACTCTCATTAATCAATTCTTATATGTAGATCTTTTCACGCTGAATCCAACGAGATCACCTATAAATTACTATGTCCAATCATAAGCAAGGTCGAGCGTTTTGAGTTTTATTTTGGGCAAACATATATCTCAAGAACTAAGGGTTATTTTTTATTTAAAGGTTTTGCACTTAAAAATAATTATTATTTTGGAATTATTGACGAAAAAGTTGGAAATAGTTATTGAGGGAAATCACGAAATAATTCTAGAAAGCTGGAAATAAAAATAAAATCATGGTTTAATTTATCCGGGATAAAGAATAATTATCAATTTCAATCCCTGATCTTAAAGTACTGAGCAAAAGGAAGGTATGCGGAGGATGAATATGCTGGAAACTAAATTGTACAGCAATATTTATAACTGTTTATAAGAAGAAATTTCGTAGAAGTGTTCCATGAAACATTCGGCGTAACATTGTTAAACTTACATTATGATACTTTGCTGTGAGTTAAAATTTACTACACAAAGAAAACCTTGCATAACTTGAAGAAATAATACTTTTATCGATCTTTTCGAACAAATCTGAACCTTAAGGTTTGAAAGAACTACGGTTTAACAAATAATATATACAATTAAGAGGCACAGCCAGAACAAACGTTAGTATTGTTCAACTTCAACTATGAGATCATAAATTATCCGGCACCGACGTAATCTAGGATTAAACGCGAAATTGTTCGACGCGAGAGGAATCGATCAAATACGAAAGCAGGCTTACCAGTTTACTTATTATTAATTAGTTTATTCCCGGGGGGGAACAAAAATAAATTTTTTAACACGCGAATGACAGAATTAACGCGTATAATCCAAGTTTTATCTTACCCCGAGAGCCGTACGATCGAAACCAGTGGATCGGGTCGACCTGACCTAAATTTATCGGGAATGTCAGCGGGCTCGATCAACCAGAACCTATCCATACTTATTTTCAGGCTGAGTTGTCTCCCCGTAATAAATGTTCCCCCTTCCTCCGTCGCTTCGATCCCATTTTTTTTCACGTTTCACGGTGCGTGCAGGCGAATTCGCCGTTAAGGCGAGTCTGCATGGATTTCTTGTACCGTTGAATCGCGAATAGTTCGCCGAAGGAACGTTTCGAAACGCGAAAGAGGGATTGAAAAGATGATTTATGGGATGACGATGCGCGTCCATAATCTGAGGGTTTTTTAAAAGAGAGATCGGTTTATCGTCCGGACAACGCGATCCGAGAGCTACCCGGAGACGTTAGAAATTTCAGCGATTACAACTTACAAGTAAAAAGGTTTTACGTGTCGAAAGAGCGAGTAAAGAGAAATTATCGCGGCACGCAAATGCGATGCAAAATATTCGCGAGCACGGATAAATAATTATCGCATTAATTCGCGCGATAACGTAATAATCGCGTAACAATCGAATTCTATGAGAATAAATGAAACCGGAACAGCGATGTACGTATACACCTGCAATTAATCGCAGCAATAATTTTCGGAGTAGAATTATCGCGCGTATCGCAAAATAAAACTGTTGAAAGGGTACGATGATTTATGCGATGACGACGTACGAAATTTCCATCTCCATGCCGAGGATGGATGGTTATTTGAAACACCGACTAAAGAATTATAGTGGCAATAAAAAACACCAGAATTACGCGTATGACCATTTACTTTTCGTTTCAACAACGGGATCCGTATAAAAGAGGATGCGTAATATCGTTGACGCGTACTTGAATTAATCGCGTGATTACGAGTACTTGCTTCATCGATGGTTTGATTTATAGAATAATGACAAAAAGATTGTAACGCTTCGAAGAATTTTGCGTTTAACAATCTCAGGTGGAACGTCGAACAATTTTAGGTTTAACAATGTTACGTCGTACGTCGAACAATTATCCGTTAAACCTTGTTACTCGATCTCATGGAATACTTCAACGAAGTTTCTTGGTAAGAACAATTATAAATTTTCAGGTTGACTTGCCTCTCCGTAATAAATGTTCCTCCCTTCTCCCCAGCTTTGATTTCTTTTTTGCCATGCGCGGTATAATACCTTTGACATCTTCGCGTGACGATTTTCGAACAGGAACAAAATTGCGAACTACTTGAAATACAACTAACGAACAAGCACGAAGACATTCGCGCATAGCACGAGTATTCGGTCTAAATTCCTTCTCTCCGTAGATCTGGCGAAAAAGGTTTATATTACGATAATACGAATATCGATATGATATATGAAGTATAAATTTCTATATGCACTATCCTTGCGACGTTAGCGTCAATTAATTAAATTCTATTCCAAATCGAATCAACGTTTCTCCGATCAAGAGGTAATACAGTCAACCCTCGATAATTTGAAACTCAAGAAACCGGAGAAAAAATTCAAATTACCGAGAGTTCAAAATAATAGGGATTCAATTAACCGAGAGGAAGGGAGGAGAAAATTCAAATGAATGAGAGTTTGATTGAAAGTACATACGTATGAACATATACATTCATCTTTATTTTATATTCTTTAATTCAAAGACACTTGTTCCTAATAGAGCTCATGATGTTTCACAGTTTCAAGAAACATGGTTTGAGTACAACACGGTATGAAAGCAGACTGCAATTTGAAAGAGATAAAGATCACGTTACACAAACGACAGGCCTATGCACGTTAAATTACCTATGTACCAACCAATTGCAGAAGTGGGGTACTTCAAATTAGAATGCGGGAAGCCCTGACTTCAAATAATAAAGTGTTGGCGAGCAAGCTGCCCCCGCTACAACATCAAATTACCGAGGGAACCAAAAAATATGATTTTTTCCCAATTTATGGACTATTTTTCAAGGGACCGGCAAAAAACTTCAAATTATCGAGTGTCGTAATTATATAATTATCGTATATTCTTTTCGAATAACTCCAGAAAAACAATCACGCACGATTACGAATATTTCCAATTCCTGTAATGCTCCCCCGGTCGCGAAACCCGGGGAGCCGTGATACTTCAGTACCGAGATAAGGGTGGAAAATTAAAGGGGGATTCTCGGGGCGCTGTGAAAGCCATTGCGCGTACTCGCAATAAAGTATTCGCGCAAGACATTATTCGCTAAAATGCATCCTGCGGTGAGTAACCATAGACGCTATAGAACAGATTCCGTTCGATCATGCGACAGAGGGAAGGCCTCTTTTTTTTCGAGCTTTACTCCTGTCACTTTGCAAGCTTTTGATGCTTTTACCTCGGTGTCATCGCTGACTCGGCTGCTCTCAAAGCTTTTTGCAGGAGCCGCGTTGTAAAAGATGCCACGTGTGTACGAACTATCGCGTTTATCGTGCACACGAATCATGTCATCGCTCAGAGACTTTACGATGCGACGAGGATGACTCGCTTTCTTTTTTCATCTTTTTTTTTTTTTTTTACTTCTGTTTACGACGATTTGAGGGGAACTTTTCGGCGACGAGGGAGCGAGGAAGGGAATCGCGCGTGAGACAATTTTATCGACAGAATCTACGGGATTGGTTTGTTCGTTTATCACTTTTTATCGCTGGATAGTAAAAGATCGCGAGGAAACTGAAATTGTCTGACGTAACGCTTCTTGTGTGATCGCGGGGAGAGTATTATTTTCAAGAATCAGGGGACGGGAGGCTAACGCGTCGCGTTAATCGGAAAATGAACAACTCCGTATTGAGTTAAATTATTCACTAAATTACTCCGCAATTACTCCTGTTTACGTATAATTACGCCCGTTCTCGGTTATTCCAAAATTCACACTGTTCTAAAATCAGTAATCAAAAGGACATTAATTTCGTAACTACCATCGCAAATATCGTTAGACTACTCGACGCGCCGAAGCAGTGGCGCCCAAAACGTTTCTATCGCAAATTGTGGTTAACAACGTGCGTTCCCACGGATTATCGTCGTTCCTTCAAGAATCCGTGTCGCTAATGGAGACTATTACAACGGTACATCGAAAGGATTTGCGACGATATCCCCGACGGAGGGGTTAACCGGTGGAAAATCTACTTTCCCAGAAAATTACGATATCGAACTCGTTGGCACTTTAACAAGTTTCCCGCGGCCCGTTATTCAATCGATTACAGAAGTCGGTGTAACCGCGCCCCTTTGTCCGCGGAAGGATACGTCTAAATCACTTATCCGAATGTCTGAATTCAACCTGTTGAATACAAAAGAAATTTTAACGTCGATCCTTCGCCGCGACGGGGTAGGGGGGGGGGTGTTGGGCAGGGACCGTAGGGGCGGAAAAACGGTGGAAAAAAAAAGAAGCGAAGAAAAGAAGAAGGGTCTCGCGACTCGGTGCACGTGAATAATGGAGTAAAGCTGTCACGTAAAGTGCCTACGACACCGCGCGCCCTTCGTTTTTGCATTCAAATGTCTTCGAATAACGTGGCGCGTTAGATATTCGGCCCACGTATGTCTACGACTATGGCGGAAAACGTATTCCGTTGATCCTCGGTGCCATTTTGGTATCCACCGCTGAGAACGCACGATATTTCCTACGCTGGAGTAAACGACCATCGGAATGGTATCGCGAATATGGCGGATCCTTGTTTTATCACTTATTTTTATGTTTATATTGTAGAGGTCGGATAAGTTCATGGTAGTCGAGTATACGGAGTCATTCATTTATTTTATTTATATATGTATATGTGCATATATATGCGCATGTGTCACTATGTATGTATTGTATAATAACAATGAACATTTGAGAAAAAAGGAATCGTTTGTCTTTTTCCCGACGTAATGAGTGTACACGCTAACCTTCTTTTCCACCAACATTTTTGAAAGTCGAAAATAAGTATGGGTAAGTTGTTATTTAAAAAAGATATTACTGTGGTGACAGAATTTTTTACGAATGATTGTCGATAATGCATAGCGAGAATGTTTATTGGAAAGTTTTTGGTGAGAAGTGAGAAGTATTTAGACTGAGCTACGTGACGTTTGTAGAAAAATTAGATCGAAGGAATGTGATGTCTGTTGCATGCGTGCGGGGGTATTTTATCTCTGTAACGAAATTTGAAAGAAAGGACCGTCGAAGATGGTAAGCGTGCGTAGAATGTGTATAACGCGTGTGTGTATGTAATAGGGTAAGGAGTAAGGAGTCGAGAGGACTACGAGCGATTGTCTTTTTTTGTCGGTCTTCGACGAATTAATTAGGAGTGCAGACGGGCGTTCCGTGTTTGCGATTTTTATATTTTGACAAAAGACGATCGTGAATCGATCGTCCCAAACCAGGCACTTTGTAACAATATATTTTATTTCATCTCTTCGTCAAACCAAACCGCAGCCTTTGTATTTGCGCATAATCCATCTCCAATTTCTGATCCCCCATTATATATGTATTCCAGATATATATTATATAATATTTACGTCGTAAATAACATACACGATCCCCGTTTTCTCTAATGTTCATTTGTTATTTTATCAAAAATTTGCTGGACAACGCTTTTATATCGCGGAATTATTTGGAACCTCCAAGTATCGCGAAACCAATTGAGTTTCGGACACACGAAAGCAGAAACATTTTGCAAAATGTGCGGTTTAAAAATACTCTCACGGTGTCCGATAAATTTCGTATTTTTTTCCCCCTCTATATCACGTATTCACCGTTTGTCAGAGCGAAACCGCGGTTTTCCAATTGAATTTAAATTTAAACTAAAAGTTTTGCAAGATCGCGCTTCCGCCGGAATGCAATTTCCTTCCGACTCGAAGGACATTTTTCACGCACACACAGCCAAGAGCCGAAAGGATACAGAGCATTTTTAAACGTACGTAAACTCTGGACGAACCTTATCTAAATTCCGCGACCTCCTTATCAGCGAAACGATTACAGCTGCCATTTCGCGGTGGCTTTTTCCAGCTTTCCTCGAAGCCCTGGAAAAATCTTCAATCTTCCGCCAACGTTGGGTAAAGAAAGAAAAAAAACAACAGAAAAAGAAGGAAAGGATCCCTTGCATCTTTCGCGATAACTTTAAAAACGTCGAATCGAAAAGTACGCGAGAAAAGTTCCAACGCAAGGACCGTACGAATGCGACGAATTAATTATAATTACGAAACTTAAGATGGCGTCCGGCGATGGAGAGATTCGAGAGTCCCGAGGAAAAGTCGAGTGAACGAGAAAGTTTAATTTATCATTTTGTTTACGAGTGAATATAGAAGGTCGCGTTAGTAAATTCAATTTGCTAAATTGACGTTCTGAATATATCCGCGTTTCCACAGTTTCCTTTGAAGATATTCTTTAACGAGGCAAATGCTATTTTCATAAGCTACGGTATATCTATGGAATGAAATAACCATGAGGTAGAACGTATTGAAACATTCGCAAACATTCTTAAATTCCAAAAGTTGGAACGATCGTACTTTTTCCGTTGGTTACGTACCCGTAAGTACAATAGTTAAAAGCTATGCACACGCATTTCGAGTTTCTACTAACAGTTGGGAATGAGGTGGATTAAAAGTGGAAGTGAAAACTCGTGAGCCACCGGAACAAGAAAAGTATTTCTCGTAAGCCGTTGATGCCCGCACATGAAACTGTCCGGCTTATACAAAGTCAAAACCCTTAAAAGTTAAGTTTTAATAGGCGAATACGTATAACAAAACAATTTCATAATTCGTGACCGGCGTAGCGACACCTTTCTCTCCAATAAATATAATACAATAATCAATTCGCGAACGCCCCACTCCTGCGCTAATCGATTTTTCCAAAACAAATTTCAAGTCACACCTTCCATTTTCTGCATCCTTTTTTCACTCGAAATTTTCAAAAAATTCAATCGATACATAAATAATTTCAACGATTTTGCTGTACAACAAGAGAATCGATTGACGTCGTAACCAGGTATCTCCTAACGAATTGAGACACGGTGCAATGACAGTCAAACGTTAAATTAAAGGGTTCGGAGGGTGGTACAGGTCGAGAGGGGGGAGGGAGGAAGGGGATGGGAATCGATAAGGACGGAAGATACGGAAAAGCGGAAAACTGGGAAGATTCTCGTTAAAGTGGTCGAAGCGACGCTACGTTCCACTCTCCAGTCTCTTGTCGTTCGTCACGGCATACATATATACGATTGGTATATACGAGTCGCTCCCCGCTAAATTGGAAAGAGGCTACGACGAAAAAAGCATGATTCGTTCGGAGAGCACTTACGGAATCCAATAAAACAATACGTATGTACGTTCTCCGTTCGGAACAATGGAATTAAGGCCCAGATGCGTGAGTACATCGATCGGGTATCGAGAAACTATTCCGATTAAAGTATCTCAAAGTCCGCGAGGTACTCGATCATTTTTGAAATCCCGTATCACGAGAAACGATTAATCATGCGTGCAAACTAGTTTACTCCGATTTCAAATACGATTTAGGTGTTGAACATTATAGCGACGGACGTCAATTTTATATTTTTCTTTACATACGTCACCATGATTCTCGGCATGTTTATTGTTAACACTATTCATACCGACATTTTATGTATACCTATTCCTACCGTGACCGGTCTTTAAAATAACTTATGTTTCTTAATATAGAATAAAGATAATAGCCAATTTGGTAGTGAAAAAATGTAGTTTCTTTTATCAGAAATAGATCGTGTATATTTTTAAATTCGGTTTAAATCTATATCATGCACATGTCTCGATCTTCGAACCTCCAAACTTTTTGTTTACTCTATCAACTGTATTTCGGGTCGCGAAATAATTATAGAATTTCTATTCTACTGAAAATTATTTCACAAGGAATCACATGTGTTTGCTTGCTTTAGAAATAGTTTGGAGATCCGGAGATTCGGAGATGTGCATGATCTAGATTTGTTCCTAAAATTCAATCCGCTTAACATCCCAGTTAAGTGGCGGTGCAATAACGTTGTAAACTTAAAAATTTATGAAACGTTCATTTGACCTCTCGTGGCAGGAATAGCGTTAACGGAAAAAAATCAAGATACCTGGTCTTGTCGTAAAAGTAGTCCTCGTATTTTGTCAAAAACCAACAAAGGGGCATGATTTATGAAAAACAATGATTAAACTACGCAAGTGTCTTTTCTACCAACTGTGCTTACGTGTCCCGAGGAGCAGAAATACGCAACGCAGACACCGGAATTATTACAAATCGTGCAGGAAATTGTCAAGGTATATTCGTAAAAGAGGCACGGAAGATAAAACAACCATCGTGAAACGTAATAAACTACGGTCCGCGGATATAAGGTCGGCAGCTATTCCCGACCTCCTGTCAGCACCAGGGGCCACCTGGCATCGTCGCCAATCTCCGCTCTCCTCGCTCGCAATTTCCACCGCCCTTCTCGCATAATAAAGCCTCTCTTTGTCACTCTCGCGCGAACCACTTTGGCAGCTCGGACCTCTTTCGAGGCTGCCGAGAGCGGAATAAGATTTCAGTATCTTCGGGGGCTCATCTTCGATTCAACGGATTATCATACCGTGCGAGAACACCACCGGCGAGGGGGTTACGGGGGCGTGGGAACTATCCCGCCATAACGAGGGTCCGACGTCGGTATAAACGTCCCACGAGGAGAATTACAGGATGAAAAATCGCTGCGAGGCAAAGTGACACCTTGCGGAGAGTCGTGCATGGGGTGATTGTATTATTAGGCACGAGAGGTGTGACGGGAAAGAGGTTTAGGGTGGAAACAATCGGAACGTATACGTTAGGGTATTTTTTAATCAGGGTTCTTAAATTGAAAACCGGTCGGAGTTTGACGAATTTTTTAGAACGTACCAGCGAGTAATTTTGACTTTACATTGTACATACGAGTTGAATCTTCTACATTTAGAAAGAGCTACATTTGGAATATAAATCATTTATATAAGTTTATTATAAATATAAACTTGTAAATATCTCGTCATGTATCTAGACGAAATATTCAAGAATATGATGTAGGGGAGTCCGGAATAGTTAAACCACTTCTTATAAAACTAAATAGAATTTCTTTCGTTATCAATATAAAGACATGGAATTGACGTCTAAAGAAAGCATGGCTACATATGTAGCTACAAAAAATAAATTCCATATTTTTCTAGATTAATAATCGAAAGTTGGAAATTGCTCAAATATCTCTGCTGAGGGGTGACTTGAACGAAGAAACCGGGAATTATTCATATCTATAAACATATCAAAGAAAGTCGTGAATATAAGTAATAAAAATGAAGTTTCTAATGTTTTATTTATAAACCCTCAGAAATTGTAATTTTAGGAACAATTACAATATGAATAAATACTGAGCAAACAACTATAACAATTTTTTTGACTGTGATAACATCAAAACATATTTCGTTGATAACAACCTAACGTAATATTGGAACACAGTGGTGACACATAGGCGAGTGTACAGCGCGGTAATGCAAGTCATGATTCAACTGTCGTCTCAGTAGCGCAAAATTTGAAAAATATATGAGCTGTGGCTTATGTCTTCACCCTGTTCAAGATGTCCCGGACTCCCCTTACATGTAAAAATTAATGGAACGCGTTGTTGCGCTTGGAAATAAATTGGAAATTAAAAAATTGATCAGGCGAATAATAAATCGACATGATATAATAAAAATATCGTAACGCGATATATCCTGTACAAAAAATAATGTTAAGTGCATTGATTCGCGTAGACGTTAAGCTCTCGATATTACGCGACACTTGTTTCTTTAATCTTCCATCTTCGCGCGAGCGATAGCGCGCACGTTCTTCAACTTTAAGTGCGACGACGTGACTTTAGCGAGTTTAAAACTCACGCGAATTTTTAACTCCCCCCGGCATTCGTGAAACTGGGTTACGAAAATTCTTGAATTACAATAATGATAGAAGAACGTCCGAGAAACTTCGCATCGATAGATTCTACAAATTCTCCGAGTTATAGGGTGTACAGGGAAATAAATTCTACGGCGTTTCGTTCTACCTTCCTGACGCTTACTCCGTCAAAAATCGATTCAGAAACATCGTGCGAAATTACGGGTCTAAAAAACCACCCCCGTACCACCCTCGCGGCCACGGACGACCTCGTAAAACTAAAACGAAGCTTAACGTAAAATAAAATGCTACACCCTAAAAGAAAATATCGCCGGTGTACGGTGTGCAATAAAATACAAAATATTTTTCCATATCTTTCTCCACACCCCCTCCCCAAATAATGGATACGGACTTCCGCCGCTTTTCGATCGCTCGTAAATCGATCGACGCTTTCCATTTCCTTCGCGAAATCTTGGCCCGCGCAACGGGCACTCGTAACCCGCGGAAAGTTGAATAGCCGAGGGTGCCCGAGGGGGTAAAACAAGGACGGCCAAGAGTTATGCATTATGATTCGCCATTCGCGAGCCACCGCCACCCCTCCGGCCCCTTCCGCCGCCAACCTAATAACATCACTTGTTGCGCGGCCCCGAGTTCCCGTGACCCCGCTTCTACCCCGTCGAGCACTCACCCCTCCATGACCTCGTGCAAAACTATTGCCCCATCCCCCTCGGACGGGGAAAGTCCCGTCTCAAGGATACCGCCCCCGTCGTCTTATGAATTTCATTTATCTCCAGCCGCATCTCGCACGCGAACGACGTGGCGACGCGACGCGTGCCATCCCTCCGGAGACGCTTCGCCAAATTTGGCTTTGGGGAAGTTGGTTGTCTCGCGATTATTAGGGGATGAACGAGGAAAAGGGGTAATTAGTGCTACTGACGGTGCGAATGAGAGCGTCGTTAGACGAGAAACAGATTAATTGTTATTCTTAATAAGTATTTCTGATAGGTGATTCACCGTCCAACGGGGTGAAACTTAATTGTTATTCTCAAGTATTGTATTATAATTCCGGTTCGGTAGGATATCGGAACGTTGTATTGGAATAGTTAACTTAATTCCTATTACGGGATCCAATTAAATTTTATTGTCTAATTGGTATCTACGAAATGCGCACGTGCGTCTAAGAGGTTAAGTAATTAACTCACGATCGGATGCACAGTTTTATTTAAGGCCACGATTCGAGAATCGAGTTTCGTGGTGCGCGAATGATTTAGTTTACGGCGTAAGAATTTTTAATTAAATTTCTCCGGGCGATCTGTTGCGCCGAACTATCGATCTTCTCGAATATCGCCTGGTCGAGGGTATGCCCTGTATACAGCTAAGAATACAAATCAGTTCAACCCGCTTTCCGTGCAATCTACGATAAACAATAGATTCGGAAATTAAATCAGCGCATTGTAGTCGGCGGTCCTTTTAATTTTACGCAAAAACACCCGCTTCTCTGCTTTGTTTCTAGAGGCATTCGTCTCGTTTAAAACTATTACACGGTTTTTGCAACTTTCCTTTTCAAACGGTACGTCCGTCGATGTTTAAACAAACGATCGAAAACAAGGTAATTTCTCTTGAAATATACCGTTCATTTGGAATTCAGAATTAGCACAAATATAGGAACAATGTAAACGATGTTAAACCGCACCAAGTTTCGCTTACAATTAACGGTAAATTGAAACGTAATTGAATAATAAAATTAATAAAATAACCAAAACATTCAAATAATATAGCGACATGAAATTTGAATTTATAAACAAACGGTTTAATTATTTCCATCGAGCGAATTCAAATTTGTCTGTGCACATATACATTCAGTTCTCTCGCCATCGCTGATAATTAACAAAAGATGGGCATTGCGAAATTCAAGTACCAACCCTCTCCGATAAACACTCTATACATTACAGCAATGTTGCCGAAAATATTAAACCACCGCCATTTAACCGTTACCGCAAGAACGTTCTCAGGTGTGTCGTTTCGGACGCGTTGATGAAAGATTTATAGGATTTTCACCTGCCTTCTCCCCTTCCCGAGAAGCAACGTATAATTAAAACTGCAAACTGCAAATTAATCTGCGATGATAATCGATTCGGTGTTCGGCCAGCGTTATCGCATCGGGCAACTGGCAAATGACATATCGATTATATGGCGGATAAACTTTTACAATTAATCTGATATTTATTATCAATTTTCTCTCCTATCTGTTTAATACCCGTATATCCGAGGCCGTGGGTACCACGCAAATGTGTTCAACAGAAGGTTTATGAATTATTTATGACAACGGGTTAGAGCGATATATAAATAAAAACTTGTGCGATTAACGATAAAAAGAATATGACGTTCATTTCCCTTTGGTGAAATTTAACCAGTGACATATGTATAACTAACGCTAGAGAAATTAGCGAGCAAATATAGGAAAAAAGTGGTAGTTAATTTTAATTTATTATAATAAGAGTGTCTGACTAATTTCGGCTTACGTCACTGAAACGATTTCAAAAGCTTACGAAGCAATGCCTTTGACAATTCCTTTTTTTTATTTCAAAAGCCGCCTAGGAACGGTTTCTTTGAAATGACGTTGCTTTTAATGCATTCGCAGAAAACCTCGATACTCGTGGGATTTGCAAAAAATCTGAATGAGTTTCGAGGAAATCCGAAATCGACCGAACAATGAACCGGGGCTATTTTCGTGCGCAAATCGATCCTCTTTGCGGCGCCGCTTGTCCGTGAAAATGGAAAATTCGGGAGGCTCTTTAACAAACGAGCATCGTTGCAGATTACGAGATAGCGGGAAAGCGAATGCCTGACCGAGTGGAAATAATCGACTTTTCTCTGTCAGTCCCGACTTGAATTGTGGGCAGTAAAGGCGACTCTGCTTCGCCAAATTAAAACCTCCGTGACAACTGTGGTATTCGATATACCGAGTGACTCGTCCAATGCTTCGTTGGAGTGGAAGCAAGAAGTTCTATGTCCAAGTTCAAAAATCGATAAAGGAAGATTTAAGTTGGATCGGGATAGACGATTGCAATGATATCTAAAAGGAAATCCAACGACATGTATTGAAGAAGAATCGTACGTAAAGAAACTTTAGATTCACCCTATATATCTTCGCATGGGCGGCTCGCGAGAGTATTTCATTTCGTGCACAACTTTGAATTATTCCCTTGAAGTATTGCTGCGTGACAGTATCGGTCATCTACCATGTCAAATAAACAATGGCAATTTAAAACATTTTACGAACAACGTACCTACATACCGTTAGGTGGTTCAATGTCATAATATTAATTGCACGACGGTGCATTTAATTATAATACTATTACTCATACGTATGGTTTAATCATCATAGGAGATATTCGCTAAATTTTGAATCGTGTATGTACTTCGTTACGAAACTATTTGCGTAAGTACGATTCCGCGTTAATTATAGACGAGTATGTTTCGTGATAAAACAAAATCAGCATTACCGAAAAGTTATATCTCTCGATCCGAATTAAAAGTATAAAGTTCCATTTCGAATGTACTATCCTTCTTTAAGAGATAACGAACGGGAGTTTTATACCTTCGAACTTTTTTCCGTGGGCCTGATAAATTACTCAAGGTGTGATCACGCGTAGTTCACTGTCAGTGTAAAAAACGAGAGCACTTTTTGCGAGCCTGATAAATATGAACGTATAGCCGTTCCATATATTCGTATTTATCAGGGCAGCCGAAGTGAAGCTCGAAAATCTCTGTTGCACAACGAAAAGATGCATTCCCCTGAAACTTGTATCCCTTGCCCGTACTCCATTTACATCTATCTCGACGCGCATTTCGTGCTCTACGTATGTACCAAAGTAACCCTCCATTAACACGGTTAATTGGTTCCAGGAAAAGGGCTTCTAATGGGAAACCGTGTTAAACGGGACTCGCGATTCATACGGAATAATCTGTCTCGTGTACAACCTTTGCTTTCTACTGTATAATTCAGGCAAATTTGAATAGAAATTGTTCAGCAATGTTTTAGTCAGTTTTTAGCCTCTTTTTAATTCCATACAGAGTGAAAGGAAAACATTCTCGCACAGTACTTATAAATAATAGGAGATTAATTGAATTATATTTCAAATACATAGCTATTGGATACGCATAACATTCAAATCACCATATTCGAAGCTGAAAGTATTAACTAATAATCAACTATGAGAATAAACAATACTTTTTTTCTTCGCCATACCTAAACTCGTGTAAAACTTCCTTGCCACATTATCGCGCGAGGCTATCTATCGAAAAACTTGATTGCCGTCCTGTGCGTACGCGCGTGACGTTTCGAGAATAAAATCAACGAAACCGTAACCGTAACAGCGGTTCCCGCAATTCGAAAACACGGGACCCTTGGAAAAACGAATGGCGGCTGATAGCGCCCGCGAAAGAAAATGACGCCGAATCGTTTCTCACGAGTCAAAATCCAGCGCGATAACTCAAGGGCTCAGGGAATTAGCGTTAAGAAGTTTCGTCCCTTTTGCGGCACGTGCGGATAGGCCGCGTCGGTATATTCTGCGGAATGGTCTCCCCCGCGTCGGAAGAGCGGCAGTCGCGACTTTAATGCGAATATATGGGCACTCGCGCGCGAAGAAATATATGTACTTCAAAGTTGAAGTGGAAAGCGAGCCGTGGGTCGGTAAGTTGAAAAACATTTGACGGATCGAAGAGGCGCTATTGTACGAAGAAAGTATTATCCCGTTCTACCCGGGAACTGGAATATTACATTTGACTCCGGGAGTCGGTAGGATTTGAAAGTATCGTTGGCAGGGGATAAAAGTCTTTAGAATTTATAGCGATTTTTGGATAAATTTGAGGTTCGCGTAATTCGAGAATAGGTTTATGAATGATTCAAACTTTGTTCGATTTGTATTGATCCTTGGGTAATTGTGAATCGCAAGAGACAAGGTCTTGCCTCGGGCAAAGTACAAGTACGCGAGATACAGTTATCGATTCGATCTTTGAATGCTGAGGATTGTTTAAGTTATCACTGAACGCGATTGATTCTACGGTGAATCCTTATACACTTAAGTGGTGCACGAAGATCGATGGTCAGACACTCCCCGACGAGTCCTGACTAGACGTAAAGGAGTGCCGATAAAGCGATAGATCAATTCGTCTTTCTCCTTAAAGCGATCCTAAAAATATTGACTGCAATTTTATATTCCATATCCTATATCTGAACCGTACGAAACTATCGCGAACATCATCCGATCATCCGTAAATATACTAGAAAGTATAAGCCCTAACTAAGCGAATTTTAAATCTAAAAATGATTTTGTTCGCAACGCAAGATAATCGCACCTCACGCGTCGTAACGAACCACAGACGCGTAACGATAAATATCGATACTCGACAGCCTTTCACCTTACCGATACAATTTTCAATTCGCGGGAGCTTCTCACAACCCACTCGTCGGTCCCCGTAAAACAAAGTCAGACGGGGTGTTCGCTCGGTACACGGCGCGCAGCAAAGGGAACAAGGATATAAAAACATTTATCACGAGTAGACGGTGAAGTCAAAGCAGGAGGAAACGTCAATAGATCAAAGACGTCCTTCAACGCTCTTTGTCCGTGAGCCCTGCCTTTGAGTTTCGTTATTGATGCGAACGCATAAACAACGCGTAGACCAAAGGGGCTTCTACCGGCGCTGGCTGTTTCTCGCTTAAACACAGGCGGGATCGTTAATTCTCACTTCGCTAACAGTCTGCGTGTACTCAATCAGCGTTCCCGCACGGGTAATATTTTCACTGACTTTAAATCGATCGTCGATGGTCGATTTGTTGAGTTAAGGGAAACACGGCTGACTACCGCGCGGTACGCGGAAACTCCGGCTAATTGCGCGATACTAGAATGTTTTGGAATTTCGCTGGAAATTCGAGGGAGTTACTTGCCAACGAATACTTTTGGTTAATCACGAGATACCGCAGAATCTTCTCCAAAAAGTTTGAGAAAGATTCAAGCCGAGATAAATAAGATTAGATGTTTATTATTATTCGAGATTTCGTATCAGAGAAGCATTATACCGCGAGAAATGAGTTTCTTGTCTTGGAACACAAAGTACAACATTTATTTTCACTTCTATTAAAGTTTTTGGAAGAGATTTTGCAAGAGTTTCTATTAATACTAGAACTATCGACAATTAATGTATACCTGTATCTACCAGGTCAGGTGAAATAAATGATTATATAATATATTATTTATAAAATACATTATTATCGAAAAAATCTTTATCCATGTTTCTTTAATTTTTATAATGTCGAAAAATATGTACATAATATCATATGTATTTGTCCGACTTCAAAATAAGCTTATCTCATATTTAAGAATAATAATTTTGAATAAAAATTTCAAATTATAATAGATGATTAGTTTTGCCAGTTCTAGTGTTAAATTTCTAATAATACAATTGAATTCACGCTCAATAACACAATCAACTCTAAATATTCCGCGAGTACCGAGCAAAGCTAGAATTGAAAAACAATAAAATCCAATGATAAGGACTTTACGGACCTCGACGTTTCAGCAAGATTCTCTCGTCGTACCCATCTCCGTTATCGTTCTCCGATTGCCTAATTTTCGAATAGGAGTCTCCACCCTCGCCCGAGAAATCGTTCGATCCCTTATTCTCAGCACGCTTAACCCTTCTCGGATCGATGAAGACCGGTCCCGAGAGTGAGTAAAAATAAGATAAAAGGAAATCGGAGATAGAGACGCGGGAATAGAGAGTAGAAAGGGATGACGCGGGAGGAAAAGCGAGAACGAGGCGGTGAGGAGCGGTTGGGCGGTTGAAGGGGCGTGGGGGGGGGGGGGTGGGGGTGAGGTGGGGTAAAACGAGGGGCGGTGGTAAGAAACGACAGTAGGTTTGGAAGGATTGGAAGAGTACGAGGGGTGGTAAAAGGAGGATGCGCTGTCGTTCTGAAAGGATAGATTGTTAAGCCACGGCTGAATGGGAACGTCTCCTTTTTACCTCTCGTTCGGCCCTTTCTTTCCTTCGTCTCGCAGCCGACTTTTCGATTTTCTACGTCGTCGCGAAGAAAGGATATTGTTCGGCCGGTAGGAGCAAGCTGGAGACAGTTCGAAAGGAGAAAGAGAGGCGCTTGCTATGAGAATTTTTCATCAGCGTTTGCTCAGCCAAAGTGCTGATTAGCAGGAACGAACGCCGACGAAATTGTTTCCTGCTTCGAATTTCCGGAAAATGGAGAGACGAGCCGCCAACGTCTTCGTCGAAGGGATCCTTAAGGCCAAGGTCCCGTAACGAACCTCCGGCTTTGTTTGGAGTTGTGCTCGCAACGCTTTCCAATGGTAGTTTCGACTCTTCGTTTGATTTCCGAGATTCGGCTACGCGTTTTGTGTATCCGTTTGAATTTGTTATCGCACGATTTTGAAACAAAGATCTGTCGCGCGTCTTTCTTGGGAATAGGGAAAATTCTAAATTCGAGAAACAAAATTGAATTTGGGTTCTCTTAGACACGTTGAGCGATTCTAGCGCCGATCGTTAATTCGTTAACCTATCGCTAAATTGATTATAAAAAAATGAGAGGAAAACCTGGAAAAGTTCCAAAAAAGGAAAGATTCTTCAATCCGACGGCAAGAGGCTCTTTCTATTTCTTTTCGTTTCCGCAGAAATTCGTAGAAAACATTCTACCAAAAAACTTCCTCGTTAGGGCGATATTAAGAATCAACCCCCTTTTCGAATGCGAGCCCTTCGATACTCGAGACCCTCGTTAAATTCGACCGCAACGCGTTGAGACTATCGAGGACAAAATTAACCCCCCCCCCCCCCCCGAACTCACCCTAATTCGGAAAGAGAATCCGAGGGAAGGGTGAAACCCAAGTAGGATCTCCCGATGCAGGAAGTAGGCCATGATGGAAAGAGACAGGAAGATCGTCCGAGCGGCAGGTTTAATTTCCGGCCGGATAAATTTTGAAACGGACCGAAGCCGATCCCGGTTCCAAACGAATCGTGAGAAGGAAAGGGTGGTGGGACTTGGAGAGGGGTGGAAAGTAAACCGCATGGCGTCCCGGCACTTCTCCTCACCGTAAAATGGAATCTTTTATGCGGTCGAAATGCAATCAACTCGTATTGCATGTACTCCGGGCTAACGCAAAAATATCGCCACGGGATATATAACTTCGTTTGCCGCGAGCCGTGTTTGCAAAACGAAAATCCAGGTGCTGATCTAGGGCGAGGGAATCTTCGATCCGTTTGTCAGAGTGAAATCAAGACTCGTCGCGTATCTGTATATGTGTATATAGGGTGGCCCTTATATGAGATGAAAATTTTAATTAGGGGCAATATTGACAGGCTCCACCTACATTGGTTCCCATTTAACGTAAAACGCTCCACTATTCTTTTTTAATTTTCAGTAATATACAGCAAAATTATATAGATGTACTTAAATGATGACTGAAATAATTACAGCTCATAAATTAATCAACTGATTTTAAATATAATCAAACAAAACTTGTTTATTCTATAAGCAAAATGTGTATACAATTAAATTTCAAATGTGATGAATGTAGAATGCACATTGCACCTATTTCTCACGATTGTTGTTATCTGCAGGGATTAGGGATTACTGATTATGGTGTATTTGATTGTAGTTATTTTGATTTCTTTATAATCGTGTATGCATATAGAGTTTTGTAAACAGAATAATTAAAAAAAAACTGTATGTGGCACAGAATTCCAGGTGATTGGTCATACCCTAAATCAGGCCTGTCTAAACGAGGAAAATCGCATACTCCTCACGCGGTTTCGGTACCCCCACCCACATGCCGTGCGAACGAAAACAAGAACAGCCGCTATATCTGTCTCACTCATAGACACGCACCGGGAGCCGTGGTGGAGGTAAGCAGACAGTGGGCTGGCGACTCACACCTGCACGCACCTGCACACCGTGCAGGGGTTAAACAGGCCTACCCCTAAATATTAATTGATTCTAAAAATAATTTTTAAGGATTTATTTCAACCGATTTGGAACACGTTTAGGAGGCGATCGTTCCATATTTCGATACCCATAAACTAAGGACCACCCTAGTGTATATGTGTACAAAACTTTTCAAAAGTGTCTCGTAGAATAAAAATTATTCTACTCGATTGTCTAGGGTACCCTTTGCCCGTAATCGAATATAATATGTCAAGGTACCCGACATTTATGTATCCATTACCATTCAATTTGCAAAGTGTTTATTGAATAATTTCATACGAATTATCATTTACCGCGAATGGCAAAATAGTATCGAATTAAAATTTGAATTATCGGCCATTATTACAACGATGCATACCGCAGACGCGTATTACGAATCTACTAATCCTGAAATGCAATTTTCAATACTATTTAAATCTTATTTACGATATTGCCAAAAAATTTTTGTATATCAACTCTACTTATCTCTTGCGTAATAAAAATAATATCAGCATAATATTAGTCTCGAGTAAAAAATCATATTAACGCACGATTAATCGAGAAAATTCTCTATAACAATTTATACGTTCCGCGACAATCCCCGCGAAAGAAAGGGTGAAATCAACCCAACAAACCCAATTATTGCATCGAAATAAGAAATTCAATTATCCCAACAGGGGATATACCCACGATGGCGGAAGGAACGACCATTTTATTTGTGCACTCCGCGGCTAGCGCAAATTAGTCCATTTCCGATGCGATTAAGGGTTGCGCGAGCGGCAGGTTAAATTCGTTGATAAGACAAGAGCGAAACGAGGCGGATGCAATTTGCGCCCCTCGGTCGGAGGCACGTGCCTTAATGTATTTGAATGTTACAATTAAGGGAAGTTTATTCGTACTTAAACACAAACTTCTACCGGCGGGGAAACCTGCGCTTCGAGGCAGCATCCGGCGATGGCGGTCTCAGGGTTGATCTCCACCGAAGTTTGCGGCTTGCTCGCCTTACGCTCCTCCCCTCCAGGGATTGCCCGACAATTTTCCAGACTGATCGTCCGATTAACCCCGGATGGGGCAATAATGAAACTCTCTGCCAATGGACTCTACCTGTTTGCCAATTTCCTTGGAATATTTATATTGTCGGTTTTCCGAGTCTTCGCGGCGGGATCGTTTAATGGCGTCCAGGAGCCAGGGGGACTTTGTTTCGTTTCTGGCGAACGTATTTTAAAGCTGTCGGACATGTCGCGCGATTCTGGGATTCAACGTTCGGTGGAATATTTTTTTGTGATTAACGCTGTTCGGTAAATTGAACGAGGCGACGTTCGATTCGAATTACGCACCAGTTGGAAAATACATATTGAGATTCGAATTATTTTCCTGTACTTTATAATTTCGTATTTTTTTTTGTAGGCGTGTCGCTTCCCCGGTGGAATAATAACGTAAAACGTGCAAACTTTGTCTTTTTGAAATAAGTACAACAACATTACGAAAAAATGTAATTTTATCTGATGGAATAACGATACAAGTATAATACCTATTGTGGCAAAACTCTTTATTCTACAGCTTTGCCTTGCTTGCCCGGTCAAGAGAAACACTTTTGTTTAACAAAGTATGGTTCATTTATTGTAAACGTTAGAGAAGAAACACACCTTGCTAAAGCCGCTACACGTTATTCTTCTTACTGTTTGTTCTTACATGCTACCAACTTAACTCTGTGCAACCCTACCAACCTAATTTAAGACTACACATCTTACCAACCTAACGCAAGACTAGGAAAATCCATCAATTTTCCACACCTATTGTTGTCCACTTGAGAGCAGTTGCGTCGTTGTTCGAATTATCAGTTTGCGATCACACGTTACGTTTTTAATTACGTTTTCGGGAGAACCATGTAATCTTCACTTACGTCGTTATTCCACCTAAGAAGGGATATCGTCTTTGCTAGTGTAATTAAGCGGCGGTAAACGTTGATGATTATCTCCTCATCATAAACAGCCGCTTGACACGCCACTTAATCATATTAAGAACAAGATTCTCATTCGCCAATTCTTCTCCTCCCGATATTACTTACATGGCACACGATGTATTGTATTTTTTGCGATCATATTTACCTTCAATTTCGTAAAAAAAACCAGATCGGCGATCTCGAGAATGTCGCGTAATTCCTAAGATAAACGAGGCACGATAAATCGTCCAATGTTTCAGCGAGAGGAGTTCGGAAATGGGGAAATACCCCTCAGCCCCATCGCGCGAACAGCATTTTAGGGGTTGAAACGAAATGCCAATGGGAAATCCAATAGAAAGTAGAGTGTGCGAGATATCGCCGTAACCCCTCTACTTCGTTGAATCTACAAGGAAGCTTGTCTCGCGGATAATATTTCTCTTCTATGTTCAATATCCTTGAAGAAGATGGAATAGCAAAAATGAACTACGCTGCGGTACCGTGTCTTAACTCCTTCAAAGTTGTATTTTCAAGAATTCGTGATTCTTAAGCGACTTTACGGGAGGAGATCCGAGGAATTGGAACGTAACAATGTAGAACGTGAGAAGTATTCGAAGTGTTCGTTGAAAATTTTGCAAAGTTATGAAAAGATATCGATAGTTGGGTGAGCGATTATTTGGTTTATTAAAGCCCTGTACCGATATTAAATATCGTTGATCATCGCAAGATGCCGAATGAGCAAAATTAAAAACTATAAGCAGAATTTTGTCGATTGATGAGTTGTAATGAGTTGTGACCATGATTCTGCTATAAAAAATTATCATTTTCCCAAAATTAACGAGACGGATTCTGGATAATATACCTTCTCGCACTTATTATTCTATTTTTTAAAATATTAAACAGAAAATCGTAAGAAAAATACCCACAAGAATTCTCTTTAGAAAGTTGAAAGTATTGCCGAGTCGATGTGTTAATCGATGTGTTACATGCTTCACCAGTGATTTTCCCGAATCTACGTGCAAATATTTTCATAACAGGATCACCCGAAGATACTACTTCAACTCGACATCCAACAGTCCTTAGCTCTTCCCTTTTTCCAAATAGCATCATCGCGTACACTTTGACGCTCGGGTCCCCTGGCGGATCTAAACCGAAGACCCGCTTCGGAGGTGAGTTTTTTAAAATAAACGTACCGTGAACTCCAAACTGGATAATGGCGGTGGTTTATACGCAATATAAACATGTATTTGCCGAAAGACTTTTGAGGTATACGCTCGTGCTTCTAAAAGGGCGTTGGTTGAACGATAACCGGCAAAGGACATCCTTTGATCCTAACTCACTTCGCTTCCCTACGGAACAGAACGATTCGCGAGCGAGTGTTTGTCATTGCCGGCAGTTTCGCGGCGGGAGGAAAAGGTAGCGAAAGATTAAACGCGTAGAAACGGAGAAAAAAGAGGGGCGGAAGAAAATCATACGTCGCTCTTGGCCGTTCCTCTACTTTCGCGAACGTGGAAAAGGAAAAACGCGAATGGCAGCGATTCAACGTTCGTCTTTCATAAATATTAGTGTACGTGGCTTTTGCTCTAAGAGGTTCTGAACGTATAAAGTATTTCGAAGGGTGTCTCGATGGAGAGTTTCCTGGACAGGGATCAAATTTGAAGTATTTCGGTATTGAAATTTGCATATCGATGGAAGAACTGCAATACGCTTATCCGTGTAAAACGGATTTCCCAATTTTACTCAAGTTAATATTAAGGGGAGTTATCGCCTTGTTATTTTTCTTTCAAAAGCCTATTGTTTAATCAATTCCTCACTTTTCTTAATGGTTGCAGCTGCAAGGAAAAAGAATTTCATGCAGATTAAGAATCTCGCCTTATTTTTTTGCTCTAAACAATTTTTATCAGAGTTTCCATGAACGCAGCGTCGCCGTGCTTTTTTACAATACATAATTCAAAATTCAATATTGTCTTTATGTTTTATTTGACACCTTCATAAAAAATCACACTTATACCCGAAGAAACAGTGAATCTAAAAAATGGAACCCTATATTGATCCATCCAGTAGTTCCCGAGAAAAAAATTAACCAAAAAATGTGTCAGTAATCCCTCGTTATTATGGAAACGCTATTAGCTGTGCCTGGCTATGGAAGTCCCATTCCACTGTGCCGTAACATAGAAATTATCACGACGAATTTAGCCAAATTCCTTCTATCCTCCGCATTTCTCCTATCTATCCGCATTGTTTCTCACATCTCGTATTCTTCTGACAAAATATTTTTCTTATATCGTGCGTTTAAACGTCTCTAATAATTTGGTCTCTGGTAATTTTTTATCGCCATACTAGTACGAAGAATTAACGTGGAACCGTGTTTAACGGCCGACCGAATATTTCCAACTCTAACGGCATCGTCGCTCGTACTGGCTAACGAGTATCGTAAATTCCTGCGCGTGTACGCTGGCGCAAAACACGAGGATACAATGTAGAGCCGCGCTTTCCATTCGGCAACGGTATCTACCGTTGCAATTACATAATTCCCATCCTGACGTGAGACGAACAAAAGCTAGCCTAATCATTGATTTTCACGGCACCGCGACGGCAGAAAATCGTTTGCCGTGAATCACATCTAAACACAACAATAGGCATATGATCAACAATGGGGTGTATTGTTTCCGCCGTCATCATCCATCCCTACCTCCCGATTCCATCATCGGGACTCCGGAAACGAAAACACAAAGGGCATTTCCAATCACCGGCATTCGCGTCTTTTTTTGCGTTCTCAGCTTATAATGCGAAACGCGTACCCTCGTACAATAGTTCGATAATCCGCGGTGGATGTCGAGAGTGAAAGTCCTCGAACGAGGGGGCGGACAGAGAGGGGGGGGGGGGGGGTCGGAGGGGGCTCAACTTGGCGTCTGGTCGATGAAAAGAGGAAGAGAATTGTTCATTAACGATTGATTAACTATTCCTCCCAGAATCTGAGAATGCGATTCTGCAGCATATTTTGTAACGATTTTTCAATTCGTGTATCCGTCGTGCATGTAACGCAATTTATTTAGTAACGATGTTTTATGTATTTTATTATTCCGCGTCGTAGTATTATTGTTTATTATTAGACATGTGCGTGATATTCTACACCTTTTTCTATTCTTTCGTTTAGCGTGATGCGCGTAACACGCCTGAAACGATTGTACTTACTCGTTTTGTTTCGCGAGTTAGTTTGATCCTGTTCAAACTTCAAACACGAAACGTATACACAAATATCTTTACTTCCTGTCACAAATTATATCCTACTATATCGTAGATACGAAAGTAAAATATTCACATCTCTTTCACAGCTTAACATACCAATAAAACGTACTTCGATGCGTTCGAAAAAGACTATTTAGTTTACCGGGCAATGACCGAAATATTCTTCTCGAGTTTGTTGTCTTGTCGATACATCATTGTTAGGGTTGATATAAAATATAGCCATATTCTATTACGGCACAGAAAATAAATGATCAGACCGCGTCAGGGCACCTCTCGAAGCAGTCACGGAATCGGTCCATCTACCAACATGTAAAATAATGCCTAGCAGCTGAAATTTGACTCGTCCCGCGTCACAAGCCGCGTGCATGGGAATCGCACCTTAACGCGATCCCGCGCCACAGCGATAAAGAATACTTTGTCGTAAGACGCAAAAAGGTTGGATGGCGACAAACTGTCAGACGGAAAAGGCTGAGTGTCCGGCATTCAAACATCCTATGTATGTATTTTATTGTACTATTAAAGTTTGTTCATTAAAGTAAAAAATGTAATAAAGTAAATATATTGTGTTTACAACGTGTTTAATAATAATCATCATTATACCGACCACTAACGCAAACCATTTGGCTTACAGAGAGTTACTACATAATAAACCGTCGCGGCTGTTTAAACGGCGCGCCGTTAATATTCTTCCACGACAAATATACTTTCCGATGGCTATTACAGTTTTTTTTAATTCATTTTTTAATACAGTTTGATCACCTGGAAAACCCCTGTTCGTTTTTTCCGGAAAAGATACAAAATCTAGTCTCGCGTACTTGTACTTGGCCCGAGACAAGAGCTCGTCTCTTGATTCGCACCGACGGAAAGCCCACGCGCGTATCATGGAATTAATAAAGAGATTCTAAGAACGTATACGCGTCGCGGAGGCAGGAACGATGATAATAAAAAAAAGAAAAGAAGAAACATCGCGTTTGCAGCGCACGCTATAAAAGTCCTGGCACTTGTTACGAATATAATCGCGTCGCTGCAAATATTTCTCCGCGAGTCGCGACGCGATGGGATGCGATTTATCGGGGAGGAAAAAAAAAACTCTCATGCATTACTTCTTCGCGGAAGCGGAAGGATGTGAATTTTCCCCACCCCTTCTCTGTCCCCCGCGTCCCTCTCGCAAAGCCCGCGGAAAATGTCATGTACACGCCGATATACGAGTATATACGTATAACTGTATAAATGGCGCGAGAGAGGAGTCCGCTCGCTACCGGCGAACCTCGCGTGATTTATGCGCTATTCATTATATACAGATGCATCGGGGTTGTCGAAATTTCCAATGAATTTGATCTTTTATTACCAAACCGGCAGCGCGATTCGATATCCGAAGCGAGAGCGGAGAATAGCCGGGGATCGCGATTTCTAGGAGCTACAAAAGAATTTTAGAATTTTTTACAAACATCGCGAGCAAACGGATTTATGGAAGGGGCCGGCTCGCGTGAAATTTTGAAATACTTTTATCTCCGGCCATTTACTGGAAATGGAACGAGTCGTTTTTAAAATGGACTCTCCACGTTTTTTTCTTGCCACTCGTTAGAGATTAGCGTCGTTAATGTTGCGTCTGTAACGAAGATCGACACCCACGAAATGGAATAAATTTGGTAGTGTATTCCCGACGTTACGTCGTTCGACTATTGGTTCGTTGGAAAAATAACGTTTTTCACCCCATCGTGTGTACGTACGATACACGACTCTGGGTTACGCGTATACGTGGATACGCGCGAATAGAACTCCATCGGACAATCGGATCGCCCCATCCGATCTATTCAAAATTTATATTTCCATTAGCAGCCGCCAAATGGTTATCAACGTTCGGGAATTGAAAAAAACAACTGAAATCGCGTTAACGCGCATCCTACAGTCTTATCTAGATTCAAGGATATTAATAAAAACGATAACCACGCGGCTCTCGTTAAAAATTGTATTTATAATCTTTAAAGGTTGTAATTCTTTCGTCACGTTCCGCTCCTCGCCATAATTCAATATCCCATCCCCCGATTCGATCCCGAACGTCCGCCCAAATTAATCCCAACCAGCCCATCCGATCCGATCTACCAGAAAAACGTCCATCGGACTAATTACGAGGAAAAAATCTTAACCAACCCCCTTCGACCCCGGAAACGCATCCATCCGACGACTAACGAACGAGATGAAATACGCAACCCCACCCCCGCCTCCGCCCGGTGGCGCATACCCACCCAACAAATTAAAACCGTCAACAAAAGGAATTGCACGAATACACGACGCCATATAAGTACACCTACAACGCTGCACTTTCCAGTTCCGCACAGCAAACATCATACACTTCGACCAACCCCCGCATCCTCGCCGACCCCCGTCCCCCGATCTACACCACACGAACGGCGACCATGAACGTGTATACGAGGAACGCGTTGGTAGTCGGCTAGCTAGCGGCAGGAGGCCGCTTGGATTTATGTCCTATTCATTACGTAGCGACGCACACCGACGCAACGTCACCGCCGCAAATGCACCGAGAGTCCGGTGTGCAGCCCGGTGTGAGCATCGATCCCGCGGCTGCATCTGCCGGTACCGGTGTGTTTACCGTGCTCCGAACTGGTGTTTGTTCAGTGTTCCAGGTAGGTACTACCTGTATCTACGTTACACCGTCAGTGGTGTACGTGGCGATACATTAATGACAAGCGGACGCACCGCGCCGAGACGTCCACGCGGTCACGTGGTCCGACGGGGGGGGGGGGCGGAGGGATAGTGTGCAGGGGCGGATGCCGAGGTTTCGGGGGACCCCACGAGGGTTTTTCGAGACGCGATCTTTGTAGCGTCGGTCGACGATCGGGATCGTTATAAGTGAATAAAAGTTTTGTCGTGGTAATTACTGAATTTTTTTGGGAGAATGATTAGGCTCGACGATCGATCGAACAATCGTTTGCGTTGATGTTGAGCTTCTTGCCGGGAAATCGTGTTTTTTTTAATATTCCACGTCACAGGAACAGGAATGTTATGTGATTCGAGATGACGCTAGTTTAATTACGACTGAAAATTAAGAAATAAACCTGATTCCTTACCTCTTCGTATTCGGTACGACAAACTTTATGACAACTATAGAAACAAAGAACGACGTAAAAGAATCATTACAAATTTAACTGTCCGTAAGAGATTAATTAAAAATAAACTACATCTAGAATCCCCTCACTCGCAACATCATCAAAACTTCGGTCCACGTATACTCCAAATTAACGCTATTAACCCTTTATTGTCTACAATCTCACGTCTTGTCCCTACGTCAACGTCCACAATCTCTAATACTAGCATTAACGCGAGTACAAACGCGAAACGAATCCCCACGCGCAAAGGCGACCGCTGAATATCCGAGATCTTCGAATATCACCAACCACCCCGATACCTTAATGCCTCCCCCCTCTCTTTAATCCGCGCCACGTTCTCGCGCAATAAAGAGGAAACTTGTTTCGGGCGGCGATACTTTCCGTAACCACCTCCCCTGACTGCGCGATATCGTCGCGTTTGATGGCGCGACCATTCTCCCTGAATTACGCTGGTAGCGTGCGTCAAGCCGGTCGAGTATTCCGCTCCAGAGATTTCTCGTTGGCGAACACTGCGCGCGAGCGTTCACGGCAACGACCCCCCACTTTGTGGGTAAGCACGGTCCAGTGTGGGCGTGTGTATATTCGTCGGGACGCGCGATACTCCGTTGCGTACGTGCACCGACGATGACGGTACTTTCGTTACCCACCGCGGCAAACGATAGTACCATCGCTATCAATGCGCCCCCCCCCCCCCCACCCGCCCACCTGCCCACCGAGTATTTAGGCGAATGTCCGGTGAACGCTATACCGTAGCTTGAAATTGCCGCGAATGCGTTTGATGTTGCTACACGTAACTTTTTATGCGTGACCAGTGCGTTTAATATCCTGGATACACGAACGTGTCACGGTTGCCATGACTTTTTTTTTAATACTCTTCGTTATCGAATGACGTACGAGTACAGAGAGAGCACGAGTATACAGGATTTATTACTTTATTTTATCCAGTTAAGGAGACGGGGTGGGAGGATTGTTTAGACAAATCTAAATTGTTCTTTAGCGGCAAAATTAACGGAGGGGAGATTAATTGGTCAGGGACTGTGGGGACGTAATTTGTTGGTAGTATATTTGGAGACAGGAGAAATAACTCAGCAACGTGGCAAGGTTAATGAGAAATTTGAATTAAACATTGCGACACGGGGAGCGGAGTTTTATAAGAGAAAGGCAGTTGAAATTACGGTGCGTAATCATGCTGGCGACGCAAACCAAATTCTTTTAATGATATTAAATATAATATCTAAAAAAAACATTGCGTATAGTTTGTTTTCCGCGTTCGTTACCACCGAGCTTTCTAAAAACCCTTGTTCGTTGTTTCCGGAAGTGATACAAGATCGCTAGTCTCGCGTACTTGTACTTGGCTCGAGACAAGACCATGTCTGTTGATCCAGGGGTGTCCAACACGCGGCCCAGCGCTATAACGAATGCGGCCTAACGTAAAACCGTAAACCTAATTATAACATTACGACTTTTATGTAATAATGTTTTTTTTTTCAAAGATCAAAGATATGTCTCGCGGTTTTTTTTAACTACTGATCAAAAAGAAATCAAAGAACATTATGGCATGACATTTTTACTTATTCGTCATGATGGGATCATACATCGTACATTATTTACTAACTTTTTTTTCTCAATGACTATCGTTGTAACCAATATACTTTATCCGCGGCCAGGAACAATTCTTTTTCTGCGTATGTGGCCCAGTTAAGCCAAAAGTTTGGACACCCCCGTTCTAATCCATCCACGCTAATCACCGATAATTTAAGACACACCGAGTCAAGCAAAATAACGAAATGAAATTTCCTCGAAAATGAACACCTAAACGTTATATACCACCCCGCCATCGCCGGAGAATGAATTTCGATGCCCACGCCGCCAACTAAATCGTCGAACTCGAACCCGTAATCGTAGCGACGTCTCCTTAAAGTCGACGCCTATAGCGCCATTGGTAGCAGTGTCGCAGAACTTTTATCGCGCGTCAAAACTTCCCCCGTCTCACCGACCAACGGTGGAACCCTAGGGCGTGTGTTATCGGGATATCGAATCACCCGATAGCGAGAAATCGATAGTATCGCACCCCTGCGTCCCCTTTCCCTCGTCCCCCTCCCCCCATTGTCGAGGAACCGTATTAACGGCAATCTCTTCTAGACCGAGAAAAGTGGTGCTCGGTACTACCCGAGTTTATTAAGATTTGTGAAGTCATCTCACTTTCCAATCCTCCACCACAGCCAGCCCCTTCGCTCTCGAGAATCTGTCGGCATTGACGACAGAGTGAAATATTTTTATCGGTTTCGCGGTGGTCCGGGGGATTGCGTTCGAACCGTCTGACCTGTAAAACTGATCGTTCACGTCGAAGGGAAACTTTGACGAGATTGCTCCCGGTAACACTACGTAATTGGTCTCCTCGACGTACCGATGGCGCGTCCGTTTCGACGGAGTTCGTTAAGATTTAATGAGCTCGGTTTTTTTTTTTTATTTCTTCGGTTCACCCGGTAACGTCGAACGTTCGCGCGACAAATGCCGCTGCGGTTTGAACGGGCGATCGTGGGTTTTATTTCGAAGCGGATGTACGTGCGTCGCCGTTTTAACGTCATGTTGGGTAATAAAATTTATTACAAGCGTCCACGTGTACACGAAGCAAAGGTGCAAATAAATAATCTGTGACACAGTATGTAAAGTTAAAATTGAGTTAATATATTGAAATTTGATGGTGTCAAAATGAGAACAATGTTCTTAAGGGGGTAAACCACTCTAGGATTTTCGAAAAATCGAAAAATGTTGTATTTGTTTAAAGTGTACCTTGATATCGTGAAAATTTCGTGACAAAGTTTCATGCACGGGAAAAATCGGCAACAGCTCCAATTTTGAACACAACGGGGCTGTTTCGCTGTTCTATGCGAATGCATTGTACAGTGGGCGTAAAAAGTATTCGTACACTATGTTTTAAGTAATAAGAGTTTAAAAAATGACCATATTAAGACAAAAATTTTAGTGACGTAAGTTTAACCATTTTAATGCCACTGTCTGGACATTGGCTCCAAAATCAATGTAATGAGGAAAAATAATAATAGATATAGCCACAAACATCTCCATCGGCATTTATAATGATGGATCTGCATCAACAATGCAAATATTTGAAACAATGGGAATGAAAATCGGCCCAAACAGTTATAATATGTGCTGCGAGATCGACGCGAAACGTATTAGCAAGGCGGAGAGATGCTTGTCCGACGCTGTAAAAGAGGCGAGAATCGACGCAAAGTCATCGAGGGAAGAAAGGCAGGAAGAGGATGAGAATCTGGAAGGCCAATTGTATAGTGCAGGCATTGCAGATTGAAGATATATTGAATTTATCCATGTTTTCTCAGTACTTAAAACTTTAAACGCGTTTTTCTCGAAACTACAAATTTCAAATAGGCCGGACAGATACCTCGAACAATTTATGTTTGATTGACTTGAAATTTTTACCGAATATTTAAAACTACTTTCTCCACAACAGTACGTAGGATTTTTTTTTTAAATTGCATAGCTCAAAAGTTATTAACAATTTTCGAGAGAATTTTTCGTGTAAAACACGCGCCATTTTTGCAAAAAACAATTGAAAAAAAATTCTGCGTACCGCTACGGCTGTTATCATACTATATCGAAATTTGTTTCCTTCATGATTTTATCTTTAAAATTGCAGAAGTTATGTGTCCGGCCAAGTGATAAGTCGGAATCTTTCGGGAGATTCTTCAAATGTTTCTGAAATTACATATAAGGCCGTGTACAGGCGCGAAACATACGTGTGTATCGCGGAACACGCAATACGATGCACCAATAGACTAGTTAGGATTATGTCTTCTCACGCACGTTACTACCACATTTGCAACGGTGTTTGTTACGCGCGTATGTTTCACGTCTGTACCCTCCCTAAGGATGTGTTAATGTATCGATGCAAAAGGGAGTTACAGAATAGTTGTACATTTCAAATGAGTATTGTTTTTTATAATAACCGAGGCACGGAAGAGGTTTATTTGAATTTATAACTTAAGATTAACAAATTTTTTAGTATGTTCGCTGGCGACATCGATTCGTCATATTGAAATTTTACGGATCATTTTTGAGACGTTATAATATCTACGGACGAATAATATCTACCTTCGAACGGAGGACCTACGCGCGTATGCGCGCACACATGCATAATGAACCCAATAATCCCAAACACCACGGTACTTCCCCTCTCTCTCCCTCTCTCTAACACGCGGGCGCGAATTACTCGGATAACCGAACGCGTCAAAATCGTGAAACGCGGGCTAATACCGTCGTACTGTGCTAGAAACACGTTGTAGATTACGCTCGTGCGATTGGTATTCGTGCCAATGACGTTCCACATGTGAGTTGTACTGTACGCGTCGCTCTGTATTTGCGATATTAAAAAATAGTACGCAACCGTACGCATTGTACGTTCTGCGGTTATACGAAGTATCGTTAAGTATTAAAATTGGAAATACGTTTTTATTCTTTTTTGTTTTACCCTTAAGACTTTACCCCACCACTCCGTGTTTTGTATTGCACTTGATTCTGTTTTTACAGGTTGTTAATGTGACACAACTTAGAAAAAAATGTAAATCGTGTTAAATTAAAATAAATTTTGTCTAAATCACGTACAAAAGAGAATGACATTTTTTTATAATTCGGGTAAAAGAGGTTCGTGTAACAACAGAATTGGGTGTATTTTTAAATCCGTCACAGTAGCGCGATTATAATATACATTGAGTACTGTACAACTTAAAGAAAAATTTAACGAACTTATTTCTAAGCGAACTTGGAACGTTGTTCGCGTTATTAAATTAAACGGTGAAAATCCAAAATTATTTTATTATAAATTTATTTATTTTTGACATCCAAGATTCCAAGTGGGGGGACGGTCTTTCTATTTTATTTCCACCGTGAACGGCACGTTTATCGGTACATCGGATGTGATTCCGAACTCTCTGTTTCGTCAGAATGAACATAAACAGACCATCCGTAATATATAAAAGAAACCTGAGTAATACATATATACGCGTGGATTACCAAAGGTGTAAGTATAATATTATAGGTCTTCCAGTAGCGGGATTACGAAGGATTCGAGATCGAAACTGTTATTTAATGGTACACGGCGACAATAAGAAAGAAAAGAGGAGCAAGAACCCCTCCAATAACGAATTCCGTGTAACGGTAAACGTACCGAAGGCTCGAGATTCTCCAAAGTCTACAATCCTCTTCGTTTTTATTGTCCGATAGCGATGTACGACAGTACACATTGCACCGAGTTAATATTTATAGTCCTCGTTATACCACGGCGAGTAATTCCCGTTTATTTCATGACTTAAGAATCTTTTCCAATAAATTTGTCCGGATGAAAATAAATATCGATAAGCTTTATGTCGCGAGAAGGGAAAGCTCTGGTACTTTTTGTTTCCATTGCGATTTCCCGACTTACTTTCCATAAAGATTCCTACTATCGCTGTATTATCAGAATTGTTTAAATTCCCAGGAAAAATTTGTCTCGCATCTACAGCTTACTTTAGTTTATACGTAAAAGGCGCCTGTGCGTATTTTAATTTTTAAACTACTGGAAAAGTTTGCAATTTCACTGGATCGCGTTATTTCCACGTTGATGGAATATTTGACCGTTTAATTTAATAACGCGAATAACGTACCAATAGTCGCGTAGAAAAATCTCAACAATAATATTGCAATTATTAATATACTCTCTACATATTTCAAAAGAAAACATTTTACCGGAGAGCGTCTCCTAAAATCCCATTTCCCGGCAGGATTCGATTATAAGAATTCACGGATAATATCAGACGAAACGCGTTTTTAGAAAATGCCAACACCCACTGGTCAGCCGAGAATTTCTAGACCACGTCGGGGGCACTGATTTTTCCCAAGACAGGAAAATCGTATCGGAGAAACCCGCAGCTTTTACGAGTGAAAACTTTTACTTGGATCCTCTCATCAACGGCTCTCCTAGAAGGTTGTTCAAAGAACCGTACAAAGCTGTATCGTGACCTCGTTACAGTCGGTAAGGTTAGCCGGGAATACATATAGACTCTGCGCGGACGATACATCACCGGATATCCGTCGGACATTACGTGACCGAAGTTTGTCTTCCACCAGTTACACGTACGTTACCGACTTCCTCTGATATTCGAAAAGGCGACCTCGCAATTTTCAGTGAAATTGACGGTAAAATGCCTCTCGTGCAATCGCGTCCGTAGAAACGAAGATTTTTGCGAAACCGTCGACTTCGTTGGAAATGGGGCAATCAATGGCGGAAATGGACTCTGAATACCGTCAAGAATATTTAACGAAGAGGGAAATGCGTCGGGAAGAATACACTGTTATCGTCTCGATGCTCGTGAACGAGAGAAAAAATATCGCTCGTAAAGGGAAATCGACGATATTTGAATGTAATGATTGTAATATGTAGAATTAACTGCAACAGGTTTGTCCAACCTCCGACTCAATAGAAAATCGTGAACTTTCTTAAACCATTGAGATATGTATGTACATCTTTTTTTAAATTCACACACACTTGTGATAGTTTTTATTAAAGAATTGTCACAAAATGTTGACAACACCGCAGATCTGCGTTGGTTGAAGCGAGTGGGAACGTTGACTGTAACGTAATTCCTCGAGATTACTCAAATGTCCAAGACTCCGATATTCGCCCCTGGACCCCTCGTCCTCGAAGGCTAGGTACATTTATTTATTGTCCGGCTGAAGAAACATCGCAAAATACCTGCTTTGATTTTGGGCAAACAATGTTTCTATTTGCGACTCAACATCCGCATTGGTAACATTGACTTGCAGCGCCAATCGTACAGGACTTGTTACGAGGATCCTTTCTTTTTTCACATCCTTTGATCAAAAATACTGTCGAACATTAGAAGCAACATCGCGGTAACAGATCCCTCTCTTTTAATGCTTTACCAATCCGGAGTCGTGGTATACTATGAATAATTTACAGACTGAAAGCTTTTCGAGCAAACATCCGAGGCTCTGTCAATTTAAAATTCCGATTGACCAGTCCCCGATCTAGCGCGGCTCGCTTCGAAAACGCCCATGGGACCTTTCCATGCCAGAATACCATGGTTTGTCCGGGATCGTCACGCCTGATCGCTTTCTTCGCGCAGACATCGTGAATTTATTTCGGAACTCGAATCATCGTAAACTCAAAATGGGATTTTAGTTCAGTCTAGTTTCCCCTGGATCGAGTTTCATACGTATAGAGTTTACTCGAAACGTATTTTCTTGAAATAATTTAAGTAGAGCTTATCGATCAAAAATGGCGGCGACTTACTTCAGGAATTTTTCATACGTGTCAAGAGACAAGGTTTTGTCTCGGGCTTAGTGCAAGTACGCGAGACTAGACCTTGTGTCTTTTCCGGAAAGAACGAACGGGGGTTTTCGAGGTGGTCAAACCGCATTAAAAAAAAAAAAAACATTTTTTACAAAACTGCAATAGCGTTTGGAATATGGAGTATCTTTAAAATTTCTTTACGGACACTCTGTACAGGTCAGCTGTACAACGTCAAAAGAGAGTAAACAACATTTTTATAGAAATTTTCTTTTTGATATAGTCCTTGGTATTAAAACATGCTGAATGTTTTTATAATAAAAAGAAAGAAAAAAATACAGATACTGTGTTTTCACGTTGTACAGCTGAGATACTTACGGAACGCCACAGTAAATTGTGTGTTTCGAAATATGTCCTCCACGTTCATTTTCTGTCTATGTCAATGTCCACGACATCGTCAATGTCTAGAAAATGTTTGGTAAAATTTCGACGTATAACAAATATTAAATAAACATTGACTAGATGTTGAAAAAACATCGAATAAATATTGAATAAATATCCGAATGTAAAAATATACATACATATATAACAAAACAGCAGGGGGCCGCGGAGTGACGGAAAGTTTCAGAGAAGAAAGTCGAAATTCCAAGTAACCGATAGATGAACGGCAAGCGTTCGCTTGAAAATGAAGCTTTACCCCGTGCGTACAATTATAAATATGATCAAGTACAATTAAATCTCAACGGTCCCTCATCCTCGAAAAAGATCAAGCTTGCCGCGTTCTTCTCCGTAAGGTAATTTATATTTATGAAGTTAACTTTTGTATTTATGATCAGAACTCACGGGCTTGAGAAAATTACATCCCACGGTGCATTGAAACTTCCGGTAAAAAGTACTTACTATGCAAATAGCGCAATGGTATTTTAAATTGTTTCTCCAAGAGATAAAGTCCTTCGCAAAGGGGACGCTCATTGCACCGTAATTATTAACACGCATAAATCTCTCTTCCCTCCATTTTCTTCGCGTGGCGAAAAAAGGAACAGACAGGACCGTTATTGTACCCGATTACGTCTCTTGGAATATTCTAAAAGAATCGAAAAAGAAAAGAACAGGACTAGCATTCGCCGACGTCGCTTTTCCATGTAATTCTAGAAAATGCAACATTTCTTTCGTTTAATCGAGAATCTACTTTGCATTAATTAAGAGAGCCTTCGAACGTAATACACTTTCCCCTAGAAATTTTCCCGCCCGTTTCTTTGCGAATTATACGAAGAAACGCTCTTACCTCGCGACGCTCTCTTTGACAAAAGCTGTGATTATTTTATAACCGTTCGGACTTGAAATTCTCTACTGGCCTTAATTATTAATAAAACGTTCGCACGAAGCACTCTGTCGTTACATAATCGTTGGGGCGCAATTTGTTCATTTTTTCCATCCCATAAATCGCAAAGAATCGCGAGGATATTCAAAGAACAATGAATAGCGCTGGAATGAACGTTATATGGAAGTGTAGCGTTTTAAATGGACAAACGCCTGTTTAACTGTTTACACGAGTTTGCAAAGGAAAGGTGTGAGAGAATGATCCGTAACACAGTATATAATATATGAACCTTCAAGTAACTGACTATTATATGGACCGTTTATTTCGAATGTGCTGCAAATTCATTTTCTTTTCTTTGTTTAGATGTTTTTTTTTGTTTTACCCTAAATTAATCACGGATCATGTGATATGTCATTTTTTTAAAATGGATTTACACCACTTTCAAAATAAATGATCCATATTTAAGTGTTAATGTGTTAAATGAAACTTTGTACTGATGTTGTAATAATGTTCCAAGAACTGTTTCTCAATGTACTCTCGATACAATCTTAACGTATTCTACTCGAAATCAAACAAGTCATACAAAAATTGTGGACTGTTTTTATACCAAATAGAGCCAATATACGGGACCCCGTCAATATTTCTCCAAATAAAAATTTTCTGCTCATACATATAAGGACTACCCTAGTATCGCTACTAAATTATTCTCAGAAAGAAAATTTGTTGCGTTTAAAGGTTGAGTCATGGTTAAGCTTTGAAAGCGGCAGGTCAAACATACGGCTTTCGGTAGAACTATCGTTTTCACTAATTCGGATTGCTGATATTCTTTGAAAAATATCCTCCTGAAAAATAAAATGAACAATTTTTATTACCCTTGTTCTTGACATTTTAACCGATCGCTTTATGCCCAATAAATTACTCAAACAAAGAAGATTCCACGACCGACGCGTCCCGGGGAATGTTGAATTGAAAACACGAAATTTTCGTACTGCAATATTTCATATAAATAGAATCTCGCGTTTGAATTTTGGAAAATTCCTCGGTTGGTAGTCTCACAACTATGCAAGAAACCAACTTTATTTCTCATAAAAGCATCCCGCTATGGATTACATTAATAAAAAAAACCGCTCGCTAATTGACATAACGATTATCGACAAGACGTTTTTCTTCTTTTATGACACTCATAAAATATTTCTTTTCCAGTAATATCTCAAGATTAAAATATTTGACACAACTGCAGGTCTACTTTCTGACGTATGTACATCTTAATTATCTCCTTCTTAATTATGCCAGTCGTTTTATTCGAACCTTCGCTTTTTCGCTGGTTTCCTATTGAAAACTCAAATACTTTTAATCCTCATAGTTATTATTGATAAATACATTTCCTAGATTCGGTTTTGGGCACGATCCGTTAATCGAGAATCAGCAAATAAATCTACCTTGAACCATAATTTCTTTGCAAACCGAGCGGGTTCGTTGGTTATTTTCTGCCAACACGAACAAAATGCCTACCCACCAGGACATTAATTTCAATAACGGTACGCGCAAACGAGCAACGCGTTACCACCGTCTTCGTTATTTATCGAGGAAACGATCGCCGAAAACGGTTCCTAGTTACCCCAGCCGTAACTACAATTATCCCCCGACACCGGATGAGCGCTCGCCTCGTGCTAAAACCACTTCCAAAACCGCTACCACTGTTTATCCACTCCCTTTTCGCCGCTTTAAGCAAATGCAAATTACTTTCCTCCGTCACCGCCCCCTCACCCCCCCCCTGCCCCACACCACCGTCTTTGGTATAACCGCCCCACGCGTAATATGACGGTGGAAAATCATGCGACGGCTCCATTCTATCCAATTCCAAAGGAATTAACACCCACCCCAACCTCCCCCTCCGCCCCGGAGAACGCGCTAAACTACTTTATTCGGTAGCTTCGTTTTCCACGGTTTTCACGTGGGAAACGGGGAGAAAAGTCGACCGTCGTCGCTTCGTACGTAGGATTACGAGAAAACGTTGAGGGCGGGTTTCCCGTCGGATCGGATGGAGGGAGAGGGGAGGGTTTTATTCCGGATATCGAGGACAGATGAGAGATACGATGTAAAACGCGGTTACAGGTGTAACGAGATACCTTACCGGCTTACTTTCGGGGTGAAAAGTCAAGAGGTTCGGGGGGTAATGATTCTGATAGCGTGGCGCGTTTACACGCTCGGTTAAATTTCTTCCCATCGACGAAGAGAAGAGAAATATAGTAGAACTTCGATTATCCGAACCTCCATTATACGAACCCTCTATTATTCGAACTGCAATTGACGTATCCGAACGCTCTGTTATCTGAATAACATAATTGTTTGGGTAACAGAGCGTTCTGATACGCCAATTGCGGTTCGGATAATAGAGCGTTCGTATAACAGCGGTTCGAATAATCGAGGATCTACTGTTTATATGAAAGAACGCACAGATTTATGAAACTTTTATACTTCGTTTTGGTTAGAAATTGATTCGAAGAATTTTAATCCTCTCACGTTTTTCAGTTCTATACCCGTCAGTTTTACGAAACGATCACCTACGACTAAACTCCCGAAGCGTACTCGTTAACCGAAAACTTGAAACAACGTTTACCGGTAGGAAACAAAAACGGAGAGCGGGGGAGAACAGAAAGTAGTTACCGCAGGTTGCAATAAGTATTTCCACCGACCCCTTTTAACTGCCCCCACAAAGTACTTACTTTACTCGACCGTCTGCCAACGATCGCATTAAGCCCCCTAAAATACTTTCCGCGTGTGCCTTTCGTTTAATCACGAATCACGGTCGCGACCCTCCGTTCATTTCGACCCCCAAACACAGATCCTATAAATAGGTGGGTTTATCGTTACCCAGGGTACGAGATCCCCCAAGGGCAATCATAAGGTGTTTATATTGCGTTACGCTACACAACCGGTGGCCACCGAGAACTAATCGTCGCCACAGCGGGAATCGGGTGCGATCGAGGGACGGGTGGAGAGGGGGCGGGGGGAGAGGAAGCATGAGTGAGAGATGGGGTGGCGGGGTGCGCAACGCGACATCGGGTATTTAGATGCTTATCTATGGAGTACACCCTCCGTAACAGCTATTTATCGTTACCGAACAGCAGTTATATGGATTAGGCACCTGACAATGAGTAGCGGTATATCCGAATATCCGAATATCTGCATAACGACGACATTGGATCTACGTAATCGCGTTGGCTAAGCGTCCGTTAACGCGTACGCGTGTGTACATACGAGGTGACGAGGCCTTGGAATAAGGAATAATGTCCCTCGCAACGACGCGTGAGTTGTTCTCCAAGAATCCAGAGGGTCGGTGATAGATAATCTATTTGTAACTGAAACGTGACGAATATGTAATCAGGGTCGACTCTGGGATAGTCGGCGCATTGCTGCGAAGTTCTTTTAAAGCTCCCACCTCACCGCGCCCCTGTTATTTGCCGAATGAAAGTTTCATTCATATTAGCACGTGTTTTAAACTTATTTTCGTACTAGCTTAAAATTGATTTTCACATTAAAAAATGTTTTAAAACAACATCAATTTTATTATAAAAAATAATATTGTAAGGCGCCCCCTTAGTTAACCGGCCCTGTATATAATGTAGGAACTCGAAAAAAAAAGAGAGGATGATATCTTCGTCCGTCCGTTTATTCCATCTGCCCGCGAAGGGTCTTCGCGAATCTACTGCTTCCTGTTACGTTATGACACTATAGGATTATGAAATTTTTTAGTGGCCACGTTAAATTGTGATGCATGTCGGGAGAAGAGGGTCACGGTTTATAAGTAATACTTTTATTTAAGAGGTTTTCAATTTTTATCGATACACCATCTTTGACAATTTAATAGATTTTTCTTACATTATTCCATAGAGAGATAAATTTTTAACGATACTTATCTTACTTTATTCTGTAGAGAGATAAATTTTTAACGACACTTTCGTTCAAGTAGCTTACCCTTTTTTCGTTTAAACATCGATATAAAGATAACATCCAACTTCGTGAGTGAATCCAATGGACGATTAGGGATTTAAAGAAAGTTTGTAACAATACTTTTCTTCGAGTAATTCCTCGTATGATCGATGAAACATCGATAAAGATGACGTCCAACTTCGTAACCGAATTCAAGAAGCGATTAAAGATTTAATGAACATTTTTAAACACTCTTTTCTTCGAGTGATTTTTGTTTGGTCGCTTAACCCCGCATCAGTCGCGTGTACTACGATTGTAGTACTGTGATAATATCATTAATATTGTATATGTTAATAAGTAAATTGTGTTTTACATTTATTAAACTAATTAATACTACCGAAAGTAATGTTTATGTTCTGCAAAACATATTGCAAAAGTATTCAATATTATGGCTGAATTATTCATTTACAGCGCAATAACAAAAACCACGCAGGATTAACTCTCTGCTGTGTGCCCGTGCGGCATCAGTACCGTACTTTTTGCAAAAACACAGTAACTTTCTTGAATCCCGGTATACCTCCTTGGGACGCACAGTACTTTTAAGTTACTCATTACGACACAAAACAGCGTAAGTTTCACTTTGTTTGGACAGAGTTCCTTTTCTTGAATTCATGTGATAGGGATTATCAAAGTAAGTTTTACAAACTGCTTATGTGTTTTATTATAGTACATACCATCGATCATTAAAAAAAACTTCAGAATACGGATTTAAAATGGTTAAAAATACAAATTTTAAGTGATTATTAATTATGTGAATATATATGTAATTATCTAAGTAATCACTAATTATGTGATTTTTAAGAGCGTGCGCGGGCAGAGGGTTGAACATTGATACAGACGACTTCCTGCCTCGGAACCGAATTCAAGAGACAGTTAAAGATTTACTGAAAACTTGTAACCGCAGTTATCTTCAAATGATACTCAGCTTTGTCGTTTAAACGTCCATAAAGATGACGCCCAACATCGTAACCGAATTCATGCGACGCTTAAAGATATATCCCATTGAAAGCGAAGCTACGGAAACTAAGCCAAGCCAGTTCTATGAAATAAACGAATGATTACTGAATCCGTGAAGACTGCCTTCCGAGAGACCGTGGATGCGCGAAAAGAAGAGAAAACGGAAAGATTCTGAAAACCACTCGAGCTCCTTTCACTTCCCTCTTACGGTTTACTTTCCGTAAATGAGAGAGTACCTACTATTGTCTCCTTGTACACACGTCCATTAAAGTATGTCACGCCATTACCGCCGTGTCCATAGAATCCCGTGGCTTAATTCCCGACTAAATTGTGCATTAATGCAGATTGCGCCGAGCACACAATTAAAAACAAACTTACAATTGGAAAGGAAACTGGGAGCAGGCCGCGTCGTCGCTTGTATCTCGAACGAGCGAATGCCGGCAGCAGGGCAATGAGATAATACCGAGGAAAATCGCTTTGTTCACCCGGCAATTCATGAGAGATACAAACCAGGAGTTGTCGGTGAGTTACCTCGAACAAGGCGTGTAATTAGATTTAAAGAGGGGGAGGGGGGGAGTGTGCGGATAATAAAAACAACGAATGCTGAGCCCTGTTGGTAATTCAAGATCCGATGTATTATCGAGATCTCTGAATGTGTATCAAAGCGACGATGTGCATCCGAGGTCTTCAAACAGGGAATTACTTTTGTGTTTCTCCATTTCACCGTAAATCGTGCCATTTTGAGGATAACGCGATTAAAAATGACGTGCCGGCAACGTATGAATAACTCTGGCTCGATATTAGTTATGCAGGTATTAAAACAGTTGAAACATTTAAATACTCGTGAAATATTTCCACCCTTTGAAGCGACCGAAACAAATTACATAATATTTCTCCGCTTTGTCCCAATGTATTTTAGAACGATGAACTTTGACGTTTAACAGAACCAAAAACTGATTACGTAACGCGTGGGTGAAAATAATCGAGTACCATTATAACAATTAATAATGAAAACAATTAAATTAATAATAATTATCTTAATTGACGACGGTAACGTGAACGAGAGCTAAATAAAACTTTGACCGGAAATACGTCGCGTTTAATAATTTCGTTTCTATCGGATCGTAAGTTTCCAGCGAAATAATATCAGGCGCGAAACTCGAGTTTCCCGATCGTCATTGTTTATTGTCACGAGAGCACGAGTGGATGGTCCGTAAGGGTGTATCGCGCACCACTCGAGCGTTTAAAGTAGAGCCCTTGAATCAGGTTGGAAGATCGTATCACTCTCCCTTTTTATAAACCTACCCTTACGCACGTGCGCCTTCAATCACGATGGACCAGTAATTCTTACACCCCTAACATCAGCCGCATTCCACCACAAGCGAATCTACTTGAAAATAAAGGGCGCTGTAGAACCTTTCTCGCCCTACCGAGCAGTGAGAATTCTTATCGCATCGAGAACGCGAACGTACAATTTTTCGAATTACCGAAGAAAATTGTATACGGTATCGTATACGTTTTGATAATCGCTACATAGTAGGGTGGTGCATAAAATTCAACTTCAAAAATATTGTTGGAGCACTTTGTTTGTTCCACATGCTGTTTAAGAGCCTCAGAAAAAATGTAAGATCAATTCGTTAAGTTTTAAAGGTCGCTACCAGCAATTAAAGTATCGGCAATTACACCGAACAAAAGATTTTAATAATAATTTTTCATATACTTGGAAAACACAAATAATAATAATATTACTTGGAAATATTAAATTTGTTACAATCGTAAATATATTTATAATACCTGACCCGTAATATTCTCGGAATATTTATGTAAGGCCGAAACGTTTGGCGGTGCATAGCCCGATCAGAACGGGGGCTCACCGGACGTGTGACGCAGCTATTCCTTTCAACGTAATTATGATTGCAACGCATTTTTTGGGCAATATGGTGATGCGCGATAATACGTGAAAAATATACTTGATAGTAAAGCATTTTCATAACATTTTTTTTTCCAAGAACTACAAATTTTCAATTCCCGGTAGCAACCTTTAAAATGCAACTAAAAAAAACGTCTTACAATTAGTAAGTAAAACATAATTGGGGGGTGTCCCAAACAAAATTGAAGGAAAAATAAGTTTTACCCAATTAAGCATCACCCTACTACATACGATACGTTTAATTTTATCGACTAACTTGCTATCGTCAAAGAATCATCGGCAAAGTTTATAGTCGTAGTTTATGCTCGTACAGATGTATATGCACACTCGTATAGTTTATAATCGTACGGAAAATAAAACGAGACTGTAAATACGAACGCAGTTGGATATTTATCTTTGCGGCACAGCATTTTATCGCAAAAATAATTCAAAATTGTTTTCCCAGTTTGAGCTCCTGGAAACGTGAAAACGTTCTATGCAAAAACGTTCTACGTTTCCATGAACTTAAGCTGGCAAAACAATTTTTAATTATATTTGCGATAAAACGCTGTGTCACAAAGATATATTTTCAACAGCGTTCGTATTATTATTCTCGGCGCATACTTTCGACGCGTGGAACAAAGGTGCGAATAAAGGGTGAAAAAAATTGTTTAGAAGAAAGGAACTTTTGAAACAATAAAAGCCGTACGACAATGGGTTTCGTATACGCCTGTACGCGTGCGAGCAAAGTTCTCGCAATAATCCAAAAATGCTTTTAAAATGATAATACAAGCGTATTCCGTGATATTGGGGTTTATTCTATAGAGCCCTCACATAAAAGGCGGTTTTATGTAAATTCTTCAGGGGGGGTGGACAATAATTCTTCGTATCGCGCCATGGAATCTCGGGTAAATTTGAAATCTCCCGTGAGACGCGACACGAGTGGGAGCAACATAGAATTTGTCCCATAAGAATTTCATTTTGGAAACGATCAGGATACAGTAAAATCACTCAAATAAAATTTAAATAAAAAATCTGTAAAGAAGCGTAACGGTAGATAATATAGGTCAGATAATATTTACGAGCAATTCTTAAATTCCACCTTTCCTGTTCTTTTTTGCCTGATCGCGACTCAAAAACTAGTGTCCCAAATTTGAATTTTTGTGGAACACGAGTAATAATTGCGATTCTCAGAAATATGTTGGCCGAGTCACTGATATTTTATAAATAACGGGTATCGAATAATATACCTTTCTCGATAAAACCAATAAAGCGAATCCCATCTCAGCAAAACTCGATGGGGAAAAAATACCTCAAAACCGTTTTCGCTCCCCGATTTCTGTCACCCTCGCGAAACGAGACACCGAGACTATCGAGCAGTTTAATTTAATCGCGCCGGATGGATGCTCTCCGATACATCGGCCGCGGGAGAACCAAAAAGGGCGCAAAAGGGCTGGAAACGTGGAACCAAGGATGCGCGTCGATCTTCTTCAGGAAAATTCATGAATTGCTCGCGCGTATTTACAGTGGATTCGTATGCTCCCAGGATCGACGTAGGAAAGGTATTTCCCCCCCATGAAAGGCCCTTTCAGGGGCGAAGACAAAAGTGACGACGGGGGCCGGCGAGCAATCGATCCCATCGTCGACGAAGGTACGGATGGAAAATCCGCGAGCGGACTAATTCGAGGAGTTCGGTTCTTGGAACGCTTCGCTCGGCGTCGCGCCGCGACGCGCACGCGTCAATCACTGAAACGAAATCGAAAGCCGTCGACGAATCCGTGGGTTGAAAAGGCGAAGGCATTCGAGCGGGAGGCTCCATGTGAAAGATCGCGGAAGGGCCTCCCTGTCTCCCGCAGCGTAGAGGCATTCAGTGGTTTTACACTGCCTCGATATCCGCTTCGTGGTTCGTCAATGGAGCGCGCGGCCCTTTTCGGAAAGGTACGGAACGCGATTGCCATTTACCTGAACTGTGCAAAGGGCGTCGCGCGTTGATGCGAAACGCGTTTAACCCTTATGCGATTGGAAAGGTACATGGGTACCTTTCTAGCTTTTTCATTTATTTTCGAACGTTTATCCTAAATTTTTAGTATGTATGGCTTGCCATTTCGTGACATTTTTGAATAGCATATATTGAATACAGGGTGCCCTGTAACTCGTGTAACACCGGGAAATGGGGGATAGGTGAGGTGAATCTGGACCACATTTTCCTTCATCAAAATTTCGGTCGCGCCCTCATTTTTTAATTATTAACGAAAAACGCTGGCCAACCAGAGCGCGTAAAGCTCGCGCGCTCGACCGCGAGAGCGTTGTCTCTCTACCGCGCTCTACCGTAGCCATGCACAAACGCATTGGCACAGCGTGGGTATTGAGGGAAAAATGTGCGAAAAATGTTACAACGTCTTAAATTTAAGTTGAATTTGCCATTTAAATTTGAAAATGAAGCGCGACCAACATTTTCCTAAGGTTCAGATTCACCCCAGCTACCTCCCCATTTCCCAGTGTTAGACAAGTTACGGAACACCCTGTATATGTTAAATTGTTTAATACAGTTTGACCACCTCGAAAGCCCCTGTTCGTTCTTTCCGGAAAAGATGCAAGGTCCACTCTCGCGTACTTGTACTTGGCCCGAGACAAGACCTTGTCTCTTGATTCGGAGATGTCACGGAATGACAAACCATTCATACTCAAAATTTAGGAGAAAAATAAGTTAGAAAATCGAAAAGGTACCCAGGTACCGTTCAAGTTACACAAGGGTCAAGCTTTACCTGAGCTAAGTGAAAGGCATTGCGCGTCGATGCGAAATCCAATTACGATTTACCTGACCTGACTTGAGCCAAGGGCGTACGCGTTGATACGAAACACGATTACGATTTACCTGAGCTGAGCGAAGGGCATTACGCGTTTTTTGATCTAACGAAGGTCGCGCGGGATTGATCGCTGTTCGGATCGCTGTTCGGATCGCGTCTCGGTTTAACGGAGTAATATGGAAATCGGGTCAAATAACGGAATCGATATACTTTTTTGATTAAAAAATAAAAACCCACTGGCGGGGAATCACGAGCGACCGAACGAATAACCTTCTCCCCTACGACTTTCCGATTGACCTGCGAAATACCCCAGATATTTCCCACGTGGCTGTTTTCTCTTATACGAAACTTTATGATTACGCGAAAAAAACGCGCATCCGCGGAATAGAGTCATATTGCGAAGCTAATAATAAAGAATAATGAAGCTAATTATAAATTAGTTATCGCTCAATAAATTCACAAAATATTATAAAATGCCATTCCATCGACGAAAATTAAATAAACATTATTCTGTATAATATAAATTGCATTGAACAAAAAAAAAACACGTAGTTCGGTGGCTCGTTGGTAGATTCAACCCACTTAAAAATAACAACTCGTTAATTATTGTATATTTTGCATCCGCAAACGTTCACCTCCGCATCGCCCCTGAGCGCACGATGAAAGGGCCTGATGCGTTATAACATGCGTACGTATGCAATGAGCAAATACGCGTTACGCGGAGCGCGAAACCACCAGAAATCGTGATATCGTTACTCCAACCGATCGTAGCCTCCTACGAACGGAATCGCGAATGTTATCGGCGTCGTTATTATAGGGCATCGCAACGTCATTGATTTTACCGCGAGCTGTCTATGGACGAGGCGATAAGTATTCTCGATAACGGAACCATCGTACTTATTAAGATGAATCGATAGTTAATTCTTCTAATCCACTTAACGGCGACGATGCCGTGCATTAGGCTAATGCGAAACGGCGAGTTTAGGTTGCTCTTGAATCGATGCGCATGGAAATTTCGTATAAAGTGAACACGGGAGGATAAAAGCAGCGGCGTCGGATAATTGAGTTTTTATGGAAAATGATGTGGGTTAGAAAATACTGGCAACGACGTTTCACATGAATTCGAGGGCTTCCGAGTCCTCGATGGCGAGTGTTGCAAAGTTAACTGAACGATGTTTGGGTCAAGCGATAAGAGTGTGAAGATTGAAGTGGGCAGCACTCGTCAACGTAGGTTCGCGTAAGCGGTCAAGTCTCGTGCGGTCCTAGACACTGTCTTTTCTTAAGAAAACGTGGGATAGTGGGAAGTGGATAGAGTGACGAGAGTAAAGGACGACAGAGAGTTTAACGAGAACAAGCGTAGAGAGAGCATTGCGAGTATAGTAGAGTGAACATTGCGCGAATTGAGTGTATCAAGACGAACGAATTGAGATTAATTCGGACTACTTAACTCTTCGTCTGTAAACCTGGGTGTAAACCTGGGTCATGTCTGAGCCAACACGGTTTTGGTTAATAATTTTCCAAGAAGGGAAGAGGGGCTGCTGTCCTTGCCTAAAAAAAATTATGTAGGAGAGCGGACCGACCTCCAAGGTTGAAGGTCCTAGACCATTCTGAACAGTTGCTGTAAGCAAGTCAAATCCGGAGGGGACACGAAAGACCCAGGTTTACAGACAGGAGGTACCAAATAAAACGTTTACAGGCGAAGGGTTAAATATCTCTGGTGTGAATAACTCTTCCTGCCAGAGGTACGCTTGTTTGTTAAAAGGAGTTTTTCGTACGCCTGCAAGGAGCGGAGATATTTAAATACTATCGATTCACTCCGTACAACAAAACGTAATGTGGTCTCAGATCGTTTTGGTACCCGTGCAGTGGGTATCGATTACATCAAAATATTAGACTCCGCGAATGGTAATTGACGGTTCGTACCACTCGGTGAAGGAAACTTCTGCATAAACAATACGCGTAACGGGTCTGTAATTACTCGACGACAAGTGGCTAATATTCGTCGGTACGTTCGTTGCTGCGAAAATTTGCAAACGGGCTTAATGATTTGGTTTTTTTTGCCACTTTGGTTAAAGTACATAGCTAGGTGAGAAGCAGGCTTTGCTGATAAATTACTCATTAGTTACAAACGAAACGCGATAACTGTAATTGCGTGTGTAATTTTGTTTCGGGAGCGAATTAAATTGAAACGCTCGGCTAATTCTAGGTGACCGCTAAACGCATTTATTGTTCGTAACTCGTTCGAAACAAATTTCGAGATCGAACAATAGTTTATGATTCGCAACTTTCGCGAATTACTTCGGTCGCCGATTTAGGATAAACGGTCACTGGTTTACGGACGGATTAAAGTTACGCGTTAATTAGAGTGATTTATTCGATTAACGCCGAGAAGTAAATACGAATTTTATAAATGGGAATATAAACAAACTTACGTTACAGAACTTTGATCATCTAGAGCCGTAAACTGACCTCCCGCTCGATCGCCAGGCTGACCTCCACGCTGAAAAGAATTTAATTGCGTTAGTATTAATTATTGTTAAAACCTGGCCCAAGTTGTAACATTGATGAATATTAAATTCTATTATTATATCATCCATATTCAGATAATATTTATATTTTGATTTCGAATATTATATTAGGTTGTCAAATATGAATTTTGTAGTGAGTAACAATTGACATTATGATTCTCTACAAATTTCACACTTGATAACCTGACATAATCTATTTTTACATGATGTATAAGAAAAATCATATATTTATGGTAACAATATAATACTGCGAGCCGTAAATTCGTTTAATACAATAATTCTAATCCCTCGATAAACCTGCAAGGCCTCGATCTTTCTCGAACTCAAGCAAACTGATTTTCGAGTTGTCTTCCTCGGCAATTGCGTACAAATATATAATTATTTAATTGTCACGCAATCCTCCGGGTATTCCTCTATCGAATAAATCTCCTTTGAAATCAATCGACCGTGGCGTTCTATATCGCTCGAAACAACGGGACACGCCAATTTGTAACCAACGCCCTATCGATTGTTTGCGCGACATCGCGTACGCGAAAATTAACGAATCGGAATAGTTTCGATGGCATCCATAAGCGAAAAAGTTTCGTCGTTCCATCTTCCACTGATTTGCAAGTCGAGGGGATTTGAAATTTAAATCTCACCCGATACAAAACGACAACCAAGGCAGTGGCTTGAGTTGCAGTTTTAATTGACTGACAGCGGTACGCTAACGCGTATATTCGCCATTGTATATTAATTAGAATAATAATTTCGAACATGCCGCGTTTAATGGAATGCGAGAGCAAAATCGACGGAATTAATTGTATCGTACGCTAATCGGAGAGGACCATCGAACTCGTGCCTCTCTAAATTAATTAGTCGTATCGAACCGTAACTGTCACCGATGCGCATTACCGCGTCTCGTATTATTTTGCACGATTAAGTACTTTTCAGTTTTGTCCCGGGGCATTCGATCAATAAACACAAATTTTGCTCTTCCTGTGTTACGATAATGCAAAGAATTCATTGTTAACGATTTTACAGGGTGTAACATTTTTCATTAATTCAATTTAGTTTTATATATTTGCTATCGTCTCCATATAAATATCCAGAAAACAATCCACCGTAACAAGAATAATCAGAACCTTTTTAACATCACGCATTCAGTCAATTTTCAATTTCCATCTTGACAGAAACTAATAGTCTTGCGTACTAAATGAATTAAAAAGATAATCCGTACGGCATGCCATGTATATGAAAGTTCGATAAACCGAGTATTGCATGTTTTTAAAGTCAAGGCGTCGAGTGAAACTTCCCAATGATATCGTGTCAGCGTTGAACGAATTATTTCTAGACTTATTCCGACGAAATTTGTACAAGTTACTTTCGAGAAAAACTCTTTTCCACCACCAATAACATTTTTGTACCGAGAGTATTATTCTAATTGGAGAATGCAGCGATGGGTGATGCCAAGATGCGGATCGTGATTGGCATTCCAAAATATTGACATCACCCCAAATTAGTGAAGCGTGTAGGAAAATACAAAAAAATAAAAAAAGGGAATAAATCCTTTGTTCGAAACCTCCTTTGGGTTTGAGCACACTGACTGTTTCTCGTTACGACTCAACAAATACCGTATTGGCCTATTGACCTGAATATAGTTCAATGTTTTTTTCCCCAATATGTACCTTTGAAAGTCATATTCGCGCTATGTTCGAGTACTTGTAACTTGTAACTTTAAAGCCATAAATGTGTATGACACGCGACTTCGCATGTATTTCGACACATCTATTTTGAATCCTCTCATGCGGCACTTACATGTACATACAGTGTATGTACACGCGGTCACTAACAATTTTCAGTATTATTCTATCTGTAATTAACACTAAACCTACCAAAAGCCGGTCAAAATGACCCGTAATGTTATTTCTGTTATATTTATCTCCTATCTATGATACATATAAAAATAAAAATATATGATTGGTTATTTTATTATTAATCAAATATTATGTTGTGCATTATTTTGCACAATAAACTGACAATTCCTTCCGAAAAACAACATTTATTTAGTAACCGGTTATTTGGCCAATAGGTTTAGTGTTAAAATGAGTATCCAACAATTTAATATTATTTAATAATTATTAGATTAATTATAATAATGATTTATAAATTAATAATATATATTTAAATATATTATTAATACGTAATTGTAAGTGAGCATAGTCTACATTTGTATACATAAATTTAAAAGAAATGCTCATCGATGGCAATACTTATCTTTACGTTCTTCTGCGAACATGTATACGTCATTTCTTGTAATATATCTTTTCATACGATAAACCTAAATTCAAAAAATCTACGCATGAGAGTATTAATCGCTATTTTGTAGGTCGTATTATATTCGGGCTAATACCATAAAATCCCGGAACATAACGCTAAGCTGACTGCTATCCTCATACTAATCATCGAATATCAATATCGAAAGCAGCGCGACGCGGGTAGACCGCCCGATCTTCCAAACGAGAGCTTACGCGAAGACGTTCGTCCTAAAACCAAACTTCGACGGAAAGCCGGACACGGTTGGAATTACGCGTCGGTGTACGGCAAATCGCAGGATCCTCCCGATACTTTCCGTAATACGTTTCGTTTCTCAAAACCCTACCAAAACTCCCTTCCTCGTATCCCGCCTTCTGCTTTCCTATTGCCACGTCACCGACCGTTACTATCTACCCCGATACTCCCTTTCTCCCGTTTCCTCCCCCTCCGGCCCTCGTATGCAACGTAGAACGAGATCGTAAGCCGCTTAGGGACTTAGCAGACCCGACGAAAATTCCTACCCGCGACTCCAACGAAATCCTCTTGCTCTGTTTCGCTCTATCCTCCCCCCACCCACAACCCACTCCTCGTTCACTGCTTTCTTTTTTTTTTTTTTTTTACCGACGCGAGTATGCGAGACGGGTAAACAAAAAAGTTTCGCGTGTCGGAGAGAGATAGGCGGACAGAATTTTTATTCTGTTCTCCCAGAGGGATATAGAGATTCAGTTATATAAATATAGATATGCGAAATGTCAATTCTCCGTTGGCGCGAGTGAATTTCGAATAAATATCGAAGACTATCGTCGTGCGTCTATGGACTCGACGGTATAAGAAAGTTCAGAAACGGGACCAAGGAGTGCGCCAAACGTTTAAACCTCGAATTACGTTCAGCGGAAGGGGAACACGATTCGACGCTTCGAGATCGAAGTTTCAAATACGAGACGTGCGGAAAATTGGAGGTGAAAATCTTTGAGTTTGCGTTACGGTGGAAGCGACTCGGCGAGATTCATCGGATAACAAATTCGAGTGTTAGCGCGGATTAATTGAAGCCAGTGTGTACCGAGCGGGGTATTACGAGATAAGTATGAAGGTGATTTTGTGTTCCGGTAGAAATCATTACTTTTGTACGAAGGAACGCAGTGTCGCCTACCGCTGCACTGGTTTAATGACCGTGTTAATATATTGTAATGGACAACGGTTGCTTCTGCAAAAAAAAACTGTACTTCGGAGTTTTTAACAAACCGAATGTAAGATATTTGAATCGCTTATTTCAGCAAACCGCTAAACGCCAAAAAAATAATGCCGACTGCTTTATGCTTCTTTCGTTTTTCTCCCTCCCCAGTAAGTCATTGTGATAAAACGGCACTCATATCCGAAAGAGTGAGTAGTCTAGGCCTTTTTGTAATTTTTGGGAGTTTAAAGAAACCGTTTTAGTGTCGTGAAACAGTTTTCTTTATTAATCATCTCGTAAAGTGAAGAAGTGCACTTAGGGAGTTTCTGAAATAAACGATTCAATTAGGTAGGGGGGACGTAGGAACGCGTTGTCTGTATATACGTTCCTGGATTTGGATATATCGTTAAAGGAAGGTCGTCACCGGAAGTGGTGGTAGGGCGAGGATTAGCAACAGGCTAGCAAAGGGTGACAAAGGGCCTTAGAAGGCAGTTCCTTTAAAGACAGAAGTGTGGGCGTACGAAATAGAAAGCTTAGAATTATAGCAGTATTGAAAATATATTATTTTACAAGTTTAATTGCATCAAGTGTGATTATTTCTAACACGAAATCCAAAGGTTTTTATTTCATAGAACTATATTCGAGACTTGAATAATGCGAGTTTTGATTTAAGATTTTGAGGATATTGACAATTTGGAATTTGAGAATATTCTGACGATGGTGTGAAATAATGAAAATAAGGGGAACTATCACCGTGGAAGCAAGGACGTGGAAGAGGTGGTGAGTAAACGGTTTTTGTGAAAATTCACGGGGAAAGAGCTACGAATTCCAGCGATGTACAAAATATTTGCTATACTAACTTATGACTAACCTTATCACTAGAGAATTAATACAGATGAGGTGGGTACATTATAATTTATAATATTAACAAATGAGGTTAGTAATCAAACGTATCAATTCAGTTTAATAAATGTAATTTGCTTGAAGTTATTATCTGGCCGTTAGAAGAAGAAGTAAAAAAGAACCTGGAAGTTCCCGAAGTTGCATCCTATTACATAACCTAACATTCGCTCTCAGTTTCCCAAGCCGCATCGGAGAGTAATGTATTCAATGCAACTTTGACGGTGGCAAAAAGTTTTTAACGGAGAAAAATCAAACGGGGCCTGCTTTTCCCATGGTCAGGAAGGAAAATGATATCGTAAAATATGTAGTATCTCATAGTAATTTAAGGAACGTCCGGAAAACAATACGATTCGATGCGGGTCGACTGGTTTATCGACACTGTCCGATCATGGTTTACCATACTACTGTACGGCCTGACCGATAACCGAACGGGCGCATCCAATATTTCAATTATCCCTCGAGGAAGCAACCCGGTATTCAATATTTAGTACTCAATATTTAGTATTTAGTATTTGAAATTATTTAGCGTTATTTAGAATTTTAGAATTTAGTATTCAATATTTAAAGTTGTTTGCCAATTTACAAATTTTATTCGGGTTTGATTTTTAGGAAAACTTAACAACGGACGCGTAAGTAAAAGACAATATTTTTTTCGGGGAACATTTAACACCGTTTCTGTCGAATGTGTCATATGACATCTCTTTGAAATTCTCGCTTGAAATTATTATTATAGTCAATCGTTTTTCCTCAATTACATTTTCGACTTTTCCTATAATAGATACCAAATTAATGACATGGTATCTTCTTCCTCCAATCTCTCCCTGGATCTAAAATACGTTTTAAATCAATTTTTTACCGAAGTAGATATACACAAAATCATAGCAGAAATAGTGTTAATTTACAACCAACCCGTCGACGTATCGATCCCGTGACGGATACGAGGAATCGGATCGCTGATATCCGTCAATAACGCTCGACGTCGACGCCGTGGAATTTCAGCGTCGCGGACGCGCCGCGAGGACGCGATGCGTCGGCGTCTCTGCTATCGAGTTCGGCGCGGAAGAATGGGGATTCTCTTTATTCTTCCGCGATGTCAGTCGCATACATCAAACGTTCGACGCCGTGTTTTCGCATTATAACGCCGGTATAGAAACGTTCCCGGACATTTGAGACTCTCGTGTTTCAACGCGTTATTTGCACTCTGAAAGCGTGGCTCGTTCGTAGCCTATCGAGTTTCGTATTCCGCGAAGTACTTCCCTCGCGAGTCTATATTTTCAAACTCAACTCGAAATTCAAAGGTGGACGATATTTTGGAAAGCCGCGCGGCGAGAGCGCATTCTCGTCTCGGGTTCATTAAAAATTACGTTTTCTCGAGGGACCGGAGAAAATGAGAAATTTATTCCGCCACAAAATTCGGAGTGAAAATTAATTTTGAGCTTTAAAAAGGGTGGAACGTTGTCGATTTAAAATTAGGGCTAAAGTCAGATTTCACTTTTCAACACGTTTCACTCGGGACCGTAATAAAAAAAAAGAATTCTCCATACCGTACAGGGAAAAAAGCCACGAGAGACATTTACAAACCTGTAAGTTTGTTTTTATAATTTTCCCCGACTCTGACCCATATTGCAACGTTTGAAAATTGTGAGAGAAATGTGCTTCCCTTCGTATAACTCGCTTAACGGCCGATACTTTAATTTAACAACAGCGGTAGATTATTTAAACGAAAAGCGAAACGCGGCAAATTCCTCGAAATATTATAATTCCCGCGACCAAGGGAAGAATTCGAAATTCCATCTCGGAAAGGCAAACGCGAATGCGAGAGCACCTAATTAACACGCGCGTTTCAAACGCGAAAATTCGTGTCAAGTGGCGACGAGTGTTTTCCATTCTCCGGGAATGAAAACAAAAAACAAATATCATAATTTTATCCGAAATTCAATGAAGGGCACTTTGCTTAATCGAGTGGACGGATCGAGCGTCAGCTTTTCACTAGGAAAAAATTGGAAAACGTTTCGACACCTCGCGTTATTGGTGGAAAACTCCGGACGTATACGCCGCGATGTATCGGCAGTCCCCGAGGGATACAAAGAATTTTCACTCGGAACTTTGTGTACGAAACAAGCGGGGAAACGTTGTTCCCGGGAAAAACTTTAACGTATTTGAATTTCAAACTTCTGAGCCGGCGAAGAATATCGCGGGGAGACAAAGTTTCGAAACGACCCACGTTCCACGGTTCGAATTGAAATACGGTTGACTATTTTGTTTGTTTTCCGTGCCTTCTGCTGACATCGAATATTTTCACGTTTTGACCGAGTCAGCTTTTGCGTGTTCTCGATGCGTTTATTAACGCTAGATCTACCAAGGGGGTTAAAATTACTTGTTGGCATTGCTTATAATCATTACTTATTTTCAGTACATTTTGTTTTCGAAAGTGCTGTATGACTTTTTGTAAAATATGTAATTAATTAATTCTGTAGAGCACTTCTCTTTTTGTTGGCCTGTTGTCACAAAATTATAAGTTGGCCACCTACATATACCTAGATGCTCGTCCGTAGTTCCAGTGTTAAGGGGGGGTAAGGATTTGCGGGTAAAAAAAAGACTTTTTCTGCGATATTTTTTCAGACGTATGAATAAAGCAAATTTGTTCGAACCATTATACACTATTATTTCAGCAACATTTTGTAATTTTTCGATTGCAAAATAGTAACAAATAAGCCGGTAACAAATTTGCTTTATTTATGCGTCTGAAAAAAAATCGCAAAAAAAGTGTTTTTTTTTTAACCTAGAAACCCTTACCCCCCCCCCCCCCCCCCCCCCAAGAAACGTAAAGTTCATACGTTTCCCCCATTTAGTTTTATCACGTTTTCTTAAATTTGAAATGTTGGAATCTTTTTTAAAATTCGTTACGCCAATGAGAGTAAACATGAATATGCTCCGTATCGCGAGAGACAGAACCGTGCGTCTTTCTACCGTTATTATAAAAATCTAATTGTAAGCCGAAATAAGCGGTAAATTCGGACGGGCCATTCTCCTCTCGCGTATTTTAAAATCGACACACATCGCTTTGAATTTGATCCGATCCCTTTATGGTTGCGTTTATTTTTCATTTTCAATTTTTCCTTTTACGCTCGTTCGTAAATCACGCGAACGCTGTTAGAACGATAAAGTTCGCTTCCTTCAACATATCCGGTCGCCATCTCGCACCTCATTTCACCTTATACAGAAATCGAAGTAGCTTTCGCTCGACAAGTGCCACGAATATACGGCTTTTCCGAGATCTAATATACGCCAAGAATGGAAGAAATAGGCAGCGAGCTTCTCAAACCACTCCGAACGATATGCTCGAATGGGAAATATCGAAATTTCATAGCGATTTAACGGACGTCACCAAAACAATAAGATTCGGCCCTCGAACGACAGACGTGGCTACAAGATTGATACGAGAGAAATCTTTTTCTTTTGGATATAGCATTCCGTTTTTCATACCGAAGTAACATTCGTATGATTTGTTTGCGATTTCATTCTTCTCGCGTTTACTACATCACGATATCGAGGTAGCAAGGAATGCAATATTTTTCTGCTTGAATTTGGAACGTCCCATCGATCGTCCCGGTATCAATGGCATCGATAACCAGCCGTACAAATTTTTTTTTTGTTAACTTTTTCTGAATTCCGTGTATACATGTATGCACGTGCCATAATCTATCTCTATCTAACATACAAACATCCATTCGGCTCATTCTCAGAACCGACACATTTTATTTCCTTAAACCGAGAACTTTTTTTATCCGAACGATTAAATTTGTATTTACGTTATCACTGATCGAGAACGCAATTATTTCTGGTTGAATTTCCAAAGCTCAATTCTCCAGTAATTCATTTACGTCTGTAAAGAATACACGAATATATGAATATTCCATCTTTAACCATTGTTTCACATTTACATGCGGTCGCATTTATCCGTGAGATAGTTAGTATGCGACTTTCTTTTTTACATAATCATTGGGTTTGGTCGGACTCCCACGGTTCATTGCACTACTCGATAAATTCACCATGGGGTTGGTCAATCGATCTTTCGAGAGAAATACAATGTATTCGACTCCGTTTGTTAGCGATCGCGATTCCATTTGTTCGCCGTCCGAATAATGTCACGTTAGTTCCGCTTCGTAAACCGTGATACCTTCTACGATTATTCATCATAATATATTCCCGACTCAATTATTTTCATTCAAATCAGTTGCAATAAAGCGGAACGGCGAAATGAATTCATCGTTACGAATTCCAGTGACGGACCGAATAGAAATTCATCCTAATAATATTCAATTTCGATTACCAGCGGAAAGAAGGCACGATTCGAATCGATACGTGCTATCAGAGTTCGCTATTTTATTTTTCCGTGTAAGAATTGGACGACTGAAATTTAAAAAAATGAGAATTAACAAAAACACGGGGAAAGACATAAATTGAAAATGTGTTTACCATAGATTTTCTCATTTTCAATTTGTCTTTACTAATGAAACGCTATTTTGATACGTTTTAAGATAACATTATTTATAACAAAACGATCAAAAGGGGGTTTAAATGATCGTGATGTACTCGAATTTCAATTACCTTCGTCCAAACCTACTGCGACAAAGTAGAACAACGAAGCGAATCAAGCGTGACAAATTCAAGTAACGATCCGCATGAAATTTTATCCTAACAATACTCGGCTCCAAATAGAACAAATAAAATGTGACACGATTCGTAACGCACGATCGTAATTCGCCGATCACAAATTATTAATCGGTCATGATACATTTGCATTTCAATTATCCTCATTGAAATCGGTCGCGGTGGAGAGCAACAATGAAAGCGATTCGTCGTTACGCATTCGAATAACATAGCCGACTAAAAATTTATCCGAACAAATACCGAACACAACAGCGAAAAGAAAACACTATACGCGCGGCCGTAACTATAGCTAATTAGAAATTATTAAGTAAACCGTGCAGGAAATCGGGAAGCGGCATTAACGTCGAACGGTAAACAGGTGAGTGCGCGCTGACAATTATTGACGATAAATTTGGCTCGGCTACCTGCGTACATACACGTCGCGCGTGTTATCGCTCTGCGGAGCCGGATAATAGATTTTGCACACAGTTGCGACATCGAGCCGCGCGAAATACCGGACCGACGGGTAATTGTCGCTAACTGTTTATAATACCGGCAATTTTCATTGCCCGCTTTCATTCCTATCGTTTCCGTTCCCGATCGGTCGACGACGTTTATTTTCGATCTTTTCAATCGAGGGATCGATAATTGTGATTTTGACAACTGTCTCGAGATAACGCAAAATCGCTGTTATATATTTTCGGTTGTGTCTTTCGGATCTAAAAACAATTTTGAATGCTTCGTATGCGCATAAAACTTGTTTTAAATGATTACAAAAAGATTGTGTTGTTATTGTTATTGTTAGAGTGGCTTAAACAAATCGAGTGCAGCGTCTCCTAGTTGCGAATGTTTCCTCGTTAATTCATTCCTAAAGAAAAGGGTTGAAGCCATTCGGCTGATTTCGAATAACGATACCAAAAAGCTGGATAATTACGGGCATCCGAAATCTCAATAGGTATTCAGATATTCGGATAATTATCTGGACAGTGGGAGAGAAACATGTTCAGCCCTGATTTTAAATGTTGAAAAGGAAAACCGGATATTAAAAAGATAATAAAATATTTGTAAAATCCCGATTTCTGCCAAAACCTTGTTAAGAATAAAATAAGAATTTCTCGCGCAAAAGGTGCAACCGAACGTGGATAAATAAAAATAAAAATGCAGTCGTCTCGAGAACAATATCAACGTACGTGTAGCCGCATATTATACAGTCTGCTGCAACCACAAAAATACATACAATAACAAAACAAAAGGGGGGAATCACGAAGACCGGTGGAAGGGTGGAAAATGGAGAGGAAAAACGAAGGGGCGAAGGGTGAGAGGTAGAGGAAACCCGGAGAGAGATCCGTATCGGTTTTCATAAGTGCATTACCGTGCTTGCCCGTTTGATTAAATTCGCCCTGCACTGGACTCGGTCCTGCAAAGTGATATTTAAAGCGATTTCACACCCCCGAACTACCTCCGCGAGCGGCAAACCAGCCGATACATCAGAGAGAATATTTTCAATGTTACGTAACGTTGGGATCAAAATTCTAACGAAAATCGGATTCTCGATTTTCCTGGGGGAAAATCCGAAAAAACACGTAGGTACATTTGTGGCCGGGGAAACATTTTTTCCACATGCGTTTTGGAGATTTTCAAAAAATGTTACACACACGCATTGTGTTAGTGTGGAACAGACGATTAGACAAGTTTCGAATTTATTTATTATTCTTCGGAATTTCAACAAAACTGACGTACAAAAATATTAAAATACTATTCGATATTAATCGCGCAAAGAAAATTGATGCTTCGTTCGTTAAAGTTTAACAAAGGTGTAGGGGAACCAGATGAAATTTTAATTTACCGCGAAATACCGTTAAAAATTAAAAGTTCGAACTGGGGAAACAATCGAGCACCACGCCCCTCGACAAACATATCGTTTGGACTCGAATTGTTAAAATAAACGAACGTAGTAGACGTGCGACGACTTTCGACGACGCAACTTCCCAGAGGTGGAATAAAATACCTGTACGCGACGTGAAATAAAAAATAATAGTCTCCGAAAAAAAAAAGACGGGAATTTATCTTTCACGCCCGACGAAATACCAATGCGCGTGATCCAATCGCATCACCGAGCATCGTTCGCCAGAAACAAGTTTACGAATATCAGACATCTTTTTCTCCTTAACTTCGTGCGACGATGCGAAAACTTTCGAACTTTTCATGGATACGAATTCGGACGTACTTTCGATGAGACAAAGAGAGAAAGAGAGAAGAGGGGGAATATTAACACAGCATTAGGAGTATGAACTGCAACGCGACGCATGAAACCCACGCATTCTCTGATTTGTGGGAAACAATAAATGTTTCGTGCGGACCCGTCGGTGCGGAAATTCATGTAAAATTTCCAGTGACGCGGAAACAGTTGCGCGTGTATGCGAAAAAAAGGGCAGACACATTTTGGAAATAAAGATATTCGAGAGAAACTGGCTTACGGGGAATCGGGAGGGCATTGTTAGCGATGCAGGATTGTCAACATTACTTCTTTGTTCATGTAATTAATATTAATTATTATTAGCCATTGTTGAATTCCCGTTTAACATCACTCGTGATATGTATCACCATTACGCGTAACCGACTACGTCACTCACAATAATATTATGATAATATGGTGATTCGGCGTTAAGTAGATAAGACAGCTGTTTGCAGACGGATAGTTCAAAGATTTCGCCCCTCAAGCGCGTTTGAATAAATACTCGAATGTCGGATTAGTTTGCTTTGAAGTTTTTCTCCGTCAAATATAAGCTGCTTACCTCTCGTTACTGTTATCCGGCCAGGGTGGTAGGTGCAAATATCGAGATTTTGCGACGGTCACGATAAGCTTGTCCAGGATGTTTTGGATATGTTTGTAGGGATCATTGCCAATTAAGAGTTGGAAGTCCGCGTACAAATGATGAAGGAACCTTATTTAGATATTCTTTACTTTAAATGCTCTTCCACACGGCATCCGACTTTCACTCCTTTTCGCTATTCCAAGAGTTTGTAGCTAACAACTCTTGCTCCGGGTATAAGTACAGAAAGGCTAAGGGGTGTTAGAAAGATGGTCGACTATTAGCTTTGCTGCCCGGTTAATCTATCGTTATCTCCGCTTGTGTAATCGTATCAAAATCTAGCTCGCGAGCCGGCGCGGCGTCGCGAGTTGTATGCACGCGACGTTTCCAAAAATCGGAGTGGGGTTTGGCTTAAGGGCGTGGGGGGGGGGGGGGGTAAGGGTTTCTGGTTTAAAAAAAAAAAAACATTTTTCCTGCGATTTTCTTTCAGACGTATGAATAAAGCAAATTTAGTTTTTGATTTCAAAATATCAACAAATAAGCCGGTGACGGAGCTTTTCCGAGAACTCCTTTGGAAAAAGCGGTGATCACTGTATCTCAGCAGAAAATTATCTGAAATGAAAATAGCAGTAAAATTTAGTTAGAAAATCATTAAACCCTAACCCCAAGGTTGAGTATGATAATTTTTTTTTACATTAAGGGGTTTTTCCAACTACAAAATGCCGAAAATTTTAGTGAAAAATCGCAATTTTTGCTTCGAACGACCACCAAAAACTTAAACATGAAAAAAATAACCATTAGAGACCGTAGGGGTTAGGATTTACTGATTTTCTAACTAAATTTTATTGTTGTTTTGATCTCAGATAATTTTCTGCTGAGATACAGTGATCACCGCAACACGACCTTTTCCAAAGCCGTTCTCGGAAAAGCTCCATCATCAGCTTATTTGTTGATATTTTGCAATCAAAAAATGACAAAACTTTGCTGAAATAATAGTATATAATGTGCAAAGAGTCCGAATAAACTTGCTTTATTCATACGACTGAAAAAAATCGAAAGAAAAGTGTTTTTAACAGAAAACCCTTCCCCCCCCCCCCCCCCCCCCTTAACAACTACCTAATGTTTATCGCGGATTATGCAGTTTTCTGGAAATCATGCGATATCTGTTGTCGCGTGCTCTCCGGGCTCGTGCTGCGAGTTCGGCGGTTTCCGTTACGCGCGGCACGTCTGGGTGTGGTACATCGTCTTACATGTAATATAATATTATAATATAATTAGTTACGCGCTATCGCGCGTACAACATTACCGAGAAGCAAAGAAGCTGACAGTAGGGATTATTGTTTTATGTTCTCTCGGGGAACGACGAATAGCGTTGCACATAAACCTAAACGTTTCGTTGGTTATCGTAAAAACCGCGCAATTTTCACATTTGTATAAAAACCCAGAATCCACGAAAAAAGATTGTAATTGTAAACCCAGCTGGGAACCGTTGAAAATGCATGAAAATCTGGAAAATCAAAAAAAATATTTTCCTTGTCACGTGTGGCAGCTTAAAAATTAAATTTCATATTAGCTTCGACCGTAGAGAAACATTAATGTTACCGTACTCGCGTACGTCATCCATACATAATTAATATGATGAAAAATTATGAAAACGATGTACCAGTAGGGTAGTAAAAATTGAACAAAAATAGTAAAAGTTTTCTGTAATCAATTGTAAGCGGGGTAGAATACCTTGTGTCGCGTAAAGAAAAGTCAACAGCAACGTTAACCCCGAATAATAATAAAATATCTTAATCCCATAAACGCAATACGCTAAATGAAAGACCAATTTTAAGCACGTTACGTTCAACCGTTAACCACGATTATGTCGACTTTACCTTGTGTATTAATATGGAATGGAATGTAGAACGTGAAATTAACGCCACGTCCGAGATAAAACAGAAAGTGAAAATTCCCTGCGAAAACGAAGCGTGCCGCCTCGTAATTTCCATTTCCAAGCCTCCCTGCACCAGACTTTTAGTTTTTTCTTTCCTTATTTCCCGTTTCTCGATCCACAACCCTCTAGTTATTATTACCCCTTTCCTACCACTAAAAATTGCGGTATCGTAAAAGTCATCGTTCGATTAACGATACCTTAACGCATTTTTAAACAGCAGAATTTGTTACGAATTTCGTCGTGACGGACGTAGTTCTCGCGTTTTTAAATTTTCACGGAAAAACCGGTAAAAGTCTTTTCCACCTATCGAGTTATCGTTCGCTCGAGGTAATCGCTTTGCCAACGAGAACAATGACAATGAGCGGACCACTTTTCACGATGCGTGAAAATAATTAAAAGAAGTCGTAGAGAAAAATGTTTTCTCGAGAGAAAAACGACGTTGAAGTTTTCCATTTAGACCGCGCGGGGATTTGCGTGTTCTTAGTTGTTTCTCTCACTTGTTTCCGTCAACATTTTTTTCGCCGCTCGTGCGTTTCCGTAGTCGCGCGCCTTTCATCGTCCTTCGCAAGTTTTCCTCGCTAAACTTTGTTCCCGTTAGCGGGGTCCCTGTCGGTTCCCTTTTAGAGTAAATACGAAGGTTTCCAAGTTCAATCCATTCCCTTCGCATCCTGACTCCCTTGCGTTTATTTTTCTCCGAGAAACTTTCACCCGCGACATTCTAATCTATTCCCTTCTTTATTTTTCAGCTCGTATCTAACTTCGCGCGATATTTAAACTCTGTACATCAGTGGTTCTTAACCTTTTTGAAGTCAGGGAACGCTTTTGATTATGTGAAAAATTTGCGGGGCAACAAAATTAGCGATCCAGAAAACGAACAAAAACATCCCGCGTAGAAATGAATGTATTTTAGACAATATATTATTAAGTATATTTAATATATTTTAAAATATATAATTTATATATTTGATTTTATTAAAAATTAAACTGATTATTACATAACAGAAACAATCAAATTAATTAACAATTCATATACCTTAATTCACAATACATATAAAATCCTTTAATGTGATACCTAAAATTGCGATTAAAATTAAGATTTTAAGTTCTAAGTTTGAAGAAAACTCGATTTAATTCAAATCCTCTTATCCACGTTTTATTAATTATATGTAACGTTTAAATTAATATCTACATTATAAAAATCATTTCAAAAAGAATCCTGCTTTGACAATTTCGCGGAACACTTGCATATAAACTCGCGGAACACCGGTTAAGAACCACTGCTGTACATACAAATCGTCGAGTCCACGGAAAACATTCGTGAGCTTGCGCTATATTTCTCGACATGAAACGGTGATTTTAAACGATTTGTAATTTTAATTAATTTTTCATTTCCACACACAAATTTTTCTTCGAGACTTTTAACAATCGATATTTTCGACTATCACCTGGGATTATTTTCAGCTAAATAGATTACGTTTTCATCCCGATTCGCGATATGCGGAAAATTGTAAATTTTTCATCGTACTCCCCGTACCGTGAAAAACGTTAAATAAACGAACAATGCAATCGGTACATTCGATTAACTTGGTTCGTTGGATTTTGTTTTCGAATCAAAATACATACGAGTTTACGTTACGGGGCGTCGTTTAAAAAAAAAATTCCTTGTAACGTACGCGGAACGTGGATACCGCGCTAATGTTCGGTAGCACGTTTTACCGTGATAACAAGTGTACACGGTGTGCGTGAAAATTATTCGCATACCGAGAAATGGTACGCGGATTATACATAAACCATGCAATCGTTAAACGTTGACGACCATGGTGTTATCTTATTCCTATTTGTACAAAAATTTGTTACGACCAAAAATAATTTACGCGTTACGACGTACGATGCAAGTAATTATTATTAAACGATTATTAATTATTTCTACACCGTGACGCATGGATTTCGCGTTAATTAATACCGCGAATGTAAAGAGTCATGTTTTTATACGAAGACAAATAGGACGACAAATTATTGATTGACGTTTAATGATGTTACGCATTACACATTATCGTAGAGAACATCGTTACTAAAGAGTGCAAATACAGCAAAATGAATCTGTACGTCATAAATAATATTCGAATTATGATGCGCAAAGCATCCATTTAAAACAGATATTATTTTAGAAAAACTAATAACGAAAATATTGCCAATTGTAAACATCTTTTTCAAGAAAATTTATTTTACAATACACACCGTTTCAGAGATAATTTATGTCGACATAAGAACTACCTTTGATCTACGGTAAAGTATAAAATATTTTTCTTTTAACGGTGACTGTTTATCGATTGATGGACAAGCTATGTGTTAACGTACCTCGTTATCAATCTTATACGTCTCGGCATTAACGGACGAGCAAATACTTTTAACGCTAACTATACATAATCGTGGGATTTGAAACACTGGTATTAGCGTATCGCATCATATTATGTTAAAAGCATCGGTGCTGGGCTAGACATAAAAGCTGAATGCAAATCGCGCACATGGATCACGATGAATAAGCGAATTCGCTATTCATAATCTCAGTGCAATATCCCATAACGTTGCTCCAGATCTGCGATTGATTGATTTGAAAATGTTATGGCCTGTGCGCGTGACAGTTCAATAATGAGCCGACGGTAAGCGATGAGTTCCCGTGGGTCGTCGATCGATATTAAGTAAATATCTTTTTTTCATAAACACGGGCCGCCGTATTAGTCCGAGTGGACGGAGCGCAAGAATAATCGAGAGTATCAATGTAATCTGATTAATTCAATCGGATTAGGTCGAGAAACGTCGATTCTCGGTATGGAGATAAATAAATTGTTTGACCCTAGATTACGACGGTATCGTCAAATTTAAGTTATAATTTAAATTTAATAATTTCAAGGTTTGTCTTTGCTATGCTCCTTAATTATATCAATTATTTTTTAAACCGTAGTTCTTCTACATTATATTGTTATTATTGTATTATTTCCCCAAGTTACACAAGGTTTCCTTTGAGTAACAAATTTTAAGTCGCAGTAAAGTATCGTAACTAGGGGTAAGAATAACAGGTTAGCAACCGACGAGGAAATTGTTACAAAATAATTGATAACTCCTCGATGCCAGAGATTTTTAATAATTCGAAATACCTGGGATACTTTCCGTTTCGCGTTGTAATAAAATCAAACATTATACGCCTCAGTCTCACGACATTTTACGTATGCGTCGCGAACGTGTCTCATATTTTGCATATTTAAAGAGAAGCATTCAAATGCCGGAAGAATTTTTAAATAGGCATTCGCGAGGAATGAAAATATTTTCGAAATTACTTTTAAAGGTAGCGTCGAGTATTACCGCTCCACGAAGCGTCGAAAATTTGTATTATGTTTTGAATAAATTTAATGTCTGGTTTGTTATGTCGAAAATGTATTATAATTTTATTTTCATTGGAATTTTAACACCCTTTGATCGTCGTTCGATTAACTTTGACGCCTTGGAACGTCGCAAGCTTTAATTATTTTTTATTTATTTAGGTGATGGAAAAAAAATTTCACGGGAGACTCGTGAAAGATTCGTGGAAGATGTAATTTCTCGAGTTATCCCAGATTATTCGAAAGGGAGGAATTTACAGAATGCCACGTCGTTGCGCAGAATCTAGCAATAAACTGTGAAGCCGCCCGCTGGAAACGATTCGATTTCGCGCTCGTGCGAGCATGCTTTTCGTGCTTACTATAATAGGGACGTCACCATAACGTGCATCAATTATGTCTGCAAGAATATTCTCTACCGGAACTTGGTGTACTCGTATTAACCGCGTTTCGTGTAATTTCAAGGGCGAATGGAAGAACAATGGCAGACGATCGTTGGTTCGTTACGCAATGTGGTTTGTTTAATGCAGTGGTTCTCAACCTTTTTTATTCTACACCCCCTTTGTTTTCAGAAATTCAGGTTTTCAGAAATCTCACGCCCACCCTCCCCTTAAATTGAACGAATTGATGACCTTTTCTCTCTTTTCCCCGTTTATGTAAAATAAGAATAATTTAATAAATACAAGTTTTATTCTGTGATGACTGCTTACGCCTCCCCAGTAATTTGTTTACGCTCCCCAGGTTGAGAAACACTGCTTTAATGCATTTTACGAACGAAACGGTGGAATTAACATGTATTAAACTACATCGATTACAAGTAAATTACATCGCGAATTTGTAAAGATACCTAAACTTCATAATATATGTGCCCGGGATGAAAATTGTGAATTATGTAACTTGCAACTGTATTCATCCGTATATGAATTTCTTGGCGGAGCTATTACCCATGCTAAATTGAAACTGAAAATATTCATAACGCACGAGTGAAAAACTTGAGCAATACTCAAATACTGTAAAAGAAATAGTATCACACTACTGTAATGCCCAACAGGGAGGTTATGCGAAAACTGGTCTTCGGAGTTTTAACAAGCGAAATTTTAAAAGTATTATTTCTCAACACAACAATTTTAATACTCGTGAGATTCCAACAGTGCGAGTTTAGATTTAAGACTTTGTTAAGGCGCTGATGGTTTGTAGTTCGAGGATATTCTGCGTTAAGGTTGAAAAGTATTCTCACTTGAGATGTTATAAGTATCCTGACGAAGGAGAGGATTGGTAGGTTTAAGGAAAACTATTATCTGTCGAAAAAGGTGTGGAAGGGACGATGAGTAAGATATTTGTGGTGGAAAGTAAAAGAGGAGACTGACTAGAAATTTGTACGCTGAACTAACAATAAGTGATAAGGAGAGACGTATGGGAGGGAGTAGTGATTCAGGTTCCAGAACGATTCCAGCGATATACAGGGTGTCCCGTATCTGATCGATTTCCATGAAATGAGGGGTAGCTGGGGTGATTCTGAACAACTTTACTTAGCAATAATGTTGTAAGCGCCCTGGATTTTGAATTATTAACGAAACGGCTAGGCCAATCCGAGCGCGTATCGAGCGCGCGCTCCAAACGAGAGTGTGGTCTCTGACACGCTCCGCCGCGAGCGTGAACAAGTAGATCGCGTGGGTATCGAGAAAAGCATACGGCAAATATCACATATCGTCTTCAAATAAACTAATAGTGGTTGAATAACTGTGTTTAATACCGTCACTCGTAATTCGAGAGGTATGAAAAGTTGTAGTATTTGGGGAAAAAATGGTTTCCTTAAGAGCACGTTATCAGGTGGATAAATTATGGTTTAACATAAACGATGTGAATAACTAACGTTAGAAGAATCTTGTTAAACTCACCCTTTCGTCCACGAATCAACCTGCCCTCGACGGAAGTAGGTCGTTGGCAGTAGGTCACAGTGCCGATTTTGTCCTTCGTAAGAATCTCGAGAACCTCAACAGCTGATTTTACGGCCGGGTCGGTGAACTCACTTGAAACTGACACACACAGTAGGAACGGCACTTGTCTAATTTATGGCAGGGCGCACGGCTAATCGCAGGTACGCGGACACCCCCGAGAGTCGAGCGGCGATCGGCGATCAGGTCACTTTATCGAACGTGCATTTCACTGCGCGAGCACTTTCACCGATAACTCCGAATAAAACAATTATGTAGAGGAACGTAATTAAACCTACGTTAGGGATATTGATGGCCCTGAAAAGGGCCGATTGTTATTGCCAAAATTGCCAAGATCGGCTCGACGTGCCTTCCTCGCGCTTGCATGCACGTTTCGGAGCACTGACGGACGTTGCGCTGCACTTCTCCCAATGTTTCTCGATTAAGAAACGTAGCAAATATCCTGTAATACTCCGCTTTAGTTCGTTGCTGTATGGTACCCGTTCGGTTTGAAAAACGATTCTGCCAGCCCTAGCGTTTCTTGAGTCTTGCTTAGAAGGACGTTCGTTAGGGAAGGGATATTTTTACAATAGTACAACGGAGTGGCTCGCACATTTGGAGTCACCGTTCATTCAGCAAAAAAAATACCCGCGCGCTCGAGGTGGCCGCATGGTCTTCGTCACTACGAACGCGCTAGCGAAGACGCAGGGCAAGGAGTGCCATAAATTTCACTATTGTCCATACCGCGTCGTAAAGAGAAAGTGTGGCTATTTTACGAAATACGTGCATCGGCCAAAAACTGCATCGACAGCGTACACGCAACATAAACCTTTAATATTTTCTTACGATTCTTTCCGCGAAGATGGAACAGTACACACAACTTGGAAAATGATCAATTTAATATTGTATTGTGTTAGCGAAGACACTGTTTGATACGCATTTCGAGACAGACATCGTTATGTCTATCAACATTTTGGTCGTCTGGAACGGATCCCCCTGATCAGGCCCATGTACCGTGGCACGCTTTGCTGCTCGCGTTCCTGTAAACAGTCGGTTGCCGCGCGCGTGCGATAATCATAATAAGATCGAAATCAGAGATTCTTAGGGAGCCGACTGTTTAAGCATTTTGACATGCCGCAAACAGTGTCTTCGCTTGTACTTTTATTCACGCTATGCACTCGACACCAAACATCCCACAACATTAATTTTATAATATTCCAAATGACACGGGCAAGCGTTAATGCGTCGCAAACAGTGTCTTCGCTAACACAATACAATATTAAATTGATCATTTTCCAAGTTGTGTGTACTGTTACATCTTCGCGGAAAGAATCGTAAGAAAATATTAAAGGATTATGTTGCGTGTACGCTGTCGATGCAGTTTTAAGACGATGCACGTATTTCGTAAAATAGCCACACTTTCTCTTTACGACGCGGTATGGACAATAGTGAAATTTATGGCACTCCTTGCCCTGCGTCTTCGCTAGCGCGTTCGTAGTGACGAAGACCATGCGGCCACCTCGAGCGCGCGGGTATTTTTTTTGCTGAATGAACGGTGACTCCAAATGTGCGAGCCACTCCGTTGTACTATTGTAAAAATATCCCTTCCCTAACGAACGTCCTTCTAAGCAAGACTCAAGAAACGCTAGGGCCGGCAGAATCGTTTTTCAAACCGAACGGGTACCATACAGCAACGAAGTAAAGCGGAGTATTACAGGATATTTGTTACGTTTCTTAATCGAGAAACATTGGAAGAAGTGCAGCGCAACGTCCGTCAGTGCTCCGAGACGTGCTTGCAAGCGCGAGGAGGGCACGTCGAGCCGATCTTGGCAATTTTGGCAATAACAATCGGCCCTTTTCAGGGCCATCAATATCTCTAACGGAGGTTCAATTACGTTCCTCTACATAATTGTTTTATTCGAAGTTATCGGTGAAAGTGCTCGCGCAGTGAAATGCACGTTCGGTAAAGTGACCCGATCGCCGATCGCCGCTCGACTCTCGGGGGTGTCCGCGTACCTGCGATTAGCCGTGCGCCCTGCCATAAATTAGGCAAGTACCGTTCCTACTGTGTGTGTCAGTTTCAAGTAAGTTCACCGACCCGGCCGTAAAATCAGCTGTTGAGGTTCTCGAGATTCTTACGAAGGACAAAATCGGCACTGTGACCTACTGCCAACGACCTACTTCCGTCGAGGGCAGGTTGATTCGTGGACGAAAGGGTGAGTTTAACAAGATTCTTCTAACGTTAGTTATTCACATCGTTTATGTTAAACCATAATTTATCCACCTGATAACGTGCTCTTAAGAAAACCATTTTTTCCACAAATACTACAACTTTTCATACCTCTCGAATTACGAGTGACGGTATTAAACACAGTTATTCAACCACTATTAGTTTATTTGAAGACGATATGTGATATTTGCCGTATGCTTTTCTCGATACCCACGCGATCTACTTGTTCACGCTCGCGGCGGAGCGTGTCAGAGACCACACTCTCGTTTCGAGCGCGCGCTCGATACGCGCTCGGATTGGCCTAGCCGTTTCGTTAATAATTCAAAATCCAGGGCGCTTACAACATTATTGCTAAGTAAAGTTGTTCAGAATCACCCCAGCTACCCCTCATTTCATGGAAATCGATCAGATACGGGACACCCTGTATAAACTATTTACTATACTAGTCTCATAAATAGACTGCGGAAGTTTATGCAAAATGCCTTATTCTTACACTGACTTTAAACGGATTTGGTGACACAAATGCGATAAGTATACGTGAGGTATGCGTATAATACATTATATTGCTCGTATAGTATTATATATTATTATGCGTATAATATATTAATATCGTCTGCCAGCTCGTTAAAAGTAATGTATTTTGCATAAACATCCGCAGTCTACTTATGACTAACTTACGATTAGAAAAGGAGCAGAGCTAGTTCGGTACATTACATTACTTGGAATTTCCAACTTTCGATTCGTGCAAGCTGTTGGATATCTACTCCAACCGTTATCTTATTTTCGAACGAGCTCTATATTTCTCCTATCTTTCTGCCTAGCAAATATTCAGTACGCTTAAACTCTCAACCCTCTTGATTCACTCCTAGCGCATCCTCACTGATTCACGCATTTCCAATGTCCAGCCCGTCATCCATTGTCCGGAACTTTCCTGCTACTTCTCCTTCATCCCTTTCGTTTCACTTGTCTAAAAACCTAGGTTTGCTAATTTCTACAGATCCTTCCGCTAAAGAGAATTATTCCAAACTCCGGTCAATAAGGACCCAAATGTTCCGCAAATGTACAATATACTATGTGCGAGTCAGAGTCGTAGGACATCTTGGAAATTATTAATTATATTGGTTATTGGTAATTTCAAGGAAGAAGTAACTTCGTGTTTTATAGTTAATAAAGTAGTCAGTTTTATTAATACCGAACAAATTCGGCTTTTAACCAAGAATTCAACATAAATTTGGTGTCAGTAGTGGGATTCCAACATAAATTTTATGTCACAAGTGGGATCTCAACAAAACATACTGATACAAAATAATTATATAAAACAATACTCCATCTCTACTATACAAAAATATCATAAACAGCTATACTTCGTTTCAAACGAACATACCCCAGATGGATTCCTCGTTTACGACACGCATCCACTCGAATAAACGGCAAAAAATCCTACTAACGCAGAATTTTGCTTTCATCGCTATAAATTCAAATGACGAATAAGAGGGAAAAGAAATATTTTCCGTACAACCGGTACCGGCAAAGTAAATACGTGATTCTCCAATCCTCCAATGAAAATGCTGAACGAAAGGTTCGTAAAACCGCCCATCGATACGCCACCCGCGTTTGATCTTTTAAATTCCCACGTTAATCCACGTTAGCAACATCACCGCTGATGCCGCATTATGCGCATCGAGATTACCCGTGTGCGTAGTATCTATTCCCATAGAGAAGCGGTCGGATACATGCGTGAGATCCGCGCAACTGGCGGATACGTATATCCTGGCGAACCTCGAAATTAACGGACAGTGAGCGTAATTATTTCAATGGTCCAGGGGGTGTTCGGCTCACCGTACGACCTACATTTCGGCGAAGCTACCGAATTGCCGACCTAATTGCGTTAAATTAATAATCAGCCCACTTAATAATGATAATGAAGGCTCCCTGCGTTTTCTCCGTTTGGCGATGCTAACGTATCAAATCTCGGCGTAGCAACGACGGGATACGTGTGGATTTCAATCGGTTTAATTATGTAATAAAAACGGGCAAATTATCTGTGAATATTATTACTTAATGTGTTTGCGGGATAAATGAAAATCCAGCAACGTTCAAGTTGATCCGTATAATTTTCTGGGATGGAGTAGAATCTTTCATGGAGAAGATATTTTACAAAAATTTTCATAGAATTTGAAAACAAATACGAGGAAAACAGGAGGTTCTTTTTTCTCGCAGAACAAGGTTTAGTAATATTTATTTTCATCTCCACTGAATTTTTCGAACTGTGAGTTCGGTGGTCACGTTCTTTCGTGGAATGAATGATTCATATAACTTCCTCCACTTTCGGGAAGTATCTTTGATGCAGAGTTAAATTATTACTTCGCCCAAAAATATGGAAGAAAACGTTACCTACACAATTGGTCTAATTTAAACAAAACAATCCTATCATTCGTTGCATTGGAAAGAATTCAATTTCTCTTTTGCTATGAGTTTGCAGGAATAATCAAATAAAAAACCGAGGAACGATGGAATCGTCGTAAAAGCAATAATTAATAACGCGATTGGTCCGTCGAAGAGCACATGAGGAAACGTCACCTTCACATTTGCTCTAATTAAAAAAAGACAATACTATCCCGTTCGTTCTACTAGAAAGAATTCAATTTCTCTTTCAGTTTCGTTACTTTGCTCCGAGCTTCGAGAAATAATCAAATAAAAAAACCGAGGAACGATGGAATCGTCGCAGACACGATGATTAATAACATGATATCGTACGCTTCGCGCCAGCGTGTTTTCAGTACCATAAAACACGGATTAACAAAATTGAATTGTCCATACGTCACACGGTGAAAACGAATTACCGGGAAACGCGCCGTAAATTCTTGCTCAACGTGCAGTTTTTAAGAACGCGCTTATCGCCCGTTAGAAATCATAACTCGTATCGCAGCGAGCGTGAAGACATACGCGGCGATAGTATCCAGCGACAGAAAAAAAGCCGCGAAAGAATTTCACTGCAGCAAAGAAAAAAGAAAGGAGGACGCATCGCGTTCTGCATGGGACCCGGCCCTTTTAGCTATACCGCGTGTATGTACTTTCCGATTCAAATTTTTTCCGTCCGACTTTCCCGCGCGGCGTCGTTTCCTCTAATGACTCTAATATGGGTCAGCTTTTATTAAAGCACACGCGGAACTATTTAAAAGTCGCTCCTCTTGTATCGTACGTTCCGATTTCAAAGGATTAGAGTTGGTCGCGTTGGCGAGCGTCGTAATACTACGCCATCGGTAATGCCGTTCCGTAAGTACAGCGCGAAACGGTGGGAAGAAACTAGATTTTTAATCAGAGTCGAGGATTCAAGATTTATTTTGAATTGGTCGGTATGTAATAAATTGTCGCAACGCTTGTCATTTAATTTGCAAGATTTATGAGCCGAAGATTAAATACAAACTTGTAATTCAATCCAGAAAATCAGAATCTTTTTCAAAAAGCTTCGTAGAATGTATGATACACTTATCTCGCGAGAGAACCCGGACATTTCTTACACAAAGTTAATCCACGCTCCCTATCGTTTTTAAGAAAATTATTCAAACAAATTCTAGCATCCCGGTATTAGTCTGAATTTTTGAGAAACGCGGACTTTTTCGAGTTTTCTTTACAAATGTTTGCTCACCTGGCGAAATAATCTGTACATATAATTAAAACCGAAATGGACGCGATTCGTTTCGAAAGCCTAGTATTAGAGTATTTTAGGGTTAACGATTATGAACCTTACGAATCCTTATAAACAATCCATGCGTTTTTTTTGAAACCCGAAGTATCCTGATATAACCTTCGATGATACTGGAGAAGAATTTTGAAAATAATTCACGGAACCAAATTTCGCACAAAAGTTTGCCCAAGTTTGAATAAGCATAACTCCGCGAAAAATTGTCGTATCTGAAAGATCTATTTTTCATTTGAAAGGGTGAAGTCTGTACTTTAAGAAACAATCGTTCAATTTTTAATTTAGCCCCCATTCCCTTTCGAATGCCCATTTTTTATGAATTTTTGGAAAAAGGGTATCCAGTACTTTAAAAAATTGACGTGATAGACAAAAAAAGAAGTCATTTTTGGATTTAGCTGCCACAAGTTAGTAAAATCCGGGTGTCAGATCTAAGTCAACCAAATTGCGTTGCCCTATGTAATATATCTTACAAAATAAACTGATTAAATCCACCTTGTTCATTTATCAAGTCTACAACGGTATAAAATTAATGTCAAATTGGTAATCTACGTCCGACGTGTACCAAACCGAAAGCATTTGTAATATAACGCACGATACGCATTATCGACACGCGTAGTAGGTTAGGAATACATATAGACAGATCTCTCGGGGTCTAGGAGCGGAGGATCATCTTCATCGAACTGCAAAGCCACATTGTGGACCAAGTGTGCTAGAGGCATTCGGTTGTCCACGCTCAAAGGCAATGGAGACCTGAATATGGCAGGTCAGGCATTCCTATCCGAAATCTATTGATATGACGTTCTCAAACAGACGAGCTGTAATCTATACGGATCGTTTGACTGGAAAGAGAAGTGACACTTGGCACTGGCACAATGCTTCGCAAAATTGACATGCCAGACGATGTTACCGATATACTTTATTTATATGCGTCGTGCCATCGACCTTCGGAGAAAACCGTATCGCTGCAAGGCAGATAGCGAAAGTTTATGCGTGTCCTGATTTTTATACTAGATCGCTAAGGAACAGTGGCTCGAGCAGAAATTTGTTTCGTTCTCGGAGAGTTTCGCAAAGAAGTCAATATGATTTCCACGAGGGAATCTACGTATCGAGACGCGAATAGAATCGAATCTCATCTACGCCACGAGCGATGACCGTGTGATTGAGAAATAGAAATAAATATGATTTTATAATCTGTACGTCGAAGCGACGTACCTGACGGGAGGATTCAACCAACATGTCGTACCGCGTAATAACCTGTCACGGCCAATATTAGCCTATTCCGTGTCAAAATGTATATATTTTATCAAAAGTGTGCAGTATTAAAAAAAAACATGAAACGCAAGATAGAATGTTTTTTCAACTTGATCGAATGAGACCGACTTTAACCGCAGAAAGTGAATAAATGATCTCTCTCGATCGATGATCGCGAGGCGGGAGAATAAATCAAATCCGATATGATGTCATACCCCTTCGCTTAAAACCTCAACACCTCTCAACGTATTTACCATCGAATCGAGATAAGTGACAATAAAAATCTTGCTTCAAACAAACATAACATTCCTAAACATCAACAATCTCATTTTTCCCGCAAATTCCAGGAAAACAAATATTAACTCCTATTAAAAATGTCAAACTCTCTCGTTCAATTTTACATCCGGCCCCCGTGGGAGCCGGACACGCGACGCGTCGCCGTCCAAGGACGTCGGTTCGTCAGCGTATTTCTCCAAAAGCGTTGGCTGGCTCACCTCGAGAGACCGAGGACACGGAGGTCGGGTCGCAATATCGCAATAACGCGAAATTATTAATCCGTTTGCACCGGTGCACCCGGGCGATCCGGGTCGTCGCACGTCCGAATGGTACGACGATTCTCCTCCGTTTCCCCCCACTCTTCGCGTTCTCCACCCCCCCCCCCCCCCAACCCACCAACGGCCGCGACCGACGCGCCCTCTGCCCTCCGCCGCAAGCGTAGGTATATGTAGAGCTCGTGGCTCGTACACGGGGCAAGAGACAAGCCCCGCGAGAGATGCGGCGCAATTAATGGGTGAATGCCAGCGAGATAACAACCTCAACTTTTTTAATAATAACGTCAGTTTTTTTCCCCCGTTGTTTCCGGCCCCGAAAGAAGCCACTCGCCCAGTCCCCGGCTCTTGCCGCGACACATCCTCGCGTTCCGTCACCGCTATTCCCGCCGTCGTTCCTTTTTTTTTTTTTCTTTCCTCCGTCCACGTTTTGCGCCTACGCGAATCGGATTTCAGCGGGGCCGGAAACGTTCCCGCTTTTTGTTTTTTTCTTTTTCTATTTTTCGTCGCTTTAGGTCGGCGGCCGTCGGACAGTTTTTTTGTTGGTTCCTTCGTGGACGCGCATTCGATGGACTATTGTTTCGGATACGCGAGTTCCGTGCCGATGAAACAGTAAAAGCTTCCGAGTATCGGATGTCCCGAGTGACGAAAGTTTTTTTTTTTTTTCTTTTTAATGTGTATCGCCGGGTATTGTGTTTGTCGGTATTGTTGCGGATCTAATTGTCGAGGCGACCGCTTCGTTGGGCAATTAAAATTGGAGAAGAGCGGAAGGTACGTCGTCCGGTTAAAAGGAATCGTTGCTTTCACAGTTTTTGAACGGTTTTAATTTTCAAAAAGTGGGTTTCGGAGCTACCGGCGCACGGATCCGGGGAAAAAATCGATGGGAAAGCGCCACAGCCGACGCGTCCGTTGCAAGTCAAACATTGTTACGAGAGTCGTGCAGCTATGTACGCATCAGGTATATAGTACTTTTTTTATTATTACTAGCCTGCGGATTTTATACAAACGTATTCCAAATACATTTAAGTGACCCTATAATAGCGAAACAAATTTCGTTTTCACACGCCCTACCATCTCGCGTAAGAGCGTATTATCCCAACAAAATCCCCAATCTAATTATTATTGTTCTATAAATACTTCGGTTCGCATAACACTTTGTTAAATGAATCAATCTCAAAAGCTCTGAAAGCTCTTCAAATCCCAAAATCTACTCGAAAGGAAGAAAGAACTGAGACGCGTAGAAAAAAAACCTCCTACCCTTTTCGTTTCCCCCGTCCTCTTCGAATCATGCCTACCCTGAGGGATGTCGGGATTCCAGGGGCGACCGAATCGAATTTAATTACCGATGCGTAGATATTTACCCCGTACGCTGGCCACGAGACCGGAACACACAAGGGGGCGCCGCGGCGTCGAGCTCGTTAAAAATTTAATTTTCAACGACGTCGACGTGTCACCGTAGCTTCGAGCGGATACGCCAAAGGTCATCCAAGATGTCTACGTGCGGATAGAATTTATTTTAACGGTCGTGGCAATTCGCGGCGGTTGTGTTCGTTATCTCTATGCCCGGGGATCATGTTATATTCAATATTGCTTTTATATCTTGCTTATCAAAGCATAGCTTTGGCAGACTATATTCTGGTACTTTCTAAGATTGTTTTATTGGTTTGTTGAGAATAACAGCGAAGAGATTGTTTTGTAAAGCGTTTTAGAGACATCGATACGTATGGAACCAGTTTTGTTGACAGTGTCTGACCAAAGCTACTCGGATCTACTTCTGCGTGCGATCGACAATCAACGAACAAATTGACGTTAATGATATAGATCGATTAACGTCGATCAGAATGATTCCTTAGTAAAACATGGCCCACCCAAAGATTCGTTAATTTGAAAAATGAAGGACACGGCCAAACAATTTCGAAAAATTGCTTTTTTCACAGAAACATGTAGAAACGTGTAAAATTTAATGTATTTGATAACTACTGCATTACAATTTAATTTCAAACTAGATTGGGGCCCGATTTCGGTAAATTATATTTAGTATTTATTCGTGGAACAACGTTACACGTGTCAGTTCTATTATCTATAAGGTACATTGATTGCGAGGAGACGAGTAGAACAACGAGCTACATGCAAACTGCAACCGAAAAGTACAGAAAACGGGACGTACACCTTAAACGCCTCTCCTGTAAAATGCTCGCGGTGACGCTTGTCTCGTTGACCGGTCGAGCCCTTCATATGTAACACGATCGCGATACACAATATGATTGTAATACTAATTATTTCAAAAATATTTCGTGGTCTATAGTAGAATTTGATTTTAATTGATTTCGTCACATATTATCGTACGGAAACACTGCAAAAACCATAATTTACATTTTACAACGTTACTCCACAGCTGGAAACATACTTAACATTGCCACAGGATATTTATCAATTTCACGTACAATAACATTCCTACCGCATCGTGCCACGCAAACGTTCTATTATTATGTTGAAATTGTTGGTACTAGCTACAGGATAAACGCTCCGAGCGGCCCCATTGTAAACGCACAAAGAACCCAGCGAACGATTTGTATTTCAGAGGGAAGAAGGCGCAACGGTGATATTAAAGTGATTCCTGTTCGCTACACGAAATTCCCGCGTTCTCCTCCTCGGGATTCCGTTCCCTCGCCCGACAGAGTTTCCCCAACTTTCAAACTGCTGACTTTGATCGCTTTTAAAAACTTTCAGGGATCGCCGACCTCGCGGTACCACGGCATCGGCATTTTCAATAACCTTATAATTCCGACGGAGGGGGGGGGGAGAGAGAAGAAAAAAAAGGAGATGCCAAAGACGCTCAGGAATAGTGCTGACGCGCATCGGAGTAACAAACAATTCTTCTACTTCTGCCGATTCGAGTTTTCCCCGCACTTTCGAGATAACCGTAACTTCGACGATCTTTTCCCTTCTCCATCAGCGTTAGTTCATCGTTTTATATCCGGCAGATGTGGAAACTTGAGAGTACGAAGGAAAAACGCGCGCGGCGCTATACCGCGAGTGTTGCAGTTTCTCTCGAATTTTAATCGAGTTTCGAAAATCGATCGAACGGTATTGGTCGAGGCAAAATAGAGTCTTGATAACGAACCGGAAAGCGCTAAAGATGATTTCAAGAATTTTAGAACTATAGTATTCGAACGAAAATGTGTAGAAATTTTCTGATCACGTAATTAACATTAATCGCGTTACTCGGCTACCGTGCAAATTATATTTAATTAGCAAATTTATTTTCATTACTCTAAATGTCTCGACTGGGGTTTTCAAATATATAAATAATATCCTAAGTCATTACTATTAAATGCCCGAATCACAAATAATACGAATAAAAGGTGATAACGACAATGAAATTGTATCAAAGCACTCGACTAAAAAAAAAAAAATTCATCCGATTATTATCGAACTCTGTCCGACGCACGGCACGAGTTCAGAGATATTTAACGTCGAAAATTGCGGTATTGTCGAAACAGTTTAAAGCGGATGTACGGAGCATTAAGGAGGAATCGCGGGGAAGCAGAGGCTCGCAATATTCGCTTTCGAAATAACACGCGGGGAGTTACAACAATCCCCATTAATTTCATTAAGCAGCAAAAGCCGCGAGTAACAAGTGCTTATAAGTAACGAGATCCTCTCGACTTCGCCGCCAGCACGTCGGATTTACATTTCTCGCGCGTTACACTTTCATTTGCATTCCACGCGCTCCTATTACCGGATAGACGATTTCGTAATGACCGCGGAGGAGGGCAGCGGCTCGCTCCTACTATTTTTTTTTTTTTTTTTTTTTTTTTTATTCGATCCCTGCCCCCCTCTTTATCGAGCCAGACCGTAATCACAATTATCCCGGTACTGTTGCGCGGAGAAACGGCGGGGAAATCGAAGGGTTCGTAATTCTCTCTCGCCGCGTACTTTTCCTCGTGCCCTTACGCTCGTTAACCGCGGCTAAGTAAGTGGAAGGGAATAGCTAGACCTCCATAGAGACGGTTAGGGGTCGAGGATAAAACGTCGTTTCACGTTCGCCGGTAATGCGCAAATTTCAAAGCTCGTCGCGACTTTTAAAGATATTTTCATCGGGGTTATTGTTGGATAAAATGTGCGGCACTGGTCCGCGTTCGGCGATAATCTCGGCAATTATCGGGATTAGTCGTAAGAACTTGTACGTCGATGGAATAGTAAGACGATCGTATCGAGCGTGTATAAAATAATAGCCGATTACTTAATTAGATTTAGGTATTTTGAACTAATAACTATTTGACGTGGTATTACAAAAACAGTAAACGAACTTATTTGCTAACGTACCGTAAGAATTTTTTATTTTTTGTTGATGAAATTGCACCTCAGCGAAAACAGTGACACAACTCAAAAAATGCTCATTTTGGGGTAATACATACATATGGTGCGGCCGGATATGCACGTAAAACGTCAGATCTTTAACTCACTCCCACAAATACGTATAGGAAATTTAAAAAAAGCTTATACTATTTTAATATACGTTTTATAATTTTCTTTTATTTGATATATATCAAATACTCCATTTTTAGTTATGTCACTTTCAGTTATGATTAATCGTTCCGCTAATCGTGTTTCAATTAAATTAATTCCTCACCGATTATCAAATTTTCCATTATTCTTTCTCTACGCACGGTTACGTAATCCATTGGTAAGATTTTTAATTTCCTTTACTTAAAAACACGATTACCGGTTCCGTTAGTCGCGTTTGAATTAAATTAATTCCCCGATTACCAAATTTCCCATTATTCTTTAGCTACGCGCTGTGCTGTAATCGATTTGTGAGAGCCTACAATTTTCTTCTTTTAAAAACACGATTAACGTTCTCGTTAATCGCGTTAATCAAATTACTTCCTCCCCGATTATCAAATTTAATATTTCTCCGCGCACGTAATCGATTCGCAAGATCACGCGTAATTTCGACAAACGGACGCTTAAAGCGTTTACCAGCGATAATTTAAAAAGGCGCACCTTAAAGCGGATCGGTTTAATCGACTCTCGACCGTGTTTGAGCGTACCGGAGCAACAAAGTTCCATCCGCGAATCGACGCCAGATACCGATAAATCACCGTCGAATCAATTACTCGGAGATTTCCCCGAGCCTCGGTGCAAACAAGGCATCGCATGAAAACTTGAAAAGTATTTCACCCCGTGAAACTAGACCGCTAAGGCGAGTAATGAAGTACCTCGAATCCCCGAGGAGTCAACAAAGTTTCATTAAAGCGGAAGTAGCTCAAGCTGGTACGTTCCCTCATAAATGAGTATCTCCATGTATGTAACTTAAATCGCTTTCGCCGAGTTACCTCGTCTACATCCGCCAAGTTTAATTCCCTTCGTTGCCGATTATTCCGTTGCGCCTCGGTTTGCTTTTGTTTAACTTAACCGGATCCACGGAAAGAGAGAGATACGTACGCGCTCTTCTGTCGCGTCTCTCAAATGTCATTAGAAATTCTTAAGAAGCATCCGCGCGAACGCCCCCGATCGTCTTCGTTTATCAAATTGGCGAAAATGGAGCGACGGGTTGCGCGGTTTGCTTTGAAAACGAAAGACAGACGGATTTCGAGTCGTGAAATAATTATATGATTGCATAATAGTAATTTTAATAATTGTAATATGTAACGTAGAATTCTCTTTGACGATAAGTTTCTACATAGTGGAGAATCGTATCTTTGTTGGTGAAAGTAGCGAAAATGGAACGCCGGGTTGCGCGGTTTGTTTAGAAAACAGAAGACCCACGAATTTGGAGAGGCGAAATAATTATATGGTCATATGACTGTAATTAATCAATTATTTTAATATATAACGTACAATTGCCTTTGACGATAAGGATTTTCCCGGGGGTCAATCGTATAATCATTATTTCTATAAAGAAAGCTTGATAATTATATAATTATAGTTATTTAAATAAGAGACTATAGTAATCTGTCCCAGTAATACTCAACATAAATAATTGTACATTCCACCCCAAATTGTCCACGTTAAGTCTATAATTAAACTACAAATAAATACCGGGTCTGGCAGAGGAGTATGGTGTTTGCGAAAAGTCTGTCAAACAATTATTTCCGAACGAATTAAAAAAAAACAATCAGCTGCGAAAAATCACGTGACTTAAGTGACGTCCATTTTTGTCGAAGCATTCTTATAGACGGCTGACGAAAGTGTCTATACTCCTTTTAAGCATTGCAATCCTTGGAATTTCCTGTGTCATGGATTCCAAAGGGCTTCAAGAGTACGTGGTTTGTCTATGTAAACTCGAATCTTGAATGTTATAACTTAACTCTTTAAATTGTAACCCAAGTTTATATAGACAAACCGCGTATTCTTGAAGCCCTTTATAGATCCATAACATAACACAGAAAATTCAAAGGGTTCCGCGTGCTATGCTTGAAAGGATTATAGTCACTTTCGCTAGTCGTCTACAAACATGCCTCGAAAAAAATTAACGCCACTTAACCCATGTGACTTTGCGCAGCTTTTTCCGATTACTTTTTTGATATGCATTCTTAAATGGTAATGTATCAGCTATGTATCAAAACACTACAAAACAATAAGAAAGTATGTGACAGTGTTTTCAAAAACACCACACTACTCTGTCGGACCCTATATATGTGTTCCCAAAATCTTCCCGGGTATTACAAAAATTCTAACCCATCGTACAGTTTATCCCTTCACGGAATCACTGGTAGAAACAACGTCACGCATGGAACGACGCAACAGTATCCAATAATACTCGAACGATCGCGGACAATTGCAATTTCAAACGTCGTCCCGCGAAAGGACGCGCGGAATTCGAAAATCGCGATAGCAGGATTCCAGTCTCCTTCCTTATTATCCTTCTCGTGGGTCGATGGCGCGAGAACGCCGATTTCCGATGTTCGACGGTACAACGTACCGACGTCGAACGTCGTTGGCAAGGTACATACACGGGGAACACGGGAGACCCGATATGCCGGCGCCGCGTCGTAAACGTGATCGAAGAAAATCCTGCGTGACTAGGCGAGAGGATTTAACGACCTCCGTTTATATCGTGCCCCTCCGTTAAGGTGGGTGGGGCACAATCCAATTTTTTTTCCTCTCGCATCCCCACCCCTCGCCTTTTAACCCACCCAAACCCCGCACCATCGTATTACGATCCACCACTCTTTCATCCCCTACACTCTTACCACCTTGATCCTCCGGTGGAGGCAATTACCTATGCAAAGAGGCGGAAAAAAAACAAGGTAACCGAAAAAAGAATGAAACGGCCGACTAGACGCATCGACTCGCGATTTCTCGCTTCTACCTAAAGCACGCGTCCGTCTGGGCGGACCCGACGGGTTTAAGCTCCCAGTCTCTCTCTTTCTTCTCTGTCTCCCGAGAGCGGGAAGTATAGGAAGAAGATTTAAAAAAAAAAAAGAAATGTCGTGCGCGAGAGTCCCACCATGATAAGTTTTTCCGCTAATGCAAGTAATCTGTGGGTGGTCGCTTCTCCTTCGCAGATTTCCCCTCTCTCCCTCTTTTCCCCCCCCCCCCCTCTCATCCTTCTCTGACTTGGCTGAATTTTAAAAGGGATTTCGTACTAAAGCGAATTTATTCCAGTGGATTCCGCGGTTGACTGGAATTTCGCTTGTTTTCCTTTTTTTACGAGAGGATCCCGCGAGTGGAACTCTGCTTTTCGGCGGTAGGGTATCGGCGCGTGTGGATTTTAATGAGCCTTTGTTCGGGGCGTTAAAGTTAATCGCGAGTTAAATTCTACCGAATCTTTTTTCCTCTCGCGCGCATCTCACAATCTAACGGAGATTTTTCGATCGTTATCACGGGAGAATTAATTCCACTCGTTAACTAACGGGGTATTAATCCGATTATCAATTATTCTTACGTGCGAGTACTTTTTCATCCCGCCTGTAAGTACATGCGCCGGGGGAATTTTATTATTTAAATGCTTCGCGGAAGGATGCATTTTTTTTTTTCCTGAAGCACGATAATATATTGAATTCGTGCCCCAGTTTTCGCTTCGATTAATTATTTGCGTCCGGTTACTCGTAGAAAATAGGACGCGTCGATTTCGTTAAATCCGAGAGGATTAAGGGATTTTATTTGAAAATTTTATGAACGTCCGAGATAAGCTGCTTTCGGTTCCACGTTTTTTCACGGAGGGGTTCGTTTTCTCTTAGGCTATTCGAGACTTAATTCCCCCCCCCCCCCCCCACGATGGTTCTAAAAATTCGAGCTAAACCTTGACGGAAAATATCGCCATCTTTTTTTTTCATTCGCGCAACTTCGTACCATGTTTGTTAGCGCGTCTTCTTTCGAATTCCGAATCCCCCTCGATTTTACGTACAAATTCATTATTTCTTGACCCCGATTTTATATTCAAGCCGATTACTTTTTATCCTCGTTACGTTACGCGCGTCCCTCGCAATTTCTCACAATAACGGGATTTAACGAGATTTTGTGTTAATTTGAATAATTCTGCCGCCATATACGCAGCTTTGCTATATCTCCCTCATTCCAACCGGTTAATGAAACGTTTCTTCGTTTTCAAAAGTTATTTATACAGTTATTAAGTTTTGTACTTCACCTTTTCCTCGTGTTTACGGGTTCGGAATGTAATGGGCAAAGAGTGTTATTAAATCTATTTAAAATAATGAAAAACGCGAGAAACAATTTCTGAGTACACAAGAGAAATTAATTAAAAGAGCACAAGGAATAAAATTCAATGAGCGTAACTCGGTTAGTGAAACTCTTTCATTTTCAAACTACGTTCAATTACTTCGATAAAAAAAACACCTGTATTTTTTTAGAACAATGTTCCGATCGATCAAAAATTTGGTTAGAAAAATCTTATGTAATACGAAGGATAAACGGGACGTTCCTAAGCTTCGATCGGTGTATTTAATTTTTCAACCGGTCGACCCCCGAGCTAGTTCAATTTTATCATACGCGAATGCCATTTTATATAACGTCCACCCCTTAATCTCCCCTTTCTTGGTTAAAGAACGATAAGACACGATATTCCCCCGCCGTCTAACGCGATTATGCCCGTTTACCAACGCGTAATGAAGAAATAATATCGTCATCCTAATAACGTTCAATTACATTGCGCCAATGTTCACGCGTGTTCTCCAACCCTTATCGTACTTTTCATAAAATTCTCATAAAGGAGATATTCATGAGGTTCGTATAAACGGCTTCTCAATTATCTCTCCTTTTAATCTTTTTTACGAGTACATTACGAAGCACCGCCATGGGAGAAGTACGTATCCCTAAAATAATATTCCTGACGCATAAAAACCTGAAAACGCAAAGAACATACCGTGTGGAATATCAATGAAACGTTTAAAATTTTCGTATCCACGTAAAAACCAGATAGCAATGGTAGGTAACGTTATATATATTTTACAAACTTTCGTTCATTTTGAGATTCGGTGTAAATAAATTGCAACGTCTTTCGATTTATTTGAAAGGAAAGACGACTTTTATCGAGCTTTGCTGCATTTGATAGAAATTTTAATGAAAGTGGAAAAAATGAACGATCGGGTCACCGCAATTTGCAATTTCTTATAATTCAATCAAGAATAGCATCTGGGTTCTAAGAATAGGGAAAAACGCCAGGTGATATCGCATACTATTCTTGATTGAATTAATACGGTCGATTCCTAACTTCTTTTATTAATATTTCTTATAATTTATACGTTCTGATCCATCAGTATAAACTCGCGTTTAGGATAAGATACGTTTAAAATATCAGCTCGCACGCATCGTAAAATGAGTCGATTATCGCTAATTACCTAAATACGTAGAATGAAATTAAATCGCGTAATATCAACGCTAGTTACATTTTCTTCGTACAGCGCACAGGGGAAACTCGGGAAAACACACAGAAATTCCGGTTAACTCCGAGATACTAAAACCTCCTTCAACTTTGTAGAATGGAAAATAAATACAAATAAGCTTGGTATTAAACAAAAGAAAAGTCACGTTCTCCCTCTTTAACCCACGCATACCTTAATTTCCAGAATATCCATAAAATAGAATATACAATGATATTTTTTGAAAATCCTCATAATCCGCATGAATTACCCAACTAACTCGCATCGATTACATATCAAAATCAATTTCGGGATTTCCAAGAACACCCTATAAAAAAGAATGTTGCATATTCCATAGATAATCACCGTCGCGAACGAATTCGTACTTCAACCGTGCGACCCTCGAATAAAATAGACGGAGCACCGCCACTCGATGAAACGATCTCATCCCTCCCACCCCTTCTGACCCTCCCTCCCCCCCCCCCCCCCACTGTATACTTCTTCGTTCGGGCGACTTTAATTAATTGCGGTCAGTCAGCGGAAACGACGTCGCCGACCTATCAGCGCCAAATTACTCGACGTTTTGACCTCCACCCCCTTCCATCCTCAACACCACCCCAGCCCCCACCCCCCCCCCTCCCTGAAACCCCTCGGTGGCACGAAATAATTGAAATTTAAGACGTGAAACGAGCTCACCGACAGCGACTCTTCCTCGTCGTTGCTTCGACCCGATTCGATCCAATTAAACATCGCCCCGAGGTTCCCGGGGGATGAATCTCTCGCGAAGGGTGGTTCGATTCCGTTTTCGCGTTTCTTTCGTACTACCCGCCACCCTGTTATTTTCTAACCCCCTCTCTGTCAACCACCCCCCTTCCCCACGGTTCTCTCTATCCATTACTCCCTTTAAGGATCGACGGTCGAGTAACCGTCGGTACCAGTCGAGCAAACACGAGATTGCAACGAAGTACACTTTGAGAGGAGGTGGGAAGGTGGAAAGAGAGAAATTTCAATTTCAACCTCACACCTGGATCAACGTCGCGGAGGGATCTGAGAAGAAGCGCGAGAACGATTGTCCGCGTGCTAATTTGATGGATTTTTGCATCTCGATCGTTTTCCTGGTTCGAGCGTTTCGTCGCGATATTTCTTTCTCGAGACGAGTCGAGAGATGAAGCGTGGTAGAAAGGGGAATTTGAAATATTGGCGGGGGTCGAATTATTGAGTTATTTGAAATTAAAATGGATCGAGATTCCACTGACGAATTTCTTAGTGGCTGTCAATCGGTACTTTATCGAGAATCCTCTGGGTATTTGTTTTATGGCGAATAAACCGCTTTGAGGGAGATTTCAATCGAGAGGGCCATCTAGATCATCGCTCGAAAGGTCTGAAACAACGTGGAGGGATTGTCTGAATTCGTTTGATGGAATCATAATTGTCTGTTATTTTCTTCGAAACGGATGACAAAGGGTCCGGATTCCGAGAAATTGATAGAATACGATGAATCGATGATAATAAACTCGTGATTGTAAGGATAAGCGCCGCGTGTCGTATATCTTCGCTCTCGAGATATTCGTCTACGGTTAAATTGCATTATATTTTTGTAACGTATACAATTTTTTGTCGAGTACGCTTTTCCGATAAATAAATAAATCCTGTATTCCACGGTTCGTTTAACGCTTGAATTCAATTTTACTGAAGCCACGACGAGTGGCGTTTTTCTTCCAATCAGAAACATATTTTCCAACTAAACAACGATCAAATCCAACAAATATTAAAATTCGCAGTTCTAGTCGTTATTATTGTATTTAAAAAGAAAATTCAGACAGAGACTAATTTCGCTCGAAAGATACAAAAAAAATCCAATTGATAATCGTGCTCACCCTTCGTCGTTTTTAATTTTCTCGCAAATCGAGAAAATCCACGGCTCGATTAACGCTTGAATTCAATTTGATTAAAATCAAGACACGTAGCGTGTTTCTTTCCAACTAAAAGAATATTCTCAAATTAAACAACGATTAACTGCAACAAACATTAAAATGAATAATCACCCTTCCTTCGTCGTTCTTCATTTTCCCGCAAAGATCTAATATCCACCTTTCTCTCGAACGAAGAGACGCAAATCTCCGCGACAGAAATCTAGTCGAAGCATTTGAAAGACTCCCCGAACGGAATTATCCAAAGATTTCGAAATATATTTATATTCGTCCCTGGTACTCGTATCTCCTTTTAACATCTCTTTTCCTCTTATTTCCCCAAAAGCAAGAATATCCAATATACGCGGATCGCTGGGTGGGGGAGATTCGAAGATCGGCTATTTAGGATTACCGTTTGCAGTGTACCGGGTGAATCCGTTCGATCGAAAGTTGGAGAAAAACATCGATCTCGCGTACCGTTCCCACCGGTCCTTTAATCTTAACTTCGTTCCGGGATAAAACATTCTGACTATGGCACGACCAACGAGCGAACACGGATTACAATGGCGCGAGCTTACGTTACCCTTGTGTACCGTATAAAAGTAAAGCGAACCTTAAGATTCCCGCGTTTTCTTTCGAGGGACTTTAACGGTTATGACACAAACTTTTCGTATAAATAGATACGCGAGGATTATTTTTTTCTTATATCCGAATATGGCGGGAAAGCGTGTGCGAAATAAATGGGTATGCATTGAATTTGGCTTTAAACACATTTCTTGATTTGCGTTATTTACGTTCATGGAATAAAATGATGTACATATAATTATAAAATATCTGTATGGTAACGCGATCGTTCATTTTTTTCGATTTCATTAATATTTACGTCAAACTTTTTAACGCACGATGAAACTCTTTTCCTTAACAATAAATGAGCCTTAGCACAAACCTACCAAAAGCCGTTCAAAATGACCCGTAATGTTATTTCTGTTATATTTATCTCGTATTTATGATACATATAAAAATAAAAATATATGATTCCTTATTTTATTATTAATTTAAACTTATGTTGTGCATTATCGCGCACAATAAACTGACAATTCCCGCCGAAAACCAACATTTATTTAGTAACCGGTTATTTGACCGGTAGGCTTAGTGTTAAAGAAATCGAAAGAAATTGTAATTCGCCCACGCCAAATCGTCGTAAATTCGATCATTTTTCGTGTACGCTAATTCTCTTTAAATAACACGAGTGAAACAAGAAAACTTCAAAGAGAGCAAATTGCTCGAATTATTGAGGTGGATGACTGTTAAAACGAAATTGCTCCGCCACGCGAAACGAAATTGCGAAAAGCGTATAATTCGAAAGGGAAGAATCGCGCCGGTAATTCGAAGTAAATCGTTAGATGCCGTTCTTCCGTTTCTAATCAAGGAATTACGTTTTCCCTGACGATCCCATTCCTACGGGATCGATACCGGCGAGCCGTTCCAAACATAGGTACCATCGATCTGATTCCTTCTCATCTCTGTCCGTACACTAGCTACTATCTTGAGGTTAACATCCGATCCTTAAAGGAACGAACAAGGAAACGTGAGCTACATAAACGTCACCTCCATTAATCTTCCACACCATCAAATTAAATTAAACCTTCAGGGTTCCAGCTGTCTCGGTCCCGACGGGATTGCGATTAGGATCGTTTGAAACCGCTCCTCATCGCGGAATATGCTCGAATTATTCAACGAACGAGGTAGATTTGGATAACCAGAAATAGAATTCATAAGACACTGCAGTTCATATTTGAACGACGCGCCTCGAGTGTGATTATTCGACGAATCAGATTTATAAAGAGCGTCGATTACAACGGACGGACAACGACGATTAACACTATAACTACCAGAACAGTTCATTTCGACTGGTTTGAGATTTTTGTTTAAGGCTACTCAAATTTACCATTTCGAGGTATACGAACGAAAATTTATTTTTCAAGTAGTGCGAATATGTGTAATTTTAAGCATATACTTTTTAACCATAATATAATTGGTAAAATTGGTACAAAATTGTAGAAACAGGTATACATTAATCGTCGGTAGTTCTAGTGTCAATTACACCGGACAACGTAAATTTAGCAACCTAACTTTTAGCGTCCACATCCAAAAATTACCCCTGTTTTTGTCTATAACGATATCTTTTTAAACTAAAGGATACCCTCCTCTCTGTGTCTCAAAAATCACAGAAAATGTGTATACAAAGAGGGGGTGGGAGTTCAACATCTAACTACGGTTCCTTAAAGTGTACACTTGACCCTTCAAAATGAAACGAAAATGGTTTAGATACGATCATTTTTCGCGGAGTTGAAGTGGGTCGAATTTCATTCACCTAGCGGAGAATAGTCACATTAAGAAAAGCCGTAGAGAAAAAACTTGACGTGATAAAAGAAAACTAAAAACTGTTTTAAAGTCATCATGCCTATTTAACTTTAAAACTGCTGAAAAATCAAACTCAACAGAAATTTGGGTAAAAATTGTCCCCCAATGTTATTCGTTTAGTCGGTCATAGTTTAACCTTTATTGCTGCGCGTGCGGTGGTGGCTTATTATTCGCATCGCGGAAGAACCTTGTGTCGAAATAAATTCATAAAACGATATAAATAGTTAAATACCTTTTCAGAAATTCGATGTAAAGAGATTTCAGAAATTGAAAAAATTGTTTGTGGTATGCGGCTTTGCTCGAAAATGTAATGACAGGCTTTAGGTAAGACTGTTTATAACAGAATAAAATATTTTCTTACGTTTCATAAAATATTCGTCTGTGACCAAACGAGACACACACGCACAAGATTCAAGCGCAATCGCGCAATTTTCTCCAGGTGTACTTTGGCTGATTCTACTGCCGGTGGCACACTTTTCATTCAAAAAAACTTCAATAAAACGGCAACAAAAACTCGTATTGCAACTTCTCGCGGGTCATTTTAAAGGGGAGACTTCAATCTTCAAATGTGCGGTGAATTCAGTCTTGATAAATATTTGTGTATCTCCGTAGAGACAATTGAGTTTGTAAGAATTTTCGGTATAAATAATATGCTTACTTTCTCACATTTGTAAGGAAAAATGACTCGCGGTATACGAAAGTAGAAACTTTGCGCTTTAAAATGAGCCTAAAGAAAATGCTCCAATCTTAACCAGTAGTGTACGTCAACTTGGCTCGGTATTATTCACTTTTCGATCGGCACTAAAACAGTTAGAACGCATAATTGTAATTTAAACCTTCGATTTTGTCTCAAAGCGGTAACTCAATTTCACCAAAATACACTCAAATCCCATACTAATTTATACGACGCTTATGAAAGAGAAACCGTCGAATAAAATAGACATTAAATTGTTTATTCGACGCTCGTATCTCTCTCATCACAGAAAACTCGCGACACTGGCGTTTTTAATTATTTCGCGAACAACTTTCTGGTAACAAGGGAAACGCCAACCCCGAAACTCGATGCTATTTCCTGGCGTACCAAAAATATCGCGCGTGTCTCTTAATTTGCGGGACCGGAGAAGAAAAATGCCACGCGTGCACGCGAGTACTGACGGCTGACAATGGAATAATAAAGGATGATAGATACCGTCGAAGTATCGTGCCGCGTTCGCGGTTTCAAACGGGTCCAATTAAGCCGCTCTCACCTGTGTTTGGAGAGGTCAGGAAACAAGCGGGGATGCGCACGGAAACTGAATATCATAACGCGTCCTTGTATCGCGCAAACGTTTCATCGTGTTCCTCGAAATATCCGTTGACCCGATCGCTCGATACTCACTCGATTATGATTCTAAACGCGGAGTGGCCGTTACGTTTTGTTATATCCTATTTCGATACGTACCGAGTGGTTTGTCCGTCGAACAAACGAGGACAATGTTTTTATAGCATTTTTCGCGATCGTTATTTTTACATCGTTAAAGCTTGATCAATTTACAATACTTCTTGATAGAATTATTTCAATGCCAGTGGTTCACGCCCAAGTTCTGTTTTCAGTATCTTTTTGGGCTCGAGTATTTTTATCATCCTATTTAGTAATAAAGTGTCGGGTTGATGCTTAAATTTGTTCGTAGCTTTACAACTTAAAAATGAGCACTGAAATAAAAGATGTTGAGATTACATAATACATTGGTTGAAAGGAAATTTAGTACTCTACAAGAGATAGCCTGTTTGGTTTTTAATTCGATTTAATTATTGTGAACTTTCAGGTCACTACAGTGAAAAATCAAGTAGACAAAAACGACAATTTTCGGCACTATCTTCTTTTCCGATTTATCTTTTTTTTACGTTGAACTTTCCCCATGGATTCCAGGTATCGAACTATCGTTTAAAGGTCACATTCCATCTCCTGAGCCAATTCTCTGGTCGATTGAATCGTTGAAAAGGAAAGAAAAAAATAATCGTTGTTGCATAAACAGTTTTCAAACATTTGAAAAAATTTTATTTGTCAACAAAAATGAGCAACAAATTAATCGATAATGTATTCTTCCTTGTTGTTTACGACTTTCTCCCAGCGTTCAATAAGTTTTCCGATGCCTCGACGGTAAAAGTCGCCTGGCCTTGACTCAAAGAAATTACCCAGTCAAGTCCGCAATTCACGTCATATCACTGTAACGACCAAAAAGTCTACAAAAATAATATGTAATAAAAAAACCAAACGCGCTATCTTGTAGGCCACAAAATTTATTTTCAATCAACGTATTAAGTAACGCAAACTCGTCACGTTCACCTCATCAACAGGTCTCGTTTCTCAATTGTTAAATAAACCTACTGTTTTCATAATATTGTTAATCATCAATTATCCCAGCAAACCAGATTGCCCAACGCTTAAAACCTGTGATTTTGTCATTCGCTTTGTTCATGATACATGTAGTTCTCTCTTATATTAGATTATATTACTAATATTATCACCGCAATTAAATTCAGGCTTCTCTTGACCATGGATAATGCTACTCGAGTCACAGGGTAAAAATGTTTATAAAACATATTTTGACGATCTTTCATTTCAGAGCCCATTTTCAAGTTTTAAAAATACCAACGAACTTATGCATTAACCCAATATATAACGTACGATCGATTTTCATTCTAGTTGACGTACTCATCTTCAGTTCTCGAAAATCCTGGGTTTTTCGCGACACGCGTCTTCTCGAAATATACGGTGCACGCCATCCGATGAAGCATTCCCGAGCATTTCCCGGTAGTAATTAAAATGCAAAAATGCGAGGAACACGATTTACCAGCGATAATTACGGCAAAAAAAGGGACGAGTTTTTTTTTTCATCGCAGCCTCGACGACGGCAGATCGATACACGACGAAAACGACGAAGAAAAAGAGAATCGAATTAGAAATACGGAGGGGGGAGAGAAAAGTCACCGGGGTGTACTTCCGACAAGTGGGACGTAATAAAATTACCGCCGAGCGAAATCGGATTTCGAAGAATCAAGTTTGCGGCTGAACAAAATGGCCAAAACTACGGCTCGACGATCATCGCCGATGCATAAATTTCTGTTATGCTCGGCGAATTCAATTCGGGCGTTGTATCGATTCTAACATGGCAGCAGATTAAACTTCGATCCGATAAAATAGTAGGATACACGGCCGTGTATCCTACTAGACGAACCGCTTCTTTTTTTTATTAATTATTGGGGATACGCGTATCATAATACGCCGCCGCTGTATCGCGCTTCGAGACATCATAATTTACCCCGTAAAGCGGGTAACAGTCGTTTCTGCCCGGTCGTTAATCCGTTATGTCACTGCCATAAAACTCATCGTAATTAATAAGCTATCCGCACGACCCTCGAAACGTCCTTCGTAAAAGAGCGTTATGGAAACCGCGATAGGAACGAACGCCATAATCGTTATTAAGCCATCTTCACGGATATTAAGAGTAGGGGAAAATAATTTTGACAAGAATATTTCTGGTTTAAATTGGTAAAATAAAAAACTTTAAGGTGGAAAACGTAAGAGGTACATACAATATTTCTCTTTATATTCAAATTATGTTCGCATTTTTTAATTACCGTATTGGGCCGGATTTAGTGCTATGTTTTTTCTCCTGTGTGTGCGGATGTACGTATGTACCTTTGAAAGCCACATTCGTAGTATAATCAGAAACGCTGTTTCCACAAAAATTAGTATTTTTATTCTTAAATATATATTTAATAAAAGTATTCATATTTAATACAAATATTATGACTAAATTATTCAGTTACGGTGCAATAACAAAACCACGCGGCTGACGCGGGGTTAAAGACATCTGTAAGTGTGTCTCATACGCGTTTCGCATGCATGGAACAGTGTAGTGTGCGCGCCAGCGCTCTGATGCAAGTGTGAAAGAGTGAAAGAATGCAGACATGAACGTATGGATTATGTGTGAAGTCCGGCCGTCGTCAAGACGACGGAAATTAATAGGCGAAAAGAATCTGCATGCGAGCGATGCGTGATCGTAGATTTGTTAACAGTTGTTTACGAGATTCACTCGGAGTCAGACGTACAGAATCAAAAGTTAAAAGTGGTGCTTTTATTATAAATTAAGTCGCGTATAGGGACTTGCTGCCAACCTTAAATAAAATTTATACCTTCTTATTACTACGTAAATTGAACCCGGAATATTATGATTCGTACATGCATTTCGACATTTCTATTTTTAAACGCGACATATTACTAAGTGAGGTTAGTAACCGGCCGTATTAATTCAATAATAATTAATATGTAATCATTTGGCGTTATTATCTGGTCATGATAAACGATAATTTTATTATTATCGTATTATACAAGATAATAAAAGATAATTATATTATTATCTTTTATGACGCCCAGATAACAACGCTCAATGATTATATTGTTCGAACTATATTCGAGTCAATACCGTAATTTTTCTATAATTTGTCAGTTCGACTCTCAAGTCATCGTTCCACACTTCGAACTTCTCTTTTCGTCCTCGCGCATTTCTTGGCACCTCGTTCGGTTGCACACCGCGGTAATGTTAAACAACGCGCACCGAAAAATCTCAGTGGGGCGCAGTTTTTGTTCCGGGGCTAAGTACAAAGCTATTTTAAGAAGTCTTTGTTCGCACTTCATAATTTTCTTGCTTCCGCCCGCTTTGCGCCGTCGTCGAGTCAAGAGTTTCAAAAAGAGAATAGTATTCTTGTACTTATTGCTCGTGTTTCTTTACTTTCCAAACTCTTCATTTCCGCGTGGTGTCACCTTGTACCGGATTAATACCAAACAAGAACGCCCAGATTCATTAAATTATTGCGATTCGTGTCGCTCTCACAGAATAATTAAATTGTTAAATACGTATATCGATATATAACAAATTTTTACTTTAACGAAACAGAGTGTCAACCTTTTATCCCTTGCAAATCTTAAATAGTATCGAAAATGCCGTGGCTTTTTCTTGTCACGTAAAGATTGATGTAAGTTGAGCTTTGCAACATTTTTACTCGAGCTTTCTTCCGCGGCAACTCGCTTCGCAATGGCATACCTAAAATTACTTTAACAAAAAAGCATCTGTCTACCTGTCCCCCACATTTATCCACCTCGTTCTTAATTTTTCGCTAAAATCAAAAGCCATGGCTTTTTCGCGTTCCGCCGTTTCCCTCTCTTTTTGTACTCTATCCCGCAGGAGAAATTTTTCCAGCAAATATGCTTAAAGTAAGTCACATCCGTTTAGTTTCTTTAAGACGAAATATGCAATTTCTCCCGAGACTTTCCCTTTAAGCGTCTTACCTCTTTACTTCCCTCCGATGCCATTCGCGTTGCGTTAGCGTTTACAAAATTTATTTAAAAAATGAATCCTTCGATCCTCTTTCCATCCTCATTTCTTTTTTATCGCGTCATTTCGTTTTGTTTTCGCGCACATTTGTTATGCCTAGCATTTATTAAAAGCTAGAATGGTAAAATAAGCGGTTGAAATTTCTTGGAATTCTTTTCCGTATTATTCCATTTTAAATGTTTCTTGCGTTTATATCGTTCCTTCGAACTCAGTTCTATGTTTTAATAATCGTAGAAATATACGTCAAAAATATTTTAGCGTCTGTCTCGTTCAAACGAGTCGTTAACTTCCTGGAAAACTTCATAAAATCCTCTTACCTATCTCAAGAGATGTCAATATACGATTCGTTTTCTTTCGAACTTCTAATCGTTTACTAGTTATCAAATATCATTTCGACACCTGCTGCGCGCAAATAAAAATATTCTTTTTAACTTGTCGCTGTACTCGTAGCCCTTTAACAACACAATTTTATCACAACGCAACGCAGTAGTGCTACGATTGGACCACTTAAATTGAACACAAATGTTGTCACATTTTCATTTTATTTTCTCTATCCCACTTCGAATAAAAACATATTCAACGAAAATTTTGGCCCGGGAACAAGTTCTGTGACACACTCGATGAAATCGTACTTCCTTCTCGCGTATCCAATTCTTTTTTTCAATTTCCTAGCAGCGAGAGTGTCTTACCTAAATATTATACGAAATTCACGCACTCCCTCCTGCAATCTTAATTAACGCGTCAAACGAGCCCCCTTAGCGAATTTCTCAAACGTCGAATGAGGGCTGGTGGCGTTCCTCCCGGGAGTCACTGTCCCACATCCGCGATCCCGAGGGACAGTTACCCCACCCGCATTACCATTAATCCCTCTAACAAAATAAATAAAAGAAACGAGTGACGTTCCTCCTCGTTTCTGGGTACGACGACACCACGTGCCGACTTTCTCTTCAAGAATTCTACCTTCGACGTTACGCCCGGCCCTCCACCCCCCCCCCCCTTCTTCGTTCAGTCACCCTTTCCATCGTCGAAGCGCGCGAATTATTTCACGAGGAAAAAGAGAGAGAGAGGGGGGGGGAAAGAGCGTGTACCGTCGGCGCGCGTGCGCTCGCGGATTCTCGCGCAACTCGAAAATGAATGGCACTTCAATCCGCGGGTGAGGACGAGGTGGGGTCAGGGATGGAAAAAAAATTCTCCGGTGCCTGCGCCACGGTCCATTGTAAAATGATACAAAGGAGAGGGACAAAGCGAGAGAGAGAGAGAGAGGGAGAGAGAGGGCGTTGGAGGGGGAGAGAGAGAGAAAGAGGGAGCGAAATAGAGGCGGCGCAGGAGTGTCGGCGATAACAGAGATGGAACGGTACAGAGAGACAAAGACGTAAAAGAGGAAGAAAGAGAGTTTGGAAAAGTAGGAGGACAGCGAGAGGGAGAGAGAGAGAGAGAGAGAGGGAGAAGAAACATAAGTGTCGCGTGTCTGTTCAAACAACACACTTGCCTCCCTCCCTCCCACCCTTTTCCGCTTTCCTCTTCGTCTCTGTCTTTTCGTCCTCTTCGCGTTGGCGCGCGAGTGCGGGGGACACCAAAGTCGAAGAGCTCTCCAGCTTCATTGCATAATACATACAAACGCGCACACGCGGGAACACGCCGAGTTACCCAAGCGTATGCACCGCTCACCCGATCCGTACTTTGACATGTCGAGAAGGGATCGTCTATTCCGCGTTGGCACTGTGGCATCGTTGTTTGGGAACGGAGAACTTCGTTTCCTAGACGAGAACCGATGATACCTTGAAAACGTAGGAAAATACCTGAGCGATTGGCGACTTTGGCGAAAATCAATTAAGTCGAATAGGAAGAGAGCTCCGATTCACGCGAGAGGGAACGTTCGTTAATCTTATCGATTTAGTTTAAGTTCTACCGAAAATTAAATATCGGGGAATCGATTGTCGTAATTCGTTTGTCCCAAATTCTTGTTTTAATCCCATTTTCGTGAGTTATAAGTTCCAGATGATTTCGTGCCGCTGAGAATCTTCTTCCAAAATTTTTGGTAAAAACCGAAGTTATTCGTCGAACAATTGTTGTCAAAGGGCAAAGTCTTGTGCCGGGCCAAGTACGCGAGAACTGGACCTTGTATCTTTTCCGGAAAGAGCGAACGGGTGTCTTCCAGGTGGTCAAACCACATTAAAATATAAATTTGTTTTTAAAGTTTAAATATTAACGCGTTAATTGGCGTAATATGATAACTTAATGACACAGGGCAACACATATTTGGATGACTTACAATTAAATCTGACACTCGTTCTTGACTAACTTGTGGCATCTAAATCCAAAAATGACCTCAATTTTGTCTATTACGTCAACTCTCTAAGCTACCCTCTTTTTGTCTCAAAATTCATACCAAATGTGCATATAAAGGTGGGAGGGGCTAAATTCAAAATCTAAAGAAGGTTCCTTAAAATACAGACTTCGTCCTTTAAAATGAAAAAAAGCTCTTTCAGATACGACAATTTTTCGCGGAGTCAACACGCCTTTTTAACTTAAAAAACAGACTGAAAATCAAAGTTAACAGAAATTTTATTCAAAATTCTTCCCCTGTGTAATTCACTGGCCGCAAAGTAAAAATTTAAAAAATAACGAACGAGGAAAGGCTTCGCGCTCGGTTAGACAGCTCTGCCACGGAGAAAAGAGAAACACGGGATCCTTCGTTATCGAGTCAGGCAGCATTTTATCATTCAAATCTATTAATATTTGTTGGAATTATCAAAACAAATTATTTAAAAATCTTTTCAAGTATCATGAAATTAATCGAAGTCTCTTCCTTCCTCGACTCATTACGAGTGCGTACGTTTTGCTATAATTTGTCGAGAACGATGACAAACGACGGATTAAAGCGACCAAAGAACTCTCTCTACGAAAAAATCATTCTTAAAGGGTCGTCGCACGAATCGTGTCACTGGCTGTCCCAAGGGCTGACCCGTTAGACGCATTTTACGCTCGAAATTTTCGGGTCACGAGTCTTCCTTGCCTCCAGAATCAACTGAGTAAAAAGCGGCAGGAATTCCGTTCGAACTTGAGGAAAAATTTCCAGAGAACGTTCCTAGTTGCGCGGGGAACTTACGCGAAAGTTATGCGATAGAGTCTTTTTGGAAATGAAGCGAACGTAAAGAAACTTTTCCCTCCGGAAGCTATCGCGGTGAATCCATTATAATAACAACGCGGTTGTAATCGCTGTTTCAAGAAATATATGCGTCAGATTAATTACAAATACTCAGTGTTCCACGCTCATTGGTTTAACCAATTTATTGCGTTTTGCTTTTATTTCCCAAATCATTAGGTCTGATCAATCACCGACCTATTCTCCTTAGAACTCCACGATCTTTTTCGAACACCGTAGCAACTTAACCGTTTTAGTTCCGACAAAAAAAGTTGCAAATACGCGAAAAATACGGATCCATATTGACGTATGCTATTGAACAGAATTAAAGATCTTTAAAATTCTGTAACTTTATGACAAACAGTTTTAGAGCATTTTGTCCAAGCTCGATTTAAAGCGTAAAGCTTCTACTTCCGCCTACCCCGAGCCATTTTTCCTTAGAAATTTTCAATTTATTTTGAGACAGAGTTCCCTCGCAACGCGATCGCATGCGGGACGATGTGTATATAGTCGTTGGCACTTTTAGCGAGTGTTGCTAACAACGATATATTGTTGTTGCATGACGCTATAAGGGTCAAAGGTAGGGGGTGTCCGGGACACTTGAACAGGTAGGAGACATGAGCCACCGCTCATATCTTTTTCAAAATTCGCGCTACTGAGACGACAGTTGAATCATAACGTGCATTACTGCGTCATACACTTATCTATGGGGCAACACTGCTTTTCAAAATTACGTTTGGTTGTCATCAACGATAACATGTTTTAATGTTATCACGGTAAAAAAAAAATAGTTATTTTTATTTGCTCGACGTTTATTCATATTCTAAATGTTCCTAAAACAAAAATTTCTGAGGCTTTATAAATAAAATATTAAAATTGTCATTTCTATTACTTATATTCACAACTTTCTCTGATACATTCATATCTCCCGGTTCCTCGGTTCAAGTCACCCACCCAGAATGGAGATTTGAGCCACTTTCCAACTTTTCAAAAAAATCGACGTATTACTTTTCGTTATTAAATTTATTTTTTGTTACTATGTAACCATGCTTTGTTTAGACATCAATTCCATTTCTCTATATCCATTACGAAAGAAATGATATTCAGTTTTACAAGAAGTGGTTCAATTCTCCCGGAATCCCCTTACTCATCGTTCCACCGTTCTTAGTTTAACAAGTATATCGGGTTTTCCTGTGACTTTCAAAACCGCTGAGGCCGACCCATCACCCACATATTCTCCTTCCAATTCCACGATCTTTTTCTAACTTCCTAGCAACTTAAAAGTCAAGGAACCGCCGAATAGTCCCCGCGAGGATCTTTTTTATCCACGAAATCACCGTTGGAAACAACGTTGCACGTGAAACGGCGCATCACGCTTGTTACGTCCAACTATAAAGAGAGAGAGAGAGACTAAACTTTCCGGGTGGCAAACATTTTCATAAAACACTCGACATCTTCCGCGGGGAAAAAAAAAGATGGAAGAACCTCGCGAACGGCGCGCTGCTCTACTTGTAACTGGGTGGGAGCATTAGCGCAGGGCCGCGATACGTGGCGGCGACAATAAGAGGGAGAAAGGAAAGTGGAAGGACGAGAAATCACAGGAGTGGCGTAAAAATGCACCGCTGGACGATTTTACGCTTCGAATGGAGACACCAAATCCCTCTGCAGCTAGTCTTCGTGCAACGGCAGTGCCGTAACACGACCGAGCCGGCACCCCCGATCTCTTTGTTCGTCACTCTTTTTATCTTTACGCTGTTTTTTTTTTTCTTGACGTCGCGTCGGGCCGGTCCATCGGGAAAATTCTCTGCCGCGGTGTTTTCTTTTTTATTTTTTGGTGTCAATTTTTCGATACGCCTGTCCGTACAAGCTTCGGGCACTTTGGTTCAGAGGGCCGTCGTGTTGTCTGATATGTATATCGTGGTTTGATAACGAGAATTCCAAGTCTATCTTTCGTCAAAATTTGTTTACTTTCGTCTATATGAAAGTTTTTAAAGTAGTCGAAATTTGTTAACGTGGATGCGATTCGAATTCTCAATTAACTTACGAATTATATTAACCTATCTTTTATCAGAATTCACTTTCGTCTGTACAGAAGTTTCTAGAAGATCCTAAAACCGAGAAAGTAGTCGATATTGGTTAATCTCAATGCGGTTCGAATTCTCGGTTAATCTACGAATTAGGACAGTACGAATTAGGTTAATCGAGAATGCGAACCATCTCGATGTTACCGTATATCAACTATCGACGTCCCCGGTCCGAGTACTTTCCAGAAATTTCCGTACAGACGAAAGTAAATTCTGACAAAAAGTACGCACGGAATTCTCGTTATCGGATCACGATTATCAAATAACACGATACTCCCGTGAACAAACGTACCCCAACGATATACGACCAAACGTATCGAGAAATCGAAAGATTCCAAAATCGATCAAGTAGTCGATATCCTTTAATGTCAATGCTCTTGGAATTCTCGATTACCCTAATACCAATTATCCCACGCCGAACGATATCAAATTTATATTAACCTTACACCCACCCACAGAAGAATTCCCTTTACAAATTGCGTCGCGCGATAGAAATTGATTTTAATAAACCGAGAGAATAAATTCCGAGCCCTTCGCTCTTCCAATGAACCGCAATACCCCTACGATTCTACCGGGCCATAAAACGGTAGCACGAAACGAACTGCCTCGCCGTGGAAACATTATTATCCCGCACCCTCGTTTCTCTCTTTAAATCGCTCGATGCCGCCGCGATACGTTACCGAGATCCATGGTACGAGCGTGTACCACCGGACTCGTTTCTTCTCCCTACCGTGGGGGATCAGTTGCCGTCGCTGTGGTCACCCTTATCCCTTCCCAGGATAATCGTCCTGCGATCTTTGCTCATCCGTCTTCCTCCGCTTTTTTTCCATCCCGCTTTTCTCGTTTCCTCTCCACCGTTCAACCTGCCGTCCACGGAATCGCGTTACTGTACTTTTCGTTGGACTCTGCGGATTACCATTGCCCCGGCCACGGTGGGAAGGAGGGGTGAAGATGGACGCCGATGGGTAATGGGATATTTTTAAGAGGAACTCTTGATGCGTTTCGTAATCGGATCTGTTTCTCAGAATCGAAGAGTCGTGGTGGTATTGTATCGATAGCGGTATACGTATCATTGTTTTGCGTTACATTTCTTGAATAACATTAATAAATTACACTGGTAAAGAAAATATCACTTGTTCCGTGTGTCTTTTATAATATAGGGTCATTCGTATGGTATTTTCCCCGCTGATTCTGAATCTGTTTTCCAAATTTGTGTGTCAGGTATAGTTTTTGTGAGTAACACGCGTTTAAATTTTCGAAAAACGCATCTTCTTTTTTTTCTACGCGCGTTGGTCGAGAAAGATAGGTTGGTCAGGAATTCCGCAGAAAGAGAGAAAGGGACTCGTAATTCTCTTGTCCCCATGACTAACACGTGATCAGAGGTACCTAAGAAGAATCTTGATGTTCTATTCCATAATATTTACTTAGATGAGGCAAGTTTTCATGGTCATAATATCCATTATTGGGCTAAAAATGTTGATTTTTCAAATATAGAGTATTAAAGCTAGTTAGACTAACCCGTAACAATGGAAAATGCAATTGCGGAAAACTGGTACTTGATGAACAATTTTTGACGACGAATTTAGAATCAGCATTGAAAAATACATCAGAAACAGTACTTAAGGTGTTCAAGAAATAAAAACTTTACCAGTGTTATCGATCGAACGATAGTCGAATCACTTTCGTATCGTTTTACAGATAATTTCCATCGATTAACGTCGTGAAGAATTGTAACGTCGGTAATAGCTTGATTTCGATAACCGTGGCACAGAATAATATGAAAAGTGAGTAGGTTAACAATTCTTAAAACGAGCAGGTACTGAATCAGTGCATCGATGGTACTATGTTAAACTACATATATCTCAACTCCAAAGATGCCGTTTCGCGTAATACCGCGTCAGTTAAATTTCATCGCTCGTAACGATATCCATTTGTTCGATGTCTATTAAAAATGAATTCCGTGACGTCCGCAAACTTAATTCCAATCACCATAAATTAATCTGGAAGTAGTTCCCGCAACACCGTTATAATATCATTGCGAAGTTTCACTCGACACCTTGGCTTTAAATGCATTCAATACTCGGTTAACACTTTGGGGTTAACACGGTGAGTTAGAAACTGACCACTTTTTACTTATCTTTTTATGCACGGTGGGATGTATCTTAACCCACCTCAAAAAGTTGAGATTATTCATAGTCATACAGTCTAATATAGCGGTTCTCAATCTTTTTAGGACCGCGACACAAATTCTCCCCCAAAATCTATCCCGACCCACATGATTTTACATGTACAAGACAAAAAAGTAGTTCTGAAAAGAACGAGGATATTTATTCATTACTAAAATAATAATGGGAATCGTATGATGACTTCCGGGTAATTTCCGGGATTTTAAATACTTTATACTTTATAGCTTAGGTTTATACAGTTTAAAAAACATAAATTTCTTAGAACCTATATAATTAAAAAACTTTTCGCGACCCACCAAAAATTGACTTGGGACCCACCAGTGGGTCACGACCCACACTTTGAGAAACGCTGATCCAATATTTTATTTGAAGTTATTCCTTCAGTCATTTCTAAATCCGTGCAACTTGGCTTTTTATTTCCTTCAAAGCCTCAAAGAGGTAATCAAACTTTCGTGTACGCCACGCTACGATTCATTCCTCTACACCTTTTCCTTCGCGGACCAACGTAAACAAACGTACGTCCATTTCATGCGCGCCTCTATACTCGTCTTCCAACGGATTTCTATCAATATTAATACCCGCCATCGACGACCGTCATTCCCGGCGGATAACGTTTCCATTCGTCGCTATCATTTTTACATCTGGAGGCACGCAATTAGCTTGATGCACGTCCCACGGGAATTATCGTGTCGCGCGTTCCAATCAGACTGATCGGGAATCCCACGGGATCTACGGTGAGTCTTCTTCGTCCGTTCTGCGTCTGACCAAACTGGTTTTATCCACGGATCGACGGATCCTCATTACGAACGCGTGCTGATTAAAATCCCGCGTATCTATCGAATGTCCGAGAAGCGCGTGTCGCTCATCGCTTCGATTCTATTCGCGTTCCGCGAGAGTGGAAAGCGTCAGGACCATCGAGCCATCGTGTAATGGACACGGACGTGGAATAATGACACTCGTGATTGCGAGAGGATGCTAGCAGCCGAGTAATGAAGGAAGTACCGCGATAGAAAACCGATCGATCGAATGGTTATTAACCGTATATACGAATCTCTTTAACGAGCTTTAAATGATTCCCGAGTTCCTGTCGAGGTAATAACAAACGATCGTGATTCGGATAGTTACCGCGGAATAATACGAGACTCAGGAATCTCGTAATTAGGTATTTTGTTGATACACGCTTCACGAGACGACTCCGTACCGATACGCCTTTTACATTGTACTTTTCGAATGAAATTGATAAACGCAGCTAGGTTGAATTATTAAAGCGGATATACGATTCATTCGAGTACTCCGAATAGATTCTATCCCTTCGAGCGAACATTACCCCCCCCCCCCCCCCCCCAATGCCGTAACGTTAAGTTTCATCATCGTTGGTATTATAAATTCGCGTTACGGAGAGACGTAAAAAATAATCGCAGCGAGAAACATCTCCTCTGGCGCGCGTAAGTACCGAATAATGGCACCGTAAACGAAAAAATTAGGTTCTTCCCGTTGGGTATTCCCATTTTCGCATTAGCGTTTACTCGAAACAGATTTCCCTTGTCATCGCCGAGGGGCGCCCCCACGGTAATCCTTTCAATGCGCCAGTCGAGATAAAATGTATTTCGTCGTCCGCGATCGCTACGAGAACCCCCTCCTCCCTCGTTTATTTTATAAGTACACCCGTCACTGGTACGTCATTTTCAATATTCGCATACCGCGCGTAACGTGGCGTATTATGTAATTCGGTGCTGGCAAGCGGGTCACGCGAGTCACCGTTGCGCGAGTATCTGGTCGCCGTAACCAAACACACCACGCTAATTACAAGGCAAACCCATGAGTAATCAAACGGGTAACGTACACATCGATCAGCGATGTATTAACAAACACTTAAGATTGCCTCCGGTTATTGTGCGCGCGCGATGAGGCAGAAACCGTTCGATCATTTATTAACCGTCGATCAACCGAAGGGGTACGGTTTGAATAACTATGTTGCTTTCTCTCGAGGTGAGTTTTTACTTGAATCGGTGAGAAGAAGGACAGTGGTAGATCGAAAATCTCAATTTGAGATAATCATGTTTAGGGTTTCATGAATTTGTAGGCTACAACGTATTAACTTTAAAACATGCCTTAAAAATAGTGGTTCCGAACCAGTGGCACGCGTATCCCTAGAGCAGTGGTTCCCAACCTCTTTTCTCTCTCGTATCCCTTCAGTAGACTTTTCATTGTTAAGTACCCCCTTCCCCCCCCCTCCCCCTCCCGGCTATCATACACATATAGTCGGCAGATCAAAAGAAGGCACCTGAGAATAACGCGGTCAGATTGGTTGTCGCGTTTAGGCCCTTCCCACTCCAATACAATCATAGAGACGGGGCATACGCATTTTCGCCATTAGCTGAATTGCCACGCACACTAATGAACTCGGGTAGAAACGGCCGCCAAAGAAAACAAACGAAACGGCTAGGAACTGAGTGGGCCATAGTGACAGTCCAGTGGCGTAGAAAAATAATACTTCTTACTTCTTATCCTGTAAACATCCCCAACTAGGGTTTACCTCCTGTCCCCTGCGCAAATAGCACTCCTACTACTATGTCAAACGACGGGCCAGAAGAACGCCGGAAGTGGGAATAGGCGAACCGAATCTTACCTTCGGACCGCTTCGGGTGGCTTCTTTTGATCTGCGGACTATACCTTCTGCGCTGCGTACTATAATTTCAAAATATTCTTTTCCGTCATTACCGATATTTTTCCGCGTACCCCCAACAGGCCCCTACCGTCCCCTTAGGAGTACGCATACTACAGGTTGGGAACCACTGCCCTAGGGGTACGCAACGGGCGTATTGGGGATACACGAAAAAATATCGGTAATGACGGGAATCGATATTTTGAAATTGTAGTACGCAGTACAGCAGGTACGTGTATGGTGAGCTGCGGGGGAGAGAAGGGGGTATTCCTCAATGAAAAGCCTACTCAACGGGTACGGAAGATAATAAAGGTTGGGAACCACTGCCTTAAACCAATGAAGATAGTTTGGTATAGTACTGTTCATACACTCAATATGTAAATCTACATTCATTTAACCAACTTCAACAAAAAAACAAAAATGGTGGCGTTTGGACTAGAACTGTTCTTCTTTTGACCGATTCACTTGTATTTGCTAATTTCAGTTACGCTCTTTTCAAGGTGGTTTAAGAGGATACACACGTGGATGGGCAGACTCGTTAAAGGGAGAAATTAAATTTGGCTTCGATAAGATTCGAGATTGGTAAAAAATCAAAAATAAACTTATTTGGTTCTTCGAGAGTCAAAAGGGTGGGAAAACGAAGAAAATAATTTCGAACCCATCGAAACACGCGCTAAATTTCGAAGCTTTTTTGGATTCCTGTCCCTTAAATTTAAAAACCCTCGAGAATGGCTTACAACGAAACGTAAAAGTAATTGCGCTTGGATAAAACGGAAGTTTACGTTTGAACTGTAGTCTTGACGTAAAAAACACGTAAAAACTTTTATGGCTTTTCACCTTGTTCCCATAATCTTTTACGCGAAACAATGTTACGCAATTTCTTTTACGGGGAGTGGGGTTAAACGAGTTTATTGTCGCAAACTTGCCGGTATTAAAGTGTAATCGTGACTTGCGCTACGGTCCTCTTCGCGACGAAATCATAATATTTTTGTTGACGTTAGTTATTAATTGTTTTGCGAAACACCGTACTCCCTGCGAACGTACGTCTGAACGGAAGGACACAAAAACCTAGTTTAAGCGACGGATCCAATTTTGTTTTTAATTTTTAACACTGCATCAGTCGCATGTACTAGGATTGTAGGACTGTGATAATATAATTAATATTGTATATGTTACTAAGTATATTGTACTTGACATTTAATAAACTAATTAATACTGCTATAACTAATATCTATGTTCTGCGAAACGTATTGTAAAAGTATTCAATATTATGGCTAAATTATTAATTTGCAGTGCAATAACAAAAACCACGCAACTGATGCAGGGTTAACGATCAATTATTATTTACTTGTATCCATCGAAGACAACGCGAGATATGGCAAAATTAGATACCTCAACGATATCCGCATCGAATCAGATATTTTCAACGTCTCTTATTCGTAACGTGGATTCGCGCTAATTAATAAACCTAGCGTCACTTTTCATCGTGTTTGGTGAACTTAGGAGACAATTTCAAGTACCCGACATCTTTTGTGCGAATTCGCCCGAACGAACGCAAACGTGATATCCGCGATTACGCTGTTAAATCGTCTGGAAGTATCAAGTCGATTGTAACTACGACAAAGTGGATTATCCGTGGTCCGCCACAGAGGTTCTCAACCTCCTCGCATCTACGGATCGATTAGATTACTCTCTTCCAAACCGCGGATCTAAGAGTTACTCGTACAACGAATGTCACGGTAGGCACGCCTGTTACAGCACTTGAAATTATTCCTCCGTACCTCTTTCATTGCGTTAACAATTCAATAACTAACTATCGTCACCGCATGACTTGCGGGCCACCGGTTGAGAAACTCTAATGTACCATGATTCGACCCTCTCCTCCGAGACGATAAAATATTCTTCGGATTTTTCCACCCCACCCGACTGCCCCCGTCCCACATTCAAAATATTCCTCAAGATTACCCTCGCGCTAATTAGCCGTTAATTAACTATAATCTCGCGGGGATGGAATTCTACTTGGAAAGAGCAAACTGTCGTACCGCGGCAACAAGTGTTTCGATTAAAACGCGCCTTATTTAACCCGATTGTTGTTTCGACCCGAGTAACGCAATTGGCGTTATTGAACAACGATTTTCCGGGTAATCGATTAATAACTTCGTAACGACATTAAACTGCGCTCAAAGAGGGTGCGAAAAGGATGTCACTGCCGAACGTGTGTTCGCTTTGATCAACGGCGGTGGGGAGGGGAAAGGGGGCTGAAACATCCCTCGTGGTAAAGCCGTCGAACGCAAAATTTGGTGCGCCAGAGGGAAAAGTTATGCCGAAAATAAATATTAATTCAATTAAACGGCCGGATAAATATTTCAATTCGATTTTCCGGCAATAGATTGTGGAGGTGGCGCAGCGATGTTCGTTCGAGTATATTTTCGGATATGGTAAAAAAAATTCTAGTAAATCGATGACAAGGATCGGGTGGTATAAAACCATTTTTTACAAAATTTATAATATTATGGATATTATAAATACGTATGGATAATATTCACGTAGGACGATGCAAAATTTTTCTCTCTCGTAACATAGAACTTAGCTACATATACTCATTTTCATTTCTACGGAAATTTAAAAAAAATTCTTGCCATTATTATCAATTAATAGAAAGTGAAGATTTGAACTAAAAAGAAAAATTGATGATCGACCACGATTTAAAGACGGAATATTCTGATGTATTTCTATCTAAATACGTAATATTATAAACGCAACTGAACCTGAACAAATTATACGATAGGAATTTTAATTAATTTACCATTATTAAAGTTATTACATAAAAATTTAATTCCATGAAAAGTCTTCCGTTAAAGAATTAACACTTTTACGCTGAGGCATTAGAAAAACGAAGTAGGGAAATTAGATCTCGCACGAGATCGGCTTTCCCAGACGATACCTTTGCAGGATATCAAAGCTAACGATAAGATGGACTCAGACGTGCTCAGCTGTTTTGATTCTGCACCGTGTAGCTCCCCTTTTGTAGAATCACTTTTTGATCCGTGTCTCCTTGAATATCGCGTAAAACTCAACGAGCCGAAGAAATTTGCCGAGTTACGCGTACGCGCGATGCGTGCAACGCGATGCACGCGTCACGTTGAACTCGTACAAACACGCGAAACATTCGCGTTACGAGTACAATATTTATTCGGGTCCCTCGAGTATTTCCAGAAAAACGGAACTTGTAGAAATAACAATGAATTCTGTAACGAAACGTATGAATTTTTCATTTTTAAAAACGACAGATCCTCCGACACAGGAAAGGAAATATTCGGGAATAAATCGGAGCATCTTCTACTACGACAATGACCGTCGCAAAAGCAACAGCGAGTGACGACTTATAATAATTATTTCTCAAAACACGAGAACGAAATACGAGAGTGTTCGGAAACTTCCTAAAATATTACAATTGAATATTCTTCCAATCTTCACAAGAATATTCTTAAAATTCTTCAAAGATTCACGAGAGTATTCTTAAAATTCTTAAAAATGAGGACACAATCCGAGAATATTCTGTATATTCTTAAAATACGAGAGTCAAGAGGCAAGGCCTTGTGTCGGGCCATGTACACCTATAGCTCGCTATACAGCCGGTCTTTATATGGCATTTCGCTATAACGACATTTTTTAATTATGGCACTTTCTCGATTTTCGGCCCACAATGTTTCGTTATACGGCCAAAAAAATATTGTGCTCTAAGCATTTTTATAGGAAATAAAAGGAACAAAATACTTTATGAACTTAAATCATATTATTTTATAAAAAATTGGAACAGATCCAATTGAATTTGTATAGGTTTGTATAAAAATAATTGATTCGTTATATATGGCTTTTCGCTTTACGGCCAACTTTTCCGGAACGCATCTAGAGCGTGAAGCGAGGTATGGGTGTACAAGTACGCGAGAACTATAGAAAGATTCGACAACAAATCGGGAGGACTCCCGTCGACAGTAGAATTGAACGAGACGTCCTACCGCGAGATAGAATTTCTCAACACGGGTGGCAAATAATTGATCGGTTCCCGGTGCTCCCGAGAATTTACATATTCCCGAATTAATTCAACGGGCGAATTTTTAATCCCAACATAACCTGGAAGCAACTCGGCATCACCTGGGGCCAATTATACGGAGCTGTGGGTTAGGTCAGATGCATGCATGACGATGTAGCCGTCAATATTCGTGAATTGTTAATCCCCGACCGCTACCCTGGAGTCGTTCCGACCCCGCTGAAGATAATTGGGTCGTTCCGCGTATATAAAGGTGACCGCCAAATTGAATATGCGACACGGCTCCGTATTCGTCTTGACGCGGAGACGACATATGTACGTGTACGGCGCATACATACACGTAGACTGTGTATACGTAAGTACAACGGTACAGAGGGTGTACAAATAAATATCCCTGCTTCGAGAGTTTTGTGCTAATGAAATTTCTCGGACAGAGGAACGTACGACAGAAGGATAAGAATATGCGCGCGGTACTGAGTTAATAAACGTTTGCGCAAATTTCTTGGAAAAGGTTCCGCGAACGTAAGTGTATTGTAGACTTATTCTCAGGTATATGTCGTGTGGTATTATTCTTCCATATTTCACCTCGCTATTTTCTGGTAACCCAATCGAACAGTAACACAGGGCAACACTAATTTTGTTTTGACTTGTTAGATCTGACTCTTGTTCTTGACTAACATTTGGCATATAAATACAAAAATGACCCCAGTCATGTAACGTCAACTTTTTAAGCTACTGGATACCCTCTCTTTTTCTCAAAATTCATATAAAATGTGGTGGGAGGAGGGCACTAAATTTAAAATCGAACAATGATTCCTTAAAGTACAGACTTCACCCTTTAAAATGAAATAGAAACCTTTCAGATAAAAAATATTTTTCGTAGAGTTATGCTTATTTGAAGTTGGATAAATTTCATTCACCTAGCGGAGAGTAAAGTAATATACATATAGAGAAAAAACTTGACGCTATAGAGGAAAACTAAAAACAGTTTTGAAATTAGCATGCCGATGTAACTTTAAAACAGCTGTGGAATCGAACTCAACGGAAATTTTGTTAGAAATTGTTCCCACTCTGTGCGTTAATTTATAATTAATTCCCTTATCGACAGTTTTCATAATTGGAAATAATAGTTGGTACTATTAAATCCGATATCTACTCGAGGAATAAAATTCCATGCTTACGCAATTCAATGTTACAATGTATTTAACCAAAAGAATTTTTGTGAGATTGGACGTTATAACCACAAAATTTAATCATTAAATATTACAATATTTGAGGTACGCCGGGTATTATTAAAACGAATATGCGCTTCAAATATAGACTGTATGGAGCACGCGTACGATGGCTTTAAAATTAATTAAGAAAATCGTTTAGCATTGGACATGAGAGCCCACGATCTTCGATAATAATAACACTACGCAACAATTTAATAATAAATAATGCGTTAACCTCATCCGAGAGATATAGGATAAAGACCACCACCGACAAAGAAGAATCGTAACCTCCGAATTATAAATAATTACCCGAGCCACTCGATGGTATAATAATTCTGCACGACGACGGATTCGACGAATCGTTTAGTTGTCCGGTTATAATTATCCATTCGGAAAGCCGAGACTTACATTCGTTTCCCACGTTAATGCGGCGTCGTTTTAAGTAGAAATGTAATTAACGTGATCCTATAATGACCGCTTCAAAGGCCAGACGTTACCGAGTTTATTTCACGTGGTGTAACTTTCCAGTGGCGCTGCCTTAAACTCGGTCGAGGTGTAACGCGACTGCTTTACAAACCGCCTCTCTCTCTCTCTCCCACTCCCTCTCCCTTTCCCACCCCTCACTCTCTCAGCTCAAAAGTGAATCAAATTGGGCGCACCGTGTATACGCCGGCGTACCGGGTGAATTTGGAATTTACGAAATGCTCGACCGAAAATCCTGGAAAATCGGGGGAAAGGATGTCTCCGCTTTTCGATTACAGGAAGTGACATTCCGGCGAACAAACGGCCGGCGAGAAATTCGGTGGGCGTGTTAATGGCTCGTAAATTTTTTAGCGCCGCGTCGTCGGATTCCGCGCTTTAGCTGCTCATAAACGTGCTTTTTCTTTTTTGTCACGCTACGTTTTATTGGGCTTTCGTTGGTTTGTCGATTCGGTTATCTGTCGCGCGTTATCGAGGAAGAAATCGATGAACGAAACAGACGTTTTACGTAATCGTAGACGACTCGTGTACGTTTGTAAGATCGAGTAAATGATCGATATGCTATTATATGTGCTAGCGAAGGTTTAATTATATAGCGAAATTTGTGATTTGACGTTTCGAGGGTAATGCGAGACGGAGAGTCGCGGCTGAATCGTTACGTGATCGGAAGCTGAAGAGAATATCTGGAATTCTGTTTCCAATCAACGAACGCTCGTTTTGTCGGGTTTCAATGTTTCTTAGAATATAAACGGAACCAGGATTTTCTTTAAAACCATGCTCCGATATAACTCCTGAGATTAAACTTTTAAGACGGAAAACTATTTCGTAGCGATACGGATCGTTGAATTTTTGTATCTTTTACGCGAAATTGTAAAACGATTACACCGATAGCGAAAATCTTTAAAAATTAATTTTTATTTATTTTTATTTAACTTTTATTCATTCATAAAATTTCAATCGGATCGTTATATTCGACCACCCGTTTGATTTACAATTACGAAAACCGAACAATTAAAGAACACTCTGAGATTGAGATTATATTATATCGTCGCGCAAGCACCATCATGGCCAATCTCAAGAAGTGCGAAATTGAGTTTTACACGTCAATGAATCAAGAATGAGATCTTGTTTCAGGCCAAGCATTGTACAAGTTTGTACGCGAGAACTAGACTTTGTATATTTTCTGTCGCGTGTTTTAGAATTAATTATTCTCCACATGGATATTAACTTTGAAAATGCCTAATAATAAAACCCTTTTTCGCTTCTCCTGAAAAGTTGGGAACACTCAGATCGACCATAACGGTTCTTAGACGACGACATACTCTCAGTTTCTCACGTACGTGTTACGTCGCGGTGACAATACCGTTCCTATAAGGACACTTAGCTTGCTTCTATGTTATTTCAATCAGTTCCTGTTTAACTGTTCACGGGAGTAGCCCGCTATGCCACGAATTGTCATGAAGAGGCAAAGCGTCGCTGATTGCCACGTCTGTGACCTTATACAAACAGTGTCGTCGTCGCGACATAACACGTCCAAGAGAACTAAGTGGTCAAGAACAGGAACTCATAAGTGTACGTTTCCTCTTGTAAAGTAGATTCTGTAAAACGACGAAAAGCGAATCTAACTGAGATCTATTTACCGCGGAATCTCCTAGCGATAAAAAACAAACGAAGTTGGCAGCAAAAAGAATCAAATCCTTTTTTTTATTACTTTAAGAATTTCATCCCCCACAAAGGGGTGCAAAAGAATTATCTATGCATTCCGTTTAACATTTTCTGTCGTAATCAGTTACCGTGCGTTACGATAAACATGCGCGACGCCTCGGCGCGGGGACGAAAGATGTAAAGTAATGAGAAACACGCGAACGACGAGATAAAGTTACTCGCAATGGCTGCACACGTCGACCCCAATACGAGTCGCGAGTGGAAAGAAAACATAATTTGACGTTCCTAAGATATAGGGGTACGCAGTAACGATACGTTCGGTAGTAAGCACGGGAGGAAGGGACGCCGCTTTCGAGATTCGAAAAGTGTTGTAGCGGCAGTTCGAGCGCAAGTATCTACTCGCTTAAATTAAAGTTCTCAAATCTACGAGGCGTATCTTCGATAAATAAACCCCCGGAAATGTAAACTTCCAACGACCTTTCATACTTTTCCCGCGTTTTGGATTTTTAGAGGGGGAGGGAGTCTCGTTAAAAACACTTTTTTTTTTTTAACTCAAACCTGTAAATCTCGCTCGCGTTGACTTTGAAGGTAACAAGTTTTAATGTTTAATTTTTCGTTATTTAGCTGCGTAACGAAGCTTGAGAAAGCTCTTCCGTAACTCTGATTTATAAATTGTACGTTAATATTACGGGTTACAACTTTTAATATTTCACCTTTTGATATTTAATTGCGTCGTCGTGAATTTGATATACGATACTTTGCATTTATTCGTATTTACGTTACCACTTTACCTCGCAAATGCAAATCAATTTTACACATCTTCGATGTTTGAGAATTTTTTCAAACTTTAGTTTCCACGGGATAGGTAAATCATTAATTTAAATCGAATAAATAATGTGTTAGAACTTTGTTTCTCAATTCACATAACACCGTGCGATGTAATTTCAAATTAATGTAACAACACCGAAGAAATGAAACGCTTTGCAATGGTACATACAGAGTTCCCGAAACTATAGTGCACCACCGGATCGCCCCGGGCGGTACAAAAATTGATAGTTTGATATTGAAATGGTTATTAAAACGGTCGATCGACAAATAAATCAGAATTTTTCGCGGCGTCCGATAACACGAACTCAGCGGCGGGGACCGCGAGCGCTCTGTCAGCAAAAATGGAAAATGGTCCGAGGCGGACAATAACGCAAAACGATTATTAACGAAAATCGTCCACGGTGGACCGGGCAGCGGTGACTTAAATTTTTAACGGCCGCTCCGTTACATCGATGATGCGTTTGTTCAAATTGACGGTTCGTTAGTTTTGAAGTCATCCTACTCGCATCGCGAAGACAAAAGTTCTGACGGAAGCAAAATGTTGTTTGCCCGGTTACAAACAACGGAACACGGGAAAATTGAACCGAGAATCGAAATTTTGATATTCGAGGAAAAATTATTGGATGGAGTCGAAGAAGGGTTTCAACTGGAAGCTATCTATTTTTATGGTTAGCTATTTGTTTAACTTATTGTTAGACTCCGAATGTTTATGCAAAATGCATTAGTTTTATATTGACTTTAAACTAACGGATTTTGTGAAACAAATGCGAGAAGTATGCGTGAGGTATATGTATAATATATTATTATAATTCGGTTTTATTATTAGCATTATTATAATATATATAATAATAATATAATCGTATTATAATATTATAATATGTTAATATACAGGGTGTCCCACGGAACTGGGCCGAGCTATATCTTTGAAAGGATTGCTGATAGACAAATACGATTCAGAATGCTTGAAATTAAAATAACATCTAAATTAACAATTTTCAGATATAATATTAAATTGATTAATACAATTTAGTCAATTAATACAGTCTAGTCTCGTTTACTTGTATTTGGTCCGAGACAAGATCTTGTCTCTTGATTAAACTGTTTTGCAGAGGGAGAAAAACTGCATCGATTAATGCAAAAAGTTTTCTGAGAATATGCAGCGTTTAATATCATTTAATTTTGTCCCATGACATTTTTTTCTATCTCCAATCCTTTGAAAGATAGAGCTCGGCCCGGTTCCGTGGGACACCCTGTATAATATATTATACGTATAAAATAAAATAATGCATTTTGCATAAACATCCAGAGTCTACTTATTATCTAGTTATCAATTTATATATCTTATTATCTATTTACACATATCTGTTCATAACCATCTGTGCCTGAGCCGTTCAAATTTGTGAATTAAAACGGAATCGTGTCTTATCGGAATTTTTAAATTTCTCTACCCTTAGAATTTTGTCGGTATCCGGAATAATAATGGTTCTAACCCTTTCGATTAATTTTCACCTGCCGGGGCCAATCACGTTTCTTCGCCCAGATGATCCGACCACTTTATCTTCGATCTTTTCCGCTTCCACGGATCACTCGATTCCTTTTTAATCTCCCATTCGTTCGCTTAAGCGACCCCTTAATACCCTCTCTCTAATTAGTTCGTTATTCCATCCCCACCAACTTTACTTTCGCTCGGCAATTGTTTTTCTCTTCTCCCTCCCATTTGCGTGTCCCATCGATTTCTCTTACGCGCGACATATTAAATTCATTCGGTAAGGATCATCGATCTTCGACCAGACGATATCTATGTAACTGTCCGAAGTACTACCTTAAAAATTGTAACTTTTGAAAATGATTATTTTAAACTTTGAAACTTTCACGGGTATGCGTACATACCACCGAACAACCGAATGACTCGACCGAACAATCCGTTCAACATCTTTATCCCGAACCGATATTACCCTGTATAATTTCACGAAGCGAGTTTCCTTATAATTTCATCCCACCCGATATAAATTCACGTCGTCTTCGCCGAAACACCAAGAGAGATTTTGATCGTAATTTCATCCTACACATTTTTCGAACATCTCGGATATTGGTTTACGCATGGTGAACGTTACTTCGCGTATTAAGCTCGCGTTGACGTCGATTTATGCGAGTTTGCCCGACCATAAAACGGTTAACGCGTTTGCAATAACGTAATGCGGCCGACGTCGATGACCCGATCGTTGCGAAATTATGGATTGTAACTCGAAACAGGGTTAACGTTTAAGACGCGCTACAAATGGGGCGAACGTACCACCAACTTTTCGCTATATAACGTAAACTTGAAGTAATGGATTTTGGCCGATAAACAGGGAGGATGACGAGAACAAGAGTAACAGCGCGTAAAACCGTTTTTATCGTCCGGACGGTTTGAATGATAAACCTCGAAGTAGAATTCCTAATCGTTCTAATACCCACGCGCGAAATTACTGCAAATTGAATGTGTATTTGTAATTGTGATTGCTGCTACGTTACGTGCGTATGGCGGACATGGCGAGTTGTACTTTTCCTTGGAAATCGATCTTTTCCGAATATACCGTACCACGATCGGTAGCGTGTCCAGAGAAATACAAAAATCGTAAATGAAATAAATATTAAATTAAACGATAGTGAGTATCTTCGATACTATCAACGATAGTAACTTCTTTGTTATATATGACGATTAATAACCATCCTACCGTGTGGGGGAAAGCTTGTTTAATAAATATATAAAATATAATATATATACGTATATATAAACATAAATATATATTTATCAAGAAAAAAAGAGAGGAACTTGGTACTTTTGTTAAAAGATTTTGGCTTGCACCGACTATGCGTGATAATACTCACGACGTACTGATTAGAATCGTGATTAACTTCGTAAATTCTCGTACAATCACTATGGTCGTTAACGAATCTTCAAACGCGGGAAACTCATCCGCACGCATTTTCTAAAAGTTTGGCTTCCAGAATTTTTATCTAATAGAATGTACTCGCGATTCCGATTCTCTATTTTTAAAGCTACCGACCATACTTGCCGCTTTGTTAGACATCTGGGTCATTTCTGATGGGGTCGAGAAACATTTTTGATCCGAGCGCGTTTAATTGAAATTTCGTCCGAGGGGTCGGAAACTATTTCTGCCCGTAAGCATTTAATATAAAAATATATTATTAGCTAATCGCGCGCAATTCAATTCGTACGCTCATCACTCTTTATTCGCCTCTCGTTTGTTGACGTATCACGCTGAAAACCCAAACCTCGCGTTGTACTTTCAACTTAATCCCAACGCGTTATTTTCTACATAACCGTGGGAACTTAAGCTCTCATCCTAATGAAAATCTCTCTCCCTTGCCGGCGAAAGTGTTTCAATTTTCTTAAAACCATAAGCAACCGAATAAGCCGGCGAACGGAGGGAAATAAAAAGCGAGAGAAGAATCGTTCTTCCATGAGAACGAAAGTACCACTATCCCATTTTCTAATCTCAATTTCTCCGAAACCGGATCACGAACTCCGGCAAAAATTTCAACCACGCGACTATCCGAAATAAATTGCATCTACACGCGACGCTGCGAGCAAACAAAAAAAGAGAGGAAGAGAGAGAGAGAGAGAGAGAGAGAGAGAGAGAGATTATCGTAAAACAAAAAAGCCACGATTTACGATACATTCGAGTCTCGCGCACGGAATCCTACGGCGAACGAACGTGTACCGGTGAACGAACGAATCACATATTTTTTAGCGAAATAAAATACAAGGTGTTTCGTACACGTTGGTACGGCCGGGAAAAGAGTGATTCCACGCGAAACGATAACCCGGAAACGTAGAATAAAATTCAGTCCCGCGAAGGTTTGTTTATTATAAAAAAGACTATATTTACACAAAACACCCTATATGCGACGTGAAAAATATTGCACGTATAATTTCATCTCAACAAATGGAACTCGATCTATTTTTTACTAAATCAATAAAGGCAACAACTGTATTACGATCGGTAATTATGCTACACGTTAATTTGCTAATCGACGATATTCTCGGCTATTCGTTCGCCGATCGATTCATCGTACCCCAACGAAATCATAACCCGAAAACGTATATTAAAATTCTGTTTAACAAATGTAGTATTGTAAAAAAAGTTATACTTACGCGAAACACTCTGTATACAACGTGCAGAATATTCCACATATAATTGAATTTCACCGAATCGCGCTCGATCGCTTTTTTACTAAAACCATGAAGTCACAACTACGTATATTACGATCGGTAACTAGCTACACGTTGGTTTGCCAATAGACAAGATCCTCGGCTGTTGGTCCGCCGATTGATTCATCGTACTCTTTTGATACCATAACGAAAGCGTAAAATAAAATTGTATCATTTATTTTAGCGGTAGGTACCCCTAGACACCAAAACAATCGACTATTTTGCGTTTTCTTGTAGTTGGTGGTAGGCGCACCGGTTACAACAGAAACCCAGAAAGAATTAGTTCCCTTGCTTCATTTTCGTGACCTTGAAATATTCGTTTGTGACAGAAACTCCCTAAGCAACGTCGTATAGAGGCTTTCCGTGCTAAACGTTAATTGACTGCATAATAACATACATATGTACATAAAGACGTGGCTTTTGCACGTCATTCTCGGCACTAAGCTTGCTAAACACTAATTGCTAACGGTCATTCTCAAAAACGAATGATAGTTTTCCCTCACGGCGGCCATTTTCCATTTTTTCCCTAAAGAAGACGACCGTTCTTCTAAATTACCTACAACACAAGTCTACCCAGCAGGCCGAGTTCTTGTTAACAAAAAGAAACTCGAAGTTGTGGAAAACCTCCAACAATATGTGGTCGAGCATGAAGGTTTTTATCAAGCAATTTTGTCCTGGCGAACATCTGAGATTCAAAATAATCAAATGTCAGATTACGAAGAAGATAACGGGCGTCATATCTTTCCTAAGTCATTTTAAGCCTATTTTTCAGATTTCGGATTTGGAAAACTTCTAAAATTTATTTGAAATACGTTTTTGTTTATGTAAATGTACACAGTCGTTTCGCAACTACTTGTTTTTAATTATTTACACCTTAACACTAATAATTTTATTAATTAGGAGTGAAAAAATAGAAAAACAGGTTATGCTAAGATTTTTTATCGCAGAAACCCCATATGTGCGAATTATAAAATGTTCTTTCTACCGCCCCCAGTAAGTAATTGAGTTAAACGACACTGATATCTGAAACAATGAGTAGACTAGTATTTTTAATAATTTTTGGGAGTTTAAAGAAACCGTTTTAGAGCCATGAGACAATTTTGATTGATTATCTCGAAAAGAGAAAAAGTGAACTAGGGGGTTTCTAAAATAAACGATTCAATTCTGCCCCGTGAGGACTTTTTTTTAGGTAAAAAAACCTACACTGACATAAAACACCCTATATGTGCACGAACTGGAGAATATTCCACATACACATATAATTCCATTCCACCGAATGGCCCTCGATCGCTTTTTTACTAAATCGATCAAGTAACAACTACATCACGATCGGCAACTATGCTACGCGTTCGTTTGCTAATGGACGAGATTCTACGCTGTTCGTCCACCGATCGACTCGCCGTACCCCGACTCCGATCCATCGATCCCGGGAGAGGAGCCGAGGAAGATTAATCTCGGCCGTCCACAGTGACGCGGATTAATTTATCACGCGAATCAATGAACGAGAATTGCGTGTCGGGCTTTAACTCCGAGGAACGTTAATCGCCGTAAAACACGTGCTACCGTGCTACCGGGGGAGAGGGGGGAACGAGAGGGGCTTATCGTCGAGGAGTTCGCCAGACAATGATTCGCGACGCTAAAAACGAAAGACGCGTTCCCGTGAAACGAGATGGAATGAAACACGCGCATTCAACCGGCTTCTAGCGAAATCCACGACTTTCCGAAAGGGGTGGGTTTTTGCAAGTCCGGGACGAGCCCTCGGCGCGATAAACGCGCCTTAAAAGGGATTCAGGCGCACCGGTATCTAAGGCACGCTCATTCCGACAATGCTGATTACAGTGATGACGCAGGGGCGAAGCGGTGCGAATCGAGCCCTCAATATAACACCGTGACGAGGTCGAAAATTTCTAATTGATTTATTAATGTCGGTGAGATACGCAGGGGCGGTGATGGTACGATGTCTCTCGTAAGTTTTCGTTCTCCATGTTTTAAATATCTTTGTATCGTAACATCGTCGCGATGATAATAATATTACCGATAACACACATTGAATAATATAATGTAGTATTTATGTGTTTCATATTTCATTCGTTTGACGTTAAGGGATATATATTTACAAGGAAAACGGCTGACGATAAAAAGCCGATAAAAACTATTTTCTAAAGGAAATTGATCACGGTTGTTTCTTCAATAAAGATAAATCCATGTTAATTACAACTTTTTCTACCACTCCAAAACTATTCGTTCTTCGTTTAAAAAATGTCTTAAAACGTAGCGAAAAGAATTCAGATTCAGAGCCAATCTCAAATTTCAGTTTCCAAGATTAAATTTCCCTATACTATTGAGCATTGTTCTTTTCAGAAAATCAAAATACACTTTCCCCTTACGTTCGACAATTATCAATTGTTCGAACCATCCCACCGTGGCAGAAGCTTATTCGTTAAAAATTATCCGTCGCGAAAGGAAAAAGAGTTTCAACCACGCGAATGCCGAGTAATAGACAAAGGAACGGTTTGCGGGACACCGGACACGCATGCGGAAATCTAAGAAATTTCGAAAGCAGAGTTTTCCGCTCGTTATTATGCCCGGAAAAAGCTTGGTCGCGATAAAAGTGCAGTAAAAGGAATCCGAGCTCGCTCCGCGAGCGTACCGGCGGCGCGTTAATTGTAATGGTATTAATTACGATAATGGAGCCTCCAACTCGCTTCCCTACCCACTTACCATCCCATGCCCCCTCTTCTCGCTCTGCCCCCAACCCTCCCCACCCCCTCCACCCCCCACTGTCTCATTCGATCCCTTTTCCACTCTTTTTCTCATCCCTTCGGGTGGAGTCAATTAAGTGGATATCTCAAACGAAAAATTCTAATAAGCCCCGCGGAACGACTCGAATGCAGTCGAGCGTGTTGGGAGAATCGTGGGATGAGGATGAGATCTTTACCCTCTCTCTTTTTCTCCTTCTTTTATTTTCCCTTGAAATAATTATGTTAATCTCTCGGCATCGTTTTAGATTAAACCGTGGTTCTCCGATATCTGGCGTTCGCGTTTTTGGTACCCTTAACGAGGATCCTAAATTTCATACGGAGAAGTTACATATCGTGATACGATTATTGCTCCGTGACGTAATGAATTTCGTTAACGTTTGCTCTGTTTTCCGATCGGGGAATAAATTCTTATCTCCGCGTAAATTCAATTGATCGCATGATGTGATGCGCTTACGCTGAATCGATCGCGCTACGATGTTTGTTTGATTCGCAAAACTATGTAAGACCATCAGTCATATGGACCCGTCCTTTTACATTATTTATAAAACAAAGAATTTATAATTTTCTTGGGGATGTACAACACGTCCCCGTGTTCCTTAACACGTTGACGCCGGTTGCATTTCGTGTTTCTCGCCATTGAGCGGCTCCGTTACAAATAAAAATCACCACTTAGTTAATCATAAATCATAAAAAACATAAAATAAACATTTGCATTCAAAATGCAAATACATGGGCCAAGTACAAGTACGAACTTGTCGTCAAAAATTATACTATAAAAATTAAAAAACAATAGTTTACAACACAGGTCGTTGCTCACTAATACAAACTTCTTCATACATATATGTGAAATCAAGAAATGTACTTGGCCCAAGACAAGACCGTGTCTCTTGATTTATATTCATTGAATCGAAATTTAATAAATCCTACTTTGTATCAATGAAGCTACTTTGTATTCTTCTAATTCTAATTCTCAACTACATATCAATTTTTTCTACAAACGAACCACACATTTGGAGGTACACAACGTCCGATGGACCATCCAAATATGAGCCACCGGTGGTACACGTCCGGCGTCAACGCGTTAATTTAGAATCGTCTAACATTCGTGCAAATAAAAAAAAGCAACTGTCATCCAGTCCCAAACATAAGACTCGGGAAGAAAACGAAATATTCTCGAACAACTTCACGAACCACCCGAGTAACAGAAGGTTTAATATCAATTTCTCGAGGAAAATCGTAAAACGTTCGTGACGCGAGGGTATTTCGCGCATCGATACCTCGACGCCGAGTGCATTCGGTTCGCGATGGGGACGATTTTTCGACTCAATCTCGCCGTATCAGCCAGGAGCCGATCCTCCGCCAAGTGGCACTCGAGTAACGTTCGATCGGGCCTGAATTCCCGCGAGAGGGTGAGAGAAGAAAGGAGAGGAGACTTTCGAGAATTTCTACTTTCCCTCAGCGAGATCCTGCCCCTCCCCGCCCCCTTACGACCCTAGCGCGCAGAAGACGGGGGGGTGGAGGGTGGACGGTGGTTGAAAGGAAGATGGAGGCGAGTGGCTGAAAGTATTTCCGAAAAGGCAAGTGGGAGGCTTTTGTCTAGATGAGAGCACGAAAAACTTTTGTTCTACCCTTCTGTCGACGACAAACCCGACTGGAGTGGTGTCAATTGACATCCGTAAGCCATGGGCGCAGAGTTACCCGCCGTGTGAGAACAATCTGCCGGTGATTGAGATTCTTATTGATCTTTGTATTAATGCACGATTCGGCCTTGATGTAGATGGCGCCGGGGAATCGGCGGATGTCCAAATAAGTTTGTCAACATCGAACGGAAATGTTTTCTACGAAGTTTGGATGGCTTTTAAAGCAGGGTTGGTTACAATCCGCGGCCCACGGGCCCCATACTGCCCAACGTAAAGTCGTTAATTTCTTCAAAACATTGAGGTTTTGGTGTACTTGTTTTTCTTTATTTGTCCTTGAAATAGAAGATATCGGGGGATCAGTGGATGTTCAAATAGGTGTATTACATCGAACGGAAATGGTTTCTACGAAGTTTGGATACCTTCTGCCCGCGGGCCCTGTGCGTTTCACTGTAAAATCGTAAATTTCTTCAGAACAATCAGAGTTCTAGGCACTTATTTTTCTTTAAGATCCCACGGCGTTGTAATATCTTTTTGTTAAACAAATTGTCGCAAGATGCCATTAGTATACGCCTAAGTGAGTCTTCAGAAATATACATTACGTTTTTGTTTAAATTACTAATCAAAAGGATGTTAATGATTATTAAGCTACGTCATTTTTGCTTATTCATCAGGGTCATCTACTAACTTTTTAATGTGGCCCAGGTAAGCTAAAAACTTGGACACCCCTGTTCTAAAGAATTCCGGCCAAATCAACGATCCTTTAACGTTTTCCAAAAAACTTGTTCACTAATAACGATAAATACCGATGCGTCAAACGAAAGGAAAATCATTTGTTTTTGCTACGAGAAAAGTATACTCGATTTTGAACATAAAAAGATTCTCAAGCTTTGGAAATACGTAGAAGGTACCCCCGTAAGCGATACAATTCTCTTTCCTTTTCAACTTCGCCTCTAGGGACCAAAATAAACCCCCGATTCTCGTATTTTTATTATCATTTTATTATAGCCAGAGTCTCGCCGTTTCCGAAATATCCTTCCCCCCCTTAATAATTCCTTGAACAGAGATTCTAATATTACACTGCGCACATCATACGCGGGTGACGCGGCGCCGAAAGCGTCGGACGCGTAAATAAAATGGAGGGTTCTCATCAACCCTTAACCCCTTACCCCCCGTGACGCCTTAACACTTCGTTTACCCCTTTTTCGCGAATCGTTTACTCTTGGACGCGAGCTCCCGGATGCTCTGAAATTCACGACACAATTCTCGCGATCGCCGATCACAATCATTTTGAATATAATTATTCTGCGCGAGTATACCGTAATTATGAATTACGGATTAACGCGTTACGGTTGAGGGATGGTTTGTTCCTGAATGATTTACGATGCTCCAACGTCCCGTTAATCCACGACTGTATCCGTGAAATTAATTGTTCTCGGTCAAGTTATAAATGTCCGGCTGAATTGTGTCGTTTCCTTGCTGACGTAACTTATCGTTGTATTAGTATTAGGCGATCGTTAAAAGCGAAGAACGATGGTGTACGATAAAGCGGGATTAACTAGGTACTGGGGTTAATTGGACTATTCGTCATTATTACCATAATGCCTCGCGTTATTAACTCAGATTTAACGTTTCGAACTGTCGCTACCTTTGCTAAAGTTCGGCGTATGCGTAGAGTATACATATTTACCATTGCGTCGAGTGTTTACGTTCGCTAAAATTCCGAGAGTCGGAATCGAGGAGAGGAAATGAGAACGAACGCTGAAAGATAAAATAAAACGGTCGAAGTTCGAGGAGTACAGATGCTAATGTCGTAACGGGAGCGAGTTTCCAGGTAAAAATTTTGTCTGTACTACCATTGTTAGGAAACGAATGAAACGTATTAGGCATACTTAATGAAAAATAAATAAACATTGACGTCATGTCGGAAGTAGGACACCGAGTTAATATTTTTTTTGTACTACTGTAGTTAGGAAATAGATCTACTACCTAATCAAATATTTCAATCCTTCGATAATACTTCAGTTACGATTTATTAATTAAAATATCCACACTAATCGTTTCAGCGTTAATTACTAATAAACAACTATTAAGATGATTATAAGTTTCCACATGCGCGATTCCCAATTAATCTTTCGTATCGACAATCGCAGAAAATTGAAAAACCAAACAGTATTTCTACCTTCGGTTGTAATACAATTCGACAAAAGTTCGATTTCGTCGTTACGAATGGAAATGCCTGCTGACGTTGAAAACGGGGAAACGTCGAAACTAATAAAACTAACTAATATATAATAACTAAACGATAAACTAATAAAATCCAAAAAAATTGTTCGCATTTGGAAACACCGAACTAGGACGGGCCATTATTGCGCGCGAGTTAATCATTTATTCTACATTGCCGAGGGTGATTATTATTTGCATTAAACTCGATTTCGTGCTTAATATTTCATCTCGGTCGGCTTAATGCGTACATCAATGTAACTCTCGACCGTGCCACGTTTGCAGGAGGCGTCTCTTTCATGACGTAATAACCGATAATGCTGCACGTTGTACGATAAATTTCATTTTGCGTGAAAACCGAGTTGAATATTGACCACAGGTGCGCCGTCATCCGTTGAAAATCATTGTAGTAATGCAAAACATTATCGAGCCGTAACCGCTTTACTTCTGAAAGCTATTTAATAAATTACAAACCACCATTGCGATGGATTAACCGTGAATCTGTATTTACCCCGAACGATAAATTGAACTACAAATCGGAGTTATAATCTGACTGGAATTAATTCTCCTCGAACTAAGATTGGCAAAATTGAGACCAATCGTTCGCTACTGAAATCCGTTTGTAACGCGTATACATGTAATATGTACTTTGCGAACGTTAATTAATTCGGGCAACGCGTTCCGTTGAGATATGGTATAACCCGATCGCCAATTATCCAGCATTAACCTAATTACAACTGTAATTCGGCATTATATAAATTATCTCCGTTCGTCCGACCAATGCTCGATACTTTAAGGTACGTTCGTTAAGCCTTTTATTTTACTTATTTATTTCTCCTCTTACTTTTTGGATATTCCCGCTTTTGCATACGTAACACGTTCCCTGTTACGCGAACCATTTTCGGTACTCACTGAAACTCATTTCCAGGACAAATAATCTTTTTCTCGTTAACGCTAACCGTGCCGGGCAAAAATTACCGGTTCCGAAATAAACGTTTTTTTGGAAGGAATTGTCAATTTATTGTACGAAATATTGCAAAACATTGCTTTTAAATAGTAATAAAATAAACAATCATGTATTTTCAGTTTTACGTGTATCAAAAACAGGACATAAATATAACGGAACATAACATAAGCCGGTCATATAACCGGGTTTGGTACGGTTAATGCTAAATGTTTAAAAACACTGAAAACTAATTTACGTTACAGAAACAGAAAAAATGGACAAATTCTGCAGGTACATTAAACCTTATAGCGTGTACCGTTTTGGGTACACGTGACCCTTGGTCAAATGCAATTTGATAATAAATGTGTTAACAAATGTTAATCGACTGAGTACTTCGAAAATTATAAATAACCTTGCTTCGATTATAACGCTTTCGCAAGGAGTTCGGTATGAGATTACTATCTAATTGTAACTATTTGTAAGTATAACAAATAAAAAATACTACTCCCCGTAACAATAATAATCTACTACAACGATAATTCGTAAATAGTAATTGATAAATCCCCGCAGCCTTTGTATCGTTGCATCGAAAGAAAAGGATAATTCGTAGGACGAACAAAGAGGAAACATAGTGGTGTAGTATGAGCCACCGGATGCAACGCGGGATGTACGTACGTACACTCCGACGAGGTTTATGAGCGTACCCGCGGCGTCTAACTGCGATCGTATAGAAATTCTATCGAGAGTTTACTGTCACGGTTAAAATTTATTATAGTGTTGTGCGAATTCGAATAAACTATCTCGGTGTCGCGGAAACGGCGACGGAGATGATACCGAGAGAATCATCGAACGACCGTTGAGATGTTAAACCCATTAAAGACCAAATTAATTTTAGTTAAACAAATAATGTTTCGAGGGTACGAGCTAACAAAAATTGAGACTAGTGAACGCAGCAGCCGTCGGTTTATTTACGTAAACCCGCGTCAAATTCGAATTATCCTCATTCGATGAGAAGAAATTTAACCAGCAAATAATTAAACAAAAATAAGATCGATGTTTACGGATAAAACAATTGATCGCGCGTTCGCACTGATACTCTCGGTTAACGAGGAAACGCGGTAGGAGAATTTGTAGACTTTTTTTGTATTTTCTTTAGCGGAAAACCATTAACGTCACGGCGATGAAACAATAATGCAATTATGCATAGCTACAAACGAAGTATCAATGAAACATAAAATGAACGGTGCGCTCGGTGATTAAAGTTTATACGTAATAAATCACTCAAGGAAATTCTCAACGGTACGCTGGAAACTCTCCACGGCGCGTTGGATTCGAAGAACCATCGAGAGACGCTAGATTCAGCAACGACGCGAAAATTCTTGTTAAACGTTCTGAGAAGCAGAATCTATTTTTTTCGAAATTTTAAACGTGTTAATGGTTCTACCAATAAAATGGAGTAATCGACGAGTCTTAACCCGTACTCCATATTTTGTCAGTATAATTTCTATCATTACGACGCAACATGAAACTTGTTGTCCCGCGAATATTTGATAAACCGTCTATTTTCAAATCCATTGCACATACACGATCGACGAACGTTTCAACGTTCCAACAATGAAATTTAATTTCCCGATTTGAGGTCGATTACAATAATTATGGCACCGCATTTTGACAGTGGTTTCCGAAGAGATTTGTAGCAGGAAATGTGGGAAATACACTCTAAAAAATTCCAAGCTCGATAGATTTCCTAAAACAATAACGCTATGTACGATATTGTTTATCGAGGTACATCGTAAATTATGATCGAGTACTCAAGAATGTACCGCTATGTTGTTTACGTTTTCAATGTTTAAAATTGAACGTAAAGCTTAAGGTTCCCATATCCACAACAGCTGTGATTGTTTTATTATTACTCCTTCACGAAACTTATTTTCCTTGAAATTTTCTAATTATTCTTCTCATGTTCCTCGCTAAAAATTCCCCAGGAATCTCTCTCAAAATGCGGTACCATAATAATCGTAATCATGCCCCTATTACAACAAAATTCCAAAACTCCCGACTAAATACCATAATCGTAAAAGTACAAAGCAACGCTGCGAAACATCGTGCTCTATCGGAATAAATTTCCTCTTTATCTCTCAAAGTAAAACTTTACGTCCTCCGAATTCTTTACGAGCCATTCGAAATTTGAAATTTTCCATTCGCCGGACGACGTCGAGCGTCGCGACGTACATATATTCATACTTCCCTTACCTATCGAGAAACAATAAGATTCCCACCTGATTGAAATAAAATCGTGTCCCTAACTATCCTCAACCAGTGTCATTGCCGATCGACCACCGGCAATCAGTTATCCCCGTTAACGGGTGCTGACAAACGATCGCTAACAAAAATACGTGGGCGTTCCGTTACGCGAGAAAGGAAGCCCATTAGCGCTCGCGCGAAAGCGAAGTGGTCGTTCATTCATGAAACTCAGCAGACATAGCGCCGTAGCTACTACCGTACTACTATTACCACTACTACCGCCCCTACTATCGCCGCTACCACGCCACGGCAGCGCCACTACTACTTTTACGACGCTCCTCCAACGCTCACCACCACCACCACTACCGCCGAGGGTGCACCGGCGTCGTCGGTTACGCGTTTCACCGCAAACCAGCACCGCCGCTACCACCACCGCGATACCGTACCCACCCCCCGTTTAACCCCCTCAACCCCCCCACCCCCCCCCCCACCACCAGTACCGCGTTCCTGGCGTTCTTACCGGAGGAGTTTGGAATACTCTCTTCCTCGACCCCGACCCCTTTCGACCGATGTGCGTTTATCGTCGAGTTGGTACCTTGACACTGAACCCCGCGAACCGAATGCCGGGATAAATTAATTGCAGGACGAGCGTGCGTTAGCGTGACCGAGTAACGTTGGAAAGTTTCGCGTTGTCGTATGGTTAAGTAGCATGGCTTGAGTACATTGATAGTTGTAACGACGACGTTGAAATGTCGAGAGACGAAGAGCGAGTAGATTCATTTCTCGTTTAACCTTCCGTTAGACGCATGGAATTTTCAGGACACCGATAGGCGCATGCACCTCACAGGTGCTCTGTCTTATCCCAAGTGTTTTATAAGTGTATCAATTTTTTTTCGATCAAGGAAGATAAGAAAATAAGTAATCAATCATTGTACAATGTTTTTATTGTTTTTCACAAATTGCATATGTACAATAATGTGAAGAAAAAAGAGAAGTTTGTAATACTTAATTTTAACGTGTTTAATTTAACGTTTCGCTATGCACCTTGCAGAAACTTGCGATAAACGGAAGGTTAAGGGAACGTCCGTTACATGTTGAATTTTTTTTAAGTAACGTGAGTACTTACTTGTGACCGTATGGTTAACGATACGATAGTTCTGTGAGTAATACAAGTCCCGATGTATTAGAGACAGATAATTTTTTAAATTATTGAAAGGACTAATTACGATTGCGCAAAAGTACGGAAGTCATTAATTATTTTTATTAGTAGCAATGGCATTCTTATTATAATTAGGTAGAACACTGCAATCTTTGTCTTCAAAGTGATATCGTCATTCGACGATTATTTTTATAAACGAATTATAGAACACAAAAGATTGCAAAGGCAAATTAATAACCCGTGATTATACCTTTCGAGTTTCGAAAACAATGAACACTGGCAATAACTTAATTTAACTTAGCGTTACAAGGTTTCCGCGCGAGCATAATCCCTGTGGGATAGCTCGTACTTATTACTCGGTGTTTTGGTAGTAAAATCCGATAATCCCAACGCTCCCCCGAATTACGATAAAAAGGAAAATAGCGTGAATAAAGTATACCCGCGTGATTCTACGAAAGTAGATATCGCGGTAAACAACGTGACTCTAACGCCGATAGAAATTCGGTATTGAAAATCTCCTCGCAAAATTCGTACGCGTTAGAAGAGTAAATCTGGTAAATGTTACCTGGTAATTATTCAAAATAATTTTTAGTTTTAGGTATGGGAAATTTATGGCCGGCTGCTCTAACGCCGACCAATCGAATCGGGCTCATAAATTACAATAAAGAGGATGTAAGTAAATAATTTCACGCGTTAAACTGCAAACCGGATATCCAAAAAAAAATCTGTTCAAGAGGGATTTCGCAATTTTGACATATTTTCCGAGCTCGGAAATAAAAACTGGAGTTGCGGCGGGTACGTTATAATATTACCTTCGTGCCATTTCTGAAAAAGACACACCTCCTACAAATTGTATTTCAATTTAGGTTCTTTTTTCTGGCAACGTTGGAAACTGACTTTTATGTCTATTTTAAACAAATTCTGGGCAAAGAACCAAGAACGAAGTACTCGAACGAAAGTTTGTAAAATTTTTGTTATTAAACCATAAGGTTTCATCGATATTTCTTGTTTTACGATGAATTCGTGAAAACGCCATCTTCCTCCTATTGTCGTAAATATAATTTTATGAAGGAGCACGGAGCATTCATTTTATTTTCGATGCGCGAGCGATTTTTCTGTCTTGGTATTCTGAAACATTTTTTTGATATCTGCTCCCGGCTTTACGATTCTCGTATCGGCGATCCGATCAAACTAAGGTTCTTATAGGTTGAAATAAAATCGTCCAAAGTGGTTTTTTTACGCGCGAATACGTATGTCTGACATATTGATCTAGAAAAACACTCGCAAAATGGGATCGAGTGGAATAAGAACGTACTAGCTGATACTTAATTAATATCCATTGGTTTCACTTTGAAACTAAAAATTATTCCAACAACAAATTGTAATCTTCTAATGTGCCAGTTGAAAATATTGTCATTAATTTTCAATCACTTTTATCAACACCCTGGCTATTCTCAATTGTCGATACAATCTTTCACCCGATCGACAGTTTTCGTAAATTTCGAAACATTTAATTGACAAATCCAGAATGTAGAATCAATGTTTCGTTAATGTGTAAACAATTTTATTAATATTTGAACAATACCAACATTTAAATCCGTTTGGGGTAACCGAATATTAATACTCACTGTATGTATATTTTTGTTTTGTTACTCACGAGAAAGGTCGAAGGAATTCTTTCGATGAATATATCGTAAAATTGGCACGACGAAACGATTAGCAGCATGATTTGCCATGTCATACTTCAAAGGTATGTCATTGTTCCGAAATTATAGTAAGCACTTACTCTCCCCCTGCGCTTCGTATCAGACACAATTGCACCTACGCATTCCTGACATACTTAGCACGCGAGTTCGAAATACTCCCCCTTTCCACAACCACAATTTGGCCGAAATGCTGAACACCTTGACACCGAAACCCATTAACGCGTAGGAGTGCAAAAAACCACACACAGAGATCAAACTTGCACAGGTGAAAATGTATAGACACGATATTGTTTTCCTCTAGAACCAAACTTTGTCGAGAAATTACGTTGTTACGCATTTCAGATACGCTGTTAATGTTCCGCAAGATATACGAAAGGCTCGGAACACAAGTAGACAAAATTAATTTTTGTACGTTTTCAACGAGAACTTAAAGTTAAAACAGTTTTAACGGTGTTGCTCGTAAATAAATGAAACGTAGAAAAATACACTTGCTCTACCCGTGCTCCAAACAGATCATATAGAACATACACAACTTTTTCCACAATTTCTTGTTTACCAATTCAAAATTGGAGTCGTACATCTGATTTTCTGACGACAGTCTTGCTGTAAATATTTATTTTGCTATTTCTGTAATCCGCGTTAATCAAATTCAGTTATAGTGTCCCGCGCATTCTAATATTTTAATAGTAAAGAATACCTTCCTGGAAACTTTTGCGACGCTAATAAAAATCTACGGTAATTTCACGACACTTTTCGAAAAGTTGAAGAGTTCTTACGCGACATTTATTAAAAATACGACCGAGTCGCTATTTAATATGGAAAATTATTAGAACTACTTTTGATATAAAAAAAAAAACGAGGAATTTAAACTGAAGCATATTTTTAATGAGAACGTCAGATGAACGTAAAGTACCAGCGTTTACGTGGAAAGCAGATTCCTTAAAACATTTCGGTTGACCTGTTTCTGTCATTCGAAATGACAGATCGAATCAAACTTTTTTAAAAAATTCGCAGAAAAATGTCATCTGCCGCATTACCGGAGTAAGATTAACGACGCGAAACGTTCGTAGTTATTGCTACAATAATTATTACAGTTACGGTACCACTGTGCGCTACCGTGTATATTAAATTGAAGTTATCGCGAAATATCGATCAAACGAAAATTTTACGACGTCACTTTACGATTTAGATAAAACGATCTTGATCGATATTTTCGTCAATCGGCGTTTAAAACCGACGCTCTGACCATGCAGCTACATTAAACTTCGCAATTTCCTGCAAACTCCTCGAGAATCTCCTCGCAGCGATAAAAGGTAGTGAACTCGAAGAAGTAAACGAACACTATCCTTACTCCATTGCACGACCTTTCATCCAACACTCTATCGACACTATCAAAGATACAACAGCAATTGACTCAAGGACAAAACGATATACTCATCGGCCCACAGAAAATTCCACCAAAACTCTCAACAATCCCACGAAATTTCACCCAACCGTAATATCAACCCTCCTACCAAAACTCGACTTCGAAAACACGTGGCAGTAGTCTTTGCCCTGGTCTCTTCAAGAAAACTTCCTCCCCTCGCACCAGCCCAATAAAAAAAAACCCGAAACTTCTCGTATCACGACTCACTTGCACGAATTAATCAAACAAGAAATTCACGTATCACGATCATGCCTCCAACCCCCCTGAATCCTTTCGACGGATCACGATCCACGGGTGATCGAGTCCGATGGATCGATCGACGTCGTCGTCGTGCCGGTTTACGCACCCCCGGCGGGAGCATCTTATAAAATCGACGGGGCCAATAGGTGACAAGAAAAATTCTCACCCCCGAAGCAGGCAGCCCTCGCAGCTTCCGCTGGAGCTCCGACCGTAAACACACGTCGGTGGCTGGTCGCGCACTGAAGTTTCCACCGCGGATCCGGCATCCAACTAGCATCCCTCACCGTCCTACAACCCCCGGCGCCCTCTCGATCCCACCGGTCCCGTCCTTCTCGCCACCTACCACCGGCGAACGACACTCCCCCCCCCCCCCGCCCCTCCCGTCCAACCGCCACCCTTTCCCTCTACGGCCTACCCTCGGCGAACCCCCTTTTTTAACCCTCCCGCGCCTAGGCCGCCACTCCAAACCGTCACCCACCGTCAACGTACTACACCTACCGAAGTCCACCCCCGTAACTACCCTGCCCCACCGTTCCCGTCCCTTCCTCAACCTCCTCCCCCCCCCCCAAACCTCTATCCTTCGCGTTCAACCCCGACACCTAGCCGCTCTACCACGCGGCGGGAACGTGAGCGCGGATGAAGTAGTTTCTTCTTATCTCGGGGAAAAAATGAAGGAGGGGGGGGGGGGGGGGTAGGTACGATCGTTTCGCGCCACGGAATTATATGGGATGTTGAGCAGACGCGAGGAAATGTTGGAGTAATACATGGGGTGGAGGGGGGGGGGGGCAAGGGGGTGGACTGAGAATCACCGTGGTGTAGGTCAAGTCTTTTTTATTTCCGTCGACGCGCGTCATTGCGATTCTCGAGCATCTCGTCATTCCTCCCGCAATGCCGGGGATTGTTAATAGAGGGGCTCGGGAATCCTACTGGCGCGTGTCGAGAGAAATTTTTGAAAAAATTGAGTTACGCCGCCGCGATTCAAAGCTATCGGAGGAATGAGCGAGGGATGGGATTTTATACGTACGCGCGGATACGCATTCGTCGGGAGAAAAATGTTATTTCTGAAAAGATTTCGCGTTACTTCGAGTACACGTTGAATTATGAAAGGTTCAATCAACATCGCGTACCGAAAATTTCTGTTTCCCAATGTTTGCGCGCAAACAAGATTGGAGCTACATTTCGTTCGTCTCTGTAAATATCGCTCTGAGAAAACTGCATTAAAACGTGATAGCGTAGGCAGATCGGCCTGTATCTTTTCAGTTTTCCTTTTTTTTTTTTCTTTGCGCGATAACTCACGCTTCGTTGACGAGTGGAAAATGATTTCAGGTCGAATTATTTTGGAAACTATTATTTTCCATCGAATCCGGTGTCTACGAAGAGCTGTTTTAACAATAAATCTGATATAAGTAATTGGCAGGTGATTAAAATAATATCGATGATACAAGCAATTATTATTATCTGCCAAGTTCTCGAACGCTGCGTTAAAAAATTCTTTTCCCTCGTAAAAATCGTCCAACGTAAATTTTAAAATCGATTTTGCGTCAGTGATAAATGATTGATTTATTTTCAAATTAATTATTAATCGAATCTGATTTTGAACATTTTCAAAATGATAAGATTTCGAGCTATCGTTATCGTACAAACTGAGTAAATTATTCGTGTGTGTATCTAGAATTTAAAGTGCAATTCATCTTTTTCGTTCCTAACCTTTCGCAAACTACATTTACATTTTTTAAAGATCACGATGAACCGTCTTTCGTAAACAGGTAAAACCACGCTTCGCGGTTCGGAAACTGCTTTTTATTCGTTTCCCCGGTAAACGTTCCACGCAACGGCGAACATCATTTTTCTCTATTTCGCGAAATTAATTATTCCTAAATATGCAAAAGTTCATTCGCCTTGCTCGGCCCCTGTTCGGATTGTAAATTTTAGGTTCCGTCTCTTTTCAATCGTACGAGTTATTAACGCAGGTACACTGATCGATTTCCGATTGGTCCAATTACAAACACGAAAGTAGGGGAAGGTGCACGTACACCGTACCGAACGAACAGAAAAGAATATGTGTTCGTGTGACATTTCGAAGTGGATATTTCGAGGCAGCGATATATGTATTTGCAGTCTGTGAGTGATGTTTAGTCGATAGCAAACTCTGCCGCTCCTTCGAAAGTGGCAGTGCTTTTATCGCAAAAGTTAAACACGATGTTACGCGAACATAGGGCGATTATTCTCAATATTGTTCCCGTGTACATTACGAAAGTCACCGCGGGCAATAATTTGTAATTAAACCCTTTCCCAAAAAAAACAAAAATTGCGACTGATCGAATTGACCCAAAACTCAAATGAATCCGCGAAGGATGTCACGAGAGAAGATACTGGGTTCAAAAAATTAAAACAATCTTCAAAATATAGAGCACGTATCTTGGAAAACGATATGTCGAATTCCTTTGTAATATTTGGTACGTACAAAAAAATGATGGTCTCAAGATACGCGCGAGATACGTGGAATTAAAATAACCCACGTGCATACATCCTTTAAAGTTTGTTTAATTAAATAATTACGGGGATCCAAATGAAATATAAAAGACAAATGTTGGTGCTGGCAGAGATAAAAAAAATGTGTTATATTGGAAAAATTCTCATATTTCATTCGGTCCATCGGGCTTATGTAAATAACTGAATTTCTGTGCCAATCAATATCGAAAACTTTCGTTCGCCGTCGCGTGTGTGCGAGTAAACGTTACGTCACCATACGGTATTGTAGGGGAATAATGGAAAGCGGCATGTGCCACGTATAAGCATTAATTATAATTGCGTACATGTGCGCGTTTGCTATACGTGCAACGGAACATTAATGCGAATTATCCGTTAAGATGTGTAACGGGGGTGATGTACATACGACAAATTGTTCTACCCAGACACAGATCGTTCGGTGCCATGCTCTTTTCGTTAGAGAAAGTCTTCGTTGATTCCTCTAGTTTCAGGTGGTAATAGTTTCGGGGAAATAAATATTTTGTCGTAAACGTAAAACCATTTTTTTAATTTACGTTGAAGAATCTTGAAGAGAAAAAAAAATTTGTCAACGCAACGTTTGAGAACATGGAAAACAATAATTATTATTTTAATAAAAAATCAATCTATATTATAGATATTATTTTAATCTGCTGCGAGTAACTCATGTTCCTCGCATCTTAAAGTTACTTCAATATAAATCTGTAGTAATATATGAGAGGGTTAAAGGCATAGTGGTGTAAGTCCAGTTTGCATTTTTGTTGACACACGCCACTATGATTACACAGGACAACACATGTTTGGTTGACTTAGATCTGACACTTGTTTTTGACTAACGTTTGGCATCTAAATCCAAAAATGACCACTGTTTTTATCTATCACGTTAACTTTTTAAGCTACTTTCTTTTCCCCAAAATTCATACAAGATGTTCATATAAAACGGATGGCGGCTAAATTCAAAATCTGATGACGATTCCTTAAAATACAGACTTCACCATTTAAAATGAAACAAATATCTTTCAAATATCACAGTTTTTCGCAGAGTTATGCTTATTTGAAATTGGGCAAATTTCATTCACCTAACGGAGAGTACTGTAAAATTTCGATTAACCGTCACCGTCGGGACCGAGACTCTGACGATTAACCGAATAGACGGTTAACAGAAATTTTGTAAATAAACGAATGTATATATTTTACAAAGCAGGCTAAAATAAACGTACATACATACAAACACAATACAAAACCTACTGTAATCGTGGCGAAATCGATTACATCCTATCGACTAAATCTTTTTAAAAACGAATAGATTTCTTACATGTTTTGTACGTTGACGGATAACGGAGAATGAGGGTTTAAAGAGTGACGATTAAACGAGTTTCTACTGTAGTCACACTAAAAAAAGGCGTAAAAAAACTTAATGTAACAAAAGAAAACTAACAATAGTTTTGAAATCAGCATGTCGATTTGATCTTAAAACAGCTGAAAATCGAACTACACAGAAATTTTTTTTAATTGTTCCCCAGTGTTATTAACATCCCGGAGGGACCCCTATAAAATATAGATGAATCTCTCCGAATTTAAGAATCAGAGTGGCGTGTGTCAACAAAAATACAAACTAGACTTACACCACTATGCCTTTAACCCCCTCATCCGCAGATGTAGGCTGTTTGATCGAAAACAAACTGATAAAAATTTATATAGCTGACGATTCAACTATAGCGGTAATATTGATCGAATAGGGATAATTAAAAGACTAAAACCGAAAGATGTATCGTTCCGGGGATAAATTCCCTGCAGTAGGTTTATCCTCCCTCGCGATATGCCGTTTAAAAATATTCCAGTATCTACCAAGTTTCGCTCGTATATAGCGAGCATATTTCATTGTGAGTGGCGAGATAACTCGCCGAGATTATCTATCACGCGCAGGAAGGCTTAACTGGCGTTCGAAATTTTCCGAAAGCATTTTCACGAGAAGAATGAGATCCACAGGAATCTCGCGGTTTCTACGGCCAGTGGATTTCGGAAAGTTCGAATTCCGCGAAACTTCTACCTCCCGAAGATTTTTTGTTTCTACAACTTCGTAAGAACTCACCTCTAACATTTCTGCTGCTTCACGATTTACCGGTTCCCGATTATGGCGTAGGTTCGACCATCTAATGTACGGACAGTGAATTCTTTCCGATGAATTTCGGACAATGCTGAGCATTAGTTGGTTAAGTTTAGCAATTATAGAGGCTAGGATCGCCGAACTTAGTTCTACGTTCACGGTATTCCAAAGCAAATAAAATTAGCGGGAACTAGACATGGACGATTTTCGAAAGATGATCGATCTTTTGAAACGATTTAAATCGAAGTGAAAAAATTGATTGGCAAAAAAATCGATGGCAAGAAATCGATCAAATTAAATTAAACAAAGGTTTCATTTAGGCGTACGAGTGACCGCTCTACTTCGCGTAAACTAGTCTATCGTCCTGTTTTTCCAATATTCGATTTTCGCGAATATGAATAATGTCACAATGACTAATTAATTCATATTGATATGATCCGATTAAAATTGCAGACGCTACAATCGAGAATGATCGGGATCGTCGCAGTCGAACACGACGCAAATACGTGGTGTGAGACGAACGTACGACGGTCAAGATTCGAGATGGATCGAAGATCCGATCTTTAAAAAATTGGATAGATTTTTTAAACGATAGACCCATAGAAATCGATTTAAAAAATCGATATATCGGATCCAATAAATCAATGTCTTGAAAGATCGATTCAGATGGCCCATCACTATTTTGTACACTGATGAACCGTGAGATTATTCCGGCATTATGCGACTTTATAATGTTTAATGACTATTATATTCACAGTCGTACTCTTGACCATTGAAAAGTAAAAAAAAAAAAAGTTAATTTAATACACTATGCAATTCTAGTTTGAATGCTGTTTTATCAATAATTTGTAGTATTAATTACTTTTGTTACTGATTATTATACAAAGATATCTTCGTCCAAAAATGAACTCACCACAAGCTCGTAAACGAACAGAAAATTCATAATCAATTGTCCGAATAATAGAACGACTGACGAGATATTAATTCTGAGCCCAAAAAACAAATAAAATTAAACTAAAGATAAGCCAAAGACCTCTTCGCAAAGTACTCGGAAAGTCATACAAAAATTAATAACAATATTTCATAAATAATATAAACTCAAATTCGATTTCATCGGCGCCAGTTAAATATCATCCATCGTATAATTCTTATTTATTCTATCCGGTGAAGTTAGAATATTTAATTTATAACAGACGAAGAGTTATTCGATTAACAGTGCCTGTCGTTGGTAAAATGGGCCGTTAACCTCACGAATGCTTAAACGGAATATCAGAAGTACGTGTTGATATGGAGTTAATTACCTTGCATTCTGTCGGCGTGGAGGATTTTAACATAACCGCGTAAGAGGTTCATGTGTAGGAGCGGGTTAACCATTCTGGCAAACCACGAGATCACCGCGAACCCTAAAGCTTCCAAAGCTCTCCGCGCAAGCTTATCTGCTTACGCTGCGCTTACTGGCAATGAATCTGGAGCAACATTTCTCGACAGATGGTATGCAGATCGGTAATAAACTAATAACCTCACGCTACGGTGTTTACTAAAAGAATAAAATTTTTCGTTTGCGGTAATTCTTCGTAATGTATTCTTTATAAAAATTAAGATTATTTGCAATATGCATGCATTTTGAAATAAAGAGCAAATCTTGTAAAATTGCCATCAGTTTTACAGGTGTCCGTAGAATACGGGATCGAATATATGTAGAACGATATTATATCATTCTATCTTATTCTCTGTCAGTATATACCTTGAATAACTTTGAGGCATTGTTTAAACAGATCACCTCTGTGCCACATATCTAAGGTGTCCATATTTTTTATTTGTGATTATTTTTTATTTGTGTGTTTATTTTTTACTTGTGAATCCTGTCTGTCTCTGTCACTGTGGCTCCCCACACAACTTATCTCATTTCTAAAAATAAACATTTTCCCGCAGTCGAACGTCAAAACTAGTCAAAATAATTCATCAACAAAAATTGATTTTTGCTATTTTTTTCACCCACTTTCTGAAAACGGGACATTTTAGCATCAAAAGACTCCACCGAGGACAACGGGACAGAGAATCCAAAAACGGGACGTATGATTACCTTATAATACCACGATCGCTCTTTTGTTCAATCGGGCTAAAGTATGTCAACTCAGGTGGCATACATCTGCGTCCGTGAAGCGAAGCGACAAAAGTTGCGCTGTTCTGTTTTCGCGATACTGCGATAGTTTGTCTAATGCTCGTAAGATAAAATTGAATCAGTCACTTTAAACTTATGAAATGTGACTTATCTCGTCCGATGCAAAGCTACGGCCGAGTGTCGGGGGTTCAATGACAGGAAAAATAAAACTAACGCAAGATATTCTTCTATCTGCGTGTATATGTTTTCTTCTCGGTTACAAATTCATTTGTGCGGAAAACGTATATAAAAATGTTAAATAGCATATAAATGTATTGTCACTACTTATTTACAGAGTATTCGTACGAACGAGACGGTATTACGATGGTATCGCATTTTCGTTTCATTTGCGGCGTATTTGTTCTTCGTAATTAGGACTTAAAACCTATAAAAGAATAAATAACTTTATATTATGCAAGACGATTATTAAAATACTTCATCGGATGAGTGGACCCTTCTTTTTAGAAATGCTTCTGGCAGTATATTACGTATGAATTGTTACAAAAAGCTACTTGTTTTTCATGCTTCGGACGTTACGACTAAATTAGCGTAACGTCACTCCTAGTTGGGGGTAATAATATTTCTAAGACTAAGTGTTGCACTTTACGGAAAATTCCCCGTGCTTAAGATATAAGTTGATCTCAAGTGGACTAGCTTTGTGCGATTAACAGTGTTTCTGATAACGCAAGCGATGAGAAAATCTGCTATATTATGCTGCCCGGCAGCTTTTAGCCCATCGCTTCCTTCGATTCTTTGTTACGCGCTAAAAGTAGGAGTTACTGTATGGTATGCAATTATACGCGTTTCAAAGTTTCTTTTTCTTAAACAAATCCGTACGATCTCATTTTTAATCCACATTGACATATTGCCCTGTAACCGTAGCTGTTTGATGATATCTTCGTCTACCAGCAAAATCTTCGTTTTCTTCGTTCAATTGTGCGGAACAAGTTTCGACGCCTGGATGGACAGGCGTAACAACAATTTGTTCATAATCGTAAACCTTTCGTCTGCGAAAATAAACAGTGATACGAGTTTGATAATGTTCCTGCGATATCTTGACAGATCATTTGTTTGTCGATGAGAAAATGATTACCCCATAAGCCTCAATAGCGACAATCTGAGCCACTTGAAGAATTGAAACTCCGCCGAAACTCCAGGCTTCACTGCAGGATTCGCGTGGCCTACGTAACTCCAAACCAGGAAAACAACGACGATGTTGGCGATGGCGTAACCCCAGTGAACCAGAAACATAATGAGTAGCTTCACCAGGCACTGAAAAACAATCTCGCGTTACTGATACCGCGTGCACGCGATAATTTATACCGAGAACGCAACGAAACTTACTCCTAACAATGAGAACCATCTATTGCAGAGAGGACTGTACCAATTTCCTAATTTATTGTGAATATGAACCTTTCGTTCAGAGTTGTTGGTAACGCTGCCGTTTTCCTCTACACTCGGGGAAGAATCCACGTAGACGTTGTTATCAGAGAGACTAGGATTTCTCTGCGAATTATGAGGTTTCATGTTTTATGCATTATCATATTATCTTCGTGCATCTGTGCCGATATTTACTAACCACGAGATTTTTGTGCCTTATTCTTTCCGGGAACAGACTGTCCAAATCATTGTCTATTTCCGTTATCGAATTGTTTCGACTCGATGAGCCGTAATTACGGTCGAATGTCGGCGACTGCGTGCGAAACCTTTGTTCGCGCGTGAGTCGTATGTCGAAAGTTTGCGCGAGGGCAAAATATGCATAATCTAAACACGCGTATGTTAATAGAAAAGGCATCGTGACAATCGGCGCTAGTGTATTTATCTGACCAGTAATGATAAAAGTCAATGTAACGACAGCGACAACCAACATCGCGTACAAAGGTACCTTGTTTGGGCCTCTCTATAAATAATTGAGTAATGTAATACTTCTATTACCTAACAAATTTATTATTACACCCAACAGGATAATTACCCCTCTTTGCAAACAACTCATTCCTGGTATAACATTCTGGCCAGCGATAGATTGAAGAACACGTGGTGTACCATACATAGCACCCAAACAGCTGCTGAATGACGATACATAAAGACCGGCCAGTAATAACACCGAAATCGCCGACACCGTCGACGCTATCATAAAATTTGTTAAAAGTGCATCTCTGGTACAAGTTGCCGCAAGAAACAGTATGAAACAAAGATACAAGAGTGTCCTAAAAATAAATTGAACCTATAAGATTAGAACATCCAAAACTAACTCTTTTTACGTTAAACCGCCAAATAGAAACCACTTGAACATTGTTTTTTTCAATTAATCTTACCCTGTCCCCAATGCTGCTAAAGTACCGTTAGGTATGTCGGTAGATGGATGCCTTAAATCTCCACTCATATTAATACCAGCTAAAACACCGGTTACCGTTGGGAAGAATACACCGAATACCGTAAACCAACTGTATCCACCCTGATAGTCAGGGAAAGTATTGTTTTGTAAATTCCCTGATAACCAACCCTCAAAACCAGCCGCTACAATATCGATACAATTATTATTAATGCTACGATTTTGAATGATTATTAATGCTATGAAATTTGTGTAATATCTTACCAACATTGACATGTGTGAAACTTCCAACCATGAAATCTACTCCGGCAAAGAGTAAAATTAATAGGAGGATAAATTGGAGTTTTATCACCCACTTAACACCGGCGACATTAATTACGGATAATAAAACAACAGCTGCACAGGCGAAACCACGCTCGGCCCATGCAGAATCTAAACCTACTAGACCAGCCATGGATTCTCCGAAACCCAACACATTTAATGCGCAACCGACAGCCTAAAACAACATTGGAAAGTTATGTTCTGGTAAATAATGTATTGACAAAGCAAAATAATTATGTCTCACCTGTCCAAAACAATAAAGCAGTCCGATCGATCCACCAAATCTAGAGCCCAATACGTGCGATAGTAAAAAGTAAACTCCCCCGCTTTCTACTCGACATCGTTCACATATTCCCACAGCAGATAATACGGTTACCAAAGCAATGCAAACTAAAACATTCGTAAAGTAGATACATAAGATACTTGGGTGAATCAAACAAATCCAATTTAACTTTGTGAAAATTGTATTGTATAGTTTTAAAACATAAGTTACCGGTGGATAAAATTATTAGTACTGCGTTTAAAACACCAGCTTGGCCGACTATCCATCCAGACCTTAGAAAGACAATAACTCCAAAAATATTAATGAGACAAGACGTAAAAACGCCATCCCAAGTTCCGAACAACACAGGTTGCGAGATGAAGAAGTTCGACTTCCACCAAGGATCGGAACTCTGGAATAAGTATCTTGTAAGAAAAACTGGTAACTTCAAACAATTCAAAGAATTGTTGTTGCTTACGTATTCTTGGGCAAACAGTTCGTTAGCTCCAGTTTGATACATTTCCGGGGCAAATTCTTCACATCCATTGTTATCTCTTTGCGCTTGTCTGTCTCTCTGTGTTTCTGTAGTGTGTAAACCAAATCTGGACCAATCGATGTCTCTATTACTCGCAACATTTCCATTGGGCACTCTGTTTCTTTCTGTTGACTCCATATTTTCTTTTAAACAAATGTTGTATTGTACTTTGCTTATTATAATTAAGTATTTTTCATTAACAGAAATATCAGTCTTGTTTCAATCAATTCCTGTTCGTCAGAAATAATGATTGACAAATAGATTAATTATCGAACGACTTATGTTCAAGGTAATTGCAACATTGTACAAGCCTTACTACAAAATCGCGTTTGTACGGCACTGTGCAAACATTTCCAGCTGCCACTGGTTTTGGAATAAATTAATTATAAGCATTATTTTACTGTCATCGAAAAGACAACTAGGTATACTCAGGTATACTTGAAGTTTGTTGATAATTCTTCGTAGCATAGGTTAGGATACGCTTTTGACGTAAAAAGAAGTCTTGAGAAGTATCGTAGGCACACACAGTGACGTCTTAATAAAGTGGATCCAGTTTTAGATATTACCACCTCCTTACATCACCGTTATCGTCTTAAATGGATCACCTTCTGGTGACGTATTGCTCCACGACAGAACGACCATTTTTGATCTTTCTAACGGTAACAATATAAGCAAATGTAAGCAATAGCCATTATTGAAGAACTATATATACATAAATATACAGTATGGTCGGTTCCACGTCAAATCGAACACTTAAGTTCTTCGAAATACCGGTTTTGAAACATGTCATAAAGCGAGGTGAGACACGCCATCTCAATTTTTTAATATTTTGTGTTTCGGCTTTCGAACAGTTTTGAGAATTTAAGAAATTGGGACCCTCTTTCTTTAAACATTTCTAGCCACAGACTGGTTTACCATAGTATAATTTGTTTTTTTAAGTTTGATTTAGAAAATCAGAATTTCGAAGAATGCGATTTGACGTGGAATCGACCATATACCTGATGTATATATCTGATGTCAATAAAGCCTGGTCTTTTGGAAATACAAAGTTAACGCATAAGAATTTAATGCGTAATTTTGTATAACCACGTCTGAATTTTGGTGTACCTTAGATCGTGCCTCATTCACGGCTGTGGAAGAAATCTTTTCCGTAGGCCCCTCGGAAGGGGATTATTTATTATCAACTGATGATAATAATTGTTTTTTTTTTATTTATTATAAACACACTTTGATACATGCCGACGTCTTGTAGCACTAGATCCCGGCGATTACCGATCGCTGCCGCCGCGGCTTGTTTACTATATGAGCTCTGTGATTGCCGCTCGATTTTCGTTAGACATTTTAGCACATTTTAGGTAAAGAAAACCCTACTTAGAATTATCCCAGGTAAAACACCTTTTACGGGCGACTCTGTATACTACATATTTTAATCATTCAGGACGGGGGAGGTCCATTGCATTCGAGGCGTTTGTAAATATTTTACTAAACGTACAAACAATTTTCCGCGTACATAAACATGTTTAATCGTTTTCGTTTCAAAGTAACAATCCATCCTCTCCTACAAAAAATTGTTCAACCGTTATAACACACATTGGCTTTAAAATATACATTTATTTGTATCAATGATAGATTATAAACAAATCATACCCCACATAAATGTATTAATCTAGAGATACATTCACTCGCGACACTCGCTCTTCGTCACGTAAAGGTAGAAAATCCGGAAGAGCTTCAGGATTTCTTGAGGTCATTGTTCGTTCAAAATGTGATAGCTACGCGCAGTCTGAAAATATTGCTAAACACTCTTTTCTCGTGTGCTTGTGTTTAAAACATTCTCACAACACAAAACGTACTGCTTCGGTCTATTCGAGGACCGAATTCCGTGTAATGTTAACAATAATTCATAGTTCTATCTCACGAAATGTTAATTTGTTTATTTACATTAGCATTCATGCTCCTCGCCTCCATTTCTCGCCGTTGCTAAACTTTGTCATTTCACGGCCGCTCACGCCGCATGTGCCGATTCCGACCCTGCCGTTTACATTTTCCGGTGTTGCGAATATACTCTTCTTTATTACGCCTTTTTTCGTAGACTGTGCAAACATATTATATATTAAGCATCAATGAATACGTTATAAATATTTTCCAAGTATATTGAATATAATACCTTATTAGTAAACGCCAGCCATTTGTTTTTCTCCATTTCTCGCTCTTCCTCGAGCTCTTTAAATCGCTGGAGTTTTCTCTGTTTCTTTTTCTTAAGGTATTCTCTCTGTTTATTGGGATCTGCACCTGCCACTGCAGCTGCTTGCATTTTTCTATAAAATAAGGAATCTGTCACCAATAATAATCATTGCAGAATTCGAATCACCTTACCTAGGTGGTATGTCGTAATGAATAAACTGTAAAAATAACTGTTAAATAAAGTTTATCTAGAGATCTGTTCTTAAAGATAGTTCGTGCATGAATAAAACTGGAACAAAACATTGTTCTACATAATATACAAGCTACATCAAATTTTAAAGAGTGCTATATACTGAGGAGAATTATGAGTTTTATCAATTACATAGAATAAAAAACAAATTTTGAATAAAATGTAATGTATGATGTAAAAATCTGTTTTTCCTGTTTACCTTTTCCTGAATCCCGATAATATACAGATGGCATACGGATGACGTGACATCAAATGACGAACGAACAATAATGGAATTTCAAATGAAGGCGCACAGGTGATGGGGTAAATATCATGGCCAATTGGGAATAAAGGAAATTGGAGAAAAGTTAATGGATTAGTGATTATCGAAACTCGTTGAAACTATTCCGTAATAGTTTTCAAATACTGGTGAGCGTTAATACTCGTACAATGGTTCATGCTGATATCAGCTAATAATACATGTTAGCATGGAATCACAGAATCACAGAATTTCTTACTTTGACTTTTGATCTGCCCAATCCGATGCTGGTTTTTTTGCAGCAGATTTGAGCTGATTAAGCATTGTGACATCGGTGTTTTTGTACTCATTGAAAGTTACATTTACTATTCCCTCTTCGCTCATTGCATCGATTGTTGCCTCATAATATCTGGAAAATTAAGTGATACTTCTGATTCAAATGTTATTGTCTCGATTATAACTTCATTAAATTACATCTAATACTTTAATGTACAGTACTTTTTACAATGGCAAAAATGTATTGTTTCACCTGTATTTCAATTACCTTGGTTTTGTTTTACGTATCTCTCGTTACTAAAAACTGCTGGGAAATTAAAATGAATGTACCAAATCAATAATCTACAAAAAGTGTTATGCAAACAGTGATATGCAACGATCACAATTAGAGAACAAAACATCGCACAAAGGTATTCTTTTACAAACTATAAGAGTTAAAATACACGGAATCAATTCTGCTCTTTTGAAACCAAAACATTACGCTTCAAATATTGGAGAAAGTGATAATAATACAATGCAGGTGTGAAATCATTAAAAGATAACGAGACTCACTTGCCATCCTCGCTCCAAGGTGCCATGCACTGGTCACCGACCTTCCATTTATTGGCCAGAACTGCAAGCAAAATAGGATCTTTAGCATCCATGCCATTGGCTTGCCTTTTTTCCTGTTGTTGTGATTTAATTAAATCATGTGTCAGCTCTATTACTTCCTCGAGATCGATTTTCAATTTCAGGAGTTCCTCATTTGTTGGATCCGTCGTGAGAGCGGCTTCCACCTAAAGGGAATAAATATACGATCCATGTAAAACGGTGATTTTGGAGTCAGTCAAAGAATTCTTCGAAATGGACTCGCCATTTGGCCATTGTAAGGTTAAGCAAAAAAAGAAATGGAATACTCACCTGCTGTAGTTGCAGTTTGTAATTCTGTAAGTCGTCCATGACGTTTGTCGAACTGACACTGTCTTATACAAGGTAATATTAATGCCCTCCACCTGCTCGTCCGTTTTTCGTCTCACTGGCACTGTCAGAAAATCAAGTAAAAGCGATCACCTTTTAGTCGATTATACGAATGACAAACGTAAAAACAACTCGTAAGATGGCGTTTCGGTTCGCGACACTTGCGCTCGCAGCGCGTAAATAATTCAATCCGCTTTTAGAAATTCTTTAGAATTTATTCGACAAGAATTAGTGAGAACCAACGGGAGAAACGTGTTCCTGGATCATTCTTGCTGTTTTTCATAGGTTTGAAATCGTGAATCTCGTAAGTAATGACTGAAAGCGAAAACAGGAAATCACTGTGCAGTCCGAGTAGAACAAAGTAGCATTACTATAGGTCTAAAATTTTGTAACTGGGTCGAATTATTCTAAACTTTTTGTACGAACTATATAGATAGTATTTCGAAAGGGCATGTTACTACGAATGGAATTTATAACGGTTGTTCTCAATATTTCCTAATATCCTGATTTCTTTACGAAGGTTTCTCAACATTTTAAATTGTCTATCGTTTCGGAAAATTGAACAGGAATGGAAAGCATAATCCAAGTGAATTTCGAATAGTTATAAAATTCGAATAGTATTAAAGTTCAGTCGAACAGTAATCAAATTAAATTACATCACAATTAAAAATCTACATGCGAATTCTTTTTTATGTATTTTAATTTTATTTTAAATTCCTTTTTTAATTCATGCTAATTAATATTTGTGACAGGTTGACAAAATATTATGAATCGCGCCTGATCGAAGTAATTTCGGAACTTTTTATTCAAATTAGTAGTTTCCCCATTATTTATGTTTACGGAAGTAAAGACAATGCCGTAAGTGCATTGATAAGTGTTTAAAGGTACAGCGATGGCGCTGCTTACGAAGTTCATGTGCGAGATTCAAGGTTGAATAACACATACTATATAGGATGCGATATGCAAGATGTATAGAATATAACGTGTTACATTAGTGTACGTCTTTATCGATGAGTATGCATGGAAACCGCGTATGTTCTCATTGTGTAATTGTGTATTACATGTGTCTCTGCGATAGTAATTGACAGCAATTGAGAATTTAACGTAACTGCTGCCGTTTAATAATTGACGAAAAAGTTATGGCGTATCCGGTAATTATATATTAGTCCTTGGAATTCGTGTTGCATGGTCATGGATTGTTTTGCCATACATTTATCTACCCTCCTTATAAGATATGTTTTTTATTTCATTTTTTTACGAAATATTGCTCTAAGTACTTGAGTCTGTGTATTTCATGATTTTGTCTAAACAGTATGAATTGTCTGCAAGTCGTTTGCATTTGTTGATTTTAAACTACTACTGTACATTTTTAGGGCGCAATGTACGGAGCGACCGGACCTGAGTCGCAAATAAATCCAGAGATTCAACAATGGTTTGCTACCGTTGATAGGGATGGAAGTGGAAAAATCACTGCTGCAGAATTAAAATGTGCTTTGGCAAACGGCCAAGGGGGTACTTTCTCAGATACTGCTTGTAAACTAATGATTGGTACGTTTATAAAACTGATATTAAATAATAATGCAATTATGATACATCTCATTGTAACATGGATGTAAATGCTAATAGCTTTGTCCACTATTTCGTATATAAAAACTCTCCTTTCTTTCTAGGTATGTTTGATAAGGAACATAGCGGCACTATTGATTTACCAGAATTTCAAGCTCTTTACAATTATATAAATGCCTGGCTTGGTGTCTTTCGTGGTTTCGACCACGATAACTCAGGCAGCATAGAAGGAAATGAATTAAATGCAGCTTTAACACAAATGGGTTACAGATTGAGCCCTGAATTTATTACTTTTCTTATTAAAAAAAGTGATCAGAGTGGTCAGCAACGCATTACCGTTGATCAGTTTATTGTTTTATGTGTTCAAATTCAGAGGTTCACAGGTATGCGATATAAAGATATTCAATTTTAATAATATACAATTATTTACTAAAAATAATTTTTATCACCTATGAGCTGGTGTTTCTTAAAAGTTTTTAAATATACTTATGCTTAACGTATAGTTAGTGTTCTATTTGCTATGTTTACGCAATACATTAAAATAACGTTTCCATAAGCATTTACAAACAGAGGAATAGAAAGTAAGAATAAAAAAGATGTGTCAAATTTGTTGTGAATTCCTGTTACAGAGGCCTTCCGTGCAAGGGATACAGATCAAACCGGACAAATTTCTATTGGATTTGAAGACTTTTTAGGCGTCGCACTTAATAGCAACATATAATTCCTACTGGCTTCTAAATGCACCAGCAAATGATGCTAATATTTTATTATGGCATCCAGATTTTATGCATAGATATGATCGGTTTCGAGATACATCTTTTAACATAGTACAAAAAATATTTTATTTATAATTTAAATAATGAAAGATAATATTTTGCGAAGCAATACTTTGCACTGATTCAGAAACAGACATCATCTGTAACGGCACTAGTAAAATAGATAGTAAACTGTTGGAAACAGTTTGAAATGAAATTTATTATGTACATAACTCGGCGCATATTGTACATATCTAAATAATGCAGCAAGTTTCGACGTTATAACATTTATGTTCATGCATACACTTTCACAAATAAACTGGATATAACTTTGTTGTTCACAATCTTGCAAAAAATGTTTAGTAATTGCAGAAGTGTTGCCTGCTTTAAAAATTGTAAGATCAGACTGCAACACAGACAATTCATATTTTGCAATTATTGCGTACGAGCAACAGTATGTAGTGGTAAAAATTTACTGAAATTGTTCACATATCTATCGCAATTCTAATATGATAGCGCCTGTTGTTATCAAATGGATATTTTACATACTATTTTGAAAGCGTTTCGAGAAAAAATATTTTTATTTTCGAATACGATTTTCATAACTCAAAATATTTTCGAAAACAAGTAAAGTAGACGTGACGACACTAAAACAGGGTAGAAGATTTGAAAGTTGCTGTAGTAACATACAAGAATTATCTTCTTCAAATCTACGGCAACTACGTAGATGTAAAACAAAAATTAAAGAAATTGTTCATACAGTTTTTAAAAATAATATTTTGCTTTTGATACATGTAAATACAAATCAAGTAACTAATGCTAAGTTAGTCTAAAGGTGATATTCTCTGCTGCCTTCATAATGAAGTCTCTGTAGAACTTATTTCTTGCCAGCGCACGTGACGTTAAAACGTATTTTCAACGTATAGATGAGCAACATTTTTTGAACATCGATATTTCGTAATTGAAAACATCGTTGTCCGATGTATCGACGTATCGAAATAAAAACATCGATGCTGACATGAAGTATTTTTCTCATAAATTTTTGATTTTGATATGCCCTATATTAGTGTTAACCAGCTAACCAGCAGACGTTAGACATTTTATCAATTGATACAAAGCTACAATAATCTATAAACAAAACCTATTTGTAAATTGTAATTACTAATTTCTAAGCGTGTTGCATATTTTTGTGTGGTACTGCGATGTATGTACATACATACATACATACATACATACTGCGATAATAAACAAACATGAAACTTATTTGAATAGACATCCACTTTATCCAGATAACTCTAATAGCTTCTCCTTTAAAAAATATCTCTCGCTAACAAACTGAAATTTTGAAAAACAACGAAATAATATTTTTTTGAATAAAATAATTATTCCACGGAAAATTTGAACAAAAATAACAAAAATTAAAATAGAAATTTTATATTTTTAATATTTACTGATAACATCGACCATCGGGCAAAAACTTCGATATTTTTTTCGATATATCGAAGGACTAACAAACATCGATGTATCGAACAAAAACATCGATGTTTTTTGCCCAACTCTTCTTCAACGTATTCCCGCTGATTTTCGCTGGCTAGTTCTATATGGTTCTAGAACCGTTGTAAGCAGTGTAGTTTGTGGTTAGGTATTGTGTGGAGTCCGAATTGCGGTTCAACAAGTATCTACCGGTTTTATATATTAACGTAATTATTTATTTATGTAAAGTACCTGTTCAGTAATTGAATATGAAGACAGCACCTGATCCGAAGGACGTGCAGGTACTATATATTGTTTCATAAGAATACAATTATATATAGATATTCGAGTATCACATTCTAGCTTGTATCATTAAATTGTTGTATTTACAAAACGGTACCTTTATAATAAATTTAACGACAACGTTTAAATATTAGCAAACTACAGTGCAAAGCATGTTACATATATTATTGTTCTATCATTTTATATTGTTGTTGAATCTAAAGAATAATAATATTCATAACAATATTATGTTCTTATAGGAATTCCTGTTTAAACAGTCATGCATCTCCCAAGTTGTTGATGCTTTTGCATCGATACCACTCGCTTGTAGCCTGTTGGTTGCAGATAAAAAGAGAGGACTCTTATACATAGGATACAATAGTAAAATAATCGTTTTAAAGCCTGGAGAAGATGTTGATCCAGAATGGAAAATAGAGCTTGATCTACCATTAGCTGTGTCTAAAATAGCTCTTAATTGCGATTGTTCCTGTTTAGCAGTGGCACCTCAAAGGCCATCTGTATTAATTTACGATGCGCAAGCACTCTCTAAAAATGTAAGTTATTTCTGTACACGTAGTTCCTGTGAAATATTATAATTGAAGGCTATAGAATTCTTTAATATTATTTTTGTCATATCAATGTGTATAATACATTATATTCATCTGACAAAAAAATATCAAAATGCAATGAACTTCATTCGGACAGAAAATTCATGTATTTCAATCTTCTTTGATTTTTTGCCACTTATGTTATTTTAATTGTTTATGGTATTTTTTCTTTAGAGTCTGCAATTGCTATACGAAATTCGTATTTCTTCAACAAGCACGGAAGTATTTGTGAATGATTTACGGTGGAATCCAGCTATCGCAGGAATGTTATGTACAGTAGCAAGCGACCATACAGTTGGTAGTTTTCAAATCAAAGACGAGAAAGAAAAAACTATAGGACTAAAAGCTTTAGAAAAATTAGATGGGCTCAATGTATTATGCGCAGCCTGGAGCCCTAAAGGCAAGCAAATAGTTGTGGGCTGCAAGAATGGAAATATCGTGCAATTGAAACCTGATTTAAAAGTAGCAAGAACAATTGTTGGTCCAACTCCTTACATTGGCGAAGTTATTAGTATTACGTGGATCAGCAATTATCAGTTTTGCGCCGCATATCTAGGCAGCGAACGGCGCATCAATGTTCTAATCGTAGACGCACCAAAAGGTGAAGCAAATGGTATTTTCACTTGTTACGAGGATATTACGTATGGTATGCCTGATGCAGAAGCAGAAGGAAGCATTCCGCGTTATTATTTCGAACATATGCCAGAATGGGGCTTAATCATTGCTGCTAGTAGTGGCAGTAGCGAGATAGCTGTGTTGGGATCTACGGATGGAGGAGTTAATTGGAATCAGTGGCAATTAGTTGATAGCGGCAGGGCTCAATTACCATTAATTTGTACTACCGAAAGCTATCCAGTTGGCTTGGCAGTGGATAGAACTCCCATTCGAAAGTTACCGTGGGGGACCGAGTCAACCCTACCGCATCCAGTTCCTATTCTCCATATTCTTGGAACATCGGGACAACTTTGTAGCTTTCATATGGTGAATCTGACCCCTAATTGTCCTGCTATTACTTCTCCCCCTACAGAAATTGTCGCAACTCCACCACAGCCTCGTCAGAATATTGCACCAACAGAAACATCTATGAATATGGGGAATTTAGTGACCAGTACTCCACGTCCAAAGCAGGTGGACAACACGATGGAGCGTCCAAAGCCAGTGCCAATGGGAAATATTTTTGGCGATTCTCTTAAAGTTGCTGGCTTCTTTCAACAACCCGAACCGGATAAAACAAAAGTACAAGAACAGAAACCTGTGGCACCTATTATTAACACGGAAGTTAAAATAGAAGCAGTTAAGGAAACGCGTCCACAGGAAACCATAAAGCCAGATGAGAAATTGGCAACTGTTAAGGAAACAATTCCGCAAGAACCTGTAGAGCAAAAGCCATCGATAGCTGACAGCACGATCATACAAGCTTACTTGCAAGAACACGATTTGTTTGAGAAAGAATTACATAAGAGATTGCAGCCGCAAACGTGGGAATGTGGTACAGAAGCAGAACGTAAACAACTTTTAGAGAAAGCTGGTACAATAGATCAGTTTCTTCGAGATTTGAGGGAATCAACAAATAGCTTGTCTAATGATATAGCATACTTGAAAGCATTGCTTTTGCAATCATTTGCCTGGATTGAAGAAGCCAAATCGAAGAATGCCGCCAGTGTTGAGATTACTACTAGGACTTGCGGGGACAATAGTAAAATATCTGATCTACAAAGACTTTATTATTATACTCAAACACAACTCACTCAAGCTACGAAAATTTTAGATCTGGAGTGGTCAGATCATAAGTCGCGAGAACAATCTCGGATGAAGATACCGAGTTTGGAATTTGTATATCAAAATCTCCTGCTGCATAATAAAATCATTACGCAAGAGAAAAACAAACTGGAGCAACTAAAGAAAAAGTGGAAGACGGTTGCGCGAGTTAATAATATTTCTGTTTTGAACCGTTCGATGACAAATTTAAGCATAACTTCACCTAAATCTCCATCGTCACTACGTGGAAACACTGGTGTTATTGAAGCACGATGTAAGACCATTGCAACGAAGACCCTTAGTTTTACTGAGAAGAAACAGATTAAATTGAAACAACTCTTGTCGAATTCCACTCCAAGAGTTATAAAGCCTGTTAATCCTTCGCCTGTTCAGGACCGTCTGGAAGCGACTTTATCGTCATTAGCATCTCTTGGCTCCGCTAGCGCTGATGCTAGAAACAAAGTAGAGCAACCTATTGCAAAGCAAACAACACTTCCTAAACAGCCCAGTGAAAAGCCAAAACAACAAAGTCCTCTAGCTTCGTTAAACAGTATTGTTGCAAGAATCGGTACAACTGAAACCAACAATGCATCGGTGCAAGGTAAGACGCAAAATAAATTACCATCTGGTAACGGTTCTTTCCCATCTGTAATTGCAAACAAAGTTCCACAAGCGGATAAAAAATCGAGTACCCCTATAACCACTGTCGTACCTCAAATTAAACCAAAGCAAGACACTATTACTTTTGGTCAACTTACCACTGGCACTCATACTTTGCCAGGTTTAATGAAATCGTTCCCAAGAGTTGATTCGATTTCGTTCGGTACACCTACGCAAAACTCCCCAGAAAATATGATGCAAAAGACATTTACCAAGGAAGGCTCCATGAAAAACGATACGGACCAGGTAAATAAAAATGATTCTTCTAAACCAGAATCTACCATATTTTCTACTGGAACGTTAAAAAACGCATTAACGCCGGAAATTCCATCTGGAAAAATGCCAGGGACTGTTCAGAATATTTCATTAGGACCTGCAATGACAATCACCACAACATCAATTAAAACGGATGCAATGTCCACGTTCAGTTTTGCAAGTCCCGGTATTATGCCGGCAACAATAAAATCCACTTCACAAGACACACCGCTAACATCACAGGGAGCAAATGCCCAAACATTTTCGTTCGCCTCAAAACCCTTGAACACTACATCGTCTGCTTTGAAAGCATTATCGCCGGCAACCGAATCTTCGCAAGGGGAACCTCGGAATCTACCAGGATCATCCACAACTGTACAAAAATCTGACACGCAGAATCAAGCAATCGATCCGAGTAACAGCAATGTTACTGTGGTTGGTACGTACTACAAAACAAGTGTAATGGAGTCGTACGGATATAATACCGAGCGTATCATCAATGAAATTTCTATCAGCCTTGTGAACGAACCTTCTGCAAAAGATTCGCCTTCAAATACGTCCTCGGTTATCATAGAAGAAGTACCTTCCACCGAATCGAAAACACCTAGCTTTCCAGGAAGCACAGTTCAATCTCTACCTGCGACCATCAATATTCCCGTATTTGGCGCGCAAACCACGTCAAATATTTCAATATTTGGAGGAACGTCGGCTTCCACGCCAGCCACGAGCACGTATACTGCACCTGTAACTGGTGCTTCTACCTCTGCGCTTGGAATGCAGTTACCTGCCACCTCAAGCGTACCCATGTTTAGCGGCTTCAATACTACCCCGGCTACATTAACCTCGAGCTCAACTACGGCAAGCACAAGCGTCGCCTCTCCATTTTATGGTTCTCTCGCGAAACCTACTTTCGGCGAAGCCGCCACCACTCCATCAGCGGCGACTTCAACTGGCGTAAGTAACGCTGCCCCAACTACGCTTGCTTTCGCAACATCGACGGCAACGACAACTTCGACGAGTTCAATTTTTGGTAAACCTCCTATGTCTCCCCTTGCCACGAATACTCAATTTCCAAATACATCGGTGGCTTCCCCAACGGCTAATGTCTTCGAGAAGCCAATTATTAATCCCACTTCGATGCCTTTTGGCGGTTCCCCAAATACATCGTCCGTGTTTGGCAGTGCACCTGCAACCTCGGCCAATACATCTATCTTTGGTGGAAACAATACCGGTTCAATCTTCGGTGCAGCAACTCCAGCTTCTTCAGCTGGGTCTCTCTTCGGAGGGAATTCATCACCAATGAATACGTTTGGAAGAGTTTCCGCGGCATCCATCTTCGACACAAACGCTCAGAAACCCGGTTTAATGTTTGGAACAGCCCCGAGCCCAGGCACATCGTCCTTCTTTGGGGGCAATGCAAGTAACGCTTCTTCAACGGTGGGAGCATCTACAACTGGGTCCACTTCTGTATTCGGTGGTGTCGGAACTGGAACTTCTCCAGCTGTAGGATCACCCACTCCTGGATCCCCTTCCGTATTCGGTGGAATTGGATCTGGTGCTTCTCCAACAGTAGGAGCCTCCGGTACTGGATCCACAAATGTATTCGGTGGAGTTGGAGCTGGTGCTTCTCCGACGGTAGGCTCACCTACTCCTGGATCCCCCTCTGTGTTCGGTGGAGTTGGAGCTGGAGCTTCACCAATGGGAATGGGTGGACAGCCTGCTCTAGGTTCGCCGCAACCTGCTTTTGGGCAAGCGCCTATGTTTGGCTCTAAGCCTGTATTTGGATCATCGCCAATATTTGGAGGGTCCAAACCAGTGTTTGGTGGAGGATTCGGGGGGACCGCGTTTGGAACCAGCGCAGCACCCCCGGGTAAAGATATATTATTGATTAGTAAAATCTTGTTATGAAGGAACCTCCTCAGATAATTTTGTTATGTGCTGGTTTCACCAATGATAGTTAAACAGTAGTCATTGAATAAATTTTTGTATTTGTTAGAATCAAAGTTTCGGCTAATAAGAAACACAACTCAATTTTCAAATCAGGTTAAGTAGATATGTAGCGTTGGGAAGAGATAAAGAACAAACTAAGAAAAATATGTAGGTGATCCAAGATGATATGGTCGACATATTTCAATTAATACATTTTTTCGGCCATATCAGTTCGTAATTAATAACGTTGACACTATTTTTTGTTGATACGAATAAAGCAGCCTTTGGAGGCCCGCCTGCAATGGGAGGGAGTCCTCAGATGGAAAATAATATGCCGAAAGTATTCGGAAATGCAGGAGATACCAGTACGTTTGAGTCTTTGGCCGGTCAGCCGGTTGATCTTTCCTTTAGCAGCTTAGCGCAGAAAAGTCCAGAGGCCGACAAACCACCAGCATTCGCAGGGTAAGTATATGACATTTTAAACGTGCCCCTATGATCTACAAATCATAATATTACTCAGGTACAAGAGAACAGTTTTAACATCGATTGTTTTTTTTTATTTACAGTGGAAGTTCATTCTCTAGTTGGCGATAGTCTACAAATGTTTTAATTGATTCGGAGACGTCATCCTTAGATACATGAATTATTTTTATAAATGGAACAAATCTTCCACATCTCGATTTGATCGTGATCAATTAGGAAAATGTACACATTGTTTTGTATTTAAGAAAATATAGTTTACTTTTTATTACGAAAATTGAAGTAACCAAGATTTCCCCAAGATATCCTATTACGTAAAAAAATATTCAGATACCCCGTTTTATAGGTTTGGGTGCGATCGACACTTTGGTAGGTTTACAAAGATCGATGACGCACGGATCATCGAGTGGTGCATGCGTGCACACGGTCGATGACGGTACCAAGAGTGCCAATGATATTTCTACGTTACAAGCTTCCATCCATACTTGATGCGAAAGTAAAACCGTGGTTCTCAATCTGTAATCATTTTGTTCCGCGTTCTGCACTTTCAAGTCCGATTGACGTGGTAAAAGTAACTGTACTTGTTGATCCGGATGCCTCAGTTTGATACGCAATATGTTAGGATCGCGTAAATTCGATATCTTTGCCGTTAGCGGAATTCCCAGTAAAAGACCACCGGTAAATTTCAAAGCGGCATCAGCGTCGCCCCTAGGCTCTTCGATAGTTGCCCTGGAGAACCTGGTCGACACAGACGGCCTTGGAAGTCGTTCTTCCCCTTTCGACGCCGGTGTTAAAAGCAGAGGTAGTAAGAGTCGCGTCAATGATCCAGGTTTTACATCTGCGAGATTTGGTAATTGCAGAACGAGAGATCTCGAAAACGGTGGCAATTTACTCGTGTCCTGAGGTAGAGTATCGGCTTCTGACAAAAAATGACGCGCAAGTGGAAGAGCACTCCCAGTCGCGCTCCTGGTGACACGAATCAATTCTACAGCTAATGCTTTCAACCACACATCGTTAGCTAATATCACATCGGTCTCCCCTAAACCGCTGAACAATCTTTGCAATCTGAAAAATGTATTTATCAAGTAATTTGCATCAGTCTCCATAAACATATCTATTGAAATATCGTGACACGACGCAGACGTACTTTTGTGTATTTTGAAGAAGAACAGAAACATTGGTACTTGTGTTCGGCACCGGATTTGCCGATATTGAGTTCGTTGATGATATCGAGAATTCTTTCAGCACTGATTTCAATAACAGCAAGCATCGTATAAAAAGAGCCGTAAAACGAGCTGCGCCCTCCATATGATGATCCATTTCCGCTAAGCGATCAAGATCGATAGCCGCAGCTTCCAAAAGTTGCGTATAAACTCTACCTCCGGGACGCGCATTCTCTACGCCCGTTACCATTTTCTCCAAGAATTCCCTTCCTCGTTGATCTCGTGCTTCTTCGTCAGTGGTTTCTTCCTTAGCGAACCCTGGACTCATGGTCAGGGTTGGTCGCAATCGGGGAACCAAATGAGGCATAGTATCGCGCAAGTAGTGATAATGTTTCGAAGCATGTTCCGTGAACAGAGCATGCATACTTGGACAATGCAATGCAGCATTAAATATCAACACTAACACACTTGCATCTATTATCCGCGGTTAAGAATAATCCGTGACACTCTACTGATGTTTGTTTGCGTTTTGAGTTTTATATTAAGCAAAAGGATACAAGACGGTTCATCAACATCTGGTTCGGGGGTATCGAAAAAGGGATGTCGACCAAGAAGCTGCGGCACTAAAGGTAACGTGAGGTAAGGATGAGTAGCTCCCAGTGCCGCCAAACAACTTCTGATACTTTCTTTATCTTGAGGATAACGTGTCAGATTGTCGAGAAGGCGATTAACGCACATGTGAAGACAATTTCTGGTTGCAAGCCGACTAGCCGCTAAAGTAGCGTGCAAACCTTCGCGTACTTCTCCTGAGAAGTCTTCCAATGCACCCAAAATCGTTTCTAATTGATCTTCCCGGAGCGTGACGCTCGCAGACATTTTTCTTAACGACTCAATAGCTCTGATTCTGACATCCTGAATTTCGTCATTGAACATATCTACCATGAAATCTAAGGAGATTCTGGCTATAGTTGGTTGTTCAAGGGACAAGCTGCAAAGCGCGTTTACCGCTGCTGTTCGTACCTGGGTCAAAGTTTTTAATGCATATTAATGATCGGGGTATATTACTATAAATTATATCCCTAAATTATTAATTATATCTCTATTATTATACCTCTAAAAACTCATCTTCTAATCCATGAATGAACGCTCCGCAAGATCCACTTTTTTCTTCAACTTCGGGTCTATCTGCATCTACAATCTTTTGCTTTTTATCCAAAGATTGCTCTATGTATCGCCGCGATACACCTTTCATTGTACCTAAAAGAGACATGGCCGAGGCTCTGACTCTTGGTGACAAATCACCCATAAGACTGCAAATTTGAGAAAAAGCACAGTCTGCCATCCGAATATCTTCACCCTCTGCTCCCATGATCATACTATGAAAAGATGGTAACTATTATTATCATAAAAAGATTGATTCGTTACTAAAATAATATTGTACAATCTGCTTACTTTTCTGGATATTCTCTACCTAGAAGCCAGATTAATTTGAGAACAGTGCGACGTACAATTTCGTAATCGTCGCGAAGTGCTGCGCAAGCCTCTCCAAAGAAACTTGCAGGTAATCTGCATCCTCTGTGAGAATGAAGCTCTGCCATAGTTTCAAATGCTTGGGAGCGAACCCTTGGATCCTGAGAACGAGCATAATGACCAACGAATACTAATGTATCGTCTGCGGTATTTGCCGTTAAATATCTGCCAATTATAGAAAGACATCGTGTTTGTACGCCGTGCCAGGTGTCTGGTAAATGTTCCCGAGCAACTTTTAATACGAGAGCCCTGCAAACCGATATTAGTTTAAAATGAATAGATCAAAATAAGAGAACTTTACCTGTATATTAAATACCTATGATAGTCTCCCAATTTAAGTAAAGTTGCCAGTCCCTGGCTTTTTACTCTGTGAGACTCTTCATTCCGTAGAAGTTCTGATGTTTCTGTAACAATTCGTGCCTTTTCTGCAGAATCATTTGTTATTTCTCCTAGTTCCGCAAATATCCAAAGTATCTTTGCACGAACAGCAGCTTCCGTTTCTATAGCGTATCTCTCAGACAATTTTTTTACCACCGATGGAACGTCCTCCGGAGAGATGTATGCTATAGTATCGGATATACGAACAAGCAATTGCAAGGCGTCATTACCACATTTACATTTTTCAAGACACTCTATGTAAGCTAACGCGGAACTGGTTTCTGTTCCATTTTTAGTCCCTGTAGTTGATGTTAGACGTAATGTCCGTAATCTTTTTAGTGGTGGTTCTTGAACAACCTATAAAAAATGCCAAACACGTAAAAGAATTCCTACCAATAATTAACCATATTACAGAAATCATATGTTTAGTCACCTGACTCTGGGTAAATTCAGCTAAAACTCTTTTCTTCATTAAAGCTGCCATTCTTACAAAATATCTTGCATTTATTTATACCCAATTCAACTCTATCAGTATCACAGAAATGTTAAAAACTGCTAGGGTGTGAGCTTTTTAGTTAAATAGATATTGATAGATTTATTTCGCATGTGAGATAAATTTTTCACGTGCAACATTCTATATTACATTGCGGATGTAAATTATTTCAAACCACTTCGAATACTTAGCGTTCTAAACAAAACTGTGAGGTTAGGTTTGATCAGCTGACGGATTAAATGTACCGCTCACATCATATGCCATATGGTATCCATATGCAGCTGCGAAAAAAATTGAGATTTAAATCTCCTACATAAGTGTCGCATATATATCCAATATAATAAATCCAAGTCACCCCTTTTCTTTTTATATTTGAAAGAAATGATTGCCTTTCACAATACCTAATAGATCTTAAAACTATAATCTTTTCGCTATCCCATGCAATTTTTGAAATAGCACGCGCAAATAGTGCACACACATGGAGCACGGCGCATTATGATATCCAATTTACCCGCTTATTACTATATTCGCGACAACTTTTGACAGGGAAATTCAAGCGATACCAGCTATATATAAGCAATTTAATGACTTGTTATTTAATCGCGAGCAATTATTTATGTATATATTGGTCACACTTTTAAACATTGTATATTTTCGGTGGATCACATATATACATTACGAGTTAATTATAATATATAATTTATGCAAGTAAAACGATACATCAAAAAATAAAGTTCTAGCAATTTACATTCGTACGTGAACTTTCTTATTTATACATTATTAATGACATATTCTAACGTTGACAAACGAGGGATATGTCAGATTGACAAGAGAGTTAGGTAGTCTGGTGCTAACATGGCTGCCGAGATCAATAGAAAACTGTCATGATGCGTTTTGTCCATAGTTTTCAACGATATCAGTTTTCGAAAATGTGTCATCTGACTGATTTTTCGTAAAGAACAAACTTTCGCCCACGTAATCATGAAATTTGTTTACAATTTAACGAAACTGTGGCAAACCCGATCGTTGTAATGACAGGTGAAAGTGTTCTTAATAATTGTTGACTCGTGAGAAGAGAGGGTGATTCACAACAATGTAATGCAGTGTTACGGAAATAGTGCGTTTTTTTACGATATATTGAAGATCGTTTCTAAGTATCAGCGAGGATAACAGAATATTTTTGGAAAGAAAAACTGGGAAACACATCTGTCCCGTATTAATTTGGAAAATCACGAAATGATATCAATATTTTTACACTAATAATTCGTTTTCACTTCTTATACAAAAGAGTGCCTATTTTTACAAATTTATCTTAACATCTTCCTGTTCAATAAAACAGATACGGATAATACTCAGAGGAGATTAACGTGTTTACAGTTGAGGGGCTCTTAATATGGATATTTTTGAATTTCTGTGCGTGACCGTGATCACATTTCTGTGCGGCGTAATATGTACCCTTGCATTAGAATTTTATATATTCAAAAAATATTTAGAAGATGCTCCTCAAGTGAATCCTCCAGGAAAACCTATTCATCATGGCAAGGCTCAATTACCTAAGGAATTGCTTGATAAAATCGAAGACGAACGCACGAATACCAATAGCAGTATGTCTCGTCAGGGTATGTCCCAAGGCAATGAAAATTTAGCTATAAACCTCACACTGCAATTTTTATTTAATGAGCTCAGAAACGCAGAGCGGGTACGTCTGTGGTTGTATAGGAAATTAAATAACGAGTTCAAAGAGCTATTAACTCAGTCCACAACAGGAAAATTATTAGACAGCGTGAAGGTAAATGAAATATAACAACAAGAATGAGAATTGTCAAACTCTATGTTATACATAATACATCTCTCTTTTCAGTTAAGAGATTTAAATCTGGGCACCCAGTTCCCTACGATAAAGGGTCTAGAAGTCGCTGGTTCGAAAATAGATGCTGATACGGGTTTGCTAGAATCGCTTGATTTGGCGTTGGATTTACATTACTCAGGAAACTTTCAATTATCAATAGACGTTAAAATGTTATTGGGCAAAACAGCATATATGGCGCTACAAGGTACACTGGTAACTAATAGAATTACTTTGAAATAAAAAATTATTTGTGCCATCTTGTATGTTTCATGAAATACTTTTTCAGTCAAACGTGTAAGTGGAAGAGCAAGATTACAATTCACTCGTGTTCCATACACCCATTGGTCCTTAAGTTTTTATTCGGATCCAATCCTTGAATTGGAAGTGCAGTCACAGTTCCAAGGCCGGCAGCTACAACCACATATCATTTCACTGATCACAGGACAAATACGCAGGGCTGTACGCCGAAAGCATACCCTTCCTTGTTATAAAATGCGATATAAACCATTTTTCCGAAGACTAAACGACGAAGCTGTGGATTTATCGGAGGTGAGTGTTACATTTTTTACAATATGTAGAGTCGAAAGCTATAAACAAATCACTTAAGTAGCTTCTTGTATGGATGATGACACAAAAAAAAGTTCTCTAAGAGTTTTAGGTCTACTTTAAAGAAATGAAAGCCAATGGTACTTGGCTTTACTAATTTGCTAATCTTTTGACTAGGTTGTCAGCACACAGCTTACACCGGGATACCTAGAAGTCCAGTTGTTGGAAGTGAGTAGACTTAATCTTGGTCCTAATATGCTTAACGCAGAAGACATATCGCAGATCGATGTATATTGTACGATGAGCGTGGATTCAACACCTTGGGTATATTTGACACAATACACCGGTGTTCCTTACATGGTGTTGGATTTAATTATTAGCAAAGTAAGTTCGCAACAGCTGGGCGTAGTGTTTAAGCAAGAAATTGTGCCAGAAATCGGACACGTTTGCGTACTAGTTGAAACAATAGTAGCCAGGAGTCCCGCTGCAATTGCAGAGATGAGGAAAGGGGATATTCTAGTAGCAGTAGATGGAAAAAAAGTGTCAAACATGAATCAAGTAGCTAAGTTTGTCAAAAGTGCTGTGCAAAGACGTTTTATCATAAGAGTAGAACGGAAGTATTCCAAACCAGACTTGGACAAACAAACTAGTATGAAATTAGACAGCGATAAAATTGCTGCTGAAAAGGGAATCGATAGAAAAACCACAAAAAGTGATTCTACGCCGGGCAAAGGGGAGACACCGAATACGGAGGATGTCAGTAAATTAAGGTTCGAAAGTCAAATCAAGTTTTCTGACTTGAAAGATTCGGAAAGTGAAACAATCGAGAAACTTGACATGGGTAGTAAACTATTTAGAAGACGAAAAAGTAGCACGCACTGTACCGACGATGCTTTGCAAACGCCCGACACTACACCTTCCAGGAGAATTTCGATGATCTCGAATCAATCCACCACCTCGAGCAATGTTCAATTTTACTTCTCGGACGATAGTTATGGAACAAGTATAACAGATATCTATTATACAACCAATGACAAGGGATACGCATCTGTAATTACTTTCGAGGAAACTAGGAATTTCCCTGTCGAGTCTGAACTTCAATATTTAAATATAGGAGTTTGGAGCCGAGTGAAAGGAGGGGAAATTCCAGCAAAATTGTTGGGATACATAAATGTACCCATGAAATTAATTTTAGCGCAATGTTGTACATCGTCCACTGGCCATTATCTTAAATGCCATTCTCTATTACCTCCAGATAGTGGTATGTGTTACATTATTAATAATCAAATAGCGAGTGCCTAGCTCTAATCATCTTATATTTTCGATCTACAATTAAATCGCTATAATTTTCAAAGCTTCTATAGCAACCGCCAATACAAAATTACAAGGATACTCAGGATTCGATCCGACTCTTTGCTATGGTGATATTCTATTATCCTATGTATGGGCATCCAGTCATACCCGCCGTGATACGGCCAGTGAGTCGGGAAAAAAGGAGAGTACGGAAACTGCCAAAACACAACCAGTATTGAATGAGGAAATTATTGATAAGAAAACGCACGATTTTATTAGGACGCACTTCCATCGGGCGACGCACTGCGACTTTTGTACAAAAAAGGTCTGACAAACGTTAAAAAATTACGGTACTGTCGTAAATCGTGTGTTCTGATTTGTATTGAACTATTCTATTTTCTTTTTTATATACAGATTTGGTTAAAAGATGCGGTACAGTGTAGAGACTGTGGCATGGTATGTCACAAGAAATGCGAAGTTCGTTGTCAAGCATCAGGAACTTGTGGCGCGGAAAGTTTAACAACAATGGCATTAGAAGCTGACGAAATAGAGCCTAATACTGTTAGCGGAGACTCAGGTCCGGAGATTTCTCTAACCGGTTGTGAAGAAAATGTGCAGGTACTCAAGACGTAGTAACAGTTTTCATTATACGTAAATGGAATTGCCAACATGCTGATAATTTAAAATCCATATCTAGTCAAAATAAGTAAGCAGCATTACGGTTGGTAACTCCATGAAGAAATAAAAGTTCTTATTTAAGTACTCTCATTACGATTCCTACATGGTACTCCGGAGATAACATCTGCGTGAAATTTACAAACTCTAATTCCTAACTTTGTCGATTCAAATTTCGCATTTTGTTGCGCGAGCGAACATGTACTTGACGTGTTATCTGTACCGAGAAATTGTACATTGAATTTTATGCATATCTACGTTTTTAATAAACACATTAGAATTGTACAGTACACAATACAAACGACGAACTGCAAACTTTTTCGGCAATTGATGCGTACTCGAAACGTTTGGAGTATTCTCGACAATTTTGTATATAGGAGAACATTTGTTAACCGTGATTCACTTTATTGTTGGCAATAAAATTGATCATCCGTACATAGGGCGGTGAAGGTTTTTTGTAGGCTTTTGCACCCTTGACCTCGCATCTAATATCCGCATATCGTAAGCGTAAATAGATCACCGTTCAGGGAAAGCAATATTGACAATTTACGTATTACAATATGTATTATGGATATCTCCCGATTGGTCAAGTAAAACTATTAATCAATTTCAAATCCGTTGGTCGATTAATCAGGGCGCAAGTATGATGGCCATGAAGGCCAGTATAGCTAACACTCTGTTGGGCCTGAAGAAGGCTGGAAGTACCAGTTGTTTGGCCCCACCGGCTTCCGGTATTGGTCTGGCATCTAGAAGTCTTCCCCCAAGTCCCTGTGCATCCCGCAAGGTAGAATTTAATAACACAACGATTGTCTTCAATACGAACGGAGAAGGATGTGTCTTCAAATTATTCCAATTAACTCTTACGACTATCGACGACCGCTTTTCTTGTTTGTCGTGATCAAACGTGTCTCCTCAATGTTTGATTATTAGAATGGAACATTTGTACCTTCTCTGCTCTAACTTTCTTTCCACATCGTCCTTAACATACACGGATAAACAATAATTAATTGATTAATGATTAATAACCAATTGATGTGACACGCTTATACATATGGCGTTAACATTGAATGTTCAGTTTTTCGCGCTTGAATCATTTCGTCCGCTTTGCCATGCATCCGTTCATGTCATGTTTTTGTACACGGAACTCATCAACATCCGCTTATTCTCTTTTTTCTTCCATCGCAAAAATGATACGAAGTTCTGCTGTCCATGGCACTGTTAGTTATTTAGGGTAATAGACTCGTAGATGCACATTTACGCCTGTACGTATTATACGTACATGCTTACTACTGCGGAAGATATCATGATCGATAGCTATTACAGACTTTACCAAGCGACCTGCTATTAATGCTTCGATTGCATTGTTTTGCGGTAATCTTTTACACCCGTGGTCGCCCGAGACAGGTGCATCATTCTCTACGGCCAAGACTACTAACGATCTCATGCACTGACGAATCTGATTAAACTATTGAAACATTTAGAATTCGTTGATTGGAGGCTTGAGCATTAGTCCTGATCTTCTGGAGGGTGCCGATCCAAGCGTGGCAGGTCCTTTAATAGCCGGGGATTTCGACGATGGCCTTATGTCTAAAGCAAGAGACACCGGGAAGTTTCTGCACAAATGTTTGGAGCCACGAGAACGCGTAGAGAAAATTAATTCTATGGTGAGAACAAACATTCAACTGTGCATTTATGAGGGAGCCCGCAAGAGATTTCCATAAGTATTTATAAACTATTATATAATTCGGATAACATGAAAAATTATTGTATCTGGCTTTAACAACCGCGCAAAAACTAAAAGCTGAAGAAATTGATGCCGCAATCCTTACGAATCTAATGCTTGCATTTCTAACGCAGATGGGGAAGGTGAAGACTGCGCTTGACGCTGAAACTACCTCAAGGTTGCAATTATCGCAAAGTGGCGATATGGACAGTAGTAAATTAATAGCCCAGAGCGATTTGCGCGCGCAAGCACTGAGTGTCTTACTTCTGCATTACTGTGCGGGGTTGCAGCACGCACAGGAAGCATTGGATAGACCGGAAGCCAATAAGGAGTCTTAACGGGACTAAGTTCGATAAGTAGCGATCGAACATGAATCACTTCTGTGGATTCTCAATACCTATTCTACTTTAGTCAATTGCGTGAACTCAATATACAAAAGCTTCGGGAATTTCCGCGGAGAAATTCGTGTAATTGTTCTACTATTAAACTAAACAATTTCTGTATGTTGCATGCAGGCACATAAAGGTTCTACGTGTGTAAACGCTTCTAAATTTCTCTTTGAATCGTGCAGCGATATTCGTATTGTGGGCCTCTAAATAATACTCGTGAACATTATCGTGATACATTTATAGTTTACCAGAGAACACCAAATGATTAAGACTTGTATTTATAGATAATATATTGTATATTCGTAGCAAAGTGCAACATACATACGTATATCAGATGTATTTACGCAAGTGTTTACTGGAGTATTTTGATCGGGTATGTAGGTGCATAGCTATGGTATAAAATAGTTTTAAGAATTAGTAGAATGAAAGACGTATTAGTCTTTTCGTTTAAAATTCAAGGTAACGGGCACTTAGACACTTTTATCGTAACGTTCGTTAGCTTCTTCTTCGAAAATTTCTTCTCTTTATTACCGATAACACGTTATTTCGATTATCGACTCGTTCTATTTACTTATCTTCTTCTACCCAATAATCGCGTCTTCGTGATCTCAAACCGGCTGCAACGAAATGTAGTAATTTTGACTGACTTATCGATCGTTAATTCATTCCAAGTATACAGGCATGAATTAAGTACGCGATATGATGGAAATCCATCCATAGATTAATTCAACGCGGCGTTCAAGCATCGATGTATTTCTTTTTTTACTTCGATGGATATTACGATTCATTGTCAAAATGTAATACGAATATAAAGATGAATATAAATTGTTGAATAAGTAGAAAGTAGTTATGATTTGTACTGGCATCGCTTAATATGGACCACGTGCGCGCAAATTGTTAATGTTATTAACGCTTTACAACGAATATGATCAGACGATCACCGCAAACTGATCTATTGAATATCGCCAAAGCTTTTGTTCCTGCGATGAAAAAGCTCGCGCGAAAATCGAGATCTTTGAGACATACATCTACAATTACTGGCGACGTTTCCACTGATGCCACGCGGAGCAACGGAGTTCTCGGTAAATATGAAAATACTCGAAAAACGGAGACGCAGTAACACCGGGCGCACAAAGAATCTACGTCAAAGCGGAGGATTTTATAGGGCCAACGTTCGGAGCTGGATGAAGGTGGTTCCCAAGGTTCCCAATCTTTTTCCACCCGTAAAACAAAAGGAAAACGCACTTGGGCGGTGCAGACTTCAGACGAAATAATATCACGCTCGAATGGAAGTTTGGAAAATAGACACGATTTTCGATTAAATATTCGAGAAAGTGTTGTACCTATTTCTCATTGACGTGGTACAGTAATATTTAAATTTATCATGTGGTACGGCGTTCAATTTGTTATTATACCATAATTATAACTTGTAGTTAAATTTATATACCAATGAATATTACGATCACAGTGCCAGAGGAATGTAATTAAAAAGCTTTTCTAATTTCATGCAAGAAAAGTTTTGTATCCGCAATCTAAACGATTGAATCCGCGCCGACAACACTTTCTCGAATGATTAATGAGTGCTGGTGCAATCCAGTAACGTGTTATAACGCCTAAACCTTTATAAAACCGTAATTATACGAAATGTTAGAATAATAATTAATTTCGCGCGCGAGTTCGAACTTTCACGAGTTCATCAAATTCTGTCGCGCAGATTATCCGCGGTACGCGATGTTTCAATCTAACGCGCTTTGGCAGATTGCAGCTGGCTCGAAATCAAGCCTTGCCCGTTCTTACGGCCGTAAAATTGCGCACCGTTTTGGAAACATAGAAATCGTCAGAATCACAATTACAGACGAACGCATGATCGCTGACTAGTATACTATCTGCCAAGGTTTCCACGACGGAAAAGCGGAAACGCCTCGAACGTATATGTACGCTAGCGGAATTAATTCTGGACCCAACTATTTCTACTTGTTTCAAATTTCAATATTTCTCTCGCGGTTCTAGTGAGCGCGTTCAAAATGTGTGCCATTATCTTTTCGTTAGGTCGACTAAGTAGGTTCGTATCGTTTTGAGTTTACTTTCCTAGATACTTATTTCCAGAAAACCAGACCGATAGATCGATCTGCGTTTCTTCGTAACTGATTACAAAAAGGGATGAAAATGGTATGAATCTGTAACTGCGAGTAATGTCGTGTTTCTTTCGTGGAAAATAAACAAAAGAACTTTAATTCCGAAAGAAAACAGAAAACATTGATTGTAAATGAAACTTACGGCTTTGAGCACTTTCCAGAATTAACTCCGTATATCAAGGTATATATACGTATACGTGCGCGCACGTTGCAGCGTGCATCGATCTCGGCGCACCGTAGCTTTTATCTCGCGCGTCTATATGAAAGTCAATACGAAGACGACGAAAGAGAAGTCATGGGGGATTTTGGCCCACGAATCTATTCCCGTCCATGAAATGCACGCGCAGTATCCTCTGGCCACGTGCCAAACATACCGAAGAATCGTATAAACATTTTATCCCTGTTGGGTGCTGGGCCCCAGGATGAATGGAGAGCAAAGTCCTCCGTTTCGAGAGAAAAGACGCGATCGACTCACTTCGATCCATCGATCCTATGTAGAACACTTTGCATCGATGGTTTTGTAATGGAATACTATTGTACGGTTAACGAGAAGACGCTCCTACTCGATACATCTCAAGTTCGATGAATTTTTGCGTCGTTAATTTATATTTTAATGAACAATTGCCAAGTTTTTGCTACTAACCTGACTATTTTCTAAAGTTATGAACTCACAAAGTTCGCAGAACACGAATGATCGTAGATGACAAGCTAAAAAGCGGAAGGCACTTCACGAACGGCGTAATACCAGCTGTCATAGTTCCGAGTTATACATTTTTTAAATAAGCGAATGAATATTATTGTCCATACTTCATAACGTAAATAAACTAATATTTCTAGAAAATTTCATTCAAGTTGGAACGTTTTCTCGTGAGCGTGACAAACTGCTCTTGTAAATGAACAAGAAAAGTATGTCTTCCGGTTTTGATTCTGCATTCAATATTCGTCAAGTGTCTTGTTTATATTGAGTCGGTGGGAATATTGTATTGTATGTAACTTGATTAAAAGAATGTTATCGTACATTGTTGTGTGCGACAATTGATTTTTAAGATTACGAAGTAATAGAGTAACATTGTACTAACGAATCACGAGGTCTTTTTTTACTTAAAAAACAATCGCTCGACGATTTCTCACTCGCGTGCAGTTATTTCAGTCGAATTGTTCACCGAATTGTCCCGGTTAAACAGAGTGAAAATCGTGCTAAAAGAAAGGCGCAAAAATTTCGTTTAATACCCCGAAACATATACGCTTCGCGATCTTACGATCTTGGCCAAAACTAAACGCGCATTCACTGCTCTCTTTTGTCTGAAGATCCGCTCGCATCTTTGGCAATTTCGCAAATTCTTCCAGACACTCGCGTAGCTGTTTGTTATTACGACGAAACGGAAATCCACGTGTGCGTGTGCAATCCCGCTTTAAACGTTATTCGAATTATATTTTGCGGCCAGATCGCCACGTGCGATGCATTAAAAATGACTTTATAAACAAAACGCAAAATCGTAAACAAGCACCATATAGGCTATCGAAGAAACTAATATTATTATTTATCGTTCATCCTATTTTGTGCCAACAGGAGAGACAACAAATTTGCAAGAAAAACGCTGGGAAATGTGGCACTAACAAATTTAGACCGATTCCACGAGACCTTTCCTAACAATTTTTCTAGAAAAAACCGATGCGGAACTAGTGGAAATCTCCGTAAGCCTTCCAGGTAGCGATAACGAGCTTCGCGATGGCGCAGTGGGCATATTGCCGAAACACGGGTTTGTCGTATTCCCGACCTTGGTTTTCATATCGTGAAAATGAGATGAGATAAATGAAAGAAAGTTCCGGCTACCGAAGTCCACGACCGGAAGCGCGTCAAACTCGAATGCGCGGAACATTTTCGTTGGCCCGCTCATTTCCTCATTTTTACCGCACGAGTTACTCCGCTAATTGCACCCTTATATAACACGCAAAATGAACAATAAAATAAATCCGACCAAAGACAATGAAAGTATAATCAAAAGAATCTTCGCAATGGTCATGGTTTGCGATTTCAATTTTGTTTTCTCCGAATTAGCGGCTACAGGAATCAAGTTTAAATATAAACGATTTAATCGCCGGAATAGTTCCTAAGCACGCGTAAGAGTATTTTTATAGACATAACGCGTGTCTTTTGTACATTTCGTTTCGTATATCTTGTGATTTGCAAAAGCAGAACTACCCGGTTTTGAAATATAGTCGTTAATGGAAAGTTTACAGGTGTTCATAGATCATTTAGAACGTAAACGCGCACTTTCCAAACTTACGAGCATGATCTAGGTCTGTTATAAGCATCGTGCATTCAAAGCAGTTCTTCATCTCGATAAACCGAGGACTCGTAATTAGATGAGTCATTCTAGTGAACGAGCATCTCGCATTAAGGAACATGTTTCTCTGTGTACGCGTATTTCTTCCCATTTCCGCGCAGTTAACATTTCTCTATCAGACATAAACTGTAATATCGTACGGACAGATGATATCACAGAATTCTCGTTTTAAAAAAATAGAATTAAACAATTCAAATTCAGTTAAAATCAAAGGCGACCGTGTTACTTTCCATACTTTTTATAAACGACGTTCGAAGCGTATGTTTGACGAAAGCCATTATTCGCTTGCACCATCAATTTGTCATCTCCCCAAAAACGAGTGCAAATTCAAAATGTTAACAGACATATAAACCAGACATTGGTTTTTCAAGAGAATTCACGGGAAAATCTTCACACCCCGCGCGTACAAATCACCGGTCAACGTCTTAAAAACCCACGGAACAACGGTTTGTCTATACATATCCCAAAAATCCCCAGCATCCTTCGACGGCGATATTTGCCCGTCTATTTTTATTCGAACACATCCCAATGTCACGTTCAACGTAACTCTCCTACTTTGAAGAAACACCGCGAAATCTCAATGTCACTTCTAACGCAATTTCTCCTCTATCGGCGACGCGCTACGACATCTCAATGTCGCTCTTAACGTAACTCTACCATTTTCGAGAAACGCAACGTGCAACGAACGCGTCAAACCCACCTCGGAAACTCTCGTCCTGCGTCTTTGATATCCAATTCGGCCGAGACAAAGGATAGCAAAGAGGACCCTGAAACGAGAATTATCCTAGTCGACGTCAGCCTTGGCAAACACGTTCGCGGAAAGCCCAACGCCAATTTCGACAGGTTGCACCTCGTTCGCGCACCTGGTGCACGGCGTGCATGCGTAGTGGTTCCTACAGTTGTTTTCAAACAAAGAGAGGGAGTCGGAACAAAGTAGTCAGCTGATGCGAGATGCATCTCTGGTGGGAGACAGGCGGCGAAGGCTTAAATAGCACCGCGTGGAGTTCTGCTGGCCAGTGCCAGGCAATGTCAACTTGAAGACGGCCCTCTTGGCGGTGTTCGTTCCTCCGGATTAAGGGTACGGAGAAAAGGGAATCGCGAGGGAGTCGAGAGTTTACGGGGAAAATCAACGTCAATTGCCTTAAAGGTTTCGTTTCCGAACGGCGAATGCCTTACCCGTTTAGTACGGTGGAGATTCGCGAGGATCAACGCTGAAGGAACCGATTAACCGAGACGCGGTAGTTGGAAACGTAGTACCCCGTTCTGTGTATTCGAAACGCGTGTGCGAAGAGAAGCTGCGATCGGGAAACGATGCTGGTCTCTTAGCGACAGGAAAAGTGGATAAGAAGAAGTGCTAATTTTCGAAGAGAGATTATACGTTTGGCTTCATCACTGTGCATCGACAAGAAACATCAACGGCGATCGTATCGGTCGAGGAAACAGGGATTAACGGCGTGTATTTCGTCACTGTGCGTCAACCATCCACCCCGATAGTATCTCTTTGGAAAGAAAAAAAAATAAAGAAACGGAGTAGTGTTGGTAACATTTGGATTGATCAAGAAAGATTAAGACCGTGCGCTTTATCAGTCGTGCGTTTATTATCGAAGGCGCGTCGCAGGCAACCGCGGTATCACCGACGAGAGTGTATGTACAAAAGGGAATTCCCTTTTTCTCGTTCGCCCGAATCACGCATGACAGACGATAACGCTGAAAAAAAAATGAGACCACCCACTTACAATGCCGAGGAAGTGCAACAGATCTCTCAGGAGCAGGGTGAGAGGAACGTCGCGATGGCTGTGTGCGTACAGTTGGCGGGACGGGCGATAATCAGGGTAGTTTCACGGTGCGAGGAAGCTCAGGACAATTGTAATTTAGGTACGTTGAGCTTTCGTTAAGTAGGCGGCTAACATGTGCCAGCTTTGACATTAAACTCTGCATGTGAGATCATCGAGCATGAGAAGAGCTTGATTCGACGAATACCACCTGGAAGAGAATAATTGTAATACAGTACTGCTCGAAACATTAACATTTTTCATCCGCAAAATACTGACCGACGAATGTTCTCTTATTTCCCATAGCGAAACTCTCGTATCGCTTCGCGCAATCGCGTTTAAAAGACACGATCTCCGCAAAACGTGTTCACCCTCCGTATCACGAAATTTCTATGACTGGAGAATTGAAACTGTTCAGTGGTAGTGTAACGTTCACTGATGTTGGATAACAGGTGCTTTCGAATATGCAATTCGCAAGAATTCCAGTGATCAACATATATTTCGTGAAAGCTGGGAAAGAGCGCGAAGGAAGTAACCACGCGGAATATAAACGATTGGATATATATTTACTTTTTTAATCGGTACCCTGAATCGGTTCGGGTAATCCAGAAATAAAACCGACTCGTTTATTTACCGGCGATAATTGTTTCCTACGCGTTTAATACTTTCTACGCGGCTGTAATCTTCCGCTATCGAGAGTATTACGCTTTCGCTCGGCTAAAGATTTTATTTGAGGAAAGAAATCGGGACGGAACGTTTCCTCAACGTTTAACGCTAAGTTCCTTTTCTTTCTCGTTTAAGTGAAAATTCCATTCGCATTTTCCTCGTGACAGCAACTGCCTTGTTCTAGCAACAAAAGCCACATTTTGCAGACGCGACAAAACAATCTGAATCGCGTACCGCGTAGTTGCAGTCACCGATGTTATGATAAAGCGACTGATAAGATATCAAGCGATCGTATAGTTATATTCAGGACGAAATACCGGCGCGATGTTAATTATCTCGAACTCACCCCCACTACCACGCTAACGCATGAAAATTATTTGCAGCCGGGTCTATCGTTTGTCAATCAAATCCTTGAACCTGTTTGCGTAACCGTGACAGAAAACGATGAGCTATGCGAATAGAACAAAAAAGTCATGAGTCCTACGCGGGGGCATTTAGGCTTTGGCAGACGCGTAGACATACGGTCTGACCCGCCACTGGCATAATCCACTTACGACAGTGATTCACAACTGATGCAATTTTCGGCAGTCTTTATCGTGCTGGGGGTCAGAGAGAATTTTAGTATAGGTTTCAGAGAGATCAGTGAAAATTAACGACACGATTTGAGCGTTACCTAAAATCAGTGCATCGGTGATCGATAAACATGCTTTTCGCGACGCGAATCCGAGTTTAAGTTTGCTGACAGTGTCATTTTAACTATTTTTCAAAATTGAGGGTTCGATGGTTCGACATTCGGCAAGTAGCGCTGACGTAACGTGACAAAGCGATAGACACGCGTCATCGAGTGACCTTAAAATTCGTCGGTTAGGGCTCTAACAAAGTTGGCAACTCGATACGTGTCCCTGGCTGGCCTTGATTCGTTGATCCGAACCGACTAGTAACGAGCTCAGCTTTCAAAGCTACTATGATAAATTAACAGCACGCAGCACTGTCCATCGTCGCGGGGGGATAATAATACCTGGAGAAGATCAATCGATGTTTGTGAAAAATCAAGCGTCTACTTCGGGAGCACCCTGTATATATCGCGAGCCTTCTACTTCCTGATTCAACCTGGAAGAAAGAACGAGTCTCGCTCAGTCCTTGCCTTATCCGTACACCCGGATAGATTTGAGACCTTTCTCAATGCCGCTTCTTCCAGCTTTGGCCTGTCTCGATCTATAGATCAACGTTTCCCATTATATGTAGGAAGCCGATCGATCATTTTAAAAGCTGACAAAGCTCGTTTTCATCGATTTTGCAGTAAATGTTTCGAGGTGCGAATTGTTCATTGAGAATTAAATAATTCACACCATATGTCTTGATTCCAAAGATACGAGTCTGTTCTTTTGTAATCGTAATTTTCCGTTTAAAATGGGAAACAAACTGAAAATATTTAAGGCACTATATAATCATTACTTCTTGCATCATGCGATTATAGCGATGTTTAAAATTGCAAGTAATTGTATGTAATTAAACTGGCGAGGAAAGTTACGGAGATATCATACCGTTGATCTATACTTTCGATTTCAGTTATTTCGCATTTGCTTCTGTCTTCTTTCATCCTTTCTCGATCCACTGCATACACTAAAGGAACTATTGTATCGCCGATCTTCCTGCCATTAAAAACAAACGTGGGATTTCTAATCGGTAACCGGGGAAAGTCTTGAAGAGGGGAAAACGAGAGCGCGAGGTACTTGGCAGCTATACTGAAAGAGTCACTCTACGTTCGAGCAAGTGCGCGTGTTCGCTTTAATAACATACTTTAACTATTTTGAAGAAGACATCGTAAAGTCTTCGTATAAAAATTCTGTTCAAATTAATGATATTTGTCCCTTTCACGATATTCCACATTCGCATTATCGGTACTCGAAGGAACCACCATAATTGCAATCAATTCCCGATTGTATTCTATTGTTTGATTGACTATTAAAAAGAACAAAAAGATTCTTATACAATTTATCCAAACGCTAAAAGTGAGCCAACAAAATAAGGGCTATGAAATTACCTCTATATCTTTCACCTATTTGTTCGAGACTTTAGACACCTCTTCGAAGAAGAATTTAAATACCGTAAGGTTCGATTCATAGACTTTAACTCGATATTCAAAATTATCGCGGCGTCCCAGGATAACGCGAAGCGTCAGATATGTACGTAACAGGTGGTGCGGTTGTTCATCGCGGTAGTGGCTCGTACATCAATTGGAATAAAAGTGAAATGCTCAGTCGAGGCTCTAGCATAGATAATTGGTTGGATAAACATTGCGTTGCACAACTCGTATCCGGTCTTTGTTCCTTAGTCTTCTTGTACACCGGGCGAAATAAATTGCAGCGCTCTAAGCGGGGTACTCCCCGTTTTTACGAGCGCGGCTTCAAATTTGTACAACAGAGTTCCGTTTTTTTTTACCTCGCCCGAAGTTTCTTGAATATTTATGATAACATTGCGTAGAAATGGTTCAGGATCGCACTAATTGCAAGAAGAAAGTAATTAAGTTTCTGTATGAAATATTAGAAAATTATTCGAGAGAAATCAAACAATTCTTTTTAATATTGCTGTCACGCCTTCGCAATTACTGTGCTGGAACATTGTTAACATTTCAAGTTAAATATTTGCACCGTTTATTTTGAAAGTTTCCCTCCCCCTTTTTTTTTTGTTTTACACTAAAGTAACCACAAATTGTGTGATATTTCATTTTTTCAAAAAATAGACTTACACCACTTTCAAAATAAACGGTCCATTTCACGATTGGTGTGAAAATCATATTATATACTATCGTAAATCATTTATGGAAAGATCGTTGGATTTTAATTTGATTTGCAAAAGTATCGAGAAGAATGTGATAGAATAACTTAATATTGCAACTGAAATATTATAACATTTATGTAACATCGCGTAGAGACACTGCTAGTTGCAAATTCGTAGTTCGTTCACAGGGACGATTTTTTGCACGTTTTGGAGGCATTTGTAGAGACGAAAGGTCAATCTCGGAATAGTGAACTGTAGTGAGGCCTTGGCAATGCAAATGCGCGTGCTCCGGACGCCACGCGAAATTCATTTCTCTTTCTGATCGTTTTTAAGCACGTTCGCAGCAAGTTTCAAAAGAATATAATATTACATTCGTATTCTGCATTATCTACCATTCGAATTGAAATAAATCGGGCAAACTATCGATCAACAAAAAGTGCAGTACGCAAAGCAACTGAATTATTTTCTCTGTAAAAAATAAATGAAAGATAAATATCGCGGAAAATAAAACGTAAAGCGAGAGAGAGTCAGAGTCGATGATCCTCGATAAATGATTTACGAGAAAGAATAGAAGAATAGAATTGATTTAATTTCTATCCGGAGGAACTGGTGAGCGAGGTCGTATTCCGGCATGCCTACGCGGTAAAATACGATTGTACGCAGCGCGTACTACATAAATACAGGTACAGTGTGAGGCGCCACCATATACGGAAACGTAACCTTAAATGGTAGCTTGCCCCCGAGGCCCTTTATACAACTTTATAACAAAAATCCCATCGTCACTGTCAGCGAAGAAACAGTAGAACGCGCCAAAGTACTCTACATTATGTGCTAACGATGGTAGAATTCTTTGATGCAACGGTTTTCATTGTACTAGAAAAAGCTGTCGAATTCTATTTTGCAATATTCGCTTTCTCGTCAAGAAACTTGTGTCGCGATTGCAATGATTAACCTCTAAAGTGCTTTAAAACACGTAGTTTCCTTATTATCATAAATTTGTAACGTATCACGAAGTAATATCAAATATGAGATATCAGATATTATAATGACGGCGACGTAGGGGTAATTGAAAAATGTTTCTGTGGTTAAAGGGCAGAGAATAATTTACCTTCGAGTTTGTTATTCTCCTTCAATTTATATCAATCCACTTAGTAAAGAAATATTGTCAACGATGTGACATACGATGGAAACACGGTATGACACAGTATGAAAAGGACCCTCTCGATCGATCCATATCGCAGAATGCCGCGAAAGCAAATGCGATAAGTTTCAAATCGAACGCGCATGCGTTCTGATGGTGGCGACTACGCGATCCAAAGAGCAAATTTAAACAAGCGAGTATTCCGGATCTATTTTCACAGCTCGCATGCTCCGCGTACATATACGATTCACCGAAATCTGACACGAAAAATTGCCAAGTTCGAGGAAATCATTCGAACAAACGATTGTCTACACGAGAATCGAAAAAACATTTCGATAATACTAATATCGTCAGATCACGCGTCCTTCTCGTCTCTCGGCATCCGGTGTACTACCATGAATGTCAAGGCCAGCGGACGCATGAAACTTATTTTGGAAATCCCACAAAAATAAATGTTTCGTGGTAAGCACTGGGCCGAACGGCGGATTCGTGAACTCGCGGTGAATCAGTCCGTTTGGCAAGATGGCGAACGCAGTCACGAGAGTAGTGCTGCGCTGCGAGGAGGCACAAGAAAACGAGAATTTGGGTAAATTCTTATTCGAATGACATCGTGCGAAAACTGTATTATCTACGGAATTGTACTGTATTTATTGATAAACTTTGGCTATAAGTGGTTAAAATTAATTATTATGAGGATACACTTGGATCTAGTTCCTGTGACCCAGTTTCCTTCTGCCACAGGTGTATCGCGGGGATTACAAAAATGTTTACTCGTAATTTCACTTTGGCGAATCTTCGGGGAATCCCTTTTGCGTATAAAATTGAGTTAAGATTAGGAGTGATTAGTTGGGAGTTCTGTACTTTGGAATTTAAATAGTTGTAGCGCGGTGCTGGATACATTGACCTAGTTTTACAGCTGATCTGAAGAGCAGGGTATCTAGGGCACAATTATATTCGCGGTCAGAACATCGCATAACGATTGTGTGGATAACATACAATTTCTGAGTACAATATTGTGAAATCATTTTTCCCTGCTATCTTTACGAAAAATGGAAATGAGAAATAACGTACTCCGAGTGTAATAAACAATTGTTGCACGTGTTCCGCGACAAAAATTCTATTTGACTTTGTTTGTGACGTATGTCCAGTAATTATTATTTTCAATTGATTTCAGATCTGTCGGAATGTCAGCTTATGCAGGTACCTGATGCAGTTTATCATTTAATGAGACACACGGAATTGAAGAGATGCGATCTATCGGGAAATGTGATAACAAAAATCCCGCCGAAATTTGCGGTCAAGTTTTCGCTGATCACTGGTAAATGATAAAACTTTAACGTCTACATTTCTAATTTAAATAATTATATTTCGGAGCAAGGATTAAAATATTGATTCAACTCGGTTGTACAAAGTTTTCATGTATAATCACTTTTATTTTTAATTTGTTAGAATTGAATCTGAGTCATAATCAAATGAGCAAGCTACCGGAAGAACTGGCCGAATTGCAAGCCCTGGAAAGGCTAGATATTTCGCACAATACTTTCATTGCTCTCCCACCTGTTACCTGCCGGATACCACAACTCAAACGGTTGCTTGCCAACAATAACTCGATCATTGGTACGTATTGAAATTACGTAACAAACATTAAGGACATTTTGTCATTATTGGATTCCAGATGTTTATGCAAAATGCATTATTTTTATACTGGCTTTAAACGGATTTTGTGTAACAAATGCGATAAGTATGCGTGAAGTATAGTTATATATACATATTATACGTATAAAATAAAATAAAATAATGCATTAAATGCATAAAATAATACATTTTGCATAAATATTAGTCATCACTAATATTAATTCAATATCCTCCCGTTTTTTCTTTCGTTTCACCTGATTTCATTCTTGCTTAATTGTTTCAGACGTTGATATCGAGAGGCTCAAGCATGCTCCTGTCCTCGAGTTTATTGATCTTCAGGGCAATCCATTGACGCCTAGAATGTACGATCTCCTCTCCAATTTGGCTGGGATCAAGATCGAACTTACCCCTCGACAGGTCGAGGAATGGGAAGATCTAACCATCTGAAACGGTTCCATAGTCCAAGCAAGAGGAATCAAATCTGCCAAAGGGACTGATCTAATTTTTATCGGATCTTTTGTCCCGCGTAAACGCAGCCTGCTTCGTTCGTAATTTGACTGGTTGTGAGATTCCTCGTGATTTCGCTGAGCAGGCCGTATGCGGAAATGAAGGACAAGTATTTTGTACAGTGACATTATAGACTGACCGACAACCGGCGTGGCGATGAGAAGCAAGAACCATCGGGAGAAGAAAGTGACTCTCTCCTCGTAATAGTGGAGCAATTTTCACGATCGATACTTAGCTATGCATTGGAATAGTTTCCAACGGAAACTTGCCACGTACCTGGGATATGCTTTATTGATCTCATGGATACCGATCAATCGTCACTTCCTTTTGCCGTTTTGTACCGTGTGGACTCTTTTTTTCTTTCTTCTTCTTTTTCTAGATTCTTATTTTGTCGCTCGACCGATCGGCCGCGCAGTGCTGTGATTGATATACGCGCAATTTCACGAGCTGACAAATCCAACTTACTACCATATTTTTTACTAACTTCTCACAAGTATCCCGTAAATTTAAGATATGTTTTATGATTTTTTTTTACGCGTGGACTTGACATATCGTGCCGTTCATCGATATCGATACAAATCATACGACTGCCAATGTACAGGCAATCAATTGCCGAGATCCTATTCGATAATTGCCGATTATAATGCAAAAAAAAACACAAAAAGAGAGAATAGAACGTATAATCCGGATGTAACTATCTATATGTAATAATCGACAATTTTTTTTTGTGTACTATCGCTGTTCAAAGAGATACGTACTACAAATGTGGAATTGCGAATATTTTACGATACCGTTCGTATTTTTAATTTATGCGTAGACACGTGTATATGCACAATATGCATCAGAATATGTATTACTCTGTATTTCTGATCTAGTCAAATGTCCGCGAAACGTTGCAATATACTCTACGAAAGCAAAATTTGTTCTTCTTTATCCTCGCTCCACGTCAATTTGCGTATTCAAATGTACGATGAAGTAATGGAATCTAATATCATTTCAATCACTGTACATCTATACTTAATCGTTGCAGAAGAAAGAAATATAATGTTCTGTTAACAAAACGTATTCGAGTGATGGGAACGTAGTCGATATAATTGTATGTTCACCGAAAAGGAGGTCGATGATACCTTCATTTATTGAAATAGTATTATCGCGTACTGCCGCGTGCGGGTATACGGCTCTGCATGTACATGCATTCTTTTCAGCTCGCGATCGTCATCCGACGTGCTCCGAACAGTAGTTGTTTATGCGGTACTATATAGACTCGTAAGTTATATCTTACTCAGACATGGGTGAGTAAAAGAAGCCAGGAATTAGGCTTGCATGCCAGTCGCACAAACACGTCCAAATCCGTTATATTGGTTTAGTACCTATATTTTCTCAATATTAATAATAATAATTAAACGTATAATGAGTCGCAGAGTTAATTATCTACAATACTTGTTCATGGATATAAAATCACAAAATATACATAGAATGGACGCGGTTTAATGTTAAGAATTAGATAGACGTACGGACGATCCGCCGTCGGTTCTTTTGTCGTATAGTTATCTAATGATTCTCTCACTTTCGCGAAATAATATATATATATATATATAGCCTAACCAGCGATTGGCTTTTGGAAAGTAATCACGGTTGACTTTCCGTCGAAACCAACGATCGTGCGCGAAAAAATACTGTTTTAGTTTCTCGCTAAATTCTGAACCTCCTTCGATCACTTTCCCGACCAATCATAAAACGTGGTCCCGCGAGTTGCGAGCATAGGACGCGGTTCGCGCGTGCCGATTGTTGCTCGCAACGCGGTAAAACGTTACATAGAAAATATATCTGAGGCGAAAATGAAGTTACAGCGAGCGAGCTAGCGCGGAGGAGAAAAGGGGGCCATTGATCTCTCGTTTATTTGTGTATACTTGCATGTCTCATTGTATACCGAAGCTACGCTTTAATGATTGGATATCATATATATAATAATATATATAATACATATTATTATATATATTACATATAATATATATATATACATATACATTTATAATACGCGAGAATATATACGACTACGCGATTTCGATACACCGCAATCGAATCTAGGACGAATCTAGGTTCTCGTATCAACGAAGCTGGGAGTCTGTTCCAAAGTCGTCGAAATGGAGGCGTTTCGCGTGAGAAAGAAAAAAAAGCAACGCCTCCGTTTCGCACTTGTCCCTGCAATGGAAGCAAATTCGTCGCTTCGCGTGCTAACGTCGAATCTTGGTACTCGCGCGCGTACCATTCCCTTAAGTTCCGCTTTCCATGTATCCTTCGCAAATATGTACACAAAGTCTATCCTAACTAAATTCACATTCAGGCAACCTTATAAACGAAGCTCGGCAGTTCAACCATCGGGATCGACTCACTGTACAGCACCTAATCACCGCTTTCCTTGCAATTAAAAATGAGAACTTCGCAGACACAGTACAACGACGGAAATACAGTAACGTTTCGAGGAATCGTAACGTTCACTGACGTCACCTTTCTATCATCAGCAGAGACAAGAAACAGTCATCGGTATGTAGAAACAGGGCAATTTACCTACACCATCTCGCGTTTTTTACCTACGTAAAAGAAAAATCGTACACTTGGACAAAGAAGCACAAAATAATTAACGAAACACTAAGATAGATCAGTCTCTTGTTCTCCAGCGTAGATAGTGAGTCGTCCGTGAACAGTTGCCTGCTTGTTACCAGGATTCGCAACAACGTTTCTTTCTATTCGTCTTCCACCCCATTTCTATCGACGCGATACAAAGAAGACGATGGAATTACGAATTACTAATGTCGCCGTATCGCGTGTCTCTTTCGCTTAATACCGTGCAAAGTGGCCAAGAAGAGAAACGAGCATTAATGTTACGAATCCTGTTTGTTAAAATTGAATCGATTACAAAAAGACAGGAAAACGTGCAGTTACAACAATCGCGATAATGTTTTACCTGTGCAGTGTAGGCGGAGCACGTATTACATACATAGGATTACTTACTTTCTTTTAATAGAGTTGCGAATCTTTCTTTTTTATACTTGTACACAGCTAAAACGGAGATGCACGTATCCAGGACTGTAAAAGGATTTTGGGAGTGCTTGTCATCTTTAACAGCGGAGAATTGTACCGTATCTCAAAAGTATGGAGCGTGTACAATCGACTCCGGCAATTGCCTGGACGTAACACCATTCTACGCAACTTAATATCTTACCGGAACTAATTGCCTCGAGAGTGAGTCGAATATTACACTTCATATCTCGCTCGAAGAAGCCGGATTCACAACACGGAAAATTTGTTCTCTCTTTGTTCCTCCTTGATCGATGAATCGAGAATGGAAAAGCGGAGGGAAGTGTGTTGGACATAATTGACTGAGCGACTGTTTTCGGCGAATAATTCGATTCTACCAAAACTCGAAACGTTGGCACATATTAATTTCGATGGAATCGTTATCATTTAGGCCTACGATTTGACATTCGAAATACCCACAAATACTGTGCCAATTAACCAACACATAACCCTCGAACGCAGAGTATCTCTTGGAGTTGCCATTTTGTCGTTCAACAAACCGCATCGAACTGATTAGCATCCTTTCTTCTCGAAGCTCTGCATTCCGTAACTTTTTTCAACGTCCTAAGAGAAGTGGCTAAGTGTTGTAAAGGTGACACTCTATGTACGATGTCGGTACGAAGCCCTCGATTGGTTGAGAAATACGACGCACCCGTGTCCAGCCGTCTCCCTGATCCAATTCAATCATGTACAACTCTTCCCCATCGTACATCGGTATAGAACCTTCGCTAGTCGCTAAAAGTATGAATACGGTATTTATCAATTTCATCAAACGAAAATTCTCAAAAATTACACCGATCTTGGTCGCATTTTTATTCTGCTTGCGTTGATAGTAATCATTCGCGATCTGTACTACCGTCTACGTAATTCATGATGCGTCAAACCTCTTTCGTAAAGAAAGCAACGCTAATTGGAAATAGACGTACCATCGAAAGGATAAAGAGCTCTACACGTTCCTAATGGAGGTTGAGCATCTACTTCATCGACATAGTACTCTTCGCCGCCACTACCAGGAAGAGATGTCCTTGATTCCCCAAGACCAGATTCCGGGCTATTCGTGGAACTGTGCATCAGTACCGTAAAGCGAAAAGCGTGTCTAATTGGTCTAGTTAAAAGTTCTAATCTAAACTTATGTCGTGTCAAAATAATAATTTCTTGTTCGAAGAAAATAAAGAAACGCGAAGGTGTATCCACTTCGGAACCTACTCTAAACTCCTGTGAAAGTATTTATGAAATAATGAAGTCTCAATCGCAACTCACCCGTGCGTAGGTTGCGGTGTACTTGGCGCACTCTTTTTGTGCGTCGTTTGATTAGCGTTTGTGTTGCTCACGCTGGAATCGGATGCCGATCTCGAAAGACTTTCTTCCCCTCCCGAATGGCTGGATCTTCTAGAACTTAGTGACCTCGTTGCGGAACCATTACTAGTCGGTTTGCGCGGTGTTTGACTTGGGCTGAAAGATTCGAACGAAACTGTTAACGGTTTCTACCGCGAAGCGAGTAGCTCAAATAAATTTCGCAAGAAAGTTTCGCAAGGTCACCTGGACAGACTGACGCCGGCACGCATCGCCTCTTCAAGGTAGCCTTGGAACTTTGCCAACTCTGCGCCAAGTTTATCGAGCTTATTGCTGGACTGATTCAGTTGTCCCTCTATGCTCATTGGATCCCCTAACGCAGGATTCTGCTCGTAGACGCCCTTCATCTTCATCAGACCGTCCCTTGCCGCGGTTTCTTGTTGAATCTTCGCCTGAATTTCATCGAGCCTTTGCTGCAGTCTCTTCTTACGTTGATTTGGAGGTAAATCACTGCAGTCCTCCTTTGCACCATCGCCATATCCCGGCACATTGTTCTGGAATATTTGACGATGAGTATCGATCCTTGGCAGGAATCTCTCAAAGATAATTGATTCGGTTACATACGATGAGAAAACAAAGATGACGGAAGCACGCAGTAGCATGTTACGAATACAAACACTGTGCGAGTGGGCACAAGATCGTTAATTAAAAGTTATTGAGCTTTTGAAGTGAACATTCGTCGAAGCTAGACAAGACTATCGGCAATTATATTCGTAGCACAGATGAATGGTAACAGCGCTGTCCAACACGCAGCTCGTAAAATGTATTCCCGTGAATAAAAATAAATTTTATTCAGCTTCTTACACGAAGAAGTATTCAAGTAAGTTAATTTGTATTGTGGTTTGCTAAAAAGACTTACTAAAAAAAATAGTTCTTGGACTTTAAGTGTTGGACACCACTGGATTATAACGATGAAATAAAATATGTGTAAAGAATGTATAATGTATAAACAATTGTGGAACGGGTCAGGGAATACGTCGAATAAAAAATGATGGCGATTGTAAAGAGAAGGACAGACCTTTACAGCTATGCACACCTCGATCAACTTCTGTTGTTCGCATGAAACAAATTCCAAAAGCATATCATTCGGCGAACGAATAAGAAAGACTTAGCGGTGACCGTGAATAGAAACTCAGTGAAACGTTAGAACGTGGCTTCGCCATATATGAAACCTTCGCCGGTTCCCTGAGTTTATACTCGACTAACAAGACATATCTAATAACACGTAAACACGTAATTACTCGGTACTTAGATGCGAACGAAGTGTTATACATTGGCAGGCGAACAAGCGATCTATAATGTACTTACTAAGTACGATAGTATCCAAATTCATAGTCCACGGGTGATTGGAAACAAGAGACCAGAGGCAGATCGAACCATCCACCAAATTAATAGAAAGTACAGAAGAAAGATAAGTTACGCTTCCTTCCCGAGTGTTAATGAACAATGGAAAGTATGATCGTAATCGAGTGACGCGAAAGGTTATTCAACATTCAATGTGTCTGACGATTACGGAAAATGGGAAGAAAAAAAAAGACCCTGAACTACCGTGACGCGAAATGCCAAAGGAGTATACTTCGAGAGAAGCTTGAAAACAAGAAACAATCATAGCTCGCTTGATAGATTAGGACGTAGAGGCAATTCGTGCTCCAAAAAATTGGTGTGCAGAATATATTACAGGCCTGCCGATCGATAACGATGCTTTTCTACAAAAATTAAAATAAAAGAAAGATGATAGCGAGAGAGAAAGACAGAGATATTGTCGTGCATGCCTTAATTACGCTTCCCCCTATTCGTAAGTACCTTTACATTCTTGGAAAGATGTGGACGGGTATTCATTAGAATAACAACATAAATAGTACGAAAAGAAATTATATGAATTGCGAATGATGCTATCAACATTTACCTTATTGCTACTAAATATGCCGAAGAGACCGACTCTCTTCTTTATCTTCCCACCGGACACCGTACCCTTGACTGTTAGGTGATTGTGTATCGGCTGCATTACGGGTTGCGACAATTGACTATTACTGTCGTACGTTTTTGCAACTGAAAGGTCCTCGAATGGGAAATCACCTGGTGGCTGGAAGCCGCTTTTGTAACGTTCGATTACCAGCATAGTGTCTTCCTTTTCGTTGATCTCGTTCGCAGCTTTCTCAATACCGTCCAAACACTGGGCGATTATCGGTGCCACCGCCCGTTCTATTTCGACGGATTTCATCATGTAATTTCGCATATTCTTTATTCTCTTTTCGTCGAGTTCCTGAAATGAAATCAAGCGTCGACTAACGAGTACTGAAAGACAGTGCGTGTACCATCCAATTTCATTAACGAACGATCAATGTATTTTTGCGGAGGTATATCGAAAAGCGTCAATAATACATTTCCATCGATTGTAACAATTATAAGATGGCCGAAATTATGAAATGGAATTTCATTGCAACCGAGTTTATTCGTGTGGCCATGTAAATGGGACAAAATGAAGCATAAGCACGAGTGTCACAGTTTTCGTTCTATCGCAACGTTAACAATACCTGAAGATGCTGAAAGACCTCGGGCATCGCCGTGTGGTAATGCAACGTTTGCATGTCATTTGTTTTCTGCAACTGATTCGCATATTCGGTTTTCGCCTCCTCGCTCTGCTGGGTCTTTAGAGTCATGTTCATCCTCTGCTTCTCGACCTGTCGCACGTAAACATCATACAATTAATTATACTGTCGACTCACGCCCCCCTCGAAATATCAAAACAAATTAATTAAGCGGAAACAGGTAATGATTAACCCTTGTACTGCCAGACGGGCCTTTGAGATTTGTTTTTATATGTAAACCATTAACATTATTAGCATTCAAATACCACGTAATTACTGCAAAGAATAATCATTCCTTTTTTTACATTGTTTTTCGAAGATTCTCATCGGAGATTCATCGAATACTGACTCTCACGAAACGACAATAAATTTGAAATGGGTAACACGTACTTCTGCCCTCGAAAGGTTGAGATCGGCGTCGGCTCTCTGATAATTCTCCACCGCTCTTTCCGCCTCGCGGAAAGCTTTTTCGTAAGCCTTCCTGGCACGCTCCAGATTCCCGATCTGTCCGGCCAGGGTCGTCATCAGTCTAGCACCTTCCTGAAGATGCTTTTTCCGATCCTCCTTGAAGTCTTTCACAAGAATATTCAATTCCCTGAGGACGTTGGCCTGCAGATTCTCTGCGATCACCTCCCTCTGACCGGCCTGATCGTTCACCTCGTTCAATTCCAACTTGAAAGCACGGCAAGGACTATACCTGCAGATGATGAGAGAAAAAACAGATTAAATCGGATTTCGTAGCTTTGGTAATTTCAGAATAAAGGGAATCTCAAATCTCGACCTACGCAAATGAATATGACGCATAGCGAAGGCCACTGAGAAACGAAGCGGGCTTGTAGGCGCAAAACGAGCGAGTTACTGAACTTATAAAGCATCCCACCCACGCTTTCAGATAACAGATTAGCTCCTGTTTTCCATCGTGCCACGTAGCAAGCACGGAGCACGGTAAAATGTTCGTTGAATTTTCTTGTCGCGATTTAGCACAGCCCATTTTGACAAAATCTTTATCCTCCCATTTTTATCGATCATCTTATCGTGTTTAGAGATTCGCGAAATGAAAAAAATGAAGCCGAATTTAAAAAATTAGAACTAATTCTGCAACGCTAAAATCTAGTCGAAACATTTTTCTAGCAAAAAGAAGAAGTATAGATAAGTTCTACTTCCCAAGGAAAACTCAAGATTCTCCTAACTCGAGGAGCACAAAGTGATGTGATCTATATCTATTTTTGTTTATACACATATTTTTATAAATAATCCTAATATTACGAACGTAGAGAAATTCCCAAAATCAGCCGCCCTTTTGCTCTCACACTTCCAACCGAATGGAAGCTAACTTTATATGTAACAACAAAATAAAAATCACAGAAACTAACATGTAAAAACGAAAAATGTACTCGTTCGCTATTATAACTGGACACTGGAGTTCCCGTGGGAAATAAAAGAAACGTCTCGCGGTAAACACCTGTCCCCGGGTGGCACTCGCTTATCACAACGCTACGCTTGAATCGAACGCGAAACAAGTCCGCGTGGTATTTCGCTAGAAAGTCAGGAATTATTTTAGCTCCTTATTCCCGTCGGGGAACACTTCTGTTAAGCGTGGATCCGGTATTACGTTCTCTAGGTTGGCTCATACTCACTGATAATCCTCCTCCTCCTTCTTCTTGGGCTGATAGCTCTTCACGAGACGTCTGCAATCAGAAATAAAACGAGATTATTGATGCACGCGCACCGTCCGTACTACATAGGAAATATTGCGCTCGCCATGCTCGCTGCGCGGGAACATAATTACGCTCCTACATCAATTTTACATAGTAAGAAATATCGTTTGGAGCGCCAAGCTCCTAATTAATCTTCCGCGCTCCGATTTTGCTCCCCTTGTTTCACGCTAACCTGAATTAATTTGGATAGATTTTCTTATCGCCCAACAACCACCTGTTTGCATATTTAATAACCGTCCAACGCCGCGAAGTACTCTTTTTTTCGGACGGCGAGAAATATTCCTCGATTGAAATAAAATTTCGCGTCGAGAAGCGTTAATCGAAATGAGTTTCCCTCGTTACCGCAACCAGTTTAGAGGCGTTTTTAAAATCTTTCTCGGTCGAGCGTTCCCGATGCCATTTCAGAACTTGCTCACTCGTGCGCGATGGTGAGCTGTAACGGTGCATAACTTAAGATGGAAACCGCGTAAATATCCGGAAAACGATAATTTCGGTATCCGTGGATCCCGCGGCGAAAATATATGGCGTCGCGCGGAGAGTCTGAAATAGCAACGCGTGGGCAGCTTTATCGCCATTCTTATTTGGCAAGCGGACCATCGAAACGATGGGCGCTTAATGGATTAATCATGCTAACGACGGTAACACGTTAAGAACAAACTTCTATCGGTAACGTGAGTTTAATAAACGACGACTCAGAGCGACCACCGTGATTTCCTGCGTAATCGAACGAACCACGCGGAATCCAATCGCGATTACGTCACGGCGAATTACGATCATAGTCCTGTTACGAATCTCAATTCACTTTTCTCAGAGACAATTTGCTTCTACAAAGCGCATCGCGACGATGACGCGAATATGACCTACTGGCACGGAAAATTCAACGTCTGCTGGGCTCGTCGCGAGTGATTATTTCTATCGTTTGCGCCATTGGAAACGATTCTTTCGTCCCGATGAATCGCATCCGACGCGATTAGAATATAAATATATCTTCGATCGATAATATTCGTCGAACACGAGTCTTACCATTGTATCCTAACGTCCCGACGGAGAAGTATCTCGAGCCTATTTTTTTTTCACTGGTATTTCATTGTCCGTATATATAGTTTCAACACCAATGAAATTGATTTAGATTTGTTCTGCGCTACATCCTCCGTGTGTTCAACGAACGAGATACCAGAAAAGAATCCAAGAAACGCGGGAAACGAACGTAAGATTGTTCTGAATTACGCGATCGAGTCACCGAGGTGGGAAGAAAGAGTGTTATAAATTCGTTTCAGTCGTTCGCGGGAAAACTGGAATTTCCCGAACCCTTTTGGATCGAACGATGGAACAGAAATATGTGATAAATATACACCTGGTTATAAATACGCTATCTACCGGAACTCGTCGTGTCCTTGACACGAGACCAGTCGTACGTTACTTGGTTCAACGTGCTCCGAAACCGGAAGAACTCTGGGAAAACGAATAGCGATTTCTAAAATACCAAAGTGCACCGGTGAACACGCGCGGCAGAGTAGGTTGCAAGTACGAACGCAAAACTGTATCGTTTGCACGTATACTTTGGACGGAACTCTTTATTTTAAGTAACTCAAATATATATATAGCAGCTGTTAACACCTGCTGTTAATTTGTAAGCTCAAGTTAAGGGGTATGGCCACGATTGCGAGTATAAAATCATGTGCATATCCAATCGGTTTTGTATAAAAATGTGATTCATTTGCAAAACTAATTGCAGGTGTATTTAGTGCATGTGTCAATGCAACAAGAATAAGTTTTTTTTATTAATTTTTTGCAACAACACCTATCTGCTTTTTTAATAGTTTTTTCTTTAGGTGTGATATTTGGCATTCGCAAACAGTTGAAAACTGTTAGCTTCAAATACCTGCCATTTTCGAAAAAATTAATATTTTTTAAATTCCATATGTACTTCTCTAGGTATTCTTACGTACATTAACGAGCATTTTTTTGTTTTGTTGTAGGTAAAAAATTATGGATGCCAAATATCATGCCTCGAAAAAAAACTATGAAAAAAGCAAATAGGAATAGTCGGTCATTTGGCATTTTGCAAATTTAATAACAAAAAATTATTTTTGTTACATGCACTAAACACACCTGTAAACAGTTTTATAAGTGAATTGCATTTTTATAAAAAAAAAAAATGGTTGAAAATGCATATGATTTTACACTCGCCACCGTGGCCACACTCCTTAATAAAAACACGCGTCAGTAGGTATGCTTCAAATTAACCCTAGATTACAATACTTTGCCGTAAGTTATGCTATTACGAAAGTATCGTAATGTTTACTACTTACAGAAACCCTTCCGTGATTTGGAGAAATAATATTTGTATTGCTCTTTTGAAACATATGTATCTTTGGAACACTTACACTTTGGAGGAGCTAAGTTTCAATAATACTTGGTACGATTAAGAAGCGCAGCCAAGACAAACGTCAGCATTATTAACACATCGACTACGGACCATTTTTCCTATACGACAAGAATTCTCGTTTCCCGTCGGTAATGTGTTCAATTTGAATAATGAGATTGCAAATTTGACGACACTGTCGTAATCTGGCGCTAAATATCGTACCCGGATAATGGACCAATATTATTAGGTAGAAACAGAGAAAATTCCGGCTGGTTCCGGCGATACGAGAATACATTCGAATAATTATCGTATAAACGAAAATAAACGCGTACTATCACGAAGTGTTAAACGTCTCACGAACCGAACCACGCTTTCCCTCCTCAAAATACGCTCGCACGTCGGCCGGGCATCCCTGGAAAAAATTTATCCGCGACGTTAGGTCGGCGACAAAACAATATTAGACACGTACGCGACGACACGGGCGTGCGTATATCGTAGAAATTACAGCGCATTAAGACGCGAAGCGTGCTCGTGATAATTTATATGCAGCGGAACGTACGTGGTTGGGATAGATGTTGTGTGACGGGCACGCGGAATCATTTCCCCGGCCACACGCGCGTGCGAGCTGATTAAGGGACAGCGATAACGCTCGCGATAATTAAGCTTCCAGATTCGAAAGAATTCGGCGCCTTTGTGTCGTCGCTGGTGCGCTTCCTCTTCCGATTATTGCGCGCGATACGATGCACAAAGGAATAGTTAAAACGTCGTACGAGTCAATTCGCGCCATTGATACATCGCTTCTATTCTTTTCCTTCCTTCCTTCTTTCTTTTTTCTTCTTCTTCTTCTTCCTCTTCTTCTTTTCGTTTCTCGCAATTGGCCGCGACAAGAACATTAGCCGCTTTATTCTCGCCGACCGACGCTTAGAAACATATTCGAGAGCAACGACACGAGATCGTTCCTCCTTTCCTCCTCGCCATTCGTATCACTTTATTATCCTACTTCAGCCTCGCCTAACGCGAGGTGGAACTTATTGGGTGTACCGACCGCGATACACGGTGACCTTAAATCCGCCGTAATTTAGCGAGGATGAGGAAAAATGATCGCGGTAATCTGCTTGGCGTAAAGTCGAACGAGGATTAGTTTATTCGCACTGACCTCTAATTTGTAATATCCAATTTACGAGCGAGTCGAAGCAAGTGTTTATTAGCGGATGGCAAAAGGGGGAGAACGATTGAACGGGAAGAGAGTGAGAGAGAGAGAGAGAGGGGTGTACAAAAGTTCTGTCGTCGATGAGTAATGCCCCCGGAAACGAGTATCGATTTGGAGAAATATTTAAACTCACGGTGCGGGGGAATAAAGTGGATCTCGAGTCACCCGGTAGAACAAAAGTACGCCACAGTAGACGGCATTCACGGAACAAACAAGGGGGCCTTTAATACAATATTACTGGCCTACGTCTTGTGTCCGTGAACTCGTGGGGTGCGTGAGACACGCTCATTATACAGGATGTCCCATTGAAATCGTTAACCTCGGATACTCCGCCCTTTGTTAAACTATGGGTACGTCGAAGGAAATAAAAAATAAAAAAAATGTGCGAGCGCTCGGGCCAAGTAGGACGAGGACCGTATCAGCGATAAATTTCGAACGCGCCGAACGGATTACCGGCATTGTCGGAGATTAAACTTTTTAGTGCCGATCGGGCAAATGGCGGGTCAACTTGATGTATGCTACTGAATAAAATTGAAGATCTTTGCAACCTTGTAACTCTGGATTCTGAATAGTTTTGAAGTAGGGTTGTACAAATTTTTAGCTTGTCTATACCATATTCGAAGAGAAACAATTGTCAGTGGTCGCGCATAAAATATACTAGTTCCAGTGGTAGTTGTTGATCAAAAGTTAGTAAATTATGTACGATATATGATATCCACCCTGACGTATAAGCAAAAATGCCGTGCCGTAATAATCGTTTCGTTTCGATAAGAAATTTTTTTCAAAAAAACCAGCGAGTATTTATTTAAGACTCGCTATAGGCGTATACTAACGGTACCTCGCGACAATTTAAAAAAATAAAAGGTATTACAACGCCGCAGGAATTAAATAAGAAATCAGCACGTGAAAATCTCAATGTTTTAAAGAAGTTCATAATTTCCCATTGGGTCCTATGCGGCCTGCGGTTTCCGGGTTGGAGAGCCCTATTTTAGAGCATTCTGTGTCTAGGCTCATATTTAACACTATTTCTATTACGGCTTTGTTTATACCTATTTCGACCAAAAAGTATTTTATATCCAGAAAGAGACTGGCGGAAAAAGGTACCATATAATTAATTTAATACCCTTTATAGGAAAAGTCAATATTTTAATTGAGGAAAAACGATTAAACTAATAATAATAATTATCAGGAAAAATTTTAATCCGATGTCTTTCGACACCTTTGGCAAAAATAGTGTTACAACGTTAACAGCTTGGTTGTACGAGGTACATTCTATTTTCTGATAAAAAGTGTGTTGAAAAAATGTTCTACGGATTATCATCAAACTTGGTATCCAGGAGTAATCATCGTTGGCACTTTTCGCGAGTTTTGTTAACAAACGATATATCATCGTTCGATACTATAAATGTTAACGTTGATTGACTCTCTCACCTGAGCTTGGCAGCGTACTCCACTTCGATAGCACATCGGTCGCGAATGAAGTGGCCATACCTCTCGAGAAACTCTATCCCTTTCTGCGTGTGCAGGGACAGATTCTCGAACTGGTCCTGAAACACGAAGGGATTTTATTAATTTCTCGGCGTACTTTCATCCGGTGAGATAAGAGACGCTCGCGAAAGAGAAAGACGAAAGTGAAGTATCGTTTGAATAGACAGGGATTCGCGTTGCGCTGGTAACAAACCAGAATGAAGTTCTGGTTTTACAATCTCGGGTTAAATGAGTTTTAAGCGTTTATTCCCCGCTTTCAGATTTAACGTTCGATATAGCGAGCCGCAATTGCGTGGACCTGGAATGATTTCCTCATATCAATCTTGGAGTGGGTGAAACTGACAGTCGTTAAATAACAGACGTGGCGCCATTCTTGACCTCGGGTTACAATCACATTCTAGAATGAATATCGAAACAACTGAAAACAAGTACACCGCTTCGTTGCCGTTTAACAATCTGCTCTGGGATCAACGCGAAAGAACACTCGGATTCTACTCGAGTTAATTATGTCACGAAACACACTTCAACGTTTAGAAATAATGAAAAGAAACTCCAGATTCTTTTCTCGTTCAACGCAAGTTTAATCATATCTCCTTAACATTCGATCATATAAATACGCAAACTTTGTGCCACGTGAGATAAACAAAATTCTCTTTCCCCGCAACTGTTCTACATTTTCATTTCTGCAAAAATTCTCGATAAATATTTTCTCAAGGACTTCGCGGGTCGATTAAACAAGACGATTCCTCTTTCCCGTGACGCAAGATTGATCTCGCGTGTGTTCTCGGGTCTAACCAATATTCTTAAGAAAAAATCAACCATCGGAAAATTAACCGGAAGTTTCGTGTACCCTGAACTTATCCAAGCTTCACTTATTCGCGAGATCAGAGTCAATCGTCTTGGGATCGTATTTCTTTTTCTCCAACTTCCATCACTCTCAGGGCTTCTAGTATACATTGAGGAGATTAAAGGCAAAGCGGTGTAAGTTTACTTTTCGGAAAAATTTACTCAAGTGTGTTATATATTGGTCTGGAAAAGAATCCGTTATTTCGTTAACGGGCAAAGTGGTGTAAGTCCACGTACTCGAACTCTCGTATAGAGCTTTATCGGTAGTAAACGTTTTTGCATCAAACAAATGTAGAGCAAATATCTTTTACGAATTTGAATTACATTGTAACATTTGTACTTTCTGTAACCATAAGTACAAGTAAGTACGCGATAAATAAATATTCTGAAAATTTTCTTCACAATAGTAGGCTCACATTTTTCTAAAAGTCTACAATGTAAATTCAATCATCCACGCGATTATGTCATCTAGGAATTGATCCCAAAACTTTTCCCAAAGTAAAACAAAGTAAAACCTTCTGTTTCTCGAAATGAGATTCTGTGCCTTTAACCCCCTCATATAACACCGAAGGTGCATAACTTCTAGAACCCAGCCGATTCACTCCACTCGGTTGTGGCGTTACCTAAGAAAATTCCCCCATGCTCCTTCAGAAGATTAGGGCTTCAGGGCGGAATAATCTCCCCTCGGGCCCCTTACTCAAATAATTGCGAACGACTTCGCATCGTCTCCGGATTCCAGATAGACTCGATCACGTCGGTCCGGGGGACACGTATCCACGCGCGCTCACCCCATTCACGAAAGTCAATCAGAATCTGAATGAGAATTCATCGCGTTGCCGTAGCAAGAGTACGGTCAGCTCGCGGCACGCACCGCTTTGCGATTCATAAAAGCGATAAACGTCGCGGCTCCCCGTTAAGGTCTTCGCTCGTTAACCGTGCAAGGCTCGCGTATATGCACGCGTTGCAACAACGCGCAACGGTGGAAGTCCAGTTTCACTTTTCGTGCCGAGCCGCTAAACGGTCAGAAATCATTCTACCGGTCTTACGCGCTTGCGAAATTCTTCATTGTCCCGTATGGCGAGCCAACGGAGTTTTCTCGCTCGTCGAGCGCGATGGTGGATACCGCGCGACGATATCTCGTTCGTCCATATCCGCGAGAACTTCTCGATCGTTCTCAACAGATGAGAGCGTCGAAGGGAATGAATGTTTCTGTAGCGAACGCGAGGGTAGTGTGGATAACGCTCGAAGAATTGTTTCACACGCGAATTTTGGAGGGAAGCCTCTTCTCAACGTTTTTAATACTATTTCGACCTATTTCGATTAAAACTTATTTTAGATCCGGAAAGAGATTAGGGAAGAACATACCACCTATTTAATTAAAAACCCATTAAAGGGAAAGTAAAACATTCAATTGAGGAAAACCGATTAAACTAATGATAATAATTTTAGCGAAAATTTCTTTAAAAGATGGCGTTTGACCCCTTCGGTAAAAATAGTGTTAGGGCACGATCTTTTTTTTATTGATTTGGTTATCGATTGGATCTTTGAACCCTGTTTCGATAATCTACAGATTTATCAGGTTTGGAAACTTTTCAACTATTTCGGTATCTACAATAAAATGCGTCCCGTAGCTAAAGATTCGTTGAATCGTGAAAAAATCAGCAATACCTACGAAAATCAACAAAGGTACTTGAATTACATAAAATCTATATCGATATAATAAAAGTGACGCTATTTGAAACCCATATCCAAACGCGCATCAGATTCGATTATAAAGTTACTTGAAATCTATATCCAAACGCGCGTCAGGTTCGATTTGACCCCCAGAAGTCCTCTTAGGGTCAAGAAACGAAGGTAACCGCGTCGAAATGAAACTCGATCCTCCGCGCTTGTCCTTACGTTTATGGTCGTCGGGTGGTTTACCATCGATTTTCCTGCATGATATTAACCGAGACCCGGATCGTTCGCCGAATGCAAACACAGAGAAGGATCGAAAAGTTCAAAATTATCGGAACTTCGGTGTAAAGTTACGCGCCATAATCCTGGCCACGGAATGCCAGCTTTATCGTTCAAGGACGATCCTGTCTTTCAACGTTTACGCTAGTCGCGGCTTAAGGACAAATCGAGGCCCGTTGCAACTCGTATACCGGTATCGCGTGCGAGGGAAAGAGAGAGACAGGAGTCGATCGGCCGTCTATGTAAGTACGCTGGCATTCGAAACGCGTTACTTTCATTTCCAGCGAGTAGCCATTCAAGGGCCACGCACCGATCGTAAACGCCGACCTAGCGGGTGCGCGTGTACGAGCGGGGGATTCCTCGGTTTCTGTTCCATTTCATATTTTTTTTTCTCGCCCTCCTTTCTCGATTTCCATTTCACCCGCGTTGGAAGAGATACGAGATCTCGTGACGCGATCGTCGTCGCGCGTCTTCAGGGTACGGCGATCTTTACCTGTACGGTGTATGTACGTTGCAACCAGACTCACTAAAGTAATTAGCTCTTATTTTATACGTCTCGGCAGTGAAATACTGCCGGTAAGGTCTGTCGGAGATGCGAGTCATCAAATTATACGTTCGGCGGTTAGTTAATCGCAGTTAATATACCGCGCCGTTGTACGGTCCGAAAAATGCGAATAATGCGTGTCTCGCGTGTGCCCATTTCCGCGGCTAGAAAGGTGATTCTCCTCAATTCAGCGTTTTATTTTTTTAACGCTGAAACGAGCGAATAGGTTATTTCGAACGGTTGATGGGTTTGAGGGTCGATCGCTCGGGGTGCGCGAGGGATTTATTGTTCAGATTATAACTTTTCTCTACATTCACCGCGATAAGTTTAGTCGGATACCCCTCTCAAAGCAGAATGGTTAGTGTTACCGTTAGCAACGATATGATAATTTCGCTTCGACTCAAAGTATGGAGAGTAGCAAATTTAATCGAAACTCGCCAATCTATATTTATGAGCGTTGGGAAAGTCAAACTGACCTTCGTAAACAAAATATGGACCATTTATTTTGAAAGTGGCGCAAGTCCACTTTGTATCTTTGTTTCGTTTTACACTGTAATAATCACAAATTATGTGATATCTAATTTTTTTTAAATGGACTTACACCACTTTCAAAATAAACGGTCCATATTTCGAAGAATCGAAGAGTTCGACAAAGGGCTTCCAACGTTTGAATCGTCCTGCCGCGATTCTTCGTTTCGAGAAACATATTGCGAACGATCTACCATATTGAATTCACGATTGTCCGTTTCGTCAGTGTACATAGAGATATCGATGAACAGGATAATCGTATACCAAACAGAAGCGCGTATGAAGATACGCGATACCGAAATCGTACGAACAACGATACGCTTACCACGTTTCCGTCGATACGCTCTTAAATCGAGATCAAAAACTCGACGGCAAGTTTAAGCTCATTTCCGTACCGATCGATAAAAACTTTCTCATTATGATAACTGTATAATCCGACGCCGAACGAGTAATTTGCACTGAAATAACGGAGAACTGGTAACGCGGGTGATAGTCGGACACCGGCTTTCGAACGTACGGAACAGGAACACCTATCGTTTTACTCTTTTCTCCGCGACCGGCACCACGGTATCCCCTCGCCCGGGCTTTAACCGATATTATTTTTACGTCACGGGGATATCGGGAATGTAATTAATCTAGAATGTTAGGCCTCATCGTTTATCGGTGAAAATACGGACGTTACGTAAATCATTTAAAGAGAAAACCGTCATCCAACTTTCGGAATCGTTACGACAGAAACGTATGTTCCATTAAACTCCCGGCGTATCGATCTACAATTGCGATTGGATAACGCGAATTAAGGGAAGCATAGTTCTGCGTATTAAGAACTCCGGTAGTTTATCGATACGTCCCGGAGTGAACGTTCCTTCTGTTCCATTATTTGCGGCGTGAATTCATTTCGTGTAATGCGGATAGCAAATTGACATTAAACCTCAACGAGTTTCTCATCATGGTTAAATGGAAGGACACACGTGTGAATGAAACATTCTTTCGAGAATTTAAAACTACGTTCGGCTTTGACGATACTTTGATTACTATTATTATTTTTACACATTTTTTAAACCATTCGTCGAATCGACTATCATAGTATAAAATGTACATAAATATGTTAAAATTACTGTTATTTCTTTTTTCTTTATTATATTTATTCAATAACTAAATTGTATAAAAACTATGCTAAAAATAATCGGTATAAAAGTATCAGTGTTTCGTCGAATCGACGAATGGCCTAGCGTTCTAGGATTAAAGATGACGCATGCTTGAAACGAAGTGCCCATCATTCGCCCTACAACTTTATAATACATAACTTTATCAAAAAGAAACAACGCAAACCGCATATCTTTATAAAATTGATATTGACAAATTATTATCATTATCTTTTGGTAGAATAAAATGAAAATTCGCCGACTAATAATTCAACAACATATAACGTATCGACCTGTCAACCTATCAAGGTATCAACACAGGTATCCAGGAAACCAGCAAATATCCATTAATGAAACGCTTTATCGCAACCGCCTGCGAATCGCTTGCATCTGACATTCCAAATATACTGGTACATTCGTCGCCGACGGAAACCGCCCTTGCAGTCCCGTGTCGTGCCTTCTGCTCATTCGATTATCAGTTCGCGAGATGCGAACGAAATTATACTCCATTATCTGCGAATCGATTTCCAGGGAGCAAAGCCAGCCCCCGTGCTCGCCCGTGAATCGGCCCGAGTGAGTTTCCCTCCCTTCCCCGACCAATCCTGCGTTTTCTGTGCCGCAGGTCGATAGATGGAAAACGCACCACCGTCCGCCGGGGCTATGACTCACCCCTCGTGCAACCTTTTCGAACGAGGTGTGCACTTGCACATCGTGCCAACCTTGCGTCGGGACGGAGTATTCGGGTCGACAACGGTCCGTTGCGAGAGACAACTTCGGTACATCCATTATGCACACGGGTGCGGCAGGTACATTTGCGGACGCACCTGCCGTCTCAAGGTCGTACCTGTTATTTCGATCTCGATTCTCTATAACCCTTAACTTCACGCGCTATTTTTTCTTCTTTCGTTAGTTACACGCGCGTTGTACTTTATATACCAATTTGATTTGCACAGAAATCAATGTGATATTGTATACGTGACCGTCCAGGGAGAAACCCACCTAGCGTGTCAAAACATCGTTTTGGAGTCAAGACCGGAATCGGGTAGTTTGAAGAGTGCAGCATCATGTGGTGCCGTTCAAAATGTCAAAAAGATTTATTAATACTGAAGAACGTACTGTAATGGCGTAAAACTACGATGATAAATACAGTATTGTTGTACAAAAGCTCGTTTTTCTCGAAATTATGTTTTGATACACTAGGTGGGTTTCTTCGTCAACGGTCACATGTATGAATCGGTGAGAAGAAGAACAGTACTAGATCGAAACTCTCTATTGGAGATAATCACGTTCAAAGTTTCCAAAACTTGCAGCATGCATCATATTGACTTTGAAAGCCAGCTAATTTTACGGCTGATTCCTCGAAGTTTTCATTGATCTCTTAATGTTGTCATGGGTCAATAAACATTTTTTTGTGCTAAAAATTTTTAATGAAATTCATTGGACAAGTAGGTACTGATATTCCTCTCAAGTACGATAGGGTGATCAAAATGTTTATTCTACGTATTTGCATATTATTACGCAAACAATGATCTGACCGGCCACCATACTCAACAGATGTCACGTTTCGGACAATTATTATTTTTTTTTTAATTTTTTATAGTGATAAAGTGATAAGAAAAACGAGGCCGAAAGAATACGATGCGCAAACTCTAGCGTTTGAGTGGAAAAACAGTACTATTAATGGACAACTACTATTCTTCCACCCATTCAAATTTCAAACATGCCTTAAACCAACGAAGATAAGATGGTACAGCACTGTTTTTACATTCAACATTTATATCTACATTTACCGAACAAATTTCAACGACAAAAACAAAAATGGTGGATTTGGACTAGTACTGTTCTTCTTTTCACCGATTCATAAATTACCTTTATTTACTCATAAATGAACAAGGTGTTACTTTAAACATTAATGAACCGAAGTAGAACAAGATAAATAGAATGTTTGATGTAGAAAATACACCAGCGCGTGTAGTTAAGGGTTAACCCTTGCAGTGCGGGACAACTATATCAAGAGACAAGCTCTTGTCTCGGGCCAAGTACAACTACGCGACAACTAGACCTTGTATCTTTTCAGGAAAGAATTTTCGGAGCTTACCCAGATGGTTAAACCGTATTAAAAATTTAATTTTTTGTCGTTGTTAGAAATACTTGGGAAATATGTCAACGACGATATATCGTTATGCGTGCGATGGCGACTAACTATTGTTGCGAAGTAGACTATGAAATAAAGTTTGCACGTGAATTTAAATTATGTCTTAATCACATAAAGTGATCTGGTGGACTAAAGAACCGAAGAAAAAATGCGTCGCACATACAGATCCTGTCGGTCCCGCTGTTAGTATGTATAAACATTTTTACGTAACCAACGCAATCCGGTTCTCGAATATTTCTAAGAAAGATATTGTAAATTATTATAGAATCATTTTTATATCTCCAAACTTCGTTAAACAAAAGCAACAACAATTCGCATTGCGAGAGAACTCTGTCTCAAATTAAATTGGAAATTCGTAGGGAAAAATAACTTTCAGTAGCAGAAAGTAGAAGCATCACATCACGCTTTAAAATGATCCTGAACAGAATGCTCTAAAACTTTTTGTCACATAAAATTGCAAGAATTTAAACACCTTTAATTTTGTCGAGCAGCGTACGCCAACTCCGCTCAGTATTTTTCGCTTATTGTTAGACACAACTTTTTCAGTCAACACTAAAACGGTTAAGGGAGGATAGAAATTTGAGCAATCGAGACCAGTAGATACGAATTTAGATTTAGATGGATAAATGAATGTTAAACATCTATTCGTTCGAAGGAAGGGAATTAAACCTGTGGTCGAAATAGTTCAATTAAACTTGTGCTCTATTTATTAAGGCTCGAGAAGAATAGTTCAATGAGAGAGTATCTCGGGGCACCGTTGATAAGTAAACACAAAGTAACCTTACGTTTCTCATTCGATATTTAATATGTACTTGGCCCGACACAATACCTTGTCCCTTGATTCGTCTTCGAAACACTCGCATCGTCGAACACTCGAGTCTTAATCAAAGATAATTCGTCGGGAGAATCCGGCGAAACTGAAGCAGTCACTGTCAATTGACAGAACGTATTTTTGTGATAACAACGTTTCGATTCATCGCGGTGCGATGGAAGAGGACCGTTTCAGTGAATACTCCGCCGCTAATTAATTTAGTGAAAAGGGACAATGTCATTCGAGTTCGTCGCGGGGCACGAAAGCGGGAAAGATGAGCAGTCGGTAAAATCGATGATGGAGTGGAGCGTTGTCATAAAAAAAAAGAAGAAAGAAGAAAATAAAAGCAAAGAAAAAAACGCGTCGAGAGAGCGGTGAAAAAATAGTTTAAAAACAAGAGACACGCGAGCGGGAAGAGAGAAAAAAAAGAGAGTCTACGGACTCGAACAAGTGTGTATTATGAGTCACGAAATCGCGTTGGGGTGGTTCGTACCCTCCTCCACCCTATTGATCCTACATTTCTGTATACTCACGCGACTCGGGAAAAGCGAGAAGGAAAGAGAGGAGAGGACGGGGCGACGTGCAGACGGAAAGAGGGAGAGACGATGGTGGTGGGGGTAAACGCGTTAGTCGAGAGTCAAATTAACCTCGGAGTAACTATAACTACGAGGATACGCGAGAGAGAAGAAAGGTTGAAATATTAAAAGCTTCGCTAACGTATGGGTGCTCGTGCTTGTACGAAAATTAAATAGACTAAAGAAAAATCGATCGAATGGCTTACCCTAACGCTAGTTTAAGGGAGCGCGAATCGTTAATTTAATATCGACGGGAGTTAATCGAATATCGTGAAAAAGGGAGTGGCTCCGAGGAGGTATAATAGTATTTAGACACTACTACAACAGGCGTAGCGTCGCGTGTATGCGATTTCAATGATAAAGTATACGATGCACGACAAAAATGCAGTATTATCGCACACACGCCGAAGGAGTCAAAGATGGAATTTATGTTGCGTAACGCGTACACTTTCCGCGATACTTAACTTCTAATCAATTTCGTACAATGATGTAAATCCTCTATTCTGATTCTTCAAAAGGATATCTTACGAATATCGAAAAGATATTTTAAATCGCGACGTTAAATTGACATCTTTTTATTTGCCCATCTTATTCCGTCTATCGACTCAACAAAGTTCTCCAATTTCAACGCGAGGAATCAGGGAAAAGAAACAAGCCACGCGAGAAAAACAATGTCACGAGTGTTTCGCGAGGACGATCGGGAACGAGACGTCTGCACGCGACGATAGACAAGGATGCACCGTGCTTTTTTTCCCGTCTCTGTTCATAACACCGCTGGTATACTAACGAGTATCCAGTGAAACGCGAGAGCACGGTGACTGCATTTAATAAGCAGACGGAACGTTGAACCAGCTACAGAGAACCCGTACGTACGTGTACGTCTGCCATCGGTGCATCGTGCGATGCATACGGGTGCACGCAACCTCTATGGTGCTGGTGCATAGCTAAACGTGCAAGTAGCGAGAACAAAAAAAAAAGGGAAAAGCAGAAAAGACTAATTGCCAGTGCAGTCACGAGAGCCGGTGACGGATGCATGGTACAAGGTTGTTATGCGTCGGAAATGCCAAGAATGCGCCGTTGTCTTTAACGCAGGCGGGTAAATAGTCCTCCGGGAGATCGAGAAAGAAAGAGAGAGAGAGAGAGAGAGAAAGGCATCGCGACGCATTTGGATACCCGCTTTCGAAAAAGCAGCGTATTCGACGGTTGAGCTCCGTCGGCCGGAAAACTGACGTCGAACAGTTTGTAGACGTTCCGTTAGCGGGAACCGGCAGTGACGATACAAGACGGGGGAGGGGGGGGGGGGGTTCGATGGATCCTTTACCTCGAAACGTTAGAAGTCAGAACGCACGAATGTCTCGAATCGAAGTTCGATATTTAAAACATCGTTATCGGTCGAGAGTAAATTCCTTTCGGATAAAAAACAAACATCTTGAGACTGCTCGTTTCGCGTTTGTCCCGCCCTCGGCTGGAATTTCGAATTAAAAATAGCAGTTCCAGTCGAGAGGTAAGTTTATGGTAAAAAGTATCTTGAAACTGCTCGTTCCCCGCAAACGGGGTCCCCGATGGTTGAAGAAGAAAAAAAAAATTTACTCGCGGATTAGTGGTGCCCCTCGAATTTCTCTTTGAAATGCCACGAGGGGGAACGAAAGCGAGTGCTCTCGTCCTGGGAGCCTCGAAATCCAAATGGGCTCGTTCGTTCCCCCCTCCAACTCCTCCTTCGTGACCTTTCGAGGATACGCTGCAAAACTACACGCTTCCTACGTGTCTAAATACTCGATCGCACTGTTACGCTGTATGGTTATATATTTTGCTTTTATTATTATGATTTAACCACCCAGAGGACTTGCTGTGTCAAGACGCCCTTCTTTCTTAGTAGCGCGACATACACACAGTCATATAACTTTATATTTTGCTATCTCAGCTTAATTCAGTGAGCCTACGTGGCCCTCACACAAGACACACGAAAATATTAAGAGCATTAAGAGCGTTTAGTCAGTAGTTGTTTAATTCTCGTACGCAATAGCGAATACAAACTCTATATTATACCAACGGCGTTGACACCAAAACCAAAACCCGTCTGTAGTCCAACGTCACGATATAACAGTACGCTCGAAGAGCAACGCGAATTTATTTCCTTCTTCTGCCCCGAACAGGAACGAAAATCGTTTCCAAGGTTTCCGACCGGTCGACCGACGTTGGCCAGACTTTTTACACGTTTTTGAGCATGAGCAGATCCTTGCTCTCGAGCTTTTAATAGGCATCGTAAATCGAGCAACGTCTCCGCACAAGTGCGGGCTTGATCGAAGACAAATTGCGCGTCCTACGCGCGGGCTAATGTATCCTGCCCTCTCGATATTCTAATCGACGGATCTGCGCGCGTTTGGACCCCCCGTTTGTTTACTTCGTCGTTCGTGTTTCCGGTTTGCTTCTGGGCGCTTTTGTCGTCGAACGATGTTGCAGAGTCACCCTGGAGGTTACGACTGTTTGAGTACAGTGGAATGAGACTCCCCTGGCCAGACACTTTTGGGTAGAATTGGACAGTTTATTTTGAGAGTGGTGCTAGTCCATTTTATTTCTTTCCTTTTGTTTTCGTTTTACACTCAATTTATCACAAATTATGTGATATCTCATTTTTTTTAAATGGACTTACACCACTTTCAACATAAACGGTCCAATTAACTCTACGTTAAACATGTGGGGTACAAGTGTCACCCGGTCCACGTTAACATTAAATTACTCTTATCTCGTACAATTTACGCCTGCGATATCTCTAGTACCGTTCGGTTAGACATATGTGACTATAAACAAAATTTTTCTTCAATTTCAAAATTGGAACGAATTAATTTAAACATTAAGTTTTAAACAAATTTTGTGCAAATTTCTATTACATTATTCTAATCATAAATTTGTAAAGCAATACATTAATTATCTAAATACACAAATATTGATGTTTAATAATAATAAGTAGTAGGTAATAAATGCTGATTATTTCTTCTTTTAACCAATAATTTAGTGATGGTTGACAGATGTACCACACGCGACCAACCACGTAACAAAACATCGACGCGTAGGATTAATAGTAGGATTAATAGTTACAGTGGAGGCCTCTGATTAGATGTTTTTCGGCAGGATCAACAGTGGAATAAAACATCCTTAACCAGACAGTTTTGGGTGGAATGCGAGTAGAATAAGGGCGCCTCTAGTTGGACACTTCCCGGCAGGACCAACAGTGGAACAGAACGTTTCATAACCAGCCGGTTTTAAGAGGAATGCTAGCGGAATAAGGACGACTCCAATTGGACACTTTTCGAGTAGCCCAACAGTAGTATAATATATCCCTAACCAGACAGGTTTGGGGAGAGCGCGTGTGGAATAAGGACGCCTCTAGCTAGACATCATTGGGTAGAATCAAAATCGAAATAGGAATCTAGTCAGACGCGTTTGGGTAGTGGGACACAGGACTTTCCTAGCCAGACTTTGGAGTAGAATCGAAGATAAGATGCGATCACCGTAGACTTTCTCGATTGAGACCAACGGTTGTTTATAAAAGCAAAAATACATGTGGATTGATAATAAAAGCGCAAGGCTCAATTCCTTGATTCATTCGAAAATTACCGAGAAATTACATTTGAAAAAATTTACGGTCAGGCGTATATTAGGCCAGACAGACGTAAAAGGCTTGCCACGGGGAGACGGATAATGTCGTTAGGCATGTCGCGAGGAAAGAAGACACAAGAAGAATAGAACTAGCACGATAGGGCGTTAAGAATACCCGCAAATTCCCAGGAATGTTATCCCAGGTCGGGAGTGACTATCGTTCGTGGCTCTCGTACGCTAACGGAGTAATGGGTAAACTTGTCCTACGGGTGAGAGGCGAGTAATGCCACAGGGACGGACTCCGATACAAACGGCCCTAATCGCCTACCGCTTCGGGAGGATCGAGAAAATCGTCGTTGGCGGTGGAATCATTATAGTCCGTCGGGATCATTTTTTCAACGTCCGAACCTCTGCGGAATCTAACGCCAAAGCTTCCAGATTTCCAAAATCAACGAACGGCACAATTGCCATTTCGAACCGTAAAATAATTCAAGGGTTTACAGATTAAATATTAACGTGAAATGTGGCCATGATTATGAAAGTGTCTTTGTGTCACATTAATTAACCCTTTGACCGCGGAGCGTTCAGAAATTAAACGGGCCAATCGTGCGGTGTTTTAGTCACAACTGCAGTGACGGTGAAATTTTCAATAGCAAACGTATAATGCCAGCGGTGAAAAGTGCATGCATAATGCACATTATTACGAACAGTTGTTTTAACACAAAGTACCAGCGCCCCTAGGCACTATTCGCTACAGATGACGATGCTGTATTGGACGCCCAAAGGCCCTATTCGCGGTTAAAGGTCAGAAATCAAATAATGTGATAAAAAAAAACCAGAAAGAAGATATGAATTGGACCACTTTCATAATCATGTGCACAAATATGTTCCCATGTTATATCTAGATTTTCCGATTGGCAAGATACTGGTATTGTTTATCATGGTAAAAATTTTATTTAGAGGACAATAAAATTCTCGGTTTCCGCCTACAACGTTAAGATCGATTCCACGGTTTGGAATTCATTTCGGACCCCGTACCGCACAGATATTTCACAGTGTAGTCAACGCGGGGAAAAAATGAATAAACAATACGTGCACGCGTCGCGAGTAGCGCGTTTCCGTGCAGAGGCAGACTAGTTTCAACGACACGCGATATATCCTTCGCGCGTATAATGTATTCCTACTTGTCGGCGATTATTGTCGCGCAAACTACGGACACGAGCGCGTTACACCCAACGACAGACGGAAGTACAAGGATAATTAATCGACGTACTAGTTGCTAATATTTTTTCTTAGCCGCGGTTAAGGTCAAAGACCTTGGCGTCCCACGGACCAAGCCCATTCATCGTCGTCGACGAAGGTGAGCCACGTAATTGCAAGCTGCAAAAGTATCCGCGGAGTCGTCCCGAACGGACGAAAAAGGAAAAGAGGGAAAGGGAGCGGGGGAATTGCGTTCGCGAGTCGAGCGAAATCGCTCAGAGCTAACCGAACGATAAATACCAATTAATTATCGCGTTCATCGACGCCACGTAAATCTTTTCGCCAAGCGTAACCTCGGAACCGATATCGATCATCCCCGATAGCCGGCTACATGGGAGACGCGAGGCGTTAATATCGTCGGTGCGCGTAACGAGTTGTACGAGCGGTGGAGGCAGTTTATTTACAGTCATTCGACATATCGAATACCGAAGCACTAGTAGAGCCTAAGTGGTACGGAGAAGTTGGGGCAGGAGTTTAACTTTTATCGATCACCGTTACCGCTACCGCGTTCCTCCCGTACGCAAGAACAAACGCTTACTAAAACAAACTCAGGAACGTATTTGTTCTCCGGTCGCGAGAGATCGCTGTAACGCTAGAACTATCAGTCCAGCCATTTTGACTGTTTTTACATTTTTGAGTAAAAACCATTTGGTTATCAAAAATGGTAAAAACCATTTTTAAGTACATGAACGAAAATTTATTTCTCAATAGTGTGAGTATGTATAATTTTAAGTATGTAAAGATGTATCTCCACAATGTGAATTTCACCGCGCGCTACCGAGCGCAGGTAAATGATACCTCACTGTTATGATTACAGTCGATCGGTAACAGATAAGAGAAGTTAAGTGGAAGAAGGGAGACATCAACCGTTATAGTTTGTGAGTTTGCGTAAAATGAAAGAAAAGGACTGACACCGAGTATAGCCATTAATTGTCGTTTATCTGTTTTCAGGTGAGAGTTTTGTACATAAAGGAAATAGGGCTTGTAAATAAAAAAAATAACAATCAGTTTTCAAAGCAACACAATTTGTTTATCTCTTTGTGGAAATACCCTCTATGTATAAACTGAATACATAACGGACCATTATAAGCATATACTTTTCAACTATATTACAAATAGTTACAAATTCGTAAAAAGAATTGTGGAAATAGGTATACATTAATCGTCGGTAGTTCTACTGTTAATCTTCCGTTACTCGCATGTGTTTTCAGGACACAAAAAGCAAAACAAAACAAAAAAACAAACTAAAAAAAGTAAGTCATTAATCATTGAACCATGTGTTTGTTCCTTTTAACAAATTGCATACGATAATGAGAAGAAAAACAACAAGTTTTGTAATACCTGATTTTAACGTCTTTAATTTACCGTTTCACTATGCACCCCGCAGAAACATACGGCGAACGGAAGGTTAAAACTAAAAACAGTACCGACCGACTATATCGAGGAAAGTATTCGCAATCACGATAGTTTCCATGCATCATTGTCCCGAAACCAGTACACAATCGTTCTCTATCCATATGCTTCTCCCTACTCCACCCCCCCTGCGGCTCTCCAATTCTTCCCGGTAACCACTGTAATTCTGTTTTTCTTTTTTCAATTGTCCCTCCCTTTACCGGAAGAACAATGGGCGACATCGTTTCTAGGTTCTAGCCAGACTCCGACGAGAAAGAGCGCCGCGCGAGAGAGATTCGAAGAAGCGTGCCCAATTGTTCCCGAAGGAGAGGAGAGAGAAGAAAAAACAAGGCGGCTATACGCCAACGTGTACCCAGGGGTAGTACAACCCGAGGAGGTTAAGAGTTCTTTTCCTTCCGCGACAATAATGAGGACACCGACACGTTCCGCGTCTCGAGTTTGCTTTACGACTAGACACGCGCCCGCGCGCCACGTTCGTAAATATGCAACGTGAATTAATTAAGAGCGGAGCCACCGGAACATTTCGTTGTTATCGCGGACGTGGTCAGTGACTCCGCGGACCTTCGCACTGTTTTTTTTTCTTTCTTCCCTTCCCCTCCCGTGCGCGATAACGCGGGTAATCGTTTCGTACGCGCGTCGTGTCATTCAGAACAGCTCGTTTTACTATGACAGATATAACGGTGCTCGCCGATACGATGCGCGATCGTCAGTCTTCTTCACGTGGCATTGCGAATAATAATAATAATAATTTATTAACGATATTTATTATTTACTGAATTCGAGGATTTGATGTTTAAGTTTGATTTATCTCGATTGTCGGTTGATGACACGGCACGACAAAGGGGAATAACCTTTTTAATCGCGGAAAGCTTGATGGCTCAACATTTTTATTAGTTAGAAAAACGAAAATTGCGTTGAGATAGGAAATAATTATTTACGATGCTTATAATTTGTTGTATCAGAGAATTTAATGTTTACTTTTATTTTATTTCGTTTGTCGGTTGATGACACGGTAAGATAAAGCAGCATAATTTTTTTATTCTCGAGAATTCAAAATTTTCGTTAATAAAAAAAACGAAAATCCGACTATGATCTCTGATATAATACAGTTCTTACAATTAGTATAGTCTGATAGCTAAGGATAATTCTTTCATCGGCAAAATACGTTACGGCTTAATAATTACCATTAGAGATGAAACGTACGGGTTTACTACAATTGAATCGGTGAGATGAACAATAGCACTATTCCGAAAATCTCAATTCGAGATAATAAAATTCAAAGTTATAAATTTGTAGGCTGCATCATGTTGACTTTAAAACATGCCTTAAACCATTGAAGATAAGCTGGTATAGTACTGTTCTTGCACTCAATATTTAAATCTATATGCATCAAACCAATTTCGATAAAAAAAAAAGATGTAATTTGGACTAGTACTGTTCTTCTTTTCACAGATCCAATGCCAAGCCTCGATAATTTTGATTTCACTCGCGATGCCGACGCAAACAAAATACTGCGCGCAGATCCGTCGTTAAGTATTTTCCCTCTCGAGTACGCGAAATATCTCTGTCCTCGAAAGCCCCCCGATGAGAACCCTTAAACCTTCTTTTCTCCCCAAACTGCTTTCCTCGGGGTAAATACGTGTAGGGTGTCGGGCACTCGTTATCTCGAGTCGATGTGATCGTACGCGCGACTGATTCATCCGGTTTTTAGTTGGACGCTTTTTTTTAATTAAGAACCGCGTGAATCACGACGCTGATTTGTCACGCAGTGGAAATGGGAGCAAATAGGAAGAGAGCGAACGGTTGGAATGGGGGAGGGGGCGAGTTATAATCTAGAGTCAGATATCAGCGGAGGATGCAACGCTGATAAGATCCAACGAGCGTGGGTTCCTTTCAAACAAACGTAGGCCCTGTTTTATTCGTGACCAAAGAATTCTATGTCCATGCGCCCCGTGGACAGAACTGTTTATTAAATTTACATTGCAAGGTTTGTAATTTCAGCGCATCCCTGTAAACTATCGATAACCCGAGAATTCCCGCGAATTATGTATAAATAATTCGGACATTATCGTAATTCGCGAATAATAATGAAATTGGTTAATCATGGACCGTTCCATATACAATAATAATTGATAATATTTTTAAAAAATTTATTTCTGAAACTTGATTATTAAATGTACATTGCGGAATTTGTAATTTCAGCGCATCCCTGTAAATTGTCGATAACTCGAAAATTCCCGAAAATTATATATAAATAATTCTTACATCACCGTAACTCGTGATTAATGAAAATTTTTGATCAGGAACCGTTTTATATAATTGATTATATTTTAAAATACGACCAGAAGATAACTTTTCTTAACTAATCGATAATTCAAACGTCCCTGTAAACGACCAAAAATACGAAAATTGCTATAAATAATCGAAAACAGAAACTCCCGCATTATTCGATTAATTATGGAATCTGCGACTGACAAAAGCATATTCCGACGATGCGTAATAAATAATCCAAGCTAATCGCGAACTACCAACCAAGCTGTTTACAAAATTAAAGAATAACGCGTGGCGCATAAAAAACGATTCAGGTACGCGAATTTCCTCGGCAATGGTAAAATTAACGGCACGACAGGCATTTTCGCTCGTTACTCCGTGTCCACGGCACAAACAAAAATTCTACACTCGACTACTTACGCAAGTGCGCGCGTACGTGGCTGTACATAGTGGTACAGGGCAAAGAAACGATATACAAAGCAGCGTGTACCAGGGGCAAAGAAATCGAACGATCGAGTCCTTCGACAGGCATCGCTGTACGCCAGTGAGCATAACTGTAAGCGTCTCGCACCTGTAAATGCGCGATACACGCGTAGAAACGTAAAATCGAGACGACCATTTCCATTAAGCAACATATCGAAACGAGATACTAATCGCCGAAGATATCGCGTTACGGCGAACGAGAGGCTCGATATTACTTTTAACGCTAGAAGCCCGGCAAAGGTCATTTCGATCGTTTTTAGTGTTCGATCTTTCGCGTTTCAAAATTTCAAACGCTGTTCTTAATTTTCCGTTTTTATCGAAATATGGTTGAACGTATCTAGGTAAAAAATGATCACTCGTCGCGGGGTCGGGCTGTCCGACTTTTTCCAGGACACGTTTAACTTTGTTTACGAAGAAACTCGAGCTTAAGAATAAAGAAAGTTTCGAAACTACGTAGGATTGAAAATTATAAACGATCGTAGATTACCCGCGACGTTTCTAATCTCAAATCTTCGGCAAAATCACCGCGAGAGTATCTCGCGAGCGCGCTGTTCTCTTGAGAAGCGATGACCATCGTCCCAAGATTTGCATAAACAAGACGCTCGCGTATACATTATCGCTCGATTTATAGACTATCGATCACTCGCGAAAACTGAGAGGGGGAGGGGAAAAAAAAAAGAAAGGGGTATTCCGAACCGGAATTCCCTATTGAGCGCACCGCTACAAATTCACAATTATGTAGCGGGATAATTTGCCGTGTCTAATAGTTACGGCGTAATAGGCCGATGTAACGATCTAACTGTGATTCTTGAAAAGAGCAAAGACACAGGAACGCGCGCGGAACGAAGGGAAGTCTCGTTTCGCTCGGCTTTTATATTATCGATCCGCGGAGGCTGCACGGACGGAAGAACGAAGCGTAAACCGCGACGTCAGCTTTAATCGACGCGTATACCTACACATCGTCGGCGATCCGGTTCAAGTACCAGAAAACGACAATCTCGGTCCGCTGCCGAGGCGCTTGACGGGCCTAATGAGTAAAACGTGGGCCTCTTTGGCGTGGAATTTCATTTGGCGCGGTACCCCGTGTATCGATCGTCGGGGCTGAGCGGCCACGTGAGAAAACCACGGTACGTGATTATCCATGGGTCACGTTAGGATCTGCGCGAACGCTTTATAAAAATTATCCAGTAGGTTTATTATATAGTAGTAGTAGTAGCTTTATTATATAGTGGTATATTATTATCCGGTAGACGCATCATAGTATGTGGAATCCCAATACTTGATTTAATTGATTTTAACTTCTTTTTACTGGAAAAAGTGTACACGGTTTTACAACCTTCCCCCTATGTGTAACAAGACAGTGGAAATTATTAATCCATTAATCTCCAAAGTTGCGTAAATGCAACATTTTGAAAACGAATTCTTTCCAAATATGTCATTGAATGAAATGACTCTTTTTGGTGCTACAATTTATTCTCAACGGAACAAGAATTACGTTTTTAAATGAAATACGCCGATTATATAAAAAAGTTTGATATTTGTACATTTATGAACTATGACGAAAGGTTGAGTTTCATCTACTAAACTTTTATCGATATATTTTCTCAAACAAAATAGAATGAGACTTTCCAAATTATCAATTTGGATTAACGTGACCTTTATTAAAGGATGTATAAGCTGATATTTGACACTGGGATTATAGTGTTTACATACCTGACCAATTTTTGGAATTGTTATTATTATTTTCAACATTTTTTTGTAAAGAAACTAAAAACAATACTTTTTTTTGACTTCACGAACTGCTATTTCACTATACATATATTTAGTAGCAAAAACACAGTAGAAACATCAAGTTAGTTATTTTTTATAACCTTGGAAACTAATGGTTTAATCGCCAAGTAATCGAACATCGCATCGTTTCAAAAATATTTTTTAAAAAATACGCGACATCGAAGAACCTCTTTTTTCCGAAAATCCTCCCACCATTTTTCTCCTAACAAAACCGATTATTTCTCGCGACACTCTGCATCCCGAAGAAACAACTGTTGCGCGCAATTAAATACTCATTTGCGCGTCCATTAAGTCGCGGAAACGCGTCAAAGTTGCTACGGGCATTCCGATTCCTCCGACCGTTTTAAACGATACGAAAATACACGAAATAATGAAATTCCGTAACTATCTTCGACCAATTAGTCTATCGCGAGCTATTTCAAGGTACGCCACCGCTCCATTATGTCTGTTGCAATCGGGTTGGGGGGGGGGGGGGGGGGGGGGGGAATTCCAATCCAACGTGACCTAAGCGTGTCGATATCCAGCTCGCGGTAGAAAAACACTGAGAACCATATAATTCGTGTGGCCCAACACCCACGAGTCGCACGAACGGCAACCTTCTCTCTTTCACCCTCGCGTACGTGGCTACGTACACGCATGTACGCGAGTAGGCACTCGCCTGTGTGGTATTTATAGAGATTTGGCGCGATGCGTGGGTGGGGCAAGTTCGCAAGAGAACTCTCTTTTTTCCCTCCCGTTTACGCATACGCGCACGCACGGCGTCGTGCGTACACCGAGGAGATGTATAGCTTGCTTACCCGTGTACGTCGTGCAAAAATATACGCGAAAGATGTTCCGCAAAGAGACTGGCCCACGTGCACGAAAGATTCCTCGATGCGCGTTCGACGTTGCGGTGTGCATGCATTTTAACATTCTTTTTCGATAACGAGTCTAAGCTTCCATTGTAACGTTAAGTGATAGAATTGTTTAAAATTAGAACTACCGGACCAGTCGTTTTGACTGGTTTGAAATTTTGATTTAAGCCTACTCTAATTCATCATTTTTAGGTACACGAAAGCAAAATTTGTTTCTAAGTGGTGCAAATATGTATAACTTATAAGCATATACTTTTGAACTATATAAAAGTTGGTACAATTGGTGAAAAAAGATTGTAGAAATATGTATACAATAATCGTTGATAGTTCTGGTATTAGAGCGAAGTTGAGATTGCTCGAAGATAGAAATGTATTCGAAACTGATATCGCGCGTGCGCGATCAGGCTTTTCCACCATATTTCTTTATAATTTGATAATGCTAATGACATTGATTGGGACGTTGAGAATATTCTTTGTAATACGGAAAATATTTCTTCGCGCGAAAAGCAACGATTTGCGATCACGGAATTATTTTTAATGTTCTAAACGCACATGAACGTTGTTATTGAAACGTTTTACGAGTACGATTCTGGATTTCTATTATTTTCTCGGGCTTCTGTGCATTGTGCCGAGTAATTGGAAGTTCGTCAGATATTATTCAATATACTTTCTTCCTAATTATCGGTAGAGGAACGACGAGGTCGAATATGACTCGTCATGGTGATTCGATCATTTAAATCGTTTAATTAGCAACGCTGCGGACGGTTCCCACGGGAAAAAAATTCTCTAGGTCGTTAATCAGGACGGCATATAATATTCCGCGGGAAAAGGTACAAACTTCCGAGCAGTGGGAGTAACAATTTTCCGCGTGCACTTTTACGTTTGCAATTTCTAGTCGAGAGTTTCTCTGAAGAGACGGATTACTCCCAGAAGATTAATGTTTATTAAAAGCGCCGTGTCGACGTATTTTTGAGCGATGAGAAAGGAAAGCAATATTTTTTTTAATGTTACGTGAATAGATAATTGTGCCATAATCACGAAACTGAATAAACATGATTTTGACACATTTAAGAAATTCTACAAGAAACCAGTCTCTTCTGTGGGCCACAGTGAAAAGTGGTAACTGACCAGAACTAAACAAACGGTTAACGTGCCCAAAGAAATTTAACTAACCTCTTTAGCGTATATAACATATATGGACCGTTTATTTTGAAAGTGTAAGTCCATTAAAAAAAATGGGATACCACATAATTTGTGATTAATTTAGTGCAAAACAAAAAAAAAAGAAGAAGAGAAATGGACTTGTACCACTTTCAAAATAAACGATCCATATATTCGTCGTGGCAAAGTCACGTCGTATTGACCACAACGTGCGTACATATAATATTAGTTGAATAAACAGAAATATATCAATAAAGTATAAATAACATAATAGATATGACGCGTTCACTTTTTCCTTAACCCATTCACATCATTAGCGTATATGCAAGCTCACTTTTCCTGATCCTTATCACCGGAGCGTATATATACGCTCAATTTTATTATACCTTAACCCAGACCCAAACAATTCGGTGATACGGGCCTTTTTACATTCTTCCTTATGATGCAAATAGGTTAATGGCTATGACGTGTACATATACTCACACGCGACAAAGGTACAGCTCGCGAAAAGCGCACTTCTCAAACGAGCTCGGTGCCGTTAAAGAGGTTAAAAATCCTGCCAAGAGAGAATACGTGTCGCGCGCTCGGTCGATTTAGCGAATTAAAAGGAAAGGGCAACGCGATTCGACGGGCCGCGAAATAAAATTTCTCGGCGAGAAGAAAAATTCGAGTGCCCGTGCCGGGCGACCTCGACACGCGTGTCGCGCGGCAAAAAAAAATGCACTCTCGGTATACCGACGCGACGCGGCGTCACGGCGAAAACCGGCTGCCAAAGGGACATCGCTGGTTAAGGAAAGAAGGAGTGCCTCTCCGTCGAGAAGCGGCTCCGCAGAATCCCGGAGATTTCTTTGCCCCCCCCCCCTTCCCCTCCCCCTATTCCACCTTCTTTCTGCCCCGTCGCGACGACGACGACGACGGCGGATCGCGTCGGCACCGCGAGGCGTCAAGCTCGCTCCGTAACGTCCGAATTCAACTTTTATTAATTTCGAATTCTTTCGGCAAGATTCGCCGGCTCCGTCTGGAGATAATAGTTCCTCGGGAATGCGGGGCACTTTGTATTCGACGATGAATGCCAGGAGAAACGTTGCATTCAACGTATCGATCGAAACGTCGAGAAATTGAAATATCTACGACTCGACGGCGAACGTGGATAATAGAATTCATAAGGGCTTAGTTGAAAATAGAACTAGAGTAAGTTTTACGATGCTTTGGAATTTCGGAGAATTCGTAGAATCTTTTTCTAAAATGCTTGTGGAAATGAGAGTGTAGGGAGATAAACTGCATCGCGCGAGGAGGAATTTTATGCGACGCGAAACTCCTTCGTTCGTATTGCCATTTCTGATTCTACCATTAACCTCGTCAGGGACGAATTTTTTGAGTGGGCAAAAATGATTTTTTTTTCAAGTTTTTTGTCATTGTCGCTCAGAGATTTCTGTAGCGAATAGTTCTCCGCCAGATTTGAATTTTTTTGCACGCTTTTGTTTGCTTTCTCAATGAGAATAATGTTAATTTGAAGGAGATTAAACGTATACGCGCGTGTTAGTCTTTTCGGAGAGGTCAATCGTTTGCGTACCATGTTGGGGTTACCGCTAATCCACCGCAGTATCGGTTTCGAACAAATTTGTATCTCCGGGCAATCTTAATTCTATCGTAAAACATTTCTATCGTTTTACGGTATAACTGAAGCTAGGATTCGGTAGGGAAAAAAATGTTGATACACGCACGCCGCAACTTTTGTGCGCGTGGGTCTCGTCTGACCTGTGAACAGGCCGTAGTGGAAGGCTTGCGGAAAATGGTACCGAATTTTTTACCGTCGACAATTTCGATAAATTTTCCTAATTTACGGTGCGACGAATCTTTCCCTCGTCGGTTATTCGAGCATCTACTTCAGATCATCGTCGCGATAATATTCAACCAGATCAAACGGTTTTTCAATTTTCCAATAACGGCCGCACGGTCCCCGAACTCGTTTAGCTTAATTCCCGCAAAAAACTGGTAGCCTCGGCGTCACGCGTAACGCACGCTCGCGAAACACGCGTCAAATTGAAATTGAATTCCAATCGCATTATACGACTTAATGCGAGCTGATCGCTCGTAATGCGGAAAATGTTCTCGGGAACGGTTTCTCAAATTGATTTTATGAGAATTCCTGTACACGACCCAGACAGAAAGCATGTAATCATGCAAACATCTTCCTTCGCCCATGCTCGGAGGCTCGGTTACGGCCTGTCCATGGAACGTGGGAATCTTTCGAAGTCCAGAGATCGCTTTACATTTCGAATTCATAGATTCCATTGTGCGAGTAACCATAAACCTTCTCGTTAAACGTTTTATTTCGCTTTAATACCGCGGGTGTCTGTTCTTTATCTTCGCTCGTGGTAACGGGTCTTCGGTGTGGTTAGTGATAAAATTTCATTTTATAAATATTTGGAGAGCGCTGGGAAACGATTGCCCGTTAATATTTTCGCTCGTCAATTCGCGGCTCGTTACTGCGTTCGATCGATACGTAATCGATATTCTTCCGATAATGACGTACGAGGGGAATCGAACCAGCGCGCCTCTTTACGTGGGCTGTACCTACGCGTGACGTCAGGAGCTAGGAAAACGGGGGAAAATAAGCGTCTCGAAGACGTTAACTTCTGACGTCCGGGCACGTTTTGGTGGAAAAAAAATCGGATTTTGGTGGAATGTTTGACCTCCTGGAATGCACGAACGGTGCGTTTTTTACCGAAGAGAGTCGAGAACTGCAGAGAGCTGAAAACTGTGCGCCGGGAGACCATTTTAAAATGTCACCGTGATCCAGTGCAATTGCCTTATTATACGGTAATCTATTTTTTAATTGGCAACACTCCGTGCATTCTTTGAACTTTCGTCATTCGTTTGACAGTTTTTACGTAGCTAGAAGTTCCTGCCACCGGCGTGCTTATTTTTCTCTCTTCTGACGTCGCGAATGGTACAGTCCACAAAAAACAACCTAAATTGACGGACAGTTTCATTCCCCTTAAATCGTTATTGAATAATAACATAAAGTCGAATCGAAGCAAATAAGAAAATAGTAGTTTACAGAACAAAATGGAAGTCGTCGTATACCCGTATAAAACATTGTTCCCTGTACGTGTATTATGTCGTCGTCTAAGAAATAATACCGCCTATCCGATTCGTTTTTCGAAATAGACATTTTTTTCTATGGCTTCGTAACATCGCCATTCACCATTTTTTATTCTAGTTAGAGCAAAACACCAATAGTTAAAGAAACAATTTTTAAGTACTTCAAATCCATTTTTGTATTTATACATATCAATCAAATATAAGCTTTATAACAGTATTTTGTCTCTCTTGCAAAATCTCTACAACGCTAGATTGACGGTATTGTTTCTTAGGCGACGACATGCTCGTTACCGTACTTCGGTTTACGGAACGATTGCAATTATCTGGAATACTTGGAAAATTTCACCGCAAACTGGAACGGCATCGTCATCATTGTCTCGATCTCAGAGTACGCAATTTCGGTATCTTGCCGTTATCGTTCACCGTGGGCTTATCGATAAGGTTATTACGAATACACGAATTGCGTATTTACGATACCATGCCTAGATACCACGGAAAAACGCCCGTTACGCGCAGTTTCGCAAACCACGGAGTTTTCGCGATACTCCTGTCCAAATCATCGCGAAGGTAACGTCGAACCGAGCAAATCACGTCGAAGCGAATCCGTTGCCTAATCATATTTTTACGAGCCTGAATCATCCTCGCCACGATACAGCGTTATTACCATAATTCAGCGATTCGCGAGATTCGACTCGAACTTTCCGTTCGTGTCTGGAATAATATCAAGAGATATTTAAAGCGCAACGCTAAACACGATCTTGAAAGAGCTAAATGAAATCACCTTGATTCACCGATCCTTTTAAGAGAAATAATGAAAAGCCTGCGAGAGAATCGCTAGAGGGAAATCTCAAGAACACAACTATCGAAGAAAGATAACGAGGTACGCTCGAGAGGGGGGAAACGGAGTCACAGGTGACTGATAAGAGAACGTCAGATAAGAAAGGTACCCGGACACCTCGAGAAAACTTGCACGCGTATTATGCTCGCAATAACGCTACGTAAAAAAATCACTATGCACGAGTGTTTCCTCGCACCTTTTACTTGGATGAATTTCAATCGAATCCATCTATTTCGATCGCTTTCACTACGCGGGCCATCCGATTAACGAAGACTTATGGCTAATCCATCACCAAAGACTTTCTACTTTTTATTATTCCCGCATTTGAAATTTTGCCAGGATAAACGAACGCCTCAGCGAATAGACGAGTGTATTCTCTTAACGCACGCTTTAACATCAACCGTCGATGACTATCGTCATCGTCGTCGCGTTCCACGGTACTCTTTACGTTTCTCTCCCTGAAATTCGCCACGTTCCGCCTGACACCGCTTCTTCCGAGGAGATTATTCTCGACCGACGCGGCAGAGGGAAACTCGGGGAGGAGAAAGAAAAAAATAACAAAGGTGCGGAGTTTAATCGAATTTTTACAGAGCACCGCTAAATACTTTACGGTCGATTTATCGGGGCGCCCGATAGACCGTCTGGAAAGTTTTTGTCCCGCTTTCAAACCGCCACGAAATTTCGCCTCGAATATTATAGTTCACCAGCGTGCTCCGCTAATGCGACGTTTTTCCCTTAATACCTTTACGAGCCGGAAAGCTCTTTCGATGTCGATATCGATTCCCGATACGTAACCACGCCGGAGCGCCGGCATACCGTTCCCGACGTGCACCTTTTCAGGTACTTACTTTCCTTCCGAAGAAAGAAACGCACCTGACCTTACGACGTCTGAGACACGAGCGAGGAATGCGGGGCCCATGAAATCATCGTTAAGGATACCCCACTGTCCAAGTTGCATTTGCGTTTCGATTTCCTAGCACAATTAACCGCCTTAGGATCTATTTGTTTCTTACGAGATTCGTGATCGAAACTCGAACGATCGTAAAGTAGGATATTAAATACAATTTGGTGAAGAAAGAACAAAAAATGCATTTTTTTAATACAGTTTGACCACTTCGAAAACTCCCATTCGTTCTTTCCGGAAAAGATACAAGGTCTAGTTTCGCGTGCTTGTACTTGGGCCAAGACAAGACCTTGTCTCTTGAAGTGACAAATATATTTCAGCTCTCTACGCTTTACAGAACCATCGTAAATCATTAATCCCAGTTGTCCGTTAAATTCGATACAACGCAACGTTTTGTTTTGTCAGGAAGAAATATCTTTTCTGCTCATCGCGCGTGTAAACGAAAACTTAGCACTCCGTGTTTCCTTATCTGGCGAAATATACTTATGCCTTTGTGGTATCCAAACGATTGATTATAATTAGACTCCGAATGTTTACGCAAAATGCATCATTATGTTCATTATTTTATGTACTTATTGAATTATTTAATGTATTATTATGTTTTATTTTATTCGCACAATTTATTATACGTATACTGCACGCATACTTGTTGAAACTTGTTGTTTCACAAAATCCCTTTAAAGTTTAAAGAGAGTATAAAAAGAATGCATTTTTCATAAACATCCGCAGTCTAATTATAATAAATATAAAATATTACAATGTAGAATTCGATATCTGTTTACGTAACGCTCACCATCTAAGTTGTAAACATTCGTGTAATCGCGCGCATATGATTTGCATCGCGCTTCGGAGAGCATTCAACGGGATTGCTGTAATCTGTTAGTTCCTGCCCTCGCAACTTATCGCTGGATACCTTATACTTTGTACGGATTATAGTTAAAATACTCGTGCTGAATTCAGGAAAGCCGTTCGCGTTATCTAGATCACAATATCACCGTTATCGAGCGCAACAAAAATTCGTCAACCACTTTTGGATCGATTCGTTTAATCGAAAGTTTAGAATGCGCGTTAATGTTTCTCTCGAAACTTTATCGTCCCGCCGTAGATTAAAGCGTTATCGAAATAAACGCTGACCGTTTATGAATCACTCGTCGTTAGCCACGTGCGCTTTATGCGAGGAATAAAATTATAAGGTCGTGGCTTATTCAAAATAAATTATTCACGCTACGTATCCCCGTCTATCGATCGATAATTACTAAATGTCACGAGATAATCTTTCAAATTTAATATGCTCGAGTATCCTAACTTTGAATACAAACCAGGAAACTCAATTTTAGCTCTTATCGGTTTGAAATAGGATAAACCCTTTTTCTATCTACTCGACGCGTTGTAGAAATATTTAGATCTGACGAGGATTAAAACGGTGCAGTTTTTTTTTACATCGGGACGAGCGTTTGAAACCTTGACATTTAACTCTCGGCGATCTTTTTCCGAACCCACTGTAGATAATTGAGTTTTGTTTGAATTGCCAAAGCTAATTATCGGTTTTTTTTCCTTCGCTTTGTGTATCTATTGCTCAGCGGGGTAAAGGTTATCGATTCGACAGAACGAATAAAGGCGCTCGCGGTGTTACAGGTTAAGGGTTATTGAAACAAATCGGTCAAACATATTCATCTACGATAGTCGGTATAGTTATTTATAATTCGCTATCTAGGATCCTCTGGATAACGGGTACTTCCGAAAACAAGTTCCCTCTGAAGTTAATCTTACGCTCCATTTATCTACCCTCCCATGCTCCATTTAATCTTTAATTACTCATGTTCGTTTATTCACTTCAGGTGCGAACCAAAGCGTTTTAAGTGGATAAGATCAACAGACGGTAATTAAATTTTCAATGCAAAACGCGTAACTTCCCACGTTTAACTGTAGATATTTTCGATTAACAATACTTTTCGCGCATGGCCATCAATCGGTTGACCATTTAATTCTAGCGTCAATTGTAAATTGTAATTGTAACATGATAAATCTACAGTTTAACGTTCTGATAGGATCTACGGTAGTCCGCCAAATTTATTTAATTTTCAGATCTAGGACACAAAATGATATTTTATATACTTCGTAATATTCACAAAATATTTATATCATTTTTCTCACATTTCTCGTCCTTCATTCCTGTCGTTAGTATTAAAATACAGTAGCAACTCGATTAAACGTCACTCTCTATTATCCGTCATAGTAAAAAAAAAACAAATGTAAGAAATCTATTCGTTTCTAAAAAAATTTATTCGATATTACGTAATCGATTTCGCACGATGGCATTACACTTTGCATTGTGTTTGTATGTATGTACATTTATTCTAGCTTACTTTTGTAATCACAGTACGTTGTAAAATATATACATACGTTTATTACAATATGTCTGTTAACCGTCATCGTTCCGGTCCCGTTGGTGACGGTGACTGAAGGTATTAAAAACGTTCGTTTCTCGAAACATCGTCACTGTTATTACATTTACCGCGACAGTATTCTAATAAAAGAGCTCTTTGGACCCAACGATAACTAGTTCTGAGAACTAACGGCTAAACAAAACTTTGACCATGCAACTTCGCTAATTAACGGATTCTCTTCGGCGTATCGGAACATCCGTTATCGATACAAATCCAGATAAAAGCGACGGTTCGTTTAAATCCGAGGGCCGTTGCATCGGGATTGTACAAAACGTCCAACTACGTTCTTCGAGTTTGGTAGCTCGCAGAATCGATACAAAGCCCAAGGTGGAGGGAGTCCGTCGCGAGTTCTTACGTCACCGCGAGCAAGATTGTAATTCAAAGTGCGGTGGAGACGACGACGGCGGCGCCCGTATATAGGAAAGCAATTCCTGATTTCGTTGCCGGAGAAAGTAACGCGGCGCTCGTAACCTTCGCGATTTTCCCGCCCGCGCCTCGTTTTACTTCCATTTTCCGCGGTCTGGATAATAATCCCCGAGCGTGGGCGATCAGGAAGGAAGGACGAGGAAACTGGTACGCGTAAGCGAGGACACTGGAACTCGACGACTTATCCGCGAGGATTATTATCTTTCCGAGACACGGTTGGCTCATTGCGCCTCGGACAATTCGAAATTGTTACACCGCGTAAGGAGTACGAACGTCCCTGGTTACGAATATAATCTCTTCAAAACTAAACATCGATGCGCGCAATAGAAGTTTGGTTTATACTACTTTGTGCACTCTTTGATAAAGCGAAACTTCCATACTCTAACTAATGAAATTAGTTAAAAATTTGATTAACCGATTGTTTAAAAAGTTCACTTTTTTTCCGAAAAGTTAGCTTAATCGATCCGTGGTAGAATTTTTTTGTACATTCCGCGGCAAGTTTTGAATTCTGACTCACGAGCGGCGAAAGAAATCGTAGGTCTCTCAGCGTTTGAGTTATTTTAGTTTCCAAAAATGCGTTTTCCAGGTAATTCTTTGAGAAATAGTACAAAAAATCAGCAATAAAATCGGTGGAACTTTAGAAAAACGGCGCCAAATGTTGTTTGAGCAATGACTTCGGACCCGCTCCGCTTAACACTAGCACTACCGACTACTACATGATACCACCGTATCATGTATACCTATCTCTACATTTTTTGCTACCAATTTTTATATAGCTCAAAAGTACATGCTTAAAATTATACACATCCACGCTGCTTAAAAATAAATTTTCGTTCATATACTTAAAAAAGGTCAATTTGAGTAGCCTTAAACAAAAATCTCAAACCACTCAAAATGAGTGGTCTGGTAGTTCTACTGTTAAAAATATGGAATCGTCGATTCTCGTAATATTTTAATGCAACGTGGACTGTGGTTGGAAAAACATCGCAAAGCCTTCCTCGTTCGATTGAGAATCAGCGACACAGTTTTGCGGCTAGAACCAGTCACGGTAATCGCGTTGCGTTCGGTGCACGTTGCTTCACAGCGAAATCCGGAAACTCTTCTCCGTATCGGAAATTTCGCTTCGCGTACTCGTTCCGCGCGTCATACTACGCAGCACAATTGTGTTTGCTTTTCTAGTAATGAACTGACGCTTGCGTATAACGGAGTGCCGTTAAATCGTTCTCTCGTGAGTGGTGATAAGAATTTCTGATTACTAGACATCAATGTCGATGTTTCGCAACTTACGGTACCCGTGATCGATGCAGGATGTTCTGGGATGACGATAAAAAAATCTCGCAAAAAAACAGGTGCACCACATACCGTATTATTAATGCTAAGTACTAACGGAAATTCATTACGCGTTGACCCACAGACTCGTACGGAATAAATATCGGGGCCCTACAGGAACCGTAAATTTTATCAATCGTCATTCCAGAGCATCGGCGAACGGTAAATTCTATTGGTTAAAAATATATTTGTAATAAATGTGACCAAACCCTATCGAACGAACCCACCGACGTTGAGTGCATATTATTGCTAAATTGCCACTCACGATTACCTGGGAGTAAAACTGTGCTAATTTAATTTAGGTATATCCAGCTCACTTGTTTAGCATTGGAGATTCGGGTCGAAAAATTTACCCCCACTTTCAGTCTTCCGAAACGAGATATTAGGTGCCTCGCTCGCTCGATTATGCCATTAAAACATTTCTACTGTTAAACTCCTATTTAAAATTTTAAGAAATCCCCTTTAATTTCTTGGATATAAACATCTGCATTGGATACCTATTGAATATTTATAACAACGAAGATCTGTCTACGATTAAAAAAAAAATCACCATCAACTTTGGACAGTTTTCGTCGACCCTGCAACACCTTTGTGACAAAAACAATTAAGCGGTCCGTTCGATCGTGGATCTGTTCTCCGTCGAAAAAAGAAATTCGCCGCACTGCTCTATCGTGCGAGTCTCTAGACCGAAATTTACCAAGCACGATGTTCCCTCTGTCTTTTCCCCTTTCTCTGTCAAGAGCACGCCGAGGCACGCCCGTCACCGTACGTGTACATATGCTCGCGGGCGGCCGTTAGCGGTTAAACATGAACGCGTCCTGTATCATGATTCACGGAGGGAGTACGAGTAGAACGTCAATGAATCGTAATACGCGACGACGGAGAGAATCTAATGCTCTTTCGTATCGCTAGAAACATCGGCGGGCAGGTCGACCTCGATATCACGGTCCTTCTAACGAATAGAGTCCGATCGTGAGAGACTATAAGCAGGGGATAATGGCCATGTTGCACCGATCACTCACTTTTCTCGTACGTGATCTTATCGTTCGCGATTTTCGATGTCCCGCGTACCATGGGGATAGATAAAGTTAAACATTGCATAAAATCGTGCGCGTAAGTTAACATTATTCCTATCGCAACCGGTCAAATGATCGTTTCTTAAATTTCGTTTAAAATTTTGTACGCACAACGTTATTGCACCGGCACTAAGTTACATGTTAGCCGGTTAAATCTTAAAATGTACGTTATCTATTTCTAAATAAAAGAAACTACATTTTTTTCACTATCAAATTGACTATTATCTTCATTCTATATTAAGAAATATAAAGTGTTTTGAAGACCGGTCGTTTGACCGGTCACGGTAAGACTAGGTTCGCATGAAGTGGCAGTAGGAACTGTGTTAATTTCTACGGGCCGTAGTCACGATGACAGTAAACATTACTCCATTTTTGTCCCCAGCATAATTTGTTTATTCTTATTTATTTATCTCACGTAACGGTAAGCGTAAAACAGAAGTTTTGTATTCATGGACATTGTACGGACCCAGTGCGGGAATAGAACAATTAAAAGGATGAAGATAATAACGCGTTTTAAAAAAAAATTGTGCTACGATGTCAATGGCTGTCGATGTAGTGACAAAATTAACGCGTAGGATTAATCTTTACGCGCATTAACGATTAAACTTTAATCGGCACGGCAGTCTTCCGGCAATCAAATGTAATCCTGGTGTACGTTAAATCGTAGCTCTTCCTTTTAACAGCTCGATCGTCCGGATATACTATTCCCGAGTGCGTCAAGAGCGGAATGCTTATTTTTTATTGAAAGAGATAAAAAGATTAAAACGCACATCGAGCACTCCATCGATCGATCTTTTGAGAGAAGAACCGGCGGGCCCGAGAGAGAGATCGCGGGGAAAGAAAGAGCGAGAGAAAAAATACGATGAGTCGGAATGCGCGAATGAATTATTTATAGAGGACAGAGGAGTAAGGAAGATGACGACGGGCGTCGTCGAAGCGGCGACGCTTTTCAATTTTACGCTCGCGAAAGCATAGGTGAAGATACGCGTACTTTTATAAGGTACACGGGGGAAGCGTGAAACAACAAACTTGCGAGTCAAACAAACAGCAATTATCTGGATACAATCGCGAAATATCTAATCGCACGTACTCTGCCGATGGAACTTTCCAACTGGGAAGAGCCGATCTTTTTTTTTTCTCTCCCCATAAAGTCACGATGGGAAGATTTGCCGACGGTTAAACGGATAGACCTGATAGGATCACTACGAGTCGCGCGACAAGTACGTGCACACGCGTTCGTGGCTTCCCAAGATACACCGGTGGTCGATGAGAATTTTTTAAACCTATAACAAATCACCTCGTTCCTTCGTTTTCCATCACTGTAAAATACATTCACTAGAAACGCACGAGCATTTCAGAATCGTTTCTTAAAACATTCGTCTGGATAAGGAATGCCTTGTAAGTTCGTAAGCGAAACGTGACGAATGACGATGATTCAGAGTAACGTGTATTTTGTATTAGGATTTTTTTATCTCTTTATACGGGTGACGTATAATTCATTTCAACCCGATGTATTGATACGTGGAAAATAATTTCAGTGATTGAAGTTCCTCTTTGAATTGTAATACTTCGTACAAATTTTGTTTAAAAAGCCGGTCATTTCGCTGATAATGTCGAGGGTGCACAAGCGATAATGAACGATAGTTTTCTTGGTACGAGTCAATATCCCGAACGATAGAAATTAACGAGAAACGTGACAGATCTCCTGTCATACCGCGTACCGTCGGTGTTCGTCGAGAATTTCATGAGAAAGGAAGCGAAGGAGCACGGCGACGGTTATTATACACGTATGCCCACGTAGCGATGGGTAGAACGCGATTCGCATTATTGCGATTTGATGCAATGCAAAAGTTCGAATCAGTTGGCACGGTACGCTCGATAATGAAAATCCCATTGTCGTAGAATCCTGAACATACTTTCAAAACTCTCGAATCACCGCACATCTTACAACGAAGAAATTAATTGATTCGAATAACCTTCCGGCGGTTGATTTTGTTTCAACGTGAACTGATCGAGCCAAGAAAAATCGAAATAAAACCCTACGTATCCGTTCGCGCAACACTCGCGATCCCCAACATTCTATAGAACCCTATCTCCAAAGAGCTGTAGCGCCTGTCGAACTTCGAAGATGTTCAATCCTCGAACGAGATACTCCGAAGAGCTAGAAGCCGCGCAATGACCGATATGTCGGAAAATTTGCAAGAAAGCGGATTGAATGCCCATCGCTACACCCGAGCTGGGTGTACTGCGAGAACAGGAGTTGAAGGAGGAGGAGGAGAAGAGGGGATGCCAAAGGAGAGAAGAACGTCGCCTGCGGCTAGCAACCGAAAAGGCAAAACTCCCGTGAGTGGTTCGCCATCGCGAACTGGTTTTCGGGGATATCGTTGTTACGTGTCGGCGAAAAGGACGAGTAGTAGCCAGCACGTTCGATGGTATTCGTTCGTTGGGACACGGGTCGTACCGTGTCTCGCGTGCGTGTGTGTCGCGAGCGAAGAGAGGAGAGAGAGAGAAAGGGAGAGCGAGAGGGAGAAAGACGGAGACGAAGAAAGAAAGAAACGGGACAGGCAGGGAGAGACTTACCCAGAGCTCCGTACCCCAGCTCATGTTTGCTGGGCCGGGTAAACCAGGCGCAACCAGTGTTGTATTTTCTCAACACTTCACATGTAGCGTCGCGATCCGTGAACACTTTTCGTATCGAACACGCACCGAAAACGCATGAAAATCACGCGTCAGACTCGCCGCGCACGATCACTGAAATATCGCCAACATGTCGGAACCGTAACCACTGACTGGCCGGACCCAACTGTCGTACGAAAACCGCCCGGAATTCTCTCGTGGCGCGCTCTACCGGCGGAATTGGACACGAGAATCTAGGTTAGGGGAGAGGTCAATTGTGATTGGTCGAGCGGATTAGCGATATTGGTGCGAGTTTCGAACAACTTCTACTTACTTACGGAAGTAAATTTCATTCTGTATAATTTTCAAATGATTGGTAATTTTATGTTTATCAGATCTTTCGAATAAATTTGTGCCTGCTATATAACCTATGATTACCAGCAGAGTAATTAATTAAATCGCTTTTTCTACTAAATAATTTAAATGTATGATAGCTCTTGAAGTTCAAATTGACAATTAAAGTACTGGCAAAGACTGGCAAAGACTGGCAGCTTTTAAGGTCGTATCGTGGACGTTATACAGCGTTCGTCGCCAGAGTTAAACGAAATATCTAAGTTTGTAACTTCTTTGATGTACTTCTTTGTAAAATCTTGGACCAACGTTTACATTCAATTAACTTGCCAGCCAAGAAACGCAGTTTATACAATCTTAGCAAATGTAAATTTTTGAGTAGCGTCCGTGTAATTTGTATGACATGATCGATGACAAAATAAAACACAGACCTATGAATGGATATATGTATATAGCTTATCCTCTTTGTACATACCTATTCCCAGATTTATTGATTCTTATAAATGAGGAAATTTTAGACAGTGATGTATCTGCCATCGATAATTTCGAAAATTGCTCTTTGTGAAAATAAAAATATCCTTTATTTATTGTTCGATATACTCATTTAAATCTTACTTAACAATGGTACGATGCACAAAAAAGATTTAATTATACGCAAGCATTGTATTACGAAGAACAAAAGTAGTCGTTATTCCGAACTGAAAGTTGTCATTTCGTAGATGATTATGACAGAACATCGAAAGAACATAAAACCTCCACCGCTATATCGCTGCGCTTATAGAAAAACGGTTTCCACGAGACTGTCTTCGCAGATTTATCCACCATGTAAATTATTTAGAGCTTACTACAGAGCATATATGTATATGGAAGCAAAACACGGCAATTGATTCACAAGTTGCAAGCTTGAAAGTGCGACTAAAATGGCGCTGGATGACTCGAGCGAAGTATCAAAGGTCATTTAGTTCAGTGTATATACTTGATTTTTCATTCGAAAGCGAGCGCATTCGTTGCAATTCGTTTGCCTCGTGTTATTACCATTTTTCGCTTATGTATTCGTGACACATTTCCATCGGAATCCTGCACCAGAGCAGACATTAGCCGACAGAAGAAATGAGTACCCACTATGGAGGTTGTATTTGTTGCATTCGATAGGAATATTTTGTAATTCTTTGTATTGCAGTATTGCAACATTCCACCGATAGAATCGCAAGCACGCTTTCAAATAACATACGGACATATACTGGTTACGTTAAAGACGATTTACGTCATGATAGAATTATTTTGTTTCGGTGAAAGTAATTTGTCTTTTGCTTTCTGCAGGTTGTCGAATTATTTAATAAGTTCAACGAGAGTCTTGGATCATACGTTTTTTCACGATGGATTGGCAGATTCATCGAGGAATACCAGACCTCGAAAACCTTGTTTATTGCCGTTACATTGGTCTTTCTAATTTTGCTGATCGGCTCTGTAATCATCATTCGAAAATGGAAAAACAAAGAATTCCTCCCAGAAGTGAAAGAGTTTGTCGGAGTAGGTACAGGCAAACCCAGATTCAGAAAAAGAGACAAGGTAATCTTTTATGGAAGAAAGATGTTGCGCAAAGTCAAATCTATCGGAGGACAAGTACATGGTACAGGACAAGGGAAAAAGAGAAAAGTCATTATGAGATTTGCACGCAGACTCTTGCAGCTGAAAAAGGATACAGCGCCGCAGCAATTAAAGGTATCGTATCGTGATTTATTTTGTGGCGTGTTTGACATTTTTTGCTTGCTTTTACGCAATTATTTCTTTTTATAGGTCTTGGAACCACCTGCCGAATATTTGGAAGAAGATCTTGGTCCTGGAGATAGAGTGCCTCCAGATGCGCTATATATGTTGCAAAGTATTCGTGTCTTTGGCCACTTTGAGAAACCCGTATTTCTAAAATTATGCAAACACACAGAAATCATGAGTTTACCAGCTGGCAGCACTTTATTTAAAATTGGAGATCCTGACGAGAATTTATTTATTGTGCAGCAGGGACTGGTCAATGTATATATTACAGGACCAGATGGTTCACAAATCTCTCTGAAAGTAGTAAAAACAGGAGAATCGGTAACGAGCCTTCTTAGTTTTACTGATGTACTTACCGGGCACACGAGTACATACAAAACTGTATCTGCAAGAGCTGTAGAGGATTCAATTGTAGTGAAGTTACCAATGAGTGCATTTCAGGAGGTAAGGCGTAACATTAATGAAACTCAAGTTAGCATAACCAACAATCAGAGAAGACAGTTGCAACTCCTTTAAATTATAGGTTTTCCAAGATCATCCCGATGCATTTGTTCGAGTTATCCAGGTCATTATGGTCCGTCTTCAAAGAGTCACGTTCACCGCTTTACATCAATACCTTGGACTATCTGCAGAACTAGTCAACCCAGGAACACACAAGAAGAAACAAAGCCCATTTTCTGGGTCACCTGTTAGATCAAGGACAAGAGAGAATTTTGCTGCGCAGAACACAGATTACGCGTCTAATGTACCTACAAACGTTTCGTACGACCAGCAGGATGGTGGTAGTGAGACGTTACAGCGTGACGCATCTGCTCTAAGCAGTCCGCAACCTGTACCTATTAATTTAAACCGAAGGTAACTATTCTCATTATAAGAAAAAACTGCTCTTCGACGAATCTTTCAAATACACATTTCACATTAGACCGAAAAATCATATGGACTGGAAAAATCAAGGTTCAAGTCCACAAACAGTTCAGAATATAGCCGATATGGTTCCGGAATGCGATTCCCATTGGTCAAATCATTCACAAGGAGCAGCACAACAACCAACACAAAGTGTGCCACAGCCAGACGTTGTGTACACAGGAAGTTCCTATCCTCCGACTAAGAAACGATCGACGACCGTCGAACCGATACCACAACAGTTTGACGAGGCACGTCTCGTACAAATAGCTACAGAGGCATTTATCAAAGAGCTCGGTTTGGAGGACGACACTCTACTCAAAGACGGCAAAGTCCAAATTAGAGAAGTACCTGCCGGAACGTACTTGATGAAAGAAGAATCTCACAAGGTAAAAAGATTGCATTATACCACGTTCGATTTTGTTGTTTAAAGAAATACAATTACGCAATCGCCATTGATATCAAATTCTGCAGTTCATGTCAATCGAAAAAAAATATTTTGCATATTTATCTTGCAGGATGTTGCGCTCGTCTATGTTATATCCGGTTCTTTAGTAATTAGTCAACGTGTTTCGGAAAGCAGAGACCAGGGCCAAGAAGTTCACATGTTCAGTGCTCATCAAGGCGAAATAGTCGGTGGTTTAGCGGTACTCACTGGGGAACCTTCCTTTTACACAATCAGGGCGAAGCATCTTAGTCGAATAGCACTTCTTAGTAAATCAACATTTTTTGCTATTATGCGTGAGCAGCCTACCGTCGTGTTACACGTCGCTCATACTGTCGTTAGGAGACTTAGTCCTTTCGTTAGACAGGTAAACATCATTTACAATTAATTTAAATTATCGCTCGGTAGAAGATTTATACTCTACACATAACGACAGGTCGATTTCGCGCTCGATTGGCTGTTCCTTGAGAGCGGAAGAGCAGTGTATAGACAGGGAGATGAATCAGATTCGACCTTCATCGTATTGAGTGGTCGTCTCCGTTCAGTAATCACGTATCCAAATGGGAAAAAGGAGCTCGTAGCGGAATACGGAAAGGGGGATTTAGTAGGTATCGTAGAAATGGTCACGCAAACACCACGATCAACGACAGTTATGGCCGTACGGGATTCCGAATTGGCAAAATTACCGGAAGGATTGTTCAATGTAATCAAACTTCGTTATCCAATAGTCGTTACTAGGCTTATTAATTTACTCGGACATCGTATACTCGGTACCTGGCAACAGGCGCACACGAAGAATGGTGCCAGTGATACTCAGTACGTATTACAAACCATCCTGCATTCAACGTTGTTGTAAAATAATTTCATGCTAGTTTCAAATCGACTTGATACAAATCTATTTTCAGACGAGCAGCAGCCACGGTTGACGCCAGGCCGGCCCAAGTCAACTTTTCTACGGTTGCTATAGTTCCAGTATCCGACGACGTACCACTGACTGCATTTACTTACGAACTATATCATTCGTTATGTGCTATTGGTCCGTGTTTACGTCTCACGTCAGACGTAGTCAGAAAGGTAATCGTATTGCACCGATCTGTGAAATTGAAGTACTCTAATTCATATAATTTTTGTGAACAGATGTTGGGTAGCACCATCATGGAGACCGTAAATGAGTATCGCTTAACATCGTGGCTCGCGCAACAAGAAGATCAACATCGTATCTCGTTGTACCAATGTGATCCAACTTATACGTTGTGGACTCAACGATGCGTACGGCAGGCTGACTGTATACTTGTAGTAGGCTTGGGTGATAAACCACCATCGATAGGCAGGACCGAACGCGAAGTCGAACGTTTAGTAATGAGAACGCAAAAGGAATTGGTACTTCTGCACAAGGAACAAAGTGGACAACGGCCTACGAATACGGTGGAATGGTTAAACATGAGGTCTTGGGTATCTAGTCATCACCATATTCAGTGCCCTAAACGGATGTTCACGAGGAGATCCCAGTATAGAATTGTAAGGCACAATCTAAGATGAATTGCACGAATATCAAGCATAACAATATCATGTATGTCCATAAATATTATTTTCCAGAACGAATTGTACTCGAAAGTTCTCATGTCCGAACCAAACGTACATAGCGATTTTAGTAGACTTGCCCGTTGGTTAACTGGAACTTCCGTCGGCCTCGTACTTGGCGGCGGAGGTGCCAGAGGTGCAGCACACGTGGGTATGCTTAAAGCTATTATCGAAGCTGGAATTCCTATAGATATGGTCGGTGGTGTTAGCATTGGTGCATTTATGGGTGCATTATGGTGCATGGAGAAAAATATTACAACAACGACACAAAAGGCTCGTGAATGGTCTAAGGTAAGTCTGTGTATACAATTTCAGCTGCCATAAATATTTATATATAAAAATATCATACTTCTTTTTAAATAAACGCGTTTAAAAAATTGTTAAGTTGTAACAACTTTCCCCTTAACTTTTGTCCGTTAATGTGTATTTGAACAGAAGTAGACGATATAATTAAATTTCTCTAACAATAGAAAATGACACAATGGTGGCGACAAATAATGGATCTAACATACCCCATGACATCGATGTTTTCGGGAAAAGATTTTAATAAAACTATACAGGGAACCTTCGGAGAAACGTACATAGAGGATTTGTGGCTACCGTATTTTACAATAACTACGGACATCACAGATTCTTGTATGCGCACGCACACACACGGTTTGTATATGAACCACAGCTTAGCACTTCTTTTAGAATCTACCGATAGTTTCCACTTATAGTCAAGCTAAATGTACATTACATGTGTAAACTGCAAATAGTACAGCTTTGTAACTGGAAACTCCCTCGCTGTTTAACGACATTCGTAGAACAGTAAACTTGCTCTTTACGTAGAACTACCTTTTTTTTAACGTAGAACATTAAGTAGTACAAAACTTGAATAGCGAGAGTGAGCTTTCTGGGTGATCATTGTTGACGTACTCTCCGTCCTGTATTGCTTGCGAAGTATCGAGACTGGCAAAAATATTTTTTTTATTTTTCACTCGTAAGATAGTTATGTTAACTTCCTGTATGCTTGTAATCCTTTTACGATAACGTGAGAGTGGATCCGCTGGGCGTTTGGCTCCATCGCGTATCGTATGCTTTTACAGAAGAATACAGGAAGCATTTTAGGAAATGCACGAATTAAAAAGATTACTTGAGAAATTTAATTCGTCGTGTTTAGGATCGCTGTGGCGGTACATTCGGGGTTCGATGTCATTGTCTGGTTATATGCCACCCATGTGTGACCCTGTTGACGGCCATCTCCTACTCGACGGCGGGTACGTCAATAACCTTCCAGGTAATTTAACCACAATAATAACAACGAAATTCGTGAATTGATTAAAGCTGCAATTCTACATCACCACACATACATTTTACTCTATCATCCTATACAAGTTCGACATTTAGATAGATCAAAAAACCATAAGCCTTTCCGCTAAATTTTATGAAATTACCTGGACGTAGTCAAGTAATTTTACATAAATGGAAAATTGTATTTGTTATTTTCTTCTGTTCGTCGGTGGTATTGTCAAAGTAACGTGTTACAAATTTGTATTAACGTTAATATCCGTTAATACAGTTTTGTAATAAAAACAATCGTGTAAACGTGAATATGGTACGAAGCTCACTCTCGTTGATAAAAGATGCATTCATAAAATTCTGAATAGCTAAGTCAACTCAGGTTTACTATGGAGATACATTCGAGCCAGTATGACTATTGCGGGGGTCTTTCCTCCTATTTGTGATCCTCCCGATGGGCATCTTTTGGTCGATGGGTGTTATGTTAATAACGTACCAGGTATTCCGGATTGTTTATGTCAGTGTAAACGCAACACAATTTACCCGCCATTACCATCCAGTCCCTGGTTCATACACACCCAATTTTCTGGTTCAAGCTGACGAAATGTTAAGGCAAGGAGCACACCATATTTTAGCCATCGACGTCGGGTCACAAGACGACACCGACTTAACGAATTACGGAGATTCTCTGTCCGGGTGGTGGTTATTGTGGAAACGGTGGAATCCATTTGCCACGCCAGTTAAAGTTCCGAACTTGCCTGATATACAATCACGATTAGCGTACGTGAGTTGTGTCCGGCAATTAGAGGAAGTTAAGAACTCGGATTATTGCGAATACATCAGACCGCCTATAGATAAATACAAGACTTTACAATTTGCTAACTTCGACGAGATTAAGGATGTCGGGTACCAACACGGTAATTATCCCTGTATACTCGTGGGAGAATGTTATCATAACACCAATTAACTTATAGCATTTAGCGTTACCGTTATAATTTACACAATTTTTACTATCTAGGGAAAACTTATTTTGAGGGACAATCGAAAGCTGGTGTTCTACCTAGATTCAATGCTGATAGGGAAAACGCAAGAACTTTACGAGCGAAGAATCAGGCAGCGAATCAACAGACTGTGTCCTCATATACTTTCACTGATCTCGCTCAAATGGTTTGTAAAGTCTCGCGAGGTAGTCGATACGTAAATCAAGACATTGATTCGGATTCCGACGAATTAGAAGAATACGAGGCTGATTTGGAGGAAGATGCACAGGAAGTAGGTTATGCCTCAGAACCCACTGCCGGTATTTTGGACCAGGTATAATTGATTTTTATTATTAAAACACTTAACGAATTAAAACACTTTCTCGGCGAGTATTTAACCAGCATTACCTCTGAACCAGTGTTCCTCAAACACCAATTCGTGATCAAGTGTTCACTGGGCTGCCCCCAAATGAAAAACATTAAGACTAGTTCGTTCATAGTTGGTATTTGGTGAAATAGAAATATGGCAAATTATGTTATGCCCGAATTTTCTTCTTTAAAACTTTACTGATCCGCGAAATCCAAATGTCTGAGAACCATTGATCTAGAGCAGGCATGGGCAACATCGGCTCATTGAGCCACAGCGGCGACGGCGGCCCGAACTTCTCCGCTATTGGGTACCCCCACCAGCGATTAAACAAGTGAACGCGCTCAGCAGTCTGTACAGTACGGGTATATTTAGTATATATTGCTATCCTTCTGGATAGTGATGAGCCGATGTTGCGCATGCCTGATCTAGAGAATATAAAGAAAGTAATATTAATCCTTTTAAAATTCAAATTGTTCTTACATAAGTAAAACAAAATTTGTCAACTGTATCAAATACAGTCCAGAAACATTGCGCTACAGAATATGGATTGGCACATGATCAATATCATTAATATTACGATTTAACCGATCGACCTATTTTTACCATAACAAATGTAAAAACTACTGGTGGTTTGTAAGAATTCATTTTCGATCATTTCAGAGCCCTGAGGATAATCGCCTACGACGAAGAACTGGTGTTTCATTAAGTTTGTCCGACACTGAAGCGGAATCAGAGCTAGATTATCATCCAAAAATATTTTAGGCACTTTTTTTCATTCTCATCTTTGTATCACATGTTATCTGTATCGTGCATATTAACACTCACTAGCACTTATTCATCTCCTGTACAAAAGCTAACTTTATAATCAGGTGTAGAACTGTGAGAAATATGTTTATACTAAAGTACAAACGAATTGTTAACAAAAATATATATATCGATCGAGTACTTTATTATTATCATCGAGATACTTGCGGTGCAGTGTCTCATTATATTATTATGGAGTGATACAGTTATTGTTATTATTATCATTACTAAATACATAATTCTACTGTTTGTAAAAAAGCTCTTAACTCTTGTCATTTATTATAACCCTGTTCAGTCTAAATCAGGCATGGGCAACATCGGTTCCCAACTTCTCCTTCGCTGATTTCGCTGTCCCCACTTCCGGCGCGTGAACGGAACGGAGAGAAGGATAGCAATACATATACCCGTACCGTAGAGACTCACTCGCACGAGCCATCGCGCGAGAGGATCACTGGTGGGGGTACCCACTGGAGGAGAAGTTCGAGCCGCCGAAACTGTAGCGGCTCTAAGAGCCGCTGTTGCCCATGCCTGGTCTAAATGGACAAAAATTTGTTATAGGATCTTCCACGTATCCGCGTTGATTTTAAAATTGTTAAAATTTTGTACTCATCGTTAAGTTTGGATCTAAAATAGTAAGTGTTGCACCTATTAAATGCAACGATCCTGTTACAAGTACATCGACTTTATCATCGGTATTACTATTGATCTTTCCTACAAAATTGTTCTTCACGTCTTGCAAAACCTCGAAAACACTCTCAGCAACTACGGAATCGGTACCCCAAATGACAGAATGTTGTTTACATTTAATTTTTTGTTCTTCCACGTTTGTGCAATTTATTTCATCATCTATTATTTTAACTCCAGCAAAATTAGGTACAAAATAAACCTTATTAAAATTTAATAATTTTAGAATCTTTAAGAACTGGACAGAATCCCGATCCCCAGTTGTATTAAAGATTAGATATCTTTTTCCAGAATTGTTATAACTCACGCTTTCAAACCAGGAAGCACAATTATTCATACTTTCTATTGTATGCGCACCATCCAAAAAAAAGTTGGCTATGCTGCCTCTTAAAATTTGTGTTCTTCCTGGCCACTGACAAGTGGACAATCCTATCGCAATTTTATCCATAGACATAATCTTAATCAACTCTGCGTCCTTTATACAAGTTTTTGTTTCAACATTTCCTTGATGTTTTATGTTAAATTTTCTAACGAATGATGATTGCTGATCCTTTTTATAAATCAGCCATTTGATTGCTAATTGTGTAGCTAACGATGCATTCTTTTGCTGAACGTTACACATAACATCTATAAATGGCGAAACATTATTCCAAATATACTCCTGAAGGGGAGGAACAATATTTAGCTCACAGCCTTTTTCAAGTGCTCTTTTTTCAAGCACACGCATTGCCTGTATTGGTTGTGGGACGGTAAATGCTACTGTGTTTTGTTTAAAGATTCCAGATTTTGCGTAAGCTATATCTTCTATAGTGTCCCCTAATAAAGCTGTATGCTCTAACCCTAAACTAGTTATGCCTACGCAAACTGGATTTCTTATAATATTTGTACAATCATATTGTCCACCTATTCCAACTTCAATAATGGCAACATCAAGATTCGCGTCCATGAATATGGTAAACATTAAAATTGTCAGGAACATGAAATACGTTGGCATATCAAACTCGTGTTCCTTGGTGCGCTCTAGATTCTTATAGACTTTCCAGAAGTGATGTGCAAACTGCAATTCACTTATAGATTTTCCATTTATTCTTATACGTTCTCTTACCGTAACCAAGTGGGGAGAACTAAAAAACCCGGTATTGAACCCATGATGACGTAGAATGCTCTCTGTAAATGCACAAGTAGATCCTTTACCTTTGGTACCTGCTACATGTATAACAGATAAACTATCTAATTTTTCCAGCGTAATTCCAGACCTAAAAATGTGTAAATAATGATGTATAATGTACGATCCGGCTAAACAATATTATACAAAACTATTTGATATTATTACCGTAATAAGTAATTTTCACTATCTTTAAATTTACGAGAACTTTTCGTCAGATCCTGTTTTGTAATAGATTTTAAGTATGCAGCATTGCTTTGTAAATTGTTCAATGCTTTTAAAGCATTCTGCAAACATAATACACCATACGTTAATCGTATAAATAAATGTGGTGTATTTCTTACTGTATTAGACATTTCTCTTTGTGGTTTTCAGTCGTGTTACATGAATTAATTTTATACCTTGTACGTATTATTGAAGCAAAAAATATCATTAGATTTCTGTTCCATTATCGTCTTATGTTTATAAACTTATGATATCCACAATTACTTTAAAGATCTATAATGAATGATCATTCCTTAAAGTTACCTCGTAACTTGCCACTGTGTAGGCAGACCGTTTGGTAATTGTATTTTGCATCATTTTCTTCAGTAGTGTAAACATCTAGATCCATTTACTATATAATCACATATACGATAATCATATATACGAGGCGATAAAGTAACCGGAGATATTCACTTTTTCTGATTCAATGGACCAAAGTGCAAGGATATAAACACAAAAAAAAACGTGTTGTGGAGATATAAAAGCAGAGTACCACGTTTTCGTCTTTCTTCTTATCTTCTCCTATTCTCAATGAACCTGTCTTCGTCCAAAAACATTCTGTATCATAAATATCGCTCGCCGCAAAAATCTAGGTTTACAATTTATGAAAAAACAACTGTTAAACAATCGGGGAAAATAATACCAAGCAAATAATGTATTCCTCAGTTTGTGACGAATGATAACGACGATAATATCTTTACCCACGCTTTTGCCGTTAAAACTGTTTTATTGCAGGGTGTAAAATATCGTCGACCCACTGGTTAAACAAATATATCGTAACAGTAAATAATAGACGAAACGAAAAAGGGAAACCAACACATAGAAAGATCCGCGTGTTAAATAAAAATGAGATATATACAGAAATAGTCGTATGCCATATGCAGGGCATACACGTAACAGTTTTTCACAGTTTTCCCGTCAATTATGAATTATGAACGATTAATCGGTACTCCAGGGGTACCTATCGAATTTGTGGGAAACATAATATCGTACAGAACCTTAAATTTCGGACGATTTGATATGCCATCTCATGTATACATATATATATAGAACCGCAGGGAAAATCGGGAAAAATCTTATATACGGGTATGCACTGTTACAAAACATATACGTTTCATGGTATCTTTTACAAGCCATATACCTGCATATACCTTTATAAATACATATATGTATTATGTGGGTAATCGAATTCCGCTGCGTATTGCGCGCGCGCAATCGCATTTAATGATTTCATACTAGCTCGTGCGTCGGCATTTTCGTCGGCATCTTCTGAGGCATTGGATGCATTTATACCTGCATAAAGCGACAATTTCCGTGAGTTCTCTTTTGGTTTTCACACCGAGCCGTCGCCCGATAAGGAAGCTTTTATTCAGTTACTTGATGATGGCAGACATGCCAATGAACGTAGGAACCACGCGGAAAATGTCTTTCGGTATTAACGGCAAGCTGAATGGTGTGGAAGGTAAAACACCTTTTTTGATCGGAGTTTCAGGTGGAACGGCCAGTGGAAAGGTGAGTGACACAGATTTACATATCTTTAGAATTCGTCGCCCAATTTGGCCTATACCATACTGTTTTCAAGAGGTTACGCCACTTTGGATGCCCAATGAAGTATGAATTATTTACGAATTCTTTGCAGCTACTACATCTTTTTATTTTTTTTGTTAAATAATTACACAGATATTTAAGTTTGCTAAAATAAAGTTACAGAAATATTAACATTTATTTCGTTTATTCATCGTGCACATAACGTGAACAAGTCTTGACATATGGAATATTATAATATTAAATCGGGGAATCTGAAATAAAGGAACTCCAATTATTACGCGTGAATAAAGGTTTTTTGTACCATGCATCGTAGGATTTTGTAAAAATTGATATAAGGATTAAGATGGCGGCCATTTGGAGCTCGTTACAAAGTTTTCTAAAAAAGCGTGCTTTTTCGTTCGTTTAAGGAAGTGGGATATTTATGGAGAATTACAATATAAATAGAAATAACACTTCACAGTCAAATATTGTTCAAACATCTATCTTTTGAACAATACAAAAAGGTCGTTTTTTTGTAACTGTCAAGGCAGTATGATTGTTTAACATTGTATATACAAAACATATGTTTCTGGAAAAGTAATTGCCCCATGTTATTCTTGGATTTTTAATCATGAATGTTTTTCAATGCTTCAAGATCATGCAAAGGTCGTTGCAGTTTATTCTTTCTTTATTTGTTACAGTCAACGGTATGTAAACGTATCATGGAGAAACTTGGGCAAGTAGACATGGATCACATGCAGCGCCAAGTAGTATGCATATCGCAAGATAGTTTTTATCGAGACTTAACATCAGCTGAAAAACTTAAGGCGGAAAAGGGCCAATATAATTTTGATCATCCAGACGCGTTTGATAACGATCTGATTCTTCAGACTTTACAAGATATTCTGTCTGGTGTGAAATGTGAAATAGCAGCGTACGATTACAGGACAAACAGCTTGTACGTATCTTTCTTGTATTTGACTTGCAGAGGCAATATGTGCGTTATATAATTATACAAAATTCTTATATTACTTTAATCTGAGCTCGTGGATATATTTCAGAATGAAGGATCAGATTACAACAATTTATCCTGCAGATGTAGTTTTGTTCGAAGGGATTCTAGTATTTTATTTTCCCAAAATACGAGACTTGTTTCATATGAAACTGTTTGTAGATACGGATTCGGATACTAGATTGGCGAGAAGAGGTAACGGAGAACTAATGATTTTGTTCCTCTACTGAAATAATGATTTCTGTTTTGGACTAATACTTATTCTTATTTTCTTAGTACCGAGGGATATAAAAGAGAGAGGAAGAGACTTGGATTATGTATTGAACCAATACATGAATTTTGTAAAACCTGCCTTCGAAGAATTTTGTCTTCCTACAAAGAAATTTGCTGATGTAATTATACCCAGAGGTGCAGATAATACAGGTAAAAGATAGCATAAGAGTAATATGCAAGTTAATTGGTATGCAGTGCTGTAATATTTAAGGCGCATCTTCGTGTTACTTATGTTTGACAATTTTTTATCACCTTACTCACTGTTAAACATGTAACGAACATCATTAATGGTTCATAAATATAATTTCACATTTTGTCGTGACATTAACTCATGTTTGTCCGATTTGCACTTTGTTTCGAAGTATGGTCATTAATGCGATTTTGTATTTCATATTGATGTCACAACAATACATCCATTTGATTTGACATTCGTGTACTTCAAATATATCTAATTCTCGTTCAGGAAAAATGAAAATTTATTAATATTGTATAGGTGCAAATCTCGAATATTAATGCGGCTTGTGTTTTCATGATTTATTTACTTGTACACATCTATATAGATATTATTATTCATGGGTGCTGCCTGGTATGCAAGGGCAGTCAAAAATCTGTCTTTTAGAATGTGCAAAAAGGTTAGGAAGATAGTTTCAAAACGTACATGGTTTGGTTATTGTATGTTCGCAGTGGCAATAGACCTTATAGTGCACCACATCTGGGACATTTTGCGCTTGAAAAAGGCTGAAAACTCATCCGGGCAGCATCCATACATCTACCAGCATAGACGTGCTTCAGCCTCATCCGACACGCTCAGCAGATGATTTAAGCATGATACGCTCATTTACAAGCACTGTGTTTTTGGACACCATACCATTTACATATAATTACATTTGCAGCAAGCCTTTATTTCAATTTTTTTCACGTAGTTGATACAACTTTTTTATACTTGTCGAACAGTGTTTATATTACATATGCACTAGTCGCAAACAAATACTGGTTTAAATATATATATGTGTCTTACCGAATCTTTAATAATTGAAGGCTGTATCAATTTTGTATTGTCTCCGAAGCGCAGACACAAGCATGATTATACACAGTTGTTCCCATACATTACTATTCCAACATCGCATAATTACTCCCCCCATTTACGCATAAGAGTGATGATTTTTGAAACGTTTAAGTATTATTTATGTAAAAGAACCTGTAACTTGTATGTGTGTGTGTGTGTGTGCAAGTATGTGATAGGATGCATATAACTGACAACTTAGATTTTTTATATAATGTTATTTTGTAGTCAGTCCAGTATTGAATACATCAGTATAAATATAATCTGGACTTACGCGTAATATGATTTAGGATAAGTGAACACAAACTATTAGCATAATTTTTCACATATGACATTTTTCATGTGTATCGGTGCAATGTTCATAGATTTTGGTATTAAGACACGTTAATTAATACCGTTATATACGGATTTAAATTACTTGACGAGGTGCTACTTAATCACGACTGCTTTGTCTTAAGTATAAAAATATAAGGTCGTGACTCATATTCTGTATATTTACAATTTGTTTCTCATGTGTTCAAATTACTTTATACAAAATGGAAGACGCAATTCTTGATCGTGGGAATTTACGTGATATTTGAATTATATAATTTCACATGCAAATGGTTTAAATTGTATAATAATTTAACAATAAAGGTGTTAAGAACCCTATTAAATGTACGAGCAATTTGTGGCCACGTACTGACTTTCCATGATTTGTTACAGTGGCAATAGATTTGATAGTGCAGCATATAAGAGACTTCTTAAGCAACAGAGGTAGGGTCTCCATGGAACCTGAGAGTCCAATAAGCAGAACAGAGGGACTATTCAAGAGGCCACATTAATAATTGAAAGACTTAGGGATACATAGATTAGACAATCAGTTCGACGATCATGAAGTCACTATTTTCAATACTCGCATGTTTTTGTTAATGTAGGAACTCTACATTAAAAGTTAGTTATAAATTTTAGGTGATATAATTAAGGCTTGAGAAACACTGTACATTGTTCTTGCATCAGATTTTAATAATACCGTAGTATTTTTGAAGCATTATCGACAATCTGAAGGTGATGCCTTACAGTGTATAGAAAGATACTATATTTATGGTTTGTAATTAGAAAAAAAAAAGTACCACACGAGTACTCTGATACGAGCAATGTTTACACGCAGTAAAGTTTTCACAGTTAAGTACAATGTAAATATTAATCATTGGTAACAATGTACAATCACGTTACCTTTATTGTTGCTAATCATGTTTATTTCTTGTATAGTAATTATATAAATGTGCTTAGGTACTATGCCAGATAAAAAAATCATAACACTCACAGTCATAAAATATTGTTATCACCATTATTGTTATTATATGTTTATATATAATATTAATTTATGTAACACTAATTATTGATAGTAAAGCTCTAAGTTCATACCATCGTGTATTTCATCTAAAGTATTCGAATTAAGGAAAAGGTTTACTAAAAAGAATCTTGCGATATGAATGATATTGCAATCAATCCTTATTTTTTCTCCTTTTTTTTAAAGGATACAATCCTGTAGTTTTATATGATCCTTGAAAATGGTATACCATTTTTTTAGTACAATCTTTTCCCAATGGGTTCCAGTTTGGGCTGCTATCAGTTTCTTCAAATCGCCTATTGTATCATCCGGATTACATTTAACCCTAACCTTTTTCCCAAGACGGTCATTGCAAGTTATCTCTAACATTTTGATTGCTCTGGATGTCAACAAAAAATTGTACGATGTAATGCTATGTTTAATTGTAACAAAATACTCTTCGTAAACTGTATACATGATGGACTAAAAAATGAATGTCTGTTAGATAAATAGCAACTTATGGAACCTAAATTAAATTTTGAGTAAGAAGAAATTTGCAATGAGTTACACGTATCAAACGGCATCATTCTTATTTTAATATCTTACACAGTTTCACGTAAACTTAAAAATTTCATCACACTTAGAGGTTATGAGAGATAAAACAGAAACAACTGCGTAACGACACTTGCTTCGAAGAAGCTTGCTTTCAATATTACAGTTTTCCAACCATTAATTGCCTCCAGAAACGTTTTCAATTCATATAAGATTATATTTTAATCGGTAGAATATTCAATATTTACTTACAGTGTGTTAAATACTGAGTCCACCACAAAACAAAGTTGTTTGTATTAACTCCTGTTGAGGGGTGCTGACACGTTTTCTCACTGTGAAAGAAAATTTTGTACTGTTGAAAACTGTCCAAAACTGTTCTTACAACGCACGCACGGGGAACCAAATCTGTAAAACGCGATGAAAATGCTGTTCGATCGAAAACATCGAAACCTGTAACGGGAGCACTCTATATCGATTTCTCTTCAGATTGGCACCGGACAAAATACTGCCACCACGTTTTCGGATTTAAAGACTTTCCATAATAAGGTATTACGGTGTGCAAAGCGAAAGAAAGAATAAGAATAAGAAAGAATACGTCCGCGGTGGTGTGTTTCGGCTATCGGTTTTCTGCTATTACCGAAATTCCCCGTGAACGGCGATGGCGGACGCAGCAGATCTTCCCGGCGCTTCCTCGAGCCAGAAAATGTCGTCGAGGCTTCTGAGACAAAAGGCTCAGGAGTTCCTGACTTCGAGGAAGCACGCGAACAATCTGGTTGACATTATTACACAATGGGACGTAAGTTCGAATCGTAGAAATCAGTTTTGATCAACGAAACGACACATCCCAAATTCATGAGGTTATGTAGTCGATTAAAATTCTTCACTCTCATTTTGCAGGAATCCACCTTGCCTTGTTTACTGACGATAGAGACGATATTTGTCGAAGTCCTGAGGAGAGGTGACATGTATCTCGAACGTACAATAGCGCTTACTATCTCAGGTATGGCTAAACGTGTCTTTACTTTTTATAATGGTTTGACAGTAGTTGACAGTACGTAACGTTCATTCAAGTTGATGGATAGAAATAGGGCAGCATCTTCCATGTTCACGTTTTGTGAGAAGCCTTTATGGACACAAAGCGCAGAATGTGAAGATCATGAAGTAGAAAACTGGTTTTTGTCATTCGTATAATTTGAAACACGAAACAGCTATTCCATAAGATTTATGAAACAGAGCCAAGCCCAGAATCACGATACATCGGTTGGCTGAGAAACTGTTATGAAGAAATATGGGAAAAGATACTTATAACGATAGAAAAATATCGACCTGCCGTTCAACTCCAGGCTCTCACTACTGCCATAAAACTCATGGCGGAAGAAGGTAAAAGTCCATTGGAACCATCTGGCAACTTAGGGTATTATTTTCCACTGCACCGGCTGAAACCCATTCTTATGAGCTTACTTTCACCGGAGAAAGACAATGCTAGTTTAATATCTAGATTTCAAGAGGTCGCAGGATATCCTGATGCTCTTTATTACACATGGAAATGTCTTCCTTCTCTTACTCCAAAGAGACAACCACACGAAATTTATATAAAAAATTTACTTGAGCTTATACACAAACTACCACTGCCAAAGGAAACTGAAGGTACAGGCCTCCATATTTTGTCTCCTGTAAAAGTGCAACTTGAAATGTCTCTCGTTTGAATCTAACATTTTTTCCACATTGTATTTTAGAAAATGAAATGTTTAACAACAAGGATCTATTATGCAGACAGCAGCAAGGTAAAAGTGATGTCCTTTACAATATTTCTTATTTGGACCTCTTGTAAGTAGAAGTTTGAAAATTTTTTGCTTATATTCGTTTTTCCAGTTACTAGCGATTTTATATGGGATCAATCTGGTGCCAGACGTGCACTGAACAAAGTCTGGGCTTGCGTTATGCACTGGGAATTGACTCCACAATTGCATAAACAATTATTAGTAGTTCTATTAGAGCGAGTTATGCTACACTTGGAGAAACCAGTGTTACTAACAGACTTCCTTATGGATTCCTTGGATGCGGACGGGCCTGTTGGCCTACTAGCACTTCAGGGCGTATTTCTGCTGGTCACGAAACATAATCTAGAATATCCCAACATCTTTACCAAACTCTACTCCATGTTCGAGCCAGAAATTTTCCACACAAAGTATAAAGCCCGTTTGTTTTATCTATCTGATCTGTTCCTCAGTTCCACGTAAGTCCCTGTGAAGTACTACTGAATATAATCGATCTTAAATAAGCCATACATCGGAAGAACCTAATTTATCGGAGTCGTTTTTCTCGCAGGCATTTACCGGAGGCGTTAGTCGCTGCTTTTGCGAAACGGTTAGCACGTTTAACACTTGTAGCACCACCCGAGGATATTCTCATTATTTTATTATTCATCGGTAATCTGTTATTGAGACATCCCGGTTTGAAACGACTTATCGATCATCCGCAAGGTGGAGAAATTTCATCGGAGGAAAGCACCGGTGCAGGGGACCCGTTCCTCATGGAAGAACGCGATCCTCTGTTGAGTAACGCACTTCTCAGCAGTCTCTGGGAGATCAGAGCTCTGCAGTGGCATGTGGTGCCAAGCATTGCGACCGCTGCACGGTTCATACGTGAACCCCTTCCCTCTGTTGAGTACGATATGGCATCTGCACTGGAACGTACAGGCGGACACCTGTTCGATCGGGAGTTGAAAAATAAGGTCAAAGACATCATGCTCACTTTCGAGAGACCCAATTCTATGGCCCTCCCCAAGGGCGAGAGACTGTTGCAATACTGGCAGCTGACGGCAATGCATTGACCTGCAATGCTATTTTATGCATTATTCGTGCATATTGTGCAATATGCATTATCGTCGGGAAAACTAGATATGTATTTTCAATGAAGACAGAAAGCACGATCAATGCTAGAAACAATAATAGAGTACTTTCTGCATCGTTTTATACGTTATAAAATGTGGTAAGGAAATATTGCATACTTTTGTATAATTTAAGATCGAGAAACAGTTGTAAAGGAATTGATTCGGTATATACTGATACACGAGCAACATGTAGATATATATTATATATTGTTAGATCTTAAATCATTCGACTATCTACCGGTATCGAAACATCGGAGGATTGACTTGCAAATTCCTTGCGATTCATTCCTTGCGCACTAGCCGTTCTGCGGCCATAGTTGCCTAGCACATTAAATAATCATGAATAATACCAACTCTGTTAAAGCAAGTCATTTGTACGCATGAATGTGAGATAATAAAGTGAAAGATATTTTAATTTAATAGACAACTCGTGTTTCATTTGTAAATGCAGAGTTAGCTTATCGAAATTAATAATACAGGTAAGCGTAATTCGACCGTAATTATACCGTTTTGCGATACAACCTGATTTTTTAATCGGTAGTCGAAGACAATCGATTCCATACTTTACTACAATACAGTTTAACGGGCGTTTCATGTATTATGACCACTTCCTTATGTATAAAAATAATTTATGTACATAGTTAAAATATTTAACTCCATAGTATTATGTATATGGCCTGTTTTCCAAGACCTGTAACATCAAAACAATATTATTTATTATTTTCAAGAACTGGTATTACTCCCATTTATATGTGTCATATGCGTTATAAAACTATTTATAAGGAAATCATGTTCTTCGCAGTACTCATAATTTCTCAATTGTATGTAGCTCGTAATGAATACGAACCTGTATTAATTGTCGCCATTCGCTTTCATCCAATGTATGTTTTATTTTTACTAGAATATTTGCTGGTATTTTAGGAGCCGTAAATAAGCGTTCTTGTTTAGCAGGCACGTATTGTATTTGCAGAAGTTGAGGGACGGTCGGTCGTGCCTTTGGATCATGTTGAAGACACTTCCGCATCACATCGATCAACAAGGGTGGAGTTGGTAAAGGTTTGTCATCGTTGTCGCAGGATGGTAAAGTTGTAGGAAATGATATGCTTGGTTTCGGATTCGTTATTGCGTTCACTTTCGCCCACTGTGAACGAATATGATGAAATGGCGTGTGTCCGTATACTAAACTGTATAATATACATCCCAGGGACCACACATCTGATTTGAAAGTTATCTGTTTAAACATAAATAATTTCGTAGTGACTTTTGTTTGCAATGAACAGGAAAGGTTTCAAGAGACGTTGAAATCGATTTATTCTCGCCCTTACCTTGTATTTAACATTCTTTGTCGGGGAATCTGAATTTCCACCAATGTCCATAAGTGCTTCTGGACTGATATAATTTAATGTACCGATGGGACAATTTTTAACGACTGATGTCATGTCTGCATTCATGCTGGAAGCAATTCCAAAATCTATAAGCTTCAGTCTTCCTCGTACCAATAAAAAATTGGCTGGTTTCAAGTCTGAATGAATAACTCCTGAAAGATACAAAAGGCACAGTTTATAGGGGCAGCATTTACAAAAGTGATAAAATTCTGGTACATCGAATCGTTTACCATTATCGTGTATATGCTTTACAGCTGTGAGCATTTCTGTCCAGTAATAAAGTATCATCGTCAGAGGAAGTTGCTTTTCTTGTGATATAGATTTTAAGAAACGGCTGAGATCAGTATCGCCCATTTCCATCACAACATAAACCATGGGATATTTGATCTCGCTATAGTGAAAGATAAAAAAAACTTAAAGGTGAATCTTGTTATAAATATGGATGAGCAAATCAAAAGATAATTCCTTACTAGTCAAACATCCGAACGATACATGGTGCCTGTAATTTATGTAACATTGAGATTTCTTCTAAACAACCTTGCGCAGAGTCTTTGTCCATTCGATTAAGATTTACACATTTAATAGCGCACAGTTCACTCGAAGACAAATCTTGTACTCTCAAAACTTCGCCACTCATACCTTGACCAAGTGTACCCAAAATTAAATATTCTCTTCCTTTTACAAAGAGCGTTCTATTGTGCTGTGATTTGGGAACATTGGATGGCATGGAAAATTGTACATTTGATATTTTATCTACAAGTGGTTTATGATCCTGCTGTTGATTATTGCTCATTGTAGGATATTGAGTCTGCGAAATATTACTCGTTGGTTTCGTAACTGCTTTGTCATCTTTCTCCTCCATAAGTGATGGATTATTTTTCAATTCTAAATTTGTATTGGAACTAATGGCGTGTATGATACCTGGGACTTTGTTTTGTCGGAAAGTATCCTTATTCTCCTGTGCATCCATTAAATTTAAATGTCTATTTTCCTTTAGCTGTTCATTTATATCTGACTCAAATTGCACAGCATTTTCGGATGCTGTAAGTGCCCTTTTAGCATTACTGTTCCCATTGTTCAAATCCTTATTTACACACATCTTGTTTTGGGACATAGGAGTTACTTCCTCCAGTTTGGCGAGCATTGTTGTTCCTTGCAATAGACGTACATTTGATGCATCGTTATGCATAAAAGACGCAGCGTCTGCTAACGGCCGCCTAACTCCTTTCTTTTCCGTACTAAAGAACCTACAATTAACAATCCTTTAAAGCGTAATATTGACAGCAAAACTAGTATGTACCGTACATCCTCTTACAAACCTTGGAGTTTCATGTTTTGCAATGCTAGGGGTGAAATAAACAGAATTTTTTGGAGTTTGCAGGGATTCCTTCATATTCGCATTTTTCTTTTCCATCGGCGTTTGCCTTATACCATTGTGCGACCAATGAGACAAAATTGTAGCTGGTGTTAATCCATGGTTCTTAGACAAATCACTTTGCAACTTATTCTGAGGTGTTTGTATATTTTTATGAGAAAAAAATGGATTTGGCCGTATCAAACTGGCTTGTGCTTGTTTTAAAGGAGTTTCACGCGATAAACCATCAATACTGTTTAATTGTGAGCCCGAATCTGATACATGGGATTTGCTACCGCACAAATTATTTTCATGCTGTACTTGTTCTTCGTGTACAAGCGATTTTGGTTCTAATACTTCCACTTTTGCGCTTGCAGACTGCATACTCAAAACTTCCAATGATGATCCTCTCTTACAATTTTGTGGTCCAAAAGGCGTGGGTTCAAGTTCGTTGCTAGATATTTGACAAGAGTTCTGTTGACTTTCCGCGTAAAGATCGCTTGCATGAAATTGCTCACCCCCTTGATGTTTTGGTATATGTCCATCATTGGCAATGTTAGCGTTACACTTATCATCCACGCTTGTGGAGTATTGGTCTCCAGGTTCTTGTTCAGGAAAGGATGGTTTGTGCGGTTCCAATGAAACATCTAAATGCGAAACATCGCAAGCTGCAGTTGATTGCTGACCATTATCATCTAATGTGACCGCAATCTTTGGATTATTTGGGTGTTCAAAAGATTTATTTAAAACATCCTCTGCGACATCATCTTCGGGTAAAGGCTGAGGTTCATCGGAGTCCGAATCAGAATCTTGACACTTATCTTCACTTTCATCATCGTCACTCTCACAAAAATTTAACAAAGCCTTCACACGAACCGGTTGAAATTTTGGACGTGAATTGGCGTGAATCGGAAAGATCACGTTACTTAAACTAGATCGATCGTTCGTTGAAAGATCCGACATCGTTAGGAAACTTGTTTTGACAGAATCGGTTTTACTGACGCACGAAACAGAACCAGAAACGATAATAACACATCGGACACCAAACTTGTTTAAAGAGTATTCTTTAGCCGTAGGGTAATTCCGTTTTTCTTAAAAAATATTAAAAACTTTCGGACATTAAATAAAACGAAACAATTCCAACTACCTCCTGCTTGTTCTTCTAACAGCATCGTCGACCGTATATTAATGTTGATTATTCAACTTCAATTCTAACTTGATAATTATTAGGTACATCGATATAGAGGCATTGTAAGTTGGCTTTCAAAGACTTTACGTGAAAATCATGTTTTCAAAGAAAACACTGGTAAGAGAACATTGTTGACTTTTCGGATTCTTAGTATGTACTGGTTTTTCGCCTTACGCCATTAAATTTAAATTCTAAAGACGCCACGTGATTGGCTGACCTAAACAGTGTTGCAAAGTTTTGCAGGATACAATTTGGACAATCTAGGGATATTTCGGGATGTTGCACCGGTGAGTGTCAGAGGTCGAGAGTATTTAAACGCTGAAGAAATGTTAATTTATTTATTACGTGGTCGAATTTAAATCTATTCGAGTACAATTTATGTCACATGAATAGAGAATGTCTATTGTTTGTAGCATAAAAATACAACTGATTTATTGATACATGTATTTCTGCAAAGAAATTATTTACATACATTTATACAAACTTTTACATAAGTTTCAAGTACCAGATTTCACATCGATTTGATATTTTTACATAAATTGTAAGATTATTTTGTTCATGTTTGATTTTATAGGTTTATGGGACGCGTCAATTTGATGCATTTGGAATTTCATGAGGAAAATTACAAAAACCCTTTACATTTTTCTTCTACTACTTATACTCACTTCTTTCTATACATTTAACGAGGCAAATATATATCATAATCATTTTCTTAAAAAACTGACTAATTTTCAAATTCTCTACATACTAGTACATACAGTACATACCTATCTGTACGGATACGCGTCAATTTGACGTAATCGTAATGTAAGCATGAATTTGGTAAATTGGTTTCACTTATGAAAGGATTACTGCAGGAATTAATGTGAACGTGATACGAGAGTTATTTCTTCAAAAAAGTACACGTCAAATGTAAACATAAACAATGCAGCGGCGATAATTCGAAACCGATATCGCAAATCTAAAGTAGTGCGGCCTTACTGTTTATGTCCTACGTATTTACGTTGGAAAATCCTGATGCAGAAAAGGGATAAGCATTAGAAGAAAAAACGAAAGTCAGTGTGAGAATTGCAGTCACAGCATGAAGACGCTTTTGAAGTTGCAATTACTATTAATTTGACCATTTAAGAAGAAAGTAGTAGTGCATTTCCTGTTGTAATAATATTGTAGTGAAATTAAATTTTACATTATTTGCACAAATAGCCCTTCTTCATTCACCCTAATATGTCTAGAAGAGGTGGTAAATAATACACCCCAGAATCAATAGCATATTATAGCATAATACAATGAGATAAAGTTTGGAGTAGACGTAGTTGATCAAACGGCGCGGAAATATACCGTCAAAGCAGCATCTTTTCGGTGGCCTCTCCAAGTCTTCTTCAATGTTGTACATTCAAAGTTTTATATAAATATATATCTCACAGTTTCATCCATAAGGTAATAGTGCGTAAGTATGTTGCTTTCGAAGTTGTTTTTTAAAGAAAATGTATGATTTCGTTCATGCGTAAAATTGACGCGCGCCCTAGAGTTAGGTACACAAGAATCATCAGTAAACCTAGTGTTAACAACGTCTTTAAGCGTTTGTGTACACGAATGGATTGAAAAGAGACGTCAAAAGAATCAAGACTTTTGAATCCCTTCGGTGAATAAATGTCAGACGTAGTGGGGTTTGTATTGTCATTTGTTGTTTCATTTCATGTTGTTTATGCAGATATGAAGAAGAGTTACTTGTAAATAATTTAGACTTTAATTTAAAATTTTAAATACAATTCTTGCTTAAAAGAAACTACTAAGTTTGAAGATACGTAACTTATTTGATTTAATGTGAACAACTTTGAACATTTCTCTAGTCATTGTAATACAAAAACAATTGTATTGATGTTCCTATTGTTCTATGTTAAGATATGCACAGCTTATGTTAGATACATATCGTGTTCGAAATGAAGTATGGAATTTTCTTTCTCGTCGCTGAACTTTTCATACAAATCCGTCGAAAACTGCGATAGAAAACAAGATTTTAAAGAGTAATATACAGTCTTTACTTTTAAACTGAATTCGTGTCCAGTCATACGCTTCTTTCGGTACTTTATAGAGATAAAACATATAAATAAATTGCTTCTTTCACAGTTTACGTTCGTATCAGTTGATAATTAAATTAAATTATATTTAACAGATTATCAATTTATATACCGTTTCTTCTGCCTGGAAAACCAATGTGAATCGGATGCTACCAGCTCCTCTATTTCGCGATCAACTTCTATAAGAAATCTTCCTTGCGCATAGGAACTACTAGGCAGCAATCACGGAGATGCAAGAGACTCGTACAAACAGGTATATTCTATTCATAATTCTCATCTGCCCCGTCCCACCTTTTCCTTACACTCTAACAATTATCCTAAGTATGTATTTCATCCTTCGTTTCAGTGGACAAGATTCGGTGTAGCGATACAAATACGATTTCGGTCATGAAAGAAAATTGACGCTAAAGTTGAAATAAAGTCGAGCAACGGCGCTTTACGGATGAAAGAATTTAATATTATTTTCACCATGATCTTGTCGGTTCAGTATAAGTATCGTGGAGAGAACAAAAGAGCATCGAGTAATAGCGAGCGTATCACGCGTGAATCTTTAGTTTTAAAAGAACGTTTTTTATGTTTCAGCGCCTTGCTAAGATGTATAAAGAGCGATATAAAAAATAATATTTTATTTAACTCTTAGGGACGAAATTAGGAATTGTATTATGAATAATGAAAAAAATGTTCTAGACTATTTTGAAATACTCTTAACGTTTTCCATTATTGTAGGGAAGAGATCGTATTGGCGCTTTAAATGTTGATGCAGATTGTTGCTGAATCTGATACGCTAAAGGATGAATTTTAAAGCCATATAACCTGAAAAACACATAAAACGTCTGGCTTTGAATATAATCAAAACTGCACAGTAAATCGGTAAAATAATTGCTTAGCGATTTGATTGTAATAAATCCCTGAATTAAATCTTTAAACGAGTATAAAGAATGCTACTACGTCTCACCTAGGTACAAACTGATTTGTGGCACGTTTTGGTCGATACTCTGGATGAACCATAAACAGCATGTGAGGAAATCCAGTTCCAAAATATGCTCCGTCGGTGTGATGATGCCGTGAGCTTTTTGGTGTATACACATCCATGCACTTGGGGCAATAACTTTTCACCATAGCTTCCCCAGGAACATCGCTAAGACCTAATGGCAACATTGGTTGGGCTTCGCAATATACACGTGGACAATGACCAAAATCCCCTGCTTGATATTTTTCAATCATTTGAGCAATGCCACGGTTTGTAAGGATGTAACGGGCATGTATAAGTCCGTAAAGCATCTCCGATGCTTGTTCGATCAAATCCGATTGATTTGGGTTATCGTCCAATTCGTCATCTATCAAGAAACACATAAGATTTAACATCAAAGCAATCAAATTGGTGGTTGTGCGGCAACACACAGTTATTTACCAGGCTCAAGATCAAGAATCATATCTAACGCTTGTCGATAATGGGGAACTTGTTCGTTCAGCCCAGTTAAATTGAACTTATCCTGAATGTAATCTTCATCGACCTAGAAAAATGATTTGTTACAATAAATATGATGCACCGCTACATCCGTCAAAATTAACACTCATACATTCTAGTAATAATGCAACTGTTCGTTCTTGAAGTAGGATATGCTTATGTTAATACACGCCAGAATTATTATCCCTACAATTTGGGGATGATATTTATAACGCATAGGACGCGAAAATCGCCGTCGGGACACTTTAATCGTCACTACGATTTTGACCGCAAAAAAAATTGGACCGTGAAATCCCTAACCTTAAAGCGAATTATCACCAATATCAGTTAATCGGAAAGGTGAAAACCTATCGTGGACTTTGGACAAACTACACAAGCGAGCGTACTCACCTCGCAGAAAAACTCATTACCCCTGAGACCGCAGAACCACGAGATCCAGGATACCTCCTCAGAACTGCTCATTTTCCTGCAGACGAACAGACAGACAAGATATTCCCTTTTTTTCGACAAAGTTTCGAGAATCTTACGGAAGCAGTCGCGGCGCTAAAAGGGGTGTAGGGCGCGTGTGTAAATGCGTAAAGGTGCGTGTGCGCGCGAAGGGGTTCTCGTATCACGATTGTATTTTATCCACACACGTACAAAGAACGTCGTTGCTTAGTGCACGCCTGGCAATTGGTTAGAAAGGCGCGAACGAAAGGCTGGGCACGGGGTGGGCAGCCGAAAGGTGTGGAGATAGAGAGGGAAAGGGGAGAGGGAAGAGGGGGGTGGGATGGGGAAGAAATGGAGTTTTCACTTTACTAGGCAAGATGCCCGACGTTACAACCAGTCCGGCGGTTCACCTACGTTTTCATTGCTGCTTCGTCAACTGATTTTCAAGCACGACGTACAGTCCGACACGGCCAGGAAGCACATTACTCGAGAAAAAGCCTCGTAGGACCGAGCGGCCCGATGAAAACCCAAAAATAAACAGCCCTTACGGCTTACCTTTTGGTGCTTTGATTAGCCACGCTTGCTCGTCCAAACGGTGTAGATAGCGCTGTCGTTCCTACCGTATCCGCCCCCTTCCGGCTCTGCTACACGTACAATCGTTTTTTTAATGTCCCCAATCCCTCCTAATGCGATTCCCGTTCCTCGACGCGATGTTAAAAAATTACACAAACCCGTGATCGCAACTTGGCACAATACTGGTTACGGGAGAATCATGGAACGACTGCTTTCAACACAGTTTTGTTTGGCGCATCGGCCAATGGACGATCGATCTGCTTCCGATTGCCAGATACTGGTCACAAATTTTCAATATTTCAATACTTCACCAGCTCGGTATGGGAAGTGGAATTGTATTACTTCCGCGTTTTATTTAACCCTTCGGCGCTGATGGAAACATGTTTCGTAACTGAAAACTTTTGAAACGGACATGCGAGATACAATATTAACGTCACGTGACTGTCTTTCTAGTAACTTCAACAACGCGGGATTTGTATAAACTTGGAATGTCGCGTTTGATCGGGTTATCTTTTCTTTGTTTTTTTTTTCAACACGTTTCTGCCGTCATGTAATCCAGTTCGGGCGTACTCTGCGGTATGGCGATAAACTTTTTTCGAATTCACGTTGCATGTTTTTTCTATTACGTATGCACGGGAACGCGGAAGCAGTTTCCCTTGAAACTGTAGTCACGATGACTATAAAATAGGCCCGATAAAATGACCCGATGCATTAGTAAACAGATCTGACAGCGCGATAAGCATTTATAAAATTTGAAACGTGATCATGGTATGCTATAAATAAACTGCAAACAATGTGCAGCGAGTCATTAATGGGCAGCTGGGTAAAGCTAGGTGAGCAGCAGAACAAGCAGACAATTAGATATACACTCCTTATCAGTTTGTGTAATTATCTTAAACTGAAGCTATATGTTACAAAACGTTCACACACATCAAGGTATGCCTAACCTCCAGTATGCTATAACTGTATTGTTAATAGGAACATCGATCTGTAACATTTATTTCTTTCCAGATGCATAGGTGGTTTTGGTTTGGAAACGACTTAGGCAGTTTCCTATTTCCGGGGTACAATGTTACCACAACTTGGAGTCTCGTCTGTACCTGTTTAGGTTTAACGGCACTAGCAGTATTGTACGAAGGGATGAAAATTGTGCAAATTAAATTGCAACAGTCCACAATGGTATCAGTTCAAAGGAAGACTGCCAGAACATTAGAGAATTCTTCTTTGTTATCAAGGATATCGCCACGGTCTATCAGCACATCGTCGTCCAGACGCTGGTATTATGTATTCTGCTTTGCTGAAGTTTAATTTTATAGAGTTAAGCAGATTGCATCGAATTAGAAAGAAACAATGAAATCTTTCTGTTGTGAGCCGGTATTATTTGTCATCAGCGCTGGATGGTGTACGTGGTCATTCCAAGTGTTTCATTGGTCAATACACACGTCTGTTGGTTACATCTTAATGATGGCAGTCATGACGTACAATGTATATATTAATATTGCTCTTGTACTGGGTGGATGTATCGGATATTGGATATTTGGGCCCAAGCTTATAGAATTAAACGTGGCACGATTTTACAAAAGGCAGAGATTAATAGAATGCGACAAAGAATGTGCAGGTATAGCTTCCGAAATTAGCCATATTTATAGTATGATTTCATAGTGAACGTGATAACTTATAGATGACATTGTAAATCATCAAAGACAAGGATCAACAATTTCTATTGTCGCAGAGCAATTAGTGACGGAAGCTACCATTGAGGTTCATCAACCGAGGGATACTTGAATCAAGCTCAAAATATAAGTCTGACAATACGAGTAGTCAATTCCACTTTGTTATGAACTTGGATATTTTATTTTGTATGTACATATTATATATGTTTACATATTGCGTATCTGATGTACAACAGAGCTAAATTAGGATTAAACAAAAAATGTGGTACAATACATTGGATTAATCTATCGTGCGTGTTACTGGGAACACTAATGTATGTTTATAACCATGGTGGCACGTGTACCAGATCGCGGTGACATCCAATTTTTTCTATGTGACAAGATCAGTGAAAACCTGCATGATCCTCATTAAACCACAGCATATTTTCTTCTATATCAAGATTGTCTAAGTCATTCACATCATTGACACTCATCCCTTCGAACAAACGTCCGTAGCATGTGGTTCTATCAGTCGTGAAATGATCGTAACCATTTTGAGTAGTGATGTGTATTCCACAGAGCCAACAGAACAAAGCTTCGCAGTATGTGCACACCATTTTGTTACATCCACCAATTTTTGTTGTTAAAGTTTGACAGTTTGGGCATGCTTTAGCATTCTCCTAAAAAATACCATCGAGATTTGACTAATGTACAAGAATTGCGCACGTATATGGAAGTGACAAAACTACTTTTAAATATTCCTTAGTCAAATGTTTCTCTACAACTATCTGTATCTGTTTCCTTCCATATTTCTGTTCCAACTGTTTTTTTTGGTGCCTGTCACCAGTCTGGTAATCTTTGATAAGCTTCAATGAATCGGTTGTAGTCATGTTGCATGACGTAACTCCATGGTACACCTTAGTACATAAATTGCTAATAACGATCGGCAAGGGGAGACAGAATAAATGAAAAAGCATATAATACCTTCAAACAATAACTACAAAAACAGTAGTCACATTTACCACAAATTGCTAATGTATCTTCAAAATCTCTTAAAGCTGGATACTGACATGAAATACGAGGACAGGAGACTATGTCACGCATGGTGCTTAGTGACACTCTTAACATAAATTCTTCGTACTTTGCGAACAAATTTGGGCACAAGTCTTTGACCTCATTAACGGTGACTTCATGAGCACAATTTGTATAAGGACATAATATACTTCTTCCGATGCCGTCTTTGATTTTAAGAGCAATATATTGTTTCACGCACTCTCTACAATAAATATGACAACAGTTTTCCAATTCTATACATTTTTGTCCGCTATGTTCCTCAAAACATATACAACACTTGTAGAATTTCTTTTCAAAATCAACTTTGTGTTGATCCTTGCTGTAATTTATTAAGAATTCTATCGGATTCAAAAATAATGCACAGTTTTGAGCTCTAGAATCGCAGAGCAGTGTCAATTTCAACATGGCATAATCAGTGGGATGTGTATAAACCATGTACATGAGCGATACGTCCAATGTATCTTTTATTCTGAGGAAACTAAATAAATCGTTCTTTAAAAATTCTAACCAGAGAAATAATACTTCGTTTCCCTCGTTCTCTTTCCATATTTCATCCAACTTTTGACAAACGAAAGATGTTTCCCATGGGGGAATCCAAGATATTATCAAATTAAACTTGGGTGGATTTTTAGATGGATAACTATCAGGAAGCACCAAGTATAATCGAACTGGCGGTAGATGCTGGACAAAACATTTATGAGAGGACGAACTGAATAGCAGTTGTTCGTCACTAACACACACATTTTTTACTTCTAACGAACCATTTGGAATGCTGAGAAACACGTTACAGGAGCATCGTATCATATCTTCCTTACTATACGAGAACTCATTGGAATCAAAGATATTAGAGAGTGCTGAGACTTCGTCTTGTTGTCTCTCGTGATTGTCAGCTACAGAATTTAACATTATTAGATCTTGTATAATGAATAGACCATAGAAGACACTGTGTTTACTCCCTAGAAGAAAAATGTTTTGCACATCTTTTGTCCTTAAAACATTTAATAATAGCATATTTGTTTATAAAAATAAACAAATTATACAAATTTGTTGTATTTCGACTTACATTACGTATAGCGCGCGGTTTACTGCACAACGTGTTAGAATACGGTAGCACAAATTCAAAACGTAAATACGTCACTGTTAAGATAAGATTATCGTTTTTGTCCATGACATTCAGTTATCATTGAAATTCAAATAAACTGGCCTGTTGATAGATCATATACACATATATATTATGAAAAATAATGCAAAAGTAAATTTTAAGTACGAAAATCTATTAAATTTGCGCAGTATATTTAAAATTTTAAATGCTATCTGTACATCAAAACAAAAACAATACTCCATAAAAAGGCGCGGTATTTTAAAATTATGCATTTAAAAAAATGCATTATTGAATTCGTGATTACGCATTTGGGAAAATGTATTTTCAGTATTTTTACATGAATTATCCGTAACAAAGTAGAAGCTTTTCTCTTTTATTTATTAAATACCAATGATTACGATACAAAGTGATTCTAATTCTCCTCAAATTATACTAAATTTTTCTCCCTTGTCATGCTGACATTAAAGTTTAATGCAACAAATTTAAGTTGAATTACTGCAAAGTTACGATCTGCTGTTAACTATTAACAAAGAAACATAAACTACTGATAGTATTTAATTACAAAATGCATTGTGTTGTTTCAAGGATTTTCCAACGAGCCTTGTAAATTTTAACAATACACATATTCGCGTTATGTGATCGTACATATTCGGGTGAACAGTAACAAAAAGTCATCTATCATCAAGATTGAAGTTATACTGCTGGTGTTTATCAATACCTGAACAATAAATAAGTGAAAGTGTTTGGACAGAGAAAAGTTGAGCGAGGTATTACGTTGAGGTGGTGTTTAACGACGCTTGTACGCGAAGTCACGATTGTGGTGCAAAGAGAAATTAGAAAATTCACTTCAAGATGACAGAAGTTGAGGCAAAACATACTCTTCATAGTGGCATTTTTCATCCCCTTTTGAGGCAATGGCAATCACCGAACATTGAGATTACTGTTAATAATCTTATGTACCCGATTTTCATTTTGTAAATATGTTTCTTAACCTACTCTATACTTTTAATCATATATATATGTATATATATATATATATATATGATGCGCGTGTACACATAATTCATGACAACGAACATGTAACGTGACTTGCTCATAATTTCATTTCACGGTAATAACAGAAACAGTACACGGAAATAGTACTAAAATAAAAATTAAGCTCATCTGTTATATTTCGGTACATTACATAAGTGTGCAAAAAGCAGGAATCGACTAATATTTTCTGCCTCTCGCACCTATCTGTCATGTATTATTAAATAATTTTTTTCATTTTACAGCATTACAAATGTTTCTTTTGATTTCGAATAATATTGCTTAACAATACATCGAATAACATCTTTTCAGAGATGAGCCAGATGCGAAGGATCCAATTCATAGCATGGCAGGGGTATATCGCTATGGCATAAATAAACTAAAGGAGATGTTAGATCCACTAGTAACAAAGGGACTACAATCAATATTATTGTTCGGTGTATCAAAACATCTGAAGAAGGTACAATTTACAAGGGTAAAATGTACGAACAAATTATCTATGATGTTTGTGTTGTCATTTTAGGATCACAGTGGAAGTAATGCAGATAGCGTAAAGAATCCAATTGTTCAAGCCATACCTCTATTAAGGCACTGGTACCCGAATTTATTGATAGCGTGCGATGTTTGCTTATGCCCTTATACCATTCATGGACATTGTGGGATATTAAACGACGATGGTAGTATAAATAATAAAGCAAGTATTTCGCGTCTTGCGGAAGTTGCTGTTGCATATGCGAATGCTGGTAAGTTCACTCATTACCTGAAACAAATATTCACTGTGCATGCCAAACGATATTTTTACTAAATTGCCCAACAAAGGTGCTCAAATTGTTGCGCCATCCGATATGATGGATGGACGAATAGGTGCAATAAAACAAAAGCTAGCTGCTGCTGGTTTGGCAAACAAAGTAGCAGTTTTATCGTACGCCGTCAAGTTTGCCTCTGGGTTCTACGGACCTTTCAGAGACGCATCACAATCTGCTCCCAAATTTGGAGATAGAAAATGTTATCAACTACCGCCAGGAAGTAATGGTTTAGCTGCTAGGGCTGCTGTAAGTAGCTTGTTTCTCCTTTTCCCCTCTCTTGTAATTTTTCAAAATTAATCCATTTTATAAATCCTGCATTTTTCTTGTAGGCCAGAGACGTTAGCGAAGGTGCTGATATGCTTATGGTAAAGCCAGGTCTGCCTTATTTGGATGTCGTAAGGCATACAAAGGATGCCCATCCTGAGTATCCTATGTTTGTTTATCAAGTATCCGGAGAATATGCGATGCTTCATCATGGTGCGCAAAACGGGGCAATTCATTTAGAAAACGTGTTAAATGAAGTTTTGTTGTCAATGCGAAGAGCAGGAGCTGATTGCATAATAACTTATTTTACACCACTGATTTTGGACATGTTACAACCAAAAAGCAAATATTAAATATGCATAGAACGTATTCCCTTGTAGGATGAACATGTGCACAGTTCAATTGGTCATGTAATGCATTATCAAATCGTAGAGATATTTGTTTGAAATAACCGTGTCAATGTGGAATTTTACCTTAACAAAAAGAAAAAAAGAATTATATATATCAATGCCTTTTTTTTATTTGGGTCGACAGGCTTTCACACCAAATTCCGAGGAAACCTATTTTTTTAATATGTAAATACATGTACATTTTATAACATTTACCGGGTGCCTTTCCCCATGTTTAACCGCAAATATAATGTTACAGCTGTACAGAAATCTAATAAAAGCATTACGTGCGTAGGTGATGGAAAAACTGTATTTGACCCGTTATTTGCGATCGCGCGCATGTACCGTTACATTCAATTACATTGCATCAGACACCAGTCAAGAAAAGGCCGTAACACACGTGTCACAAGTTATTATATCTGTGTATTAATCACGTTTCCATACGCCGATAACTCAACGAATGACTCAATTTTGATTAAACTACGAAAATAATACTGTTTTCACGAGTATATTTTATATGAACATTTAATATAAATGACCCGAACATTTAAAATAAAAATAAGACTACATGCTTATCAATCGTAAAAAAGAACATAAGCTAAATTAGCTGAGGTAATATACGATATTTTCAATTTTTTATCGTAGTGAATGATCGTCCTCTATTTTCCCTTCAACGTCCATAAATGTCCCGATGTATAGGATGTTAATATCTCTCCATAGTGTAATTACCTGTCTTATACTTCTAAAACAATAAAATAAAACTTTCAGCAGCACTTTTAATATTTTTGGGAGATTTGAAATATGTTAATCTTCAACGGCATTACTATTTCGTATAATTATGAACGCAATTGTAAATTGCAAATGTGTATCGACACGTGCAAGAATATGAATGGTATTTCTAACGATTGCAAAGACTAATTAAATTAATTGATATAAATTAAAGTTAATCAACATTAGTTGCAAAAGTACGTTTGAGAATTCGCCGGAAATCTGAGGATCGGATGCAAATTTCCTAACACAAATTTCTTCTCATTTGCGTGTCAACAAAACTACAAAAACGCATCTAACGATCAATCGTCGATAGATGAACGTGTTCGCGGATAGACTTTTCTATTTAACACCATGTATTTCTATACGTGTTACATGGTGTTACATGACCCACCTTCATTGCGGTTCCTCCAATCATAGAAATTCCCGAAATTTCTGGAATTACGATACCGTTGTGACGTGGGCCTATGGACAGCAGCCAACTGTATGCGTGTTGGCCAATCATCGTCGTCCTTTCCCCTGGCACGGCATGCGCTAGGCCAATCAACGTAGGCCACGACGAAATCCCTTCGTTAATATCCCGGTACTCCGATCGTGCTGTATTCAGTCATTCCTGATCATTCCGCTGTCGTTAGTCCGAGTTGTGTCGAAGTGCTTACATTTGTACGTTTTGCACTTTCCGAAGAAACAGCAAGGAGCACTCATTTGTTATACTGTCTGGTAAGAATACTATTTTAACAAGTTATCGTCGAATTTCATAAATGTTAAAATGTAATGCAGTGCGCAACAGTTAAAAAGATTCCTTCGAACGTCGAAACCCCGTCGTTTACTCATTTGCCACGTCTCAGAATAAATGTAGAATTTGTTTGAAGTACGTCCGATTGGAATTTATTTGCACGCCCTTCAAGCAGTGCGCAGCACTTGGAATAAAATGATTAGAAATGAATTGTTAGGTCCGTGATAATATTAGAGAAACTCTAGTGTTGTCGTACGTTGCAATACGTATCGCAGTACTTTCGTCGGCTTGATGTATTTTCATTGAGAAATAACTTCACGTACAGTGCTCGCATTCCTTTCCTTATGTTAAAATTATTCCATCATATTCATTCTATGATTATTCCGTATGTATTGTAATATTCCATCAGACAGTGATTTACTTTCCTTATAATGTAACTGAGATACCACTAAACTTATGTTGAATAGTGCTAATATATAAAGAATTCCATATTTCTGTTGAATACCATTTTGTGCAGAACGGAAAAATATTTTTGTCTTATGTGTATGTTTCAGTTGTTTTAAACAAATCGAAGATGAAGGGGGCAACAGCTTTGCTCGTAGTAGGCTTAATTATTGCCTCTGCATTTGCAAAGGAAGAGAAGGAAAAAGATAATATAGGAACAGTAATTGGTATTGACTTGGGTACCACATACTCTTGGTAGGTAGCTACAAAGATAACAGAATATTTTAAATGATATTGATGAAATTTGCAGACATAGTTGTAAAAGCAAATCTGTTGTTACTTTAGCGTTGGCGTTTACAAGAATGGGCGAGCAGAAATTATAGCCAACGATCAAGGAAACAGAATTACTCCTTCTTACGTGGCATTTACTGCTGACGGAGAACGTTTAATTGGTGATGCTGCTAAAAATCAGCTTACCACGAATCCAGAGAATACTGTTTTTGATGCTAAACGACTGATCGGCCGAGAGTGGTCCGATCCCATGGTACAACGTGATATCAAGTACTTCCCATTCAAAGTCATAGAGAAGAATAGCAAGCCCCATATCAAAGTGGGTGTTAATGGAGAGGACAAAGTGTTTGCGCCTGAAGAGATTTCTGCTATGGTTCTTGGTAAAATGAAGGAAACTGCAGAGGCATATCTGGGAAAAAAAGTCACCCATGCTGTTGTCACTGTCCCAGCATATTTCAATGACGCCCAACGCCAAGTAAGTAATACATATGCATTCCAAATGGATCATTCAAATTTCAATTGAACAGATCTGAGAAAATATGTGTGTTATTTTATTTTTGCTTAGGCGACTAAAGATGCAGGCACTATTTCTGGACTTGTAGTTATGAGAATCATCAACGAACCTACAGCTGCCGCGATTGCTTACGGTTTAGACAAAAAGGATGGGGAAAAGAATGTGTTGGTCTTTGACTTGGGTGGTGGTACCTTTGATGTCAGCTTACTTACCATCGACAATGGAGTTTTTGAAGTTGTTGCAACTAATGGCGACACACATTTGGGTGGTGAGGACTTTGATCAGCGTGTGATGGATCATTTCATCAAGCTGTACAAAAAGAAGAAAGGCAAGGATATCCGTAAAGACAACAGAGCTGTACAGAAACTGCGTCGTGAGGTTGAGAAAGCGAAAAGAGCGCTCAGTGTTAGCCATCAAGTATGTACAGAAATAAGAATTAAATTTAGGCACATTAAACTTGTTTGACAAATTTGGTGGCATATTTACAATAAACTTACGTTGCTCCACAGGTGAGGATCGAAATTGAATCGTTCTTCGAGGGCGAAGATTTCTCCGAGATCTTGACTCGTGCCAAATTTGAAGAATTGAACATGGATCTCTTCCGTAGCACTTTGAAACCCGTGCAAAAGGTCTTGGACGATTCCGACATGAACAAAAAAGATGTGGATGAAATTGTGCTGGTTGGTGGTTCCACTAGAATCCCAAAAGTTCAGCAATTAGTAAAGGAATTCTTTGGTGGAAAAGAACCGTCCCGTGGTATCAACCCTGATGAAGCTGTTGCATATGGTGCTGCTGTTCAAGCAGGTGTACTTTCTGGCGAACAGGACACTGATGCAATCGTACTTTTGGATGTAAACCCTCTAACTTTGGGTATTGAGACTGTCGGAGGTGTGATGACCAGACTTATTCAAAGGTAAATATATAAACACTTTATTCTCGTAATTTTTAGGTGGAATATAAGCCGGAATCGAGACTGCAACTAACTACACCGTGTTTACTTAATCGTTCGCTCAATCATTTTTGTTAAATTTTGCTCCGGCAATTTCACTGTGCTTGGCGCGGGTGCTTCGCTCGTCTCGCCCTAATTATAGTTCTGGGTAGACTCCGATGCTTGGATTTACTACTATTGACGTTTTCATCGTTAATATGAATTGCAAAACCGTAGCTATTCCGGTTACGCGGCCAGATAAGTCCTGGGAGTACACCGTCTGTTTCTTTTTTTTTTATAGAAATACTGTTATCCCTACAAAGAAGTCACAAATCTTTTCCACCGCATCCGACAATCAGCACACGGTTACCATTCAAGTGTACGAAGGTGAGCGTCCAATGACGAAAGACAACCATCTGCTTGGAAAATTCGACCTTACTGGAATTCCACCGGCACCCCGAGGCATACCTCAGATCGAAGTCGCGTTCGAAATCGACGTTAACGGTATCCTTCAAGTATCCGCGGAAGACAAAGGTACTGGAAATCGCGAGAAGATCGTGATCACCAACGATCAGAACAGATTGACGCCCGATGATATCGAGAGAATGATCAAGGATGCCGAAAAATTCGCGGACGACGACAAGAAACTGAAGGAACGTGTGGAAGCCCGTAACGAGCTCGAGTCTTACGCTTACTCGTTAAAAAACCAATTGGCGGACAAAGAGAAGCTTGGCTCAAAGGTGAGCGATTCCGACAAGGCAAAGATGGAAGAGGCGATTGAGGAGAAGATCAAGTGGCTCGAGGACAATCAGGACACCGATCCGGAAGAGTACAAGAAGCAGAAGAAAGAGCTGACAGATATCGTTCAACCTATCATTGCGAAATTGTACCAGGGAGCGGGTGGTGGTGTCCCGCCCACCGGTGGAGACGAAGAGGATTTGAAGGACGAGCTTTAACTATCAGAGGGCAGTGTATAATATTCCTTCTATTTTAGACTGAATTTCGCGCCTCATTTGAATGCTGCAGAGAAATCGATACATCGTTGATATGCCGCGTACGAAAGACTGATCGACGAACGCTCCTCGTACGTTGAATTCCATCAGAATTAACCGGTACACGGCTGTACTGATCGTACTGTGCATTACTTCGTAGTGTATTCGTCGCATGAGAATTATGGTCCTATTCTGACCCCCTTGGTAAAAAGATGAATGAAATGATAAATATGTCATTGGAAAGAACTTTGTCGTTGGGACTAGCTTCTCCGGTTTCCAGATAAGACTCCGTGTGTCGTTAATTTATTTCAATTGTTTTATATGTTCCATTACATGTAATCGAATAAGCAGTTGTATAACACACGTTACAGGTTTTTCAGTGTGCGTGCGAATGTGAATATTTGATCGTGCAAGTATATACGACTTGCATTCATTACTGCCTGTAGGGAAACTATATCGTACTATGTACCATATAGCCGTCGCGTGTGAGTGAATGAATGTCATATGTATCAGTATCACCAAAATAAACATTTTTTCAGTAAACCATAATTCTAGTATTACTCGATCAATTGTATCCATGGATATTATATACAATATCGTCATAAACATCTCGATTTGGTACTCGGTAGATTGTATTTGTGGTTAAGAAAGAATTTGTAAAAATGGATTTGGAACAAATTTATTCAAGGACCCAGTGTGATTTCATAACAAAAACAGCTGAGAGTTTGTAGACATAATTCCCTATACGTTTCATTACCTATTGTATCGAGATACAATGTTAACAGACATAATAATAGTAATATAACGCACTCTTCCATGTAACTTCCTGATATTTTTGTTTGCTCGAAGCAATCCGGTCACTAAATATATTTTATCGTGTCGTGCAGATTACTTACAGGTACAAAAATAATGTCGGAATCCACGTAATCATTTTCTGTAGTGGCATTTCTTTTCTTGTTTCGGGGTAATTTCGTACAATAATTATTCTAATCCGTAAGTCTCACAGATCTCAATTTCGTAATTTACAAAATAACTCGTTAGAAACGTAGTGTAAAAATAGTAATACTATTTTCAATTAACAAACGCAATGGTACAATAAATCGTCAACTCCCGTGATTTACTTAGCACACGAAAACCCATTGTTATAGTCGCATATGCATTCGTGGCAGCTGCTCCACGTACAAGACGGTCGCTAAATTATTGTTTACCGAAACCAACTTTACATAGTAGGTACCTATGCGTGTAATACGTTGTAGAATGAACGTCTACTTCGCAAGTATAGTTTTCTTTTTATACAAAAGTAAGGCCGAAAGGTAGGCATTTGATGTGAATCACAAATCAGAAATTCAATTTTCGTGACAAGCGTGATTAGTGCATTTCCGTCATCGTGAACGATCCGTAGATACTGACAAGAACGAGGTATTTCGTTAATTTTGTACGATAAAATTTAATTTCTCACTTTTTTTGTTTCGTTTTTTTCTTGGTATTGCTTCCAAAAATGACAAGCGTCGGATATTGAGCACTCTTCGGGGAACGCTAAAAGAAAGATGCACTAAAGACGTGGCCACGATACTTTTTTTTCCCTTTTTTGTCTTATTAATCCTAAGGAACATAATGCTATCATATTTATGTGTACTCGAGAAGCAATACGTACGCTGATTACGTGTAGAACACTATGCATATGAATACACATTTATAAGATAAATACTTTGTGCTTCCTGGTCGAAATCAAAGTATAACATCAGTTCTGAATACCAAAAGATCATCCTTGGTAAGGAAGCCTGTTCTTTTTTTTACTATTCGCTTTAGCGTAATAAGAATGAAACTCAATCAAGAAGTCGCGCGCATCATTTCGCGTGGCCTGCTTTGACTTTTGTTGCATCATGTAATTACCATGCGATGCGGAATTCTTCACAGTTTCCCATTTTCTTACGGTAAATATTCCTTTTAACTAGTATGAACACATTCAACATATTGTTTTCTTTTCCATTTTTTACACGGGTAGATTAGCGCATCCTGAAATTACTGGACTTTGACAATGGAGCGTAGAAATACAGGATTTTCTTCAAAGGGTTTTTGCGCTCCCTTCGTGACAGTTTTTTTTTTCATATTTTTTTCATATTTCGGACGTACTCTTATAATAGATAATGAACATGCTTATTGTATGCGATACGATCGAAAAGAAACGCCCAGGTTGCATTAAAAATTTGTCAATCAGAATTTGTGGTTTGGAAACTGTGGTTGAGGAAAGATACATTTTTATCTATTTGCTTCGCATGAACAAAAAACATTTAACGATAAAACGCGGCAAGTGTTCGAATTAAAAAAGGATTAGTTTTAGTAAACAAAATTACAGATCGGACGAGTTTCTTTTCGACAGTAAAGCAATAACATGTATATCAAACTACTTTATCTATGATGAATACGATAAGCTACAGTTATAGATGTAGCATACATTCTATTACAGAAAATGGTAACTAGATGCGCGACTCGTTAAAACTTTACACATTTCCGTAATATGTTTACGAACAAAACTTGCTAGCATTATCATTACTTTTTTTTGTTCATTTTTTCCTCATGACCTTAGCCACTTATTATTATGTATAAATTATTTCTCTAAGCGCCTTGTCGATCCATAAATTTTGATTAGGAAAAATTTGTTTAAAAAATACTATTACTTTTGATAACTTATAACTTCTAAAATTTGTCTACAAGGCGTCGCGCAACTAAGACCAAGGATTATACGGATGAAATTCATTCGGAGAATAGAGTAATCCCTAGGATACTTTAGTAACACGCAAATATACGATACGCAATATTTGTATCTCGCACTACGAAACATGATTCAGTTTCAAGTTTTCTTTCCGTAGAAACTAATATACCTTTAGCCGCTATGTATAGAAGTAGAATTATAGCGGTAATGCCTGTTGTCGATCCATGAATTACCGAGAAGGCTGCAAAGAACACGTGAACATTAAGCACTTAATTTAAACATCTGTCAGACCTGAGAATTCATCCACGCTGTACTCTTTATCGTTTTGTCTCAAGAAGGACTAACTTCTCGCTCTTTGAAAACCAAAGACTTCAAAATGGTGATTCAAGGATCGAGACACAGATTGGAAAATATCTTCGGATACTTCCATCTTCTCCCGCTACTTTTTTTTCAAACGTAAAAATGTATGCGCTAATAGGTGTAGATACTAATTAACAAATGAAGCAGACACAAGGTGCGCCTCTGGTCATTTTACTTATCATTTCTCCTAGTTTGAACAATAACAATGTATTTTGTATCACAGTATTATATCAGTAGTGTATTTAGTATTTGTTGTATTTACTTTGGATATGGCAAATATGAAATATAACAGTAAAATTATACTAATGTAAGTCTATGTTCTTTGGGGCTAAATGCATATCACAGTGGGAAAATTTTCAACATTCTATTTTTTTTTGTATTTTTTCTTTAAATTCTTATTCGTGTTACCAGAAGCGCACCGGCCTTAGAGAATGCGTCGTCTTAAAAATCACGTTAAATCTATGTACCTTATTAAAGATATTACAAAAAAGCTTTACCGCCAACCAGTGGAAACAAGCAAGCAATAATATTAAAATTATATTTAACCGTTAATTGAAAATGCACCTTACGTTACCTTAGATACTTTTTCTGTATCTAATATGCAGTCTTACCCTACATTTTTTTGCTGCGCAACTGATTTCGTGAAATGGAGAACGATAAGTTAGTGAGATAGCATGTCTTCAAACGATAGGACGGTGGTCCGCATAATGCAATGTTTTATCGTTCATCTCACTGAATCTCCGATTGCGCGCTTATCACATTTATTCACTTTTGCGTTACGAAATTACGTTTTTTCTTTTTTCATTACGCCGCTTAATAAAACCTCAAATAAATACGGAAATATCGGACCACCTTACAGAAACAGAGCAATTAATTTTGGAACGTTACACAGCTGATCCTAATTGCTAAAAACATGCAGGAAATATTATGGGATAATGATGATTTGTTAGTATTAATATGAGATAGTTATATGTTAGGAGTTAGTTACGAATAATCGTTACGTGTCGAATGATTCTTTCCTTTTCCTTACGTGACACTTAAATAAGAAAAAGACTGTAAATAATTTCATGCAGTCATGGCTTTGTATTAAGTTGAATTTGTAATATCAACTGGCAATAATACGGAAAGAGATACTTTATACTCAAATCAAACATTTTCGGTAACATTTTTACGTAAATCGTTTAAACATTCTCCGCAATCTTTGCTTTTCTCAATACTCTTATAATTTTTGTCCGCAATCTTTCCATTTTGTCAGCAAAAGTTTGACTAAAAAGTAAATGGTGTTCGAGTCTTGTGTGTCTGTTTCAATAAAGTCCCGACTTATTAGTTTTTATGCTTCGCATAAAACGGTCGTGCCTAATAATAAATACCTACGATTCTTGTCTCATAAAATGACTCCCGGTAGTTCCATTTTAAAGTACTTTGCAAAACATGCTACTGCTATTAAACGTTCTGACTACTGTGTAAGTATCAGACTAGCAGAGTGAGGAATTATCGGAAAATATCTTTTGCAATTGTGACTCTAGTGATCAGCATATTTTGAAGGATTTTATAATTGACCGTTCCGTAAAAATCATTCAAGGATCGATAAAGTTCAAATTTTGTCTATTCAACGTTACTGTTATTTTAACAGCGTAATCGATTAGCTAGTACTGCTTGCCAAATAAAGAGTTGCTAAATATGCTGCTATTAGAACAGAGATTTAGCAAACGCCTGTATTATTACAGGTACAGTGGCATCGAACCCACTGATCGTTAAAATATTTTTGTCACGTTTTGCCTTTGGATACGTCGACGATGAGCATACAGCACAATTTATTAACCTGAAAATAAATAGTTAAATACAAATGTAATTAACACTCTCTTTTTAGTATTAACGGTCAAAGCTAATCAATTAACTCACCTTGTATTTGGAAGTTTCAATTTTGTCTTATATGCCGCAAGTGCTTCTTCAGACGTATCAGACTTCTCAAAAATTTGATCCACAACATTGATAAATACGTCATATTTGTTATTTTGGTAAGCTGCCCATGACATTGGTTTACCCAAGTTAACATTTCCAACAGGCATCTGTTGTAGTCTCCTCATGGCTTGACCAAACGATGCTGTTTTGTCAATATTTACGGTATGAATTCCAACGTGTTTGAAGGTTGCAACAGTTACATTCTTTTCGCTTCGAAGAAGCGATACCGCGATCATGCATCCTGCTTCAGCACCATTCACGTTGCCGCTGCGCCAAGCGCGCGTTTCCAGCATAACTTTATTCATGTTAATCGTTACCATAAAACGCAAACCAGTGGGTTCAATGTGCTATAGAACATAAGCATAGAAAAATTTGTGTAATCTGTGAAATATAAAGTAGCCTCAAAAATATAATTGGTACTTACAGTAAATGACAGATTCATTGCTTTATACAGGACGTCAATGATTTTCGAGTTTGGTTTAGATGGAACTGGCAGAGGTTTTTTTATTTGTTCCTTCATTTTTCGTTTTTCATACGTCAGTGGCCTTAAAAATGTTGTTATTAAGCAATAATCTTGTCATAAGTCAGTATTTCTTGGGACTGTTAAGCAATTGAAGTTTTCAGAATAGCTACGTACTTCCCAGAATTTTCGTAATCTCTGATAGTGATTAACACAAGTGCTGGATGAACCTTATCACGTGCAAGGTTTTGTTCATTATTAATTTGATCTACTATTTTTGAAACTGTTGGTGAACCCGGTTTTAACATTTCGAGATTGTGAATTCTCTGCAGATTATTCAGAAGTGTGACTAAATCCATTGATGGAATCAATGAATTCCAAACCTGCAAATTATAATTCCAAATCCATGATAGAATATTCTAGTACTAGACTATGTTTTTTAACATATTTTATAGTCATTGCATTTGTACCTCCTTTGATTTCAGTAGATGTCCAGGTACATGGTCCAATGTTAAATTGTAGGTTTCCAAAAGTCCGGCAGCCTGAATTTCGTCTGTACAATGCTTAAAATCCTCGACTTCTTTGATATACTTTATTATATCTGCAAATTTTGGATCTTCCTCGCTTGTTTTCTTGATTGCCTCCAGGCCATCCATTATGTATTTAAGTACCAGTTCTTTACCTGTTTAATAATAAATCTGTTAAATATGAACACGAGTATAGCCCAATGATAAAAAATCTCAGTATACCAATTACCAGGATCATTAGGTTGGATATGAGATAGTTTTATAATATCTTTATGCTTCCAACCATATCTACCCCTGTACCTAGTGACACACTTTGCCAATTCTAGTGGATCTTTGGACAAATACCAATTATTTACAGCTTTCCTAAAACCATGGCCCCATCCACGCTTTGGAATTTCAGATGTATCTAATTCCATATTCTTGCTTAATTTGGAAGCAAATTTAATGAACAAAATAAAGTTTTGTGGAGATGCGCAAATCTTCCCAAGTGTCACGTATGCTGCATGACGCAAGCCTTCACTTTTCATTTGCCTACAGCAGACAGCAAGAGCAAACATAAGTGTTTCTGGATGTGGGACAAGATTGCTCTCAAATGCCTGTGAAATAGGTGTTTCTTGAAAAATATTACATGGATTGATGAGAAATATCCCTTCTCTTGTGTAGTGTTACTCACCTTTATGATTAATTGGACAGGTAGTAACTGCTTTTCTGGATTTTCCGCTAATTCCTCTATGGATCGAACATTCATGGCCAAGAAATAATTGTGTACAAACCAGTTTCCTGGTTGATAGTCTGGATATTCTTTTCCAACATAAAGATAGTGTGACAACCGTACTTCTGGGTCATTAGAATCCAAATTTGGTACATCCTCCGTTGCCATTTCTGGACACACTGTTCTACAAGATAGATAAAAAGATTCACAGCTGATTGAAACAATTATGATCGACAGTCAAACATGCATTGATTAATTATGTATCAATCGTTGTACAGTTAATAAAGAAATTACGTATATTTGAATTCCTTAATAATACCCAATCACGAATGACAGAAATTCTCACGATTTCGGAATATTATGTTAGCGGATCACAGTCGCAACACATTCTTCGAATGCAATCTCGTTTAAGCAAATACTTTTGCAACAGAAACGTCTCCTCAGAGATGATATATAAATCAAGCCAAGAAATTTCCTTCTTTGCTTCTAATAAACGGCCCTTGAAGGACTGCACTTTACGCATTTACAAACTACAATCGAAGGTAATGTAGTAACTAAATAGTAGTAACAGGTACCACAGGGGTGACCTGATATGGTAACGCGAAATTTCCGATATGTCATTAAAAGATGTACTCATCCTATTAATTATACAGCCGTAAACTTAGCATATTTATAAAACCATGCGTTCATTGTTACAACTGTTACTGTGCACATCAATGTATAGAACGTTCGTATTACCTTACGTTAAAACAGAAAAGCAACAACTCCAATTACGACCATACAGAGTAACGTCTTGCGACGTACAAAATGGTACAAAAACTCACTGACGCTGCTGAAGCTATTAGTGGTGTCAAACTATCGATACTACGATCGCACCATCGATAATATTTGACTATTTGTGACATACCTGCAGCACAAACAGCGCTCATCGTGATATAGCCGAACTACGGCACATGAAAACATTACTGCGATATAGCCTTAAGGTAGTCACCTCTAGCGACACAGGCTAAAATATGTAATAACAAAAGGAAATCTGATTCCTGTTCCTAATGTTACAAGTGGTATGTACCCGTTGACATATAACATTACTTGTTATTCTTATAGAATAAATACTCATATGTCCAGAATATTGTCTCGAATAATTTAACCACACGAATATATTTGTGTTCAAGCAACAAGTTCACCACATATCCATGGTGCTATTGATAGTTATTCTAACTATCAATATTCCAGATGGCGCGCACAATCTGAAAAGTATTAAATTTGCGTATGCTGATGAACCTGATACAATACATCAGGTATATATATCTTGCTGATACAATTGTACACGAGAATCGCGCATAGAAATCTGTTCCTAGAATTATGTTGTCACTTATGCCATGGTATGCCACCATTTAGTAAGTGATACTTAATATAAGACAACTCAATATTTTAAAATACATATGAGCACGAAACTTACATGATCTAAGATCCCATGATAGAAATAATGTACACAGGTTAGGTCTGATTATAGCGAAGAACTCGAAGTAGCAGAGAATATTGTGTTTTGCTTTTGAAATATTTTCATCTTAATTTCCACGATACCCGTCAATTACGCATTACAAAAAACATGAAATATTTCCATATCCTTTGGAATGAGTAATCAAATTGTATCTTACCTATCGCTTAAAGTGTTCTATTTATCAAATCCTTACTAAGCATACATTTTTGTTTCCACGTGTAACACTTATCTGCAGATATTCATTAGTGGAAATTCCATTAGTGACTCTGGAGGGGAGTTTAAAGTAGGTTTCTGACTGCCACTGAACGCTATTTACAGTCAACATAACCGACATAACCTGAATAATCGTTATTCCTATAATAGTAAGAGCGTGGAGACGTGAGTCAAGGTCAGTGACCCCAGCATCGGCGGGCACACGGGCGCACAACAGGACAGTCTCGACTAGATGTTCTGCTGTGGCAGGTGTTCCGATTTACTTCCCTGATTTGATCATCTCTAGTTACTTCACAGGACTTTGAAAGATGGCATTTCAGGTTGAATCAAAGAGGGATGCCGAATTCTTCTTAAAGAGCCTGCTTGCCGGCGGTGAGTTCAAAACTGCGTATTTTAATGTAAATCCGATATAATTTTATTTGATTATAATACATAAGGCAATCTTTCGAAAAATGCATACAATATGCATTTTAAAGGCATACAACAGTCTTGCAAAGAAGTATCTGAACTATAATGCATTGGCGTTTTTGTACTCGTAGATTGTATGTTATTGTAATTTATTTTCAAAAATACCAATAATTGTGGGATTTCTAATGTACTAAAATTATATTATGTAATATATGTTATTTTACTATTAAAATATGATGCGTTTTGCAGGTGTTGCTGGTATGTGTTCAAAAACAACTGTGGCGCCCTTAGATAGGATAAAAATATTATTTCAAGCACATAGTGAACATTATAAACATCTAGGTAAGAATGACTAAAAAACAGATCTATTCAAATAATGGAGAGTACAAAATGTTATACGCACGTGGATATTACTTTCATAGGTGTTTTTTCTGGACTCAAAGAAATCGTTCAACGCGAAACGTTTTTTGCTCTATACAAGGGAAACTTTGCCCAAATGGTTAGAATCTTTCCATACGCAGCGACACAGTTTACCACATTTGAACTGTACAAGAAGGTAATTATATATATTGGTGTCGTTTAAAGTACTTCATTTTAATAGTGACAAAAAAAATAATGTGACATTTTTTCTGGGTAAAGTGGCTCCACAGAGAAAAATAGATGTAACAATTATTAATGTAAAGACATGCTCATAAATTGAAGGTGAGCAATAATTTATGTAGATTAATTTGTTAATATAATTAAGATATTTGTGCCAATTTAAGGAAAGCTATCTTCATAAATTCATAAATGCGCCTGAAGCACTCTGTTACAAGTGTTTAAAAGTCATACAAGATATACCTCTTAACCAGTACAAATTAACAATGTCAGTTTTTGTTTTTGATGTGCTTGTGTAAATGGAATATACATCAGCAACTGAAGTATACCAGTAACAATGGTGAAATTGAACATAATATTAAGTCAGATCTGATTTTTATCAGTACCTAGGAGGACTATTTGGGGCCCACATGCATATAGATAAATTTTTTGCTGGATCCGCTGCTGGTGTTACAGCAGTTACATTAACTTATCCGCTAGACATGATTAGAGCTAGGCTTGCATTTCAAGTTACCGGGGAACATATTTATACAGGAATTATGCATACTGCCAGCACAATCTTTAAGGAGGTAATTTATCTAAGAACTTGTTTTAATAATGAACATTGAAGAAAGTTATGCATATGCAATATAAAATATGGCATCAATAATAATGTCATATTACAGTAGATATGATTACAGTTTCCATTGAGGGCAAAGTGCAACATTTCAAAAAAGAATACCTATGACACTTTGAACCTCAGTGAATAATGATAAGAACTGTAAGATAAATTAGGAATTCAAATGTTGACACAGATATTTTAATATTTACGAGAATATTTCTCTTTAAAAGAGGGACTTTTTAAACGGCTATTTCAAGATACTGAAATTAAATAAGCATCTTTGTCCATTGGTCTTTTGTTGTTTCTTTTTACAGAGCATCGGAATAATTGACATTACTGAATCTTTCAGGAGGGTGGCATCCGAGCATTATATAGAGGCTTCATGCCAACTATATTTGGCATGATACCGTATGCAGGATTTTCGTTTTATTCATTTGAAAAATTAAAGTATTTATGCATGACGTACGCACCGAATTATCTTTGCAATAAATGTGACAGGAATACTGGTATGACAAACTCAAAATTTTTACACTAGTAGTAGTAGTGCCATACTGATAAAATAGTGAAATGCAACACTGAGTAATTTTTCTTTAACTTAAAAGTGAAATCTTCAACAGTGTTCCGAATCTTCCTTTTTTTTACAAAGTGTAACGATATACATCGGTACTATCATAATAGATTAAAATATAAATATTTTAAGACATTGGTAGTCAAAGGTATTCCAGAAAATATTCATTTTCGAGAATAAATTTTTATTTTCCACTAGTTAAATGTATCCCACTTTAATGTTCGAAAATAACCAATAAACTTTTAATGCAAATTTCATTGTAGGTGGTTTGGTTTTAACTATACCAGCCAGATTACTATCTGGTGCAATAGCAGGAGCTATCGCTCAAAGTTTTTCCTATCCATTAGATGTTACTCGGAGACGAATGCAATTGGCCATGATGAACCCAGCTACTCATAAGTATAGGTAAATATATCCATTCATTTTTGTATGAAATAATTTATGATTGAATAGAGTATTCCAAAAACTATAAATATAGATGTAACTGTCGTGTATCATAAGGTTCTTTTAGCTCCGGCATGGTATCAACTATGGTAATGATATACAAAGAAACGGGCATATTAAAAGGTCTGTATCGGGGGATGAGTATAAATTATTTACGTGCCGTCCCTATGGTATCTGTTAGTTTTACGATATACGAAATCATGAAACAGATGCTTGATTTAGATACCGGTATGAACTTGTAATTCAGCTAATTGCAGCGATAGATATTTTTGATATTAGAATTTCAAAAGTTGACGAGTACAGTTAATGAAACATAGAAATGAATTTGGCATTTTATGTAACGTTAATTCTTGCATTGTCAATGTAATTCTTCTTTTATTCTACCCGAAAAGAGTTACGTTTGTTGATAAAAACATTTAATGGGTAGTCGAGTGTAAAACATATACTTACAAATGTGAAACTACGTATATTGCCAACAAGCAATGAGTTTTTTAGTTGTTACACAATTATAAGTAGTTTGAATCGTAAAAGTACAAAACCATATACAAAAATATTAGCATGAATGATGTACCTATATTAGAATACTGCTGCATCGCTTTTGCCAGTAATTTTTAAGAACGGGAGTGTAGATTGTTTTATATTTCTTGTTACATAAAAATTTAAGCAGAATGGAAAAAAAATATCTGTGAACACGATTTAGTAAAAATTTATTGTACCATAAATGAACTATGTACCTATAAATGGTTGTCCTAAAACGACATGCACAAGTGATTGTAAAGGGGGACTGTAATTCCAATTACATAAAAGAATAAACTATTTTCCATTAATCACGTTCTACTTACGTCCTTTCGTTCGCAAAAGTTCGAATGTTTTATTATGAACGATGCAACGTGAATCTAGAAAAATCTACTTATGGATAATAAATTCTGAACAGGCGGCAAAATATTATCTCTGTCAGTCCTTGTGTCTGGAATGTATATTTGTATGTATAACTCAAACTTTTCTAATAAATTTTTATTTTTGTACATATCTTAGTATTGCTAATATCATGTAATCTATATATAAATATGATTGCAATCATAAAAATTCAACTATCTCTACCGGAACTTATTTTAGCGCGTGCTTTTTGTCTATTCAGTAATTCAAGGATGTCAAAGGATGCGTAAATAATTAGTCTTATTCATTGAGCAGTGTAACCAATCTACGTTGTACAACAGAAGTTTAAAGTGTTAAAAAAAATGATATAAGACACTCTAAATGTGATAACATCTCTTTATTTATCTAGCTTCTTATAATGAGATGACATTTCAAGTTCATAGCATTTCTCTGTTTTCGTTTTAGCAATATCTGTCTAAATGCAGATTTTGCAAGCCCCGTTGATTATCCATAACTTAATATTCAAAAATGCGCGAGTTCCGAAAGATGAGATGCACGGCTGACATTTACGAAACCAAGTGCACGCACGTAATTTACAGCGAATTTTTAATCATCATTTCATACAATACGAAACATTATAAAAGATGTCATAAAAACCGTTACCTCGGATCGATGTGTACGATGTAGGTTTATGATACAGAATAATTATATACAGATGTCAACTAATTGCCTTGAATTCAATTACACAACAAATAAATTTATGACATTTTTAAGTTTCCTGCTGAATTTGTGCATGTGCATTGGTTGGACAATCAGCCCGCATTATGAAAGCATATTATTACCCATTTTATGTTGATTCAAGACTGCAAAAATATGCAAAAGTTTACGGGTAAATAAAAAAAACTGGCAACGCATGTTTAATGCCAGAGTCACAGTGGCGTAGAAAAATTGTGATCGGTTACCGCACGTGTTCTTCATGCTCAAACAAGAGTATCAGATATTCCAAATGGAAATTGATAACTTCTGTGAAGTTTCTCGTTGAGAGATCATTATCAAATTTGCCCATTGTATAGAAATTTATCCATTGAGTGAAATCTTTCGAGGAGACAATAAATAGAGCAAATACAAAATTAGCTATACAATTTCTAAGAACTATTATCGATTCGTTATGTAAGAATTACGTCTATTTAACTCATCTGTCGTATTATAATACTACAATTTTCATGTTCTTTCTATAGAAAATTTTATTCTTATTGTTATATAATCCAGAGAATACGTGTAATATGTAATATAAAACAAGAAAAATGCTCAGCCTGCATCGTGCAGATAGGGACACGGTATCCACAATAATTATGGTTTCTGTGCTACGGTTTTTAGATTTACAGTCTTAGTAAATTGCTATAATGTGCATCTACACATTTCATGTTCACCTCATCACCACTACCGTATTGTTTCATTATGCATATATTCAAATTGCATGCTTACTTCTATGAATACATCCGTATGTGTTAGATGCTCATGTATACAATGTCTTTGTATCGACGAGTATGAATGATTTGACACAACACATTAGGTTGGTTTGACTTGCATTACACGTGTTTATTTACCAGAAGCATCATTTTATACCTATTAATTAGTAAAAAGGTCGTCAGTAGGTTCACAAGCAATTAACTTTCAATTTAACGATTGTGAATGCATAAATTTATTCAGTACAAAGTGCGTGTTTCACTTAGGAAGTCCTGCTAGGATTGATGCAAAAGTGTTCCCTCTTTATAAATGATCAAAATCCGCCCTGACTCTGTTAAGCGCTCACTTTGGTATAAAAGTCCAAAAAACATCTGCGACTGGGTTTTAAAAGTTAAACAAAAAATGAGTATAGTCGGAAAAAAATAAATGCGTTAGGATAGGTACGATCAACGATCTTACGGCAAACAATATTTTTTTATTGCAAGTATGATTATCATGTACGCAAATTATACTTTAAATTGTCTGTAGAGCAACACGAATAATAATAAGAGAACCGTTGTCTGTCATGATTCTGATAAATTATTATGTGTAATACCACAATAAATTCCCTAAGGAAGTCTGCTCATAAATGAGAATTAGTCGAATCTCTGTATGGCACGATTTGCGTATGCCAAACTTTACTGTTGCATCAACCCTTTGTGTATTCCCTTCAAGTGGAACATTTCATGCTCCATTCATACGAATAGTAATGTGACACTCCCTTAAATATAAACTATAATCATCCCGGTATACTTCTTGAAACCTCAAACAGCATTATCTCTATTTAGTGCACGCACAAATGTCTTGCTCGTATAAACAGTTCTCAATAAATTAATATCTGCCTAAGGTTTCAAAATAATACGGATATGCATATCTTGTTCGCACTACTTATTACGTTCAATTGTGTATTATATTCATTTTTTTCTCGATAATAAAAATACAAGCGGTACAATGAAAGTTGTAAAACTCAATGCTATAGGTGAATTTTAATTGGTACGTGTGTACATTATTGTTTTTCTTATGTGTACAATTAATGTTGTGTCTACATGTATGGTGTGAGACACACGCAAAATACGCGGGTGTATATTTCGTCTCTCAAGGAGGCATCACAGAGTGAGCCATGATATAATACTTGAGACTATATGTGGCGTGTAAGGACAGCTGGAACCTCACACTCGTATTGATGTTCTATATGTGGCATCACTATAAAGCCTGGATCATTTCCATACCCCTACCTTAATATTTAGATCTGGGGCCTGACTCTTTATAAGAAATAGTCTGGTGTCCGCCTAGTGACATGTGGTTCTCCACGTCTTGGTGCTGGGTCAAATTGAAGGCTAAAAAATACAAACAGAGCATTGTACGTAGATCATGCATTGGACTGCATAGTATGGTGTTGAACATTGCAACGTTTTTTTAGACAGTTTACTTGACAATCATGATTTTTGATACAGTTTATATGTGACATAGTAAAACAAGTGACATATAGTAATTTGACACTCACAATGAATATTTTAAAGCATCGTCTAGTTCCATGATCGCAGCTTGATTTCCGCAGCGATAGCAATAATTAGGGGCTGAGAATATAGTTACAACATTACGATCGTGACACCTATAACAAGAAATTTAAACATGAAGTAAGATGCGAATTACAACCATGTCCACGCCACATAAGTAGATGCATAGATAATGTAAAATCACAGACGAATGATTTCAATAATTGTACCAATTGTAACCCTCCATAACCAATTGATGTGCTCGGGATACCAATGTCAGGCCATTAGAGTGATTAAAAGTTTCTGAAATATCTTGTCCAAAGGTATACCCAGCACCACGAGGAGAAATACCCCATCCTCCCCTATCATCTGGATCTGACCAAAGAAGATCACACATTGGGCCCTGAGAAACAGAAAAACTTGTTAGACTCGTCCTAACGTTTTGGTTTATGTAGAAATAGAGCAAGGTGAGTGCTAACCTCGTGTGGGACCTCCTGTAGACGATCTAGGGCCCGTATATGATCTAAGGTATCGATCGATGGTGAGAGACCGCCGTGCAAACAAAATATTTGACCGTCGACTAGCGCAGTCAGGGGCAAGTAATCAAACAAATCCGTAAAGAATTTCCATACGTTAGCGTTTCCATATTTTCGTAAACATTCGTCATAAAACCCATACACTTGTGTAATTTGCCTGGATTCGTGATTACCACGTAAAATAGTTATTCTTTCTCTGTAGCGGACCTACACAGGCAACAACCAAGTTAATTGTCCCATATGATCTTACAATGCGACGCAAAGAAATTTTTGCAAAGAAGTAAGCACACCAAAAATACTCTGGACTATTTGAGAGCCAAAGGTGTTTCCTTTAAACATGAAACATTATTCATTCTTTTCTCCATTATTGTCTTACCTTGAGCGCAACAAGCAAGGTAACAGTTTCAACAGAATAGTAACCACGATCTACGTAATCACCCATAAAAAGATAATTTGTATCTGGAGATTTGCCTCCTATTCTGAATAGTTCCATCAAATCGTGAAACTGCCCATGTACATCTCCGCATACCGTTACAGGACATTTTACTTCTTGTACATTGGACTCTTTATATAAAATTTCTTTTGCCTGTAAAACATTGGTGCTGTTACAGTACTGACATAAATACACAGCTATTCCGATTTAAACAGTAGTGAATACTTATTAGTTATGTATATAGTGGAAAGTCTTTTTGAAAGAACGTATGGTTTACACAATTAATTTGTCCAACAACACAAGGTAACTGAATGGTATGTTTGAAGATTCAATTTTCAAAACAAACAGTTTTATATATACTGACGATAGCATTAGAAGAAGAAGCCAACAAATTATCACATTTATACACGAAAGAGGAAATATCAGTCTTCTTGTATCAAATAGATTTCACTATTTGCAGAAGTAATTGCACGTACCGACTAAACATTACGAAACACATGCGTTGTTATTTATACCAAGAATATATTTATAAGTACAATATTTCAAAACACTAGTAAGATAGCAGTATGAATTCCGGGAAATAGTGCATATTAATTACACAAAAAAAAACAAGACATGGAATTCTGGATGAATCATGTATATGAATAATCTTGATTTCATACATAAAACAGGTGATACTGATAACATTTAATATACACATGGGAAAATACGAACTGGACGTTATAACACCAAATTAATGAATCTAATAATTTATCAGACATTTATATCGACGTATCGTGTAAACGACTAGACAACAATAACGAGAAGTTGAAGGCGATCAAGATCTCAATTGTAGGCTCGAAACTAAAGGCACGGGTCTAATGTTGCACGTAGCTAAATAACGTACACTTGTTGCCGGGGCAAGTTACCTTTAACGCGTATAAAGCAATAAAAATAGAATCGTCGGTTAATAGCGACGAACGCCGCTTTTGCAAAAACGATCGAGTCAAGAGCGGTGAAAGCTTAGGTAACGAATAATTGGAATCTTGGCGTCAGCGTCTAACGCGGTCGTAGCAGTATCTCCGACGGGAACGTAAAATCGCAAGTGGACATTAAAGTTGATCGAACATCGGCGAATTATTAATCCGAGATCCGAGTTTCATTCGTTAAATGTAATTCGTATGACACATATCGCGGCCCATGCTTCGCGGTGCTATGTAAAGTACAGGGGTAGAGACTACGTTGCCGTATTCCCATGGTAAAGGGAGCATCGATCGCGCGGCAAATAAAAAACGTTCCTCAACCGAAATGTTAAAGAACGCCGAGGGATCGTGTGAAAATAATATGGGAGGGTTCCGGGTACCTTTTCGCACAGAGTTTTCACTTGGCTTTCTGTCAGTTGTTGGCAATCGTTTAATTGTTCTATCCACTGGTCGAGCTCTTTCAATGACGCTTTTTCCTCCATCGTACGGATCTGCACAAAGTTCAGGGATACCCCACACTCTTAGCACATGTAATAAAACGTAAGGGAAGTTCCTCCGTAAACTAAATCATTCGGTTTTACTGCAAAAGCTTCTCAACACAAATATCCTAATCCAGCACACACTCACAAAATGGCCGACCGCGAGTAGTGACGGTGACGTCACACTCAATTCATGCGTGCGCCCGCTGGCAATCCCGGATTAACGTTAACCAATGGCGGCGTACATTTATCTCGTATCATCCAATCTTTGGGCGGCTTTACTCTTGTCCCAAATATTGCTGCATACAGTGTGATTACAACTGCATCATTTTAATGACAGTGATAACGTACGTTGGGAAGCCCGTCTCTCAGTGATGAGCCGTAAATACAAAATAAAATGTGACAGAAATAACGAATGCATTCGACGCGACGTTGATAAGGTTATACAGGTCTCGAGTGGTAGATTTGTCCCACCGTTTCTTGTGCGCGTCCAATTTCAAATGGTAAAAACCAGGAACTCACGTGCAAGCGAATTGGAAGCTGTTAAACGTGGCACTGACGAATGGTGATCAATGCTGGGTAATTCGGAAACGTATACGGGACTGGGAAGTATTATTAAAAATCTTTAGTCATTTCCCGAATTTGAGTCCAATGCCGTGGCCATAAATTGTTTTTTGTGGATTTCAAAATACGCTCGTTTCCGGAACAGAATGTCTGACTGGGAGGAATAAAATACATTTGATGTCGAATCTGTATTGAAATTGAATACGTTCTTTTTGAAAAGGAAAACAGAAGTTGTAAATCGAAAATATTCGTAATGGAATTAGCTCTTTGTGTGGTATATTTAATAGGCGTATGGAGATTGGTGACTATGAAAGAATACGAACACATATCCCCTAATTGTTATATTGAACAACTTATAGTGTCACAGCGAGCTATTGTTACGGCCTTTGTGTTTTTGAAACAGTTTTTCGTAATCCTTTTTAATTTCGACGGATTTGTGTAAGATATTAATAATATAGGTAAAGACAGGGTCAGATATTAACGGGAGAAAAAAACAAACTCTTGTCCCTAAGCCGGACGTAATTCAAATGGGCGGCGATAATATGTATATAATATAAGTGTCCATCCCAAATCATCCTTCGGGAAACTTCGTTTCTTTTAAAGTGTAAACAGTCCTAATGGCCCTCTAATAAAAATAGGGTATGTTTCACACACAATGATTCCATCGGTACGGAAAATAACCGTACGGTTTTTAGCCGTGAGCCGTTGGCCGTAAACTGATAAAAGTAATTGTACCTTTCACACTGAACGGAGGACGGAGTTTTTCCGAACAGACGATTTGAAACAGCCGTCTCAACTGGTCTCAACGACTGCAACGTACGGCGCCGTGCCGTCGCCGTCTCATCGGTAGCCTACAAGATCTTGTGTGCGCTTTCACAAATCACTATTTTTAGTCGTCCGCCGTTCGATCTCGTGTTGACTTGTCTCTCTTTTATTTCATGCGTTATTATGACCGACGATATTGACACGGAAGTTTTAATTTCATTAGTAGAAGCTAAACCAGTCTTATGGGACAAGTCCCTAGAGATTTACAGAGATAAAAATGGTACAAGACAGGCTTGGGAAGAAGTTTTTACCGAACTAAAATCAGATTTCAGTAATTTGGAAGATCAAGATAAAATTGCATTTGGTGAGTTATATTTAATTTAATTGCATTTAAAAATATTATTTACCTAACCCAAAAACTGATATACGCGCAATATTCAATCATATTTTTTAACACATCAAGAGCGGTGTTAGTCCCTGGGGATTGACAGTGAACTTCTTGTTTGGGTGACGACGTCGATTCACAGTATCGGCAGTGTGTTCATATGTATTAAAAAATTACTGTGATTTAATGGACTTTGTTACAACATTCTAAACAAAGATATGGATGGGATATACAAGAATTAAAGAAAAGTGACGACTTTTTTTGATTAAATTCCTGGCTGCTATATGCCCGAACATTTTTCCATTTGGGTTATAACATTCGGAGCAATATCTTTGGACTTTATTCGTTTTTAGTTTTCTTACAATTGATGAATACTTTTTCTATTGACCTGGGTTGGAATTATTTTATTGGAATAATGTTATAACCGCAATGTGTCAGTTATATATTGTGTTTATATTATGTAGCCCAACGCACGCGTTCGACGGGTGATCATCGTCTGAACGGAAAGTACAACAAAACCGGCTTCGCGTTTAATTTGTCAACTAAAATAAAAAATAAAATTCCTGGTTCAGTATTTACATTATTTTTATTTTATTTTTACAAATTTACACTTTTGGCAATTGCCACGGAACTGCTCCAATGCTTGCAAAGTAGTTGCATAAATTTTGTCGTGTGTTGTTTGCTGATAAACCTCCACGTGACGTATGTTCTGGTAATAAATCATTGAACCCTGTAATTGTTGTAGTATCGTCAAAGATTACTCCATCCTTCTCTCTCACAAAATTATGCAAAATAACACAAGCCTTAACAATATCAATTGCGAATTCTGGTTTAACATTAATTGGTCGGTGAAAGATTTGCCACTTATTACTTAAAATTGCGAATGTGCACTCAACATATCGCCTTGCTCTACTTAATCGATAGTTGAAAATTTTTTTTTCTGCTGTGAGATTTGATCCTGCAAACGGTCGTAATAAGTGTTTGTGTAGCGCAAAGGCATCGTCCCCAACGAAGAAATAAGGCACTTTAGGACTATCAGTTCCAGGCAGACATTTCTGTTCAGGCAGCTGATGTGTTTCCGTAGCAATCGATTTCCATAATCCACTTTGCTTATAAATAGCAGAATTGCAATCTTTCCCATAACTTCCAATATTGACATACACGAATCTATAATTTGAATCTGCTATTGCCATCAATACCACTATACCGCCATAATTTCCACTTGCACGTGAACAAATTATCCGAATGTGTTTTCCGTCTATCGCTCCTATGCAATGGGGGAAATTAGCATTTCTTTCAAAACCTGACGAGATTGTTTTCCAATGTTCTTTTGAAGGGTTCGGTAAAAATTCTGATTTCATTATTGTCCAAATAGCTCTGCAAACTTCTTTTACTATCACGCTAGCTGTAGAGATACCAATCGAAAATGTGTAGTGAAGATCTGTGAAAGAGCACCCACTTGCAAGATACCTGAAAAAAAGAAAAGTATTAATTCCTAATTATAACTTCATAACATTTTATTATTTTTTCTTTCATAATTATAGGAAAAGAAGTAATTAGAAGGTGGACAAATGTACGAGATGCCTTTGCAAAGTTTTGCAAAAGAGAAAAAACAAAATCCAAACATAAGGGCTCTAAACATAAGAAGTACGTGTACAGTGACCATCTCAAATTTTTAAAAAAGATATACACAACAAAGGACATGCAAGAAAATTTGGAAAAAGACGATAGGGAAATTGATAACACTGAAATCGACGGGGACATTGATAATGATGTAGATTCAAGTCAAACCACTCGAATCAGAAGCGCTGACCAGGATTTGGGTTCTGCCCCAAAAAAACATCATAAGCCTAATGAATTAGAGTTGATGATGTTGAAAGCTCTAGAGAATGATAAGCCAAACAGACATTTATCTTTCTTCCATGGGGTGATGCCTGCGTTAGAAAAGTTTAACGAACATGAAGTTCTCAAGTTTCAAATGGGGGTATTACAACTGATTTCACAAATAACTGAAAAAAAACTACGAGTCTCTCAGTCCCCGTTGCCCCTTCAGCCTCCTATACCTTCATCTCAGCCTGCAACATGTACTCATCCCCATGTTTATATATTGCCTCAAGGTCATCAACCTCCACAAAGTTCCTTCCAGTGTTATCAAAACTTTAATCAGCCTGCCTCTTTAAACCCTACTACACCGCTAGACCAGCCTTTAGAAAGTCCTTCTCCAGCCCAATCAACTTCCTCTTCTTACAACTCTGTTGACTTTTTAACTCTTAGCCCAAAGTCTGAATTAATCAGCCCAAAGCCTGAATTAATTACCCCAAATTAATCTACTTTTGTTAATTAACAAATTTATATTTTAAAGTCTTAGCATTTAAATTTTACTTTAGATATAAATATATCTATTATTAATTTTTGTTTTTTTATTGTTAATAAACATTCTGTATATTTTTTACACGATAACAGCGAGGAGTAATCAATAAACGAATAGTAATAAAACAAATGTAAAACTTTTTTTACTTACCTCAGTGTCACAGCTAACATTTCCATAGGTTGAATGCAATTTCTCATATTAGTATTCTGCCGCTGAATACTGTCTTTCAGCCGATTGTGAAGTTCGTCAAACGATGAAATAGACATTCTGAAGTAATTAATAAATTTATTTTCATCTGCGCGTAATTCTTCCATCAAACAGATGAACGTGCCCGCTTCATCCCTTCTCTGATTAATTGGGTGCACCCAGTAAATACGTTTACGCTGTTTCCGATAGTTTTGAATACGACGGTACAAAAGCCACATGGCAATGATGCGCTTTCGATTCATGTTGATAATCAACTGAAATAAAATACCCAGACGCGTAGAGATTGGTAGAGGCGGTTCACTGGGAAAACCGTTGAGTGTGAATACAACCAAGACACGGAAAAAAACCGTACTGTTATTTTCCGTACGGACGAAATCGGAGTGGGGGCTACCTGGTGCTATCAATTTGGTAGCAAGCTTTACGTTAACTATTTTCCATAGTTTAACAGCAGAATCAGATTTTTCTCTCTTCGGTATAAGGAAATCATGGTTATCCGTGAAAGTCTCATTATTTGTGGATTCGTGTAAGTTTTTGTACAATCAATTACTTCTTCCACTAATCCGACAAACAATTTGAAGTGTATTTACCAGTCATGCAGTGTTTGCATAATCTTAGCAATGCCACCGTTGACGTGAAGTACATTTTGGAAGGAAGACGAGAAGTCAAAGCAACAATGTAATTTAAAAGTAATTATGATTGGTGACCATATTGCTGTATTGTTTTTCCATATCTTATTCTGACAGTTTCTAAGATCAATCGTTTTTTTTAATATTTTTCAATTACAACTGATATATAAATTACGTAAATATTAAATGACTGTACTTCTTACTAACACAAGGCACTTATTTATTTCTGTAATTGCAATATATTTCATGCATACATTTATTAATTTAAAAATTACATCTCAATGGATCGCTTAATAAGAAGATGTACAACATTATATAAACATTACATTCAATCGAATGGTGGTAGTGTAATTTATACACATATCGTTAGCAATTCATTGGAAATTGCATTCCATAATTACACAGAGAATCACTTTATACATATTATTTAATTGTGTAATTAACAGGTCACTCGACATGTGTTGGAAAATGTATCTACCACCTTGAAATGTAAATGACTTCACTACTTACAGTAATGATTAGTACTGTATTATTTAATGGTAACATTAATAAAACCATTAGATAATGAAAAAATAAAGAGGGACGATAGCAGTAATTGCAGAAGATGAACAGGTATTTAATACCTGGTTAAGATACACTTGAGACTACAGTTCTAATGCTCATTTTTGCATAGAAAACAAGATTTAGAAAAATACTGAAAAAGATAAATTACAAAGTTCCCAATATATACTATTCGAACATTTAACATCATAGCAGATGAGTTTCATTATTTCGGTGGTTTATGTTATCCACCTACAAAGGGTAGCATCTAATTGCGTTAACGTCGGTAGTAACAACTTCATTTTCCTTCTATAGTTTGGATCATTTGCAATGGGATTATGCTCTAAGTAAACAGCTTCCAACTTTTTGTTGGCCTCTAAATTTTCCACTGTTGTCCACTCTTCCACTTCGTTGTTGTTTAACTGTGGTGAGAATAGACATATAACAAATAGTTAATTCTTTTGGCAAAACAATTTGCACAAAACATTTTTCTTACCCAAAAATCTTCCAAATCTTGAAGGTGATCAATGTTTACAATCTTTTTAATCTTGTTATTTGCTAAATCCAGGGTCTTCAATCCTGGGCAGTTCGTTAGTCCTTCGATATTTGTTATTCCATTCTCAGATAAGTACAATTGATCCAGGTTCTTCAGTTCCCCCAAATTTTCTATCTTTGTAATGCGATTACTTTGCAAGCTTAATACTCGTAAATTTTGTAAACAGTCTAAATTATTGATCTTTGAAACTTTGTTTTTACCGAGAAATAGATTAATCAAGTTTTCAAGACCCTCAAGATTAACAATCTCTCGTATTTTGTTGTCGCCAAGTTCGAGTGTTTTAAGTTTTTTCAGGTGTGATATGTTTTCGATATATTGAATTTTATTTGATGATAAATATAACTGTTCTAACTTCGACAGATTGTCCAATCCCTCTATTTTTTGTATACGATTGAATGACAAATCCAAAAATCTGTAATATGAGGATTAACGTAAGATTGCATTAGAATAATACAAATTGATCGTACAACCATATACATTATTCAAACTACGTACTCCAAATTCACGAGGGCATCCAGGTTTTGTATTACAACAATCTGATTGTCTCTAAATTCTAATTCGACCAAGGTAGTAAGGGTATCAAGGTTTTCGATTTCTTTGATCAAGTTCCACGTAAAGCACAATTTCCGTATTCGTGTAAACGGTTCGAAATTCCCTAATTTTTTTACACGTGTGTGACTAAAATCTAATTCCTGGAGGATGAACAAACGGCAATATATTAATCAGCATTTTTCTGACACGAATGTAACAAAGAGATCAAATGTTATTATAACGAACTTCACTATCAGGATCTAAAACATTAATCTTTTCCGCGTCGTCGTTCTCTGCGTTCTCGTTTCCTTCTTCAACAACCTCCGAAGATCCTTCACTGCTATCCTCGTCTGCAAATTCCAAATAATGGTAAGCTGTAACCTTTTATGCTTATTATGTTTCCATCGATCGACAGTATAAGTACTTGTCATACCATTGTGTGCAATCATCGAGCCTGCGATACAATGCAGAATCTAACACAATTTTCGACCGTTTAATCGAAAAAGAGAATAAATAGATTGTTTCGGCTTAAACTACGTTAAAAGATTCAAACAAGTTATCACTGGTACCTGAACTCGCGACACAAAACTGAAAAGTATTTAACCGCGGACCACCGCGGTCAATCGCGATATATTCTGGGTATATTAGTGACAATTGGTGAAAATTTAGATCAGAAGTTTGACACCGCAGTGAGATCTATGATGTCCATCTACGTCGTTATCCCCCCTTTAACCACCTTTACTACCATCACTACCATTGCGAACCACAGAAGTTCTGGAACGAGTGAAGTTGGGCGTAAGTTGGGCTGAAGTTGGATGTAAACAATAAGTAGAGTTACGAAAAATTGTTTCCTATCGAACGGAATGGAATAGAACGGAATGAGAAGAAATTGAAGATTTTCTCTGCAGTTATAATTTTTACTGTTGCATACTATATACATACCGCACAAGTTTTGTCGTATTTATAATAATATGCTATATATTTAGCAAGTAAGGCAGGTAGTTTAAAAAGCTTCCATTTTATGAAGTAAACTAATAACCAACGAACGATTGAAATACACAGTTTTATGCCCACCAATCCAACCGATCGATCTAGTAACCAACTGTCGTTTACGAAGTTGGTAATGGCGTGCGAGGAGGTAATCACAGACAATATTGTATTAGAGACGGTGCATCTAGAATCCTGTACATTCAGGGTCTTAATAATTGTGTTTCGTTCGCGGCCACCTTCCTTTTCGTTCAACACTTCGTTGAATGCAGGACGTACGGCGGAATCCATTTACATCCGCGTCGTGAAACATTTTACATTCGTTAGAAAATGTCTGAAACACTTCAGCTAAGAGGCACGTTGCGGGGCCACAATGGATGGGTCACGCAAATCGCGACAAATCCGAAATATCCGGACATGATATTGTCTTCTTCACGTGGTAAGTAAGACGCCGCGTACTGGATACTTGTAATTTTAAGTTAGCTTTTTTTTGTTCCGAAAGAGTTTGTTTCACTAGTATATGTGCTTTAACTGAGGAGATTTATATTGTTTTGGCCGTACAGAGATGTAGTTTTTTATTGTACGTATAACGTTTTAATTCGTGGACCTCGTGTTTTCTTCCATCTGGTCGTTTAATGTCGCATGTAATGAGAGGTCGTTAGTAGATAAGTTGAGGGAATGAATCACTAATTACTAAATATCTGTATATGCGAGACGTTTTTACAATCTATATTCTCGAAAGCACGTGCAGAAAAATGTTAGAAATGATACGCGTATTATGTGGTATTTGTTTCTCGATACAAACGATAGGAGAATCATATCAGTTAATCCATTTTTGTCAATCCCTTCGCATGCTTCGATGAGTCTGACTCGTGGTAACAATTGTGGGCCAAACGTAATTATCACGAGTCTGACTCGTGCATTTCGGCTCGTATTTCAGTTGTTCTGGCGTATACGCGGGTTTGTTATGCGCGCGTTGTCTCCTACCGCGTGGGGTCGGTTTTCGTCGGGCTAAATGATACGCGAAGGGGTTAAATTAATTTTAAACTTAAAGGACTTGAACCCAACCGACACTGCGGAGTGACTAATTTCTATTATTTTATCAATTGTGTTTTTAGACAAAACTTTGATAGTATGGAAGTTAACACGTGACGAGGCCAATTACGGTATCCCCCAGAAGCGTTTGTATGGTCATTCCCATTTCATTAGCGACGTGGTTCTTTCCTCTGATGGTAACTATGCATTGTCCGGTTCATGGGATAAGACCTTGCGCCTTTGGGATTTGGCTGCAGGTCGTACTACCAGAAGATTCGAAGATCATACTAAGGTGTGACTTTCTTCTACCGTGACCTACAGTCAACATACTTCGTGAAATGAAAGGAAGCTTTTTTTTTTGAAATTTTTTTTTTTATGCCCATGGGCAGAAGAAATAGATATGTGAGTGATTGGGAACATACTGAAGCTTTTTTTTATATATTTTTTTTTTATCTTTGATAAATAGAAGAGGTGGGCGTTATGTCTACAGTATTGTAAGTATCGGTCAAATTTTGACCACATAGTTCGAGCTATTTCTATGACCTCTTATTAAATGGATCAGTCGCCATTGTGTTAACAGGATGTTTTAAGTGTTGCCTTCTCTGTGGACAATCGCCAAATAGTCTCTGGCTCGCGAGACAAGACTATCAAATTATGGAACACACTGGCTGAATGCAAATACACTATTCAAGACGATGGTCACATGGACTGGGTTAGCTGCGTGCGTTTCTCTCCCAATCACTCAAATCCCATTATTGTTTCGGCAGGCTGGGACAAGGTGGTTAAGGTACGTAACAAAGTTTATAACTCATACATATTCCATATGAAGCATTTGTATAAGTTTTGAACTTATTTCAACATGATGCATACTTTTATAAACATGATATCTGTGAGTGTTTGCGGATATGGGACTGAATCGTCAAAATATTAACTTCCTTCCCAAATTTATTAGTGGGTTTATTTGTAATGAAAGATCATTCTTCACAGGTTTGGAACTTAACCAACTGCAAGTTGAAAATCAATCACACTGGCCATACCGGGTATCTTAACACAGTCACAGTATCTCCTGATGGTTCTCTGTGTGCGTCTGGTGGCAAGGTGTGTATAAACTTCAACCTGCAAAATAATTCAAGATCTTCCGTTTTTATTATGCTCAGCGTAATAAAACAGTCGTGCCTACTAATATTGGATCCTTATACACAACCTCATTATTTTCAGGACTGCAAAGCTATGCTGTGGGACTTGAATGATGGAAAGCATCTCCATACGTTAGATCACAATGACATCATAACTGCCCTGTGCTTCAGCCCTAACCGGTACTGGCTTTGTGCAGCTTTTGGACCATGGATCAAAATATGGGATCTTGAAACCAAGGAAATGGTGGAAGAATTGAAACCAGAGGTTGTCTCTGCAACGAGCAAAGCAGAACCACCTCACTGTCTATCTCTAGCGTGGTCTACCGATGGACAGACATTGTTTGCTGGATACTCTGACAACACGATTCGTGTCTGGCAAGTTTCAGTGTCTAGCCGTTAAGTACTTTGTACAAAGGTATAAAAATAAAAAATAAGAAACATTAGATCTTAGTATATCACTAATTTATTTACGCGCTATTTGTACAGTTATATATAAGAATTCATATTTTACAAATCTATCACAATACTCATGTTGACTAGTAAATCTACTTCTTTTCACTATCGTTTTCGACCTTTTTTATTTGTTCTTCAAATTTCTCAAATTCTTTATTTGAGATCTTATCTACTTCGTCCTCCACTTGTATTACCCCAAGAACTTCTGGTATGTAGAACTGCATCATGTTTTGAACTCCGTTCCTTAACGTAACTACGGAGCTTGGGCAACTAGTGCACGAACCTTGCATCTTTAACTTTAAGATACCTTCCTCAAAACCCTGCCAATTAGCAAGACTGTAGCAATGTAATTTATCGAAGAATTTGGTAGGAAATATATATAGAAAATAATGGACCAAAGTTTATATCGTTACCATTGGGATATAAGTATACTTACTACAAATACAATGTCTCCTCCGTCTTCTTGGACAGTTGGCCGTATGCGTGTATCCAATAACTCCTTTATCATTTGTACTATCTCATCGTCATCCTCGTTAATTTCTATGTTTAACAAATTTAAATACATGCATCAATGAGAAGGATATACTATTTGTTTTGACACGTATAAACGCCAAGTATTACACAGTGCGACAAATAACTTCAGAGACTCAAACCATATCTAAATAACTAGTAGCGCAACCTATGTGTTCAGATCGACGTTTGAAAGCTGTGACATTCCTCTTTACGGTAATACCAAATTTTGCTTTAATCGGTTGATAAATAGTAAAGTCATGACTGTTCTCCAAAAGCAACTTTTTTGTCGATGTTGAAATACTAACATGGAACAAAGAACACTTATTCAATTTTACGTAAAACTTGGTAAAAACGGATGAGAAACATTCCGGTTGATGCAGCAAGCGTATGGCGATGATTGTTTGAGTAGAGCAAATGTTTTTCAGTAGCATAAACGTTTTTTGGAAGACAGAGAGAAGTTCGAAGATGATAATCGTGAACGTAGGCCAATTTCAGCTCGTATACCAGAAATTATCGAAAAAGTTCATGATTTCATTGCAAATGATTGCAATGCTTCGCCGAAATTGATGGAAGATGCTTTAAACATCCGCAGAGAAACGATCCGAAACATTCTTCGCAAGGATTTGGGCAAAACAAAGATCTGTACCAAATTTGTTCCAATGTTCTTGTTCCAATGATTGTTTCCCTGGCCAGTGTTGAAATTGATTTGCCGAACTGTGTACTATCTGTTTTGACGTGTATGAACGCTAAGTATTAAATCATACGTGTGTCTGGTGCAGGTTGCGCTTCGTTCATTATAGGTAATCCAGATGCAAAGAAATCCATGACAACAGCAAATACTTCTGGTTTTAGCAACTTCCATTCTACATCTTCGTCCACCTTGGTTATCGTAATAAAATCTGGCCCAAAGAAGACAGACTTTACACCTTCGATTCGAAATAACATTTTTGCTAGAGGCGAGCAATACGCGTCTGTAGCATTAGGGAAATCCTTTGTCTGACCAGTTTCGAGCACTTTTACTCCAGGAAGAAATTTTAAACTGTTTGGATTAGGCGTATCTTGTGTTTGAATAAACATGTTACGTGTCTGAACATTGTTAACTGCAAATCGATTAGCAGATAACACTCTGCACGATTGCAATATGCGAGATTCGCAATTTGTGTGCAACTGAGCTGCATTATTTTTAGAGATTCTGTAAAATACAAATGCAACTTTTAGGGAATAAACATAATTTATACCAAATAAATCAACGGATAAGAATTATTTCGCGAATACTGTTCAATTGGGGTTGATTGAAACCGGCCACAGATATTTGGATAACTTTTATGACTGAACATATATTGTTTCACGAATTGACGTTCAAAATTGTTTGCTTACTTTGGACATCGACACACAGATAAAGATCTGTAAGCTAGAGAGCGTCCGGTGTGCACAGTTCTTGTTAAAATTTTATCCATCATTCTATCATGTGTCACCTTCGATTGTCAAAGATAGAAGCATTACTTCGGGTAGATATACGAATTAATTGAGGTTATATTTTGTTTTGCCGTCGTAAAAACACAATCCGTCAGAGTAATACGAATATGCAGCTTGAAAATAATAAAGTTCCTATATAAACTCAAGAAGACGAAGCTGAATAAAACTACCTTGATCAATTTGAATTCAATAATTTTTATCGCTATAGAATTTGGACGCGAATTCAGGTTTTATTAAAAAACCAGGCTTTATTCATGGAAAATACATAGCTCTTTAACAGACTAGAAATATAGGTATTATTGTATCTTGCAACTGTAGAATAAAAAGTTATAATAATTAAAAAATTATAATATTTCCGATGTAATTATGCAAAGCGACATTTGTAGTAGCCTTCCGTTCCTATGATGGAATAGTATAATGAGATATTATTAAGTAGAAAAAATAAGGTGTCAAGTTTCCACTGCCATTCGAACATAAATAACGGATTATTAGATCACTCGTATTATTATTATAACGTACGCAAGGAAAATAAATTTCGGTTCCTTGGCTTCTTACCTTCCAACAAAATGTTTTGTAACGCCGGCTAATAACGCTAAAGTACTTCTACAGTACGCCGGAACATTTAAACTTATTATTCGTATTTATTATGTTAAAATCACTAGTAATATACATAGTTAACATTTCTGGACTACATTTCTTCTGACTGGAAGACTCAAGCCAGCTGAGAATACCAAGTGAAACAGTGGTCCCGTTTCTCCCTCGAAACCGAAATTTTGTTTATTAGTTTCAGTGAAAGGAAGGAGCGAAGGAGGACAAGTTTATGAAGGACCTGCCCATGGTCGAATTTTCACGACCAGCGACTGTATTCGGATATTCGGTACAGAATAGTAACACGTTTCAGTTTAAAAATTATCACAAAATATACACGTTGAGAGTTTTCCACCAAGAATTGAAATCATGCTGAAAGATTAATTTATACTTCTAGGCCATTAGATACCACGAATTTACTTATAAACGAATGTTCACTTACTTATTAAAGAAAAGACCAAGGATCAAGCCACAGGCATGTGCTCAAATGTTTAACACTTGCCTTTACACAAATGATAATATTATTTAAATGATTTCCCATGAGTGTTGGTGTGCATAAGTGACACGCAATTATCTAACTTTTTTTTTTAATTATTTTTCATTTCTATCACATCAGCTTTTATAATCCTACAAGTCGCAGACTCCGAATTACGTGGTGTAAAAATTATAAATATTTGTTCAAGTAGATCAAGTTACAGATAGGCAGGCAATACGATATTCAATCTCATCGTTCATATAATTACTGTATCAAAAACCACCTCCTCCTCCGAAACTTAGTTACAATTTATTGAGTTCGATATTGTTTATCTTCCGAGCTATTAGATGAATTTTTAATCTATCCCGGACATCGAGCTCGTATTATGCAACAGTAATACCAGCTGTTTGAAGATAGTTCCTCAGGTGATTCGCATTCGGTTCGGGAATTTGACCAAGTAGTCCAGGTAGCTGCCCTGGCGATAGTCTTCCAAGTCCTTGAGCCAAGTGTAGACGTACGTCGGTGATAGCTATTTGAACACAGTTGCCATTTTTTAAACAATCTAACGTATTTAAGGGAATACGAAATATATTTTGTAGGTAAATACGTAAACAACTATAATTGATGTTTCCGTTAAAGAACATTTTTAAAGTGATGGGACGAAATGTCGAAAAGGTACCTGGTAGAGGATCTTTTGGCAGGGTTTTCGCGCAAACCAGTTGGCTATATCCCACTTGATAGCCAGGTGTGTCCTCGATTTCTGGGAAGATGCTATCTTCGGGTAATGCGTTTTGATCTTGCGGAAGTTCGAAGAATTCTACCAAAGTCGCCAACAATCGTGGGTAGTACGAATTGTATGGAGTTTCGAGCATTGCAGGGCAATCGATTAACAAATTTGAGATTCCAACCGCGGCCACTTTTCGATCGATATCACCCGACACTTTTTGTAAATCTGTTATTAAAACACGTTCTACAACCATTCCAAACATCCTGGAAATATGTAGTTTCTGTAGAATGTTGTGAACCGTATTGCACGCGGATTATATATTGTCGATCAATTTTGAACAACTTGTAAATGTTCTCATTTCTTTTTAATCCATTTTTTAAAATTATATGACCGTGACATTTTGTTGTCGATATAAATACCACAGGCTAATAAAATAATACTCACTGGGGTTGTATTTGATCTATGATAGAAACCAAACTAGTCGAACCATACCTAACGATATAGTGAGCAAAAAATACTATTAGACCAGTCACGAATTTTGTTGTCTTTGACGTTGAGAGCCTTTGGAAGAGTAACACGAAAATCTGTTTCATGTACGGTTCTAACACATTTCTGGAAATATAAATTTGCTGTGATTAGCACACTATTGTAGCTTACAAGATCGAAACCAAACCTTTTATTGCTGAATACACGGTAAGTTACAGACTTACGGTGCAAAATGTTGGATGATACTTTGCATAAGTAGAAAACCTTCGTGGTCGTTGGCCTTTGAAGCAATTAATTTTTGGAATACACCTAATAAGCCGCTCGTCTTTTCTTGCGCTACAATATGATGTGCGCCATGACTAACAAATGCTTGCAGCAAACGATTTAGAGGTGGAATATTAGCTTGAGGTTCAAACAGTACAGGCGCCAGTAGACAAGGAAACAGAGCCATGTATGGTTCTGGTACATCTTGAGTAGTTCGTAATTCCAAAAGTAAAGCAAGAATTTGGAAAACATAAGGTATGAATTCTGTAACAAATATATAAGAAATGAATATTTTAGAAAAGAAAACGATGAGCAGCGTAGTTAAGAGCAAGGACTAACCTGGAATATCTTGCTGCAATATTCCCTGGAATATTGGGAACAATGCTTCTTCGAACGACGAAACTGCGCCTGGGTTTGTTTTACAAACAATCCTGAAATCGGCGAAAGAAGTTCTCGGTCATGACGCATATTAATATAGATATATGTCAGTTTAATAGAATGTGTATATTTATGGTACTTACTTAATCGATAAACTAAGAGTTTCGAAAAGAAAGTGGTTGAAATTCGGACGACTTGGATTTCGGGATACAATAGAGAGTTTTTCGGTTAATTTTGGAAGCAAATCTGCTAGGAATGGTACAACAACTTCTTGTAGAATACCAAAACTTCTCATAATAGCTTTCATCACATATTCGTTTTCTTCCGAGCCAGACATAGTTAAGCACGCAAAGAGACCTTTTAATAGGTCTGGTGCTAATGGTGACAAGTCACTCCCTTTAACCCTGATGATTAATAGTTGATCAGCATCAATATAATGAGAGTAACATATCGTTTTAACAATGGACAGGTATAACAAATTAGGATGTTTGCTTACAAAAACGAATTGTCCGGTCCCTTCATCACAAGCACTTTTTCAATCGTGCAAGCGGCATAGGTATGGACAACTATGCTAGTAGCACTTAAGTGTCTGACTAATTGCGGTAAACTTCCGACTACCATTTCTTTCGGCAATATTGACCTGAAGGTCATTAGAAATTTGATAGCATCCGCTTTCAATACTGGACATTCATTTACTGAAATACATAAATTGAAATGTAATATTTACAAGCATTGTCACGAGTGCATAAAATTGTTACACGTTAAACTGAATCGATTTCGAAAATTTATATCCGTTACTATTTAATGATATAATGTTCCTTTTATATCATGATTTTTTAAATGAATTATTTAATGTCTGATTGTGCATACCATCCGGTTTTCCAAGTTCAGGTTCAATATGTTGTTTTGCGAATTGTGGTAGTGAAACGAGCTCACTGCTTTGCGTAACGCCGTGCTTCTGCGTCTGTGCTTTGCTCGTACTACTCGTCACTAGGTAAATGGCAGCGTCTTTACTTCGCCAGTTTTCTTGGGGTTTCTCAGCATAATTCTGTAGCATGACCTAAAATTTACAAATAGCAATATATACTACGCATTTCAAAATTAATACCATCGTAATTTCGAACGCATTCGTACCTGTATGTATGCACCGAAGATATCCATAATCTTTGCTTCAAAATATCTGGAAAGTACTTTAACTAAATCACAAGCAGCACGTCTTCGTGTATCTACATCACTTCCTTCAATATCTCGTCTAATATATTCTTCGGGGTTGTCTTCAAACAACTCGTTATCAGACTCTGGTGATCAGTACATATTAAATAATGAAAACGTAATACTGTAGTTGCATAAGATTCAATACATAATAATTTTAATAAATTACCTCGGAATTCCATATTTGGTATTATCACTTTCTCGCAAATGCTGCTTAACGTGGTAGGGTCTTCGAACAAATGTCTATATTGCGCGCGATCAGCAATTGTAGCTAGGAATTGTAAGGCATTTGAGACTAACTGTGAAAAAGTAGAATTTCATGATAGAAATACTTTTGTTGGTTTCAAAATTATGAAACGGTAGGTGTTGATTGTAATTAACATTTACATACAGCATCGTATTTTGGTTGTTGTCCCGTAGACGTGAGTAAATTCCACACGGCTGTTACAAATTCTGGTAAATATGACTGAAACTCTTCGTCATAGTTTTGAGCATAAAGGCCAACATTATCACAGACTTGCGATTTCAATTGTTCAATTACACCTGCTTCTTCTTCACCCTGTGTAAACAACAAATGATACCATGTAAGAATTTATGCTGAGTGCAATGATGAATCGCATGTAACGTTACCGTAGATTGCAAAGCTGGGACATCGGTGTTTAATAAAATATGAAAATTTTTCATCCAAACTTCCATATTGTCTTCAAAGAATTCGGGTAAATCCTAGAAAGAAAATAAATGATATATGATATTCAGCAGATCATTGTCAATGTGCAATTGTACATCCATACTCACTTGGAAATTCAACGAATAGAACACTTTGCACAAAATCACCAAGGAGTTATATATGACTTTCAATGCGTCAACATTGTTAGCATGCGTTTGCGTCAAATTCATTGTAGCCTGGAAAATTATATCAATGTATTAAAGTAATAAGTACATCTTGTGGGACATTTCTTTGGTACAAATGCTTGTAACTTACTACAAATAAATCTGTTAGGGGTTTTGCAAATTGATCCAGCACAAATTTAATTTCAGTCCATAAAGGCTGACTTTTAAACTCGTATCTGTATCTCTTAAATAAGGAATGCGCAGTATGTAAGACACCATTAATAACATGGAAGTCTCCTGTGTTAAACTTCTCGACCATTTGAAATATAAGTTCTGGCCATTTATTCGGAAAGTCATGCTTCCCAATAATTGAAACAGCATCCGATAATTGTTTTTGAATCGATTCGGGAGAATGTAACATCAGATTAACAATTAACTTTTTAATAGCATCTCTGTCTTGTGCGTGAATACGGTCCACCGAATCCTCTTCCTAGATATAGACAACGTTCGGTTATAACTTTATCTACGATATTTGAATCATGTTACATCAATGATAAAAATAATTACCACTTTCCAGTTACGCTTTACATAATTTTTAAATGCCACTGCTCCAGCAATTCTAATAGTTATGTTAATTTCCGACTTATCCACCAAATGTAAAAGAAGTAAGGGATAGTTTTGATTTACTTCTACGGATTCCAAAAATTTCTCAGCTGTAGCAGGAAAAAGATTACGTGAATTAATGAACAAAAATAGTGGCTCGTAGTATGACGACATGAAAAGTACAAACAAAACATTCTACAAATCTTCAAATTATTATTCCTTCATATTATCTAGTTTATTTAAATTATCACTAAATCTTTATCCGAATTCATTCCACTTTAAATATAGCTCTGCCTAGGCAGGTTCTCAGACTCGTTTAGATCTATTAAAAACATGCTAAATCTGTATATTTACTTTCGGCATTGTTAAAATAAATAAGTAAATACTCGTTGATAGACATAACCGTTTATTAGTTCCAATGTGCATTAGTCTACTAATCGCCAAAAACACTCCTTTAATAGTTGGAAATAAATGTACAGACAATACCGACAAGATTATACAACCGCTAACAGATATTTCGATCAAGTTTTTCTTAGTTTCGAGGTTATATTCACCTGGCCTTCTGACATTTACATCTGGGCTTAGCGTGTGCTTTAAATATTCGCTCAGTGTTAACAAATTGTCATCGGTGAGTTCCATTTCGTTCCTCTGTTACCGATTTTGCGTTCCTTTTAGATTGTGAAAGTGTTTAATCGTCAAGAGAAAATGCGTACATCAACAACGCATATCACACCGGCTTTTGATAAATTCAATTTTCTAACCAACGTACGTCGTAATTCGTCGCTATCTGGCGCTCACAACATTTTGCTCGATTTGGCGGGAAAGATACTACGAGTGTTAAAAATGAACATAGCTGACGATATAGATTCCAATTTGCGAAGAAAACGCCGACAATTGTTAACACTTAAAACTGAAATTGTTTATTTGACACTTGGCATAATTCAACAAGTATTATTCAATAAAGAAAAAGAAATTGTATGCTGTACATTGCGTGAGTAAGGATTCACGTGTGTACGAATACAGAAACCATTTATAATTAATGGATGGGTTTGTTACAGAACTTTTTCTTTTTTCGGTTTAATTCTTCAAGAGCTATTTTCTTATGTTTTACTTCGCTCTCTTTTTCTTGTATAGCATCGCTCGTCAATTTTATCTTGTGCAATTGGTCATCTCCAATTTTCCTGTTACCAAAGATACAATGTAAACAATTTACAACAAATCCATTTAGATCATAATTAAATTTGTGCCCATAATTGCATATCTCACTTTACAGCGTTTAATATTTTCTTTATGTTACGTATATCCTCGTCTTCCAAATCGACGCACATATCATTCACGCCGCAACGCTTTTCCATATCCGCTAATTCTTTTTTTACTATCAACAATTCTTCGTTTACCGCATAGGATTCGTTGCGATATTTCTCGATGTCCTTCATCAAGTTCTGTGCGGACTGTGGGGCAGAAATGGCAATAGTCGCAGTCACGAAAGAATTTTGAATCGAACTCGTGCGTGAAAGAAAATAAGATATGATTGTTTTTAAAATGCTGAAATGACAGTGTTATGCGAGATTTATTTATTTACATATTCCGCCTGCGCTTGAAGGAAGTTTGTCGTGTAATGAACACGTTTGGCTTGAAAGGTCTCCCTGAAAAATAAATAATCCTTAAGCGTAGTCGATCCCGCGAAGCAAGAAAAATTATTTTTGAACTCGGGGACCTCGATGATCTCAACGAACCGGTTCTCGCAAAAATTATTCTCGGCGAGAAAGTTGTTGCGCGCTATTCGCGAAATCGTGAAACACGACTCGCGAATAGCGCGTAGCTACTTTTGTGCTTCGAAAGTTAAGACAGTAATTTTTCGTTCATTTAAAGTAACCATTTTTCAAGCTGCTCTTGCGGCCTCCTTAATTCCAAATTCGCCAGTTCATCCTCGGATTGATTTAACAATTTCATAGCCTCCGAAGCTGTTGTTCTAAGTTGGTCTTCCGTTCCTCGGAGCTGAATGTGTCTAGTATTTTTTGTCCAAACATTCATGGACAAGTCTTGAGAACGACAGGTCCAGGATTGTAGAACTTCTTTGTGTTTATTGATGCTGTGCCTCAGATCCGCAACCTTTGAAACAGGAAGTATTTCAACAGTGTCGAATACTCATTATTTCAATAATGTATACCGCCGGCAGACACGTGCAATTATTCTTCGGGGCCGGTGAACCGGCCGGCGATCATGAAGTCGGATCAATTTTTTGTTTCTGCTCTTTAGTTTATTTTGATGGAAGCACACCTCCTTAATCAAGACATTAATTCGTTCGGTTTGGGTGACAGGTGCGTTCTGTACTACGTCTTCGTGTTCCATTACAAGTTCGCTCATTTTTGTCTAACTCTTTGTCAGGTACTGACTCTTAAAAATTGAGTAGAAGGGTTTACAACTTTCTCATCTTTTTGTCTAACAGAAATTAACGAACGCTACTGATCAGCACGACACCGTGTTCAGTTTGGTTCAGTTTCTTTTGCGAACGTACAATCGGTGATTATGAATTGTAAAGAAAGCCGAATCAGCACGTGGGAAAGAGTTTGCATTAGATAGAATGTGACGACCTCTGTGGTGAAAAATTTGAATTAAATGCATTAACAATTCAATGGAACGTCGATCAAAGAAACAGTAATTATCCAAAATATCAATTAACCAAAATAGACAGATCATAAGATCGTTTCAAGTGATATTTTAATATCGAATTTATCGTTATATATGGACGTGTTAATTATTTTTTGTAGGAATTCAATATACTCTGTAAGTGAACTTTTCTTTCTTGAAATGCTTTCATGAAATCAGTGATTATGTTATTATCCAGTCCTTCGAATCATCGAATTCAAACTTATATTTTATGTTACATTGTCGACAAGTGAACTGCTGCGTTGAATCGATTCATTCATCGGAGGTTTCTTGTCCTTCGCGAGGACGAGAAGAAAATGTCGCAAAAAAGGGTTGAGCACGTACAGAAAACTGAACTCGGGCTCAACATGAAATAACAGACCGTGACATGTGGTATCTTTTCACTTTTTTTGTTTATCAGAGATTCTCACGCCTGTGGGCATAGGTTATAGAGCTTAATTATAAACATAATAATCGATATTTATTAATTTCGTCCGTGAAAGTAATGACTGTGATACAAGTTATTAAACGGGACATGTTTAAATGCAAATAGTAAATAAAATGTATGTTATCACTGAAAGAATTAGTATACAGTAAAACATCGATTATCTGAATCTCCGTTATACGAAACCTCTATTATCCGAAATATTGATGTATCCGAACGTCATACGCATTGAAGCGCTCGTTACACGCGCTGTCGGTATACTGATTTTATCATTGACCTAATTTATTATTAGTACATTAAATATATATATGTATATATGTATGAATTGTATGTATGTAAATAATCGAGACGCGATGTGTTTGCTAAACGACATCCACGTGCTCTACTTGTCAGTCTTGTTTTCTTTTTTATGGTGTACACATCTTTATGCATATGTCGGAAATGGTATGGATGGGTATGGATTCAATACCAAAAATGATTTTATGTAACCCGTGATTTCATTATAAGAACTAATAAATGGAATTATTTTATCTAATGGAAGATACGTCAAAAACAATAATAATTGCATGGTAGTACATACATATGTTTATATTAAAAAAGTTCCCTTTATCCGATCTTACGCATATCCGAACTAGATGCGGTCCAATTAGTTCGGATAATCGAGGTTCTACTGTGATTTAAACGGAATACGAGAATATAAAGAGATCTTCAAGTACCTAAATATTTTTAACACAGGATGAAGAACAATGCAAATCACGACTATTGTACGCACCAAACTGGTCAAACAATTGGCGAATAATGTCCCGCCATGTAGTTATTAATTACAGTACGTCGAGACCATTTGCGTCATCAGCGGAATACTGCTTATGAGTACGAAACATATTTGGCGTAAGGTAGACTTTTAATACACTTTAGTCACGGTATTTGATATAATCGTGTAAGATCGCAACGCATAATTTTAATTCATAAACAGTTCTTTTAATGAAATTCATTGTATTGTTACAGCGTGTATTTTAAACAGTTTCAGAATATTTATTTAAAAAAGAGCAATCTTAAGAAGATGCGGAAATTTTTAATTAATCTATGAAAACTCAAACGATAAATGAATACGCGTGGTAATGCTTTACTTAAATAAGAGTATATTTCATAAAATAATTATAGAATATCATATGTGCTACAAGATATTTTTTAAACCTCAGAACTGTATTTAATATATTACGAACACTTAACATGAAAAACAGTTATCAATAAAATATATTATTATTGCTACATTTTCGCGAACATTTAATGGAACTAATTTCACGTAAAACATGTCTTTAGAATAACTTGAAAAAAAAAATACAAATTTAGCAAGTCCTTCGTTGTCGTTATATTCTATATGTAACGAAGGACGTAATGAAATTTAATTAGAATCTATATGTTGGAAACATTTATACGACAGATATCTAATATTCCTAAATCATTAGCATCAAATGTGATTCGAAGAAATGTCGCTTAAGTTGACGCATTTTTCAAGTATTTGTATAAATACTTGAAAAATGCGTCAACTTAAAATCGTCGGTTACCAGACGCACTATTGTAGCATTAATTACGTGCCGAATCGAATTGTATTTTAATTGGACAAAAGTTGATTTGGATAACGCCCAATTCTGGTGGTAGCTGATTCGTTCCGGTGACCGTAGAAAGCCCGCCGGCGGAGTTCCGCAGTCTTCGAGCGACCGTCGGGAGATGCGCGTCCGTTCCGTCGCGATCCATCGGAATTACAATTAGTTTCAGTGAAAATTGAATTGTGCGTTTGACAAAGATCTTCCGTATGGTGAATAACGCTTTCGACGCTCACCGTAATTGCCGATTCATTTGGAAAATCAAAAGTGGCTCACGGTGAGTCAATTATTATCACGTTGCTCGTTTTACTTCGCAAATAGTATTAAATGTCTTTAGGAAATCAGAAGAATTATATTTTTATAAGACGCGCAGAGCGTTATGTTACTTTAACGCGATCAGATCCAATCGCAATGCGTTTTACGTTTCATTTTGCATTGCGCCGATCGTTGAACTTTTTCAAAGCTTTCGGGGATTCTAAAGTATGCTCCGCAGATTTCTACGGAATTACATATAATTGAGTCGAGCAATGACGCGACCCGTAGTCGTACGTTAATAATCTTATCGTTGGATTCGGTGTTATCGCCGCGAAAAATCTTTATCGGTCGCACGGTATCTACCTGTTGCCGTTTAAAGTACGTTGCTGATAATCGGTGTATATGTGCGAGGAGCTGAGCATTGCAGAATACAGGAAAATGATGTAACTCGATGAGATTCGGTATCGAGGTTTTCATAAAATTCGTATCGCGATTAAATGAAACTTAGATAATCAACGGCGTAACTTTAACGACACCGAACTTGTTATAAATTTAACACAACCGTTGCAGAATATGGTATCGGGTCCTGCAGTGGATTATGAAACTTATTAATTAACAAATGTCCGCCGAATTGGAGTACACTAACATTGCCGGGGAAAATACTTGTGAATGCTCTCCTTGGAATTTACCATGAAACAGGATAAGCTGATAACCAACCGCGTATTGACTTGGTTTTATCCTGCTGTACAGGATATGACAGCTACATCACTTGGGAATTATTCGTATAATACTACCATGTTGACGATAAATTTCAATAAACACCGGTGTATAGAATACTGCGTCACGAAATATGTTATTAACATCATCAATATATTATTAATCCGTGATATTTAAAGTTTAACTTATATCGCTTTCATACGGCAAGGTGACTATTAGAGAACTATTTGAAACATATACAGGGTGTCCCGAAGATTGCCGGTAGCCGGTTTAAGACACCCGGGATAATTTCAAGCAAGCCTTTTTTAATTAACAATACTAATCTCGATTTAAACGAGATTTTAACCAAAAATATCCGATCGGAGGCAATCTCGGTAATCAACGTACGATTATTGTTGCTAGCTAAACAGATTTAGATACGCGGTAATAACTAATTCTCCGTAATAAAAATTCTCTCATATCTTTTAACAATATTTTTTAAATACCTTGTATATAACTGTCATGCCAAGAAGTTATTATATCTGTGAAGTTTGATCGCTCGCGTGGCAGATACGCTTAAACTTTTGAATCACCGCAATTCTAAAAAAAAACAACAGTTTTCCAAGGATTCATTCCAAAAGAAGGCGAATAGAATCACGCCGGTTCTGAAAAACAGTAATTATGTCATCGCTACTTTATTTTTACGTTACTAGCTCATTTACATAAAATTCTTACATCATCGCATAGAAGAACGCACGCAGCGAGAGGGGGAGAGAGAAAAAGAGCGACGCAGGAGACAAATAGTCGAAGCTTTTCTATGCAAGTGTTACACGAAACGAGGATCGCGGTGACTTCAATTGTTGTTAGCGTGAACACGAACATCGATACAATTTACAAATACCTCGCGTTAGAATATTTACATTGGCGATAATGTGAGATATAACGGTATAATCGGTATTTTTTACCTCCTGCAACGTTTATCGCATATTCTTAATCCTACCTTGCGACCAGCAAACACGCCGATCAGAATTTTTACTGGATTATATAAACGGTCGAAGAGCAACTTTATTCTTTTATATCTTTAATCCCACAAACGTTGGTCAGACGTATCCGTACAGGTGCGGGTTACGTCAGACTGGTATTGTATTAAAAAGTATATTGCCGTCGCTTTCACTGTACGGTGTCCTTTTCCTTTCACCGTGAATGTGTCCTCTCTTCACGGGCGCTTAAATGTTTAAGAGCGTTTAGCATGCGCATCGCAGACAACCTAGATGAGTTAATTTTAATTAGGTCGGGCTCGTTACCAGCACACCGTAATTCAATCGGTCTCTGGTTTTGCACATATGCTACAAATTACTATGCGCGGTTTCCACGGGTTTTCCCGATTACGGTGAACGCACCGGTGATAACAATTACGCGCCGCCCGAGCTTCGAACGAACGTCGCGGAATCAATGTCACGATTCAAGCGGTAGAGTTCCATTGATTACTATGATCGTAAGTGATTCGAGGGAAATATTAGGTGGATTAAAAAGTCTTCGTAAACAATCGGCTTGGGGAGAGGAGGAAGTAATTAACAATATGTGCAAAATTATGAAACTTGAAATGTACAAAATTAACAAATCTATGTTCATCGATAAATTACGGTATGGACTGATTACATAAAAACGGGCCCCGTAAACTAGTTACAATCGCAAAAGGGTTGATAACATTCAATTTCGCGAAGAACGATGTTACGTTTTAAATTCAGCCATCGGGGTATTTAGATTATAGTGAGAAGAGAGAAGGTTAGACAAAATTATCATTTAATTGTCAAACTGATAGACGCGAGGGAGTAGGTACGAAAGGAAAGGGCGTGGCTGGAATTATTTGACATGCTGTATGTGGAAGGCACACCCTTAATCTACCTACACGCACCACCCACCTTTCCGTCTCACTATAGTTCGCTCATATTTCATGTATCCACAGTCCTTTTTTACAATCATAAATTCATGCCTTTCGCATTGAATATAATAACTAATAAATTACAAATTGGAGTTGCTATAAATTTAAATAATACCCGCCCGAACGGTACAGATGAGAACGTAATGTAATTTGCAGTAATGACATAGCTAGCGACAAATTTAATATTAATAAAACATATAAATTTCAAACCGGTACTATTTTGAATTTAAATATCTTCCCTAATGTGTCGCATAGAAACGTGACGGTAATTAACTCGAAAGTACGACTACTGATAAGTAACAAGCTCGTTATTACTTTGAATAATACTTTCTTCTACATGTAGAAGTACAGAAAAGCATAATACAATTCACAGGAAAGTGTGATGACCTCAGTGTCATCGGGGGTGGGTGGTTACACAAATTAGGAAATATAACTCCGCTGTTTTAATTAACCAATTGCCAGTTACCGCGGGACAGTGAGTCAGTTGAAAAGTGTCTTATACCGTAGTTAACACTGTTAGTATTCTGGTATTGAACGCATCGTCCGTGATCGATATAACGGGATTGAAATCACTGTAAACTAAAGTCGAGGATTTTTCGTGCAAATTGTTATTTTAACGAACGAAGCGACGTAATCGCAGACGTTTGCGTATTCGAATGGTTATTAAAATAAAATCGCATTCGCTAATTGGATAATTTATTTTTAAAGTGGTGCAAGTCCATTTTTTTCGTTTTTTATTTTACCCTAAATTAATCACCAAATTTTGCGACTTCTCATTTTTTTAAATGGACTAACTCCACTTTCAAAATAAACGGTCCAATTGTTACTCGAATTACTCGAATTGTTGTTCGAAACGAGAAGAACGGTATGTACAAGTCTAAAAATATCATTTTGAGATATTCGAAAAAACAGTTTTTTAGTTATCGATTTACTTGGATCTACCGTAGATCTACGCGTTTTATGTTGTGTATTCGTGTTATTGAAAAATGGTAGATTTTTGGAGTCGTCCCGTTCTTCTTCTCACCGATCCAACTTTGCTTTCTCTTTCGGCCAATGACCCCGAAAACACTATCGGCCTACCCAGATAACTATATCGCGCGTTTACGGGCTACCGTTTTTAATCGGAAGTCTCATTAAGGGTTTTGTAGAACTACAACGCATTTGGAACTACTACGCGCGCTTATCAAAGGGCCGCGATAATTTTTGACGCGGTACAATCAAGTGAACTTCCTCTCGCTTTAAAGACCGTGAACTCTGTAACTCAAAAAAGCGAATTGGCCCCTCGCCGATCTCAGTTCTGACGATTCACCGATAAATCATTAAACATACGAGTTTCATCCAGATCTAGATGAGTCGAAAGACGATCGGAAATTATAAAATTTAAATATAAGAAAGTGTTTTGTGATTAAATTAAAAATCCCGGTAATTGTTTCTAGAGCATGTGCAGTTTTTAATTCTAAGCACATACCGAATCAAAGAGTTTATAGTTTTCCCGTCAAACTCTACCCCGTTTATTACCCGATTTAATCTTCATTTTATCATGAGCAAAAAATTCCATTGATAACGTTGCCAAATTAAAAAGCGAGCGAAAATTGCGTTATTAAATTTTAAATCTTTCTTAATATTTCCAGAGTATTTAAATAAGAATTTCTTCACTTTACGCCAAATAAAAATCGAAGAGTGGCATTGTTTCCCGTATCAACGCTCTCATTATCATTGTGCGGAGTCTTTCGCCCGGTACCTACGCATGTCGACGAACGAATGCACCCATATCAATGACTCTGATAATGAGTATCGCGACGTTATCAATTATCTTTGTTCTTCCACAGACTGATCATGTAGTCGTAGAGTTGGCCGGATGACAGACTGATAATCGGCAACCCTGACTACAGATAAGGACCACTGCGAAGTCTATTAAAAGGCAGAACGGCGTCGAGAAGACTTTTCGAACGTTGAGAAAGTCGACGACGTCGAGATTACGATAAACGATGGGCAATAATAATAAAGGTAGGTAACTGCCAAACTTTCTTTTTTCTCGATCCCATCGTCAAAATTTCACGTTACAATTTTCTGTGCTCCAAGCAACGCAACACAATTTTCTTTTTTAAAAAATTGTTAGCTTGCACAATTTTATAATGATTGATAGAGTGCGCTTTAGGCCTGAAAATTCGAAAAATAATTAAAAAATTGACATTGAGTGACATGCCAACGTTAACCCGCGCATACCTGGGCAATTATACGATTAAACATGAAACACGGGACAAATTTCATTCAGAACCGATAATCGATTGATATTTCTTCGACTATAAGAAGAAACACAGCGAGTCACGAAATTTCACTTTCGAGATATTACCGTTTTAAAGTTCCGAAAAAACTTATTTTCACGTATTATTTTGTCCCTGATAAAACCATGAATCCTACATACCACATCTCGATTGACGCGTAAACTCAATTTTTTTGAAACGTTGACGCGCGGCGTTTTCCTCGCAGCCACAGATTTATTATCCACGCATGTCGAAAGCAAGCTTTAACAATTGCGAGGATGACAATAAATATCGATTGCCCGAAGGTCGCGTTAACTGACGTTGGCAAACATTTATGAAATAAAAATAAAATACACTTCCGCGCGCACTGTCAATAAACTGATGGGTTACACACGAATGCAAATGTTACAACCTCGCTACTGTATCCTACGCGTACACACGTCGTACATGTAATTCTGGTGACACGATAGAAGCAAAACTGTCTATTATCGCGAGGTTACCTGTACGCGAGTACATACACATGTATGTGTGTACAAGAAATGTAGCGGCTATCACCAATGTTCATTGATATGCGATACGGCGAGCAACGACAAGGATAGCCTTGGTGCCATCCAGTCGCCGGATGCGCTGGTTGCCTCCTTTTCAGCTCAAAGGACGAGGAAATCGTCATCGACCTTTTCGAACCTCGCTTCGTTAATACTGTCAGTTGGGCGTTAATAATATCGTATTGTGAATATTTATGAAAATTCAAGTTCTTATACAGATTCATATGTTTATGAAAGTTCAATATTTTACGCGGAGCTGCAAGGCAATGGGAGCGAGATGGAAGTTCGTTTGCCATAGATTGCGCATTTAAATATTTGGTGAGAAAACAATGAGGAAATAAATGTTTTACGCAGCTTTGTTTGTTGTCTGTCGATGGTAGAAAATGTCGAAGCGTACAATGTTATGTTATAAACTATGATTGTAACATAATTGCGTTATAATTTATGATTAGATTAATTTAGAATTTTATTTAATGTTCGTGTTATATGTACAATTTAGTTATGATGTAATTTAGTGTGCCCTATTATAATTTGTAACATAATATTGTACACGATGTATCATAGCAATTTATTGATGTATAATTGTTCGTAACGGAAATAAACATTGCGGCGACGCCAAATTGATGAGCCTGAGTCATTAATTAGAATGTGGAACGGATTTTTTTGCGGAATCGTGGCAAAAGATTGATGATTCATTTTTCACGAGTCATATTTGTGGAGTGACTCTAACGGGACTTTGATTTAATCATTGTTTTATCAACGCTGCTGTAAATTCTGAGAACAAGTAGACATTGCCAGGAGGAAGAAATGCGAGTTTAAAATTGAAAGGAGAAATTTACGGGGCATCTTAGTGTCGTTGAAATGTCAAAACGGCCGAACAGGGTTTGTTAATAAATCATTTTTATTAACCTTCCTTCGTTTGCAATCGATCAGAGAGATGCGTCGATTATTCTTTTGTTTTTAAATATAGACTCACTTACCAATGTGTTCAAAATAGAAAATACTCCAGAAAACAATCAATTGTGACTGACAGACAATTAAGTACCACGCATTCGACTAAAAATATTTTCAAGCAGTATTTCATCCTTTTGCAACATTCCAATCGTCAATTTGATCTCTGGCCGTACGAAATTACCGCTCCGCGTCGTAACGTTAAACGGAACACTCTTTGTTGTTGCTGATCTGAATTCGGTCCACGTCGGAATCTGCGACAAATTTTCTAATGCCGATCAACGGATCGGTTCCGAACAGGAAACGCATAGTTGGGAGGCATAACTCAATGCGTGGTAAGTTAGATGCTCGTCGCACGTACCGCAAAATCATGCGTGCACGCACGTTACTGGCAGTGCCGTGACTATTTTTGTACACGCGCTTCTGTCTCTGTATTGCTTTCGGTACACGCAAGATGTTTTAAAAATTATTTTTATCTGGACACTCGGTACTCGGTTATTAATTTTAAAAGAATAATTATTTAGGAATAACAAACAGTTCCGAGAGGTTTATTCTTGTCATTCCAATTGTAATTTTGAGCCTTTTAAGTCTGTATGTATTGGAGTAATACGATTTATTGAGTTCGCGACGAAGCAAGAAATTACCTGTGACAGCTTCGTTAGGTACAATAAGCTAAATATAAACTAATATACCACAATGATGCGTGATTTATATTCACGCGTGCCAGCGGCTTCAGTCTCACGCCCACGCGTACACTTTAAAAATTGAAATTTACACTGATATTTTAATACAGGTGCTCGAGTGTTTTCCATTCACGATTACTTTGTCAACAGGTATTCGTTTCATCCCAATCTATTTAGCCTAAAATACGAAACTTACGAAGCTTCAACATAATCCGATTGAGAAATTCATACAGAAAATAATTGTAAAAAAAATTCGGGAAAAGAATTCCCGTTTCCTGGCCATCTTCGAAGGTTCGTGTTACGCGTGCAAGGGTTAAACGTAATTATTTAGTCTAGCAACACCCCGTCTGTTTTGACCCATATTCATAAGTTCAATTATCGAGCACGTGGGTCGACACCCACATCGTGAAACGCGGTTACGGCACTGCCCCGACAAGTAAATTACAACTGTGTACGTGTAGGTTGCGTGTCTACGGACATACGATCGTCGAGTTCTTCGTGATATTTGATAATGTTCCTCTTCCCACTTCCCAGTTGTAGAGATCTTCTAATCTCACCGAGAAATTCTCTCGAAAGCGACACTTATCTCTCCGACTCGCCCACGGCGGGGGACAATTCTCCTGCTTTATTGTTATCCTGCGATTTTGTTATCGCAGTTGTTTTATTAAATATTCCGTTACCAGCGGAAATTTTCAATATGCAATTCTGTAAATGGCAACAATTAACAAATTATAGGCTTTAGGATTTTGTTGAACGAAAAGAAAACCAAGATTCGTGCAATCGAACGAATGATTCAGGATTGAAACGTAGTCAGCATAATTCAATATCGCGATAATAAGATTCCGTGAAGAAATGTATTGTTTAAGATAAACACGAGTGAACGAGTTACAATTTAAATCCTCAGAGAGCAAGAAGATGGTCTCTCGGCACAGGCCGATCAAAGTCACGGCAATTGGCGATGGCACGGTCGGAAAAACGTGCATGCTTATCACGTACACGACGAATGAATTCCCATCGGAATATGTACCCACCGTGTAAGTATGCATGCGTATTAATCATTGTCGTATATGCATTAAAAATCCGCGACCAAAGTTTGTCGGAATGCATTCTCGATGACCACTCCGTCGATTTCTGTGCGAGTTTTCTTTTAAAAACAATTGAAACAAGCGGAAGGCAGGCACTGACTGCAATAGCGCCACACCAAAAAATTTGTCGCTTCGTAAGATCACACTTTAATCGTTTGGATTTGATTTGAAATTGTTGGGTATAGCTATCAATGGCTCACATTCGTATACAAAATATTAGCCCTATCCACTCTGAAATTTGTATTGGAGTCCTACCTATGACAACAAACGTATAGATTATTTGTAGAACTGGATGTTTTAACGATACAATGAAAAGTATTAAATTGAAAGATTATTTCCGAATTAAAGTATCATTACAAATGTAATCGCTTACACCTGTAACTTTAAAGTGTAGAGAATGTTATTGGTATAAACGTATAGATTATTCGGAATACTAGATGTTTCAACCCGTCGTTACTCGCACTATTTCCGTTGTCACCTTTACTCGCACAGGATATTTTTTTCCAAGTTTTGTTTTTTCTTACAAATATGAAAATAAATAAATTAAAATTACTTTTAGACAATAAAAATATTATTCCAGGCTATAGAAATGTACGAACGTATATTTTCATTATAACACTCATTAATTTATACATAAAAATAAACTGGTGTCATTATTTACCCCGTGTTAGTAACAACGGGTTAATGATACAATGAAAAGTACTCAATTGAAAGATTATTTCTGAATTAAAGCATCATTGCCAATATTTATCCAATTGATAAGTACTATGCCTGGCGATCGTGCGACGTACAAATGTGATTCAAAAAAGTAGAGAAGATTACTTATACGTTTGTTTTCAGTTTCGACAACTATGCGGGAAATATATACGTGGATGGGCAAGAATTCGACATGACCTTATGGGACACAGCTGGTCAAGAGGATTACGAGCGTATTAGGCCCTTGTCTTATCCAAATGTGAGTACTATCCTCTCGGGTGATTGTTTATTTTTCGTTTTACGCGTAGCGCGTTGATTGTTGTGCTTCATCGATTCATGATGGTAATTCATTTTCAGACTGACTGCTTCCTGATCTGCTTTTCCGTGAACTCTCGTAGTTCCTACGAGAACGCGGCGAACAAATGGCATCCGGAAATTAAAGTTCATTGTCCAAATGCACCGATAGTTCTAGTTGGTAAGTCTCTTGTCCCATGTCCGTGGACAATTCTTTCTAAATATCTATAACGATGCGAATTAAATAATCACTAACGCCGATCGTATTCGTAGATCAATATCTCTGCGTTAAACTTATAACGTACCTACAATTTAGGGACGATTATAAAATTATTATGTAACTATTAACGCATCGTCACAACTTTATAATAAAATTATTTATACATAATATTCAATTATCCCTACATGACATTCATAGTCACAGTTAATTCTTAGAATTCAGTTGAAGTGAAGTCAAATTTATAAAGAAAGCTGAATTGAGATTTCAATCGAGTGTTTGTGCAATAGGTACTAAGGGAGATCTGAGAAACACGGAAAACATGGACGTAGTTAGCCCCGAAGAATGTAAAAAGATGAAGAAGAAGGTTAAAGCATTTAAATACGTCGAGTGTTCTGCCTTGAAGCAAGAAGCATTGGAAGACGTATTTGTCGAGGCCATCAGGGCTGTGCTAAAGAAACCGTCGAGGAAGCTTTGCTGCATACTCTAAATCCAAACTAGACCCCCCCCCCGAAAATTAAGTTATTAAGCAATTTTTATAACAGACATCAGTGTAAATTGCTGGGATGCAATAATTTGAGATTCCAGAAGAGGTATATCGAACCAAAGACTTTTCCGCGACTCTATCTTACGTAGAACTAAAAATGGCGCGCGGTGCATCGGAATGGTGAATCTTGTATGTTGTACATACGTATAACGTAGCTTGTTTTAGACAGAGTTATTTGTTTAAACTTCAGTCATTTCATACATACGTTAATACGCAACGTTTTTTAAACTTATCCATTATATGCTTCCGCTTTACAAGAATGTTTCGCGTCTGTGTGTACACATTTGTTCTATTCGCGATTTTGATTAATTGCTCCAGTGAAAACTGAAAAGAAATAGGAATAGAATCATGACACACTGGCAGTGTTACAAAGTAAGCATGTAATGGTAATGAGATATTACTTTGAGTGAAAAATATTATCACTATCGTTATTATACAGCGTTTGTACATGAAAATTTAAGTATTACCATCTCGTACGAATATTTATTATACTAAACTATAATTGACGTTATCCTAATATTTCGTCTTTCCGTTTATTTATGATCAACGTTGTTCCAAATAGGACATGTACGTAATTTTTTTTGATCGATCATACATCGTGCGTGTTTGCACAAACTTTCTGATCAAACTCATATTTGCTTCGCTTCTATTAAATCTGTAAATTCCATCAAGAATAAAATATAAATAATGCAAATAAAAAATTTTTAAGTAATATTGTATGAACATGTATTGGCTTGCAACAGAGTAGTATATTTTATTTACAATTGTGGTGTTTTTTGTATCTTCATAGTTGAATATTACTCCAAATCCATTTCTTTTGAAAAGGTCTAAGTACAGTCTTCGTTATTCAGGCTATTACAAACATAAAAAAAAGTCACAAATAATCAGAAAGCACACGTAATGTACACACGTTAAAATCTTGTAAGTTTGAAGATTAAACTTTTTTGTTAAAATTTTAGAGACACAGTTGCCTGAGCAAGGTCACACACTGTTAAGTGCAAGCGAAATGCTGAGATGTCTACAGTTCACAACTATTATACGACAGTACGCATAACAAATCACAAAATTCGAAGTAAGAAATATATCATTTATTCCGCTCATAGGATATCGACCTTACAATACATATACTTTATAAATCCCTAAATATTAAATATCGTAACATCTAGGATAGTGTCTCTCATGATTATGGGTATAAATAATCCGTGATGTTGCCTCAATTTGCGAGAAACGGCAGCGTCACACGTCAGAATATTTCATTTTTCCTTGCCACGCAACTGTCATTACTAAAATTATGACAGACCAAGTGTCTCACATTAATTGTCTATACATATAATCGATGGATCATCATTTCAACTTTATCATGTACAAAAGATAATGTGGCACACTTTATTAAATCGTTTGAAAGTTCAACGTTTCACCATCCAAATACTCCATCAGAAATGGGTGTTACCTTTTGTTGTATTATTTTGCCATAGCCTCCTCTTCCACTGTCAAAGTCTGATCGGTATTCGTCCCTCACCTAAGACACAACGAGCAAATCAGTATCGTACATGATTGATCGTCGGCAAACAATAGCAAAGGAACAATTTGTTGGCAAAGAGGAACTCACAATGAGTAAAAATAAAATGTAAAACACCCTGGTGATGAAGTAAGATCGTTGTATATTTTATTTTTACTCGCTATGCAGTAGTCCTACCCACTGAATTGGTATTTTATTATGATCATTAGTATTGTACTTAAGTTCTGTGGCGTCGCGTGAAAATAACTGATACTTACTTGTCCTCCTGTCTTTCCCCTTCCATATTGTCTACCTTCTATGAAACCGGCATCCCAGTCCGTTCTAATTATTCTATCGTCCAACCGTGTGCCATTGATATATCGCATACATTGCTCTGAGTCTGACCGTAAATAATATTCAACGAAACAGAAACCACACGGAGTCTTTTTATATTTATCTAAGCCCATTATAATTCGCCTAATGTCGCCACATTTTGAGAATAATTCGTATATCTGTTCTTCGGTGGTGTAAAAAGATAAATTGCCAACATATAGGGTCGTAGAATTTCTCAAAAGCCTATCTTGTTCTGCCCTTGATCCCTAAAAAGAAAAGAGTTATAAAATGATAATAAAATGCAAATATCAAATAAAAATACAACGGTGCAAAGCATTCATACATTAAACTAAATTTGATATTATGCGGGATCATAGTGATCGATTAATAGCATTAGTATATGTAGAATAATCCCGGACTCAACATTCAATCTTACATAAAATAAATGATCACAGAGGAGTAACAGCGGAACCACTGATAAGAAGGTGACATCGTATTCGCATAACGGCCGAAATATTTTCAAATGATGAATAACTAATGCAGTAATGATTAAGCTGTATTAATAAACACGACAAAAAGTGATTTTGTTTAGGTTATCATACTGAACGAACCTTAAAATGTTGATCACGATACGAACTCAAGTCCACTGAAGGCGAAGTAGTTACATTTAATTTAGGGGCCGTTGTCATCTTAATGATGTCGTTCTTTAATCTAATTTACGGCGAGAAACCTTTTAGGACGCACCGATCAAACTTCTTATAGAAACATAAATACAACGATCGACAGCTTCAACAATGGTCGGTCGACGATTTTCTTCGACTCCGATCGTTTCGTTATGGTTAGACGCGTGTCACAGTGCTGCCAACAACTTGCCAACAACCGAGAAACACCAGATGTTAATCATTTGCACATTCGTCACTCGGGGCGCTCTAATCCCAAGCTTTCTATTTTAGAAATGGACGCCCACCATCTCTTATTTGTAAAGCAAGAAATTTTGCAAAACAATCACTGGTAGCAATTCGCTACACCCTGAATTAATTTCTTCGAAGAAGTTCGTGTCGGAAACGGGAACTGGCTGCGTCCTCGCGCTTCGAAGGGATTCGCATGAATTCTTGGCACCTCTCCGAGAACTGGAATTACTACTTCGATGACATAGATAACCGACACGCCAGGGAAGTCTTAGGATTTCAAATGGGTATAGCGATTCCAAAAAAAACCATCCACATATTACGTATTGAGTCGAAAGAATCTTAGATCGAAGAGTTAACCATCTCGCCTGTGATTTTTCGCCGATTTATTAGTTAATCGAGAACATGTCTGTGACCTTTGCTCAACGCGGCAGGCCGCCTCCGAATCCAGCTCAAATACAAAAGGTAACGAATGCTGTTTTCTATTATTATAAATATATGTAATTACTACGTATGCAGATAATGTAAAATTGTATAGCATTAGAAAATATGTAAATCCTTCTGCAGAGTAATGATGTTGGATCTTACGGGATAAATGTTAACCCTTGGATCCACACAAAATTTTATCTACGTCGCTACGTGAGATTGGGTTCCAAGGTCTGAATATGAAATCAATGAAACTTCAACGTATCCCAATAAGAAAACCAATTTAAGATGTAATGAGATGTTAATTAGATTCTGAACACAAAATACAGCAAAAGTTGTTGTTAATATATAAGTACATATATGAATATGTAAACAGTCTTCATACAGTTTAAAATACAAAAAAAATGAGAGTTCTATAGGCTGACAAGTCTCAGATTTTTATATTATTGTATCCAAGGGTTAATGATTCTCGTTAATTATGCGCTCAAAAACTTATTCACATGTATAGTTAAAAAATGCTCACAAGGTTATTATGGTTACAATTGAAGAAAACATTTTGTTTGCATATATACTGATATATCTGTGCAGATGCTTGATGAAAACAGTCAACTCATACAGACAATACAGGAGTATCAGAACAAAGGAAAGCCACAAGAATGTATACAGTAAGTGAAATGTATTTATTGAATCAACGTATCTGAGAATAATGTACCTTATATGATGTTATAAATGTACCTTTTGTATCATTCTTTCAGATATCAACAAATGTTACATCGAAACTTGGTATATTTAGCATCTATTGCTGATGCAAATCAAAATATACAAGCACTATTGCCGGTAAGAACTGCTTCTATACAGTAAAAGATATGCATGGAGTTTGCACTTGTAATGAACCTGTGCATAAAGGAATATCTTTTAAAAAGCCTCCACAGGGTATTCCTAACGGCCCTCAACACGCCATGATGTCTCCGCAAGGAATTCCGAGTGGCCCTGCTGGTTCTGCTGGACCTGGAGGTGAAATGCCTCCAAACACTCAACCAACATTACCAATGCCCAGTTTTAACCAAGGACAATCAATGGCACAGGGTGGATATCGTGGACCTGTTATGCCTGGTCAAGGACCTACCATAAATAGTGGGTTACGTTCTAAATTGAAACACACTTTCAAGTTGTATTTTAGATGCTATCACATTGTTTTTTATTTTTATAGGACCTCCAACTGCACCTGGCCCACAACAATATAGAGGTGGACCTCAAGGTTATCCTCAGCAGCCTTCTCAACAAGGCTATCCTTCTCAATATACTAATCAAAATCCTGGAACAAATTATCAAGGTCCACAAGGCTCGGCGTACACACCTGGTCAACCAAGTCAATATGGTCCACCAAACGCTTCTCAACAGCAGGGATATACCACGTCTACCCAGCCCAATTATGGTCCTCCAACTACCGTAAACAGTTATGGTCCTCAACCAGGTGGATATCCACCACCTGGAACGACTCAACCCCCTGCAGGATACGGTCCACCACCCCCCAACCAACAAGGCTACCCTCCTTCCAATCCTTCTCAGCAAAATTTCTCATCGGGTGGTCAACAACAACAACCAGGACAATACGGTAGCCCTAGCCCGCAACCAAATTATCAACAACCGCCATCCCAAGCACCGCCACAAAATGCATATGGAGGTGGTCAGCCCGGAAGTTACCCTCCTCCTTCCTCTCAAGCATATGCGAATAATGTTCCACCTCAGAGCTATCCAGCGCCCCCCACATCTAGTGCTGCCCAACCTCCACAACCTGGAGCACAGCAAAACGCCGGTCCGCAGCCGAATTATGGGAATCAACCCAGTCCTGGCCCTGGTGCAACACAATATGGTCCAGCATCTACCTCTCCTCCATTTAGCACCGCTTCGGCAAGTGGGGTTAATACTTATGCTCAGAGTGGCCAACCAACAAGTACACCCTCAGCTTCTACTCAGACTTATCCACCAAGCAGCGGTCCACCACCTACTTCCCAAGGTGGAAATTATGCTCCTCCAGGGCCTGCTCCTTCCGGATACCCCGTGCATCAAACGCCTCATCCAACGTCGCATCCGCCTCACCAGCCACCGCATCAGTCTCCGCATCAGCCACCCCATGCTCCCCATCAACCCCCTCATCAAGCTACTCATCAGTCAGGTCATCAACCTCCCACGCACCAATCTCAACATCAACCGCCTCAACAATCTCAACAGCAGTCCCAAACGCCGCCACAGTCGCAACAGCAACAAACCCAGAACCCTGCGCCAAGTGGATTTCAACCTCCGTCAGGACCTCCGCAAGGACCTGCTCCACCACCAGGTCCACAGCCACAACCTGGAGGATATGGTCCAGCCACGACACAAACCTATGCTCCGCCTACTCCTGGTGGTCAGCCACAGGTATAACTTAAAAACTAATCCTAGATATATATTTATTATCGAATAACTCTTTAATTATCGATGATGGAATCTGTTCTCAATAAAATATAGTATGAATCCTTTACTGTTAGAGCATAGCAATTCCAAATTCACTGTATAGGTATGATTGTAAATAATATATAAATTGGTAGGTTTACACTCCTCATCCACCACAAGGGGGTCAGCATTACGGACATCCACAGTACCCTCCGCAAAGTTACCAACCACCACCGGCGGGACAAGGATATCCCCAATATCCTCCACGACCACCTGGTGGTCACATGCCTCCTCCACCTGGACCTCAAGGACCACCGCCGCCAAATCAATACGGAGGTTACGGATACCAGCCACCTCCGCAATAAAGTATACTAATGTAAATTCATATAATATTCACATTAATATAATGGTTCAATTGCAAATTTGGAGCAAATGGTATACATAAAGTTTTAATTTAAACCTTAATAGCGTATCGTCCAATGTTGCATAATGGAGCAAAAAATACAGAACTATATAGAAATACGGAAAGGTGCTGGTGAACGTTTCACTATAATTTAAAAATGGAATCATCTGAGATTTTCTGAACATGTTTTCTTTATGCTTCCTTTTTTTTAATACTCAAGTCAGTATTGCTGAAATTACTCGAATACAGAATATTCAGGCGAAATCATGTAGAAAAAGTACATAACTACAAAATACTCAAGAAATTATAGTGTAATGAGCTTAATTCCGGACTTCAGCGATGTATGCTTCACTCGCCTAATTAGAACATGACAGTAACTTCAAAAATACTTCTTTTCGCAGTAACTCACTCAAAAAATCCTGGGTATCGTGTATCGGATATCTGAGTGCTCTGAAAAACTTCAAAGACTGAACTTTGAAGATCTTATTTTACCTGAGACTACAAACATGCGGTTTATTTTACACGTATGTGGAAACTGTGAAACATTCATTATTCGTTCATGTTACACCTACTGACTCATGAGGTGCAGCTACCCGACAACTCCAAATGTACATTAGTTGCTGTAATGAAAATTGGTGTACATAATGCAGCACAAAGCAGTCTACCATTCGGCAATAAGTTTTACAAGACATGCTACGACATATAATACCTACTCACAGCTTCCACTATAAGTTTGCCTTAGAATTAATTTTATATTTACCACCTAATTTTATATTTTCTTGATTGTCATTAAAGTATTTATAAATTTGCAAACTGATTCTTATCTTCTCCTTTCGAAAATGTTGTTTCTTTTGTGTTTATGCCTATGCCGTCTTTAATGGGTTGAAACCTCTAATTTTGAAAACATATTAACCTTAGTTATTATTATTGTCATCAAGATACATAGGTATAGAAGATTATATATATATATATATATTATTATTATTATTATTATTGTATCAGTATCCCACTTTAATTAAGTAGTACGTTTGAGAAAGATTGTCAATCTATTTTGTATATGTAGTTTTTGTCCAAGTAGTTAATATAGCTTTCGCTTCTCGGTAATTAAGTCTTAACAGCTTTCTACCTTTATGTATGTGTGATTTTTATTTGTATAATTAACTGCCTACGTGTAACAAGATGGGTTCAAAAAAACAATAATTATTTTGCTACACCGTTTCTACTATTGCAAAAGTCATAAAACTGCATTTTCTTTGAACGAATATTACAAGAGAGATCCGTACTGAAATTGCAGTAATACGTTTGCAACTCGTATTATTGAATACTTTATAAGATTCTTCTCCCTTTTATTGCAATATTCAGAATAGGACAAATAATATTACCAGCTACTAGTACAATATCTGCAAAATTGAAACTGATGTATCCGAGTATTGTTTTGCAATATAAAATTGAGATATAAAAATAAGCCATATACAATCGAGACTTCAATCGCGCTGCGTAAACTATAGTTCCTCTTTAAGCTTTTTGTTGACACTGTAACATGTACAAGAATGTTTAGGTTGCAGCACTTCTTCCATGTTATCTAGTACTTTAACTTTACTCTTTAAGCGTTTACTCCATTCCTGAAATGTAAAATAAATGTTATTCTGTGACATATATTTAAAGAGAATAAATGAAGTTGAATCTGTCAAATATCGGTTTAGGACCCCTTACATGAAATAAAACTACGTGGTAACACAGAATGTTCTGGGGTAACAAATTTTCTCTTGCAAATTGTCGACCAGATTTAGCGAGCTTTAGCGCCTCCTCATCGTGCGTTTTCGCCCATATGATTTTCTCTACAAGATTAGAGAGGTCCTTCTTTATGGGCAAGTAATGCTTTCCTGGCACAAGTTCGTTATAAAAAAATTCATAGTACTTGGATTCTTGTTTCAGTACTAATGAATCTCCGGCTAGCAAGTATGGAAACCGATAGGCTGCTACTGAGCCATCGATGTTCAACTGGTATTTGTACTGCACAGTGATATATAAAATTTGATTACAACTACTCTTATAGTAACATATTGATATTCTGTTATGGAACTCATTTTTTTACCTTGAAAAAATGAAAAAATGATATGTGAGCTTCTCCAGGACCATATTTCTCTATTTCATCTTTAAAGAAGAAGAAGTTAGTAATAGAGACGTTAAATAACTCTGGATGCTTTCTTGAAATATCTATCAGATCCAACCGTTCCCTTCGAGAATCGCGGCCACGCCAGAATAGTTTCGGTATTTTCTTATTCCATGATGTGTCAGTGTTACCTTGTACAGATAGCATATCTAACATTACCCTGTTTTACATGTAACATCAGGGAATGGATAAATGTTTAGTGAATCACCAGTAAGACAACTTTATAAATTTATTTGCATTGGAATAAATATTGTACCTTCCCATTGCTTCTAAGGATGACTCTGTAATATCATATGTGGGCATAACAATATCCATAGTCTCGGTGGAACCACACCAAGAAAAGATGGGATAAATCTTGCCCTTACTAGGGACAAGAGGCCAGTCGCCCAAATTAACAAATAATTCTAGGTCTGGCAAAACAACCTTACGGGTGATAGACAACAGAATTGCATCCATAAACATTTTGAATCCCACGTATCGTCCATAACATTTCCTAAAAATCTAATTTTACTCAGATCAAACGTGCAATTAAGTAATATATTACGGTGAACTAATACTTACTTTGTTAGATTTTACAACATAATGGCAAAGACTGACGCTGCCTGGATGATCATACTTTTTTATGATACTTTCACGTATTTCATCAAAGTCTATATTAGTGAAAGGTGCAAGATCATGGTTTATCTGCGTTGAATTTAGAGAACATTCAAAGTTTGATAACCAGTCATCGATAGAATGATTTGGACAATAACATTCTTCTTCGTAGATAGGACCTGAATTGTAATTGATGAGTATTAACTTTTACTGTAAAAAATTATTGAGTTTTTAATGCGTTGCATAAATCAAAATAAATATAGTCACTTTCTTAATAGTACCTTTAGATTCAAAGAGTAAGATTGGTAAATCCAGCTTCTTTAGTTTTACTTGTAATTTTAGATTAAAACATGTATTCTGCAACTTATATCTGATAATGAAACTTCCATCTTTAGAATCTAAAATCTGCATCCATGTATGACATCCGTGTCCCATCGAAGTTTGACCATAAATTTCAGCTGAAATAACTTCTTTTCCAGGTGACTCTGTTAAACTAGAAAAATTTGTATTACTATTTTCAATTTTTTAATCAATTAAATTCATCCTCCTCAATTTTCTTTTCCATTATTGTGCCCTTCTAATTCCAGATATTTAATACTCATTTTTATCAAATCCTTACGACTGCACCAATGATCTTTACATTTAAATGAGATTTTCACATTGTAGGAAAATGGTGCAGAAAGTTTTCCAGAAAAATTTAGATAGTATTTTGAATCGTTTTTTTTTAAATAAATATTTTCTACACTAATTTTCTTTACTTCTACATAATGAATAGGACGTCAAAAATTGTATAAAATGAATGAAATAAATGTACTAACTTTCTTCCATTTACATCAACAAATTGTAAAATAATATATCTCGCACGCAGCGTAATTTTTTCGGGAGTTAATCCCGGGCCCCAAATTATTGTCTTTGATGGATCTATAGCCACGTTTTTTTCTCCTTGACAAATTGACAATAATAGGACCAATATGAGTAACATCTTTGTAGAGACTCGCTATTAGCAATGTATATGCGTGGTGTTGATAAAACTTAACGCAAAATTCTAGCAAACACAAAAGCTTTTTGTAGCCATTAAATTATTACACAAAGAGGTATGCTCCGAGTTTTTCGGATTTTACTCTTTTTCAAATGTTTGAAATTTTCCTTTTACAAATCACCGTTTTACTACACGTGACATGTCGCGATAACCATACATTTTCAAATAATCCTGTTTACCCAGTTGCATTTAGATTTATACGACAAGTGCGTTCAGGAAATACGCGAAATTCTCTTATTGTAATCTCCACTGGTTCCTTACCCCTAATCACTAGATGGCGTTGCTAAAACTCCAATTATAACTGCTTGGCGTCCTGTCGTAGGCACGGTAGAGTGATATCAGTGATAGAAAAACAGGATACTCGTATTGCATTGTATGGACTATCAAGGATTTCGCTGTTATCGCGAAATTCAAAGATCACCAAGTACTGCAGTGTTTGTCGTAAAATGGAGTGTAAAATCGACGATTTGCCGGACGTACTGTTAGAATATATTTTAAGTTTAATACCTCCCTACAAGGATCTCCAGGAGTGCAAGCTCGTGTCAAAACGATGGTTTCGTGCTACTAAAAGTATGTACATTCTCTTCGAATGTTCGTATGTCGTACTTCTGTGTTCAATTATAATGCGATAGCTAGCCGTTGTAATTTCCTTAATAGATGTGATACAACACAGCAAATCACACTTTCATAAATCTGTGGCTTGTGGGTCATTACTTTGGGGTACATGTCCAACCACTCATCGGATACCTACTATCGGAAAGAGGCATTCACATTCTGCATGCACTTATGAAAATTCCATGTACGTCTTTGGAGGATGTACTGCTACATCCACAACATTTAACGATTTGTGGAGATTAGATTTAGATACAAGGACATGGGTCAGACCGATCACTATGGGAAGTTATCCATCACCAAAAGCGTGCGCTTCAATGTTATATTACAAGAAGAGTTTTATACTGTTTGGCGGATTGTCGTATCTGTCGGCCTATCCTTTGCATGAGGTATATATTCGATGACATTTATTCACGATGTTATAAATATCTGGAGCAAACAGAAACTCATTTGTGATTAATGCATTGTATGTTTTTAGCAATGGGAGTTGTTCAATGAATTACATGTATATTCTATAGAATCTAATAAATGGATGGCCATAGATAAGTTGGTAAAGCCCCCACCGACGTCTGCACACTCCGCATCAATCCACAAAAATTGTATGGTTGTCTTTGGTGGTATACGCAATGACTATATGTAAGATATCTTAAAACAACACACTTCTTGCTCGCTATTATTTTTAACTAGGATCTTATTCATTCTTCGAACACAAAAATATTATGTGACATCTGTATTATGTTGTTTTGAGGTAGATCCAATGACATATGGTGCTTGAATCTGGACACGTATAATTGGGAAACTCCGGTTACATCAGATGTGAAACCACAACCACGTTATGCACATTCTCAAATCGAACTTGGAGATAATCATCTTCTTATACTAGGTGCGAGTTAGACTAGACATTTAGAAACAAGTATATAGTAGTATTATAGTGGCCCTATTGTACCAATAGTTTTGGTAAAGTCAACCCTCTGATACTCGTGCATAGGTTGCATTGATCAACCTGATTTAGAAAATTCTGTGTGTTTTTGTTCTAGAATTAATTTGCTATCAATCATACGGACTCACAAAAACTTATATAATAATTTCTAACTTTGTTCCAATCAATTTCAATCTTTTCCCAATTAGGGGGCTGTACTGGACCTAATGCTGCTATAAATGATGCCTGGCTATTAAAAATGGAAGGTACAACTTGGACATGGGTGAAAGTTACCCTGCGCAATACAGAATCGGCACCAACACGTATTTGGTGCCGCCAAGCTTGTAGAGTAATGTCGTTTAATTGCATTAATTAATATTTTTAACGTCGATCTACGCAATTCATTGACACAATTCTCTCATTAAATAGGTAGGAAATCACGTTATTGTTGTCAGTATTAATAAACGACAAAATAAACCAAACGATACAAGTATACCGTCAAGAAAGGTTACCTGCCAAAGAACGGTTCCACCGCGACCATGCGAAACAGTCCCATTACACGAAAGGTATGATCGATTAATTGGATCATTATATTAACTTCAAACTTATGTAGATTCATAATTGTATCTCTTTTGTAGACAAAGAAATGTACCCAACATCGATAGAGATGTGAACGTCAATGGACGACACGGGTCTTTTTCCAGGGCTTCTTTGCATACGGCACATTCTTCCTCGCATAGTCCTCATTTGTGGAAGACTTTAACGATATGCAACGACAATATGTTAGGTATGCATGCGTTTCGGGACGAGCCATTACGTAACGGTTCGAACAGTAATCGGCAACGACAATTAGAATCGCTTCGGAGGATGGAGGAACGAATTAAAAATCGAAGGACGCAGTCGAAAACTACGAAAGAAACGGGCAACACATTGTCGATATATGTGTTAGACATTACGAATGTTTTGTGCGACGAATGCAGTGCCTCGTGGATTCCATTGAAGTACAACAATCAGATAGGTCCGGACGAGAAAATAATGTATTCGCTTGTAGCTGGCCGAGGCGAATTGATAGTATTCGGAGGTATTCGAAAGGGGACAAGTAAGGAGCAAGGTCATCCTGATATTAATGAGGCGGAAGTTTATAATGATCTCCACTTTATAAGTACACCACGATATATTATTTAATATATGATGATAGTAAACGAACACATTGCCACGATCAAAGGAGAGCATTGTTTTCGTTTTTAAGCAGCGCACTGAGCTCAATGGTGCCACGAAATACTGTATGCTAAAATTCCTTTCAATTTTCGTTGCTATAGGAAGTAAAGAAAGATGTAGCACCGTAAGAAAATTTTCTAACTGTGCACTATCTTGTGATAAATATACGGCCCTCGAATTGTACATTTATTTCTTTGTGAAATAAACATCGCGTATAGTACTTGATTTTCGGAAAAATGACAATTTACAAATATCGGGTGTATACAAAAATTATATAATTATTATTTCCACACCTCATATTTACACATACTCTACACGTTCGCAAATTAATATCGTTCGATGTCAAGGCTGCCTATACAGAGTGTCCGATAATACGTGTTAACATTATTGATGGCTTTACATTTTAGTACAGGAGCCCTCATCTCAGAATTCGGTATTATGGAATACCCTGCATAATTTATAGTTGTATAAGGTTTAATCGTCTTCAACTTCAGCAGTTTTCAAACTACCGAATACCTGTGATGGAACAGTTTGTTTTTCGATAGGTATATCTGAAACTAAATAAAGACAACTTAGCAGACAAAAAGTATGTAACTCACTATTAAAAATATCTAAAACGATTTGTAAACACAATTCATGTAAAGACGCGTAATAAAAACTAAGTGTGTTATTATAAGGCAATACCTTCTTCCGTGCCGGCCTCATTGTCGTTAATATCGTCTGCATGGATGTCCATATCAGCAGAATTATTTATTTGTAACTCAGGTTTACCATCTTTTTCCGTCATACCACGAACGAGTTTCATGCTCTCGTTGGAATTATTATGGCTGTCATTCTCTGTGCAAATAAAACCCCCAACAAGGGGACAATCTTTCATTAAGGGGAATCAGTACCTGTCCTATGTTTTTGGACGGACTGTACTTCGGGACGTCAGAAGCGAGGAAAATGCCGAAAAAAATGCGCGTTTCGTAGTCAAGAAATAGGGCCTAAACGAAACAACATCCCGCTCTGCAAAAGATCTCAAATGAAAGCTAAAAGTCATAAAAAGTCACGAGTATACTGTTTTTTAACCGAAAAACGTCCAGAATTGGAGAAATAACTCAAAATTGTGTGACGGCCACCCGATAGGCGGCTATGTTCAAATCTCATCGTGATCGCGAAAATGACAGGTTCAAGTTTGCAGTGAAATTGCGTTACTGTAGAGAATTGATCTCAAAATCAGGCCATGCTCGTGACTTTTTATGACTTTTAGCTTTCACTTAAAACCTTTTACAGAGCGGGATGTTGTTGGTGTTTGTAATGTATTGTCTCTTTGTCCTCATGTCACATGAACCTGGCAAGAGGAAGAAACATCTTCTCATTCGTGAGAACAAATTAAGCAGTTTGTGGTGGGTCTATGCGAACGTGAACACCCTGAACTAATTTGACATGGAGATTATGTTCACTTGTAATTATTGTGATTGAGTGTAGTATCTATAGATAGTTGAGATTTCACCTATCATTTTACTCACTGAAGAATTTCTTGCAATTCGACAAATTTGTTTATTGCTTCACTTAGTTTCTATTGTTTTTTAAAATAGCTTTTATGGTGGATTAAATGAGGTTTATTTATTCTTTTTTAATTTTGATGGCCTGCGAAAACTTCTCGAATTCTTAATACTGCCCTTCAAAAATATCGGTGACTCCTACTATAGACTATTACCTTCCATTACGTCTGCTTCGGTGTCGTTAACATCATCCATATCAATGTCTATCTCATCAGGATTATTTACTTGCGATTCGGATCTGCCGTCTTTTTCCGTCACACCACGAACGAATCTAATGCTTTCTTTGAGGCCAGCGTGGCTAACATTATCTGCGAACATAACATTTGATTTTTGATGGTTCCAACACGAGGCGATTTTACTCAAAGGGAAGTACACGATGTTGTTTTTTCGGTTCCGTAAATACATTGTTTGTATGTAAAATGGGTTTAAATCGTATATGTGATATTATACATGTATTAGACGTCTCTAGTACCCACATTGTATTTTTCCCTTAGCAAAAGGAAATTAAGTCGTTAATTACCTGTGCCCGGCGTTTTAATATCCAAAAGGCGCATGGCGTCCGCAGGTATATCAGGAGGCGGATTCGATGCATTGTTCAACATTTGGGCTGACATCATATTCACTTGTGTATTGTACATAGCTTGAACGCTACGTTTAATACGAAGCATTTCGCGCATGGTATCTTCGTTGCCGTGTCTTACTTCGAACTCTTTCCATACTTGCCAGAAATTCGATGTCACCTACATAGAGCAATAAAATGTTAATATTAATATAACAATCGATGTTTAATAAACGATCAAGTTATATTATGTACCCTTGGATCGCATATTTGACTGCAATGCGCATATATTGCCCGGGCTCTATCAACTTCTCCCAATTTTGTTTCCATTTCTGCGAAACGCAGACACATTTCTCTAGTATTTTCTTCGTTCAGAACTTCTATAGCTTTCTCGTATATTTGTCGCGTTTTCGGGACTCCATATATGTCAGCGGCTTTTTTAATGTATATGTTAAACATCTGTTAATTGAAAACCGCATAATGTTTTTGGATGTGAGATTATTGTGCAAATTTATTATAATACTTTTGCGAATGGAGAATTGGAAATAGTACCTCAAACCTCTCTTCAGACAAAACTGCGCTTGTCGCACGCTCGTATACCGACATTGCATGTCTCGCTAAACCATGTTCCTCTTCTAATTTTGCATATAGTAAATACAAAGCTGTAATAAATAAGATAATGAGCAAGTAATAATGAATTGTGTGTTAAACATATCAAATACTAAAGTAACAATACCTTTTGCATACTTTGGAGGACAGCGTTCCAAGCATTGTTCGAACAAATCTCTTGTTCTCTCTAATTTTGAGCCACCATAGCGTATCAAAAATTTAGTAAGATACGTATTCCATATATCGTAAACGTTGGGCCACTTAAAAAGCGCAATTCCTTTTTCATATGCCTACGAAATATAATTATATATCACTGCATGCTAAAATTGATAAAATTGTGTAGCATATGGAATCTATCACAAACATACCCTAAATGCTTCCTCGAAATATTTATTTTCCTCTAAAAAGAGGCCATAGTTGATAATGATTTGAGGGGTTGCAATTTTTAGATCTATTATTTTATCGTATACCGCTCTGCAGGTCTATAGGTGAAACATCAAAATTGTGATTAAAAAAATTAAAGGCCACTATAAACCACAATTCGTATTTTTGTGTACATAGTATACCTTAAATGTTCCAAAACTTTCTTCTAAATCTGCGTACATTGACCATACTTTCAATGACTTGTATAATCTCATTTGCACAGTTTCTGTTTCGTCATGATAAGCTACTTTCCGCGATGGCATTGTACTGGCTCTATGCATCAGCTTCAAAGCTTCTTTGTAATTACTATATATAAATAAACAAATTATGTGATTTAAAACTGAACAGTGGCCTCAAGAACTGCTGACATTTTTGCAAAGTGATATTTAACGAATATAGTTTACCCATGTCTGATTTCCATTTCTGCCCATTCACACCATACAGAGGCAAGATCATCGACTTTAGTATAAGGGACGTGGGTTGCTTTTTCGAAAACTACTCTACCATCTGCTATTTGACCGTTTTCTTCGTAAAACTTGCCAAATGCGACCCACAAAGTATGTAATTTGCCTACAGCTAATTGTGGTTGCACAGTTTGCACAGCTTCGGTATACGTATTAATAATCTATAAAAAAGAACGCAATTATCGTTTTAAGTACCTACCGACTGATTGCTACATGATTAATTATTCTGGATACATTTGAATAAAACACTGTATACCTCATGCGGTTGTCCTTCGTAAAGCATAACTCTTTTATGCCATTCTTGTACATTGTGTGGATTTTGTCTAAGCAATACAGAATTGAGCAGCAACAATCGTCTTTCCATAAGATGTTCAAATCGTGCTAATCTTAACTCCAGGTCTATATCGTCTGCAATTATAATGTTTGAAGAAAAAGAAACATATGTGTTAGTCCTTATAATACACCAAAATATCTGTGGACATACCATCTTCGGTAGGATTTTTGGCAGCCTCCTCCATACGTTTACTAAGACTGAGTTCCTCAAATTGTGCATAAGCATCAAAAACTTGGGTAAAGTCCCTAACAGTAGTTACGGTTTGGATTGCTTCTTCGTAAATATCTCTTGCCTGGAAAGATAAGAGTAAAGTGCAGAAACAATTTCATGGACTTTCTATTCTTTACGTTTAATAACATAGAAGCAAAACATTTGTAATACCCTTTCAAAGAGACCACTACGGACATAGTAATCTGCTAACGAATTCCAAAGAGGACCTAACTGATCAGTATAGCGCCTCAAACCACCTCTAATAATAGCATCTACGTTAAGAGATTTGATTTTTGAAGGATTCTTTGATATCAGGTCACACAATTCATTCCATAATTGATGATTCGACTTTCCATGCTTTGAAACAAAATCATCTTGATTGACTATCTGTGCCAGTTTCAAGGCTGCTTCGTCTAATCTTTCAACCGATATCAAATATTCTATATATTCTTCCGTATCTTCTGGCGCTAACTAAAGAAATAATACATCGTTTAACATACAAACATATAACAAACTACACTTAAATAACATAACAAATTATGTCTCACCTTGAGATATCTTCTGAAAACTCTAACTGCAGTTTCGTAAACATTATGTTTCTTTAAAAAATCAATGTATAGTGGCCATAAACGATGGTGCTGCGTGATAGGAAGTGCTCTGAGAGATCGATCAAAAACTTGTCGGGTACGTGTTATGTAACATTGTTCTGTCATTAGTGTACAATAGTCCATCCAAATTCGTGGCATCTTATGCATGAATACAAGAGCACGCTCAAATGCATTATTTACATCTTCGTAAAGGGAATCGGTTACGCATCGTCCTTTCAATTGGCTTACACGTTGACGAAGGTAGTTGTACCACAATTTATAACTACAGAACATATGATATAAATAGCCAACAGAAGAAAATTTAGAAAAGGTGAGAAAAGTATTGTTCTTACCTGCCAGGCAGTTCTTTGAGCGCTCGTTCATAAACTATGTTTAAGTTATTGCTTTTGGTACTTTTTAAATGATCTATGTAACGTTGCCAGTGTTTCACGGAATACGGATTACGTAGAATTTCTTCTTCGTATGGTAAGTCTTCTTCATTCTGGAAGGGAAAGAAGTAGTAAAAGAAAATATAAAAATAAGACAGTTACGCCGGGTTTTGAGGTTAACAAAAGCGAATACACTTACAAAAACGTACGAATTCCCTTCAGGATCTTTGCGTTCCAACATCGTAAGAGTTGCTATAATACTGTTATTGAACAAAGAAGGCTAAATTATGTATGTTAACTAGTTAACACAATAGTTTATAAGCTTCTGCTCCAGTAAGGTTAGTTAGCCTCTATGTCCATGTATGACCGCACTGCTTATATCAAGGCGATATTTCATTGGTTGTGCGTGTCCCAAATTTGTACTTACGTCCTTGCAGCACCATCTAATACAGAACGCACGCACTCTCGGCAAATAGAATTGCTTAGAAATAAGTTTTAAAAAAACCAGACAAAAATTCAATCTTTTTGCAAAACCTGTCGCGTTCGTAATCGAGCTATTACTTTCGAGCTACTTCCACGTTTGAAAGTCGAAAATTATTTTATTCGGACTATTCTTTTCAAGTGTATTTGAAGGTGTTTGGATTTGATGAATTTGAAGAAAAACGATCGAACCAAAATCAAGTTGCACAACCTGTTTACCTCGTTGTGGGTCGAATCACTGTGACAGCTGTCATATTGTGAATATGATCTGAATTGATATCTCTGATGTAAACAGTTCGATCAATGTCGTCTTTCTACACGCAAAAAATTGATTGAACGCAATTGACCCATTACTTGTAAAGAAATTAATTGTATTTTCACTGCTCCTATAAATAAATACTGTAAAGGATGACAATGGGCGATGAGACTCCAGTTACGTCACTGGTCCTTCCTGTCATTTTAAGGCCAATATTAACGAAGGTAGCGAATTTTACATTTGCTGTGTATTAAACGCATATAGTCGTTCACTCATTATTACACAGGATTGTTTTTATCAACTCAATTTTACATGTAGCTGGAAAGGCAGAATGTATTGGCTGCGCAAACTTTGCGTGCGGCTCTTTTGAAAGCTGAAAATTCTCATCCAGGAATCACTCATGATTTAATCCTTGGCATAATACGACGGGCAGAGCTTAATCTTGATATGAACGAAAGCGTTTTGCGATTACAAGGAGCAGCTTCTGATTATGACGGTGGGATATAAAACATTAGCAGGGCATATGCATTATGCGAACAAAAATTTTATAATAATTAAGTTGCTAATTCCTGCTACTATATTCATTTTGCCACTTTTAATTTTAATATTTCCAATTGCAGTTGTGGAATACCGATCAGCAAGATCCGAAGATGCATTCCAAGAACTGAATCGTAAATCAACATCTCTAAAAAGAATACTCAGTCGAATTCCAGATGAAATTACAGATCGTAAAACTTTCCTCGAAACCATTAAGTATGCATAATATTAACACTTCTAATATACTTAATAATTTGTAACTTTTGGCTATTTGTAGTTCTGCGGAGCTTATTCTATACCGATTAATTTCTATTGCAACATGTGTTTTTCAGAGAAATTGCGAGTGCTATAAAAAAGCTTCTGGATGCGGTGAATGAAGTTACCGCATTTATACTAGGATCCGCTGGTAAACAAGCTCTGGATCAAAGGAAGAGGGAATTTGTTAAATACAGTAAAAGATTCAGCAACACATTAAAAGAGTACTTTAAAGAAGGACAGTAAGTGCCTAAATACGTTATTAAAACTGTAATATATGCACACATTGAAATGAAGACAGAGGTTCTTTCTTATTTAATAATTCGTAATTTTTTGTAGAGCAAATGCAGTATTTGTGAGCGCATTATACTTAATACATCAGACTAATATGATAATGCTGACGGTAAAGGATAAATGTGAGTAGTTAAGAATTACTAAAAGTCCAAGTGGTGAACAGTACGTGTAATAATTTCACGATATTCAACCTATCCATAAATATTATGAACTATATTTTAATTTTATCAATTTTGTTATATACTTCGTAATAGAATTTAAATGTCATTTAATGTAAAGTACATAGTATCATTATTTAATATGCATTATATTGTTAATCATTAATATGCACGTACCCATACAGAGATGAATACACATATAGAAGAGCTGACAAATAAGACGATTATGATTGTTACTGAGAAAATATTTGAAGAAATTCCTTTCTCAGAAAATATTACTTTACCAAATTTGGAACACTTCCAAATATTGTATGAAGGGAAAATCATATTTCCACATGTATAAGAAATAAAAATTACTTTATTGATAACAGATGTACACAAATGTGCTGTATTCCCCATATGGGAAATTTAATGGTTTGGCTATCTACATCTTCGTTGCATTAACAATGACAATGAATAACAGTAAGAAGTAATAGTAATTATCATAATGAACATTACTGGATGTGTCCAAAACTTCAAGCACGCTTGCTATCGGAGAATACTCGTACAATACTGCCAACGCCACTAATATTATACACCTTTTCATGCCACATTAATAAATGACTACTGCTACCTTCTGCCGGAATTTCGAATCCTCGGTAAATATACTTCATTAAAACATCCAGTAAATCGCGGTCTAATTGTGCTAAGCAGTCATCTATTTGGTTTGACTTTATAGTCAATAGAACCTTTAGTGTTAAATTCCGTGCATTGTCCTGGAATAATAATTACTATGTATATTGATAAAAATCATGAAATTAGATATTGGCATAAGTTGACATCAACGAATCTCGTAGTTCTATCATACTGTTGAGTAAAATAAACACTTAAAAGATAGAAACACTAAAATAATCGAAAAGGTTTAAAGTTTGAGGTTACCTTTACTTGTTGATTTTTACATTCAAGTGGTGCAGACTTTAAAACCGATATTAAAGCATCGACATTCCTACCCTTGAGTAAATATTAAGGAAAACACAATCAAGTTATAAAAGAATTCCTGCAACGAAAACACGATAAGGTAGTGTCAAAAGGATATTGGGTGAGAAGTGTCAAAATTTCGTTTTCATCGGGCCCTGTAGGTCCTCCTAATCCTCCGTCGGCATCTTCTTCTTTAAAATTATTATCACTGTATTGATCCACGTCGATTTTTCGAAAAGTAGATGCATCTTTTTTGCCCTCGTTCCTTGACATTTTGATTCCGAAGCTGACGTTTTACGATGATCACGCCCGGCTTATCCACCAACGCTTTAGGATGAGTTCTCATTGGTTCTGATTGGTCCTCATTAGAGATGGCAAACTATCGATACTACTATCGCACCATCGATAGCTGTTTGGACTATCGATAGTTCAGATGGCGTTGTCAATTGTCCACATGACGCACTCCTGTTTAAAAATATTGTTACGGGCGCTTCGGGAGCGCGAACGTAAATCAGGCATTTTTGTAATGAAAGTTAAGGGGATCCAACCCTACCGAATGTTTTTAAACGGGCTTTAGATCTGTGACGTCAGAAGCGAGGAAAATGCTGAAAAATAACTAGTTTTACTATTGCAACTTTTGGTACGAATAAAGAACTTCTTGCTCCACGCAGGGTCTCAAATGAAAGATAAAAATCCAAACAATGTAGGTCTGGTCCCCAATTCAGACATGGATCATTGTAAAGTAACAAAATTTCACTGCAAACTTGGACCTGTCACTTTCCGATTACGATGAGATTTCGAGGTGGCCGCCAGCAAGTAGCTGTCACACAATTTTAAGCAATTTCGCCAATTCTGGACGTTGCCCGGTCGAAATCGGACCAGACCTCTAACACTTCTTTTCTCCGTCGTTTCTTATCGCGGTCAAGGCGCGATGAATCTTGAAAGAAAACACGCGCGATTATTCGGCGGGGAGGGGCGAGGGTATTTTCGGTCGCGCGCTCACGCGTATGGACCGATAGATGTCATGCAGAATTCAACAACACAAGTCAATAATGTTTCATCAGAAAAATGCTTCAGTCTTTATCACATGATGAGTATCTCATAAAGATTATTGTAAGAGTATTGCAGCCGACTCTTCAATTTAAAATAGGGTTACCGCGTTGGAGTAAAACGTATATGTTGCACACGTCGCATGTCAAATAAATGGATTTCCTTTGTCTCGCGTCAAAAATCCACCGAGCTGCGGCTGGCTGTCTAAGCCCACCTTAACACTTTCTCGTAGCAAGGGAAACCATGGCTTCTTCAAATTGGATGGTTAGGAGCAGGTAGGGGTAAGTTGATCGCATTCACACTTCCTAAATTTCCTCTTCGCAATTCCTACCGCAACTGCTAAGCTATACACGTTCTTCCAAGTGATCCTGCAAAGAAGGCTCACCTTCAGAAGAAAATAAGACTTCTCCTACCGGTAAATGACTTGAAAGACAATACTGACTACCTAATTATTTGTTTTGCTCTACATTCCATTTTACCCATTCGCGTGTAGCAATTTTTTTCAATATGTCCCGTCTTACCACAACGCTAACATTCGATAGACTACCGAGTGGGACGAGACTTTTGATTTCCTATTTGATTAATAACAGGTTTTTGAACATAATCACTTTTCTCATTATTTTACACGAAGTTATTCTTCCTTAAATTTAAATTTTGAACGGCCTAAATTTTCAAAGCTCCAATCACTGGTACCTGTAAATCACGACTTTCTTTTACTCGTTCATCGCGCAATACTGAAATAAAGTGAACGGCAGCTAATCGATCTCTAACTGTATTCGAACAGTCATAATATGCATTTTAAATAAATTTGAAATGTCAGACGCTAATGATGTAATGTCTTGTCCAAACTTTTGTTTTTAGTTTTGTAATTGTACGGCGGCCATTTCTGTACAATCTTGTCTGCGGAAACGTAATTGCAAAGCATAACACAATTTTGAGAAATTGAATTTATCTTCCTTTGGCATTGTACGCAAAATGGAAATAGCTGGACCTTCGAAACAATTAACTGATTAAAAGATTTTGGTTTTAACACGTATCCTATCCTGGTTATCGCAGAATCCAACGGAGCAACCTCATTACGACGCGAAGGGATAGAAAGATTCTGCGTACTACCACGTACTGCTATGTAATTCTAAAGAACTTTGATTTGATAATTACGATCCATCTGTTGCGATCGCTCATGAGGGTCACCGTATCGATGTGACTTCGGAAAATCTAGTTGTGACGGTGTTCTGCAAATTCTGGATAGTCGTGAATTCCTGGGACTCAAAACATTCTCCTTCTATTCCAATTTGTTGTGGTGGACCTTCCATCATTGCACCTCCGTGTAATTCCTCCTCGCCAGTTCTAAATTCACCCGCCAAATTCGGAATATTACTCGCGGCACTGGTGGACATCCTACTTCTGACACCAATGTTACGAGCGCTTCGGGAGCGCGAACGTAAATCAGGCATTTTTGTAATAAAAGAAACGTTTATTATAACGGAACACCCAGAACACAACCGCACGTCACTAGAGCTCGAGTACAACCAATTATTTATAAAATGAATATCGGCGCCCGGCAACTAACACAACAACAGCCTGTCGGTGAAGTCGGACGCCAGGTAGGCAATGCTATTCGTAACACTACATATGTATATTGTGTTATGAAATTACAGGTTTTATTCTGGCGCTATCTGACTAAATAATATTACGTAAATATATTACAAATTGTTTTTATACTGGATATTGCAGGATGCCGAAAGGGTGAACGCATAAAGAAATGAACCCGGCGTGAAATATTCAATATTATATTTTTAACTGCCCCTCTGCCGACTTGTTTGACGCGACTCCAGGTCTGCCGATATAAAATGATCGTGCTTGATAACTATCGAGATCCCTCATATTTTGGCGCACGCCTCGTATACGCTGGAGATCGTCTCATACGCTTGCGTACTCACACGACGCGCACGGAACCGCGAAAATACACTACATTATGTATACCAGTAGTATAATGTATTAATTTTTGATAAATGCAGATAGATATTCATGCTTTGGAAACATTTTCATGAAATGAACAGTAACGCTGTTACATGAGTTTGAATTGTAACTACTTTCTGAATTTATAATCTTAAGCAAGTCAATGTAGGGGAATAGATTGTTACGAACCGTACGCGAACGTGAACGTAAAATAGGTATGTTTATAAAAATAAGGTTTATTACTAGAACATACAGAACACACCCGTTCGTTATCAGAGCTCGAATACAACCATCTACATATTTACAATTTGAATATCGGCGCCCGGCAACTAACAACAGCCTGTCGGCAATGCCGGTCGCCAAGAAGGCAATGACATTCGTAACAATATGCACTAGCTGATTATGTCACATGTTTGAGCATAAATAAGGAATCTGCCGACCAGAGATAGTGAAGTGACAAACAATGTTGATAACAAAAACAGTAGATTTATTTAAAAATACCTATGTAACGCACAACGAGGTGGTTGTACAATAACTGGACTTCGGAGGTTTTAACAAACAAAATTTAATGGTCTTTATTTCAGGCCACTGGTATAAAGTAACTAATCTTTGATCCACAGTTTGAACTTTATTTAAATTTCTTAGATTATGTTCTACCACTTTTGAATTCAATAAATTTGTTGTTCCAAAACGAAAAACCCCAGATTCATATTTTGTATTCGAAAATGTATTGTACGAATTTATGTGGGACATTGTTCATACAGAAGAATACAAGTATAAATTTGATATAATGAAATCGACTGCCGAATCGATTTTTGACGCTTATGTTTTTACAAGATCTACTCACTTTCGTGAATCGCCCATCACTAGTGTGGTCAGCTAGTTACCTGAACACAGATATTAAGACGTGGTCGAATTATTTAGAACGGAAGATTTGGGTACAAAAACACTTCATTCTAATAAACAAGTAGGTTCTTTTTAAGCTATATAAAAGTGTGCTTCTTCAATGAAAGGAACAACAGAACACGGAATCACGATGGAGTGCTGCATGCGTCGCAGTTCCACCACACTAGTATGCAGCCCATGCAGCCGCGCCGGTCCATCGACTATCGAGCAAAAACATCGATATTTTCTTCGATACATCGAAGACTAACAATCGATGGTAAATCATTGACAGTTTAAAAACATGATGCTTTTTTTCCACCTCTAATTTCAGTTTTTGCGATGAGTAAGAACTATTTATTGGAAGGAAATAGCTGACTGACGAAGTACGAATAGCAACTGATATGATTATTGATAAAATCGTATTAATGGTCGAATATCTTTTGTTCGATGGAGAATTGTCTAAACATTTATTTGGCATGCTGAAATAATGCAAAAGAGTAAAGTTTCACCAGCGCATTGTTTGGTTAAGTTACTGTAAATACAGGCCAATTCTCGCCAATCTCTCAAATTAGAATTTTATGTTGTGTAATGCTTTACGTGAAACATCCACGTACGATTTTTCTCAAAATTAAACGTTGTCATGGGTTGTCCAACGCTTATTAGTAAGTTATACACACCAAAGATTATGTGGTATCAAACTGACTTTACAGTAGTCGTACGCGTTTTAATGACGGACGTTGAAAATTATTTTCTTCGAATTGACTATGATCATTTGCGTTTTAGGTACTTTTTTCTATGCTTAATCATCATTTCTACTAATACTTATTCGTATAACATACCGTACATACAATTAACGTACACTTTTTTTAGCACAACAAAGAATGGGAAAGATTATTATGTTTGTATTTATCTCTTCGGGGCTGTAATACCAGAAAATACGAGTCACGTGAATTTAGGAAGAGAAATAAAAATTAATCTCATCAAAGTCCATAAATGTAAATTGGTTAAGCACATTCATTACTTTGCTCATTATCACATTTTTAAAATGAATATTGTAATTTATGTGATGCTTCTCAAAATCTGTAGGGACTGGATGGTTAAGACTGTGTATTGAAAATAGTAAAAATTCCATGATAGTATCTGATCCAGATAAGTTGTATCACAACGATTGGACGACAGCTCCTGCACCAGTGCCAGGTAATCGCTTCTTTTGAACTTTTGCTTTGAATGGACACACTCAAATACATTGTAGGGTATTGCAGGTCATGGTTACAATATTGAAAATAGTATATAACATATATCATTTTATGCTTGGTACGTAAATGATATGTAATTAAGAAAAGTATTTTATTGCAGAAAGGGAAAGTTTTGCGGAATACAAACGTAGGAACCATATAACACAGCTCAAGCCAGACATGGCTTCCAGTGACGAAGATTTGTCCGATGACGAATTAATGGATCAATTACTTAGTTAACGTAGAAATATTTTGTAGCTTCTGCAATTAACACGAGATGAACACAATGTGGGATATAATAAACTTTGTACTACCTTTTTAAACTATCGTGCATGAATATAAATGATGGGGTAAATAAATACACTGTGGGCGATAGAGTATAGTAATTCTCTATATTCTGCCTTTTTTTCTTTTATAACGATCGCACATAGCAAAATTCATGTCAGTAGATACTTATTAATACATCCATTGTCCAGACATTTTCTTTCCGTTCCACATATTAGAATTGTCCGTAGTGGCAGCTGTTGTTAAATCATTATTTAAAACGCTTTAGATCGTGAAAAATGTCAATTACAAGCCTAGTATAAGGTAAGAAGATGATGTGGACTTGAAAACTTGTCGGTTTCCTTTAATACGCAGCACAGTTACCGATATATGTTCATATGACAAACAAGTATTTTATAGATCTTATACTCTTACATGCCACTTAACATTAACGGATAATTTGTCAAGGTATAATTAAGTATGATTAAATCAACAATTTGGAATGTTCTTATGCTATTGTTTTATACTATATGGTATGTGGTACGACACGGTTCAATGTATATGAAACTAAGAATAATGCACAGGTAAATATTAGTAGCAAGGTTGTTTGTATCTTTGGCAATAATTCATTTAAGTCTAATTGTGTATGTACTCACAAATTTGAATGAAAACCCCAGAGGTTATACAAAAGTAGTATCTTCTGATAGTAATAGAATGTAATTTCTATTGTTCAGATGAAGTGCCAGGTTTGTTTTAAATGTAGTTTGGGTTCATTGTAGTGCCTTCAAATTACGACACAGCATCACCTTATCTAATGTAGGAACATCGAACTATTGGTGTTTCGTTATTTGCTACAATTAAATGCTACAACCTGCTTCTCACGTTATCTGACTGTATGGAAACACGTGAATGTATTTATAATTTTCGTAGTAAATCGGTAAGTTTATTTAGCAAACGAGTACGTATAATAATAATAACAACTCAAGACACATTTCTGCGAAACAAATAAAAAAAAAAACAATCAGTTCTGTGCCAGAAGTATTTGAACAGAGTTTAAATGTGTTAAAAAATTAAACTGAAAATCAATTTATGCGTAAATGGAATACCTTCCCTCGAATTTACAACGCTTTTGAATGCTACGAGTCAATTAATAAAATGTAGTTTCTTTTTTCCCAACATTTCGTTGTGTAATGCAAGCATAGTTGTGTCATACGTTGAAATAGAAAGCAAATGAACAAAAATTCAACCCTCCTGTTGTATTTACCGTCAAATTTCAAGCCATTTAAACGCCGTTTTCGGATTCGTCAAAAAAATCTTACATTGCACGCTTTGTATTGATCACGACAATATCTTGGTATAAAACACTGGCCATTTCTCCTCTTACTCATGTGAATCTCACATTTTCATAATACAGGCAGCCAAATGCGAAATAAACATGTTTTGTTCCTATCCTATATACATCAACACCTTACGTCTATGTTAATAGACATTAGCGATTCGTAATCGTAATAAAAAATATTCACAATAGTGAATTATAAACTGATCAGCAGTATTCCATTATAAATCTTTACTCATTTGTCGACGGATAAATAAATAATAGGTATGTACAGTACAAGCAATGTTACATGAGAATAACAATTCTATTTACATTACTATTCGATGAGAGAAAAACTTATAAACATAGGAAAGGAAAGACTTAGAGCTACATTGTACTTGACATATAAATTTCGAGGGTCGGCACAGCGTATATACCTTTTAAATAGAATTGCGTAAATATTTTAAGATACAAGGTCTAGTCCTCGCGTACTTGTACTTGGCCCGAGACAAGACCTTACCTCTTGATGAAGGACGAGCAAAGATTTGAAACAATTCTGCAATGAGCTATGCAACATTACGTCTGTTTACTTGTAACAGATTTGGGACTACCTTATCTTTCGAATATTGCTACATTCATTTAATTGTGTTAACTTTTGTATACGTTACATATTTCTGTGCTGCCTCCGCACATTTATATTTGACTAACAACCTTCTAGAGAAAGCCTCTGATTTATATTCTCGACCCTCATTTTCATTTCCCTCAATATGTCCTCGGAAAGATGATCGAGACTTGTATACCTAACTTTAAAGAAATTAAATATATCTACAAGGAATTCGATGACCTGGTCACGAAAGTAATGGCAAGTGGAGTGTAGACTGCCTTCCGGACCTAAAAAGCCCCAAACCAGCACCGGTGAAATTTGTTCCGAAATTGAATAAAAGTGTGCCAAAAATCCTTTGTCGTACTTCAGCATCTGCCTCTTTCCCATGAGGACGGACCAAACCGCAGTTCCAATGGCCTTAAAACGTATAAAGGAAAATATAAATATTATACGTACATGCACGGGGTATGAGCGCAGATTCCAAAAATTCGGGAGTTAATTTCAGGTGAAATACACATTCGATGAAAGAGAAATTGGAAGGAAAAGTTATCGTTCTATCGATTTTTCGTGCACTCACAGTTTCTCGGAAACTGGCGGATATCCATCTGTTTTGTAGGATAGCCCTAATCGACGCGGGTGGCTTCTCAACTTCTTCAAACGCGTCCAGGAGAATGAAATCGACAAGAACGTCGAAGAAATTTATGCACTTGACACCCCTCCCGGACAGTTCTTCCTCCATGATACGATGATTACTCGGGTTTTGTAGAAACTCTAACATCCGTTCGTAATGTATCAAGTAATCCTTTGGATCCTGGCATTGGAAATCAATTATTATCAAGCTGGATCGCGGCGACAGTCACCTAATTTTTTTCGCCGCTACTTCTTTGAAGGAAATAATATGTTGTGTATACCCTGTCTGCATACATGATCAAATCACTAATGACTTGTCGGCCTATGTCAGCGATCCACGCCCTTGCCGAGGGTATGGTAAACAATTTCGTGTACGCTTGACGCAAACAATGCACTTTGGCTAAATATTCGACGTCCGATCCGCATCTCACCAGCTCCGTATGCAATCGCCTGGAAAATGTAAATTAATAATGGAATACTTCGATTGCGATAGCGGTATTTCGGTATATCGAAAACCGGAATATTGGTCTTTAACGCGGTTTCTTTAATTTCGTGCAAATGGTTAACTTGAGTGGTTAAATGTAAACGTTTCCGCGAGTGAGAAAATGTGCACAGAAGTACACTCGCGATGTAATCGTGGTACTGTCGATGCGCTTGGTTTCTAATATCGCAACCTTCCAAAAAAATGTACGAATGAAACCTTACGTTAATATATTTATAGGTCTTCGTTCATAAATTATTGTCTTCGTCATTAATTAAATATTTACTGTCGCTGACGTCATTCCATTTCTGTACCGCTCAAATGTTTTTAATATAAAATACCTACTTGTATTCCGGCATTACACGGGATAAATATTGAAATATCGGTATTGTTATTTTGTTTGAGTATTACGATCAGTAGTGATAACGAAACAGACTAAAACAAATTTATCTTTACCTGCTGGGAATACCTTTATCTTCGTGCTGCTTTAGCGCAGTATGATAAAGTTTCTGCTTTTCGAAATGTGGAAAGAATTCGGAAAATTCTTCGAACTCTCGCAGATCAGCTACCTAAATTGATACGATAATTTTCGTTGAATTACACCTTTTGAAAACAATTACATCCAATGAGCACTAGTAGTTTATAATAACACCATATTTCCCTAACGGGTGTTATACATTTAAGAATGAACTATTGAATATCGTCAGTGCCGGATTAAGACTTTTTAACAAAAGAATTAACGTTTAACAAAAGAATTAACGTTTAACAAAAGAATATATATATATATAAAATTGAAAATATCAACAATTACAAACCGTAAAACATTTTATTTTTCGCAATGAAACAAAACTTATGGTAAGGAAACGAATAATTTGCCTCTTTCTTTGATACGCTGATTCTGAGCAGATGCTTATTTTGCTTAATGGTTAATCCAACCCTGTATATTGGGATGATAGTAGTAATAATAATAATATATAACTCACTCCATCGCGCGCTGATTCAAAAGATTCTGGCGAAGATGCAGCGTCAGCTTTGTCTTTCGTTGAGACTCGTGAACCTATGTTTGAAGGTTTATGGCTGTTCAGACTTTCTTCGCTTTCATTGCGGAACAATACCGAGTGCTACGAACAAACGAGAGTAATACGATTTTACCTTTTACGGCCATTAAACGTTACGGCGGACCTTCTATTTCAAAGACATAATTAAAATATTCGTATGAAAACTAGAATTGTTCGAAAATATTGAAAACATTCTCAAATAGAATCAATAAATTTCGAATGCACGATATCGTTAGAGTTCATCTCGGATACTTGCAGAGTCATAAACACTTTATGTTACAATGCCAGAGATTCAGGTTTAAATTTGCGAAGGGAATCGATAAAAAAGCGCTTCTCATCGGTGAAATTTCGAATGCAGAGAATTTCTAGATCCGATCCAAGATAGTTGCAAAGTCATGAACTTCCTATCTTACGATGCCGGTAATAATTCCTCTTTGCGTTAGGTCAAGTGACTCGTTGCACTAATTACTCCGGCCAGTTATCATTTAAATTGGATTAATTTCCGTATTTTTTATAGAGCAAAAAAGTAATTGGTGAATACGATAGCTTGGAATGGCACGGAGTCCCGTTGAATGTCGAAAGATTTTTTAAATTTCAATCTTCGCGATCCAAAACGAGAAATACGAACGCCAGTATCGTGATCGATCGACGCATTTGCAGCCGACTATACAGCTTTCAAAAGTCCATAACTGAATGCCGCGATAGAAAATAACTTTCTACAGCTCTCCATTGATAATAAAAAAAGGTGTAATAACAAATAATAAAGCCCCGGTCATTGCGAGGTGTGTACATAACTCGTTGTAAATATGTAAAAACATATCGTGGAGTTACATCAGCTGTAACCGGCTATAGATTTTGATATGACGCAGAATTATGTATGTCGGTGGCTGCCAATGCGTTAACGCGTATCCGAAACTCGTTCTGAGATCAGGATAACGTCCATCGCTTACAATAAAACTGCTCATCTATTTCTCGCCATGTTTATCTTATCATATTTTTGCAAGTGATCGAGGAAAACAAGAAACCTCTGTCAAAGTACGAAGCTTACGACTCAATACGTTTGAAATCTCTGTTGCAGGAGTACTAACGCGGATCGGGCGGTAAGTAAATGCAAACCGGGCTCAGCCGTGAATGTTTACATCAACGACACGGGATGAAAGCAGGTAAACGGAAGAGAACGACGAGCGTACCTGATCGATGAAGAGCAGTTCCGCGTGGCTCTGTATTTGATAACCCATGTCGAGGAGCTCTTGAACATCGTGCGTAAATGCAGCATCCGCCTTAGACGGTAATGCGAGCGTATCATTACTGAGCGTAGAGCTGAATGCCGTGAGGGCATCCTCCCAGCAGTAGAGAGCCTTTTCCAGTGCCTCCAATCCTGCATCGTTAAGTCAGACTCCGTTACGTTTGTCACTTTTAATTCTCTCCACGAGCGCGTATTATAAATAACGAATTCGAGCTCGTTTAATTCGTTCCGAGAAACATTTTCACCGATGCAATCGGAGTAGAGTTTCGCGTTAGTCGTTTTTCTACAGGACGTTTCAGAGGGAATACGTTCGATTTCGGATGCAGCGTAACGAGGGTAATGGTAAATGAAAAAAGTGGTATCAACGCTATTTTCACCACTGTTTTGTTTATACGCGTTTCGACCAAAACGTATTTTAGATCCAGAAAGAGATTGGAGAAAAAAGATATCACATCATTAATTTAACAACCACTGTGGGAAAAGTCAAAAACTTAATTGAGGAAAAACGATTAAACTAAAGATAATAATTTTAAGTGAGAATTTCAAAAACCTGTCTGCTAAATTGCTTTTCTTCGTTATTTTGTAAATTTCTTTAGAGTGAAAATTCTTTTCCAGATCTGTGTTTTAATTTTAGATTTTACATATATTACTTTAATTTTGTAAGAACAAAGAGGAGCGTGAGTGATATATTTTACAAGTATATAAATCGAACTAGTTTATCGTACACAAATACGTGATGTACACCTGAAATTCTATAAATTCCCCTGAAACACTCTGTATTTAACCATCGATCAATTTTAAACGAACATCGTCGCGCTATTATTAATTTCTGTTAATTGACTTTTCTCCTCTTTCTGAACTGTTTTCTATAGAACTTATTGAATACCACGATCAATAGCAAACGAGGGTATTATCGCGAGCTCGGAAAAGGATTCCAGAGCTACTATCGTGAAACTCTTCTCAGTAATGATAGCGATGGAGAACAATAAAAGAAAATCGCCAGGAAATCGCAGCAATTATCGAATCCTGATTCATGCAAGTGTATACGACGTGTTAAGTGTCTTAACAAGCGTTTAAACTAACTACTTTTACGCCCCGTTATTGTAGTACGAGGATACAAGTTGGAGCTTACGGATCTTGACGTAGCAGGCGACCATTGTTGTGGGATGAAATTCTTTCGATACGCGTGTTTCTCCTCCCTAGCGCTTGCAATACCATTTTTTTTCCTTCAAGATACGATTTATTACGGGACTTATAAACACGTTATGATCTCCGTTACTAACCGAATAACATAGAAAGGGATAGGTTCGACGCTTTCACTTTCTCGTCACTTAGGTACCGTAAAACACGCTTAAAGATCTCTTACTTCTGCTTACGTTGGACTTGAGTACCGACAGGGAACTTTCTACAGGATGACCGTTTTTCATAGTTGAATCTTTTTTGTACACGGTGCCCGGTCTTCTGGTACGCGACGAGAGTTATCGATTCACCGGTATTTTAACGTTTCGGAACGGGGACTTTACTCTTCTCTCATCTCTAGCGGGAGTTACGCCGAGGTACATAATACCGTCGTTATTGTAAAAAGCTTCGGCGGCATGTACACGTACGTATAAATCGCTAGCTACGCAGGAATTGATTTAATTCCAAAGACAAAGTAAATGCTGGAGAAGAAAATGATAAATCACGAGAGGATTTATTAACCGAGCTCGCGCGTACAGCGGGGATGGCGACTTGCTCGAGTTTTTTCGTATTCAATTATCCGTATGTGGAAAATTAAAATATTCGTAATATTCGTTATTCCTAAGATACGAGTATTCGATACGAACGAAATGTATTTGTCTCGAATCAACGCGCCATTTTCGGAGTTGTATTAATTAAAATCCAAACACATCTATCCAGGTACTTGTATTCTTTATTATTATCGCTTCTAAAATAGTCAATTGATTTCAAACGAATACATCTCTCTCTCTCATCGTGTACCTGTAGTATCTTTAGAATAACAAAAATTGTTTTTTTTAAAGCAATATTTTTCGGTTATCACGAATACTTTAATAACAAACGTATCCTCGTTTATTCGAATTGTACGTACCGCACGTGACCCGGAAACAAGACTTTGTAAACAATCGAATTTAAAAACGGAGTTACCCTCGCTACCAGGAAATTTCGTTTCAGAATTAATGGCGGTGAAAGACTCGACAGGACGGAACGGCATCGCGAGCCAAAGTTCCGGTCCGCAGTTTGGCATTCGCGCAACGGTCAGAAGGTAAGTTCAACGACTGATTTTGCAACGACGAAAGATTTGCAAATGAGAGACCCTGTTGGCTGGAGTGTTGGCCAGTCAGCGGAGAGCAAGGGTAGAGAGCACCTACTTAAACCTTGTCACTGTCGCAGGATTTAAATTCCGCGTCGGTGACGGCATTTCTCCGTACGCGACGTCTTGTCACTGGCGGGAGCGGGCACGAATTTGTCATAGCGGAAGTTGAACGCGCCGTATCAATTAAGAGCGGGATACTGTTCTAAAGGTTAATCCATTATTTTCAATCTGCTACGAGATACCGCTTCGGAGTCTACATCAATGATTCTCGATGCGGCTCATTTATGCGCGAGCCCACGGTGCTGAGTTACGTTAATGGAAATCACGATAAGGAACAATCGTCCCGTCTATTTACCGTTTTGCGTTGCTCCTTGGGTACTTTTATTAATCCACCCAGCGCTCCCGCGGAGATTTTAATGGCGCCGTAAGTACGCGGAAACCTAGTGATATCGGCTAAACGATCGAATTATTAGACCAACGCTTGCGCGTTATTAGTGACCCTTTGGCGGTTTAATAAAATGTCGAATAATGGTAAAGACCTTTTTTCGCGTTTTATATTAATTCTATCTATGGCAAAAAGCGTAACGGATACGTTTCGCTCACATGTTTTCTATAATTACGTCTCGTATAATAAATAAACAATTCGGCAATCGTAAGTGTCACTATAGTTTTGAGACCCTTCAATGTTAACATAATGTTAATATTCCGCGGTGTTACATTCGTGTAGCGCTTACACATACGATGATACACGACCCAAAGTATTTTCTATTGCCTTCGCAGAAATATGATAAGAATTTTCACTTATCACAAACCGCATACGCATTTTCTCTGTACCGATGGTGCCATTGGCTTAAGAATGCAATCGATCGCGCGACACGGCGTCAGCGATTGTCGTCTCATTGTCTGATGTCTCGTGCATTACTACCGTTTGAAATTTCATTGAAAACCAATACGGTTTATGGATACCGATAAAACAATTTTATCGTTCGCTTATGTTTCGAATCGCAGGTGACACGCGAAGGAGGATACGAGGAATGGGCCAAGGTTAAAAATGAAAGAAGAATTCGTATCCCGCCGGTGGGTATTTTAATATTTTATCAGATTTTTCGAACTACCCTATCTCGGACGAGGGGTGACGCGGAGAGGAAAAAAAAATGCGCGCAAGGGAGGGGGAGCGATGTTGGGGTGTTTCCCAGTAACGTATCTACACGGGCGGTGATTCCGATAGGCGGAAATGAAATGCCCAGAGACGCGTATTCGACGAAAACGAACCATTAACGCGTTTAGCTTTAATTAATGTGACGAAACAACACTTTCGTGGAATTCGACGAGCAAAATATATTAACGCGAATGATTAGCCTCGAACAATGGAATTTATTTCCTCTCTGTCTCTGGATCGGATAGCGAGGAATGGTTTCCTCGCAACAAGAGTTATTCTTATCGACTGTTTGCAACAAAGTGCAGATATCGATTAATGATACTCCAGAAATAAACGAAGATGTAAGAAGCGTCGTAAATTCACGAGTCAGCGGGTCGCGTACAGAAACGTTTTTCCACTAAACTCCGTCTGCGGCGAGACGGTTTCTCTTGACGGACAAGAGGAGCAGAAAAAAAAAGAAATAAAAGTATTCTGGGTTGCAACACCCAGCCCAGTGTACATACGTCTGATGTTTTATTCGACAAACAGGATTCACGAGATTTCATGTTTTGCGAGGTGGGTTATTCGAGGAGACCAAGGTTGTATAAAATTGCGAATGTAAAAATCATTTTGCCAACCCGTTTAATCTTGCTCACATGTTCTCACGTAGACGGACTTTGGAATGTTTATCATTACGAGGTCTGGTGAAAAATTTATTTTTGAACTTTTTCTGTATTCTTGAATAGGAATTAAATATTCGATTTCTTAGGTCACATAATAATGTTCAAATAATACTAATATTCTTAAACGTTTGAACTTCGCGATCAAATAAGAATTTACTTTTCAATTTTTTCTTTGTTACAGAATAAGAATTAAACGTTATAACGCTTACGTCAAGAAACAACGTATTCTTCAACGTTGCAATTTGACTGTTTTAAGAATAGATGTAATTTTTACCACTCTGAGTATTAGTAAATTATTTTTCAACTTTTTGTTTATTCCAGAATAAGAATTAAACGTAAGAATTCTTAGATCAAATAATAACGTACTCTTAAACATTTTAATTGAACTGGTTTTAAAAAGAGATAGAATTTTTAGTACCCTGGGGTATAGTAATAATTTGTTTTTGAACCTTTCCTTAGTTAGTCGTAGAACATAAATGACATATTAGAATTGTCAAATCAGATAATAATACACTCCTCAACCTTTTAACCCAACTGGCTTTAGAAGCACATGCAATTTAGAATTCCAATCGTACCGGGAGTCGCGATTTTCTGCGAATTCCTTGAAATAGAGAGACGTGACGCAAAAGAAAGGTCTGCACGAATACGTTCTAAACTTTTTTTCATAACCGCAGCCACGGCTTTCCCTTCTCGCGTCATCCTAACTCCGATTTAAACTTCTCGCGTAACGATGCATCGGAGGCACGAGGAAACCCGCGTTGCGAATGCACGCCTACCAATCGGGGCCTCGCTCTCATTACCATACCGAATAAATTGAAGTCGACCTAACCGTATCGATAATTTCCCCGATTCTCCCGCTTCCGCTTAACGTTCTACATTTTCTCCCGTCGAAACCCCCCACAAACTTCCGTCGCCGAATCAACCGAACGACAAAAAAAAAAAAAAATACACGACCGCCCCAAATACAATGCAACGCCACCGCCGTCGATTCTCCGAGCGTACCCTCGACGATTCTGCACGCGGTTTCCAACCTGCGGCCACCGGAGAGAGAGAGAGAGAGAGCCCCCGGCAGATTTTACGTGCATTTAACCCAACCCCGGATGGCTAGTCCCCCACCCCTCCTCCGGCGATTATCCCTCGGGGAATTCTCGCATCCCCCCGTACGGGAAAAGATATACCCCTGGTGTAAGAATCCAGCGCCGCGATGCTGCCGGATGGTTGGCGTCAATAATACCGAGAGTGACGTAATCCTTTTGCAGGTTCGTTATTGGAGGATGTGTCATCCAATGGGGAGGGGTCGATACGGCAGCTGGGAGGCGCGCGCGTTCTCGAAGTGTGCTCGAGGCACGCGTTGCGGCACCGGAGGTTCGCGGCGCGTTAGTGCGCCGTTGGGATCCCGACGACGAGGTGGTTTCGAGAGTTTTAGCCTGAGCGAGCGAGCGAGCAAGAGAGAGAGAGAGAGAGACAGATAGAAGGAAATAATACGACACGTACCCGGGAAAGAAAGAGAGAAAGGGAATAACCGGAGGAGCGCGAGTGTGGGCAGCGCGCGCGGAAGAAGAGGAAGAAGGGAGGGTGTAGGACAGTCGCTGTGTTCGCGCACTTGGCGTCAGTTATTCGGCTTGTACCGCTCGTTGCTGGGTCTGTCTGGTGTTCTCGTACGTATCCCGGGGCCCCGGAGTATTATACGGGCCGTTGACACGCGAAACTGACAAGCGAACGGGATCGGGGGAAATCGGGAGGAGAAAAGAAAAGTAACGATCGTAGTAGAGAATAAGAGAGAGGGGAGGTTTTAGTGTCCGAAGGGAGAGCGGGTTGTCCGGTCCTTCGTGCCAACATCCGGAGAGTTATTTGGATTAAGATAAGGCAATAGTAAGTACGTCTATTTCTTTTTTTTTCCACTTCTCTGCGATCGACCGAATATCGAGCGGCTGTCGGGGTGGTGGTGGTTCGGTGAATTGGACGAGTCGTGACGCCGGTTTTTTTCTATTGTGCGTGCTTCTTACGTTTTCTTTTCCTCTTTTTTCCTTAATATGCCAACGTGTTCTACGACTGATCAGCCGATCGTGAACGCGACTCGTATTGAACGTGGTTGGTCCGCCTCGGGGGTACCTACGAGTCCTTGAATTCGTGGTCTAGATAATATCGAGGGCCGACGTTGTTTCGATATTTCGTTCGATCGGTTTTCAGCTGTAATGGTGTATGGATGAATTTGCTATTTTTCTTCTTCTTTTTTTTTTAAATGTCGCTTATACAGTTTGCGAAGGAGCGAATTTCGCGCGAAGAGGCGCAAAACTCGCAACGATCAGTCTTCGTCTGTTCGGCAATACAATTCGAATGAACGAATTCTCGCATCGTGAATCGATCACAATTTTCATTCGCGAAATTCTTCCACCGCACCTTGGAATTACGGAATCGCGACTCTCAAAATATCGCGACAATCACTGAGATTGGGTTTAACGGACACGAGGCGCCCGACGATGTCGCATTTCCAGTTTCCCGAAATTCCGGCGTTTTTGGAATTCTTCCCGAACAGGTACGCGGTCTCTATAGGTCAAGTTCAAAGGTCAATACCTCGTACCCGTTGAATCTCGGATAAAAGTGAATGCCGCAAATGTAGCAATAGCACCGCACCGACAGATCGATGGAGGTGCCTGGTGCGCTGGTGAACTTGGAAATTTCCCTAGCACACGCGCACTTCCTGCACCCGTGATATTTGCGAGTTCGTTATGCGCGTTGGCCCGTGGATGTTTTTCTATCCGGTTTTTATAAATAAAATAAAAAATCGGCCAATTATAAAACACCGTTGATCGATTCCAACGATTCTTTTTTTTTTTTAATCTCGTTTTAAACACTTATCTTCCGAACTATTCGTTATTCAAAAATATGTTTCGAGCAGAATTTACCTTGCGTGAGATTTCGGATCAACCTAGGACGTCCCCCCCGAAATAAATACAAGTTCTGCTTGAAACATTTTTTCTAATAACAAGCAGTTCGAGAGGTAATTGCTTTTGAAACATCAAATCGGACACTCTATTGCTCGTCAAATTTGTTTTTAACGTCTACGCGTACCAGTAATCGCTCAGAAACTTAATACTAAACGTTCCAGTTTAAACGTACGCGGTACGCAAAGTATACCGATTCAACTTAGATGCGCGAGTAACTGCATCGACTTCCGCTGTCGAAAATTGCATCGCGTGGATACAGTTAGAGCAAAGAGGCTACGCGGAGTTATACATAGAGACTCCCAGTCTTTATAACAACCGTCACTGACAAGTTCACCTTTATCGTTACGCCTCGTCGCGGACGCTACACCGCAATGTTATTACGTTCGAACGTAAACCGACAGACGACGAATCGAAGAAACGGTTTTCGTCGCGGCTGAATTGATGCGAGCAAAACCTATCAGCCTGATTTCTCTTATCCTTTAACATATCATTTTCTCCGTAAGTCTCGATCGAATCGCGTCGCGAGATAATACTCGTGCGATCTAAGACAATTAAAATACGTGAAACGCCACGCTCCCTCGATAATTGTATTACACGCATTTGATGTGCGTTTCGCACGGGGGAATTAAAATTCCGCGCGAGCAAAGGTGACCTCGTAAACAAGAGCGATATATGTATGCACATTAATTGAATTGTGCTCATGCTCGATTACGCTAATGAAAATGCATGACTTCGAAAAAAGAAACTTAATTGCCTCGGGACGATCGACGTGTCTAATTAATATCGTACCAACTCGGGGTACGGCAACGACACGCATTTTCTTCGACGGGAAAGTATATTGATAAATTCGATTGCATCATTGGGATGTACTATCGACTCGAAGGACGCGAGCGCATTTCGCACGAGATTTCTCAACCATAGTGTAAAAAAAAGATGAAAATCATTCACGCGCAAAGATACCGCGCTCTATAACCGATGGGAAGGGAAATTATTTAGAAACTGAAAGATTAGGTTCAAGCTCGACTTACGTTGACTAATTCGATACTATCGACGTGGGAGCAGTTTGATGCAAAAGTGGCGTGAGCCCAAAAAGTTGAAATACCAACTAACGCGAGGCGAAGTAAAAGTTCTTCAAACCTTAATAACACGAAAGAATGTTACCTCTCTTTTCCGCGAGTTATTTCCGAGAGATTGCTATACCTTAGGAAAGTAATACCGTTTTCCACCGAAAATAAAAACACGTAATCACTTTGTTCGACATCCCCTTGACTCGCGCCACTTTTTCTCCGTCCGCTCGAGTGGACAGTTCTTACTTTTCTTGCTATTTGGGGAGAAACTAACTGCTCATAAGAAACTAATCACCCCCGTGCAAAACGGGGACGAAGATTAAGCTTTCGAGATGCGTCGCGATATCAAATCGCGGCAAAAACAGACTCTCGCCGCTCTTGTATGAAACAGACTCGCGTCGCCTCTGCCACGCAAATATAAATATGCTCTTACCGGTCGACTCAATAGAATCTAGAAACTCGATCGGGCGAACGTGCGCGAGTAATACGGAGATGACCCGTCGATGAATGCAAATTCCATCGGGTAACAAGATAGACGATACGATCGTGTCGGTTATTAGGTAATAGTGGATCCCCTGTCGAGGATGCTTCGACCCTGATGAGGCTAATAAAAGTGACATCATTATCGCTCGGGCCGCAACGAGCTTTTAACCTACGTGGCTCGCTCTGATTTTCATAATCTGGTTCACATCATCGTGCTCTCCCCCATTAGTCGCTGGGATCACCGTCGCGCCGACAAAGCGCGAAGGACGTTGAAATTTCTCCCTTTCTCGTCTTTTTTTTCTTTTATAATCGAAAAGATGTTACAACCTTTCGGGTATAACGGTCGTCGCTCGTAACCGATATTTTATCGGTTCTATAAATGTAATTTTTCAATTCGTTTGTTCAAAAATCACAATTATGGAACCCATATAATATATAATTGAAATTAATATACGTGTAACGATTATAACATTGTTTCGTTTCTCGTTACCGTTTCAAGAACCGACACTATTTTCAACCCTCGAGTTCTCTTATAAATTTCGCTTATCGCGCATTGTTCATATTCCACTTAAGGGGACTCGTCCCGGAGCTCTCAATAAGTCTCTCCCCCTCATATGTTATTTCGATTTTTCACGCCGTACTTTGTCGATAAATTGTTCAATTATTTCGTTTCTCATTTTACGTAACGGTAGCGCAAACTTCTATGCACCGTTTCTTTTATCAATCCTCGGTAAACATGGCACCAATCTTCTACCTCTACCATCTATTACCTTTGCATCGTTAATAATCGGCAGGCAATTAGTACCATTTTAACTGAGGACTAGTAAAAGAAACGGTGCCTAGAAGTTTGCGGTATCGTTACCTAAAATGAAGAATAAAATAATTGAAAGATTCTCTCTCTCTCTCTCTCTTCTCATTAACGCGAACAAGAATCTAGGTCTCTCCACGCGAATCTATATTAACATTTGTACCGTCCTTAGATGAATCGAGCATCGAAAGAGTTTCTACCGTGGAACGACTAGAGGGTAAAAGGTGTACGTACCCCCCCACCAGACCTTGCCATCGTAAAGTAGACCGACGGAGGTCACACTATACGGCTACGAGCCACGTCAGCTGGAAAGATCTTCGGTATCTCGATAAACTCGAGGCCCAACGTGCGCGATTTTGTTCTTCTTTCCTACGTATTCGAGACGCGTTCGCGTCGCGTGAGAATACTTCGAAAGAGTTCCCAGTTTCGATCGAGTCCGATTGCATAAGGTTCCCAAGGTGGAAAATCATTCTCATACCCCGTTAGGATTTCGATGTTTCTGAGATCTTCCGCTCGATACCTTCGATACTAATTGGGGCGATCGAGGTGTGTTTACACGGACGTGTTCCGAGATCGAGGGACGCGATGATATAAATAATAAGAGGATCGAAGAAGTTAATAGCGATGGTAATCATTTTTTTAAATTTCGTTACAATTTTCTAAAACTTGTCATTTTAATTTCAGTTTTATTTTTATAATTAATCGATTACGTCGTGAATTTTACGGCACATGTAAATAATAATATTAAGAATACCGTTCTTAAAATCAACCATTGAGAATGTTACGAAGATCTCGTATCTTTTTAAGAAGTCTGATATTTATCCTTCGTCCCGTTAAAATCCGGTAACTTCTGTAACAGAAGGGGGTTTAGAAAAGCGGTAACCCGCAAAACATCTGATTGCATTAGCCTTCAAATACCGCTGTTCGTACATACGTTTCTCTCTAGTCAGATCGATACCTACTTCGAATAATTGCCCCCTCGATTAATCCACGTTCTACTCTAATTACTCGTACCCAGCGTACGCGTGCAAATCCCCGTGTATCCTCGCGTATTACGCTAAACACGTATTATCGTATCTCGCGTCAAATATCGTACTCCGTTTCCGTTCCGATCGGGCGAACGCCGTTAGCGTGACTCCCATGACACGCGGGCAATCGTGAGAAATGGTAACGAGACATTTTTAAGACCCTGTATCGCATTGCCCAAGTAGCGGTTTCGTTTTTAAGCCGTTCGCCGAGCGAGAATGAATCATCGCGCGAGAATCGCGCTATGATTTGCCGAAGAATGTTACCGGATAAGCTATCGAGATAGAAATAGTGTTAGGACCGTTAGCGGAGCGTTTGCAGTGGGAGCGTCCTGGAAGAGTCGGGTGCAGTGTCATCAGTGCTCGTGGCGATAACAGGGGGTCTCGCTAACCGTAAGCTGGTGGTTAAATTTCCAATGCACTCACGGGCAATCCAGCGGCGGAAATGAGTTTAACAATGGCTGCGGAGACGGTCCAGTTGCATAAGTGCCCTTGACAATGATAAATAGGTATATCGTGCTTGGTAATCGCCTCGCGTACACCCCGGGGAATACGTAAGAAAAACAAAATATTATAAAATGAGATCGTCGCGCAGGTGTACGCTTCTTAACGGAGCGATGACGAAATTACGCGTGTCCGTTGTACTTTAAGTTAGGAGCTTTCAGTCTTCACGGTTTTGTAACGCGAACCGGGTATTCCACTGACTCATCAATTACGCGCGCCGAAAGGATAGGTCAGTGAAGAAGGGCTTGATAGAATTACGCGCGTAGAAATCTTAAATTGTACTTAATCGTACGGCAGAGGCTTCTCCGATCGACGTCTAACAAAGATTTTCGGAGGTCAATTAAATTAAGGTTTGCCAATTCGTTAACCCGAGCGAGCGTAATTTAGTATCTATGCGGAACGATCGGTGTAATGGCGGGGCGAGCATGGCGGTGGTTTTAATTCGAATAATCCGTGTTGCAATTTCAATCGCGCGATCGTGAGAATTGAATTTTATAACGGTAATAGACTCGTACTCTCGGGGATGACGTAAGACGGTAAAAAAATGCCATATTTGCTTCCACAAAAGTTTGCTACCGTAGAAACATACTCTCCAGCGAAGCCGTCACGATTATATTAAGCGTCGAGTGTACGTGTCTGTTTATTTCTTTTTTTTTTCTCTTAACTTTACGCGCGTAATGCATTTACATATCGCTACTAACGAACGTCTCGTTCAAGGTAAATCGCTCTCCAGATTTCTACGCGGAATTCTTCCAAAGATCCATCCACCTGCGCGACGGGTCTCGGGTCTATTTTAAACTATTAAAGAAAAAAAAACTCTCCCCCCTCGCGGGTGTAATTTACCTGAATCGAGGGTGAAAGGTGACGCATTCGACGCACGCGACGCGATCGCACGCCGGAGACGCGTATCGATTCTGTTCGGCGGAAGTGAAATTTTCAATTTTACGCTCAATCCCCGTGACCTTGAGGTATACGAACAATATCGACGTCCCGTCAAGTGCATTTTTTCTCTCCTCTCTTTCTCTTTCTTTCAAGCGAAATCGTTCTTTTGCATACTCGTAACTCGATTATCCTTGCGATCCGCTCTCTCGTGGGACGGACTTCGAAGCGGTAAAGGAATAAGCTTTTAAAACCGCGAAGGGCCTTTGTTCCATTGTTCGGCGTGCGCAAAGCACGCTAGCAACAATACGCTCGGTACCCAAGGCGTCTCCGTGACGTTTGCTTTGTACTCGCAACAGAGTTTACTTTCCTCGTCATTATTAAAGTCTGAAGGACTTGTCGCACCTTTTTTTTCCACCGGCAGCTGAGTACGTGTGTCTTGCGCGTGGCTAAGAAGGCGCAATCGTAAAGAAGTGCTCTCCAGTTTGGATTGCAGTCGGGGTGTTATCATGGTAACGTTGATAGCGCGACCATGGAAAGTCGATACCTTCCTCATTGCGTATTCCGCGGCAAGGGCATGGCCCTATCTCCACCGGGGAATACGAAAATGTCACTCGTGTTTACTCCACTTTCGACACACACGACGTGCCTGAGAGGGAGCGGGGGGCGCGTTGGAGCGTTATCGAATAAGCGCAATTGCAACGAGCAGCGGTGATCATTCCCGGTGGAAAAATGCACACCAATTTTTCTATCAGACACCGGTGATTCGCCGTGAGAAGGATTATTTAATCTACCGACGGATTATACGAATTCGAGAGATTGTCATCATTCCGTTAACGGTTATGGCACAAGAACCACTTCCAAGTGAGATATTTTTAAGTCGCTCGTTTAGACGTGATTCATTCTCACGATTATTTTGCCCCGTAATTACGCCCTACATTCGATACAATGGAACCTAAATCAACCTAACAAAACTATCGGACGTTCGTCTATTCTCGGCTCTGTAATTGCAAATCGCTATGGTTTCACGGGGAACGGATATATCTCGCGATTATACAATGGTGAATTAACTATAAAGTGGTACCGCGTTATCTTGAGAAACAGCGTACCGATTTCTGGTTACCCCTCTTGTAGCCTCTCATTATTTAATCGTATTTTTCATAAGATTAAAATAATAACTCATTCAAGTAGTAACCGTCAGAAATTTGTGTATGTTTAATTCTGCGACGGATATTTGTCGCGACTATCGAATTATCACTTAACTAAACCAAATTTAGACTCCCGTTTTGCAGCTTCCTATTATTCAATCGTATTTTTCATAAGATCAACGTAATTGAAAATATTTTCGACCTATTCTATCTTTCTGGAATTGAGTGGTCTAAATTGATCTTGTAGCAATCAACCGTAAGTTATTGGGGTCGAGATCCAGTGGGATCCGCTGGATTCCAGTACGTCATTTGCGATACGGTCCAGGAATTGTAACGGTTCCGTGGATTAACTATCAGAGTAGTATTATGGTAACTGGAGTACCTACTTATTATTATTTAACTCTACTCTTTTAATAGAACTTCCCGAGACTCTACGTTTTCGAAAATTATCAAACGCTTTAACGTCCCGACTGCAATTTACTCCAATTTAACTGTCAGGGTCAGATAATATTTAAGGAGAGTCGTTTCGAAGTTTCAAGTTTACTGGGACAGAATTTCGTTCCTCCATTTTAACGGAATTAGAACTTTGATACGCAATGTGACCAATAAGAATTACCAGCTCGAGCATAAAATTTGTTTCTTACTCTTACGGTTCCACAGATATTGCAAAGAACTTTTAAATAATATTCTTAAAGAATTTCTTTTTATAGAGAATTTGATAAACATATTCGAGCTGCTAATTCTTATTCGACCACCCTGTATACTCACCAAACATAGATATAGATCGCTGGAACGTCGTAAAATTTCAATCAACGTATCCCCCCACGACTCCTTTCTTATCGTAAATTACGCGATGAAATATTTTCTACGTCTAAGACCAAATTCGAAATATATTATGGTCGGAATATCGAAGAGTGCAAGAAATTTCCTAACGGTCGGAAGACTTTCGTTATCTCGTTTCACTGTTTGCGATGATCACGATAGGGACACCGCGATCTATCTATCGGTGCATATGTATCCCGAGTCGGCTCTTTCGTGCAGAACCGAGCGATACTCGTTCCTCAGCGCGATACGAAAAGGTTTTAAATATCAAAACGACGACGTACGCGACTCTCACTATCATCTAAAACTCGACCTTCGGTGCACGAATCGTGTTCACGCACGATTACCTCGCGTCGCCTTCGGATATTGGCAGATCCATGAAACTGAGAAGGCCGCGGGACATCGTGGGAAAAGAAAAAAAGAAACGAGTAATCGTAATTAAGCGGCGCGTTTTGCGACGTATCGTCCGACGTTGGTAGATTTATCCGAGATAGCTACATCGGGCCTTGGATAATACCATAATTGGACGCATAAGCTACGTTTATAATGGCACGCGATACCGGTGACTCGAACGGGAGCTCGATTGCTGTAAATAATGGCATTTGTAAATCAAGGGGTGACGGAGCGTATTGTAACAACGCGATCTCGTTATTCGCCCCGAAAGGAAACTGTACGCGAAATTGCTCATCGATCCGTCCGAGCTTTCGAGTTTGAGATGAAACGCGCCAGTCCCTTTCGTCTCGCGCCAGCGTGTACGCATATACGTATACTTTCTCTTAAATTACCAGGCATCCAAAGATTAGAGAATTCCGGACTAATCTATCGTGAAAGTAGCTTATCCGATTTCATCGTTAAGGTTTCACCGGGAACGGATATTTCTCACAATTCTCGAATTATAAATTAACTCTTGTGCGGTGTAGCGTCGTCTTACCTATGAAAATGTTACTCGTGACTCGACTCGATAGTTCTATTTACTTCGTGCGTTTATATACGCGCCTGTGGTTCATCTCTCAGTGGATGTTTGACTTCTCTGAGTCAACGATGCACTTCCTCCGGCGAAGTTTCAATCTCGGAAACAAAGCGCTACGTTAACTTATCCGACGTAAAGCAATTTTCATTGCCTCTGCGGAGGAGTATTAATATAACAATCAACGTCGATCCCTAAAATCGCAATCGCGTCCTTGGGGGGAACTCGTGAGAAAGAAATAAAATAAGATCCTCGCACAGCTATACGACTCTTAACGACGCTATGACGAAATTGCGCGTTTAGTTGCAATAATTAGCTGAAACAATAACTGGGATACCACTGACGATTCATTCCGATTCTCGCAAAGCCCCTCGGGAAGCCGCAAAGAGGTTTCCCTCCCCAATTCCATAACGTACCGTCGAATGGTTATACCTGGCGCACAGTTGATTCTCGGTATTATAAATAATCGCGTTCGGTATTCGGGTCGCTCCTTCGTTGTACCCTGAATTAAATTCCTCGTGAGGTTATAGGCAATCACGGTTTTCTCGTCGCGCCTCTTCTTCCTCCACGTGTATACCTTGTGGGACGCGCTCGACACGCCATTCTCAATTAAATAAACTGTGTGTTTGAGTCATATAAAAGTTATGTGTAGTTAAGGTCAGTAGGTCGCCGTCGTATCAAATGATATATACGAATGCAGTCTGACCGAATTGCACGAAGGACAAGGCACGTTAGCGATGCACGCGGCATACATAGTCGTACCCTTTGGCTTGTAAATCCTTGTCATGCGTCCGACACATCCGCGAATCGGGGTGAGAATTTCTTCTTCTTTTTTTTTGTATATAAATATTCCGGTGAATATTTTGTTTAACGCTAGTGGAGGTAAATTCGAATTGTAAAGCCGGGGTACAGACGCGTAACATACTCATGTTTCACGCAACACGATGCACTAATGGACTAGTTAGGATTGTGTCTTCTAACATATGGCATTAACACATTTACGATGGATTTGCAATACGGTGTTTGTTACGCGCGTGTGTTACACGTCTGCATCCGGCGTAATACATCCGGCATATCCGTGAATTGGGATGAGCATTTCGTTTTTTTTGTTTTATTAGAATCTCTCAGTTAATTATCGTAGAGGATATTGATATTCCGGTGACTGTCTTGTTTATTTCTGGTGGAGGTAAATTCCAATTGTAATAGGACGGACATATCCATGAATCGGGGTGAACATTTATCTTTCATTTCGCTACAATCACTTCGTTAGTTATACCGGAGTAATATCAGGAGACAAGGTCTTGTCCCGGGCCAAGTACAAGCACGCGAGAACTAGACCTTGTATCTTTATACATATACTTCGGTGAATATCTTATTTATCGGTAGTGAATGCAAATTGGAATTGTAATGCGTTCGGTATATATAGTGAATGAGGGTGAACGTTCTTTTTATTTCCTTCATTAGTTATCGTGGGGCGCTTAGATACTCTAGAGCAGTGATTTTCAACAGTCGGTCCGCGAAGAAGAAGTGAAAGATATCGATTTTTAGAACTGCAGTTAGTTAATATAATTATAATTAATGACGACGATGATAATAAGTATAACTAAAATTTTATCTGATTTGATTAAAAAAAAACTAATATCAGTGAAACGTTTTGCCTATCTTCACTGATTCTTCAGTGAATCACAGTTCTCTCCCTGCAAGGATGCACATTTGCAAAATCCACGGTCCAGCAACGATATTCTGAAAATAGCTATCAATTTTCTCTCGACGATCGAAGGGTTAATTACGCGACCTTCGGCCCTACCCGCTGTGCACCGAATTGCACGACTGCCATCGGGTTGTCTCAAAGGAAATCAAAGGTCCGGCCCTAATCGATATTCCCCGCGATGCGATTGGTTCCGAAGGCAATCGGTACTACTTCATTTCCACGTTACATTTCACGTGATAACTTCCACGATGACGGAACACGATGGCAAGTGACAATCGATTCAAAGAGGAAATATCAAACGTTTCGATTCGCCCGATCATCGGAGGGGTTTGAACGAAATTACCGTACCGCACCTGCGAAGCGTCCAATTGGCATCGCTCTTGCGTAAATCAATGGGGAAACCGGAAGATTGCCCAACCTCTGACATTCCATAAATTCCGCGATCGTTGCGAATCGATTACAAAAAAAAAAGAATACATGAATACCTCGCGACAATCCGGGAACGACGAAAACCGTGACAACGACGGGACGAAGGAATTTTTCTTCAGCAACACGCGCAACGAAAGAACCTGGAAAACACCTGGGAAACCGTCTCATGAATATCAGTTTGGCTCGGCGCGGGTAACAAGAACGAGGTGTAAAAAAAAAACAGCGGAAACTCTCGACTCGTGCCTAAGACATTATCACTGGCACTCGATGTATCGCGAAACCGGTTACGAGTAAACATCGTGCAATTTACGCGCTGACAGGCCACCTACTACGAGTACCTGCTTTTATCCGACTATTATAAGTTGAATGATAATAAGCCCGGTCGTCATTCCGAGGACGCGTGATAGTTTAAGTGTCTCTGATGTCAGGTGAACCATCGGCGCGGATCTACCGTATCAAAACTGTAAATGAACGCGGAAATAATTATTGTCCGCGTGAAGTGCGAATTAAGGTGTAACGTAAAAGTTGGAAAACGAGCGGACGGTTGAGCGTTATTGCTCCAATCAACGGTAAATAGATAATCGCTTCATTTTGATGCCTATATGAAGCGTATCAAATCTTTGGTCGAGCGAGGCATACGAAATACGGGGACACTCGAGAGAGAAGTCATTCGAGTGACTCTTGTGTTTTTGGAGATAGACAAATGAGGGGGTTAAAAGTAAAGTGGTGTTATTCCACTTTGTGAAAAAATGTAATGAAGTGCTTTATGCATTTCTTAATCGCGGAATCTAATTCTTAATTTTTTCGGAATTATATAACCGCGCTTAAGTAAATTTTTTCCAAAAATGCACTCACACAAACTTCACCTTTAACCCCAGTCATATTTAAACAACATTAAGGATACAAAGGTATTCTTGCTCGATCGAGATGATGCTGACATTATCTTTCAGTCTATGGTAATAAGTAATGTTTCTAACGGCTGACGGGATCAGCTTTACGCAACAGCGAGAACCCTTCAATTGGAGCACGTCGCGGTCAAAGAGTTGAAATTTGAGGAAACGTAGATTCCTCGTGATTCGTCTCGTCTACGCGTTAGGTCATTCGCTCGTACCGCGTGGAGTTCGTTTTACGTAGAGTTTCGTCGTTCCCATTTATATATGCGCGGAGGCGTGAATTTTATTGCCGGGCATTCAGCGTGCTCGACCGAGCACCGTCGATTCTGCCGTTTCACGCAACCACACACGGGATGATATCTTGCCAGCGTCAAACCCTTTTTCGACCCGGTCGAACTCGACAATGGTACTCAAACAATACCGACTTCCGCGGAAGCGGCAGGCGAGAACGGAAACGTTTTGTCAGCCGTGACCACTTGACTGATCAAACTGGAGGCCGCGCTAGAACATGTCCGCTGTTGTAATGCACTGTATACCTTTTTGCGAGCGATCCTCGAGTTGCAAATATAATAATTCTTTCACACCGATATCATTTTTGTACAGCTTTCAAAATCAGTTTTGCACTTTAAGGTAAACCATCAAACTGGAGCTCGTTTTGTTAAATGCCCTTGGTAAAATGCAACGTAACTTTTGAGCGTTATTATTGCGGTTCAGTGGAATTATAAACAAAATGTTTGAAATGCACGAGTAACATAATCCTCTTACAATGACGTAACTCTTGTTCAGATTTTAAAATCAGTTTTACACCTTAAGGTGAACGATCAGACTGGAGGAGGTCGCGTTACAAAACGTCCCTGGTAAAATGCAACGTAACCTTGTTTCGAGCGATATTATCACGGTTAAGTGGAATTATAAACAGAACGCTTTAAATGCGCGCGTAGTATGATCTCTTTACACCCATGTAACTCTTGTCCAGCTTTACATAGTCAGTTTTGCATTTTGAAGTTACTTCTCGTTCGACTTCAAAAAAAAATGAATATTTAAACGAGACATGTTTCTCGCGAATCTTAATGATAATTACACGAGGTTGAAGTGTAATATTTAAATTTATATGTCCCGAGGAGTAGATAAACATTTTGGTCAGCTGTGCAGTGTATTCCGTTATGCAAGATACAAGGTTGAATCGCGTATTACTAATTTAACTTCGAAAGGTCAATTAAAATGAAATCCTAAGCTCTCGGGAGAGGCCGAGGTAAAACTTTTGGGACAAACTCAATCTTGTGTAACGTATCTTTTATCAGTTGGGACAGGAAAACCGGTTATGCTCCAAAGCTGGTTCAAAGATGACTTTTTCCAAGGAATAACGCAGACTCCCCTCTATTCTGTCGAGCAAAGCACCACGTCTTTGTTTGGCTTCTGCATAACGAAACAAAGAGAGCCTATTTTTTTGTGACCTCTAATCTCTTACTCTCCAAAGTGGATTGTGAAGGCAGCTCTACGAGTGGAACGTGCTCCAAAACTCAATCGCCAACCTCGTTTCTCTATACATAATCGGTCTATATAATTAAAATTTCGTGATTTTTCTAAAACAAAAATTCTTGAATCCCGATCTCTTCCATTTGCTAAACAGAATCGTAAGAGAAACCGTACGATTTACGTCTCGGTTTAAAAGTCAATTGTCAGTTTCGTTTAATTATTTTTCGTTTAATACCTCAAGAATCTCTAAATTATAAGATAACAATTCTACACGGTCTACCGGAATGTATACGATTTTAACGATCGCCTTAAGATTTGCAAAATATGTTGAACAACGAGATATTCGATCTCGCGGAACGAACGGCGTGCTCCAACGAACAATATACAATTACAAAACAATCGGCGCGTCCTTGCCGCCGAACCATTCGTCAGTAACACGAGAACGGTTCTCGAAAACCGTCAACGAAATCCGAAAACGCGAGAAGTAGAATCGCTGAGAGCGCGAATGCGGTGGTGGAATACGAACGTCGTGAAATAAGTGTATTATCGCGTAAACGGATATGCCACGGAACCGTTACGGTAACTCGTACCGAACGTATACCGGGTACGCCGTGAACTAACCACCGGCGAATACGCTTTCCCGAGAATCGGTGGTTTTGTGGTATAACTTCGACTTCCGCGAACGTTATCGATAATCGTAACGGGTTGGATAGGACAAGCGTAGTCCCAAATCCCCCCCGATCTACTTTTTCGAATTTAACACTATTTCTACTACGATTTCGTGTGACACCCGTTTCGAGCAAAACGTATTTTAGATCCAGGAAGGGATTGGAGGAAAAAGATACCAAATAATTCATTCAACTAATAATAATAATTTTAAGCGAAAATGTTAAAAAGGTTGAAATTCGATACAAATAGTGTTAACTTCGCCGGTAGCGTGGAACTAATGAATTCATATTTTATTACTCCGAAAGTAAAAACAGATTAATACTCCATCCTGTAGAGAGAAATATTGAAATAATCGTTATGTAATCATTGATTTGGAATATACGATAGTTCGCAAAAGCATTTCGACCTCTTGTATTATGTATACAAACTCGTTATTTAAGCGTTTGGATATTTCTGCTATCCACTGTACATAATTTCGAACCAATTTTACCAACGATACTTAATTATTATTCATCGAATAAATCTGACTTGTTTATTAAAAATCGAGTCTTCCGTTTCTAATCCGTTGGCACTTTGGCTTTAACGGATGAGTCAGATTTATTCGACTGATACCGTTTAAGCGATGTTGGTCAAGTGGATCCTGAAGAAATTTTAATAATTCACTGTTAAACGACGAACGCGGTAGCAGCTGGGCTTCTCTTGAAATACGTTCGGAGAGATACTTTTTCGTATTTTGAATTATACAACCTGGTATTACCGTTGCCATCGTCCTAAGAAAATACATTCTAACGTAAAGAATATCCTCGTACGTCGAGTTGTGATATTTAAAAGTTTTCTTTCCTTTCCTCGTACTAACTGAAGCGAAAACAAGAAGCAAGCGCAAGGCAGAGCGAGATCCAGTTATACTGGGGCTGTGTTAAGGATACGCTCTGTAAGCAGAGAAACATAATCACAAAGCGCGAGGTATTACTGTTGCAAAAGTTAAGGTCGCTGAAAATGGCAAAAATGTTATTACGTAACTCGTGACGCCTTTCGAAAAATCATACAATTTCAAAAGCCATTTCTCGTCGTTTCAACATTCCCTCTGTGAGCGTTTATTCGTTAGATGCGTCGGGTAACTTTCCTTATTTTGAATATATTATCAAATCAATTTGATTGATGAAACAGTTTATACAGCTCATTTTTCATTATTGTTTATATACGTTAATTAAAAACGAATAAAACTTGCCGATATGTTATAAGGAACAAAACTACACCATGCATCTAGGAACAATTTCCATAGTCGAAGGGTGTTTCACCAAGAAAGGTTAAATATTATTCATCGAGTAAATCTCAGTCTTCCGTTGAAATTAAACTTTCGTCCGACAAGAGACAGAAAACTCTGCTGTTAACGGAGGAACGAGGTCGAAACGATGAACAATATTTATCCAAGATCGAGGAAACCGGTCCCAAGAGAGAAATGGTTAAAAAGGAAAGCACTCTCTTTTGAACATTTTCACCTGCTACGCAAAACCTTCTAGAAATATCGTTAAATTGTTGACATTCTCGCGCAAACGGCAAACGTTAAGGCATCGGGTTACCGCTGAATTAGCTTGCAGTATCGCAATAACAATCTTGTTAGGGTTTCACTGTCTTCTCCGTTTACCGCATTTAACCCTTCCAGAGTTGCGTTTCAATGCAGTTACGGGAGAGCCACGGTTGATTCGCACACTCTCTCAAACACGTTTCACCAAGTATCTTTTTCTTTGTTTCTTTCATTGCAGATGTCTTGGCAAAGGAACTACCTTGCTCTGGGACTGCTCGGGCTCCTCTTGATCTCGGCAGCCGCGGACAACAGCGTGCACATTATGTCAAAGTATCAACTGATTACGTCGACGACTCTCAACTGGTTGCCACGATCGCACTACGATCCTTCGAAAGAAATAGTCGTCGGAGGTTATGAGATCGAAGACGGGGAAGGTACGTTTGATTGCGTAAACACAAAGGCGGCGAAGATCTCGCCAAGAGGATTCAGTTTGGACAGAAAATAATTAAAAGAAAGAAAAATCGCCGTGATTATTAATCTCATGCACTTTGAAGAACTTTTCGTTGGAATCCATAGATTATCCGAAAGAACTCGTAACTGTTCATACGCTGCTCAAAATAATTAAGAGATCGTGATCCAAATCGGCACGCGAGCTTGCACGATTTTCCGAACATTAGATATTAGAATAGTTAATCCCTTAATTGTTACGAGCGGCGTATATTGATGTGGAATTCGTACTTATCGCGCGCGTTACACGGCGCTCAAGTACCTCGATTCGCGTAAAGCGCGTTTAACAATGAGTCGTCTACCGTGGCTATTTGAGTCTCTTCCCTTCGTGAAAATGCACTTTTCTTATATTTTCGTAAAAAACGGCGCCGGGATGCTGCGTCGCCAGCTTCGTTACTCCAGTCTGGAGTGAGTTTCGCGATTGTTAACGACGTGTGTTGCAGACGACCCTTATAACAATCAAGCGGAGAAGTCTGAGAGAAAGAGACCCCTGTACGTCTGCCGAGTGCTGCACACAACAGTATGGGTGGCTGGGAGCCAGAAAGGCGACGAAAAACGATGCACCGTGACGATTCACGGTACCGTGCAGTCGTATGATAAATACGAATTGTTGGAGAACGTCGACAATGCGGCTCGCGTCAACTGGGAACACTGGGACAAATACAAGCCGACTCCCATGGGAGCCGTAGCTACGGAGAAAATGTTCGTTGCCCGTCACGTAGTACGCGATGACAAAGATAAGCCCGATGCACCGAGGAGATACACGCATTACATCGGGACCTTCAATACCAACGACAAGCTCGGCACCGTCAGTTACGTGGACGCCGTAAGTAATTGCTCCGTATCATTTTCTCCTTGGAAAAGATAAGTCCCCTATACGCAGCGTTTTATCCGTGAGAAAGTCGGAGTAGACTCCATTCATACAAACAGATCCCATTCATGTAGACCCGTACCGTGGATACCTACGCTGAGAGATCCGTAGCGGGTCTATTCGAATGCCCCTACCTACGCTAAACAAGGAAATGCGTTTATTCGTGCATTATTATTCTTATTATGTTTCCCTAGGATGGTAATGAAAAAGTCACGAAATCCGGCGACATTCTCGTCGAGACCGAGCCGATATCATACGACCTTACCAGAGTGAAATTAAATTGGCCTAAGAAACGAGTGATGAAGCGCACACCCCGTGAACTCGGCGAAGCGACGATCGTTAATAACGGGGCGGAAGGTGCGAACATGGCACAAGCCTTTGGGTATACGTATAACTATTCCGTTTACTGGGGTCAGGGGCACGCTATACTGAAAGGTCTAAACACCTCGATCACCTTGTCAAATGGTACGACCTTGCCGAAAATAATGTGGGGCATGAAGGAAGAAAATAATACCACCGACGTATATACGTGAGTAGCATTCCTTCCAAGACCTACAAGAATTACACGCTCGATCTTCTCTTTTATTATTTTCAATCTTTTGCCAATTGAAACAGCTTTGAGATTTTCCTGGAACCTGGCACCGGTGTCAACGTCACTCTGAGGGCCAATTACACCGACATGGAGGTACCTTATTCCGCTACGCTAATCTCGCACTACGACGACGGCGCGACCAAGTCACGTGGAATCAACGGCATTCGTCGGGAGGAAACGATGTTCGACGTCAAACCAGAAATCGGTCCCATTTACTTCCTGAGCAATTATAGTTTAGTTCCTACAACCACGATGCCGCCCACTACGGAAGCGACCACCGCTAGTACTACTACCCTCCCACGCGAAGTAACTAAGGAAACCCGTAATCATGATATGGATAAGGTGGATCACGACGAAAATATGATAATACCGCCGAAGAAGACGGACATGTCGAACATGCAGAGCGACGACGGAGGCCCGTTGTCCCTTAAGAACAAGGTCGACGTCTCGCAATCCGGGACATGTTTGTTCCGATCGAATTTAATGCTCGTACCTCTATTAGTAATCGTCGTCCATAGAATCACGTGAAAACGCGACGCAGAGTCCTAAATCCTAAATTGCAATAGTAATATATTCGTAGAGCAGTACCGAAGAAAGATAACAAAAGACAAAAGCAAGAAAAAAGAAATGTTGCTGTAATTTCGTACATAGTAATTATGGCACGAAGTAAGCGTCTTTGGTTAAATCGCTGTATGTCGGGCCACGAAACGGGCCCTGACATTATGCTTGCCTTTCAAAAGAACTTGATATTTAATATATATATATATATTATAAAAAATATATATATACACGTTTAGGATAGCAAAGAAATATCTTAATGATGAGCCAGTCTCATAAGGATGTTAAGTACAAGCGATTGCAGCCAATGCGAATGTTAACATCTGAACTGTTAACATTACCTATATTGTTGAATAACTGAACGTAACTACGACATTCCGTCTTTACTCTAATCCTGCTGTGAATCGACTTTCCAGCTAACTATTTTATGCCTTCGCAAAGTGTAATTCTAGATCATCTAGAGAACTCTAAAAGCTTGAAAATGATGATACCTTCTTTGAGAGTCGTGTTCAAAGAGAAAGAGCTATAATTACTGCGGGTATTATCTCGGGCAACTAGCTTATACTAAAGCGGACGAAACGAAGATGAAATTGAAGAAAAAAAACGAAAATGATGGAAAAAGATGCGCGAGTTATAATGCAGCTACGATATATTTTTGAGATTGCAGTATAATTTTAGAAAATTGTAAGATTTATAAAGGTAGTATGTAAGGATACGTAGAGCACAGACAGATGGGTACTAAATGCTCTTCAAAACTATTTTACCAATGTGATTTATGTAAATCTTGACGATCTTGAAATGAAAATACTGTTGATTAATAACGATAAAAAAACAAAGAAACTTGCAATCTCGAAAATGGGACAATTATACGATGCGTGGATACGGTGAGAGCAATGAACAGCAAGGACTGAGTCGCTGTTTTTCGCTCGCAAGAAGATTCGATTACCTGTAATATTAGCGACCCCTGATTTGCCGAAAATAATTTTGTGTTCTCAAATGTAACATAAGCCACAAAGGTGTGTATGTACCCGTCTATTTCCCATGTAAAGTGATAGGGCTTGCAGATTCCTAGACTACTGTTAATGGAAATTGTAATGGCAGAGGAGCGCAGTATTTTACTTTGTATAAATATGTTAATAATTCGTAAGGTATATTTCTTTGGTAAACGAAAGAGAAATATGGACTTAGTTACTTTTGGGATTGATTTAAATGTTTTCGTGGAATTAAAAAGCATAGAGGAAAAAAAAACAATATTTTCGTACGTTCTTGCGTTTCTGAAGATTTTTACTCGAGATATTGGTATGTATATAATATGTATTTCTACAGTCTTAATAGGTGTAATTGTTGTAAACTTATTTAACCGTTTATAGTTTTTTCTATCAATGGTAATATCATTGTAAAATTATTATGTTTTACTATATTGTAGATCGATAGTATTGCGGATTATTCATTTTTGGTACAAGCAGATATCCATGGGTTTCTAATAACATTTATCGAAATAAGCCTAATCACGGTCTTGTGATATTCAGTCAAATTTTATGTAGAGATAAACGAACGAAACATACTCTGTTAAATCATTTGTTAATTATCATACGAAGCAATAATTTGTTGCGAAATTGGGACATGTGCATTGTAGAATGTTGCGTGTTTACGTGAAGCAGAAGAAAAGTAAATGGAAGATATGAGATATAATAATGTTTAATATTGTGAGTAATATTTTCTCATTGTGAATAAACTAATGTAATGGACATGGCACAAAATAATTATGTAGGACGTTTCCACCAGAGTTAGATTGAAAGATTACTAAAGGTATGGATTCTTTTATCAGTTTTGGACAAAGAAGTCTTGTTTGTTTTCAGTTGCTTCTTCGTACTTCTGTACTATCTTTGAAAAGCTATGAATAAAAGCTACGATATAAACAACTAAAGTTGGCAATGCCAATGGTTGTTCTAAGTTTCTAAGGCTATCTGTAATCGACGGATATGTTATATATGAGCAATCCACTATGCTGTACATTATCATGTAAATATAAATGCTATATATATGTAAAGATGTATCCAACGATATCTCCCAAGAACTCATAAAAGCATGCGCGGTACATTCGTTTCTGTTCAGAGACGCACATTAAATAATTATGATAAATCTCCAATCTAATTATTTTCCTCTGTCCGTTACATAAACCTTTGAAACTTTACGCACATCAGATATTCCATACATTTTGAGCGGGTTGAAGTTGACTATATTTGAATATAAATTTTAATAAATTCCCTGAACAATAATAATGCCAATGCTTTATTTTGGTATATTTTTAACCTGATGTTATAGAACTCAAAGATAGACTTACCAAGAACACCATATTGTTGCGGCGTGAGCCGTACCTCGCCATCTGGGCCTCCTGGTATGGACGATACAAGCGATGCTCGATCGCTTATGTGACTCCTAGTGCTTACTTCGCTTCTTCTTGCCCACGAAGCTTGTGACAATGCATCTATGTAAATGGAAGAGATATTCCATGATAGTTGTAACAGACATGTTTCACATTGGACAAAGTCCTCTGCATTTAGTCTATAGCTTGAACATGCTTTTGAACTGTCTCTCTACAATAATGTTAGATTTTTGTTAATGTATTACCAAAATTAGAGTTCTTAGAATTTGCTAATCTTTGCTTGAGGTCACGCAGGGGTCTTCGCGTAGATGGATGGGGATGTCTTCGACGTCTCTTTAAAAACTGTGCTAATCCTCCTAATAGCAATGATCCACCAGTCAGGCAAATGATAAATATCTAAGAGAAAAAAATATAAACCATTATGTCATCATTAATTAAGCTAGTCAATAGACTTGATAAAATACGTATCAACGTGGTATCGGTACCGATATCGCAAACAATCGTTGAGGTTCGCCGTATTGTCTTTTAATTGTTATATAATTTTCAAATCGTTAAACGTAAATATATTTATCCTAACCTCAAAGCGTGTTACTCACTTTCTGTGTTCGAGATAAGTTTATTGACGGCAATGAAATTATATAATGTTTGCATAATCCTCCGATAAATTCTTGCGCTTTAAAAACAGACATTATTGATGTCTTTGTTATAAACAATACGAGCGGCGGATCACGCGCGGTTCAAACCAGTTCAAACTATTATCCGTCCAGCGGAGAACGCACCGGTTCTGCGCATGCAGCCCAAGGGGGGGGGGGGGGGGGATCTCTCATTCAAATCCAGTCAATTCGCTGGTTAGTTACTGCCAAAGTCGATATACAGATGGAGCGCAAGTAGCTTTGCGTTTATTGGCTGACGCTTCAGGTTAGGTTACGGCGGTTATTATGACCAGGGTGTATTAACTTATAGCCGTATCACCGACACTGGAATTAGTTCGCGAAAACGGTCCTACCTTGCAGATGGCGCACATATGCTTGGCGTTCATTGGCTAACGCTGAGTCACATTGCGGTTGCGCAGTGAACACCCAAGCCACGACCACCATTGTTGTACTGAACCCAGTGAGCGTCGTCACCTGATTCAAGAGTTTCGTGATTCTGTTTTGTATTAACCATTTTTCGTAACTTGTTCACAAGTAAGTATAATTATATACACATATATATATATACAACTTCGATATAAACCAAGTTATAAAAGATTGATATTGTTACTATTATCGTAGGAATGGGAAAATTGTGTTGTGTGTCGGATGACCAACGGGGAGCTCGGGACCATTCCACAAGTTTCCGAAGGGCGCAGCTTCATTTGCAGCTTGGAGGGCAGCGGTTCAGTCGCCCAAAACGTAGAATTTGAGTACAGAACAATTGAAAAGATGCTGTGTTTGCTACCGGCATTTCAGAGAAAGTGACTATAAACCGCACGGGAAGTTACGTGTATTAAAAGCCAATACTGTACCCAATACAAATTTACAAAATTGCGATGCATTCAGAGAAAACGCTGATGTGAGTACATACATCTGCAATATAATTATGTGTGTAATCTTTCATCTTCATACATAGAGTACCGTGCATTTTATTTCACAGGTTGCATTGCCGGAGACTCCGCAACCAGCATTGCATCTGTCTCCAGAAGCTTCACGGTCACAGACTCCGCAACCACCATTGCATCTGTCTCCACCTCCGTCAAAACGACGGAGATTGCTACCTCAGCACACAGCAAGTAAAAACTTAACACCAAAAGCTGCCCGCTTATACAAGGTTGCGAGGACTCTACGAAGACAACAAAGCGCGACTCAGCATAAACTGTCTTCATTGAGAGAACGGCTGAGAGATGCAGGGAGATTTTTTCAGCAAAAATCGATACAATCCATGTTCGAACGATTAACACCCGCACAGAAGACATTTATGGAACTCCAACTTCGCTCAGCTCGAAACAAGCCAAAGGTATGCTCCGAAATATTATGTCGTTTTGCAAGAGAAAATGCCATTGCTTCAAACATGTCACAAGAAACAAAGTCTTCTCTTCACTCAAGTACAAGCATGCGAGACTAGACCTTGTATTTAGTATTCGTTTATTTCAATTGCCTTTTGGCCTTTGATAAGTGTTTACAATCGTTTTTAACCGGTTCTTTCAATACATTCGTATCTTATACACTAATTCAGGCCTGTCTAACCGTGGGGAGACGCACTTGTCACGCGGTTTCAGTACCCCCACCCGCACGCCGTGCGAACGAAAAGAAGAACAACGCAATACGTGTCTCAATCTAACAAACGCACCGGGAGCCAGGGTGGGGGTAAGCTCTGATTGGGCTGACGAGTGTTGCCTGCGTCCCCCTGCACGCCGTACAGGGGTTAGACAGGCTTGCACTAATTGATCTATTTTTGTAGTTTGTATACTAACCATAAACTTGAATCTAGAAAATTAGACCTAGAACTAAAACCTTGTATTGTTAGTATAAATACATTAAACAATTGTAATGTAATACTATGCAATAAACGTTGAACAATTAATCTACAGTAGTTTCCTTTTCATTTTACAGGGCAGGCGATATACAACGGATGAAAAAATTTTATGTTTATCATTATATAAACAGTCGAGGGCCTGTTACGACTTAATGTCGAGAATGTTCAATTTACCTTCGAAATCAATATTGCAAAGAATCTTACGAAAAATTAAGTTAGAGCCAGGAATTAACACATTTATATTCGATCACATTACAAAACAGATCAAGCGACTGCCAGCAAAAGATAAACTATGTTATTTGTTATGGGACGAGGTATCACTACAGTCTTTCGTTGAATATAGCGTTAAATTACAAAGAATTGTTGGATTTGCGGATAATGGGAATATTGTGAAACCTAATTTCGCGGACACAGCCCTGGTATTTATGGTTAGGGGCATACGGAAGGGACGGAAGTTTCCGTGCACGTTTTATTTCTCCGACGGTCCAACAACGTCTTCGGAACTGACCAAGTATTTAGCAGACGTTACATACGAAATTACAAAGACTGGTCTGCGTTTGGTCGCGTATTTGTGTGATCAAGGGGCAGCAAATGTGAAATCAATAAGAACGTTGGTAGCTAATCGTACAGGTAATAAAATAAAAATTTGACAGTATGTGTTGAGAGAGTGCAATGAATATTAACAATGAATTTAATGTTTGTAGATGGTAACATATTAATTAATGGGGTGAATATAATCCCGTTATTTGACCCCCCGCATCTTATTAAAAGTGTTAGAAATAATTTATTGAATAAGGATTTGGAGGTATGGACAAATAATCAAGAAAAATCAAAATACTTGTCGTGGGAAATTGTAATATTGGCCTACAAAATGAGTCAAAACGGAGCTCCAAAAGGGCAACTTCGAAAACTAACGGACGAGCACGTGTACCCAAATAAAATAAACAAAATTCGTGTTAAAAATGCGGTACAAGTACTCAGCGACACTGTTTCGTCATTTATATTCCACCAAACGTGTTATGCAGGTGAATTTAATTGACGTCATCAATCGAATTTAAATGTAGTTTAATTAACGTTCTATGCCTAACCCATCTACACATGTTTCAGCACCAATGACGGCAACCAATGGGCAATTGCAAATGCCGAAAGAGGAAGGTGAAACAGCGTCTGAAGTCATAAGTTTCTTCAACGACGTATTTGACTCAGTCAACGGTCATACATTTACGTCTGACGGAACATGGCGTAAAGCCGTAAGTGCCTCTTCTGGACACAACGAGTTTTGGGAGGCCGCCATAGAAACATTACAAAGAATGCGTTTCACCGACAAACAAACAAAATCGCCAGCAAAAGGTGTGCTGTGCCTTAAAAACTGGATCTGCACCCTAAGGGGTTTTCAAAAATTAAGCATTATTTTACTTGGGGAAGGATTAAAATCATTCTTCCCCAGGTTCATTAACCAAGATCCATTAGAAAATTTTTTTGGAAAAATAAAATCTTTAGGCTACCGAAACACCAAGCCCACTTGTTTGCAAATAATAGGCAATATAAAAACATTATTGGTAAATAATTTAACATCTCGTAGAACAGTAGGAAATTGTGAAGATACGTGCGATGGCTCATTATTATTTACATTACGTGATTTTATCACCGCCTCCGAAGTAGCTCCAACAAGTAGAACAAATACTGAGAACATAGACTTTGAATTAACGGCGCATACGATCACTGATAATAATCAACACGATATAGACCGTGTGGTCAAAATCTTAATTAATAATAAACATATTCAAAACTGCGGAAATCGCGATATTAATCGCAACTCGTTGCAAAATTTGACCAACGATGCTATACAATATATTGTCGAGCAATTAAGTACAAATTTTTACCGATCGAACTTATTCGAAATCATAACAGCGCGATTGTTATTTAATCTCGAGTTTAGTAATATTGGGTGCAATACTCATCGTATGATGATTACAAACTGTTTTATTCATGTAATGGCAACCGACACTATCAGAAGATGGTGCGGACACATAAATAATATTTTGCAGGGTAAGGTGGCAAAAATAGACGATAAATGTATGATTGAAAGAAGAGCGTTTAAAAAATCTTACTGCACAAAAAATAAAAAGAAACTACTTAAAATGTAAAGGTTTTGTTTTTATTTATGACTTAATTATATGTTGATATAACATTCGATACTCAGGGAAGTGTCAAGAAGTCTCCACTGTTAACGACACGAATGTCGTTAACAGTGGAGACTTCTTGAGACTTCCCTGGGTATCGAATGTTATATTAACATATAATTAAGTCATAAATAAAAACAAATCATTACATTTTAAATAGTTTTTTTTTATTTTTCGTGCAATAAGATTTTCTACACGCTCTTTTTTCTATCATACAACTATCGTCTATTTTTGCAACTTTACCTTGCAAAATGTTATTAATGTGCCCACACCATCTCCTGATGGTGTCAGTTGCAATTACATGAATAATAAATAAATAATAAATAAATAATTGCTCAGGTAGCAATCTCCGTCGTTTTGATGGAGGTGGAGACAAATGCAATGCTGGTTGCAGAGACTGCGACTGTGATGCTTCTGGAGACAAATGCAATGCTGGTTGCAGAGACTGCGACTGTGATGCTTCTGGAGACAAATGCAATGCTGGTTGCAGAGACTGCGACTGTGATGCTTCTGGAAACAAATGTAATTCTGGTTGCGGAGTCTCCGGCAATGTAACCTGTGAAATAAAATGCACGGTACTCTATGTGTGAAGATGAAAGATTACACACATAATTATATTGCAGATGTATGTACTCACATCAGCGTTTTCTCTGTATGCATCGCAATTTTCTAAATTCATATTGGGTACAGTATCGGCTTTTAATACGCGTAACTTCCCGTGCGGTTTATAGTCACTTTCTGTGAAATGCCGGTAGCAAACATAGCATCTTTTCAACTGTTCTGTACTCAAATTCTACGTTTTGGGCGACTGAACCGCAGCCCTCCAAGCTGCAAATGAAGCTGCGTCCTTCGGAAACTTGTGGAATGGTCCCGAGCTCCCCGTTGGTCATCCGACGCACAACACAATTTTCCCATTCCTACGATAATACTAACAATATCAATCTTTTATAACTTGGTTTATATCGAAGTTGTATATATATGTGTGTATATAATTATACTTACTTGTGAACAAGTTACGAAAAATGGTTAATACAAAACAGAATCACGAAACTCTTGAATCAGGTGACGACGCTCACTGGGTTCAGTACAACAATGGTGGTCGTGGCTTGGGTGTTCACTGCGCAACCGCAATGTGACTCAGCGTTAGCCAATGAACGCCAAGCATATGTGCGCCATCTGCAAGGTGGGACCGTTTTCGCGAACTAATTCCAGTGTCGGTGATACGGCTATAAGTTAATACCCCCTGGGCGCAGCTTCATTTGCAGCTTGGAGGGCAGCGGTTCAGTCGCCCAAAACGTAGAATTTGAGTACAGAACAGTTGAAAAGATGCTATGTTTGCTACCGGCATTTCAAAGAAAGTGACTATAAACCGCACGGGAAGTTACGCGTATTAAAAGCCGATAGTGTACCCAATATGAATTTAGAAAATTGCGATGCATACAGAGAAAACGTTGATGTGAGTAGATCCATCTGCAATATAATTATGTGTGTAATCTTTCATCTTCACACATAGAGTACCGTGCATTTTATTTCACAGGTTACATTGCTGGAGACTCCGCAACCAGAATTGCATTTATCTCCAGAAGCATCACAGTCGCAGTCTCTGCAACCAGCATTGCATTTGTCTCCACCTCCGTCAAAACGACGGAGATTGCTACCTGAGCAATTATTTATTTGTTATTTATTTGTTATTTATTTATTATTCATGTAATTGCAACTGACACCATCAGGAGATGGTGTGGGCACATTAATAACATTTTGTAAGGTAAAGTTGCAAAAATAGACGATAATTGTATGATAGAAAAAGGAGAGTGTAGAAAATCTTATTGCACGAAAAATAAAAAAAAACTATTTAAAATGTAATGATTTGTTTTTATTTATGACTTAATTATATGTTAATATAACATTTGATACCCAGGGAAGTCTCAAGAAGTCTCCACTGTTAACGACATTCGTGTCGTTAACAGTGGAGACTTCTTGAGACTTCTCTGCGTATTGTCTTCCGTGAATAGTAATATTAAGCTTCAAACTCGGATTCAAATATCCCGCATTGTCGCCATATTGGAAATTGTAGTTCCGAAAGCGGTCCTACCCTGTAGGTGGCGCGTAAAATAGTGTCGTCGGTGCTACAAGAGGGGAGATGACTACCCCTGATTATGACTGCGCAAGCTACAAGGCCATTCCAGGGGACCCTCCCTCATATGCGAGAGCCGTGCTACAGAATGAATATTTGTACAGCGATAACAGGGTGCGCTGTTATTCATGAAAAATTAGGTTGGAAACTGGTCTATGTTAGCTGACGTCCATTGTAATCTATGACATCGGAAAATTTACAGTGCCAGCGGCGGGAACAGGCGGGAATCAGCAGGAATCCCAGAGATTCAGGAATCAACTGGATTGAACTCATTGAACTTCAATAGTTTCGAACAGTGCTTTTTTGCGTAGGTTGTTGTAAGTAGTAATACTTTCGTTTCCAAAAGATTATTCACATTAATGTGTATATAAGACTAATTCTGAATTATTAACACTTAATAATGCTGAATTGTTATTGTGTTATTATAAGTGAAACCAATAATCAATCTTATTAATTGTTTATTTAAGCAGGTTTACACAACCTTATTAATTCAATAGCATGTTCAATTACATCCTTACGACATTTTGTCCAAAACATTGTAGACATAATTTAAGATGCAGAACTTGAAAATACAAACATCAAGCTCATTTAGTTTAATTATTTTAATATTATTGCTTTATTTGTAGGGGCACAATGCGGCGCAGATGCGCAGTACTGGGTTGCGATGGAGGATAGCGGTTATTTACATTCCCAAATCCGCATAGGGATCCACCACGGTTTTTGACGTGGGTAGGATCAACAGGGGACAAGGACATCGTGGGACATTGTATACGGACTATCAAAAATCGGACAATTTGTAGCAAACATTTTGATGAATTCTTCAAATTGGACGTCAATCTAACAAGTACATCAGTGCCAACGTTAAATCTACCAGGTAATGTTTTCAGTCCAATCTTCATATGATATGTAAATATAAATACTGTTAATACTTCAGAAGTTATACAGTATTTTGTATTTTTTTAGACCCCATTAATATGATGTCATACACGATTAAGATGGATGCTATTGTCAGAATTGACCAAAGTAACAATCCAAATGGTCAGTATTTTATGAACGCTAACTTTTGATTTAATGCAGTGCCTCACATCGGAACAATTATTAATATATAATCGTTTATTAAAACTAGAAATTGTGGTTCCAATAGAAACAGAAGGCTAGGCCATCCCAAATACGAGCTCCCTTGAAGTGGATGGTAAGATTTACATAATTGTTCACTTACTAAACATGTATTAATGAAATTTAAGCATAACGTTTACGGAAGTGGATATTCACATTGTAGGATCTAGAACATTGGACTGTGCTGTGCATGATACATCAATGGCTAGCTTTGTGAGGCACATGGTTAGTACATCGTAAATATCAAGTTTTATTCAGTACATTCAGTATTAACGGGGACATTAGATGGTGATTATAAATGCCTTTTAATATGTTTCAGTATTAGATGTAGCGGGGCCTTCAAACCAGAATAAGAGAGGCAGAAAACAAAAAGGTATTGTAATCTGTTCGTTATAATTACCAGTATCAAACTATTTACAATGTATTTTATGATAACTTTTCATATTGACATTTGAAGGAACGAAACTCAAGGAATCGGATGCTGCTACTTCTGCAAATTGGTTTGAGTTTGTAACTCAAATATAATTTTGAATGCTTTTTTAAGTGTGTTATTCTTTCTGTGCTGTTTGCTCTTCATGCCTGTACTCTGCATTTTGCATTCTTGAATTTTCCATTCTAGAGATTTGGTTTGAATTTACTTTCGGTTTGGAATAAAAAGAGATTGGATTGCACTTTCTGTTTCCTGCATTTTTGGTTGTGGATGTTTCTGTCTCTACATAATGAACACTGTTTTATATCTTACATCTTTTTATGTATTACTGAGTATTCCTCTGCATTTATCAAAAATTAATGGATTATAATACCGGTATATATATCGAGTTACAAAACAAGTTGTGATGCATTTAAATAATTTTATTTAGTTTGATAACGCCAGAATAAACCCACAATTCATTGGCATACGCAATTTTCATAACATATTTTTAAACAGGAGTACATACGTAATATTGGCTGTCGACAGCGCCGTCTGAACTATTGATAGTCTAAACAACTATCGAAAGCTCTATCGATACTAAAAATCTATCGATGGTGCGATAGTACTATTGATAGTTTGCAACCTCTCCTACACAGTAGTCTAACGTCCCTCCGGTACCAGCACCCCCCACAATTTCCGCGGCCCTACCAGATGCACGCGACAAGGCCACCCAGGCGGATAAGTTACTCTACAAACACCCAAATTCAAATCGAATCTCCCGCCTGACCCCCACCACTAACAGAAACAAGTCAAAACGACCCACCAGTGGGCGCTATCTCCACAACCTCCGTTCCTAAGAAACAGCTCGGTCAAGGTTGAAAAACAAGGTTTTCCATGGGAAAACCTTGACCAACAGCAAAGGATACCGCCGTCTATGCGATAAGGGTAAATTAACATTTACAAACACGTACACTCCTACCCCAAGCACATTTGCGCACGAAGAGGGGTATAAAACGAGGCATCTCCAGCCTCAAAGCGTCAGTTTCCTATTGCAGTTCTCTCGCGTTCAGTCTGCTAAGTTCAATTTATTTCATCAGCGCGTAAAGCTGATTTTAACCTATTGCTTAAGTCCTGTTTCCACGACAAGGAAGAGAGAGAGAGAGAGACTTTTACTTACTAACTGTAAGCATAATTATAACGGGACACTGATCCTGAATTTACGCGTCAAAGAATTGTATTAAAGCGAATCCGCGAGCGAGCTATTGTATTATATATTGAATAAGGCTGTATATCAACTATTGTACACCTGCAATTTAAAATACAATTTCACTTAAAGACATATAACAGTGAATTTGAAATCACTATCTTACCGCCAGCGTTCTTACAATCCAATCCCAAGTCTATCCTTCCGATAGAGCTAACAACAACCAGTAAGAAGCATTTTCTTACTTCATCACAGACAGAGTTCTTATTGATCAGATTGTACACTCGCAGTGATACCGTTTTCCCTAGGTACTTTAGTACCGAATCGAAGCGCAAGGGATCCTGCTACTAACTGCTACGTAATTTCGATACTCTTGAATACGAAAGTGGCTCCCCTTACCGGGATTTCCACCACCGAAATCCATCTCGGGACGTAACAGTAGGGATGCTCGATTACGATTCAATACATCGATTACTTAATGGTAAATAATCGATTTTAGTATTGGCCATTAATCGACATAATCGATTTTTTACGCCATTCTCAAATCGTGCTGCATTTGACGACTGTGAGATAGTCATTAGAGTAATTGGCAGCACTGCCCTGAGCTAACAATGATATGGAATTGGTGAGTGGAAAGAATACGGATCGGATTGGCGTGTATAGGCATCTTTAATCCAACCGCCACTATTTCATTTGGAATAATTTCACTAAAACTAGTGCAAATAAAGTTGAATGCAAGTATTGCGTTACCCAAATAAAATATTATAATAACACTACAAACCTTTGGACACACGTCACAAAATTAAGAAACACAGTGAAAGTGATGTAACATAAGTAAGTCCATTACATGCTTCTTCTTTGAGAATTGTGAAAAGGAAAAAGTATTAAGTTTGTTTTAATTTTATTACAGATTGCATTTTATCATTAATAAAAAAATATTTCTGCATACAATTGTATTTGTATTTCTATTTTCTCCGATTTTAAATGAAACTGTAAAAGTCTTGTTTTGAAAGTAGAACAAAATGGCGATTAATCGATTAATCGGTATAAAGGTGACGATTAATCGATTAATCTAAATCGGACAATTCTAAATAATCGATTTGAGCGACATCGATTCCCATCCCTACTAACAATAAGCAGCATGCGCGGTGGTGGCTAGTGTAAGACCATGGGTAGGGACAGGTAGGGATCTCTCATTCAAAGCTGGTCATTTCGCTGATTAGTTACAGCTAAAGTCAATATACAGATGGAGCGCAAATAGCTATGCGTTCATTGGCTGACGCTCGCTTCAGGTCAAGTTGCGGCGGTTGATGCTGCGCAAGCTACGACGCCATTTAATCCAAGCGGCCATGGCAGCGAGGAGCATGAAATAGAACCAGTCGCAATCTTGATAAATGAATTCTAGTGCCTCTATCATATTTTAATTGTGACGTATTAAATTTGAGTGCACAACACACAATGTGTAATTCCGCGTGTATCGGTTAAAAAATTGACTATTGGATTTATTCGTAAATAAAGCACGGGAATGAACTCTATCTTATTAGAGAAGAGTAGGAGTTACAATCCCTCAAGTGACCCATGTTAATTGAATTATTAAGTCCCACTTTAATGCAGCTTTCATGGCATAGAGAAGTGACAAAAGAGGTTTTCATATTTACGGCACAAGACCGTAAAGACAAGTAAATAGTGAAAACCTCTATCACTTCCTTACCTTTTATCCGATCAAGTACACGTACACGAGGTTCAGTAACTGTGGTTCGTGTGTGCGCGTTTGCATGTGTGTGATTTTAGTTACTTCAGATGTCGATATACAGATGGCGAGCAAAATAATGAACATGGTCTAACAAGAGGAGAGATCCACACCCCTGGTAAGACTATTAATTTGCACAACGGCGGAATTTCACGTGACACCATGTGCGTCCATCACGTTCGAACATATTATGAAAAGTTGCGATCTTCGACGTCTCTCCCATTTTCTGTCCATCCGTGATCCGATCTGACAGTCATGGATCTTCTTTGTTTCGGACCCTCTACCAGTTCAACAAAAGAAACGTACACTAGCTACTTCTAATTACTACTTTGTCCCGCTGCTAATCGCTTTTACTTTTCGCTTTTTCCGGTAAGCATATTCTAGAGGTGCTTTTGCTTTGAAATCGCAAAATGCTTCGCTTTATAATAAATGCTTGTAACGCGCCATTATTTTTTGTAAAATGTGTTTTATTTCACTGGGCAATAAAGTTGTGTTGTGTTATAATCGTGACCTGCATCAAATTCTTAACTGACTGTCTCACGCACGTGTCTTATGAACGGACACGTGAAACCGAAATTCTTCTCGTGCACGCTCGTAATTCAGTGAAGTTTTGCTCGAACCGGGCGTCGGAGACACCTAATGATTTATAAGAATTCCCAGTTGCTAAGTACCTGCAACAAAAACAAAAAAAACTGTATGGCCCAAATTTACTTTACCCACATATCCAAACCTCCAAACTTTGTTTATTATACCAAGTGTACTTCGGGCAGCTGATTACGAATTTGTTTACAAAAGTTGGCGTTCGATTTTAGTTCCGGATTTATAAGCACTCGAAGTGCGGAAAATGACAGGTCAGTGCGCCGCACTTCTTGTGGCTGCAGCAGTGCCTGTACTCGCTGTAGGCGTTTGGCGAGTCTTCACATGCATACTTGCCCACCCATAACACATACGCGCACATACTCACTGTCCTCGTGTGTCGATTACATACGCGGTGTCTCGTAAATGTCGTAGAGAAATTGATGACGTTAAACAGGCCTAGGCAACCGTGGGGAAATGCACTCTCTTCACGCGGTTTCGGTAGCCCCACCCGTCAGCTTTTGATGCACGCTGTGTGAACGAAAAGCACAGCGCTATACCTGTCCCACTCTTACAAGAGGACGCTACACTTTGTGGGTGACCGATTTGGTCGAAATTGAAAATATGTGATATTTAGCACCCCCAGTTTACTGTTTTAAAGTAATACGTCACACTACTCAACCGTTCGCAAAATAAATTGTTAGTAAATTTGGAGCGCATCATATTCCGTAGAAATAAAGCAGTATCCAACGAGCTCCGTGGCCCAACCCACCTATCGTAGGGTTTTTTTTTAAACTTTTCCCTACTCCCACCCTTCGCCTACCCCACCCGTAATGTTTAACATAACTGCACCTGTTAAGTTTAGTTTTTAAAGCCAACGGCTGCAAAAAACTACATATATTTTTCAGATATACATTGGTTCTATACTTGTATTCTATCCAGAAATAAAGAATCGTTCAATTCAATTCCGTGGCCCATTGAACATCGCTCCAGCGTGGTAACATTGTTATAATTAAATCCATATGAATAACAATAATCAATCACGACCTGCATTATAATAATATGTATATCGATCAACAAACAATAATATTCATAATAACTGCCGTATTATCCAAAAGTTTTGAAGAATTTTCTCCGTTGTACAAACTAGTGGTTCCTTTGAACTTTTGTCCTGGTCGGCAGGTAGAAACGGATGCGTGGTTCACTGCGAAATTGAGCGATGATAGAGAGGTTTTTACGAATGTTAATAATGTTTGTTTCGCGCTTGATGTGTTGCGAAAAGCATATCCATGTACAAAGCCATCATTTATCCAATGCGCAAGATGTGGTGAAACGTTGTGTTTTCCTTGTTTTTATGAAGCGTATCATACGGGTTTGTGCGAAACTGGTGTATAATATGTGTATGTACAATTAACATCTGCTTTGTGTTTGTGTTTATGTATAATGTAAATAGTGTATAAATAATACAATGTAAATATAATGTTTTTTACATATAATGTAAAAAAAGAGAAAAAAAAATTGCAGAAGATTCGATTACGCGTTCACGCAGTTACCACGTTGGAGCGCTGCCGAAGTTGCCCATGCCTGGTTTAGACGGTCTCGTGGGTTTTAGTATTTTTCAACTCGAGTAATTAACAGTGATATTGGGCCAGTTGCCCTCTTGATCTACGTTCTACCATAGAAGCGTTCGCGTTTTCTTACGGCAGCATAACTCGTGGTCGCTATTCCCCCGCAATACTCAGGCGTTTGAGTCAACTTATTTATTTCTAATTATTCAATTCCAATTTAATAACTACAAGCTTAGGCTTTGTTAACTAAAACGTACAACAGGGATATTGTTAAATTGTCACTGCCTCAGGGTACACCTCAATTCTCCTGTACGGTTTTAATTTACTTTGTTATTATTTTATTCTCTCTTTCCCTTCACAACACTGAACACTAAACATGATTGTAAATTAATTGAGAACCATGCCATTGTAAAACTAATTATTTGAAGAATTTAATATTGAAGAATATATCAAAGATTGTTATTGCGATTCTAAATATGATTCTAAACTTTATTTGAATTAGAATAATACCTTTCCTTGCGAATATATATAAGAATAGAAGTGCCGAGTAACGTCCCACAAACAATTCACTCTAACCGCTCGGAGTGAATTAACAATATTAAAGTTACGGGAATCTCTTAACGCGTTAAAATTAATACGAACATTCACTCGAACCTAATTATTTAGCTCTTCGTGTACAATACTGGAAAATCAGTGAACTATCGACGAACGCGTTTAAGAAACTCGCCTGGCTCGTAACACCAATGACACAACTTGCAATTTTGCTTCTGTCCTGCCCCTGCGTGGTAATTTTTTTACTGTCAAAGCAATACTCTTGAACAACATATCTATATCATCTGTCGCGGCCTCTTTATATAGCACACTTTGCTTCCCTACTTCTTCTATCAATACTTGTATTCAATACTTATACTTTTCATATACCATAAAACTGTTATAAAAGGAGGGCCACCAAGTACATTTAATGCAGTAGTAAGGAGATCTATTAACTACGTCAGAAGAAATAATTTTCGTACAAATTTAGTTAATTCAATTCAATTGGCTAAATTTACCATAATTGAGATAATTGGAAAAGTAGCGGACGTTTACATTTCGAAGTATGGAAAGGAACACGGGGTTCATTTTGTAATAATAAAGTATGATATTGTAATTGTATAAACATGATTTTGGCAGGGACGAGAGACAGTAGGATGTGGAATATCCTGTAAAAATTTCAGAGTAATCCGTATCGGTGTATTTTACTACTAAAGATATAGCCAAATAACTGTTTATAAAGTTAAACAAAATTTATTGCTTTTAGTTTATTTACAAAAAAATGTTAAAAATAATAATAACAATATTAAAAATAGGTCAGGTATATAAGCACTATAATCGTAGTGTCAAATATCACGTTATGCATCCTTTAGCAAAGGTCAGGTTAATCTAATAATAAATTGATCATTTGCAAAATCCTATTCTATTTTGTATCGAGAAAGTATATCGATAAAAGTATAGTAGAAGAAATCCAACCTTTCATCATAGTTTATTTACAATTTGCAGATATTAACTTGTTGATATAATTGTAATACACAACGAGGTGGTTGTGCAATAAGTAGACTTCGAAGGTTTAACAAACCGAAACTTAAGATTTTATTTCTCTATGTAATATAACAATTCTGAGATTCGATGTGCGAGTTTAGATTTCAAGACTTGGAGATGTATATGGTTCGAGATCCGAGGATACTCTGCTTAGGAGTTTGTAATGTTCTCTTGAGATGTAAAATGAATTCTGAAGAAGGAGGGGATCGGTAGGTTTAAAGAAAACAATTATCTATTAAAAAGGATGTGGAAGGGATGATGAGTAAGATGTTTTGGTGGAAAGTAGAAGAGGAGAAGGACTAGGAGTTTGGATGTTGGACTCGGTGATAATGAGGCGTACGCGAGAAAGTGGTGATTCAGGGTCTAAGGCCGATTCTCGAGATGTACAAAATATTGGCTATACTAATCTTATGACTAACTTATGATTAGAAAAGGAGGAAAGTGGGTTGGTACATTGCAATAATCGACGTATATCATAAAAAACGTAATGCTTGTTCTGTTGAGAATAAATTGTAGCAGCAAAAGTGTAATTTCATTCAATGACATATTTGGAAAGAAATTATTAAAAATGTTGCGTTTGCGTAACTTTGGGGATTAATGGGTTTTAAAGGACTGTGACAGTCCTCGTTTCGGCTATATTAAGTATACGCAGGAGATTATGAGGAATCGGTATGGGATATCGCGACGTTCTACGCAGTTTCGTCGATTCTTAAAAGTCGTGGGAGTCTATTATGTAATACTTTTTTCTATTGTGGTGGTCCAGCGTGATTCTGTTTATTTTTATATTTATCTTGCAGATTGGGCACCAAAAGTTTTCTAACGATTGATTCATAAATTCTTGAACAGTTTGTCCCCCGATGATCCCATCTGATTAAATGTAAGAAGGTTAGAATTCAGCGGGAAAATAGGTTTTGTAAATAATAGTGAGAAATTGATTAACTTAATAATAAAGATTCTATTCAAAAGATGACATTAGTACAGAAATTTTACAGTGGTTTCAGTTCACAGGTTTCAGTATTTAAATTATGTATGTATGTTGTGAATGAAAAGAAATCGAGCAGAGAATAGCTTGCAATTTTGAGATTAGGATAGGTTTAAATTGGAAAGAGAAAAAGTGAATGGATACTTAGAAAAAGGATTGAGTCTGCGTAGATTAGGTCTGTCTGACGCAGGCAACACTTGTCAGCCCAATCAGGACTTACCCCCACCATGGCTCCCGGTGCGTTTGTAAGAGTCAGACAGGTATAGCGTTGTTTTTCTTTTCGTTCGCACGGTGTGCGGGTGGGGGTACCGAAACCGCGTGAGGAGAGTCCTTCTCCCCTCGGTTAGACAGGCCTGGCGTAGATGGTTCACTGCCCTTTCAACACAGATCTCGGAAAATGTGAAATAATAAATAAAGGATTGAGTCTGCGTAGATGGTTCACAGCCCTTTCGACACAGATTTTGGAAAAATGTGAAATAGGAAAAGATTTCCTTGAATGCAGATCACGTCTCGCAAATAAAAGTATTAGTTTTACATACTAACGAAAAATAATATAAGTTCTGAATAACTCGTATGCGAAACAAAATGTGAGTTTTACTCTATCTTTATAAGTCACTGTTTCTATTGACGGGAAAACTAGGTATATGTGACTGTCTGCTGACGCGGAAAATGTAAGTAACTGTGAGTAACTGTTTCTATTGGTGCGGGCCCAAAAGGTTCTCCTTATAAACAGAAACTGGTGGAAGAGATGGTCCAATAGCGAAAAAGGACAAGAACAAGGGATCGAGGATTCAAGGCACAGCCTACGTACTATTTGACTAATTTTGGGTGGTCGCGGAAAACGTTCTCACCGATTTCCGTCGAACTAGTATGTGTCGCAGAGACACTGGATGACCCTTGATTCGGCGAGTTTATGTGTTTATGGTACTTGTATACGTTCGTGATTTTGGAACTAACAGTCCCTGTTCGATTTCTATGTTTTACACGGAGCTTAAAAGAAAGAATTGTATGCTTAAAATAATTAACAAGAGAAAAAAGAAAAATTTTAATGATTCTAGTAACGGCGTATAATATAACATACGCCTGCGGACGTTACATTTTAGTGATTTCGATCCATCATATTGAATTCGAAAATGTTAATATCATCTTCTGATTCAGCAATATGATAAACCATCAGGTACCAAGTTTGAGAATAATCCAACGAACTTTTTTCAACACATTTTTGGCCCAGAACATAGAATTCACGCCACACATTTAACCACCATCCTTTCCGAATATAACTAAAAAAAGAACATTGTTGTGCAACGAATACAACCGTAGTTAAAAATGCTTGAATGTGTCATTTTTCACCACTCAAAACTTAAAATTAGGGTATTTGTAACTACATGTACCTAAACATTATTTGTATTGATCCCTTGTACCATTCATCGTAGTTCGGTTGTGGATTACAGTTCCACTATGTATATTAAAACGGCATTATGATAGAATAGCATTTTTTATATTCTCCTTCTGTTTTGTTTCGGGTAATATGTTAGAAAATGTATCAAATTGTAAGAATTTAAAAATAATCACGTAACAGCGCTGGAATTTGCGAAGATAATAGAAAAAATTTAATACGAATTCAGCTTTTCATTTTTATAAATATTTTGATGGATCTGAAGTATAATAGCAAAAAGTCTGTAATTCTGAACATACCAAATGCTGCAAGGATAGGAAATTCTAGAGTACCGAGAATGAAAAAGTCGATACTTGGCAACCTGTATAAAAATCCAATCTCCGGAAAATGTACTGCATCGAATAGTGGCGAAACTTTAGCTGTGCCCTTAATTATCATTACACACCGTAACGACATCAATGGGAAACCTGCTAAAAGTATACCTAAAAAATAATCCACCACCTGCAACTTCGTTGTCTGGATTGATCCCGCATCTCACAATTGCAGGAGCGCCGTATGTTCCCGATACCGAGATAGGCAGAGGAAGAACACAATAAGCCAGAATGACACGTACATACACTCCTCCACGCGCATACACACGTCACGCGCAGCAAACATACGCGTGCACACACATATATGAAGGAAAAGGATGAAAGAGAAGAGTCGAACGTTGGAAGAGGTGAGCGAGAGCTGTAGGGGTTGCTTCGCTACCAAAGGGGGAAGGGATGATGGGGATGCTGTGGGTAAAGAGCGGTTTTAGTCGCGCGACGGCTCTCGCCCCGGCCAGTCGATCGAGCTCTTCCCTGGCTGAAAGAACATCCGGGATACGGAAAAGTGAAATTTTGATCCTTACGATGTTAGTCCAGTCGTTGTTGCGCGAATCGCATGGCCAATTGGCGCGAATCGCATGATCAATTGGCACCACCGCGTTTTGGAATGGTGCAGTGGGCACTGTGATAGTGTTAACGATTTATTCTTTTGACTGTTTCATCGAGGTCTCAACGTAGTGGCCTTGCAACCACCTGTGCTCGCAAAGTCGGATTTTCTGGAGAAAAATGACGGTGTTGCGCGGACAGATACGTTGCGGCAGATTTCGGGATGTATTTCGTGAAGAAATTTCTTTTATCGGATAATTGTTCCGCAGTACTTTGAACGGTTGACAGTCAGTGGTAATTGTCCAAATTTTATTTTCGCGAAGGGAGTGATTGAATGAAATTTTCACGTTTGCTGTGTGCTTCTGGCCAAGGCTATCGCGATATTATTTTAGACAGTGCACAAACAGTCGATGAAACGAGCTCTGAAGAAATCAGGTAATGTACCGTAGATTGATTTTTAAGCTTGAATAAATATGACTTTTAGCAGGGAACCAGTGCCGGCACAGAATATTATTTGATACGATTCCAAAATGAAAATTATTTTGATTAGCTGTTTTTTCGGCTACTGTGTTTTACAATGTTTATTTAGAAATATTGGATTTGTACATAAACTCAGGTATTACTCTAATTTTTTTGTAAGTCTTTCTGCAAGAACAAACATATATTAATAAATTAATTATTATAAATATTTCGATTCTCTTAATGGCTGGACATCATGATAACTGCAGAAACTACTATTTGAAATATGAATTACTAAATGAATTGTAGCAATTTAGATTGCTAAACACATTTATTGATTTATATAGTAATTTGAATGGAATTTTATTTGAATGGAACGTTTTTTAATTATTCTCCGAGGTTTATACTATTTCAATTAATTATATCAATGAGAGTATTTCAGACAACTGTTTCTGATACACCTATTTCAACGATATCCATGCAAAACCGATAATCAAGTATCATTTTATTTGAACGTAACCGTTTCTAGTAATTTTCGATTAAAGTATCCCAAGCACTTCGTAAACTGCACGCAAGCTGGCAGGTGTTTCTGCGGAAGCGCTCGGTATACGTAAATGGAACTTAAAAGCTCGTGTAATTGAATACTGGTGTGAAAGATTACCGTACATGAAAAGTCAAGATAATCCAGCGCACTTTTTTGTACCAAACTTTAAGCCGAAGCTGATATGTTTGGACAGATCATATTTTAATTACGCATAATATATTACTATATAACTTTGTGCCAACAAATTACATGAAATAATATTGTACAAAATAAGAAATGTTGCTCTTAATAAATTGTTTTGGTCACAATATTGTCTTTTGTTGTGGAAATTGTTTGGACGAACAATTTTAATACAGTGTATTACAATGACAGTAGAGACTTGGTGGGACCGGACCCCGTCCTGATTACCGTAAGTCAGTATTAAACGGAATCCACTTTAAAACGTTGGTGAGACAAGTTTTAGATGGGAAAAACGGTTAAAATCGATCTTTTAACATAAAAATGACTGTTTCACTCTCAGTACTATAATGCAGGCAAACTTTTTAAACTTACGAATTCATTTAGGATAACAAACAAAAGATCTTATTGATTAAAATTGTTTATGAGATTCGTCCGGATTTGCGATACTGTATTGTACTATTATTACTATTATTATTAGTACTATTATTATTATTATTAGTACTATTATTACTATTATCATTATTACTATATTACTCTTTCATAAGTAACATGTCAAATTACGAACGGAAAATTTTCCAGTTTTTGTCACGCGAGATAGAAATGTGTGTGGCATTACAACTTGATCAAATACTTATTGTTAGCAATGATGAGTAAACGCAACAATAAAATTATAAACTAGGTTTGCCTTTGTCCTTTACAGAATACTACGATACTTTTTTGGTTGATAGTCTCATAGGACTGCACACTAGGGTAGGCCGAGAAAAATAAAGAAATTGTTTGCAGGTCGTAATTCTGCGAAAGCCTTGCGCATTATAGACTAAAAAGGAGTTAAAAAATAAATAAAATCGATTCAAATCTTCCGATCGCGCATATACTCTAAAGTTTGCCCAAATTTGAAAAAAAGCACATTTTTACGATAATTTTCAATATTATTAAATTTGCTCTTTCCCGAATGTTATAGTGTTGCGAGCCGGGCGAGTTTCTTAAACGCGTTCGTTGAGAGTTCAATGGTTTTACGTTACTGTGTACGAAAAGCTAATAATTAGGTCGGAATAAATGCTTGTATTAGTTTTAACTTAAGAGATTTCCGTAACGTTAATATTGTTAATTCACCCCGAGCGGTTAGAGTGAATTATTTGTGGGACGTTACTCAGCACTTCTATTCTTATATATATTCGCAAGGAAAGCTATTATTCTAATTCAAATAAAGTTTAGAATCATATTTAGAATGGCAATAACAATCTTTGATATATTCTTCAATAATAAGTTCTTCAAATGATTAGTTTTACAATGACATGGTTCTCAATTAATTTACAATCATGTTTAGTGTTGAGTGTTGTGAAGCGAAAGAGAGAATAAAATAATAGTACAAAGTAAATTAAAAACCGTCCAGGAGAATTGAGGTGTACCCTGAGGCAGTGACAATTTAACAATATCCCTGTTGTACGTTTTAGTTAACAAAGCCTAAGCTTGTAGTTATTAGATTGGAATTAAATAATTAGAAATAAATATGTTCACTCTAACGCCTGAGTATTGCAGGGGAATAGCGACCACGAGTTATGATGCCGTGAAGAAAACGCGAACGCTTCTATGGTAGAATCTCGATCAAAAGGGCAACTGGCCCAAAATCACTGTTAATTACTCGAGGTGAAAAATGCTAAAGCCCATGAGGCCGTCTAAACCTCGCCTTATATAAGTTCGATTGGAGTGGGGATGGATAAGATTTTAGGGAAACTCTGACGGTGGTTGGTTGCTGTAGTCGAGGCCGGAAAAGTCTTAGAAAAAGGTGGCGCGGGTGCTGTGGAAAAAGGGGGAAAACGTCAGAAGAAAATTCTTAGGCTTCGGAGGAAGTACGTCGGCCATGATGGAATACAGCGTATGCGTTTATGCGGGTGATCCACAAGGAGAGAGAGAGAGATTAAAAGTGTCGTATGGCCTGGCGCCGGGCAGTCGCGCAGTCCTAATGGGAAAGGGCTGTTTAGATGGCTCATGGTCATTAGACAAATAAAGAAACTAGGTTGCGTTTTAAAAAGGGAAAGTTAAGGCGCCTTCTTGTCGCCAAGTGCAATTTAAGTGTCGAAAAATTTGGCTCGACGGATGCATCCGTCTTACACACACTGTAATGAAAAAAATATACAATGCAGACTAATTGTCGCAGCCAGAGAACTGCGGGAAAGTGACGCCAAATTTCAGGCATTTTATAGAATGTCGAAGCAGTCATATAGTGTACTTGCCGAAATGATTACCCTCGCTCTCCACCATCAAAAGACCAACATGAGGGAGTGCGTTAGTGCTGAAGAAAGACTTTTAATAAGATTGAGGTAAGCATTATTTTTATTTCCACAAAACGTTTTTATTGCTTTATAAGTATCTTAAAAAACAAGACGAAACATAAAGTAAACATATTTACCAAAATTTAAACAAATGTAAACAACAAATATTTATTCACGGTAACACTTATCTTACAAATTGCTGAGCTGAGAAGTATTGGGTTCTAAAGCATGTTCAGTGATTTCAATATGGTCATGTAATACATATGAACTAGCTGGTGATGGTGTCTCCGAAAAACATTTACGAGGTAGAGATGTGTAGTTAGATCCACAAAATTCTAAAGGGGCAGTACCTATTATGTCATCAATTAGAAGGAGAGTTCTTCGTTTGAACAATCGTAATTACGAAGCAGCCAGTGTCAGGAGATCGGGCAGAAGACTGTTCAAAAACTGTTGAATTCCTTCCTTTCTTCCGTCTTTGGAACGCAGTGTACTTATTTTTGTATTGAAATACTCTGTGACTGCCCTGCCTATATCACATTTGGAGACAGTAATTGTTCTTTTTTTCTCGGACATTTTTTTGGGGGGAAATCGGATAAGGTTCAATCTGTGGCAGTTGTCTCGATTCATGAACAGTATTATGAGACTGTTCATGGTGCAGTAGCATTGAACATTGAGCAATAGATGTTATCATAGGGGGTCTTGGAGCAGCTGATGGTAACAATGACGCAGGCAAAAATAGATCACAATCCGGAGGTTCAGCACATGGAGTTCTTGAATGAAGGAGCTCAGAGTTCAGATCATCGATGTTACTTACCTCCGGTGCTTGAGGATTTTCGCATATATTACCCGTAGTAAGGTTAATATCCTTCGTGTATGGTAAAATGAACTGCATGCCTTCATGCAACAAATACGACTTCTTTGCTTTGATCCCGGAACCGCTTGATGGGGCTAAAAAAATCTGCTAAAAATTACGTCAGGTAAATTACCTTCACGGCTTGTGCAACATTTACGGGACACCGTGTATACATTTTTTTTATTTAAAAATGCACGGTTATTTGGTAATTTCTTAAAAACTAAAAGTTGGACGGAGTTGAAACTTTATTACGACCTGTATTTATTTGAAAAATAAAGGATATAAATTTTTCAAAATGGTCGGACTATTTTTAGGAAAAGTATGCAGGTCAATAATGAATATGTAGAAATCCGTATGATTTTTGTACGTACTCTCCTGGTGGAGATTATGTTTTTTAATACAAAGATTAGCAGAGTTGAGTCGTCAAGCAGATCGTTAAAACCTCTACAAGTATTATTATTTTTTGTTATTTATCTTGTTGCATCTCTGATATTGTTAAGCATATTTTCCCGGTGACAATTACACGAAATGTTAAAAGATTTTAAAGGGAAGGAACTAGAAGAAAAGTTTTTGCTGTTGGAAGAAGACCTTATGAAAATAACAAAATTTCCAAAGGAAAACAAAAATGTTTAAGTCTCGTTTTGAAGTTCATTAAGAGGGATTACAAAAAGAAATGGACAGAGGCCAGTTACAAAGACGAGCGTTTCCTGAAAAACAATTAACAATGGCTCACATCGTCCATTAAACTGTGTTACTGTTTTGTAAAACCAACGACGCTGCAACACGGACGACCATCGAAATCATTCGAAGAGGTTAGCGACTGTAATAAGAACCGAAAAACTAAAGATCTACGCGAGTAGGTACCAGTCGAGGAGTTGACGCATGCAGCTAGCGTAAGCCAGCACACTTCAGGAAATAATAATGCGGCGAAATTAATTAAAGACATGATTACCACACCAACCAGAACTACCAAATATCGCAAAGTAATTACTTTTGCTCGAAAACAATTGAAGCTCAAAATGGTAAAAAAGTCTGCACCTCAAGAGGCACTGACAATTTTTGTAGAAGACGACTTCAGCAGAAGACAGTGGAAAGTAATAGAAAGTGCTAGCAAGAATATCTACCCCTGGCGCTCATTGCTACAAAAAGTCAAAAAGGAATGTAACCCCTGACAAGGAATCAATGATAGTGGTTGAAACCTGCTCTTGAAACTCAACTTCCAGCTCTACTTGACCACACTGCATTGCGACTACATAAATATGTCGCAGAGGTAGTAGAAACGTGCTCAGAAGAAGAAAAACGAAATAAGGTTTTAATATCAAAATGGGGCTGTGACGAATCGCAACAGACACAGTATAAACAAAAATTTTAAAACAACAACAATGACAGTGATGCAAATATTTTCCAAGGACATTTGTTCCATTAAGAATAGTTCTTCTTATTGATGGAGATCCGATTACCACTTGCTCCAGTCGATGTAACACACCTTGTCCGATATGCACTTCCAATTAGTGAATGACATAAGAAAATGGCTTGATAACTTTATCGTGTCCAAAGACATAATATATTTTTTTAATGAAATTCATCATCTCTCTGAAAGGTGGCCGAAAGTTACAGAAAGCAACGGCGAATGCTTTAAGTGAACAATTTAATTTACTATCTTTTAAAATAAACCTTGAATGTAGATAAAAAAGTTGGATTATTCATTTGTACACCTAACAGTTTAATAAAATTAAGTTTTCTTTACATTCGAAGTACTACAGATAATTGTTCTGTTCAATTCCTGGCGAAAAGTCTATGATTCTAATTATTTACATTTTTGTTTCAGATATCTATAGCTGTCAGATGTACTCAGCAAAACTAGGTAAGTACTAATACGCCTCTCCATTTCCCGTTTAGGTGCAGCTGATCAAACACACGATCAATCGGAAGCCATAGCTATAAGTACTGAAGGCTCGCTTAATGAGTTGATTGCCGTATTGTAAAGGCTTCGAACAATTCTACACATATCAGTTTGCCAGGTTAATAATGACCGCATGTTAACGCGTTAAAATTATGCGACTGTATAACTAGCTCAATCAAATTTTTTTTTTTGTTGGTAGTACAAGACATAGATAGGTATAAGTAATGATTTGTGAGCCACTCTTGTAATGCTGAATAAATTGTAATGCTGAATAATGCTGAATAAAATTAATTAAGGTATACTAACTTAAGTCAGTATAGATAGGAATGGATGGGATCATGTCATTCTGAAACCTATACAGGTTTGAATCGCTTAGGCCAGGGGTCGGCAATCCGTTTCTAAGGCGGTTCGGCTGATCCAAAAAAAAATTTGAAAGACCAGAAAAAACACTAAATATTAGTTTTCGTGACTATTGCTATTATTATAAACAGCGATAAGCAATGAATACCACTGTAATTAGCAAATACATCCTAAAAATAGATCAAATATCAATTACGTGCAGATTGTTATTAAGTTATTCTGGGTACATGCAGACAAATAATGAAAAAAACCAGCATTAAAGTAAAATATTTTTGGCGGTCCATTTATATACTCTCCGCGGTCCGGATGCAGACCGCGGACCGTCTATTGCCGACCCCTGGCTTAGGCCGACACGCGACATATACACATATAGCATATCATTAAATTCTCTCTCTCTTGACTAGTGGAACAAAATATATTATCTTCCTTGCTCGTTTAACACTGGCAATTCTTATTCGTAGCTCTTACTACTACAATGCAAAATACCCAGTTCCTGTAATGCGGTGAGATGGTATAGGTGTTTGGCAATAGCCAATAGGAAAAAGGTTACCCTCCGCAATGCGTTCCCACACACAATGGGTACGTTTGCCCTATATGATTCATACTTGGAATTTAAATTATGGTTAACCGTGTTGCTGCGTTACTCTTACGTTCGCGATACGCGTGAGACTCAGAGGAGGCGGATACGTGTGACGACGATTACAAGTAGAAATATCTACTTGTAAGCGCGCCTTTCCATGTTACGGTCTCGTATTATATAGTGCGACTGTTATTTATGCTGGATTTTACCTCCTTCGTGAAGCTAGTCGGGCCGAAGTAGATGCTCCGTGATATTGCAAGATTATATGGAAACTATACGTATCGCCAGTTTGTGTCAAATCTCTCGTCACGATCAAACTTTCGATGGTGCAGGCACATGCTCGCCCCAATCGAGACCGAGACATTCGCCGAGAGCTGGCGAGACGAGCGTACACGAGAGGTGCTATTTGGCACTATTCGAACGCGTGGCGAGGTTCTCGCCAAGCGCTCGGATACTATCGGAAAACTTCGCCTAGCGCTCGCGTGCTAACGGAAACCTTTGCCAAGCGCTCGGGGGCTATCGCAAACCTTCGGAAGAAGCGCTTCTTTGCCCCCAAAGGACGAATGGAAGAATTGTCCCTTTTCCCCACCCACGCTACTGTATTTACTCTGTATTTATTTTTCTCCGGGTGTTTATGGCGGGTCCGTGGAGTACTGAAACTGCATATTTCCCCGGGCGGGTTGATGACGGGTCCGTGGAAAATCGGAGTGTACTTAAAGGATACCCTGGGTTCAATGATGCACGGTTGGGGGTCCGCTCCCGTCTCGTCTTACCTCGGCTAAAAAACCCCTTGGAGCGAGGCGCAGGCGAGACTACGCGAAAGCCGGCTAGGCGAGACATCTGGATGCGCGCGCACCATCCATGCACCCGCCGGCACCGGACGAGACACCCCGAGAGCGATCACGATACTCTGACACTTTCCCTTGACTTTCCCTTTGTAAAACACAAACCCAGTTTTCTTTATTTGTCTAATGACCACGACCAGTCTTACCAGCCCACTTGGCTGTGCGAGGTGAATTCTACTTTCTGACAAAGAGTGCGTTATAAAAAAGTTCATTGGATTATTATGAAACTTGGTACGTTAAGGTGTTTTGGGTCGCTGAATCCGAATATTCGCATATACTTCGCCTTATCTTATTTCAAAGTTGTCTATATGGTAAAGGGTCCACAACGAAGCAAGCAATGTCAACGGGGAATATACATAGATCAAGAATAGAGAGCGATGGAAGTTTTTAATTTGCCGAAACTTACGAACAACTTTCGGTCGGGTCAATTCGACCCGAACGGTACCAGTGTAACAAAAATATTTTTAGCCCACAAAACCCCTCGTTTCCTCGCCAGGCTCAGCATAAACTCAGGGATTTATCTACGTTTGCACTGCAACGGCTCGTGCTGTGTTACTGATAGTCACTTTTTCTACAGCGTTTCTGCCTGAAATTCATCACCGTCACCACGTTCCCCCGCGAAGGCGCATTTTGCACCAACGCAATAATCATCGAGGAGACAAAACACTGCCCGCAAGCAAAGAGCAAGGTTCCTCTCATTTTTGGGGGTTCTGACCGAAGCAGACCTTTCACAGTATAACGTTCGGTCTTGGTTCACGTCAATTCACAGGGTATTTAGACACTGAGGCCACCCTCCACCGTCACCCTCTAAGCTCATCGTACAAGCCCGTGGTACCCATGATCATTTCATTGCACGGCTCCACGCGGCGTCCCCCGGGGGGATCTTTGAAGGGGTCACCAACCGTGCTTCTGCGCGTAATACAACGGCAATAGAGACTGGTATGGGTCATCTAGCCTTTTGGTGCAACTCAAGGGGCGCATCCACAGAGGTGTCGGACCCTCTGCTTTCGCTCATGGCAACCCGAAACCACCGCGTGCGACTTGGCTTCGATGGGTCTGGTGGTGACGCAAAACACCAAGGAAGTGCCTGTTACAATCCGCCTGCCAGCCATTTCAATGGCACCGAGATTATGTTCGTACTCATTATTAATTACAGGTGGTAGATGGTATAATGTGTCGACGTTTGTATGTATCTCGCGACTTTATGGCCAACGCTACGAGTTTAACGAGAGCAACCGTGGAGAGAGCATTGAGAGTATTGACGACGATTTTCAGAGAAATCGATGTGCGAGTATTAAGAGAAAATTGCGAGTATAGCGTGAACATTGAGAGTATTGCATGAACCAAGTGCGTATGTTGTGTACAAGACTATTTTTCACCCGCCGTATTTGTACCGTGCCTGTGTTATTGATTCTCATTTTTTATACAATTAGAAAATATATATCACATTTTTACCATCACTAACTAAATTTCCTACAATACTTCCTTGAGAACAATGATGTCTCCAAGGGTATATTCGCGTTGACTCTACTCTTCTCAAACGACGCTTTGAATACATGGACACTTCGTGCAGCGCTGAATATGTATATAAAATACATATGCGTTGCATATTCGCAGGTCGGACAATGAAGAATTACATTAACATTAAGAATGCAAAGGCATGGGCCAAGTATAGTACGCGTTTGTCTATAACAATTAAAAAATAATAGTTTCGAACACAGGTCGTCGCTCACTTAATCAAGAAATGTGAGGAAGTGGAAGTTACTTATTTTCAGCTCAATGAAACAGCTATAGATTTTTAATTCAATTAACTAAATTCCAACGTAAATTATTTCTTCTAACGTAATTAATAAAAATCTCCTTAATACCGTATTAAATGAAGCTTCACGTAATGGAAACTAAACTGTACATTGCCCTTATAAAAATCACAATTTTCCACAATTTTCTACTTATTTCAATGCAAAAAAAATTTTTTAGTTGAAGATTTGCTCGGCTATACCAAAATTGGCAACAGTATAGCAGCAATAATATGTGCCTAATTGTGGAGCTATGGAAATTGACTCAAATAAACATTCAGGTTACATTTAACACAGCATGATTTAAAAACATCGTTGTTTGATCTGAATTTAATAAGTTAACAATACTATGTATCTAATAGCAAATTATATCTAGGATAATTGGATCTAGGATAATTGTACGCCGCGATATACACGCTGTTGCGTGAATTTTAACATATGAATGTTCATGCACGAAAAATACAGAAATCCTTGGACTGTTAAAATATCTTTTCAGAGGAATAAATTATTGTGATAATAACGAATAGCGAATACATTTCTGAACTGACATTTCAAGTAAATTTTTCCCGAATATCGTAAAATGTGCTGTGTTAATAATTAATTTTCAAAGATTGTCTTGGAATTGTTATAAAATCGCCAAATCCGATTTATTTAATCATTATATTTTGGAATATTTATGCAAAAAATCATTTTATTTATACATCTATTTAACTTGATTAAAATGAATATTTTCCAGAAGTTATCACGTTGCGTCGGGACTTGCACAAATAATTAATTCTTCTTCCTTATTTTTCATTATTATTTTATTTTCAAATATTGACAATTTCTTTACAAAAATTGTAGTACATAAATGAATGAAAAAAGGTGATGAACTTGCAATGAGATTGAAATCAATAGTTTATTTTACAAAAAAGCGTTAAGGAACGTTAAGCCGTGCGGACACTATTGGAAATGGGTTATTATATCGGTATATGGGAAATATATCGGTTATATATTTCTAACTTTATTTTAAATCGATAACCGAAGGAATGTCTGCCCCCGATGAAAAACTCCGCGGAACTAACTGCGGTCTACTAAGCTGCTGCGCATCAGATTCGGCCCCATGTTTATACGTCAAGTGGCATTCCTTAAATAAAGATTCACAGTCCCCGGTGCACTCGCTATCTTGTAATTGATTGTCGCCGCTGCTAAAACATAGCACGGAGAGGCACTTTTGTCATCGCGTTAAATAAAGATTTTATGAAAAAAACCAGCACACACTACGCCGTTGTATGCCATTTGGCATGGCCAGTTGGCAAAGCCGAAACTGATTAGACATGCACGTTTACTAGCTTTGAAAACCGTGTCAATCGTCCTGCCAACTGGCAGAGCTCCATTGCCGGTCTCCTTGAAAGAAAGCTGGTAAGAACCAAGAGTGGGGGCATGCCAACGGACTGAAGAGGTTTCAGTTTTGTTTGAGACTGCCGATGGGTTGTTTGTATTATCAATAGTTGCTTATTGTTTTCACATTTTTGTCGATGGAGTGGACAAACAATAAAGTTATCAATTTAATTGATTTATACCGGGATCGTCCTGTCTTATGGGACTGTCGTCTGAAAGAGTATAAAGACAGGAATAAAAGAATGGACGCGCTATTGGAAATAGCGGGTAATTTTGGAGTAGAAAAAGAGGAAATTGAAAGAAAAATCAAGAACTTGGTGTGTCATTTATCGCGCGAACTAAAAAAAGAAAGAGAAGGTACAAAGCCCGGCGCGGAAACTGATGATGTTTACAAAAGTAAATGGTTCTGTTACGACAGTATGCTGTTCCTCAAAGATAGAAACCGATCAAGAGGAAAAACCGACACGCAGACGCAGGTAAGTTACAGTAATATACAGAATTTACAGCATAGTAATATTTTAAATATTTTATTGTAAGTAATTGTACTAAGAATGAAAATAACTGTTCGGAAACAAAAGATTATCATCCGCACGCCAGCCATCTTCTAGTGCGCTTGGCAACACATAGGAACCTGTAACTATCAGGAGCGTGCATACCAATCACTCCATTTCATTCGATTCAATCGCAATATTATAAATCCGTGGTTTTTCAATTCGTGCTTCACGGAGCACTGGTGCCACTTCAAGTATTCCGCGAAAAAATGAAGTACACAATTAAAAATTGTTGCAAAAGAAAAATCCAGAGAATGTACAATAAGTTATGTATGGAATTTTACTTAGCAAACACGGATAACAACTCAACCTGCTTTAAAAAAGGTTCGCAATCCCTGCCTGCTATAAAGCTTATGTTGTATTGTAAGTGTTCCGCGTAAAAAAATGTAAAAGGTTAGTGTTCCCGGACTTCAACAAAATTACGAAGTACAGCTGTAAATTATTTTCTCTATCTAATCGTGATCCATTTATTTCAGCGAAGTTACATATGCATTATATTATAAATACTAAACTAAATTTATACTACTAATCAGAATTTGTATTTGAAGCTGAAAAAGTAAAGCTTTGTTATTTGTCGTATTGGAAAGGTGCTGCTTCATCTGAAGAAGTAACAAACTGAGCGAAATCATTTCTAATCGCCTGTGCATCATTAGTACTTCTTTGTGAAATTCTGGGAATGTTGTCTAATGCTTAATTTGAAGCTGTTTGTCTCTAAAGTCTTGGGTTAATCACACTTGTGTTCAAAGAATCACAATTAAATGTCCTGGGGGTTGTGTATTACTGTAGAGTTGCCTTACCTCCAGAAATTATGTAGATAAAGTATTGCTAGAACTGCTTTTTTAGCTCGTTCGGGTTCTAACACATTGACCTCTGTAGTATGCGATATACACTCGGTATTATCCGTAACGCATTCTAACAACACTCTACGTGCTTTGCTTAAGCGACAATTGGAAATACTGTGTTTTGAACCCTTTATTTTGTCTCCAGGAAAGAGTTTCATAATATTTTCTGAAAGGGGAAACCAATGTTTGCGAAAAAAAACAAACGGTGTAGCAATGTTTCTTCCGGGAAATTCAAAAGGGGGAGAGATATGTGTTGTGTTTTCCTGAAGCGGTTTTTAAAATTTTGTTTCGCTAAATACACCCCCATCTGATATTCTTTCTCGACAACCAACATTCGCATAAATGAAATTATAGATTGCATCTAGTACAGCAAAGATGACGGCACTAAACATGTCCTTACAAATGAAATATTCTGTCCCACTGTTAATTGGTGCTTGCAAACTGATACGATTCCCGTCAAAAGTGCCAACGCAGTTTCGAAAATTCCATTTATCATTGAACTCTTTTGCTACCGTTCTCTACTCATGAGCAGATTAGCTTTGTGGCATCTGAATATAATAATAATATAATTAATAATAATATATAATGTATGTACATAACACTCGATTCTTTTCTTGTTTTTTTTGTACAACCAGGATACGTCTGAGGATGTGAAGGTCACTGAAGAAGAAACCCAGACTGTCGACCAGTTCGAAGGTCTGCTTCAACATAGTGGTCCAAGGACTGAGGCCGATGAAAAAATTAAAAAAATACCGTTCAAGTCACCGTATGCACAACCACGCTCGAAGAAATGCAAGTCGTCGGGAACAGAAGAAGCTCTTTCTATTGTCAAAGAGATTAAAGAACGTAATAAAAGCGCATTGAAAGACCAGTACACTGCGTTTGGGGAACAAGTAGGAATGCGGATAAGGGACCTTCCATCGTCACATGCTAAAAAATTAGTAAAACATCTTATCAGCACTACCCTATTTGAAGCAGAGATGGGGAAATTTGACAATCCTAATTCATTCCCCAACACTTATTCACAGTCATATTATCATTTACCCCATTTTTCACAGTTACCATTTTGTTCCACTTCAATACCTGGATTTGTTCCTAGTTCCTCTCCGCTTCCTCAACAGGCTTCGCACATCGGTCGAATGTCAGCGACCTATCAACCCCAACATCTAGTAACAAGCCCCATGTCTTCCCAAGAGTATGATGACAGTGATTCCATTGATAGTATTTTGATGGAATTATAAAATAACTCAGGTTAACAAATTTAAGTTTTTATTCTACAGGGTGTCCCGTAATTAGTGTAACACCGAGAACTGGGGGGTAGCTGGGGTGAATCTGAACCACGCGTTTCTCGACCGCGTCTGACCGTAGCCGTGAACAAATGCACTGGTACGGCGTGGATATCGAGGAAACCGTACGGCAAATGTTACATCGTCTTGTTATTCTTAATTTGAGATGGTGTAACATTTGCTGTACGCTTCCCTCGATATCCACGCTGTGCCAATGCGCTTGTTCACGGCTACGGTCGACCGCGGTAGAGAGACAACGCTCTCGCAGTCGAGCGCGCGACTTTGCGACGCGCTCTGGTTCTTCAGCGTTTTTCGTTAATAATTCGAAAATGAAGGCGCGACCAACATTTTGGTAAAGGGATAAGTGGTTCAGATTCACCCCAGCTACCCCCCAGTTCCCGGTGTTACACTAATTACGGGACACCCTGTATACTGATGTTTTACGCAATATGTTTTGTGCAAGATTTTAATAAACAAGTTTCTTCAATTTTACTAACTGCTGTTTTGAATCCTTGCCTTAATGTAATCTTGTAAAACGCTGGCTATGGCATTGCAAACATTCGAGATGTTTTTTAAAATTATTTGCTTGAAATCTTGAAGGGAATAGTTCTTCTAAATAACCTATCTTGCTTCTTGATTTTTGATGCAATCAAAATCAGAAGAATTTAAAAATCACTAGTTGTCCTCTGAAAAAAGTTTTTGGAACCACATCCAGAGCTCTATTCGAGATTCAATTCGTCCATATCGTCCAATATTAAATCCTTCATTAAGTTATTTGTTCCATATCGTGCACTATTTTGAAGACTTGAACGTACCTAAAATCGTAATTTGCTCCGTTTGCGCTATTTTTCTTCGCTATCAACTATGATATCACCACATAAAGCATTTAGTAAATCCTCCTCAGTGAACATTTTTGTGCGACTAAATGCCAATACCGATGTGGACAGTGATGCAACCACTCGTTTTGCCAATTCGGCTTTGCCAACTGGCCTTAACTGGCTTTGCCAAATGACATACAACGGCATAGTATATACAGGGTGTCCCGTATCTGATCGAATTCCGCGTTATGAGGGGTAGCTGGGGTGATTCTGAACAACTTTTTCCTTAACAAAAATGTTGTAAGCCCCCTCAATTCTGAATTATTAATGAAAAGGCTGGGCCAATCCGAGCGCGTATCGAGCGCGCGCTCGAAACGAGAGTGAGGTCTCTGAATCGCGCTCCACCGCGAGCGTGATCAAGTAGATCGCGTGGATATTGATGAAAGTGTACGGCAAATGCCACATTGTCTTCAAATAAACTAATAGTCGTTGAATAACTGTGTTCAATTCTTTTACTCGTTATTCAAAAGGCATGAAGAGTTGTAGTATTTGTGGAAAATAACGTTTTCTTAAGAGCACGTTTTCAGGTGGATAAATTATAGTTTAAGAGAAACGATGTGAATAACTAACGTTAGAAAAACCTTGCTAAACTCATCCATTCGTCCACGAATCAACCTGCCTCGACGGAAGTACCCACGTTAGAGATATTGGTAGCTCTGAAAACGGCCAGTTGTTATTGCCAAGATTGGCTCGATGCAACCCCTCTCGCACTTGCATGCACGCCTCGGAGGGCCGGGGGACGTTGCACAGCATTTCTCCCAATGTTTTTAGATTAAGAAACGTAACAAATATCCTGTAATACTCTGCGTTAGTTCGTTGCTGTATGTTATCCGTTCGGTTTGAAAAACGATTCTGCCAGCTCTAGCGTTTCTTGGGTCTTGCTTACGAGGGGACTGCCTGGGGTATAACGCCGATATTTAAATGCGGTTTGTTGCGTTGGGTATCTTGGGTCTACCGTTGACTAAATCCAGAGCCCTAGGTGTAGATGGGCGGTAGGTTCCGAGAAAAACTGGTTTGAAGTTTAGCGCGCGCGTGATATGCCTTAAATGTCTACCTCTAATCACAGCGGTTGGTGGCCGGCGGCTAACGTACCAGCCTACTTCTAAGCGCTAAACTCCAAACCTGTTTTTCTCGGAACCTACCGCTCATCTAAACATAGGGCTCTGGATTTAGTCAACGGTAGACCCAAGGTACCCAACGCAACAAACCGCATCCAAATATCGGCGTTACACCCCAGGCAGTCCCCTCGTTAGAAGGAAGTTCGTGAGTCTTCGCGGAAGGAATCGTAAGAAAATACTAAATATTTATGTTATGTGTACACTGCCGATGCAGTTTTAAGCAGATGCATGTATTTCGTAAAATAACCACACTTTCCCTTTACAACACGGTAGGTTGTTTCCCTAACGAACGTTCTTCTAGACCCAAAAAATACTAGAGCTGGCAGAATCATTTTTCAATCTGAACGGATAACATACAGCAACGAACTAATGCAGAGTATAACAGGATATTTGTTAAGTTTCTTAATCGAGAAACATTGGGAGAAGTGCAGCGCAACGTCCGCCAGCGCTCCGAGGTGGGCATGCAAGTGCGAGAAGAGTACGTCGAACCAATCTTGGCAATTTTGGCAATAACAATCGGCTCCTTTCAGGGCCACCAATATCTCTATCGTGGGTTAAATTACGTTCCTCTACATAATTGTTTTATTTCGAGTTATCGGTGATAGTGCTCACGCAGTAAAATGCACGTTCGCTAAAGTAACCCGATTGCCGATCGCCGCTCGACGCCCGGGGGCGTCCGCGCACCTGCGATTAGCCGTGCGCTCTCCCATAAATTAGACAAGTGCCGTTCCTACTGTGTGTGTCAACGGAGTTCACCGACCCGGCCGTAAAATCAGCGGTTGAGGTTCTCGAGATTCTTAGGAAGGACAAAATCGGTACTGTGACCTAGTGCCAACGACCTTTTTCCGTCGAGGCAGGTTGATTCGCGGACGAATGGATGAGTTTACCAAGGTTTTTCTAACATTAGTTCTTCACATCGTTTCTCCTAATCCATAATTTATCCTCCTGAAAACGTGCTCTTAAGAAAACGATTTTTTCCACAAATACTACAACTCTTCATGCCTTTCGAATAACGAGTAAAAGAATTGAACACAGTTATTCAACGACTATTAGTTTATTTGAAGACAATGTGGCATTTGCCGTACGCTTCCATCGATTTCCACGCGATCTACTTGATCATGCCCGCGGTGGAGCGCGATTCAGAGACCGCACTCGTTTCGAGCGTGCGCGCGACACGCGCTCGGATTGGCCTAGCCGTTTCATTAATAATTCAAAATTGAGGGTGCTTACAACATTTTTATTAAGGAAAAAGCCCTGGACTTCGGAGTTTTTTGGCAGACCGAAATTTAAAGTTTTATTTTAAATCACAATATCCGAGACTTGAGTGCTTCGAGTTTAGATTTAAGGCTTTGAAGATGCTGGTGGTTCTAAATTCAGGGATATTCTGACGAAGGGGACGATCGGTAGGTTTAAGGAGAATTATTATCTGTCGAAAAGGATGTGGGAGGGATGGTGAATAAGTTGTTTTTGGTGGAAAGTAAAAGTGGAGAAAGACTAGGAGTTTGGACGATGAACTAATGATAAGGAGAGGTGTGTGCGAGGGAGTAGTAATTCAGGGTCCAGGACGATTCCAGCTTTCTTTAAAATATTTACTATACTAATCTTATGGCTAACTTACGATTAGAAAAGGAGGGGATCAGTGTCGGTACATTACGCGGGTGATCATTATATAAGCCGAAAGCAGTAAGAAGATTTGGGAGAACAGTGCACTGTTCTTTATTGACTTCTCTGTTAAATGAACTGGTCTGATATGGGGATTCTGGGATGGTAACCAAGGCTTTAGCTAAACGTATTTCTCGCGGTTGAAACTAATAAAAAATTATCTTCGATCATCAATAAGCCAAGCCTGATTTACATCTCTAGCTTTTTTTTCAATAGAAAGCAAGATAGCAAACTCAATCAATTTTGATAATGTAATCAAAGATTTTGTGGTGAAAAATGCGAAACAACTGATGTAATATTCATCTTACAAAAAATATATGTAACATCCTTTGTCCTTATAATAAATAATACCTTATTGTGAAATGTAAGATAGGATTTGAATGTGTATTTTGGCGCCGCAGAATTTTGTAACTGGGTCCCGCAAAAGGTCACAATGGCCCTGCTCCGGGGACCGGAACAGAAGAATACGTCAGATTTTAACGTGTTAAGGGGGGGATATACATATAGATCGCCTGTTTTTTAGGAATTTGTTTATCCGAAACTGTTCGGTGGACTGATTTTAAATTCGGTATGCTTGTGAAAAAATCTTGCATTCTGAGATAAACGCGTTTGAAGTTTTAGAAGGAAAAAAAAGTTGGAAAAACGTTTTCCATTTAAAATTACTGCGGTTTTTTTCAATTTGCAATACCAGGGTCATATATTAAACCTTCCTCTTCATAAAAATGCTGAAGTTCGGCCGCTTTTGCAGTTTTACGAGCAGTTCGAGCCCCGTTCGTGCTATCCATACAGAGGCGATTTTGATGCTCGATGCGACGGAAGTTCAACATACTGGTCAACATTTCGCATCGACGACCAATACAGATGTGCATGTCTTGTATAATTTTAATTGCAAAATGATACCCTTCATTGAACAATCCAGCAGCTACATAAGAAGATAGTTCCACAATCTTAAAGCCGCGATTTAAATGCTTCAGTGTCAAGCGCCAAATGTTAGCGCTGAAACTTTCATTCACGTCCTGAGTGAGAATGGCCTTCCAAACATGTTTCCAGCAAGTCTTCTCCGGACACGTCCTGATACATTGGCAAGACGTTTTTTGCACATTTGTGTGAATCGGAGTTGGATGGTTGAATTCGTTTTCACAAGTTTGGGCAACTTGCCATTTGCACCACGAATCCGCGCCGGGATAGCAGTTATCGTGTTGAGGATTTTTGTCGGTTGAGCACATGTTTTGCCTTTATTGCTTTTCTCATGCCTTCAACAGAGTTGCAATTACGTCGAATTGCAAGACCATAATAAATGGTCATCTTGTTAATGAGAACTTCTTAACTTGCCGTTTCCACCTAAACTAGCGACCTTTTTTACATTTCGCAGTTGCGTGCCCATTCGCTTTTGAACGTGGCCTACACACGCCTTCTTCTTTACAGTAAAGTCACCGTCATCAGGCTTGGCATTTAAAATGGCCTTGAAAGTTTTAGCATCACTATCACCTATGTATGTGTCATAACGAACTTAACACAATTCTTCGGATCGGAGAAACATTTCACGAACTATAGACCGTTCACCGGGAGAATAGGAGTGCGACGCGCATACGACTGGCAGAATTATTATCGGACACTCCGTCATCAATCCCCTCTCGGCATAGGTTGCGGTTTCTGATAGGTGGCTCTTAGCCGATTGGCGATGTTGTAGTGGGACAAGCCCAGTTTTCGTTTCTGCGCGCACCTTTTCTTTCGACGAATGGACTATACATTAATTTCCATCTTGTCGGTTGCCTCGCTGTGATTTCTTAAACACTCGTGTTTGTGTTCTTAGTAATATAGATTCTCTTCGCCTCTCTGAAACCATGTGCACGTTTGGCAGTACGTGCCTTTCACTAATAAATCAATGACTTTGTTGGATTGAAGCCGATCAATGTTGTAACACCGTAGAACGAAGGGAATCCCCTTTTTCCAAGAACCATGTCCGGAAACTTTCAAATTTAGTAACGGCTGATCCATTTTCTGGTTCCCTTTTTGCTCCTCTTCAACTGCTTTTTTACACGAAAACGAGATGTTGCACGATGTTGTCGTATGCGGTCTGACTTATACCAGAACAATATTCCATCAAACCGCGAAATAAATTGATTCCTTCTCTTGCGACACCCAGCAAACACATTACCACAACGATACGTATATTTATTTAAAATCCATTGTTCACAAACGGTACGGAGTTCATTAATGTGGTACCACACAAACATTCGATACTAATTGTGAAACGTAATCCTCGCTGATTTGTCTGTCTGTAAGTTTGTTTTTGCTTCCACTTCGACACAGAAATATCTAATATCGCGGAGAAAGCACTTATAAATTCAATGATGCGATAGCAGATAGCGTAGTTTATACAAATATCATCTGGAGATGCTTTTAATTTTCTTGCAGGTACACTCACTCCATTTGCCTTGCCTCTTACTTCACTACTTGGTTTACTCCTGGTTCTTGCTTCCACTTCATCAAGATTCATCTCAGCATCCAATGCAGCGTATTGATTTCCGTAATACTTACACTTTCTCAACCTGCTTGGGCGAACATTTAAGAAATCGTGTAGTACTATTTTGCTCATTAAGCTGTGGTGGTGATTTGGGTGGAACGACCCTTTTTCGGAACAAATCTACTTTACGCACATCTCCGAATCTCCAAACTTTGAGCAAACATCTACGATTGCTTGCGGAATAGTTTGTGCTAGCATAGAAATTATTTCTAAAGCAAGCAAACGCCTGAGATTGTTTATGGAATAATTTATGCTAGAGTGTAAACATTTTCTAAAGCAAGCTGTGTGCAGCTACAAGTTGGCGGGGCTCTAACCTATCATTTTCCGTAATTCGAGTGCTTATATTCCCTGAACTAAAACCGAGCGCCAGCTTCTGTTTCCGGATTCGCGATCAGCGGCCAGAAATTACACATATACACTTGGTAGACTAAAAACAATTTGGAAATGCGGAGTCCTTTTTCCAAAGCGTTGACACGTTTCATGGGGATATACTGGGTATCCCGTAATTAGTGTAACACCGAGAACTAGGGGGTAGCTGTGGTGAATCTGAACCTCTTTTTCCTTTATCAAAATGTTGGTCGTGCCTTCATTTTTGAATTATTAACAAAAACCAGTGGCGAACCAGAGCGCGTAAAACTCGCGCGCTCGACCGCGAGACCGTTGTCTCTCGACCGTGCTCGACCTGAGCCGTGAACAAATGCACTGGCACGGAGTGGATATCGAGGGAAGCATACGGCAAATGTTACATTATCTTGTTATTCTTCATTTGAGATGCTGTAACATTTGCTGTACGCTTCCCTCGATATCCACGTGCCAATGCGCTTGTTCACGGCTACGGTCGACCGCGGTGGAGAGACAACGCTCTCGCAGTCGAGCGCGCGACTTTTAAGCGCTCTGGTTCGCCAGCGTTTTTCGTTAATAATTCAAAAATGAAAGCGCCGCCAACATTTTGGTAGAGGGATAAATGGTTCAGATTCACCCCAGCTACCCCCCAGTTCTCGGTGTTACACTAATTACGGGACACCCTGTATGGTTATGAATATATAAATATTATTGAATGTAGCTCTGTTCTGGTACAAATACGAAATAGTACGATTTGTAACCTCGAGACTGTCAGTTGTGACTTACATATCGTCAGGAAAATCTCCTCGACGAAAAACTATGCGTCCCACTCTTGATGCTCTTTGCCAAAAGGTAGGGACTTTGTGAACGTGGAGACTTTGGAAATATGAATGCTACTTCGTAATGCCATGTTTGGGTCTCCACCGTGGGGACCAAGAGTCGACGGTCTATCTGAAGGATACCGAGCGTCTTCTTGCACTCCAGTTCCGCGAACCTGAGTTTCGCCGACCCGAGTGACTCTGGCGGTCAGGTGTTTTATTGCCTGTACCGTTGAGCGCCGCGAAAAAGGTCGCTATTGTGTCACTGGGCATTGAAACTATTACCATTTTTTAGAATTTTTTTTTTAAATTTGTCGGTTGTTCGGGATTAAGCAACATTAAAAATACAAAGACATGATTCAAGTACAGTACGCGTCTATTTATAAAAATAAAAAATACTAGTTTAGAACACAGGTCGTTGCTCACTAATAGAAACTTCTGCATACAAAATATGTGAAATCAAAAAATGTGAGGAAGTTACAGATTACTTATTTTTAGCTTAATAAAACAGCTACTGATATTTTAATGAATTACCTAAATTCTTACGAAAATTATTTCTTCTAACTTAATTAATAAATCTCGTTACTACCATATTAAATGGACCGTTTATTTTGAAAGTGGTGTGAGTCCATTTAAAAAAAATGAGGTATCACATAATTTGTGATTAATTTAGCATAAAACGAAAAAAAATGGACTTGCACTACTTTCAAAATAAGAGGTCCAAATGTACTTGGTGGCCCGCTTTTCAAGAAGCTTAATGTAATTGAAACTAAACTGTACACTGTCCTCATAAAAACCGCAGCTTCTCACAATTTTCGACTTATTTCCTCGCGAAAAAGAACATTTTAAACTTGAAGAAGCGCTCGGATATACTAAAATGAGCAATAGTATGTCAGCCATAATATGTAATTGCGGTGCTCTGAAAATTGACACAAATAAACATTCAGATTGCATTTAACGCCGCGTGATTTAGAAACATCGTTATCTAATCTGAATTTAATAAGTTGACAACACTACGTATCTAATAGCAAATTATACAGGGTGTCCCGTAACTAGCTCGACACCGGGAAATGAGGGGTAGCTGAGGTGATTCTGAACAACTTTTTCCTTAGCAATAATGTCGTAAGCGTCTTCGGTTTTGAATTATTAACGAAACGGCTAGGCCAATCCGAGCGCGTATCGAACGCGCGCTCGAAACGAGAGTGTGGTCTCTGACACGCTCCGCCGCGAGCGTGAACAAGTAGATCGCGTGGGTATCGAGAAAAGCATACGGCAAATATCACATATCGTCTTCAAATAAACTAATAGTCGTTGAATAACTGTGTTCAATACTGTCACTCGTAATTCGGGAGGTATGAAAAGCTGTAGTATTTGTGGAAAAAATGATTTTCTTAACAGCATGTTTTCAGGTGGGTAAATTATGGTCTAAGATAAACGATGTGAATAACTAACGTTAGAAGAATCTTGTTGAACTCACCCTTTCGCCAACGAATCAACCTGCCCTCGACGGAAGTAAGTCGTTGGCAGTAGGTCACAGTGCCGATTTTGTCCTTCGGAAGAATCTCGAGAACTTCAACAGCTGATTATACGGCCGGTTCGGTGAACTCACTTGACACTGACACACACAGTAGGAACGGCACTTGTCTAATTTATGGCAGGGCGCACGGCTAATCGCAGGTACGCGGACACCCCCGAGAGTCGAGCGGCGATCGGCGATCGGGTCACTTTACCGAACGTGCATTTCACTGCGTGAGCACTTTCACCGATAACTCCGAATAAAACAATTATGTAGAGGAACGTAATTGAACCTACGTTAGAGATATTGGTGGCCCTGAAAAGGGCCGATTGTTATTGCCAAAATTGCCAAGATCGGCACGACGTACCCTCCTCGAGCTTGCATGCACGTCTCGGAGCACCGGCGGACGTTGCGCTGCACTTCTCCCAATGTTTCTCGATTAAGAAACGTAACAAATATCCCGTAAAACTCCGCGTTAGTTCGTTGCTGTATGCTATCCGTTCGGTTTGAAAAACGATTCTGCTGGTTCTAGCGTTTCTTGGGTCTTGCTTAGAAGGACGTTCGTTAGGGAAGGGATATTTTTACAATAGTACAACGGAGTGGCTCGCACATTTGGAGTCACCGTTCATTCAGCAGAAAAATACCCGCGCGCTCGGGGTGGCCGCATGGTCTTCGTCACTACGAACGCGCTAGCGAAGACACAGGGCAAGGAGTGCCATAAATTTCGCTATTGTCCATACCGTGTCGTAAAGGGAAAGTGTGGCTATTTTACGAAATACGTGCATCGTCTTAAAACTGCATCGGCAGCGTACATGCAACATAATCCTTTAATATTTTCTTACGACTCTTCCCGCAAAGAAGGAACAGTACATACAATTCGCAAAATTATCAATTTAATATTGTATTGTATAGCGAAGACACTGTTTGCGACGCATACACGCTTGCCCGTGTCATTTGGAATATTATAAAATTAATGTTGTGGGATGTTTGGTGTTTTGTGCATAGCGTGAATAAAAGTACAAGCGAAGACACTGTTTGCGGCATGTCGAAATGCTTAAACAGGCGGCTTCCTAAGAATCTCTGATTTCGATCTTATTATGATTATCGCACGCGCGCGGCAACCGACTGTTTACGGGAACGCGAGCAGCAAAGCATGCCGCGGTACATGGGCCCGATCAGGGGGATCTGTTCCAGACGACCAAAATGTTGATAGACATAACGATGTCTGTCTCGAAATGCGTATCAAACAGTGTCTTCGCTAACACAATACAATAATAAATTGATCATTTTCCAAGTTGTGTGTATTGTTTCGTCTTCGCGGAAAGAATCGTAAGAAAATATTAAAGGTTTATGTTGTGTGTACGTCGTCGATGCAGTCTTAAGCCGATGCACGTATTTCGTAAAATAGCCACACTTTCCCTTTACGACACGGTATGGACAATAGTGAAATTTATGGCACTCCTTGCCCTGTGTCTTCGCTAGCGCGTTCGTAGTGACGAAGACCATGCGGCCACCCCGAGCGCGCGGGTATTTTTCTGCTGAATGAACGGTGACTCCAAATGTGCGAGCCACTCCGTTGTACTATTGTAAAAATATCCCTTCCCTAACGAACGTCCTTCTAAGCAAGACCCAAGAAACGCTAGAACCAGCAGAATCGTTTTTCAAACCGAACGGGTACCATACAGCAACGAACTAACGCGGAGTATTACAGGATATTTGTTACGTTTCTTAATCGAGAAACATTGGGAGAAGTGCAGCGCAACGTCCACCGGTGCTCCGATGTGTGCATGCAAGTGCGACGCGGGTACGTCGAACTAAACTTGGCAATTTTGGCATAACAACAATGGGCCCTTTTCAGGGCCACCAACATCTCTTACGTCGGTTCAATTACGTTCAAACATAATTATTTTATTACGGATCATCGGTAACAGTGTGCGTGCGGTGAAATGCGCGTTCGGTAAAGTGACCCGACGGCCGCTCGACTCTCGGGGGTGTTCGCGTACCTGCGATTAGCCGTGCGCCCTGCCATAAATTAGGCAAGTGCCGTTCCTACTGTGTGTGTCAGTGTCGAGTGAGTTTACCGTAAAATGAGCTATTGAGGCTCTCGAGATTCTTAGGAAGGGCAAAATCGGCACTGTGACCTAGTGCCAATGACCTACTTTCGTCGAAGCAGGGTGATTCGTGGTCGAATGGGTGAGTTTAACAAGGCTTTTCTAACGTTAGTTATTATAAATTATTCCAACGAAAATTTATCCACCTGAAAACGTGCTGTTAAGAGAAACATTTTTTCTACAAATACTACAATCTTCGTGCCTATTGAATAACGGGTAAGAGCATCGGACACAGTTATTCAACGAGTATTAGTTTATTTGAAGGCGATGTGACATTTGCCTGTACGCTTCCGTCGATACCCAGGCGATGCACTTGTTCACGCTCGCGGTCGAGCACGATCCAGAGACCACACTCTCGTTTCGAGCGCGCGCCCGATAAGCGCTCGGATTGGCCTAGCCGTTTCGTTAATAATTCAGAACCGAAGGCGATTAGGACATTATTGCTAAGGAGAAAGTTGTTCAGAATCACCTCAGCTACCCCTCATTTCCCGGTGTCGAGCTAGTTACGGGACACCCTGTATATCGCGATATACTCAAGGTAAATCACACTCCAAAAAATGAAACTACAATATTAAAAATTTGCAAGATTCTCATTCCGGATGAACAACTTAACTCAAAACAAAATAGTAAAATACGTAAAATAATATTGGGGGAACAGAACAACGAATGCATTAGGTAACTGCTGGGATGCTCGTGCTTCTTACAATTAGTATGGGATTTTTGGTCGTTGTGCCTCTTTGCATTATTCCAGATATTATAAATAAGGTCCCCGTCCGTTCTGTCCTGAAAAGTTCTGGTAAGGTCTGATGAGGTCCAGTTCTCGCATACTTGTACTTGGCCCGATATATTAATCAAAGTAAATCCTATATTAAATAAGGCAAATGGTTTGCCTATGTGCAATTAAACTTTGAATTATTAGTTTTCATTGCTTACTAACAAATAGTGCAACTTAAATCAAAGTAGGTTCAACGCGTACAAGTTCTACATTAGTATCTAGATTAATTTTTTCCATTGTTCGTTTTCAAATTGTTGATGCGTTCAACTGACATTGCGCCAACAACCAAAAATCTACAACAATTTTCAAGTTGACAGTGACCACATACCTGTTTTTTGAAAGTTCCTTTGACTCGTTTACTACATTACTGAACGAGTCGATACTCACCGATATTCATAAGGTTGCAGTGAACAGAAATTGGTAGTTACTTACATAGGTTACACACAGTCATTCCGAATACTAGTAGCCGGATTGTATACAGTAAAGTCACGCCTAAATTCATATTATTAACGTATCCTTAAAAATTAAAAACGTCGAAAAATGCAAAAGAAAGGAAAAAGAAATATTTCAAGATGAGGGTAGAAGAAAGAGGACGAGCGGGGGTACGAAGGGCTGAGAGAGACTGGGTGTGTGGTAAATCATTAAAATAATAGTAAAATTATTAGAGTAATTAAAAACGTCGAAGCAAATTGAAACGGGAACAGGAAAGAGATCAGAAACAGTGAGGCCGTGCGGGGGAGTATCAAAAGTTAAAAAAGCCCGAGGGACATAGTCAAAATAGTGTATGGGTGGGGAATCGTCCCACTTTAAAGAATGAGAACGTTCCTCGAGGATATTTGTGTATAAAACACGTAAGATTGGACAAAAAATGTGTTCTAATCCACCCCGTGGGTGACCGATAGAGGAACGTGGACGATATACCGGGATGGGGGCGGGGGGTACCGATCTAGTCCTCGCATACGAATTTCACGAACCCGGGCGACTGTGGCGGTCAGATGTTTTATTGTCTATGCCGTTCAGTGCTGCGAAAAGGTCGCTATTGTCTCAAGGGGCATTGGAAGACCGCAATAAAATTTAAGAATTCTCTCGAAGTCTTAACATTCATTAGACCGTGATACAAGGCTATTGCAGTTCTTTTAAAAATTCATTTTTTAATGTGGTTTGACCACCTCGAAAACACCTGTTCGTTCTTTCCGAAAAAGGTACAAGGGCTAGTCTCACGTACTTGTACTGTTCGCAGATCAGAAGAAGGCACCTGAGAAAAATGCGCCCTCATTGGTTGTAGCATTTGGGTCCTGCCTATTCCAACACAACCATAGGGACGGGGCACACGCATTTTCGCCTTTTTCCAAGTTGCCACGCACACTAATAAACTCGGGGTGTAAAGTACCGCTAACTAGGATTTACCTGTCCCTCGCGCAAATAGGACTCCTACTTCTATAATAAACGGCGGGCCGAAAGGGCGTTAAAAGTGGGGATAGGCGAACCCACTCTTGCCTTCGGACCGCCTCAGGTGCCTTCTTCTGATCTGCGAACAGTACTTGGTCCGAGACAAGACTTTGTCTCTTGAAAAGTGCCAAATAATCTTTCCAATGCGGATTCGTATAAGCGCCTTATGACAATAAAACATCTGGCACGGAGAAGTGCATGAAAATCTTTTGCAATTGGACGGCAAAGAAAATTGAGGATTCCACTGAACCTTAACATGCTGCGAAATACGAAAGAATTCACTACTTACCACTCCGCTGAGCAGACGTTAGTAGAGACGTTGGTGTACTACCCATACTAGTAAACTATTGATACTTTTCTTTGGATACAAGTATTTTTAGTGTACCATTGTTTCGATATTCTACTGCTATTGATCTTCGTATTCCATACAAGTACCAAGGAAAAGTATTCAATTATTCCGAAGTTATTCAATGTTCCATCCCGTTTTTTTGCAAACTGCTCGTCTTGAAATGCGCTACAAGGATATCATTTTTGCATAATTTTCGGTGATGTCTCTGACGGTCAAATTAACGATTCTTTATTATTTTTATGAATTATGCGTCCAAAAATAAACTTTTTGAACTCAATTCAAAACTCTCCTTAAACTATAGTCTTTTTTTAATTGAACTTAAAAACGCAAATTATTGTAAGTAACCACAGTCGTTTCACGCTTTAGACGCCTTGGGAACAGTCGCGAGGTCCCTCATTCGGACTCTACCGTCCGACTCCTAGCCCTTCTGGCTAGACCATTGTTTTTTGTTTATTACTTTTAAATGACATTTTTCAGGTTTTTTTTTACATGCAACATATGCCCAACCTAGTACACCGTAGAATAGATGTTGAACTATGTCAACATACAAGAGCAACTACTGTCATCGTTTCTTTAACACTTTTCAATCGGTAACACATGTTACCAATAGTTGGATCTCCATGACTGTTACGAAAGGGTAAGAGGTCCCTGTCTCGGCGAAGTGAGCCTTAACTTGGGCAGGTCTAACATGTATGTACATACAGTACATATGTATATGCTTACGTGTCAGCGTTTGGTAGGGGAAGCATCAAGTGGGGATATAATCAATAGGATGCAAGTGATTGTTGACGGAGTGGAACATGTGCAGAACGGACGGAAATCCGTAGCATCGCAACTATTTTCTCTTCTTTCATAATTAGAGAAATGTTTCATGGCACCTGACTTTCGTAAACGACTACTTTGTGTAACAGTTCATGTCCCTTGCAACAATTGGTCGCTAATAGTTCTATGGTTAAAAAAGAAAAACTCCTAGGGCTCACGTAGTAAGGAATCATGATTGGCGACATCGATTAATACAAAACATTTTGATTCGAACGGCAAAAAAATGTGTTTGTGAAATAAAATCAATTTCATCTTTCATAACACGAATGTATTGTGTACTGATACATCGGTATTCTTCAATATTCTCTCCTGAAGAAAGCATACAGTCAACAAGAAGCAAAAAATAAATTTAAATCGAGAATATTGAAAACTTGGGTAAAAATATAATTCTAATTCTTTGCATATTTGTATGCTATCCGAACATGATAAAAGTAATCCAACTCGTAATCCCTGATATTGCAGTAATCCAAATCAAACCTATTGTGCTAAATACGCCCATTTTGTTGTTTTTCCAAGTTGCAATGCCGCGATAGAGTTGCGAATTGGGAAGACTAAAAGCGCGCTAAAAAATAGATAAAATCGGTTCATATCTTCCGATCGCGCATTGTACTGTAAAGTTTGCCAAAATTTGAAAAAATTCACGTTTTTGCGATAATTTAGAATATTTAAAAATTTTCCTTTTTCCGAATGTTATAGCCAAAATTCTTATGTATTATACTCACAGCAAATAATGTTTAAATATTACTTAAATCCATCATCATTTTCCGGTCGCGCATTACTTACCTTCGAAGTTAATGAAAAAAATTTACAAATAAAGGTAGATCACAGTTCAAAGAAAAAAGATACTAACAACTTACATGTCTTTTATTGGTTTTCTTTATTAAATACAATTTTAAATGTTTAAAACAAATTATTTTAGACCATTAGTACGATCAAAAATGATCAAAAAATATAAATTTTTCCGAATTTCGGCAAACTTTAGAGCACATTCGCAACTGGAAGATATATAACCCCTATTTAGTCTCTAGTTTGCAACTTTTCCACGGTATTACGACATGAAAAAGATTTTTTATTTTTTCGGCCCACCCTGTGTACAAGCAATATTTTGTGTAAACTTTTGCTTTTCTCTTTCAAGAACGCAGCGTCTCGAATAAGCCTTTTATTACGGGAAGGTCATCCTGCAGGGAGGGATTATTAAACGCTTCGATAAAAAAACGAAGCGCTAAATTGATCGCAAAGTGTATGGAAGTTTGCGCTTGGGGTAGAAACAATATTTTCAATGAATTATTGCTGCATTGCTACAGCCGCACGCTCCGTGGTTCAGGAGCAGCAAATTTTCATCTGTTTGCAGAACGTTCGATCACACATCCGCAAACAAGATGCAGATCGTGCCACCGTTGTTGACCGAAATGGCTCTCCTTCCTGATAATTCCGTGCATTACCCCGATTAAACAAATGCAAAGACGCACACGCCGTACTAGACGCTTCTTCGTGCTGTGCAACGGCATAATTATACATGAGTGCAAAGAATTATAGAATTTCTATTTCATGTTCGGGGCGCTCACTAGTATTTTAAAGACTTATCTTAACCTAGGATATTTTGTGTGCGCTTTAACGTGAAACTATACAATTAAAAAAATTGACTGTAACACTGCACCATGTAATGACATCGCAGGCTTTACATATTGTACAGGGTGTTCGTGAATGTATGTTACAAATTCTGAAGGTACATGGGTGTTCCGTAGGAACGTTTCATCAATCAACCTATGTCCAGAAGTACTCCAGTTTGATAAACTGCAAATCGTTAAAAATTATCCGCTATAACTATTTTAACTATAGTTCTGTTCGCCATAGAACAATTTTATTTTTTAAGTGAGATTCAGAAAAGATGATGGTTTAAAAGGAATTTTTTATATCTTGTTGTAACAATTTATTTTTGAACCGATAGGTCAAAAAGCAATAAAACATCATTTTGTTAAGTGTCAGATAGCGCCTCGGAAATTATGAAAGCATATGCTTTGTTGTACAAACAAAATATGTGTTATAAAATATTATCAATTGCCGTCTATATTTTGTACAGCTAAAATAGCGGTTTAGCACAGTGGTTCACAACCTGGGGTACGCGTACCCCTAGGGATGTTACGTACGGAGTGGCGCTTTTACAGACCGAGCGAATGGACGGGCCTCTCCCGTAACTATCGAATAACTTGAAAACTAATGTTGTGGCTGCGTTAACAACCACAGACAGGATGGATGCGATCGTGTCGCTCTAAATCTATACATATTTTTAGGTTCTCTGAATGGTCATAACGATCACAGTTTTACACAGAATAATGACTTTGAAATCACTTAGTTTTAATCAAAAAGTATATTCTAACAATATATATATCTGACTTTTACACGAAAAATGACAGAAGTAGGGCTAATGGCCCGCAATAGATATATTACTTCTGTCTTGATTATTATAATGCGCAATAATCTTAACTTCGATTTATCGGTATGGAAGATACAAAAGGTTGATTAATTTAACCGCGGAATATACAGACTTAACTCGATATGATCGGATGAAATGCCAGAAGTAGGGCTGACGCCCGCAATAAATGTATTACTTCTATGTCACCTTACTAAATGCTTGATAATGTAAATTACGTTTCCCGGGGAATGCAGCGCGCGCGATTCAATTTTATACTAAACAATATGGCGGCTTACACTAAACCATGCGGTCGATCGTAATGGCTGCGATTTTAACGGTCAACGCTTGCAAATTTAAGGTTTTGATCACGATCAAGACACACAGAGACTTTGCGCTTATACAATTCAATCCGCACAGTAGGTAATGACCACTTTCGATGGAAAACTGGCGAATTTACAATGAAATGTTCTACACACCGCGAACGCTCGTGAAAATAGCTCACTCGACACCACGTCTCTCTGTCTCTCTAGTTCGAATAAACCGGCGTCAATGCAGATTAGGGTCTTTAGCCTCGCGATAATATATCAATCTGAACTGAGCCGGTGAATCGTACAAAATACGCTTTATATTGGAGAGAGCTTTACCGCTTGATGAACAAAAACTCTCGGTCTCCTCCTAATTCTTTCACAGAAACACTCCTGGAAAACGAGGATGGCGGTCGTTTTTGATTTCTCTCGTTCTCTCGTATTTCGTGAGCTTTCCGTGGCTTTCGAAATTCTCAAAATGATACGCTGTTGGGTCGAAATCAAAGATTAGAAATAGTACGATTCTTAATCGTAGTTACAACTACCACGTGCCTGTAGAACAGGCCGTGGGTAAACTCTGAAACGAATTTATCGTATTGCGATGGAAATTACGATACAATTAATTAACGATTAGATATCAAATATCGTGGAGGGAAATTACTCTAACGCGAATTACGATTAACGAGGAAATCAGAGATTTCTAGGGAATAGAGCTATTGCTCCTAATCACAAAGACTCTACGCTGAATACAAGAATATAACGAAAAGTATATGTTCCCCGGACAGAGGACTACACTCCTCGCGATTATACAGCCAACTGCCTCGAGGATCGCGACTAACGGTTGCTCCCTGCTTGAGCCCCCCTGGTTGGTGGGGTTACCCCTTGCCGGTCCAAAGGTGCCCTGTGTTGCCCAAATTTCGGCAACGCTGCAACTGTCTTCGCGTAGCGCGTAGTACGAAATTTTGGGATGTCTCCCTCGGGAATATTTCAATATTTATCTATCTAAATTCGCACAGCCTATTTTATATCGAAAATAAGGAATGATTATGTGGGTTGATATTACGGAAGTATAAATAAATTATAAATAGGTTACCCCGCGTTCACAAATTCATTTCCTTTTAATGTTCATGGAAAGAGAAGAGGAAGATAGAATAATTTTCTATACATTCCTCTGGAATGTTCGCTTCCTGCTGCTTTGTTTACAACAGGGCCTTGGCATCGGTACATTGACGCCTTCAAGGGTACTTCAAGGTTTGTCAGCTCATATGAAATAGGGACTATGCCCGTAGCGAATATGTTATCTCATACGAGTGCACAGGTGGTGTATAAAAAAAATAAAAAGTGTCGGAACGTAACACCCCTCCCCTCTTGAAAACGTCATCGCCCTAGATGACCCATTAACGGAGGTAGGACGGTAAATGGCGATTCTCGTACATAAGAGATAAAGAGGTTCGTGTAATCCCTATCTCGACGGTATGGTGTGGCGGATGTCCCTCCTACCTAGAAGCGCATACCGCTCCCCATTCCGGCTCCTTGAATCAACTCATAGATGCAGTCGATCAGGGGTCTGCCTATCTGTATGCAGCCCTCAACATGCACGCAACCAATCACTGGGCATAATCTCAGTAGACTGCATATATCTTCATCGGAAAATCCTTGATTGTCCCGGCACCCAAGGGTCTTAAGGTTCCGCATTTCCCATAGGAATTGTGCACCCACACTTACATGTACGCAGCTCATTACCAGGTATGATAGGTTTGGAAGATTCGCAAGGGAATCTAGTGCGAATTGCCCTCTGACGTTGGTGCATCCCGTGATGTTCAGATACACCAATTGCCGAACGTGAATTCCTATTTGATCAATGACGTTATTGTCCATCCACCCACAATAACTTATATTAAGTAATGTCACGAGTTGTATGGATTGCGGTAATCCCCGGGATATTTTCGCCGGACCTAATTCCCACTCCAAGAAAGGAGCTACTTCCTGTGGCTCCTCGGGAGCAGCCAGTGGAGGAGGTGCTTCGGTTTCCTCCGGGATACAATCATGAAGATACATGACTTCTATAGAGCGCGCTAAGTTGGTATTTTTGATTATGCTTTTCAGCACTTCTCCCGAAAAGTATCTTGGGGCGGTGGTGGTTAGACAGGATAGACATGTAAACCTCCTTATTGCCTTGGCCAGGTGGTCAGGTGTGACATGAGTCTTGATGAGATGCAGCTCCTGTAGGTGTGGATTCAGGTGCAAGAGAGATCTTCCCCACATGACGGTTTCAGCGGCTTGAAAAGACAATAAGGCGTACTTGTCGAAGAGACGATATAAGTCTGGCTCGATAGACAAAATTGTGTGGTGTTTTCAACCAACTCTCTTATCGCCGTCGGTCGAATGGTGGTTGTAGTGATGTCTGATTCGACCAATGCATTCACCCTCTTTGCCAGTATCGCCCATAGCTGAGGTTTCAAATGGTCCGTGCCTTGGCGTCGTCAATGAGCGCGTACTCTATCGTTCCACCGCAGCGCTGAACTACCCAGTAGAAACAATCCTTTGAAACCGGGGGAGTTTCCCATCCCTGGGGCCATCTTCGATGATCAATCGCCAAGATCTTGGTGTGAAGGAACGATCTCAATACCCCTTCTCTCCAAGACTTCGACACCTGCTCTATTCTGGCCAGGTCCCTGAAGTCCAGGTATTGAGCGATTTGCTCAACTACTTCCGCTGGCAAGGGTGTTGAGTACCGCCATGGCGTTGGGAACGAAATAATCGGCTCTTCTCTGGGAGCAACCGGTCCCCTGAAGCGGTGATCCTGCCATACGTCAGCTAACATGACTTAACCCTTCGGTTAAGTATCATCAACGGAGGTTCGGAGGTGGCAGCCAAAGCAGCCTGGGCGGTCTTTCAAGTGGGGAACGTTACATAGGACGTATTGCCTGTTCTCTTCCGTAGAACTACTGCGTGGGTGGCGCCGTGTCATCCACCTTACCGATGGGTGGACGTACTCCTTTATCGTATTGTGTTTTGGAACGTACTTTTGCCTTGATGAGATTTTCCCCTGCCAAAACCTGCATTTCTGACATTCTAGTGATTAGATTTTGTAAATAACTATTATAAGTTTCTAATTCATCGCCCAATGGAAAGGAGGTTGGAATACGCGCTAATTTGCCGTATACCAATTCATGTGGCGTGAAATTAGTTGCCTCGTGAAGAGATGTATTGTAAGAAAACATTGCAAACAGAACAAGATGATCCCAATCATCGAAATCGTTGAGGTAATTCTTTATGTATTCAACTAGAACTATATGGGTTCGTTCTAAAGCGCCGTTCGTTTGGGGATGGTAGCCTGATGTTGTGACTTGTATTTTAAAAATTCTCGAGAGTTGTTCTACGATTTTGTTAATGAAACTAGTTCCCTTGTCCGTTAGAATGACTTTGGGGGCCCCAAATTTCAGTATGAAATGATTCACCAAAGCATGTGCAACGGTTTCCACTTTAATATCCGAAATTGGTACTGCGGTACATAACTTTGTCAAGTTATCTTGCATTGTTAATACATGCCTATTTCCGTTAGGTGTGGTAGGTAACGGTCCCACAGTATCTAAGGATATTTTTGCAAAAGCCTCCAGGGGAGTATCTGTAATAATCATAGGCTCCCTTGTACGCGCCCGTACTGTTTTATTTTCCTGGCAGCTTACGCAAGATCTGACAAAATCTTGTATATCATTCCGCATTCCTGGCCAATAATATCTCTCACGAATTCTATGATATGTTTTTGTTACGCCCTTATGTCCCCCCCCCCCCCCCCACTAAACAAGCCATGAAACTCAATAACAATCTGTCCTCGGATGTTTTCTGGTGGAATCTGAATTTGACCGCAGCATATCGCGTCGATAGCATTTAAGAAACTCGCCCGAGTCTTAATAAGATAGAAAAATGTTACAAGACGTTTCTCTGAACAAAATGTGGATGAGTTCGAATAAAAAAGACAAAATCTGTAATTACGTTCCATGAACACCCAGTATGAATGTGATTCCATGTAAATTGATTGTGAGTCACAACAAATAATGCATGTGGTCTATCATGCGGCAGATAGCACGTTTCGACCATCCGTTGGCAGACTTGAAGCAGATGGAATGGTAGCGTTAAAGCGAACTGTAGGAGTAGCGTAGGCGTGAGGCTGTATGTATACGCAGAACCCATGTTGGGAAGGGAGCTCCGTGGGATGAAATCAATAATACACCTCCATTCAAAGGTACTGCTAGTGTCTCGGTGAGCTTATGTTATGTTGCTGCAGTGTTAACATGTGTTTCACGTTATTTCAAACATTATAATCGTAAAGGTGCTTGTAAGTAACGAGCTTTTGGAGAACACTGCACTTGACATTTCAAATAATTTAAAAAGCAGCATTAACCCGCAGATTGCAAAGGGCCGCCAATGACACTCATACAAATATAGTAACGGTCAGGCGTAATTAATACAAAATTAAGATAGCCTAAAAAAACTCAGATCGCGTTTTAGTCTACTTTTACTACTACAACTACTTTTACTCATTAACACAGATCGGTTTTAGAAATTGTACCGATCGACAGCGACGAATTCTAAAGTCATAGAAACTGAAAACACAACGGCTTCCAATATTTCGGTAGTGGTATCAAATTAAAAGTTAATGTTTCTGTACCACTACGTCAAATTTAACATCATAAAATAATAATAGCAGTAACAATACTGGTATACATGCGTTATGCAAGCCGCCTGCGATGAATAAGCATTTTTCATAATTCATACAATGAAAAATTATAAATTTTTGTGGTGTGGTGAATCCGAAACCGAGTTCACCCTTTCTCTATTACGATTCTTTTTTTCAGAATCTACATTTGAATGTGTATTTAATCGTGCAAAAAGTTTCAGAAATTGGGCTGTAATCTAGTTATTTGAAATATAATATTTGTATTCTTGTATTAGCATATCTGGATTATTTCTTCGTGGTAATATTAATATATTATGTTGATATGCCTTGTCCAAAATTAGGTTTGTATGACAATTGCAATTTCAAAAAACAAGCAAACATTTTTGAGGCTGGCGAATGGTTCAGATGCAAATGAAATATGTCAAAATCTCCACAAATAAATGATCTAAAACATCCAAAAACATGAGTTCAAATAGTGTTTTAAATAACATAGTTAAAACCGATTTTTCAGGAAATGTTTCCCAACCTAATAGTTTAGTGAATGTAGTGCTATTAAATTCAATGGGAAAATAATTTCAAACAAAGCGCCTCACGCATTAATTCGGATGAGTTCTGCAACGTGGAAATGGAAACAAACCAAAAAGTGCTATACTTATTATATTAAATGGAATGTGCGTATACACTAGGCCGGTTCTTATTTTCTCGACCATGATTTCTTTGTGGTAGTCCTGAAAATTTATCCAAACTTTCCAAAAAAACAGGCTGTGCAAAGCTAGAGTCAATGAGATAATAGGGAAACGTATTGCAAAGCGGTTTTTTATTTAATTTTTTTTTTAATACAGCAAATGCTGCAGCATCTCAAATTAAGAATAACAAGACGATGTAACATTTGCCGCAAGCTTTCCTCGATATCCACGCCGTACCAGTGCATTTCTTCAAGGCTACGGTCAAGCGCAGTCGAGAGACAGCGCTCCCGCGGTCGAGAGCGCGAGTTTTACGCCCTCTGGTTCGTCAGCGTTTTTCGTTAATAATTACAAAATGAAGGCGCGACCATCATTTTGGTAAAGGGATAAGTGGTTCAGATTCACCCCAGCTACTCCCCAATTCCCGGTGTTACACTAATTACGGGACGCCCTGTATAGCCCCAAATCTATAAGTGATTCTCCCCCATGTTTAACTGTTTCCATCAAGTTGTCCTTTCTGTACTCTGTGCTCGGTTTCCTCCCTACTTTTTTGTCAGGCGCATAAAAAACACACAATTTGAATTCAGAAATGGAAATAACACGTTTCCATAAACTCTCTGACTTGGGAATTCACTCTCGTATAAAGTCCAAGCTTTCCCGATTTACTGCAGTAACCCATGTTTTCTTACGGCTAACTGGCCTGCTCACACCGGAGGGGTGAATTACTCGTCAAACTGTATTAACACTTTCATTTTTTCCTATCGTTGTCATTACATTTTTATGTATTTCAGTTTCAGGCATATGTCAATTCTGGTTGATGAACTTCCACAATAAACAGTTTAACAGTAAATTTTATTAAACATAAGTAATTAAACGTATAACGACATAAAAAAAACATGAAACTTCAACAAGAAACTATATATATTCAAGAAAATATATGTCTCTATTTCCTTCGATATAAAGCTTGAGACGTCGTGGAAATTGGTCAACCGCGGAGCGCACCACATTTTCTTAGATTCCCTCCCATGCCTACACCAAATCTTGCTTCCGTGACTCTTGACCGATTTGTAAGACTTAGCACAAACTTCTGCCTCGAGAATCCTCCAGATGGTGTAGTCCAATGGATTCAGATGGATAGAGTAGGACGAGTAATGATAGATCGCACGTCTCTTGAAATAGCACACATATTTTTAATATTAGATGAATGTCACGGAAATTCAGTTCTAAAACTTCGCGCGGGGCACCCTGTATACAGAGTGTGCCGTGACTCTCCTAACATTGAGAAATGGCAGGTAGCTGGAGTGATCCTAAATAACTTTTTCCCCAACAAAAATATTGATCGCGTCCTCAATTTTGAATTAATATTAACGGGCTTAAATGTACTTTACGCACATATCCGAATTTGTAAACTTTGTTTACCATGCCTTGTGTAATTCGAGCCGCTGATCACGAATCCGTTTACAAAAGTTGGCGCTCGGTTTTAGTTTCGGAGATATTGGCACTCGAATTGCCGAAAATGACAGGTTATGTTGCAGCTATCATGTGTTCGCTTGCTTTCCAGATAATTTCCAAGTGACCACAAATTATTCCGTAAGCAAACTCAAAGTATTTGCTTGCTTTACAGATAATTCCTATGCTGGAATAAATTGTTCTGCAAGCAACGATAAGAGGTTGTTTGCTTTAGACTTTAGAAACTCTCCCTCCCTCTGTATCTCTAATGGCAGCACTTCCCCATAACCTGTCATTTTCGGCACTTAGGGTGCTCATATTTCCGGAACTAACACCGAGCGCTAACTTTTAGTAAACGGATTCGTGATCAATGGCCCGAAATACACTTGGTGCAGTAAAGAAATTTTGGAGATTCGGATATGTGCTGTGACGGCTTCTCGTTCCGCCTCGGCCCGAAAAGTCACGTCGACACATCGCCCGAGTGCCTACCGGTCCTTTCGACGCAAAACGCGAAAAATGTTTCTTAAGCGCCAGGTACTTTTCACCCTAAAGTACCAAAGGTTACGATAGATTCTAAGGAAGGACCGATAAACTTTCGGACGGACCGATGACCGGGTGGCTAGCTCTCAACCCGATGGTAGAGGGGCGGGTTGGTTTGAGGAAAGTCAGACGGCGGTAATGGTCGGGTCAACCCAATTCCATGATTAAAGTGATGTCGCGGTTACGTACGATCAATTATGCTGTTCTTTATTTCGCGCTACAGTTCGTCTTTTTGTCTACGACCTCGCCTCAGGCTTACGCAAAGGAGAATTACGTTTATTTACTATTCTAACCGAGGCTCTCTCAGCCGTGGAACCTGCGGGGTTAAGTTCGAGATTCTATACGATATCGCGTCAAATAAGTTCTCGCCAAAGATTTCTTGCGCCGGCGCTACCTCGAACGTTTGCCGTGACCTCGGCTTAATTCGTTTTTTGGGATCTCTATCGATCCCACAAATACACGTTTCCTAATTGGCTCGGAGTCCAGCGGCACATTTTCGAGGCGCCAGCCCTCCCCCCCTCCTCCTCTGGTCCGAGAGATTTTCACCGGCATCTCGAGTTTCTTCCCGACTGCTTCTTGGTATCCCCTGGATACGTGGCGCTGGTGGTCCCGAAACAGGTCCTCGGTGGCGGCTTTTCGATATCCAGGCCTCTCCCGCAAACGTCAGGATGCATCCCCCTGGGATCCCACTGGGGCATCCCCCTGTGATGCATCCGCCTGCAAAATCAAACGGGAGCCTAGACTCTCCTCCCCGCCGTCGCCTGCTTCCTTCTAGTAGGCATCCTCCCGGTGGAGCGGCTTCAGGCTGCGGAATCGTAAAGGGTTCGGCGAGGTCTCCCCTGGAGGTAGGTCCCTGTCCTCCCGCCGGACTAGCGATCCCCGCCGATGGATGCGTGGATGCCTTGTTTTCTGCCTCCTCCGTGCGGCGCCTGGCCCCGAAGTCGTTTCGGCGCCCCTGGTACCTTGCGGCATCCCAAGGGGCTCGTCTGGTCTTCTTGGAGCAGCTCCGGGTTCGTCGAGTATGTCGGCGTGCGCTGTTCCTCGCTGCGTGCGACCGCCATGTTCGTTATTTTCGGCGCTGTCCGCCGAAGCTCGTGGCCGCTTGGTTAGCGGCCGCCCTACGTTCTATCGCCGACCGCTCGGCTGTGATCGCGTACTCTCGGGCCGCTTGCTAGCGGCTTCCCCTACTATTCACGTCTCTCTTCGAGACGGTATGGTAAGCTGCCGATCCTCGATCGAACTTATTCGTTCTACGCTCCGCGTGAGATTCCCTACGCAGTCCCCGCGTCGATCGATTACGCTATCTGTGCCCTGTCCTACCGCTTGTAAATACTATGTATTCTACGCGGTTTTCCTAGCCGCATCGCGCTGAATCTAACGGTCGCGGCATCGCGACGATTCTGGTGGCGGTATCGCGAATATGACGCTGGCTATAACTTCCCCATTGACTCCCTCTAACCTATCGATATTTTCTCCTGTGGTGTGCAGCCGGCTGCAACGTCACAGTGCATAAAGTAAATTTGAGCCAGAGTCAACAAATGTAGTGACACAGTGTGGGTATCGAGGTAAGCACATGTCACATCGTCTACAAATAAAGTAATAAGTCGTTGAATAACAGTGTTTAATACTTTTGCCCGTTATCCGGAAGCAGTGAAGAGTTGTAGTATTTGTGGAAAAATGGTTTACTTAACAGCAGGGCGTACGGCTGATCGCAGATACGCGGCCACTTCCGAGGATCGAGCGGCGATGGGATCACTTTACCGAACGTGCATTTCACTGCGCGAGCACTATCACCGATAACTCTGAATAAAACAATTATGTAGAGGAACGTAATTGAACCCACGTTAGAGATATTGGTGGCCCAGAAAAGGGTTATTATGCCAAACTGGCCAAGACTGGCTCGACGTGCCCCCCTTGCACTGGCATGCACGCCTCGAAGCGCCAGTCGACGTTGCGCTGCACTTCTCCCAATGTTTCTTGATTAAAAAACATAAAAAATATTTTGTAATACTCTGCGTTAGTTCGTTGCTGTATGTTGCCCGTTCAGTTTCAAAAACAATTCTGCCAGCTCTAGCGTTTCTTGGGTCTTGGATAGATGTTCGTTAGGGAAGGGATATTTTGACAATAATACAACGGTGTAGCTCGCACATTTGGGGTCACCATTCATTCGGCGAAAAAATACCCACGCGCTCGGGGCGTGGAAAACTGTGTATCCGAGCACGCCCCGTTCCAATATTTTTTATCTCAAACAAGTTTGAACGCACCAGCCTATTAACCATATGACCGCATGGTATTTCAGTAATAATCAAAATCAGTAATTCTGAGGCGGCAACACTTTTGCTTCAATTACTCGGAAGTTATTCAAGATACAGTCCTATTTTTTTTACAAACTATTCGTCTTGAAACGCACTACAAGAATATCATTTTTTTATCATTCTCGGTTGAGGCCTTGACAGTCAAATTAACGATTCTTTTTTGTTTTTATGAGTTATGCGTTGAGAAGTAAACATTTCGAATAGGATTGAAAATCCTCGTTAAACTAGTCTTTTCTGAATCAAACTTAAAAAACTAAAATTATTCTACGGTAAAGCAGTCCGCGGCTAGAAATGTTTGAAACAAAAGTGCCCCAATTTTTAAAAGTCTCGTAACTCCTCGAAAGTCAAAATAAAAAATTTAAACAAAATTGGGTGGCGTATCTCACCTCCCTCTATAACATAACCCAAAATCAGACTTTCGAACAATTTAAGTGTGTGATTTAGCGTGAAATCGACCATGTATTTGTTTTAATATGTCAGACTTTCTATATTAAACCAAAAGATTTTATTAAAAACGGCTAGACAGAACCAGAAATTTTCAATATGTTATCCCATTCGCACATACTAGCTTCATTTAGAGTACTGTGTGTCGGAGAATGTTGATTTTAGCTAGAAGCAGTATTATAGTAGTCTGAGTCGACGTGCCGAAAAGGAATGTGTTGACATAGGGTAGGAGGTGTCACTGTCGTTTCAGGATTGAAGCGACGTGAAGCCGTGATAGCACCTATAGAACCACCTTGTGAAAGCGGGTAATCCCAAATGATTGATCCTGCGTCGTCAAAGGTGGAACGGACTGCACAAGACCGCTCTGTGATCGTATAACAATCGCGGCGCGGAAGCCAAATGAACCAACCCTCCTAATCCCGTATGAAAACAATTTTTGTTGAATGTATGGAGACTATGAACATTGTACAAAGCTCATCGCTGTTAACTTCAAGCATCCCCCCTCCACATGATTTTCTGCATGACACGGGAGTGAGCTGCAATTTCGGAACGAAAGCAGCATGGTAGATATTTCAATCAACTTTTCATCGCTCATGTTTGTTTTTCACTTTCGTGCACGCATATCTTACTAGTATTTCTTCTTACGAATGATTATAATGGCGCTATTTCAACATGACAAAGACCGGAATACGGCACTATATCGCAAGATACAAACTAGAACAAAAATGTTTTGATTGGACCTCTGCAAAATTGTAAAGCTCTTACATCAGATTCCAAAACACGTTAATTTTAGACCTAAGCGGTCAAAAGTTTTTCCACAAAATCGGTTGTGATGTTGTCGGATCAACTTGAGCTTTTGCAGGTGCTGAATGAAAGGAGCAAAAAATCTTATATTATCCATGTTTTTGTCGGATAAATAGTGCGCGATTATTTTATGTTGTTCTGAGTGAACGTTGGATTAAGGAAGTGGGGCACACACGACACGATCTTCTTTTTATAATAATGGAAACCAATAATAATTATTAATATAGTCTGAAGCAAAGTACAAAAGAACAGAAATTAAATGAACGTCAAACAGGTCTGATTTCGTAACAGCGTGAAAAATACAATTATTTGTCTCGGTTAAATCTTACTCGCGTCTCGGCACCCCTTTCCCTCATAACGTCGCAATCGGCTGTGGTTTTCTCATTTTCCGAAAAGGCACTTGACTAAACAGTCCCTTACGCCACGCACACATGCACATTCGTACTCGGACTACACGAAGTTACAATGTGACGCTACGCATGCAGCGACCACGTGCATCCCTAAAATCGCACTCGTCCGCATTCATGCAAAGTATTGTTCAAACCTGTCAATCCCACAATAGTTTTAAAAAATAAGTAACATTTTTTTACTATCTTAGTACGGTGTAGTTGACTGATTAGTCGCCGGTTCTAATATTTTCTTACAAGTTGGTATATGCATGGTGTGTATCGAAATTTTATTCTAGGGAAAAGGACAAGGTTCTCCACGTCTATCAGATCAGGAGACAAGATCTTGTCTCGGGCCAAGTACAGGTACGCGAGACTAGGCCTTGTATCTTTTCATACGCTTTTCCCAGAATGTAGAATGCATACTTTGCATATGTGGTTCGCCAGGTATTCGTGCTGCAGTCAGGAGTCTTCTTTTATGTGCTTTTATAAATATCATCCGAAGCATTGTAACAGTGATGCATTAGTGTTCTAGCGGCACTTCATACGTCTAGCATTTTACTGTATTTTTTTTCTAGTGATGATGCACTTCGTAAAACGACGAGGTTGGTCATAGGACTTCTTTATTTGAAGTAACAGTAGGCATTACAAATGTCATAAATTGTTATCTTGATCTACATTAACCTAATAAACGTCACTCATCATTCGAAATGCTTTCGACGACAAAAAACTCTTTTACAAGAATCGAACCATGGTATATTAAAAACCTTTTATGGTATAATAAAACCTTTTTTTTATCAACAAATAGTGTTTCAAAAAATTGGTAAAGTTCAAGACAATTTTACGTATGGAAAGAAATTTTTTATCAAAATTCGGCTTCACAAGAACGCATGGATCATCCTTTATCTTTCAAACGAGCTATTGTTCATGAAAATTGGTCGACAATTACGACTTGTGCACCCGACAAGCTAATGCGTGATTTCGTCCATTTTTGTGAAAAATCCTGAAAAATATTCTCGGTAAGCTAGCGCTTCCGATTTCAGCGGCAGAAGAGCCGAAACTCCTTTCCCCACTATAAATCTAACGCACAAGCATGAGCTGGTGTGCGTGTAAGTTGGCGAGGCGTGCGGTCAATGTATAGGTGTTTACCGTTACAGTGGAAAATCACACGGACGTCACACAACTCTGATCCATTCTAAACTCTTGCGAATAAGCCAACACGAGTCGCTCGGGCCTTTTTGACTTTCCGTCCCGCCTCCACCACGCAATCGTAAGGGTATAACGCTCTGCGTTTCCCATAGAATGCTTCTTGACCAATTTCGATGATCAAGGACTCATTTGAAAGATAAAAAATGAAAGAATGCGCATGATGTTTATCTATCAAAAGAGCCATTAATTATCGAAATCGGATATCTAACACAGGTTGGAGAATTTATAACGTAAACCCATGCACTGCCTTCAGCGGCGCGCGGCCGCCGTGAAGTTACAGTGAGTGGTAATTATATCTGGTTCAGAGATATAATCCACGGCCAGATTGATCGTCAAATAAACATTCTATTTTTATTCTGTCAATCTTTCCTATTACGGGAAAAAATTGAAATCAAAATTTTTTTAAGAAAGTCAGACATACATACATAAGTTCTTACGAAACACGTGAATAATTCAAGAATATTGTAACAATATGTGAACCAAGTACTTCCAAGATTTCACGTTACTCTTGTCTTTGTCATTGTTGAAAAGTCAAAAATTCTAGGATTTCCCAACGTAGTGACAAAATCCCGGTGAGTTACATTCAGATAAAAGGGGTAATCGAACAGGTATACGTTACTTTACGCCGTAACAATGTCTTATCGTGCATTCGATGACCGTAGCATTCTATAACCGAGAAAGGTAGCACGTACATTTCGGCAAGCCTCGTTTATACCTGCTTATACCGGGGGACCGCTAGACGTTGGACGAACCCCGATTTTTGCCACATAAAAGACCTTCTCTCTTCCTCCCTCGCACCGTCGCGGTCACTACTTCTTGTGCAGTGAAAATTGGGAGAACTCCAACGCCTAGCCGTGCCTAACCGTTGCGGGCATAAATAAGGCCTATCGAAATCCGCAGGGTCCCGACCAGTCCCGGCTCTTCTCAAGGGGCCTTGAACAAGTGCGTAGGAAAACACATGGGCGGGGTGTATTTCGCGCTAGCTCTAACTTTGTATTTCAAAAGCAGCGACCTCCACAGGGTGAAATCTGGGAAGTTTTTGCCAATTGGGAAAATGTCACCAACTTGCAAAGAGCTGCTATTGCTTTATTTGATACCTTTTTGTATTCTAATTTGTTCTATTATGTCAGAGTTCTTGAGTTTCGTGTGCAATGCAATGACAGTTGATCCATATTCATACCTACTATTATATCATATTGATTCACATTTTTATGTGATTTTTCACTCATGGTCAAATTGCATAAATTATACCATTTTTACACTAATTATCGAATTGTAATCCTATATTCTTACTCGCAACAGAAATGATTACCGAAATCTATGAACGGTACTTATCCGTAACTGAAATGGATCAGAGAATGACAGCTAGCAACACGTGTTTCGTGACGTGAAGTGCACCGGAGCGAGCGAATGGTTTATATTGGTGTGCGTACGTATCTGACTCTGTCGATTGGCCCGAGCGGGACTTAAGGGGTACAGCGGGCCGGGGGGGGACTTCGACGCATATGAGCAAAGTGGGGACACTGCTCCCCTCAAGCGCCTGTAGTTCGCATATTGTCCGCCACCCACCGCTGAAGTCACACACGGGTTTTGCTCAGGGTATCCAACGCACTTAAGTAGGTAATTAGACGTCGGGGTAACTTTGACTCACGGATTTTTTTTTGTTAAATCAGTCATTCAGTCAAACAATTTATTTCCTTTTATTTTCTCGGATTATTTTTACTTCTTATTCATTAAATCGCAATTTTACTTTATTTATATGAGTCGGTAAAGCTTAATTTTCTATTATTTTTTTTCCAAATTCTTATCTCCACCAGTGAAGAAACGATTGATGAAATACAACCTACTTGATTTCGAAGCTATATTTCATTTTCTTTTTTTGATCGTAAAAATACAACTTTTCCCTAAAAATAATGTTTTTATATTTTTTTTAAATTTTTCATACGTAATAATGGCCTAATATTGGTCTACGCTCATAGACAAAAAGATAACACACGTGTGCTATCTTTAATTTCTCACGTTAGAGTTGCGCCAGAGTAAAAACTCTGAGTAATATGTGGAGCGTACCTTCTATCAATATGTCAACATAGCATAGATCGAGATTTTTTCAGTTACTGTTCACAACAAAAATGTAAACACAATTTGAGGCAGACAAAATGATAGCACACTTGAACTATGTTTACGTATTCTCCAGTGTTTCATACGTTTCCACAGAGTAATATTGTTAAATTTCTCTCGAGTACTGTAATATCCTGTTATTCGCATAATGGGTCGAAGAATTAAGCGCCGTGATGATGAAATAAGTGCAATTATAGCCCTTAAAAAACAAAACTTGACCATTACTCAAATTTCAAAGGAAGTTAAACGTAGCCGGAAGGTTATATATAATTTGCTAAAGGATGGCAGTGAATACGGAAAAAAGAGAAGTACAGGAAGGGCAAGAGCGTTATCCGGACGCGATACACGAGCGATAATACGTGCTGCTTCAAATTCATGTGCTACTGCGAGGGAGATTATGAATAAAACTGGAGAACAAACGAATATTCAGAACGTTCGACGTGTACTCCAAACAAGCAAAATTATAGATCGGAGCAGAATAAAGGCAAAACCAGCACTGAACGCCAGACATAAGGCAGCCCGTTTGCAATTTGCGAAAAAACACATACAGTGGAAGAAGGCTTGGAAAAGTGTGATATTCACGGATGAGAAAAGATTCAACCTAGATGGCCCAGGCATTTGTGTTCATTATTACTGTTACGAGCCGGGCGAGTTTCTTAAACGCGTTCTTCGATAGTTCAATAATTAAGAAATGTATGCACGCCACTGCGTGGAAAAATACGGTAATGAGTTTGAGAGTGACTACCCTATGCGACAAGGCCTAGGTCCTATCAAACTGTTACCGCTTTTTATCGACTTTACAAGGTGTGATAATAACCTGAGAGCGACTACCCTAGGCGACCAGGCCTAGGTCCTATCAGGATACTATCGAAATGACTCTAAAGAGAGGCAAAGAGGGATAATAATTTGGAAGTGACTACCCTAGGCGACCAGGCCTAGGTCCTACCAAATTATTATCGAAAGTGAGTTTAAACGCGATTACAAAACTGACCAGCGACTACCCTAGGCGACCAGGCCTAGGTCCTGAATCAGTTAAGTAATAAACTATATACCCGTAACTTTAGTATTGTTAATTCACTCCGAGCGGTTAGAGTGAATTGTTTGTGGGACGTTACTCAGCACTTCTATTCTTATATATATTCGCAAGGAAAGGTATTGTTCTAAACTTCAAATAAAGTTAACTTCAAATTTAGTCACAAATATTCTTTGGTGTATTCTTGAATAAAGAATAAGTTTACAATTTGAAAGTATTGAATTAGTTACAATGTCTGTTCAGTGTTTCGTGTGTTAAAAGGGAAAAGAAATTAGTAAAGTGAAATATAACCGTACTTATAGAGTCGAGGTGTACCCGTGGGCAGTGACGATTTACGATCTCTCCTTTGTACGTTTTCGTTGACAAAGCCTAAGCTTTTAGTTGACTCTAACGCCTGAGTATTGCGGGGGAAAATCAAGACTAAACGAGTTATACTGCCGTAAGAAAACGCGTACGCTTCTAGGTTTAGATTTGCTCAAGAGGGATTTTACCCAATATCGCTATTAACTGTTCGAAAGTCAAACTAGGATGAGCCCCCCAGGTCCTGAAAACCTTGGCTTATATAGGTCACTTGGAGTGGAGGGGATCAGGATTTTGGGGAAAACTCTAGTGGAGGTGGCAGGATGCTGCGATCCTGTGGGAAGAGTTTTAGGAAAAAGGTGGCGCGAGTGCAGCGGAAAACGTTAGATTTCGGCGGGAATGTGTTGACCATGATGCAAGAATGCGTACGGGTTTTTCGGGTAGAGTGAGAGAGAGAGAAACTACCGTGGGCCTAGCGCCAGGCGGCCGCGCTAACCTGAATGGAAAAGGGCTGTTAAAGGCACCTCGCGGTTGTAAAATAAGGACGGGCTATTACCTATTCCTAGAGAGAGAAAGTGAAAAGGCGCCTTCTTGTCACCAAGTGCAATTCGAGAGTCGAAAATATTCGGCTCGACGGATGCATCCGTAACATTACCGTGATATTCGTAAGCAACAACTAACGAGAATTCGACGACAAATGCATGGAGGTGGAGTGATGGTCTGGGCCGGTATTATATATATGGAAAAAATAGAAATAAAGTTTGTTTAAGGTACAATGAACAGCAACCGTTATATCGAACTGATTAAAACTCAAATTAACATCTATGTAGATCGTATTGCCGGCACACGATACAGATTTCAACAAGACAATGCTGCAGTATAGTGCTAAAATTGTCAAGAACTACTTTTTAAATGAAAACGTTTCCACCCTTGAATGGCCGGCGTGTTCAGCGGATCTTAATATCATTGAAAATTGTTGGGCAATGCTTGCATGGGCAGTATATGCTGAAGGCCGACAATTTGCAAATATACATGAGTTAAAAACTTGCATTATGGCTGAATGGGAAAATGTGGAACAAAGTAAAATTACAAATCTGTACAAGTCTCTGCCGAAAAGGATGGTGGAAGTTATCGAAAATAAAGGAGGTCCAACACATTATTAGAAACGTAGAGTTTTGTTATTTTGTATCTATTTTTCATAAGAAAATATATGCAGTTTGATTTGTTATTTTTTGGACCATATAATTGTCTTTTATGAAATATATATCTTTATTCTCCAAGTGTGCTAGCACTTTGTCTGCCTCAAATTATGTGGTTACATTTTTGTTGTGAACAGTAACTGAAAAAATCTCAATGTATGCTATGTTTCCATATTGGTAGAAGGTATGCTCCACATATTACTCAGAGTTTTTACTCTAGCGCAACTGTAACGTGAGAAATTAAAAACAGCACACGTGTGCTATCTTTTTGTCTATGAGTGTATGTATATACTAAAGCATCTACTTTGAGGCAACATTGGCACAACGTAGACTGCTGGGCTTGTATGTACAGAATTTCACTCGTCGGCCAAAGATTTCCCAGAGCAGTCAAACTTTGACACAAATTTTTAAATAAAATTTTGAAGGGTATAAAAAAAATAACAATATTTTAGATACTCGTGAAAAGCATCTCCAGACCTTCACTTTTACGCGCAAAAAACTTTAGGCATGTTTATTTTGCATTTTTGTACAGATACTTATTTAGATATTTATTCATAGTTGAAGACTAATTTCCGCAATAAAATATGTCTTTATCATTCGCATCGCGGTGCAACTGTCCATAGGTTTCTCTATATTCTCATGGTTATTTATTAAACATCCTTACGTATACCTTTCTATTACCAGGGAAACACTTTCGTCTGAGCTGTTTGATAATGCACTCCCCCGAGCTCCGAGTTAGTTTCCAATAAAAGTCCCTTTTATCCAACATTTGTATGTCAGAGCAGTAACAGATTTATAATATCAATTGAAACGCAATTACAAACTAAAATGTATCTTTTACAGCCGTGAGTTACTACACGTTTTAATAACAATACTCGTTCGTTTGTTTCAGGTGCCAGAGAAAAAGCAATGCTATGATCGCGACACTTTCGTAAGATGATTAGTTTCAAATACGAACGGATTACCCGGCGTAAACTAAATAATACCGGCAGTCGTTAAAGACAAGATAGCCAAACACGGATAATTACTCTAAAACGTATTACACGGGTCTCCCGTGATCAGTGAAATGTACGTGCTATTGTGACAATGTTAGTGGACGATTGTGGCAGTGGAATGGGGTGGACTTCGCCCACTGTTCGTGGCGGTTGGTCCACTCCTGGCGGATGCAGAAATTCTGCAATGAGTTTTGGAGGAAGCGTACCATCCCTGCATCCGGCCGGTTCGATACGATCTCTACGTTCCCAGCATTCTGTACAGGTAACAAAAACTATTTATTTGTTTGAAAAACACCCACATGTGAAATATTAAATTATGCAATGTTCTTATATCGGGATAACATTTAATGAGGGGGGGGGGGGGGGGTGTCTAGAAAACCTAAAATAGAACCTTTGTCCCGCATTTTTTAATGTTTAAACAACCCGTTGAATCAAGTTGAATCTGTCAAGGTGTGTTTACTGATGTTTCACCATTACGTATGAATTCTTTAAAATTTATTTAAAAATGTTTGGTGATGTTGCATGGTGCGGGACTGTAAAAAATTACGAGAGATGTAATATTTGCACTCGTGGACTCCTGACACCAAAATTTTGTTTAGATTGTTCGTTATGACTATTACTATGAAGTCAATCTATGAAAACAAAAAATATTAAGAAATAAGGAAATGCCGGACGAATGAACAAAAAAATCGATCTCCATCTCTAAATTCGCACCTTCCCGGCCTTGTAAACAAATAAATATTGCAGCAGCAGCAATTTCCGAGGCACACTTCATAGAGCAACATATCCTCGATATGTGGTTCAAATTTCAAGTGAATCGGGTAATTAGTTTTTAGTAGTTTAGAAAAAAACGCGTTGAAAGTCAGCGCTGTGGACACAGTTCGTGTGCCGCGGATCTGTATCTCTTCACCATTCGTGATATGTTGCTCACTTGGTATTATATATATTTTTGGTCGTGTTGCTGTTTCGTTTGTTAGTTAATCTCTAACATATTGCTAGTCCTTTCATAAAATTATCTATGAGTGGATGTTCGGGAATCGTCATACGAGCAGGTGATCCCTTCTGCCACCTGTTTTTGGCAATTTGCTTTCGGCGGACCAGACGGGTGCGCACACGCGCCACGCGCAGATGCGCTTGGCGGACAACCCCGTACACTGCGCGAACACACCATGTGAAGCTACGCATGCGCGGCTCCTGTTAGATTTCGGGCCTACTCGATCATGCGGTTGAACCGGTTGTTCGGCCATTAACTCGTTTTGGTACATCGCTATCACCACGTGCTTCATCCTTATCAATACAAACTAATCGATATCTCTCTCGGCGGTAATCTAGGTTCTTAATCGGCTTCTCGCGTTTTGAACAATAAGAAACGGCCTTTAACTTATACAGGGTGTCCCGTAACTAGCTCGAAACCGGCAAATGAGGGGTAGCTGAGGTGATTCTGAACAACTTTTTCCTTAGCAATAATGTCCTAAGCGGCTTCGGTTTTGAATTATTAACGAACCGGCTAGGCCAATCCCAGCGCGTATCGGGCGCGCGCTCGAAACGAGAGTGTGGTCTCTGGATCGTGCTCAACCGCGAGCTTGAACAAGTGCATCGCCTGGGTATCGAGGGAAGCGTACGGCAAATGTCACATCGCCTTCAAATAAACTAATACTCGTTGAATAACTGTGTCCGATGCTCTTACCCGTTATTCAATAGGAACGAAGATTGTAGTATTTGTGGAAAAATTGTTTCTCTTAACAGCACGTTTTCAGGTGGATAAATTATCGTTAGAATAATTTATAATAACTAACGTTAGAAAAGTCTTGTTAAACTCACCCATTCGTCCACGAATCACCCTGCCTCGACGAAAGTAAGTCATTGGCATTAGGTCACAGTGTCGATTTTGCCCTTCCTAAGAATCTCGAGAACCTCAACAGCTGATTTTACGACCGAGTCGGTGAACTCACCCTACAGTGACAGACACAGTAGGAACGGCACTTGACTAATTTATGGCAGGGCGCACGGCTAATCGCAGGTACGCGGACACCCCCGAGAGTCGAGTAGTGATCGGCGATCGCATACTTATCACATTTGTTTCCCAAATCCGTTTAAAGTCAGTGTAAAAATAATGCATTTTGGATAAACAACCGCAGTCTACGTATCACATTTGTTTCACAAAATCCGATTACAGTCAATATAAAAATAATGCATTTTGCATAAACATCCGGAGTCTAGTTATAACGCATAGGAATTGAAAAAGTAGTATGGACATACTACCGGGTCACTTTACCGAACGTGCATTTCACTGCGCGAGCACTATCGCCGAAAACTCCGAATAAAACAATTATGTAGAGGAACGTAATTGAACCTACGTTAGAGATATTGGTGGCCCTGAAAAGGGCCGATTGTTATTGCCAAAATTGCCAAGATCGGCTCGACGTACCCTCCTCGCACTTGCATGCACGTCGCGGTTCGCCGGCGGACGTTGCGCTGCACTTCTCCCAATGTTTCTCGATTAAGGAACGTAACAAATGCTTTCAATATACGTGAAATATACGTATAATATATTGTATGTATAAGATAAAGTAAAATAATGCATTAAATCATTCATTAAGTGCATAAAATAAGGCACAAAATAATGCATTTTGCATAACCATCCGCAGTCTAGTGATAAGTACGCGATCGCCGATCGCCGCTCGACTGGGGGGGGGGGGGGGGGGGTGCCTGCCATTAGCCGTGCGCCCTGCCATAAATTAGGCAAGTGCCGTTCCTACTGTGTGTGTTAGTGTCAAGTGAGTTTACCGATCCGGCCGTAAAATCAGCTTTTGGGGTTCTCGAGAGTCTTACGATGGACAAAATCGGCACTGTGACCTACTACCAACGACCTACTTCCGTCGAGGCAGGTTGATTCGTGGACGAATGGGTGAGTTTAACAAGGGTTTTCTAACGTTAGTTATTCACATCATTTATCTTAAACCATAATTTATCCACCTGATAACGTGCTCTTAAGGAAACCATTTTTTCCACAAATACTACAATCTTCGTTCGTACGGAATACCGAGGAAGAGTATTAAATACAGTTACTCAACGAGCATTAGTTTATTTGAAGACGATGTGTGATATTTGCTGTACGCTTCCCTCGATACCCACGCGATCTACTTGTTCACGCTCGCGGTGGAGCGCGATTCAGAGACCACACTCTCGATTCGAGCGCGCGCCCAATACGCGCTCGGATTGGCCTAGCCTTTTCGTTAATAATTCAAAATCGAGGGCGCTTACAACATTATTGCTAAGGAAAAAATTGTTCTGAATCACCCCAGCTACCCTCAATATCATGGAAATCGATCAGATACGGGACACCCTGTATAGCGATATACTACACGAAAAAAAAAAATTTCAAAATTTAACATGCATTTTCTCGGCTCTATCTGAATATGGTGCCCTGCCGCTTTGCCAAATTGCATTTTAGGGGGAACCATGCAAACCCTGTAAATTTCATCAAAATCGGAGTTGTCACTTTCTGACGTTCCCGTTGTATGTCCTGCCCGTGGGTCGGTCCCGGTTCATTCCTCCATTCCTGTCTTGAGGGAAAGGGTACCCTTGAAGTATCCTCCGATTTTCCATGGATCAGGCACAAACCCGCCCGGGGAAATATGTAGTTTCAGTACTCCATGGACCCGCTGTTCCGGATGCATCCGTCGAACCGAATTTTTCAGCTTTCGAATTTACACTTGGCGACAAGATGGCGCCTTTATAATTTTATTTTAAACGCATAGAGAATAGAGTTTTCTTCTTTCCTTAAAACAGTCGCGAGTTGCCTGTAAGGGTCCCCTCTTATTTAGTTATCTCGAGTGTCCTACGACCCCTGTCCTTCGATACTCTCTCACTCTTTCTCTCTCTAACCTATCCATAGAACAGTGCATTATGCCTGCCTACAATGCCGATGCATTCCAGATACAGTTACTTGAAACTAAATGTTTCCCCAAACTTTGTCCGCGTGGACCACAGCAACCAATAACAGTCAGGGTTTCTTTCATTTTTACATCCTCCCCCACAACACGAGATCTATATAAGCCGAGGTTCAGACGCTCTCGTGGCTTTTAGTATTTTTCAACCCGAGTAATTAACAGTGATATTGGGCCAGTTGCTTTCTTGATCGACATTCTACCATAGAAGCGTTCGCGTTTTCTTACGGCATCATAACTCGTGGTCGCTATTCCCCCAAAATACTAAGGCGTTTGAGTCAACTTATTTATTTCCAATTATTTAATTCCAATCTAATAACTACAAGCTTAGGCTTTGTTAACTAAAACGTACAACAGGGATATTGTTAAATTGTCACTGTCTAAGAGTACACCTCAATTTCCTGTACGATCTTAATTTACTTTGTTATTATTTCACTCTCTCTCTCTCTTAACACTACACTAAACACTAAACATTACTGTAAATCAATTTGAACCATTCCATTGTAAATTATTTGAAGAATTTACTATTGAAGACTATATCAAACACATTATTCCGAATTCTAATTTGACTCTAACTTTATTTGAATATAGAATATTACCTTTTCTTGTGAATATATGTAAGAGTAGAAGTTCTGAGTAACGTCCCACAAACAATTCACTCTTACAGCTCGGAGTGAATTAACAATATTAAAGTTACGGGAATCTCTTAACGCGTTAAAAGTAATACAAACATTTATTTCATGCTGTGGCGTCGTGTGCCTAGGTGCACTACGTACCTCTCCTGTCCAAAATAAAATTTATTTGTTTTGCTCGAGCGTCAAAGTGTGACGCACGGCAGTCAACGCTTGAGTGACAACGAGCCGCTCGGAGGCTCGACTGCCGTGACGACACACAGCCGAATCCTAAGCATCGGGAGCCCCCACTGCTCGGCTGAAGCCAATCAGCCGTGACAGGTCTCAATGCTACGGGTATATAATGCGCACCGAATTTTAGCGCAGCGATTATTCTTGCGCATTTGCCAAAAACATCTCTCGACCAAACCTTTGTAAGCTGGCGATTTCTCAAGAGGAGAATAAACTAATTAAAAAGGAGCACTGATATTCTTTATCATACCACCAACCATTCTTTACATTCTAATTATTAACTCTTCGTATACAATAACATAAAATCATTGAACTCTCAACAAACGTGTTTAAGAAACTCGCCCGGCTCGTAAGACCGCCATAAGCACCCGGAGAAAAATAAATACAGGATAATACAGTAGCGTGGGTGGGGGAGAGGGACACATCTTCCTTTCGTCATTCCGGGTTAACGAAGCGCCTCTTGCGAAGGTTTGCGATAGCTCCCGAGCGCTTGGCAAAGGTTTCCGATAGCACCCGACCGCTCGGCGAAGTTTTCCGATAGTACCCGAGCGGTTGACGAGAGCCTCGCCTCGCGGTCAAATGGTGCCAAATGCACCTCTCGTGTACGCTCGTCTCGGTAGCTGTCAGCGAACGTCTCGGTCCCACGTTGGGGCAAGCATGTGCCTGCACCATTAACCGCAGTTTCTTTCAGCGCCACTGACCAGTCCGGTTGGGTGTTGGACGTGGATGCGCAGAACGGACCTATTGTGGTCGGGCCGCGGTGCTTTCTCTTGCTAGATGGATAATAGTCTCGCGTACTTATACTTCGCTCGAGACAACGCCTTGTCTCTTCAAGGTCAAAGGTCTTAGTATTGTTGAGTGCTGTCGAAAAGTGTCTTCTTTTTCAACTTGTCATTCCAGCTTTGTCAGAAGCGCATGAAATGTGGTTTGCGCCATTCGAAAGTATTTATAAAATTTTGTTTCATCGTTTATTAGATGATAACAACGCGTAAAACTCCCCTTTAACGGTTTTTGACTTTCTAGCATTGTGTATCAACTTCTGTTACTTTCTTGCATATTGACCTCTCCAATTCTGGTCTTCTTGCTCTAGCGTAAGTGCTATAACTTCCAACTCACTCTTATGGACGTGTTTAAACGTTGTTTCTGCATCCAGCTCCCTCAACATGTAAAAACAGACTAAAACAATTTTCAAACACACGGGCGGTAGGTTTTTTTATTATCTAGCGTTGGTGAATTTGCATTGGCTCCTTCTACCCACTCGAAGTCTGCTGGTCGGATAAAGGATCACCCTATTTTATGTACACAGAGTAACCATTAATGCTAATGGTTAAATAGATACCGTAAAGAATTATGCGAATTAGTATCAATATACAATTGGGAAAACTAAGCGTAGAGTGATAATCATAATTTAAACTTTCGTATAGATTATTTTCTTGTTCTTTAACTAAGCAGGTACTCAGTAATAAATACTAGATTTTCTATGCCAAATCAATTATCTCAACTTGGAAAACCAAAATTATCCAAAAATTATTTCAATTACGAGGTTCTACTTCTCTCATATTTGTACCGTTTTATGTCCGTCATTTGTAAAATATCTATGTTCTAACACGGAGCGTCTTTATTGAGGATCTGACCATCACGAGAATAGAAATGCTATAATAAAACTTATTTCTGTTTTAGGGCGCACCGGAGACGCCGCGAAGATGCATGTATTGCCACCCGGTGCACGTCTCCAGCACTCCCAATAATTATGTGCATCACCCTGTGCAGTACTATACACCGAGTCACTGCGCCCACGGGGGCCAGAACGGGACGTACACACCGCATCGTGGCAGTTCCTATCATGGCGGTAAATTAATCTCACTTTCTGTCATTCGCGCAAGTTATATTTCCTGTCAGTTACCATCAGTGACGCCTCCTGAGGACTGTGAATTTGGCGATTGTCGGAAGAACGAATGTGTTTCGTGATGGGGAACATCATTGAGTATTCCCTGCTCATTCTTACGTGATAACTGTAGGGAATGTTAAGCAACCGGGGTTAAGCAATTCGGCATATAACATAATTACGGCTGCGAAAATACTTTAAACTAGCGCCACGGCAACCACCATCACGTCGCAGTAATAACACGTTCCCTACCGACATGTTAGGAAAATATACGGAAATTAACCGTGGGCTTTTAAACACTTGACTCGTCAGAAGTTCTGGGGTAAGTGCCGTGTCGTCCATCACGGTCCTCCTTTCAGAAGGCTCACGCGTTTCCAGACTCCATGGTCAGATCATTTACTCTAAGTCTCTATCCCCGCACGTGTGACGAAGTATCGATGACGTCGGGTCACCGGCCATATGCACGTGCCTTTTGGCGGACAGCGACAAAGTGTCGGCCTTCCCGCGGTCCCCTCGAAACCATACCATCCTCGGTACCAAGAATCGCGAAGATCTTGCCGAGTATCCCCGATCAAGCCGCCGCCAAACATAAACACCAATGGCAGATTTAAGGTTAAAGCTACTGGCGATATGATCAAGAGACAAGGTCTTGTCTCGGCCCAAGTACAAGTACGCGAGACTAGACCTAGTATTAGAATACCTTTAGAAATAGCCTACGCCGCCCAATGCGTCGTTCCAAACACGTGTGTCTCCTTTATAAACATTTCTGACGCTAAGGGCGGGCGCACACGGGAGACTTTATATCACGCAACTTCGTTTCGTCTTTTCTGCAAAGTCTGTACACTATGGGACTAAACAGCCGTCTCAGGGTTCTTATCTCCCGCTGTAACGCACTTGTCCGAGGCCTATTGACACGAGCCGGCAGCCTGCGGATTTTGGTAGGCCTCGCACATTGTTTATTTTTCCACGGTCGCACTTCGATGACGACGCAGGGCAGGGCTCGCTTATACCCAGGACGGCTACGGACGGCTGTACTATCCGCCAAAACGCCGATTTTGTCGCGTAAGACCTTCTCTCTTCCTCGCTCGCTGCCTCGCAGTCACTCCGAATAGGAGCACATCGACGAGGGCCTGCATGGTTGTATTCTGACTACCACCACTCTACACTCGGCAAGGGTAGCGCCGGCAGGCCTCGCTGGTACCTTGGCGGCTATGGACGGCTGCACTGTCCCCGAAAATGCCGAATTCGTCGCGTAAGACCTTCTCTCTTCCTCCATCGCTTCGTCGCGGTTACTCCGAGTAGAAACTCACTGACAAGGGCCTGCATGGATGTTTGCCCCTACAGTAGCGTGGTGGTAATCGGAACACGATATAGATTCCGAGTATAGAAGGACGGTAGTCCCAATACAACCATGCAGGTCCTCGTCGATGTGCTCCTACCCGGAGTGACTGCGAGGGAGCGAGGGAGGAAGAGAGAAGGTCTTACGCGACAAAATCGGGCTTTTGCGGACCGTATGGCCGTCCATAGCTGTTCCGGGTATAAGCGAGGCCTGCCCTGCGTCGTCTTCAAAGTGCGACCGTGGAAAAATAAACGATGTGCGAGACCTCCCAAAACCTACATCCTGCCGGCTCGTGTTAATAGGCCTGGAACAAGTTCGTCACAGCGGGGGATAAGGACCCTGGGATCGCTATTAAGTCCAATAGTGTACAATCGTATGTAAAAGTTGCGTCGCTCCGTGTGTCTGCCTACATAAGACTGTACAATACCTTGTCAGAGCGGACGAGACAGTTGCGCGACAAAAGTCGCCCGTGTGCACCTGCTCTAACCTACACGTAAAAGGATACCGTCTACCGCAGACCAAAAATTTATTTTTGTATTGTTACACAAAAAACTAATTGCAATATGAGAAATTAGGTCTGTTTTAACCATAAATATAATTTTAATGCGATTCCCACAATGACTTGTATGTCGAACATGGGTCTATGGATAGTCCAGTTCATTGAATAAATAATATATTGAATACGCCTCTACCTGCGTCCCATGTATAAATCAAATTTGTGGCAAGGTAGTGTGTAGCGCACATCTGATCGCGAGTACGCGGGCATCCGCGGGAGTCGAGCAACTGTCAGTTTAGTTACAGTTTACCGAACGTGCATTTCACTGCGTGATCACTATCACCGATATCTCGTAATAACATAATTAACCCATGTTAAAGAGATTGGTAGCCCTGAAAAGGACCGACTGCTTTTATGTAAAGAACATGACGTAATACTCTGCGTTGGTACGATGCGGCTGATTCTCATTCTGTTAGTAGAATAACTCTGCCAGCTGAAGTGTAGGGGATACATTGTATCGCGATGCGATTGACGTTCGTTAATAAAATTCGACACTATCAGAATGCGTGCTATTGACCGACTGTTGGATTTGGGCATCCCCACTCTCATCCATTCCTTATATGGTCACGGTTGGGAACAATGCTAAGTCGCGGAAAATTCACATACAATAAAAGCAAGACTATTCAACTGTTGAAACCGGTAACTTCGATGACACGTAAAGAAACGCTACGTAGAAACCGTTTTTTCCCCCGAGATTGAGGAACTGGAGACGTAACATTGTCGCATACTAAAAATGGAATTGGAGTCAGGAAACGCTGAAGCTGGCAGAATCATTCTATCAGCCGAAGGTGGAACAAAACATCTTCCTTAAAACCTTATTTATCCACCTGAAAACATGCTGTTTAGAAAAACATTCTTTTCACAAGTACTAAAACTCTTTATTCCATTCAGATAACAAGCAAAAATATTAAACAGAGTTAATAAACGGGTTATTAGTTTACTTGTGATTCATGAACAACGAATCATATCGCATTGTTCTTAATTTAGGACGATACAACATTTGCCCTATGCTTTCGTCGATATCCACGCTGTGTCAGTGCGTTTTCTTGTACCCGCGGAACGAACCTCGTATCTCTAGTACAGTATCGGACAGTGATAGAGTCCCAATGGTGATTAACAATACCATTACGCAACCCTATTGGTGAGTTTGCTTTCGCACTTGTTCGAGGCCACTTGAGAAGAGCCGGCACCCTGCGGATCTCGACAGGTCTCGCTTATACCCTAGGACTGCTATGGACTGCATCCTCGTCCGAAAAATCCAGATTCGCCGCATATGGCGCTCTCACTTCCTCCCTCGCTCCCTCGCGGTCACTCCCAGTAGAAACTCACGGACGAGATTTCGCATGGTTGTATGGAGACTACTCCACACTCACAAGGGGGAAAGGCAGCGCGTGGGTTTCGACAGGCCTTGCTTATACCCGAGGAGTGCTAATAATGAATTACAAAATTAATTATTGCATTTCGTTATGTAACATCAATGCTGTTTTATTGGATATATTTCGGTGATTACCTTTACCGATGATTTTCTTTGAATCCTTCGGTTGAATGCTTTTATATCATTGATGTTACCGACCCAATTAATCCTGTAATTCCGCACAACTCCGTTAATAAAAACACAGAACACCGCTCATGCGGAGGGATTCGAATCTTAGAAAACGACGGGCACGTATCGCCAGCAGGACGGCAACATTCCTCCGGTAGTATCGCTACAACAGTACGATCTATTAGGCTAGTTCGTTCGTAAGAAGCACGCCCCGTACCGCAACGAGAGAGTGAGTGAGTGACGTAGTGAGCATCTAAAACCCCAAGTTACTACTAATAAAGAGGCCTTAAGTTGTATGTTAGTACCAACTCTTTATTGGTGAACACCCAATCAACCTTTCGCATCTATCCCGAACGAGGACCAGCCCGTACGGGACAACAGTTTGTTCACGGCTACGATCGACCGCGGTAGAGAGCAAACGCTCCCGCGGACGAGCGCGCGTGTTTTACGCACTCTGGTTGGTTACGGTTTTTCGTTAATAATTCAAAAATGAAGGCGCGATTAAACATTGATGTAAAGAAATAAGTAGTTCAGATTTATCACAACTACCCCCATGTCCGGGTGTTACACTAGTTACGGGACACTCTGTATAATATACCGCGCTTACAGTAGTTCCACAAGCGTATATGCCGAAACGTCGCGTCGGTTACGGATGCATCCGTCAAGCCGAATTTTTTGACTCTTGAATTGCACTTGGCGACAAGAAGGAGCCTTAACTTTCCGTTTTTAAAACACAAACCAAGTTCCTTTATTTGTCTAATGACCATGAGCCGCCTAAACAGCCCTTTGTCATTAGGACTGCGCGACTGCCCGGCGCCAGGCCCTACGACACTTTTACTATCTCTGTCTCTCCTTGTGGACCACCCGCCTAAACGCATCCGCTGTTTTCCATCATGGCCGACGTACTTCCTCCAAACCCTAACGTTTTCCCGCTTTTTCCACCGTACCCGCGCCACCTTTTTCTATGACTTTTCCCGCCTGGATCACAGCAACCAACCACCGTCAGAGTTTCCCTAAAATCTTATTCATTCCCACTCCAATCGAACTTATATAAGGCGAGGTTCAGACGCTCTCGTGGGCTTTTAGTATTTTTCAACTCGAGTAATTAACATTGATTTTGGGCCAGTTGCCGTTTTGATCGAGATTCTATCTTAGAAGCGTTCGCTTTCTCGTTCGGCATCATAACTCGTGATCGCTATTCCCCCGCAATACTCAGGCGTTAGAGTTAACTTATTTATTTCTAATTATTTAATTTCAATCTGATAACTACAAGCTTAGGCTTTGTTAACTAAAACGTACAACGGGGATATTGTTAAAGTGTCACTGCCTCAGGGTACACCTCCATTCTCCTGTATGGTTTTAATTTACGTGGTTATTATTTTATTCTCTCTTTCCCTTCACAACACTGAACACTAAACATGATTGTAAATTAATTGAGAACCATGTCATTGTAAAACTAATCATTTGAAGAAGTTATCATTGAAGAATATATTAAAGATCGTTATTGCCATTCTAAATATGATTCTAAACTTTATTTGAATTAGAATAATACCTTTTCTTGCGAATATACAGAGTGTCCCGTATCTGATCGATTTCCATGATATGAGGGGTAGCTGGGGTGATTCTGAACACCTTTTTCCTTAGCAATAATGTTGTAAGCGTCCTCGATTTTGAATTATTAACGAAACGGCTAGGCCAATCCGAGCGCGTATCGAGCGCGCGCTCGAAACGAGAGTGTGGTCTCTGACACGCTCCGCCGCGAGCGTGAACAAGTAGATCGCGTGGGTATCGAGAAAAGCATACGGCAAATATCACATATCGTCTTTAAATAAACTAATAGTCGTTGAATAACTGTGTTCAATACTGTCACTCGTAATTCGAGAGGTATGAAAAGTTGTAGCATTTGTGGAAAAAATGATTTTCTTAACAGCATGTTTTCAGGTGGATAAAGTATGGTCTAAGATAAACGATGTGAATAACTAACGTTAGAAGAATATTGTTAAAATCACCCTTTCGTCCACGATTCAACCTGCCCTCGACGGAAGTAGGTCGTTGGCAGTACGTCACAGTGCCAATTTTGTCCTTCGTAAGAATCTCGAGAACCTTACAGCTGATTTTACGGCCGGATCGGTGAACTCACTCGACACTGACACACACAGTAGGAACGGCACTTGTCTGATTTATGGCAGGGCGCACGGCTAACGCAATTTTGTTTCACAAAATTCGATTAAAGTCAACATAAAAATAATGCATTTTGCATAAACATCCGGAGTCTAGTTATAACGCATAAGAATTGAAAATGTAGCGTGGAATTACTACCGGGTCACTTTACCGAACGCGCATTTCACTGCGCGACCATTATCACCGATAACTCCGAATAAAACAATTATGTAGAGGAACGTAATTGAACCCACGTTAGAGATATTGGTGGCCCTGAAAATGGCCGATTGTTATTGCCAAAATTGCCAAGATTGGTTGTGGATGCACGCCTCGAAGCGCCGGTGGATGTTGCACTGCACTTCTCCCAAAGTTTTTCGATTAATGAACGTAACAAATATCGTGTAATATTCCGCGTTAGTTCGTTGGTGCATGGTATCCGTTCGGTTTGAAAAACGATTCTGCCGGCTGTAGCGTTTCTTGGGTCTTGCTTAGAAGGACGTTCGTTAGGGAAGGGATACTTTTACAATAGTACAACGGAGTTGCTCGCACATTTGAAGTCACCGTTCATTCAGCAAAAAAATACCCGCGCGCTCAAGGCGGCCAAATGGTCTTCGTCACTAAGAACGCCAGAAATTTCACTATTGTCCATGCCGTGTCGTAAAGGGAAAGTGTGGCTATTTTACGAAATACGTGCATCGGCTTAAAACTGCATCGGCAGCGTACACGCAAAATAAACCTTTAATATTTTCTTACGATTCTTTCCGCGAAGACGGAACAGTACACACAACTTGGAAAATGATCAATTTAATATTGTATTGTGTCAGCGAATACACTGTTTGATACGCGTTTCGAGACAGACATCGTTATGTCTATCAACATTTTGGTCGTCTGGAACAGATCCCCCTGATCGGGCTCATGTACCGCGGCGCGCTTTGCTGCTCGCGTTCCCGTAAACAGTCGGTTGCCGCGCGCGTGCGATAATCATGATAAGATCGAAATCAGAGATTCTTAGGGAGCCGACTGTTTAAGCATTTCGACATGCCGCAAACAGTGTCTTCGCTTGTACTTTTATTCACGCTATGCACTCGACACCAAACATCCCACAACGTTAATTTTATAATATTCCAAATGACACGGGCAGCGTGTATGCGTCGCAAACAGTATCTTCGCTATACAATACAATATTAAATTGATAATTTTGCGAATTGTATGTACCGTTCCTTCTTTGCGGGAAGAATCGCAAGAAAATATTAAAGGATTATGTTGCGTGTACGCTGCAGATGCAGTTTTAAGACGGTGCACGTATTTCGTAAAATAGCCACACTTTCCGTTTACGACGCGGTATGGACAATAGTGAAATTTATGGCACTCCTTGCCCTGCGTCTTCGCTAGCGCGTGCGTAGTGACGAAGACCATGCCGCCACCCCGAGCGCGCGGGTATTTTTTTGCTGAATGAACGGTGACTTCAAATGTGCGAGCAACTCCGTTGTACTATTGTAAAAGTATCCCTTCCCTAACGAACGTCCTTCTAAGCAAGACCCAAGAAACGCTACAGCCGGCAGAATCGTTTTTCAAACCGAACGGATACCATACAGCAACGAACTAACGCGGAGTATTACAGGATATTTGTTACGTTTCTTAATTGCGAAACATTGGGAGAAGTGCAACGCAACGTCCGCCGGTGCTCCAAGACGTGCATGCAAGCGCGAGGAGGGTACGTCGAGCTGATCTTGGCAATTTTGGCAATAACAATCGGCCCTTTTCAGGGCCACCAATATCTCTAACGTTGGTTCAATTACGTTCCACTACTTAATTGTTTTATTCGGAGTTATCGGTGATAGTCCTCGCGCAGTGAAATGCACGTTTGGTAAAGTGACCCGATCGCCGGTCGCCCGTCGACTCTCGGGGGTGTCAGCGTACCTGCGATTAGGCGTGCGCCTTGCCCTAAATTAGACAAGTTCCGTTCCTACTGTGTGTGTAAGTTTCAAGTGGGTTCACCGACCCGGCCGTAAAATCAGCTGTTGAGGTTCTCGAGATTTTTACGACGGACAAAATCGGCACTGTGATCTACTGCCAACGACCTACTTCCGTCGAGGCAGGTTGATTCGTGGACGAATTGGGTGAGTTTAACAAGGTTTTTCTAATGTTAGTTATTCACATCGTTTATCTGAAACCATCATTTAGCCACCTGATAACGTGCTCTTAAGGAAACCATTTTTTCCCCAAATACTACAACTTTTCATACCTCTCGAATTACGAGTGACGGTATTAAACATAGTTATTCAACCACTATTAGTTTATTTGAAGACGATATGTGATATTTGCCGTATGCTTTTCTCGATACCCACGCGATCTACTTGTTCACGCTCGCGGCGGAGCGCGAATCAGAGACCACACTCTCGTTTCGAGCGCGCACTCGATACGCGCTCGGATTGGCCTAACCGTTTTGTTAATAATTCAAAATCGATGGTGCTTACAACATTATTGCTAAGGAAAAGTTGTTCAGAATCACCCCAGCTACCTCTCATTTCATGGAAATCGATCAGATACGGGACACCCTGTATATAAGAATAGAAGTGCTGAGTAACGTCGCACAAACAATTCACTCTAACCGCTCGGAGGGAATTAACAATATTAATGTTACGGGAATCTCTTAACGCGTTAAAGTTAATACGAACATTCACTCGAACCTAATTATTTAGCTCTTCGTATACAATAATGTAAAATCAGTGAAGTATCGACGAACGCTTTTAAGAAACTCGCCCGGCTCGTAACACGGTATACGTCGAAATCCATTGCCAGAATAGTGTTTTCCGAGTAAAATCGCGGCGACTCACAAGTGCGGCGTGGCCCTATAGGCGGGTCCAGGTTAACGTGGCAAGGCCCGCCGGCATGCGCTTACGGCTTCTTATCGAAATTATGATGCGGCAAGGTATCCGTCTTGATATGCGCGGCATGTCACGGCTTTAAGCAAACATGATGTGCCAGGACGAACCAACACACATGCGTCCAGAGCACATCCGTGTAGCTGCTATGAGTGCGAGAGTGACACACCGAAGGAAAGAGAGAGAGGGGCCCGATTGCCGAGTCTGCTCGCGCGGCACTGGAGATGCTGCGCGAAAATAATTTTCTGACGTCATAACTAGGCCGCGAAAGCATGCCGGCAGGCCAAGCCGTATTGGTCTGGACCCGTCTTAACGCATTCAGGGGAGGTCGGCCCATGCATAGGGATGGCAAAATATCGATGAGTATCTATACATCGACATTTCGATATATTGTATGTAAAAAATTTTGATATATCGACCACTATTTTATCGATATATCGATATGTATCGGAAAAAATTCCCCCAACAGATAGAATACAAGCATTATATATGGGCCCCCACATAAAACAAACTTGAATTCAGTCAGGTCCATTATCTACTCAAACCATAAAGAAAAGTAATTTCAAATAAAAATAAATTAAATAGATGCTCGAAAAGACAAAAAGAAATGTATTGTAACGTTGCAGAATTGGCACGTCCCAAATTTTTCGATGATTTATCATATCTGCCGCGAAAAATTTTGTTGGACAACTTCAGATTCTTGTTCACCACCCCAAAAAACATAAAATAAGCCACTAAAAACAATTACACCACAACTTTTCTCTTCAACCTACCATTTGATTACCAGGGCTGCCTCTGAGATGCGCGCTGGCGAATAAAAAATCATATCTCCAAAAGTTTTTAAATCACCAACGAGTTTCTTACGCCATTCTTTAGAGAAGGCTTCGCAGTTGTTGTAAAAAAAATAACGAAAAAAATAGTTTGACTGCTTTCGCAGATGCAGCAATTCCTTTTTTCAAATTAACTTTTTAATGTTTATAAACATTATCTAACAATTATGTCTTTTTTATCGAAAGTTTGATCTCTCATAAATGTAGCCGTATTTGTCGGAATGCGATATTGTTAATAGTTCGGGAGATATGAATTTTGAAAAATAACCTTACTTAAAAGTTTGAGAGGCTGTAACTAAAATGTTTTCAAAAATTCGAAATTTTTTTTACCAACATTTTTTTCTCCGCGAGCACTACATGGTCACAAAAATTTATCAAAACTCCCGACTATGTGTGTAAAAAGTGGCTCACTTGACGTGGAATGACCAGCCCTCAACTCGTCCGTGTGCTTGGGTAGTGCGAGCAAGACTGACTGTCCGAAAAAAAGAGAGGAACGTATACCGCGACGTCGTCAACCTGTGACGCCATGACAGGGAGAAAAACGAGAGTAGCAAAAGCAAGGGCAGATAGATCACACCGGCAGGCAAATATGATGGGGGTCGTCAAAAATTTTCAGCGTGTATTTTCGTTGACCCGACACAAGACTTTGACTGTTCAACCAATTTAAATTGATTAGAACATTTTGAATCAGTGGAATGAATAAAAAATTTAAGTTATTTATCACTGTTTGCAATACTCTTCTGTTTTGTGTATATTTCGTTTATAAACTGATATTTGTGCTAATACTCCAGTATTACGTCGAGTAGATATTGAAATTTGCTATATTGTCATTGGTATGTGTAATTCTTTAATGTATAACTCAAAAAATGTGAAAACAGCCGCTGTAACATATGTTTGTGGCTGAAATATATGACTGCGGAAAATTGAGATACTGGATAAATACACTAATATTAATTCAGTCTTCGGTAACGTTGCTCTGTTGTACGTTTTAAGATCGTGTAAAGTTTTGTTGAAGTCAATAGGATAACTTTCGAAGTTGCTCCTTGCTAAGTGTATTGGATAAGTGAGCAGAAGCTCCAGTGAATTGCATAAGTCGTATAAAAGTCAATAAGGGCGGATGCACTTTCCCACCGGCGGGATGGTACATTAAACCTTTTCGGTGCTTACGTAATCTCTCTGAGAAAAGTGCCTCGCATGTAATTTCCGGATATTGAAAATTCGCCTCTCCCCTTGAAAGATCTCATTTTTCGGAGACGAACCGACGTGTTTTCGTGGCGTTGTCTTGACTGGGAAGACCACTTGGCAACGTTGCGTTTGGATGCCACATACAAGCGACAAGGGACGAAACGAGTTGAAAGAAATGAAGGGGGTAAAAAGAGGCGAGGGTTAGATAAAGGTGCTCATGAAAAGGAGATGGTAGCTTGCATTGGAAGTCTGAGAGGTTCCGGACCGTTGGCCTAGGGTTTGGAAAAGGGTCGATGAGTCCAAACCAGGAGCTACCGTTTTCCGGATATCCCTCGAAATCATGAGTTCATGTTAAACATTAATGGTGGAACAATAGTACGATGGCCCGGAAAACAAACCATTTTTCACCAAGTTCTTTCTATAACTTTTTGTTATATATGGTCGATTCCACGTCAAATCGCACAGCTAAATTCTTCGAAATTCTGATTTTGAGATATGTTATAGAGGGAGGTGAGACAAGCCACCCGAATTTTTTTTTAATTTTTTATTTTGACTTTCGAGGAGTTATGAGACTTTGAAAAATTGGAACACTTTTTCTTCAAACATTTCTAGGCGCGGTCTGGTTTGCCATAGAATAATTTGCTTTTTTAAGTTCGATTCAGAAAAGATTGTAGTTTAGCGAGAATTTTCAACCCATTTCAAAAAGTTTATTTTTCAACGCATAATTCATAAAAATAAAACATAATCGTTAATTTGACTGTCTGGGCCCTCACCGAAAATTATGAAAAAATTATATCCTTGTAGCGCGTTTCGAGAAGAAGAGTTTGCAAAAAAAGGCAGCCCCGAGCACGCAATAACTTCGGAGTAATTGAAGAAAAAGTGTAACCGCCTTGAAATTACTGATTTTGCCAGCAAGAACGCTGAATTGGGAGGTGGGGGTCCTTACGCAAGGTTTTCTGCCGCTTATAATTCTAAGAAAGCTAACAGCGCGCTTAAGTCGTCTTTAAAGTATTGGACGGGCGCACTCGGGGCGTATATCGCGACGAAGTATAATTTTAAATTTGAAATCAGTTTTATATTTCTAATAAAATATTCCAATACATTTTTTCTTGTGAAGTTATCTCGGGTAGTGCAAGGTGTAATTACTATATTCTCAGTGGTTATGTTGTCACGAATCTGGTACATCAGTGCCTCCGCCGTTAGCCGACTGGTCGTTACATCCGTCATTGTGAATCAGATTGTAACCTCGAAAGAACAATCCGTGACTTGCGTTTAGCTTTGTCTTGCTCAGACTGATCAAGTCGGAGTTTAAACACTCTATTTTATTGGCAAGATAGGCGCTGCATTGATTCGTGACTACCCAATTTACATTTATGTGGAAAACTTTCAAGTTTTGAATTCTTTCGAGTCTCCAGTGAGGCATTTTTGTTACATGAAATGCTGCAGATTTACATATAAGTTGTCGATGTTCCAGGTGTTATTCAGGACCATCTTATGTTAGTGACGTTTTTAATTTGCAACTTTACTGATCTTGCAATTTCTCTTTTAATATTATCTAATAATTCTGCTAGTTGCGAGCGACTTTTTGTCGAGTTCGTGTTCTCGTGTGCGTATCTGTCCGCTGTTGCGTCTATTCTCTTGGTACGTCCGTTAATGTTTACATTATCATTGTTGCCATATTGTGTTTTTAGAACTGCATTTGCGTTTGAATTTGAATAAATCTCATAATCTTGTTCGTAATTCGTTGCTCTTTGTGGTTGACTTGGATATTGCTGAGTGGCTGGTTGGCCTTTCTGCACAATCAGCCTGTCACCTTTCAAAGCTGTGGTAAATGACATTGTGTTATTGTTATCACGAATTGCATTGCTCTGCCCGGTGAAACGCACGGTGCTCCTAACTCTAACCTCATTGTTTCTAATTTCTGGTCGTTTTCCAACCCACATACCTTTTCTTTTATCTAATCTGTTACCGCTCATCATTTCCATTCTGTTATTCCTAATTGCCCCTAGTCGTAAGATTATAGGACTTTCCCTATACAAGGCGGGAAGCCCGTAAACCTCACAATTAAGGCAGAATACCTTATCGTTAATTTTAGCCTCAATACCCATGTCCTGCTCGGAGGGAGGGGAGATCAGGCAGTTACAATGCGCATGTCTGTCACTATATTTGACGCATCTTTGGCAGTTTCTCATTAAATGCTGTCTTCCTTTTCAAGTTTTTCTCATGATACGCTTTGGTATGTTACGAGCCGGGCGAGTTTCTTAAACGCGTTCGTTGAGAGTTCAATGATTTTACGTTATTGTGTACGAAGAGCTAATAATCAGGTCGGAATAAATGTTTGTATTAGTTTTAACGCGTTAAGGGATTCCCGTAAAAGTGCATAGTTTGTGGGACGTTACTCAGCACTTCTATTCTTATATATATTCACAAGGAAAGGTAATATTCTATATCCAAATAAAGTTTAGAATTGAATTAAGAATGACAATGTAATGATTAATATATTCTTCAATAATAAATTCTTCATATGATCAGTTTTACAATGGAACGGTTCTCAATTAATTTGCAGTAATATCTACTGTTGTGTGTGGTGAAAAAAGAGGGAGAATAAAATAATAATAATGTAAATTAAAATCGTACAGGAGAATTGTGGTGTACCCCGAGGCAGTGACGGTTTAACAATATCCCTGTTGTACGGTTTAGTTAACAAAAGCCTAAGCTTGTAGTTATTAAATTGCAATTAAATATGTTGTAAATAAATAGTTGACTCTAACGCCTGAGTATTGCTGGGGAATAGCGACCACAAGTTATGATGCCGTAAGAAACCGCAAACGCTTCTATGGTAGAATGTCGATCAAGAGGGCAACTGTCCCAATATCACTGTTAATTACTCGAGTTGAAAAATACTAAAGCCCACGAGATCGCCTAAAATCTCGTCTTATATAGATCTCGTGTTGTGGGGGAGGATGTAAAAACGAAAGAAACCCCGACGGTGATTGATTGCTGTGGTCCACGCGGACAAAGTTTAGGGAAAGTGACGTAACTGCAGCTGGAATGCATCGGCATGGTAGGCAAGTATAATGCACGGCTCTATCGATAGGTTAGCGAGAGAGAGAGAGAGAGAGAGAGAGTGTAAGAGAGTAAGAGAGTGAGAGAGTATCGAAGGGCAGGGGTCGTAGGGCACTTGAGATATCTAAATAAGAGGGGACCGTTCCGGCAACTTGCGACTGTTTTAAGGAAAGAAGAAAACTCTATGCTCTATGCGTTTAAAATAAAATTATAAAGGCGCCTTCTGGTCGCCAAGTGTAAATTCGAGAGCCGAAAAATTCGGTTCGACGGATGCATCCGTAACAGGAAACAGAAATACTTGATGCTCGACAACTGCGTGACGTTGCTGTCCGGTGTCAGCTGAATTAAAAACAGGGGTAAAATTTTATCCTCTCTAATTGATTTTCCCGTTTTAAATCTGTTTACTCTGATTATTTTAAGGTCTGCGATACTTAGACATTGCTTACCTCCTCCGGCTAAAAACAATGGATCCACGCGTATAAGCAAATACGTGATTAATCTTTCCGGGTTAGGGGTTATAATATTGTACTTTATTGGTATCAGGGACTTCTTTAAGGGACTATCGACCTGTGAATGGGTAAAAAAAATGGACATTTTTTGCATTTTCATAAAGTTTAATGTCTAAAGAATTCATTCCCAAAGTTTTATGCTTTAATTCCAAAAATTAATAGAGTTACAACAAAAGTTACAAACCGCTTCGACATTATATGCTGTTGCGTTACGGAACTTCAAATGTGTTTTTCTTGAGACATGATTTTTTCAATTGGCGCGGAAAAAATCTCAATATATACGCGATGGATTGCTCTGAATTTTTAACAGGATATTCCACCCCCTACTGGCTTGCCTTCCTGCCAGAATCATGTTTATAAAATAACAATATCGTACTTTATTATTACAAAACTGACCTAGAACAATGTGCGATTTCATACTTCGAAATGTAGACGCCCGCCATTTTCCCAATTTTCAATAAAAATGATTAATTCTGGCAACAAGGTTGTAGAAAATCTTCCCGTTTAAGAATAACGAAAAAAAATTAATTTTGGTCAAACCGGAGACCAACAATTAACCCCGCCAGCAACATACAATTTTTAAACACGGCTTCATGGCGGGCCAAGTAAAACCAATAAACTGATAATAAATTTATTAAAACTGTTTAAAAAATTCTCACGTATGGCCAACAAGTAGACGAACAAACTGCAACAAGAATTATGGCGTTAAACGTACTGGAATGTTTATAAAAAATGCATGAATTCTGACCAATTTTCGGGCCGTTCAAAGGTAGTTGGCCCCTTAAGGGTCGGAAGGGGGGGGGGAGCGGGGAAGGGTTTCTGGGCAAAAAAAAAAACACTTTTGTTGCGTTTTTTTTTTCAGACGTATGAATAAGCAAATTTGTTCGGACCTTTTGTACATTATATACTATTATTTCAGCAACATCTTGTAATTTTTTGATTGCAAAATATCAACAAATAAGCCGGTGACGGAGCTTTTCCGAGAACGCCTTTGGAAAAAGTCGTGTTGCAGTGATCACTGTATCTCAGCAGAAAATTATCTGAAATCAAAATCACAAGAAAATTTAGTTAGAAAATGGCTAAATCCTAACCCCTACGTTCTCTGATTGTTATTTTTTTTCATTTTTAAGTTTTTGGTGGTCGTTTGAAGCAAAAATTGCGATTTTTCACTCAAATTTCCGGCATTTTGTAGTTGGAAAAACCCTTTAATGTAAAAAAAAATTATCATACCCAACGTAGGGGTTAGGATTTAGTCATTTTCTAACTAAATATTCTTGTGATTTTCATTTGAGATAATTTTCTGCTGAGATACAGTGATCACCGCCTTTTCCAAAGGCGTTCTAGGAAAAGCTCCGTCACCGGCTTATGTGTTGATATTTTGCAATCAAAAAATTACAAGATGTTGCAGAAATAATAGTATATAATGTGCAAAACGTCCGAACAAATTTGCTTTATTCATGCGTCTGAAAAAAAATCGCAAGAAAAGTATTTTTTTTTTTACCCAGAAACCCTAACCCCGCCCCCTTAACCTTATGGTGATTTTGTATGATTTGTGATTTCGTTGTATTTGTTACTAATATATAAAAATCGTTCGTTGCTAACACGTTGTTAAATAAGAATAGTGTTTTGCCAATTGGAAAATTCTTTATTTTAAGCGGAGGGGAATCTTTTACTAATACCCTCGTTCTTGTTCTTTTCGACAGGTTTCACAGGTTTATCCTTATGTTTTGACATTACGGTTAAATTCAGACGTTACTTATTATTTAAAGCTGTGTTTGTTGGTGTTTTAGACCTCGATACAGTACCTGTCTGTGCTGATTTCACTGTGTACTCCCTTTGGCCTGGGAACTTTGACTTCCCTTCTGCGGAGCGGGCGGATGTTGTTGCCGTCGGCTGCCAGTCTTGGTGTTGCTATGCAGGATCGCACCGCTGCTGCCACCGTTATCGGCCACTTTAAAACACTTCGTGGGAGGATTGATTATCTTTTTCCCAAGGGATGAACTTGCAGCATGGCGTCGATTAACCTGTCCTGTTGATTCGTCCTCCTCGCTGCTGGTTCACATAGGCGCCGACGTTGATTTTCCGCGGAAGATTTTTACTGCTGATTGGATCATTTATAATTAATTTCCAAAGACTGCATATATGCTTAAATTTTAATTCAAATTCGACATCCGAGCTAGGGTTAGCTAACATGTGGAATTTATTCGATGTAGAAATGTTGTGTGGATTTTTCTTCTCCTTCTCCATCTCGAGTAATCTATTTGCAAAGGTTTCTAATTTCGCACTTAGATCTAAAATAGTTTTATCTGGAGCTTGAATTCGGTTTTTAAGCAACAAATTCGCTTTGTTTAGACTTCCAAGTTGAGTTTCTTTAGTGTTTATTTTACTCTTCTCAACGTCGATGTTGTCCTGTGCCAATGTACATGAAGGCGACTTCCCAGCACGTGGCCTGTTCAGAGACTGCTTCTCTTGATAGATTTCTTGATCCTCCATTGGCTCGACGGCGTCGGTCTTTTTCGTTTCCCGGTCTGTTCAATATTAATGTTGACTGTACAGTATCTGTACTGTATCTCGGGTGGTGGATGGCATTGAAATTATTCGGGCACGTGTATTTATCGAGAAAAATTAACAATAGATTTATTCAAATGATATGAACTATGAGAATGCGTATTTACAATAAATTTCCCGAAATGAATATTTACAGCGAGTATTTATGTGCTTACTTTCAATGTGATGCGTGTGAAACATAAATGTAAATGTAAATGTAAAGATGTTACCGTGGCGTGCTTTGTGCACGTATAGTCTGTGACGAAAAAGTCCTTGTGTGCTTGCCCGTGTGTATAAAAGAATCTGTCTTCGCCGGTGGATGTGCTTGATGCAATGATGCACTGAATAGAAGCCGTGAGAAAAAGGATGCGAAACACTACCGATGAATTTAAGCTAACAACAAAGACAACGCTGCGCAGCGAAACAAGGTCCTTCAGATGTCCAGATGACTCATGCCTGCACGGCATGCAGACGTTAGACAGGCCTGATTTATTATATTTACATCATAACACTTCATCATTCAACACATTCTTGGCTCTTCGCGTATTTCTTTAAACGACGTCTATCACACGATTTAATCATCAGTACTTGCGCTTGATTTAAGAAATCTCTTCCGATTATAGCATCGTTTTTGATTTAACGCAATCTGATAGCACTAATGCCATAACAATAGCTTGAATACCCATGATATTTATGCGCACTTCTATTTTTTCATCTCTATCTATTGATTGTCCAGTAAATCCGACTAAAGTTACCTTTGGAATCTCCATACTTTTTAACTTCAATTTGGATGCAATCCACGAACGCAACTATGGGAGTTTGAACTCCTAGTTTCAATTAATTCCTTGCTTTTTTTCAATGGTAATAGTTTGAATAAAGAAATGATTCAAAGTATGTTTTGTAACGAGGATCTTATTTACCGTTTTACCCGAGACACAAAATTTTTGTAAATGACCGGTTTTATGACAACTTTTTGCATTCCGTAGGTACGCGTTCTACGGCAGTTATTTGTATAGTGTCCGAAAATTCCACAATTATAGCATATATTTGATTTTGGTTTTTCAGTTTGCCTGGTATCACTACTGGCACTACTGTTTTCTTCAAATTTATTGGCCCTGTTAGCAATGTCTTTATTTTGCTGATGATATTCTCGATGCGGATAACTTTCCCCAAAATTTGTCTTTATATCAAGAATTTTTGTCATACTGCCCAACGAGCACATGTAAGCGTACAACTCATTCGCACCCTTATGTTGTGCAGCTCTAACGAGCGATATTGTCATTGTGTTCGCGCGGAACCGATAATTTCTGGTTTTTGTTGCCGTCTGCGAGGATAGGGAATCGAGGAATTTGCCGGGAAGTCGACGAAGTAAAGTGACCGACACAGAATTTACTAACTAACAAAACGTACAAGATTGGAGCGGTTTTCCCGCTAACAAAGACATGAATAATGCTAAAATACAAAGAAAATAATCACTTTAAATAACGCGAGAGTCCGAAAAATCAATAATTGTGATAGTACAATGTTTTAACATAGAGAAAACCGTTGAGAAACTGAAATAATTTGAGAATTTCGAGATCTAAGGAGGCACGTAGCCGTCCCGAGCGTCGATGTTGTAACAATAATGGCCGAAAATCTGTTTCTTCTTTGTGGTGAAAAGGTCAGCTGGCTTCTTGAGTAGATTCTCAAGGTGGAGATGCGCAGCCTGCGCAGAACCCACCATGAGGACGAGAGACACCGATAGTGAATAATGAAATCGGCTTACTAAGTTTCCGCAGCAACACTTCTTTCGCATCCTTCTATGTTAATTCATCGTTTACATGTGTCAAACCATTGCCGGGCATGTCCCTTTAACTTGCTTGCCACAAGTCGTAAAATTGTTCGATCGTTCCACGTGTATTGTTCTACCAAATCTTCTATCTGACGAATCCAGCTTTTGATGCACATATCGTCGTGAGCCGGATCAAAAATTGGAACAAAATTTTCATCGCCCGGATGAACCATATGAGTCATAGAACCACTTAAAGCTCTCTCTCTCTAAGTGTTCCACTTTCCTTTGTCAACGTTTAACTCATGTTTCTAAATATGTTCGTCAGTCGACGAACTGCGTAAACGAGCCCGGTTAGTGCGTCTTTTTTCTTTTCGGCTGCCCTCACTCGTCGAAGATGACGGAGCACAAACTTTTTATTATTTTTACGAAAAACAAAGTTTGTAACAATAGCGCTTTACACTTAACAAGTACAAACTATAATAAATTAACTAGCTATAATAAAAGTAAAGGAAAAAACTCTACATTGGTACAATAACGAAAACTCGCGTGACACACGTGCAGGTCCGTCACGTCCGAACATAAAACAAAAAGTGCCGATCTTCGACGTCTTTCTCATTCTACGTCCGTCCGTGATCCGATCTAATAGTAACGGACCTCTTTAGTTTTGGTCTCTTCACCAATTCAACAAAGAATTTTTCGAGTCTTGAATTGCACTTGGCGGCAAGAAGGCGCCTTAACTTTCCCTTTTTAAAACACAAACCTAGTTTCTTTGTTTGTCTAATGACCATGAGCCGCCTAAACAGCCCTTTCCCATTAGGACTGCGCGACTGCCCGGCGCCTGGCCCTACGACTCTCTCTCTCTCTCTCTCTCTCTCTCTCTCTCTCTCTCTCTCTCTCTCTCTCTCTCTCTCTCTCTCTCTCTCTCTCTCTCTCTCTCTCTCTCTCTCTCTCTCCCTCCCTCCCTCCCTCCCTCCCTCCCACCCTCCCTCCCTCCCTCCCACCCTCCCTCCCTCCCTCCCTCTCTCTCTCTCTCTCTCTCTCCTTGTGGACCACCCGCATAAACGCATGCGCTGTTTTCCATCATGGCCGATGTACTTACTCCGAAGCCTAACGTTTTCCCGCCTTTTTCACAACACCCGCGCCACCTTTTGTTAAGACTTTTCCCGTCTGGACCACAGCAACCAACCACTGTCAGAGTTTCCCTAAAATCTTATCCATCCCCACTCCAATCGAGCTTATATAAGGCAAGGTTTAGACGGCCGCGTGGGCTTTAGTATTTTTCAACTCGAGTAATTAACAGTGATTTTGAGCCAGTTGCCCTTTTGATCGAGATTCTACCTTAGAAGCGTTCGCGTTCTCTTTCGGCATCATAACTCGTGATCGGTATTCCCCCGCAATACTCGGGCGTTAGAGTCAACTTATTTATTTCCAATTATTTAATTTCAATCTAATAACTACAAGCTTAGGCTTTGTTAACTAAAACCTACAACAGGGATATTGTTAAATTGTCATTGCTTCAGGGTACACCTCAATTCTCCTGTACGGTTTTAATTTACTTTGTTATCATTTTATTCTCTTTTTCCCTTCACTACACACAACACTAAACATGATTGTAAATTAATTGAGAACTATTCCATTTTAAAACTAATCATTTGAAGAACTTATCATTGAAGAATATATCAAAGATCGTTATTGCCATTCTAAATATGATTCTAAACTTGATTTGAATTAAAATAATACCTTTCCTTGCGAATATATACAGGGTGTCCCGTATCTGATCGATTTCCATGAAATGAGGGGTAGCTGGGGTGATTCTGAACAACTTTACTTAGCAATAATGTTGTAAGCGCCCTGGATTTTGAATTATTAACGAAACGGCTAGGCCAATCCGAGCGCGTATCGAGCGCGCGCTCGAAACGAGAGTGTGGTCTCTGACACGCTCCGCCGCGAGCGTGAACAAGTAGATCGCGTGGGTATCGAGAAAAGCATACGGCAAATATCACATATCGTCTTCAAATAAACTAATAGTGGTTGAATAACTGTGTTTAATACTGTCACTCGTAATTCGAGAGGTATGAAAAGTTGTAGTATTTGTGGAAAAAATGGTTTCCTTAAGAGCACGTTATCAGGTGGATAAATTATGGTTTAACATAAACGATGTGAATAACTAACGTTAGAAGAATCTTGTTATACTCACCCTTTCGTCCACGAATCAACCTGCCCTCGACGGAAGTAGGTCGTTGGCAGTAGGTCACAGTGCCGATTTTGTCCTTCGTAAGAATCTCGAGAACCTCAACAGCTGATTTTACGGCCGGGTCGGTGAACTTACTTGAAACTGACACACACAGTAGGAACGGCACTTGTCTAATTTATTGCAGGGCGCACGGCTAATCGCAGGTACGCGGACACCCCCGAGAGTCGAGCGGCGATCGGCGATCGGGTCACTTTATCGAACGTGCATTTCACTGCGCGCGCACTTTCACCGATAACTTCGAATAAAACAATTATGTAGAGGAACGTAATTGAACCTCCGTTAGAGATATTGATGGCCCTGAAAAGGGCCGATTGTTATTGCCAAAATTGCCAAGATCGGCTCGACGTGCCCTCCTCGCGCTTGCATGCACGTCTCGGAGCACTGACGGACGTTGCGCTGCACTTCTTCCAATGTTTCTCGATTAAGAAAGGTAACAAATATCCTGTAATACTCCGCTTTAGTTCGTTGTTGTATGGTACCCGTTCGGTTTGAAAAACGATTCTGCCGGCCCTAGCGTTTCTTGAGTCTTGCTTAGAAGGACGTTCGTTAGGGAAGGGATATTTTTACAATAGTACAACGGAGTGGCTCGCACATTTGGAGTCACCGTTCATTCAGCAAAAAAAATACCCGCGCGCTCGAGGTGGCCGCATGGTCTTCGTCACTACGAACGCGCTAGCGAAGACGCAGGGCAAGGAGTGCCATAAATTTCACTATTGTCCATACCGCGTCGTAAAGAGAAAGTGTGGCTATTTTACGAAATACGTGCATCGTCTTAAAACTGCATCGACAGCGTACACGCAACATAATCCTTTAATATTTTCTTACGATTCTTTCCGCGAAGATGTAACAGTACACACAACTTGGAAAATGATCAATTTAATATTGTATTGTGTTAGCGAAGACACTGTTTGCGACGCATTAACGCTTGCCCGTGTCATTTGGAATATTATAAAATTAATGTTGTGGGATGTTTGGTGTCGAGTGCATAGCGTGAATAAAAGTACAAGCGAAGACACTGTTTGCGGCATGTCAAAATGCTTAAACAGTCGGCTCCCTAAGAATCTCTGATTTCGATCTTATTATGATTATCGCACGCGCGCGGCAACCGACTGTTTACAGGAACGCGAGCAGCAAAGCGTGCCGCGGTACATGGGCCCGATCAGGGGGATCCGTTCCAGACGACCAAAATGTTGATAGACATAACGATGTCTGTCTCGAAATGCGTATCAAACAGTGTCTTCGCTAACACAATACAATATTAAATTGATCATTTTCCAAGTTGTGTGTACTGTTCCATCTTCGCGGAAAGAATCGTAAGAAAATATTAAAGGATTATGTTGCGTGTACGCTGTCGATGCAGTTTTTGGCCGATGCACGTATTTCGTAAAATAGCCACACTTTCTCTTTACGACACGGTATGGACAATAGTGAAATTTATGGCACTCCTTGCCCTGCGTCTTCGCTAGCGCGTTCGTAGTGACGAAGACCGTGCGGCCACCCCGAGCGCGCGGGTATTTTTTTTGCTGAATGAACGGTGACTCCAAATGTGCGAGCCACTCCGTTGTACTATTGTAAAAATATCCCTTCCCTAACGAACGTCCTTCTAAGCAAGACTCAAGAAACGCTAGGGCTGGCAGAATCGTTTTTCAAACCGAACGGGTACCATACAGCAACGAACTAAAGCGGAGTATTACAGGATATTTGCTACGTTTCTTAATCGAGAAACATTGGGAGAAGTGCAGCGCAACGTCCGTCAGTGCTCCGAAACGTGCATGCAAGCGCGAGGAAGGCACTTCGTGCCGATCTTGGCAATTTTGGCAATAACAATCGGCCCTTTTCAGGGCCATCAATATCTCTAACGTAGGTTTAATTAAGTTCCTCTACATAATTGTTTTATTCGGAGTTATCGGTGAAAGTGCTCGCGCAGTGAAATGCACGTTCGATAAAGTGACCCGATCGCCGATCGCCGCTCGACTCTCGGAGGTGTCCGCGTACCTGCGATTAGCCGTGCACCCTGCCATAAATTAGACAAGTGCCGTTCCTACTGTGTGTGTCAGTTTCAAGTGAGTTCACCGACCCGGCCGTAAAATCAGCTGTTGAGGTTCTCGAGATTCTTACGAAGGACAAAATCGGCACTGTGACCTACTGCCAACGACCTACTTCCGTCGTGAGTTTAACAAGATTCTTCTAACGTTAGTTATTCGCATCGTTTATGTTAAACCATAATTTATCCACCTGAAAACGTGCTCTTAAGGAAACCATTTTTTCCCCAAATACTACAACTTTTCATACCTCTCGAATTACGAGTGACGGTATTAAACATAGTTATTCAACCACTATTAGTTTATTTGAAGACGATATGTGATATTTGCCGTATGCTTTTCTCGATACCCACGCGATCTACTTGTTCACGCTCGCGGCGGAGCGTGTCAGAGACCACACTCTCGTTTGGAGCGCGCGCTCGATACGCGCTCGGATTGGCCTAGCCGTTTCGTTAATAATTCAAAATCCAGGGCGCTTACAACATTATTGCTAAGTAAAGTTGTTCAGAATCACCCCAGCTACCCCTCATTTCATGGAAATCGATCAGATACGGGACACCCTGTATAAGAATAGAAGTGCTGAGTAACGTCCCACAAACAATTTACTCTTACCGCTCGGAGTGAATGAAGAATTCTAAAGTTACGGGAATCTCTTAGCGCGTTAAAGTTAATACAAACATTCACTCAAACCTAATTATTTAGCTCTGCGTATACAATAATGTAAAATCAGTGAACTATCGACGAACGCGTTTAAGAAACTCGCCCGGCTCGTAACACTGATGTAAGTGTGAGAGTGACACGCTGAAGCAAAAAGAGAGAGTGGGACCCATTAGCCGGGCGCCTTTCCTTTGATCTAGATCGCTCCCTTGCCTGGTTTCCGATTCTGCTGAGCGGCACTGGAAATGCCGTGCAAAATAATTTAGTGACGTCAAAATCAGGCCGCTAGGTTATGCTGGCGGCCAAAGCCGTCTTGGTCTGGACCTGCCTTAACACATGGAAAGATGTAGCGAGAGTATCGAGAATAAGTGTCATCGACGATTGTGAAGTCGAATAGTTGTGTTAAAAGTCGATATTTTGTAACAATATATTTTATTTCACATTTTATTAAAACCAGTCCACACTTTTATATTTTACACTGTTCCACCTGTATTCCTCATCCCACAAATTCAACATGATTCATATTATCAAGAGAACAGGTCTGGTCTCGGGCCAAGTACATAGAATTATGGCGAAAAATTTGTCATTATTTTTCACACCACCTTTGTGCGAAAGAAGGCGTAACTTAAAATCCTTGAGTACGTAGAATAATGATTTCGCAATTTAATTTTTGTTTTAAGTTTACGGTGTAATTACGTAAAAATACGATAAAATTTAGTACTGGATTATCCAAGTAAAATTGTTAACTTGTACCAACCCGGCGAACAAGTATCCGACAGTACGTCATACTAATTCACAAATATGAATCCGTTCCCATCCTTTTCATTTTTCAGATACTCGTATGCGTTACACAGATGCAGACGAAAGTGTAGCCGGTAACGCAAACTGGGTACTCGGCGACATGAGAAGTCTTCATCGCTGCGTACCAGCACTTCGTCGTACAGGTAAGATAACAATAAGATTAAAGTGTTTGCGACATTCATACCAATTTCCCTGAAAATTATAAGTTGGCTCCAAAATGAATGATTTCATCACTTTTCTGGACAAAATCGATAAAAATATTACGTCGAATTTCAGCACTATGGGAATCGATAGAATAAGGCGCTTCCAAAACTTCAATTTCCTGCATTGGAAGAATATATGATGGTAACAGACAATTGACAGTAACATGATATGGAACGGGCAAATTGTGTTGCAGTATCCGCAAAAATATTAGTTAAAACAGCTGCTTTGGTTTACGAGTAATGCAATTTTCCAAAGTTAGCTACTCTACAAATACAGAAAATTCTTCTTGTACCAAAGTACGATTTAATCACTGTAGAATATAATGTATGATGCATATCTACTGACAATGGGACCACCAAAGCAAGACATCACAGATTTTTATGAAATTTACAGAGTTTACAGGGTTCTCCCTCAAATTTAAATTGATAAAGCGGCACGACCAACTATCCAGAAAAAATCGAGTAAATGAATATTAAAGTTTGAAAACTGAAGCAAAAAATTTGAAATTTTTTTTTGCAGTATAAGGTACAAACTATTTTGAAAATTTGTGTATTCCAGCATAAACCTTAAACCTGCAGTCAAAAATATAAGCGTCGATGCGTCAGGGTGTGGCGGTCCAGCGTGGTAATCCTGTGATCGCTGGATCGAATCCTGCCGCTGCGTGACTTTTTGTCCTTTTTTTTTTTTATTTCTTTGAATATTTGTGGATGCGTGTAAAGTAGTAATTTTTTAAATAAAGATGAATGAAGCATTGTTCGGAAAATAAGCATAATTTACGTTGGTAAACATTTTTTTGGTGTCGCAGTTTTAAAACGATTATTATTGTGCCAGTACTTTCGCTTTACTCTTCCAGCTACTTTCTGCATCTTCCATTTCTGCAGCTTCCAAAGGCTTTGTGTTTTCCCTGTTTTTATGACAACCACTATTGCGGTTCCTGCGATACAACAAATATCGTGTAAAACAGTATCTTTGTAATCAAATATTACAGAAATACTGTTTTACACGATATTTATATGTGTTAAAATTGTATTGTTCGGTAATTACATAGAGCGCCACGTTGAATGACGCTCGTTTCTCGCTATGCATTCTATGTTGTTTTTCGATCGACACATCGGTTATTGGTTTTTGCCTATACTACACGCAGCCGTGTCGTTAAAATTAAAAATTGTGCCGCTTTGTTATCATCACACAGTGATTTGTGCTCTTTTCTTCGATCAGTGATTGTATCCGGGTTCTTTGAAGTGAGAAGTAAACGTGCGAGTGGCTCAAAAGCCTTTTTGAAACAAACACAGCGGTATTTCAAAACGCTTGTATCATCGCTATTGTCCATCACCGCGTCACACTAATCATTCACCGTTAGGCGGGATCTCATTATTAAGTACAGTCACGTTATTTATTTAATAAACTCATTGTTATATATTGTTAACTCTTGTGATTCATTGATTCTCCCATCAAGCCAGATTTACTCACATATCGTGGCTGTAGTCTAGCCCAGTGTAACTGTGTGGTTACACATACAAACTCTACCGTTTAAACACACTAAACGTTTAACATGAGACAATTCATAATCAGCATGAGGTCCTTACAAGGAGAGACGGGGGACTGGCACCCTTCGGTTAGGTTGAGCTTTAAACACGTTATAGTAGAGGGTAAGCAATGTATGTACCCACACGGATATACTTAAACACTCAACCGTTTTTGAGAAATTCTTGTTAAAACTTTCGAATTTTTAACAGAGGTTTACTAGATCGAATCCCGGTGTGAATTTCGTTCCTCAAATCTTTTTTTTCTGTTTTCCTTTTTTATAATATATAAATGATCTTATGGCGTGTATTAAAATAATTAATATTGTTTACAATCTATTTACATACTTTATATACCATTATCGAGTCCTGCTAAAGCTTTGGATAAAAAAGTTTTACCAAAATAGCGAATGGCCAGTGGCTACAGTACTAGCGAATGATTCCGGGGGACCCGTGTTCGAAATCTGAATGTGGGTTGTTTTCTCAAATAATTTTTTCCCTTTCTTTTTTACAATGAATAAATGATCTTACGACATACATCAACATAATTAACAAAGAAACATTATGCCAATGCTAGAAATAGCAAAGTACAAAGTTATCAGAACTTTCTTCGCACCCTGTATATTGATTATTATATATGAATTATTATACTAATTATATATAATATAGCTTGTTCTGTTAAGAGGGTTATTTTATTGTGAAATCCCTTCACATTTTATTGTGTAAAGTATCAATTATGCTGATGTATGCCACAAATTTATTTATTCATTGTAAAAAATAAAAGGAAAAAAATATTCGAGGAAAAAACCCACATCCAGATTCGATTACGGGACCCTCGGAATCGTTCGCTAGTACCCTAGCCACGAGCCATTCTCTAGTTTATTCGCTAGTTAAGCAGGGCTCGAGAATGTTATATAAAGTATGTAAAGACATTGTAAACATTATTAATTATTTTAATACACGCCGTAAGATCATTTATAGATTGTAAAAAAATTGTAAAAAGAAGTTTACACTGGGGTTCGATTCCGCAAACCTCTGTCCAAAATTGGAAAGTTTTAACACTGCTCAGGGATCGTAATGCGAGCAGGTGGCTCCATCTGCTACCTGCAATCGAAAACACTCGCTCGGCGGACCACCTCGCAGGCTGCGCACACGCGCCACGCGCAACAACGCATGCGCGCCTTTCCAACGGCTTTCGGGCCTGCTCGACCAAGAGGAAGGACCCGGTTTTTGGTACTTGTGTGACGAAACATTGTGCTAGAACCACGTGCGACTCATATTTCGGTTTTCGGAAAATCGCAAAAATCACGAACATCCACATACGCGCTTCAAGTAAATCGTAGACTCGTTAAAATCAAATCGTATTAGCTAATAATCCTTCACGGTACACCTCTCGAGTAATTATTGCGCGCTTGTACCATCACCACGTCACCGAGACTTTCATCGAGCGGGCCGGCATAACCATCCTTCCTTGTTCGGTCTCGGTCCGGTTATTCCCGTTATTCGCGCAACCAAAGACAATCTTTAAGTTTTATCGGACTTGTTCTCGGCATTATTGTACTTTAAGACTTGTTTTGTTTCTATTGTGTTAAGTCCATGATAAAATTCGCGATTTTGTGATAATATAAATAGTTTACCCATTATTGTTCATAACATTTTGTGTCGGACAATCATTTGATCCTCGAGTCTCCCCCCACAAATAACTCTATCCTCGCCCACGACAACTACACCAGAACTTTCGGCAACCTCAAGGAACAAACACGAATTTCTCAAAAACGGTTGAGTGTTTAAGCTTATCTTTGTAGGTACATACATAACTTACCGTCTACTATAATGTATCCAAAGCTCATTAAAATCAGACGGGGGCAGAGTCCTCCGTCTCTCCTTGTTAGTCAGTACCAACACACTACGCTGACGCGTCGCATTAATGCGGTAGCCTACGTGTGGTATACTTTTCTAACTATAGGGAATGCATACGTCTGTATACACTGCGCTGACGCGCCGCATTATTGCGTCACGCCAGATGCTCCCAGAGGACACGTAAGCTGACATTAGTTTACGTCAGCTTATACAGAGTGTCCCGTAAATGTCGCACTTCCGGTAAAGGTAATGTTCCTGGGGTAATTTCAAGCGGGTTCTTCCTTAGCGAAAATGGACAAACTGCCCTTGTTAACGAGATATTAATGAAAAACGGCAGCCAATCAGAATGCTCGCATAGGTGGAGAGCCGCAGCGGCAGTGATCGGTAGTCGAGTGGTACAAGCTGTCGGTATGTAGCCAAGCGAGCGTGTTGATTATAAATAAGCCCCATTGGAGGACCCTGCGGAAAATATATTCTTACGAACACTTTTAGACAAACGATCGCATAAACACAGTCGGGAATGAGTCACAGTGCACGGTAAGAAAAGAAATTCACCTACGTTTATCGATCAATTAAAATAAGATAAGCTCTGTTTGCCTAAAAGGTCACTCGTCGCTCGAACTTGCGTGTGATTGTGTCACTGAGTCATCGTGCCGATCTCAGACATATGGCAGGGAGCGCGTACCGCACAGCTCATCGCAGGTATACGGACAACCTCGAAAGTCGACCGACGGACCGACAATGTACCGTCGGTCCACTTTGTCGACCGTGCACTGCACTGCGCGGTCACAAGTACCGAGAACTTATAATGAAACAATTGTGCACAGGAATGAAATTTTATGACAAGGGAATGTCTCTAATAATTATTATTAGGAGAGGGATGAACGATTGCCTTAATCATCCAATGATGCTCGATTATTATTCATTGAAGTGCTGATTGTTTTCAAAATATCGCTTGGACGACGAGTCGCATTCACAGAGTCACAGAGAATGGTCACCGCGTGAGGGTATACTAGAAGCACACGTGCAAACGCTTCGCAGAAGGGACGGACTACGACGTTTGTGACCCCCTTTGTATTGCTAGAGACACTACGCTTGGCCATGCGTTTTCGCTAAATCCTGAAAATTCTTTTCACTCAAGCATTATGATCGAACACACAGTTAACCAGTGAGTTAACTAGTAAGGAAAATGTTGGGAAACCTTTTGGGGGTACTCTTTTGTAGCTACCGTGAGGTACCTGTCATCATTCGCGTTTTCGTTTCCTTACCCTCTGTACAATTTTTCAGCCAATCAGGCTTGCTAATTTTCTCAACCCCGCATACTTATATTGTCAGCTTTCCGAATCTAACAAGGGGATCTTACGACGTGGTGGTGACCGATTTTTATGAAATTTACAGGATTCGTAGTGTTTGGTTCAGTATTCACTTTCTCAAAATCATACGACCCCGTATTCAGAAACTTCCGAGAAAAAATGTTTGAATTTTAATTTTTGAAAAATCGAGAAACTATTTTATCCCTATTGTTTTATTTGGTAAATTATGTTCAAAAATGCGAAAATTTCAGTTTTGGAAATTTTAATTTACCTCATATCCCATAAATCTTACGATAATTTCAACAGCGGCGGTGGTCCAGTGGATAGAGCACCTTAGTTGCTCTCGAAAACTCGGTGCGGACAGACGTACAGCAGGTCGGCCGAATAACAGAGCTCTATCATAATACGAGAAACTTAAAAATAGTACTCATATAATAAAATATTAAAAGTGAGAAAAAAATCAAACAAACTACAATTAACGAAGGGAAAAACAACAAACTGGTGCCTCTGGCACCAGTAAATATCAAAATAAATATAAACGAAACAAATCCGGAAAAAAATGAAAATGAAACGAACACGCAAGCAAAAGAAACCCGCAAATCAACTGAAAATTAAAGAGTCAACAAGACGAATCATTAGCAGAAAAGAAAATATATAAAATATTAAACAAATCCGTGTCGGAAATTGCTAAACTATGTGACAACTCGGCATCCAGAATAAAAAGGATGGGTAATCAATATAAGGATATAATACATCAAGGTCAAAGTGCAAAAATATACCAACCAAATATTAACCGCATAAAACCAAGAAATAATTCTCCATCCTATGAACAAGGAAAAGACATTAAAATAAGCCAAGACGCTGAACCAAATTTAAAAGAACAAGAAGAAATAAACTCATCAGTAGTAGAGATGAAAAACGAAGAAGATAGAAAAATAATGAAGACCGAAGATAAAGACACGTTCCCCCAAAGGACTTCAACACCAATTAAGAGGAACCAAGAAAAAAGGAAAAGGACATTGTCCACTCCATCACCAAATTCAACTGAAACAACGCATGAAGATCATAGTGATATCGAAACAGAAAACATATTAACAACAGATGGCCGAATACTAAAGATAAGTATCGAAAACACTCTACTTAAAAATCAAATAAGCAAACAAGAAGAAACTATAAACGAACTAAAAATTCAACTAGAAAATATTAATAAACTATTAGAAGCCACAAAACAAAACCAAAAAAAAGAAGAAACAGAACAAAATATCGAAACAGTAACGATAATAAAACCTAAAGAAAGCCTAGTAGAGAAAGAAAATATTATCGCAAAAAAAAATGAAAAATGCACAATATACCCAAGTGGAACAAAATAAAATAACTAATAAAAATCTAACAGAAACTGAAGAAGAAGAAGACCAAAAAAAACATAAAAGAATGGAAATACAGCAAAATCAAAAGGAATTACCGGCAAAAACAAAATTAGATATAAAGAGGAAACTAAAAATTAACATGGAAATTCTGCCTAGCACCAGTCAAATGGGAAACGCAAATAACACGCCGTCAAAAGCGTCGACACCATCAACTGACCCAAAACTAAGGTACCTACCAAATCTAAATAGGAACCAAAAGACAAAAATACGGAATACGACACCAATGAACTCACCACCTACAGAAGAGAACATAGCAACAGCGAGAATAAAAAGGAAAGAATTAACAGAAACGACCTACACAACACCCGTACAGCCAACGCAACCAAACAAGAAATCGAAAAACAAAGCTGACCCTGGACCTCCACCGACAAGCATAAACTCAGCAAAAATAACGATAAGTAACCCAAGTACAAATTTAACTAATCCTATTAGAATAAATAATCCAGAGACTAGCAATAAACCGCAAAATACTAAACTACCACCCCCCATAAATGTTAGGAATCAAACAGTAGGAAAAACTCTTTACCTACTAAACAACCACCTAACCAAAAACGAATTTTATATAAATAGATATAACGAAAATGCACATGCACTATATGTAAAAGACATACAAAAATACCACCAAATTAGACAATTATTAGACGAAAACAAAACACATTACTATACATACACTCCAAAAAACGAAAAATTAATAACGTATATAATAAGGGGAATCGACCAAACAACAGACCTAGAAGACATACGCAACGAACTCCTAAACACAGAAATACCAGAACTGAAAATAACTAATATAAATAGGTTCGAAACTAGCAAATCCATTAAAAATAACAAAAAACTACCGTTAATTTTAGTACAACTCGAGCCAGGCAGTAATCTAAGACAGCTAAAGAACATTAAATTCATATGCCACCAGAAAATTAGCTGGGAAAAACTCGAAAAACGTACAATTGCCCAATGTAGAAATTGCCAAAGAATGGGACACTCTGCGGCTAACTGCAGACTAGAGTACCGATGCGTTAAGTGCAGCGAGAGCCACGAACCAGGCAATTGTAAAATTAAATCAACTTCAGTGGACGAAAACAACATAGAAATTAAGACCAATTCTAATATCATATACTGTGTAAATTGTAATGAATTCGGGCACCCAGCATCTTACAGAGGATGCCCGAAAATACTTGAATTAACCCAAGCTAGGAAAAAAAAATTGAATTTACTTCTAAAACTAAAAATAGCCAAAAAAACGTTATAACAACAGACCAAAGAATGCAATTAAAAGAAAGAAAACCCAGAATAATAAGCAACGTACCAATAACAAGTAAATTCAATTTTTACCGAACGTTTAGCAATGCCCTAACAAATGATAATTTAATCGCGCATACAGAGCAAAGAATTAGAACAAATGATTATGAGAGCGTAGAAAACCCCACAAACTACCAACCTATAATAGCTCATAATGAAAATAGTAATGTAAATAGTAGAATTAATATAAGACAAAAAGAAGAAATACAACGAGACAGGATAGAAATACTAAAAGAGAAAGTTATACCGCATGATAGAGAAGTAGGCAACATTTCACATAGTAATAATAAGTATGGTCCCAGTGATCAAAATATAGAAAACATAATTAACAGAATTAAACATGAAATATCATGTAACATAGAAACACAATTAAACAGCATATTAGAATTAGTAATACAAAATACAAAAAATATTAAGACATTAAATGATAATCTACAACAAATTTTCAAAAATGGCTAGTGTAACTAACTACCCAAAAATAAGTAGACTTGAAAGAGTAAAAAATCTTAAATTCATGCAAATAAACGTAAATTCAATTGTCACGAACCAGCGCAGAGCATACCTGTCTGACAAACTACAAGCAATAAAACCAGATATAGCTTGTATAAGCGAAACTAAATTAAAACCAAATCATAGACCAAATTTAAAAAATTATAATATAATAAGAAATGATCGTAGTAATAACAGGGAAGGTGGTGGGACAGCTATCCTGGTTCGTGACGACATTGCATATGAAACAATTGAAATGGAAGAAACCAATAGAGAGTATGAAAAAGATATTATAGAATCAACTACGATAAAGATAAAGCTTAACAGGAACCAAAATTTATACGTTATGGCGATTTATGCACCTAGGGCACCAGATCAACTGTTCATTAAAAAACTAGACACAATATTTAGATCACTGGAGTTACACAAAAACGAAAATTACTATGTAATATGTGGAGATTTTAATGCAAGTCACGAGGAGTGGGGAGGCAGACGCACAAATAGGCGTGGCTCTGCCTTGAGAGACTGGATTATAAATAAAGAAATAGAATATAAAATTAAGTTCCTAACACCGGAAACATACACATACCCAAGACTACAAACTATGCTAGACTACATCATAACAGATAACCGATTGACTAATGTGACACCCTACGGAAATAATAAAATTGTAAAAGTCTTACCATATGATAATGACCACAATGCGCTATTAGCAACAATAAGTCTAACCACAGAAAACCAAGAAACAATAACATTAATAAGAAATATTAAAGTAAATAAGTACATATTTAGAAAAACAAATTGGGATAAATTTAGAAAAAAACTAAACACATCCTACGAACCAATACCGGCAGACTTACATAACTTAACAAACGAACAAATTGACAAACATATTACCAAAATCCAAAATATAATAAAAACAACAATAGAATCAATAGTCCCCAAGGCTGAGACACGCGATGGAACTGCAGTATACAAAAGTAACCGAATAAATAAATTACAAAAAATAAAAAGCAAACTAATATCAAAAATATATAAATGGTATAGAATGAAACCAATAAATGGGAAAAATTATTATATACAGTGCGTCATTCGGGCATTACAACAGGAGATAGCAATAGTAAGATCAAAACTAAAAATAGAATATAGTCGAGTCGTTAACGAATACTGGAAAAATAAATTCACAGGACCAACCCCAAAAAAACCCACAGAACTATTTGAAACGTTAAACAAAATATATAACAAAAAAAATAATCAAGAAATCAGCACGTTACACATAGAACCAAATGAAACGGACAAACTCAGTCAAATATTACCAATAGAAATAATTAAAAACCTACCACGAGACAAAAATCAAAACATTGTAATAATGTCCCACCAACATAAACTCCAGGTAATAGGGAAATGGATTGAAACAGTATACGAAAAGAACGAAAGCAAGCAAAACAACATTGAAACCCCACATGAAAGATTAGTAAATAAAACGGTTGAAAATTTTATCAATAATTATAACACGCAAAACAACATAGTAAACAAAACAAATTTCTCAAGAGACAACCCAGCTGATAACCCAACCATAATAGAAAATGGAAACACCAGATATTTTACCAACTACATAGAAATAACAGAGATAATAAAACATACAAACAATAAAAAATCCGCCGGACCCGATGGGGTGCCCAATGTTGTAATAAAAAACCTATCACAGAGTATGATCAGAAATATAACAATGATAATAAATAACTGCCTCAAAATGAACTATTTCCCTACTATCTGGAAACAAGCTAAAACCATTCCAACTAAAAAACCGAATAAAAACCATAACAACCCCAACAATTATAGACCCATAAGTTTACACCCAAACTTAAGCAAAATATTAGAAAAAATAATAAATAAAAGGCTAGAGGAGGCAATCAAAATAAATAGCCCACTTCCAGAAACACAATATGGATTTAGGAAGAACCACTCCACAATACACGCCATAAACAAATTCACATCCGATATATGCTGGGCATTAAACAAAAAAAAATGCGTAACAGCCTGCACATTAGACCTTGAAAAAGCATTCGACAATGTATGGACAGAAGGTCTAATATTCAAATTAATAAAAAAAAAATACCTGAACATTTAATAATGATAATAAATAATATGATAAAAGGGAAAACATTCAAAATACATAATAATAATAAAAATTCCAATACAACATTTAACGTAAAAAACGGACTTCAGCAAGGAACTGTAACATCTCCCCTGCTATTTAACATATTTTTTTCCGATATACTTCAACTATATGACATAAACAACACGACAGACAAAAACGCAATAGCGTTCGCAGACGACCTACTTATATACACAGAACACGACAAAATTACAGAAGCTCAAAAAAACCTAAATACTACATTCAACAAAATCAAAAAGCATCTACATACCTGGAAAATTAAAATAAATATGGCAAAATGCGAATCGATAGTGTTTAAAGGACCATGGCAAAATCTAACGAACAACACGAGACAAAATTGGAGAAAGTTTAAAGTAACCGACAACGACACTGACGAAACAATAGCAGTAAAAGAAAACATTAAATACCTGGGGGTGATGTTACACAACAGTATGAAGCCGCACAAACATATAAAAAACCAAATAGAAAAAGCAAAAAATACATTTATCAGATTGTACAGATTATTCGCAAACACCAATATAAAAAAAGAAACAAAAGCACTATGCTACCTTCTGTATGTAAGGCCAATAATTACATACGCAGCGCCCATATGGTATAACTGCCCACCAAACCTAATGGAAAGCATAAGAAAATTAGAAAGAAGAATAATACGAAAGATAACCGGATGTTATGGCAGATTAAAAAATGGCACCTTTAATTTTACATCTAACAAAAATCTGTATAATTTAATAAAATTCCCTAGAATTGATAATTTTATTCTTGATTTGAGTAGAAACCACTTTAATAAAGCCCAAAAAATACGTAGTAATTCGTTAATTTGGGGAGTGGGATTTCCCAAAGACAAATACTACAAAGCAATATTGGAAAACGGATACTTACCGCCTGAAGCACTCCCATATCTAGACGTTAAAAATTACTTAAATGACCCAGAAACTGGCATACCTATTATATACCACATAAATAGAGGAAGCAAACCCATAAACATAAAATATAACCCGGAAGAAGTATTAAAAAACATGAACGATTACATTAAATACTCTACAGCGTTACCACCAACAGATAAGGATAAACGAACACTAAAAAAAGAAAAAGACATCCCTGGTTCGATGAAAAACCTGCACTAAACGAAACATCCACCCAACCCTCGTGACTTGTGAAACCCACAAATAAAATAAGATTAACATATAGGAAATAGACTTAAGAAATGCGGAAGTTTTACTCTCGCTGCACTTAATAAATAAATGAGAACAGCCTGGCTCATAAAGTAATTAAATAAGTAACACATACAATAATAACACTCAAATAGAAGTATAATAACTATACAAGCAAAACCTTCACTTTTGTAAATAATGTATATAGTATATATTAAGAATTTCCCATAATTGTATTGTGCCGTACCGACCTTATCAACAAAAATACCAGTTTTTTTAAAGGTTATAAGAATTTTTCTGGCAATCATAGATGTAAAAAGCAACATAAATTGCAGATACACTGCAATCTAATTATAAGGCCACTACTACACATAAGCAAATAAATTGGTACGAGTGCTTAAATAGCCGTGTAACAAGAAAAACAAAATAGCAATAAGGAATACACAATAAGTTTATTCATGTAAAAATTGTACGCATTATGTAAACCACAAAAAGGAATAAACGATTATATAATAATAATAATAATAGTGGATAGAGCACCAACGTGGCGTTCTCCGCGTAGTTCGTTCGCGTCCTGCTGCTGCCGGTACTTTTTGATAATTTCTTTTTTATTTTTTTTTCTGTGTTCGGTTCTCCATGCACAGGGGATGTGAAATCAGGGAAGCTTTCGGCGAGACTATGCAGGGTGTTCATTATAAAACTTTCCAGTCGAATATCTCGAAAAGTATGAAAGATATTAAAAAAGTGTAAAACACGTGTCCAAAGATTTCGAGGGAGAAAGAGGGGTGCAGTATCTTTCTCCCTCGAAATCTTTGGACACGTGTTTTACACTTTTTTAATATCTTGCATACTTTTCGTGATATTCGGCTGGAAAGTTTTATAATGAACACCCTGTATATTGATTCTTTAACTAATGTTTTAAAACCATCTGTAAATAATAAATAATTTTTGTTGCTCATCGACTCCTGGGAAAGACAGACAAATCTGCAGATTTATGATGATGTTTTTCAAGAAGAAAATGATTTGCCGACATGCACATTAAAAGTAATTGCGGCAAAGTGCATCCCCTTGACCCAGCCGTGCGATGTATATTTTTGTAGGCGGTGAACAATTTAATCAAAAAAATTCAAAATTGTTCAAATTTGGAGCAAGAGGAATAGGGAATTAATCCACGCGAGGACTGCAAAAAAATTTAGTCAATCGTCCACTGTTACGAGCCGGCGAGTTTCTTAAACGCGTTCGTCGATAGTTCAATAATTAAGAAATGTACGCACGCCACTGCGTGGAAAAATACGATAATGAGTTTGAGAGCGATTACCGTATGCGACGAAACCTAGGTCCGACTCAAACTGTTACCGCTTGGTATCGACTTTAAAAGGTATAATAATAACCTGAGACTGATTACCCTATGCGACGAGGCCTAGGTCCAGTCAGGATACTATCGAATTGACTCTAAAGAGAGGCAAAGAGGGATAATAATTTGGAAGCGATTACCCTACGCGACGAGGCCTAGGTCCGAACCAAATTATTATCGAAAGTGAGTTTAACGCGATTACAAAACTGACCAGATTACCCTACGCGACGAGGCCTAGGTCCTGAATCAGTTAAGTAATAAACTATATACCCGTAACTTTAATATTGTTAATTCACTCCGAGCGGTTAGAGTGAATTGTTTGTGGGACGTTACTCAGCACTTCTATTCTTATATGTATTCGCAAGGAAAGGTATTGTTCTAAACTTCGAATAAAGTTGACTTCCAATTTAGTCACAAATATTCTTTGGTGTATTCTTGAATAAAGGATAAGTTTACAATTGAAAGTATTGAACTAGTTTCAATGTCTGTCCAGTGTTTAGTGTGTTGAAAGGGAAAAGAAATGGTAAAGTAAAATATAACCGTACTTATAGAGTCGAAGTGTACCCGTGGGCAGTGACGATTTACGATCTTTCCTTTGTACGTTTTAGTTAACAAAGCCTAAGTTTTTAGTTGACTCTAACGCCTGAGTATTGCGGGGGAAAATCAAGGCTAAACGAGTTATACTGCCGTAAGAAAACGCGTACGCTTCTAGGTTTAGATTTGCTCAAGAGGGACTTGACCCGATACCGCTATTAACTGCTCGAAAGTCAAACTCGGATAAACCCAACAGGTCCTGAAAACCTTGGCTTATATAGGTCACTTGGAGTGGAGGGGATCAGGATTTTGGGGAAAACTCTAGTGGAGGTGGCAGGATGCTGCGATCCTGTGGGAAGAGTTTTAGGAAAAAGGTGGCGCGAGTGCAGTGGAAAACGTTAGATTTCGGCGGGAACGTGTTGACCATGATGCAAGAATGCGTACCAGTTTTCCGGGTAAAGTGAGAGAGAGGGAAACTACCGTAGGCCTGGCGCCAGGCGGCCGCGCTAACCTGAATGGAAAAGGGCTGTTAAAGGCGCCTCGCGGTTGTAAAACAAGGACGGGCTATTACCTATTCCTAGAGAGAGAGAAAGTGCAAAAGGCGCCTTCTTGTCGCCAAATGCAATTCGAGAGTCAAAATATTCGACTCGACGGATGCATCCGTAACACCACCATCAACTGTCCTCTTCCATTTTTTAAAATATGCTACATTACGCGGGGTACGTTCCCAAACTGTGCGACGACCGAGAAATTTTTCTGAACGTAAATGCAGTTTGTTTTTCAATTGACAATTTAAAAAAGCCTTGCACGTGCAAGAAATTTTCATTTATTCAATGTGTCAGATGCCGCATCAACTATTGTTTTACCTGTTTTTACGACAACTATCACGCCGGCTCCTGTGAATAACCGAAATAGAATTAAATATGTAAATATGTAATACTTCGCTGCCTTACAGTATCTTTACGTTGAACTCCAAAAATAAGAGCTGCGTTTCTCATTGAAAACAACAATTAAACAGTTATTAACGGGTAATGACTGTATTAATTTTACATCCCCTGTGCACGGAGAACCGAAAACAGAAAAAAAATTATCAAAAAGTACCGGCAGCAGCAGGATGCGAACGGATGACACGCAGAATGCCACGTTGGCGCTCTATCCACTAGGCCAGACCTGGGCAACCCCTGCTCTTTGAGTAAAACGGCAACCCGCCGTGTATCCCCACCATGCCTCCCGGTGCGTGTCTAAGAGTGGGACAGGTAAAGAGCGCTGTCCTTCTTCTCGTTCGCACGGCGGACAAACGCTGACGGGTGGGGGTACCGAAATCGCGCGAAGAGAGTGCATTTCCCCACCGTTGCCAAGGCCTGTACTAGGCCGTGGGGTGACACTCCCCTCTGAGCGGACCGCGTCACTATTTTGCTCGCCATCTCCTGCCATGTACAGGACTTCTACTGGGTTTCGGAACTAAAATCCACCCATACATATGTATATACACATATACACACGCACGCACACATGGTTACCGAATCAAACACGTATTTGATCCGATAAAAGCATGCTGTGGCGAAGACAGTGCAAGAAAGTAACCGTGTTTGTACTGAAAACTACAGGTTTACTTTTTCAAAATCCTTTTTTTTTTATTAATGTTCTCGGTATTATTGTACTTGTATGGTAATAGTATACCCCGAGTTTATGCCTGTACTATTGGGTTCAAACCCGGGGTTTATGTCTTTGCTATTAGGTTCAAGTTTGCTATGAAATTGTGTTACTACAGATTGATTGATATCTGGATTGAGAACCATGCGCAGAATTTCTGGACTTTTACCTTTCGTTTAATGGTGCAGGCACATGTTGGCCGAGACAACCCGAGACACCGAGTTCGCGAGCATGTAACCGGTGCGCTCGCCTACCTCGCCTGCTCACGCGAGGCGCTCGCCGGGTTCTCGCGCGATGCTCGCCGGCTCTCGTGGCAGTTTCGGCCTTTGTATCAGAGCCTCGTGACCGCTCTCGGGGTGTCTCGTCCGGTCCCAACGAGAGCATGGATGGTGCGCGCGCATCCAAATGTCTCGCCTAGTCGGCTCTCGCGTTGTCTCGCCTACACCTCGCTCCAAGGGGTTTTTTGGCCAAGGCAGGCGAGACGAGAGCGGACCCCCAACCGTGCACCATTGTACCCAGGGTACCCTTGAAGTACCCTCCGATTTTCCACGGACCCGTCATAAACCCGCCCGGAGAAATGTGCAGTTTGCAAAACATTCTTTTTAATGCCATATCCTTTTTAAAAATAAAGATATCTGAAGATATTACAATTACAAATAAATACATACATACGAATCATATAACAACCCTTTCTTGCACAAATGACGGTGAAAATACTCTCCATGTATGTACATACACCGTTCTTAATGTACTCAGACCATACTGTTCCTGTATTGGATATATGTATTAGTACTCGATAAACATGTTTCCTTATATAAAAAGGAGTTTTCTAAAAATTAACTATCATTCGATGCGTTAAAATGCCATCGAAACCAAAAAGCCAAAATATGGGCCAATGGATAATTTGTACCCTCGTAGATTGAGTACAATTACTTTATGATGCATTCAGAGCGCACCTTCAATATGTGGTGCCCGAACCGGCACGGCGATTTTAATTCAAATTGTGTATAGTACCCCCTTCCTAGAATCCAGGTATTTTACCGCGGTATGAACCCTTGTCCATTCCCCTAGGCACTTGGCCGCTCCTACACGCCTCTAGCAGGGACACCTCAATGTCTCCTCCGCAAAGATATTGATGCCCTTCCTAATTTCTTTTCCTTTCCACCAATTCTTGGAATTAATAGGAAGGACAAGAATACAATTACACGTGTTTTGACTTTTCCAGTTTTCGTGAGTGTTCAATCTTAAGCCGCCCGCAATCAATTTTAAACCGTTTATTACGCCATAAAATGAGTTTCTGCGAAAACGGTGACTCGAAAGCAATATCATTATCCGTTCCCACCTGGAAAACCCAGGTAACGTACCAGCGCGGGGGTACTGATCACCACCACCACCGCGAGGCACCCCTCCCCAACTTTTTGTAAATCATGAGGGGGTAGATACAGTAGCGTGGGTGGGGGAAAGGGACACTTCTTCCTTTTCTCTTTTCGGGGCTACGAAATGCCTTCCGAAGGTTTCCGATAACACCCGAGCGCTAGGCGAGGGCCTCGCCTCACGTCAAATGGTGCCAAATGGCACCTCTCGTGTACGCTCGTCTCGATGGGTCTCGGCGAATGTCTCGGCCTCCCGTTGGGGCGAGCATGTACCTGCACCATAAGAGATATGCGATATCCCACATAACTGCGTGATAACGCGATGGCGAGTCGTGTTGACACTACGTATTCTCAATCGGTTAAAAACACATGAAGGCCATTCCCGAATATTCTTAAAAAATTCACAAGGGTGCCTCGATGATGCATACACACGGTGATATGCGTAATAGTTGCGAGCACCAATGATTATTCCCGTTAAAAAACATTGAAACCGCTCGCGCTAAACCACGGTGCCTTCGAGGTCGTTAAAAAAACGCCACAACGGAAGAACAACGGCAAATCATCGCACGGTTACAAGAGTGGCGGTTAATACCTAACGAAGGTGAATATTTATGTCCAAACGGACATCGTTATAAATTGACGAAGGACTGCTGGGCCATAGACGGACGGTCTTGGCGATGTAAGGTAAGGATCAATGTACCGAAGAAAAAATCCAAAGTTTGCGGAAAAAAGTAATAAACAAGTCTTATATTATCATCTAGGTATCAAAATAAAATTCGAATTAATCTTTATTTTTAAACGTTTTAGTGTTTCAATAAGAAAAGGCACATATTTTGATAAAAGCCACTTGAGTTTTTGGAATATTATTGTTTTCGCATATTTTTGGGCATTTAACACGCCTGCCGAGACAATAAAACAAGAATTAAAATGATCGCAACAGACGGTTACCGACTGGGTGTCCTTTTGTCGAAAAGTCGTCTTTATGAAATTAATGAATAATAAGGAGAAAATCAGAGGTTCGTATTTCAAAAAACGAAAAGAAGTAAAGAGCTAATTAAAAATTGTTTAGAATAATGCTTCTATCGGCATTCGAACGGTAACGGCGTTTTTTTCTAAACTATAGGGCCTGACAAAATTGTGGAAATTGGTGAGTGAAAGTTTGGTCGACGCAAATACCATAGGGGACACTGGGTCGAAGGACAGTGGGTTTTTGGCGGATTTGAAAGAGAATCCGGTAAATGTTTTTTTATATGCAGTTGAGAAAAGGGATTCGAACACGTTACTGAATATTATCAAGGATAATATAGAGCCGGGCACCACTATAATTTCGGATTATTGGAAAGTAAGATATTTGTCTTTATAAAATATTGTCGATTTAAATCGCATAATGATTATAATGTATCACGCCTTTACAGGCATATGATTGTTTAAAAAATGAAGGGTTTATCCACCTTAAAGTGAACCATTCGTTACATTTTAAAGACCCGGAAACTGGTGCGCACACCAATGCCATCGAAAGCACCTGGCGGCACGTTAAGGCCGAATTGCGAGAATATAACCGCAAAAAGGCATTTTTTGCGGGACATTTATCAAAATACATTTTTTTTAAACAGCGTAAATATACCCGTTTATAGAATATTTGTCCTGGGCTGCGGAGGTATACAATCCGACAAAGCCGAAAATAGAAAATAATCAAACGGCTGACACAAGTGAATTAGATGACTCGGATCTCAGTGGTGCCGAAATTTGATTTTGTTTAATTGTAGACTACTTTTTCTTCTTAAGCTTTTAGGTTTTACATTGTTAATTCAATTTATTTGAAATACAGTATTTTATTAAAAAAACACGAATCAAGGTGTAATTGCCGCAAGCAAACTCCTGTCATTCCAACTATTGGATATTACGAATGAAAGATATATAATCGACGCACGAAAACAATACGGAGTGCATTACAATACATGTGTGCCTAACGATGCGCGCGCAAATATGTAAGCGAGAAGTGATGCGCGCGCAAGTAGACAGGCAGTGCTGCAGCCACGAAATGGTGGCGCCCCAACCTCTCATTTTCCGCACTTCAAATGCTTATATCAACGGAACTAAAACCGAGCGCCAATTTCTGTTTACGGATACGTGATCAGCGGCCCGAAACGCACTCAGTAACGTAAAAAAAATGTGGAGATTCGACGGTGCTGGTAAAGTAGATCTGTTCCAATTAATCTATATATTTATATACGTGCCCTCCGATTTTTCTTTGCTGTGCGAAGCTACGTCTCCATCAAGGTCTGTTGTGTTGGTGTCAGCTTAGCGAATAATGCTTGCGTCGACGCTTTATAATAGTACTCTTCTGCATTCGTTAAACGAGCTCTTGTTGTGTGTAATCTTTTCTCAGACACAATTAATCGCCTACGGAAGGATCTTGCAGTTGCGTATAACTGGGCTTTCCTTGGTGACAAATCAATTTGTTTAAGTCCACAAGGTTGTGGATTCTGTGGTTCCACAGTTTGTCGACACTCTTGCGCAACTTGTTCTGCAGCGTTTGAACATTGTTGTGGACTCTGTGGTACCACAACATTTTGTAAATGCAGTGATGGTACGGTATTCTCTTTAAGCACTCGGTGAGTACGATGGGGTATAAGATCAGACTTCGTAAAATGCTTGTGGCACACAACGCGCTTGTGGAATTGTTGGTCGGTTAAATCCGTCGCTTTTTCAAACAATACGGCCGCCTTCCATTTGCTGAAAAGCACAGTATCTTTAGGAAACTTGTGCGATGGAGCTAATGAGCTTGATGTGCATTCGGGCACACAACAGACCTTACCGGACACTGCAATAATATTAACAATATTAAACTGTCATACTTCAATTTCTAATCTTTGTATCACGTGTTTCCAATGTCTCATATATTTACTTGTGAATAAATAGTATTCAATTGCAATTTCACTTTTTCAAAAATATTAAACCCTCTACGCTGACGCTAATTCTACACTTAACAATGCTCAAAAAGGACGCTGACTAAAGTGCAAAATGGCGCTCGACAATTGCGCATGGCGTGGGTCACGTGGCTTGTGCAGCCGCATCGTGATGGCACGTAAAGCACTTGCGCGCCATCTACAGCGATTCTCCCGTTCAACCGTACTAAACGAATAACGCAGATCACAGTTAGAGCCAAAGTCGATATCCAGATGGAGCGCCCGGCGTCACATTGCGGCTGCGCAAAGCACGCCAAGCTAGGACGCCAAGCGTAATTGTCGAGCGCCATTTTGTACTTGTTTCTACTGTCCTCGGCGTCGTTACTCAGTTTTGAGCGTGCTTTTCTGCGGAGTGCTGTACGACAGGATAAAAATTGAATGTGATTAAGTCTTCCATAATTTGTTCACAAGTAAGTACATGAAGCATTAGAAACACGTGATTGAAAAAAGCGAAATCGAATTATAAATTAATATTGTTAATATTATTGCAGCAATGAGTAGTATTTGTTGCGTGCTTGGATGCCTGTCAGGGCGGTCAGTTCCATCACATTTATTTCCGAAAGCCCCTGCATGTTTCAACGCGTGGAAGGCTGCGTTAATGTCCGAAAAAATAGCAAATTTGACCGACGCACAACTAAGTAAGCACGTTGTGTGCCACAAGCATTTTCTGGAATCTGATTATGTGCCCAATCTGAGTCGACGAAAACTTCGAAGGGATGTCGAAGGGATGTGAGCGAGGTTGTGGAGGCTCCCTTTTATTCACAATACGCCAGTGCATGGTCAATAGTACGGAACCGGACTTTCAAAAGGAAAACACACCGGCACAACTACCGTTAACAATGCAGTATTCCGAGGTCGGAAACTTAGAAGGCAGCGACCCTGATGCTGCAAGCATTATATTACAGATTCTTATTAAAAACCCCGGAGTTGCAGAGTGCGATATCTATGCATTGCAGCATGCAAAAATTGCACTTGCATGCGGCAATGCATACCAATTATTAATGGAACATATGAAAACATATTATTATACTGAAACCATTAAAACAGTGCTAGAATCTATATTATTAAGTAATATAGATTCCTACGATTATATAGTAATATAGAATCTATATTATTAAGTAATATAGATTCTTACTATCTATATTATTAAGTAATATAGATTCTTACGATTTTGGTTGCGTAATGCATAGGTGCGCAAATGTCGAAACGTTCATTAAAAAAATTGTGATGCTTTTTATTTACAAATGGTTGTGATGGCAGAAGTGGGATGCGACGTTTGTACTTTTATCCTCGGAGTCGTAGGACGAATACCGCTGCCACCAATTTGTGATGGGATTTAGTAGTCGTGGTCGGCGGAAAGAATATATATATTTGGTGCACTGAGTTTAGTTTTATTTGAGAACAAGAACAAGAGTGAGAATATGGAGCGAGAGGCGACTGTGCGTTTCGGAGGTTTTGACGAGAGTGTTTCGAGAGATCTGCAGCGGGGCCGCGCAGCGGTGGGCCTCGCTGCAGGTCTTTGTCTAAAAGTCCTGGCGTCAGCATTCGAGGAATGAGTGACATCTTATAGGCGATAAGCGCCGTGGGACCGGATGTGATTCTATGAATTATAATATCGGAAAAATGTACAGGACGTTACATGGTTAAGAAAAATTAATTTTATAATTTTCGGAAAAAATCAGCATTTCAATGCCGAAAGTCATATAGAGACACAGGCGAGCCGCAAAAACTATTATAACATCAATAAAAGAAGGGTTTTGAACAGGTATTACTTATGTTTTTACTTAATACATATAACTAAAATTAAGTTCCACCTTAATTCTACTTCCATTGCACAGAGAAGTGATAAAAAAGGTTTTTCCTATTTACAACACAAAAGCAGTAAATAGTAAAAACCTCTATCACTTTCCTGTGTATTACCTTCCTCATAGCGTAACTTTTATCCGCGCTAGTACACGTACACGAGATTCGTTAACTATGTGTGCGTATGTGTCCCTGTGCCGTTTGCATGTGTGTGTGATTAGTTCCTTCAGAAGTCGATAACCAGATGGCAGGCAAGACAATTGACAGGTCCAAAAGGAGGGGAGATCCCTCCCCCTGAGTCCGGGTGTCACCCCCCTGCCACTGGGCCACCACCGCTGTTGAAATTATCGTAAGATTTATGGGATATGAGGTAAATGAAATTTTCCAAAATTGGAATTTTGCATTTTTGAACATAATTTACGAAATAAAACATTAGGGATAAAACAGTTTTTCGATTTATCAAAAATTAAAAATTAAAAAATTTTTTCTCGGAAGCTTCTGAATACGGGGTCGTACGATTTTGGGAAAGTAAATACTGAACCAAACCCTACAAGTCCTGTAAATTTCATAAAAATCGGTCACCACCACGTCGTAAGGTCCCCTTGTAAGTTAAACACTAACAATAAGAAACAGCACAACGAACACCAGCACAGCCCGCAAGGAGCGCACGATATTACAGAGAGCATGGCAATAAAAATTCAAGAATACTGCAACATGTTTTGGGTACTGGCTCAATGCGATGGTGATACCGCCGCTGCAGCCCGTCGTTACTCGGAGCTGCACCCGCAGGCTCCTGCGCGGCATTGCAGTTCGTTTCGGCGTTTAGCACATCGTGCGTGGACCACCGGTAATTTTATGCCGCGAGACAGTGTAATTGGGAGGCCACGCAACGCAAGATCGGAAGATGCCACAATTAATGTCCTCACGGCGACAGAAGAGGATGGCACTGTGAGTGTACGTGATCTCAGCGCGGGTTTCAAGTAAGTCCCGGTTTAAACTAATTATACTATTAAAGTTTTCGTGTTCATATAAAATTTTGTTAATGAGAGTCGTTACATTTTATTGTAGTATTTCTCGAACGCCGGTGCACAGAATCCTCAAGGACCACGAGCTCAACCCTTGCGGGTGCAGGATTTAGTCCTCAGAGATTATATCCGAAGGCTTTCCTATTCTCGGTAGCTGTTGGGCGAAGTGCAGCGGGGTCTGGCGTTCAGCACGCGCATATTGTGGACTGACGAGGCCCTTTTTCCATGAGAAGGGTGGTTCAATGCACACAATATGCACATGTTGAGCGACGAAAACCCGCATGCTCTTCGAGCACACGCAGCACAGGTCCGCTAGTCGTTAAATTTATGGGCCGGAATCTGTAGCGATTGCATAATTGGACCGTACCTCCTTCCAAACAGATTGGACGGTCCCGCGTACAAGGTATTCCTGGAGCATGTTCTCCCGGAACTCTTGGAAGAAGTTCCACTAAACATCTGGGAGAACATGTTCTTCCAATAGGACGGGGCGCCAGCCCATTACGCCACTAATTTCCGTCCCCATTTAGATGAAACCTTCCAGAACAAGTGGATCGGCGGCGGCGATCCTGTGGCGTGTCTCCCGCCGGTCACCAGATATGAATCCATTGGATTTTTTTCTGGGGTTACCTGAAGGTAATTGTTAGACAAACGATGCGCAATATTGATTTTTTTTTTAAGTATTTTGAACCATTTCGCAATTACTATGTGTAAAATAATAACAGTTCCAGAATGTGGTTTACCGGGAGCCAATAACATCTGCAAAGAAAATCATCGCAAAGATTCACGCTGCTGTTGCGAATATCACAATGCTAACTCTACGACGGGTGCAGGAAAGCATACGCCGGCGCGCCGAAACATGTGTTACGGTGGAAGGAGGCGACATTGAGCCAGCTATATTTTGAAAACAATCGGACCTTTTCAGGGCCACCAAAATCTCTAACGTGGATTAATTTCCGTTCCGGTGCAAAATTGTTTTATTACAAGTTCTCGGTACTTGTGACCGCGCAGTGACCCGATGGTACATTGTCGTTCCATCGCTCGACTCTCGAGGGTGCCCGTATAGCTACGATGAGCTGTGCGCTATGCGCTACCCTGTCATATATCCGAGATCCGCACGATGACCCAGTAACATAATGACACGCACGCTCAAGCGACAAGTGATTTTTTTAGGAAAACAGAGGTGATCTTATTTTAATTGATCGATAAACGTAGGTGAATTTCTTTTCTTACCGTGCACTGTGTCTCATTCCCGACTGTGTTTATATGATCGTGCCTCGAAAAGTTTTCGTAAGAATTTCTGTTCGCAGGGCCCTTGAAAGGAGCTTATTTATGATCAACAGGCTCGCTTGGGTACATGCCGACAGCTTGTACCACTCGACTACCGATCACTGCCGCTGCGGCTCGCCCCCTATCTGGGCATTCTGATTGGTTCCCGTTTTTTGTTAGTATTTCGTTAACTAGTACATGAGAAGTATGGACATGAAAATGGCTTGCCCATTTTCGCTAAGGAAGCACCTGCTTGAAATTACCTCAGGAACATCACCTTTCCCGGAAGTGCGACATTTACAGGATACACTATATATTTATACAGGGTGTCCCGTAATTAGTGTAACACCGGGAACTGGGGGGTAGCTGGGGTGAATCTGAATCACTTATCCCTTTACCAAAATATTGGTCACTCCTTCATTTTTGAATTATTAACGAAAAACGCAGGCGAACCAGAGCGCGTAAAACTCGCGCGCTCGAATGCGGGAGCGTTGTCTCTCTACCGCGCTCGACCAAAGCTGTGAACAAGCGCATTGGCACAGCGTGGATATCGAGCGAAGCGTACAGCAAATGTTACAGCATCTCAAATTAAGAATAACAAGACGATGTAACATTTGCGGTACGCTTCCCTCGATATCCACGTTGTACCAGTGCATTTGTTCATGGCTACGGTCGAGCGCGGTCGAGAGGCAACGCTCTCGCGGTCGAACGCGCGAGTTTTACGCGCTCTAGTTCGCCAGTGTTTTTTGTTAGTAATTCAAAAATGAGGGCACGACCAACATTTTGATAAAGGAAAAAGTGGTTCAGATTCACTCCAGCTACCCTCCAGTTCTCGGTGTTACACTAATGAATGCAGCTAAATATTACCGATACTAGGCGAAATATAAAAATTTTGTTTTATACCGATGCTAGAGTTTGGAGGAGGAACAGTTTTTATAAAAAAAAGAGTGACCTTCGGGTGGAGAGTCAAGGTCAAATCAAGGTCTTTCCGATTTATAAAAATAGGATCATGGTTTTTTAAACAGCTACTTTTGTAGCCCTTTTTATTGGGAGTTCAACGACCTATGACTCAAGGTCATCGGACGTCATGTGACCAAAAAGTCTTATGAAGAAAAATGCTCGAATTACCGCCCCTGGCTACGGATGCAGAGCGCGATACGATTCCGAAATGATCACTCGACATTTGAAAGAATTATTGGAGTGATGTTTTGAAGGGCCTCCACAATTCGCTCTTTTAATTCATCCGGATTGTTCGATCTTGTGTTGTAAACCGTATTTTTCAGATAACCCCACAGGAAAAAATCAATGGACTTAGGTCTGGGGATCTCGCTGTGCCAGTTGATAGGGCCAGCTCTGGCAATCCAGCGTTCGGGGAACATTTGATTAAGAACATCCCAAACTCTGCGATCATAATGTGCGGGTGCCCCATCCTGTTGATACCACAGTCTTTGACCAGTTGCAAGATCAACCGATTCCAACAATTCTCGCAGTTGTTGAAGTTCTTGTAAACTGCGCCTGTCAGGGTACCATTGAAGAAACGGGGACGGATAATCTGACCATTTACTATACCACACCAAACGTTAACTGACCATTGCTTTGGTGCGTTATAGCATCATACCAATGAGGATTTTGGGTTCCCCAGTAATGTGAATGTGCCGATTTACGTTGTATATTAGTAAAAGTTAGTAAAAGTAAAAGTTGCCTCATCCGAAAACAATACGGACAAAAAAAGTTACAGTTATTATCAGCCTCCACCCTGCCTACCAACATGATGACTCCCGCCGCGCATCTACAAGAGTGAGACGGGTATAGCACTATTCTTCGAACAAAAAGTCGTTCATACGCCGTGCATAAAGATGACTGTTGGAGGTACCAAATGCGCGTGAGCGTCTGAATCTATATGTAGATTCAAAGATCTAAAAATTGTCAAGATACCACGTTTTTTGTCATTTCGATCCACCATATTGGATCCGCCGTTTTGAATTTTTCAATTTTTATGCCGTATTCGGATTTGGCGGCCCGAAAAACCTTAGGGTACCAAGTTTCATAATAATCCGATAAACTTTTGTGTAACGCACTCTTGGTCAGAAAGTAGAATTCACCTCGCGCAGCCAAGTGGTTAAGAGACCATTGAGACGATACGGTTTTTTTTACCGGATCTGTTATTTTCCAGATTCGGCGCTTTCGATTGGACCGTTCAGACGGTATACGGTATTTTTACCGTATGCAGCCCTACGGTACGCGGTTTTCAACTATTCAATCGTTTTCAGTCGCACTCGTCTGCGTCTGTCTCAACGGCAGATGACAAGCGACGTCGTCGCGGTTTCGGTAAAAATACCAAATCGTCCGAACGCAGCATATACGAATACATTGCCACCACGAAACGAATCGGTTTTTCCACCGTATGACCGATTTCGGTTTGCAGTGACAAAACCGAATGACAAAATCGACCTAATCGGTCGTTTTACCGTAATAACATCTGTTTGTAAATCCCTATGTCAGACTTGTCATGTCGAAATCTATCACAAAACTTTCCAAATCAGTTGGTTAGGTGCTAAATAAGAAATATACGAAACATTAACTGCAATCGTGTATTGCTACTATCCGATTGTATATGAGATCCAGCGGATATGCGGTCAAAGCCCCCAAATACTGTACATAAATCCCTATGTCAGACTTGTCATGTCGACACCTGTCATGGAAGATTCCAAATTAGTTGTTTAGACACTGAATAAGAAATATACAAAATATGAGTTGCAATCGTACACTACAGGCGTGTGAACTGAAATAAATTTTACCGATTGTGCTGTAAATGCCTTAATGGGGGTTGTTGCCTTGTTGGGCCGAGAAAATCGATTTTTTTCCCTATGCTTAAAGTTGAACGTTTAACCCTTAACTACACGCGTTGGTGTAGTTTGTACACCAATCGTTCTATTTGCCGTGTTTCATATTGATTCATCAATTGTTTTCAGTTATTCTTTTAATCTAACCTTTCCTTGTCATCTATGGAAGGTGGTGAATTAAAAAGTTAGTTGAAATATATTAATTATAGCACTAAAAAAAATTATTTTGTGTTCGTGCGATGGGCGTCCAGTGGGTACGACTTTTTCTCCCGCCGTCCACGCTCTTCCCCCAGCGTCCCGCGACCAGGATCTTTCAAACTAACGAGCATCGCGAACTACGCCTCTCATGGCGGCAACACGCGCGCACACACACACTCATTGATCCTACATACATATAATCGTTGGAAAACCATTTCATTCGTCGTTCGATGTTGTAGGAGCATAAGCAGGCCCCATATTATTACCTTTTGTTTTCTTTGGTGCATAAAATACGCCACGCTTGTATAATAATGTAAGTAAATTAGGACAAAACTCAAGTTTTTTCAGTAAATAAAGGTAATTATACATACCAATATCACATTGATTTCCGTGTAATCCAGATTGGTGTACAGAACACACAGCGCGTGTAGTTACGTGAGAAAAAATAGCGCGTGTAGTTAAGGGTTAAGAATAGTTTAAGATCAGATTCGTCCAAAAACTGCATGTAGTTATATCGCTACATGAATTTGTCACATGGACATGCATCGCCACAGAATCAATCAACATTGTAATGCAGTGCAGCTTTCGGTCTGTGATTTTTTTTTCGCGGGCTCGTCGCCGCCGCCTCGAAACCGTAACATCCGCGGTACCAAGAACCGCCAGATCTTACCAAATACCGGAAATCAGACCGATACTAACATAAACACCCATGACAGATTTATTGTTCCGGCGATAAGCAATACGATTAACTTAGAAGTGGCTACGCCACCCAATGCGTCGTTCCTAACGCACACATCTCCTTATTAAAAATCTCCGACGCTAACAAGTATTAGGAGATTTTAATCCAGAGCAACTCTCTAATAGTTTCGACGCTCAATACCGTTGCTCTCTAATCAGTGACAATGCATTACAACTTGTCGAACATGGATATACCCATCTTACGAGCACCTCTATTACCTGGCTGGATCTTTGTCTGGTTGACAGATCGGACACTGTAGTCTCATTTTGTAAAACTGATGCTCCCATTGCTACGGGTCACCTCCTTATCTCAATTAACGTTCTCCTACTTGCCACTAAACCGGAGGCTACGGTCATCACGTTGCCTTTCGCAACTTGCTAGCAATTATCTCTGGATCCCTTTGCTAATATCGACTTCACTACCCCGAATCTGCATAAATTTGATATCGATACAGTCTCTGACTCTTTCACTAAAGAGTGCCTAGGCTTGGTTGATAGAATCGTACCACTCAGAACGATAACCGCCAATTCGCAGAAATTCGCCCCGTGGATATCTCCGGAGCTCACTGACAGCGAAAGAGTAGTCGAACTTATCTATCGCAAGTACGCGCATAATGAAACTTCTTCAAATCTCCAAGCCTATCGCGGTGTGAGATGCATTTCGCGCCAAAGCCTGTGCTGCAGGAATGAAAAATACAACTCTCGTTTGCCTGGTCTGAATGGTAGTGCATTGCAATCTCAACTCAAGAACCTCGGACTGATAAAACGTACTAAACCTGATGCCGCCTGTCTACCTCCTAATCAGCCCAATGAGTACTTTGCAGCTAACTCCACATTACCGATAGCAATAGATTCTACATCATCGCTATCCATGAGTCTGCATAGTTCGTCCAGCATCTTCGCTTTCTCCCCTATTGATGCGAGTGTGGTTAAAAAGGCAATTCTCTTCATCAAATCCAATGCCTCGGGTGTTAATAGCATTGGATTGATACCATTGCAACTCTTTTACTCGAGTTTCTAATCGCGCTGTTCAGCAAGTTCCTAGCGGAACCCTCTTTCCTAATTAGTTGGAAGGAAGCCCTAGTGGTTCCTGTAGGCAAAATCCCATCACTCTTCTTGGTCAGCCACTATCGCCCTATTACACTCCTACCTGTCCTGGCAAAAGCGCTAAAAAAATCATCTTCCAGCAACTCTCAGACTACCACCTAAACCATTATCAGCTCCTCGACCCGTATCAATGTAGATTCAGGAGGGGTCACAGTACGCAAACCGCACTGTTGAAGCTCCTGAACGACATCAGAGCCAACATAGACAAGCGTGGAGTCATGGTGCTCGTCTTGTTTGACTTCTCTAAGGCATTTGACATGGTATCGCATGAACTACTATTAGCTAGGCTAATGATGCTTCGACTGTCAGAGCATGCTCTCTAGGTTAAACCGTATCTAACAGGTCGTAGACAGGCTGTTATCGAGCCCGATAACTCCATTTCTAACTGGCGCACCCTGTCGGCTGAAGTTCCGTAAAGCTCCATCCTCGGTCCTCTACTCTTTTCCATCATGATCACTGACATCGGATTGGTCATCCTAAATTCCCAACATCCTCCTATATGCAGATGATTTGCAAATTTATCGTGGATGTCCTCCTAGTGAACTAAACAACTGTATATCATTACTCAACAAAGACATTGCTGAAATTTGTAGATGTGTCAAGGTCAATCAGTTACGCTTCAACCTTGACAAGACACAGGCAATCATATTCAGTGCTAAGCGATTCATTAATAATATAGATCTAAATGGGTTACCTAGATTTGGAACTACAAATATAAGCGTTCCCTTTAAATCCTCTGCACGTAACCTAGGAATCTATATGCAGTACCTATATTCATTTTACGCCCGTAAAATGCGTCGCTGGCCCACGAGCCAATTAGGATGCGAGTTCTGCCGGGAGTGGGGGAGCGGGGAACCGAAAGAAGGATCGCTTCCTCACTTCGCCTAGGGCTTTGGCTAGCGCACGACGGCAGGTCCATATCATAGTTTTTGATTGTATTTTTGCTGTTGTTCGTATCGCATTCCACTCTCTGGCCTTATATTCGTATCGGGTCGCTCCAAGACCATTACCGATTTTGTTTGCCGCATCAGTCACAACTGTGTACCGCGAGTGTCCTGCGAGACGAAAGGGCAAGGGCCGATACCGCCACCGCGGAATTCAACCCGACATCGAAAGGTAACCTGCCGTCCTACACTTGTAATCTCCCTGTAAGGCTCTTCGAGCGACGAGCCATTTGACGCGATATCGCGTCCTGTCGTGATTTACCCGCAGGTTTCATAGCGGAGAGAGAAACGCGTGAAAAGACCGCGCCTACGAAACTCCTTTGCGTGCGCGATCGAAGCGAAGTCGTAGCGTAGATACCGACGATATTGTAAAATAAAGACCCGTACTATTCGAACGTTGTTTACCTCGTACCTTGGTTGATCCGACCGTTACTGCCGTCCGACTTTCCTTACAGTTCACCGCCCCTCTATCATCGGGACGCGAGCTAGCCCGCCGGCCAACGATCCGCTCGACCGTCTATCGGTCCACTCGTGGAATATCACGACTCCTTTGGTACTTTCCGGTAAAACGTACCTGGTGCCCATCAGGCATTACCGCGTTCCGTACGGAAGGGACCGGTAGACACTCGGGCGAAGTCGTGGCGAAATATTTCGGGCCACGGGCAACCGAAAAACCGTCACAATGGATTGAAGGATCAATTTCAAGAACCATATTAATCATATTGCAACTAAAATCAACTCCACTTTCTATCAACTCTATTTCATGTCCAAATAAACTACCCCAGCTCTCCTGAAAACCCTTTTTTTTAACCCACCATCCTACCCTCATCACATTTGTGGGTATCTTGTTTGGACACTCTTCCCCAATCTCTCTGCAAAACCCTTGCCACAGTACTCATATTTCCGCCCATATACTATGGGCTTGTAGTATTTAACGGGCTAAGTGTCATGAAGGCGTCAAAATTGCAGCGTCTGATGAATCCGCGAGTCAGATATGTAATCGAATGCAAGCGGGATGATCATATTTCTCGACCCAGGCGGGACCTGGGTTGGCGTGGTATCTGATGCGGGTGAAGAAGCCGCTATCACTGACGTTTAAATAAACGAAATATTGGGCCTAAATTCTCAGGCCATCACACTAGAGCCTACAACAAAAAAGAACACCGTGACTAATAAAGAGCCGCACAGTCTATCTCTTTTTGGACAAAAATCGCTCTACTGCGTAAAAATCAACCTAACCTATAATCTAAGAGCACATTATCAAGTGGCTAAATTATGGTTTAATATAAACGATGTGAATAACTAACGTTAGAAAAACCTTGTTAAACTCACCCATTCGTCCACGAATCAACCTGCTCGCGCAGTGAAATGTACGTTCGGTAAAATAAACCGATCGCCGCTCTACTCTCGGGAGTGTTCGCGTGCCTGCGATTAGCCGTGCGCCCTGCCATAAATTAGGCAAGTGCCGTGCCTACTGTGTGTGTCAGTGTCAAGTGAATTTACGATCCCGGCCGTAAAATCAGCTGTTGAGGTTCTCTAGATTCTTACGAAGGACAAAATCGGCACTGTGACCTACTGCCAACGGCCTACTTCCGTCGAGGCAGGTTGATTCTTGGATGAATGGGTGATTTTAACAAGGTTTTTCTAACGTTAGTTATTCACATCGTTTATCTTAAACCATAATTTAGCCACCTGATAACGTGCTCTTAAGAAAACCATTTTTTCCACAAATACTACAATCTTCGTTCCTACTGAATAACGACTAACAAGGAGAGGCCGTGAAGTGCCCCCCTCCGATTTGGACGAGCTTTGGACACGTTATAGTAGAGACAAAGTTATGCATATACCCAAAAGGATTTGCTCAGATACTCAACCGTTTTTGAGAAATTTGAGTCGAAAGTTTGTATTTTGGAGGCGAAGATCCCGGGATCGAAATCCGGTATGAACTTATGTCTTCGACATCTTCGATATCTTTTTTCATTTTTTTTTTATTTTTTCAGAATGTATAAATAATATTCCGCCATATTTCAGTATATTTAACACTGTTTATAATGTATTTGTGTACTTTACATAATATTCTCGAGCCCGGTATAAGCTTTGGATGAAACCTCTCCACCATAGCAATGAATGGCGTGCGGCTAGCGCGCTAGCTTACGGCCACCGAGTTTCCGGGCTCGAATCTCGGTGTGCTTTTTTTTCTATTTTATAAAGAGTAAATAATCTTACGACATACATCAACGTAGTTAATACGTTACACAACAAAATGTGAGGGGTTTTTTCAATAAACGAACGTCACTGTTAAAATATTCTGACGAAACTAACGCTGCACAAATGACCAAGAATGCGCAAGGAGTATCTTTTGTTTTTTAAGGGGAGAGATACGTTACATTACGATCGACACTTCGAACATCGGAGTGTTAAATCCCTGTGTAAGTGTAGGAGAATTTTTCATTGCCAGTCGGACGACGGCACAACATTGTTTCATTTCGAGAAACTGCGTTTTATATCACGAGACAAATTCTTTTCTCGGGCCAAGCACAAGTACGCAAGAATTGAACCTTGTACCTTTTCCAGAAAGAACGAGTTATTATTTATTTATTTATATTAGTATGTTATAACAAACCTAACAAACTTATTCTTGTTGCTAATCGATAAGTTTATATGACCATTTCCTGCCAAAATACAGTTTACTGTGGCTAAGAGTACACAAGTGGGTTCGTTTATTGTAAAAACCCCTCACATTTTGTTGTGTAACGTATTAATTACGTTGATGTATGTCGTAAGATTATTTACTCTTCACAAAATAGAAAAAAAAGCACACCGAGATTCGAGACCGCGATCTCGGTGGCCGTAAGCGAGCGCGCTAGCCGCACGCCATTCATTGCTGTGGTGGAGAGGTTTCATCCAAAGCTTATACCGGGCTCGAGAATATTATGTAAAGTACACAAATACATTATAAACAGTGTTAAATATACTGAAATATGGCGGAATATCATTTATACATTCTGAAAAAATAAAAAAAATGAAAAAAGATATCGAAGATGTCGAAGACATAAGTTCATACCGGGTTTCGATCCCGGGATCTTCGCCTCCAAAATCCAAACTTTCGACTCAAATTTCTCAAAAACGGTTGAGTATCTGAGCAAATCCATTTGGGTATATGCATAACTTTGCCTCTACTATAACGTGTCCAAAGCTCGTCCAAACCGGAGAGGGGCACTTCACGGCCTCTCCTTGTAAGAGTATTGAACACAGTTATTCAACGAGCATTAGTTGATTTGAAGACGATGTGTGATATTGGCCGTACGTTTCCCTCGATACCCACGCGGTCTACTGGTTCACGCTCGCGGTGGAGCGCGATTCAGAGACCACACTCTCGTTTCGAGCGCGCGCCCGATACGCGCTCGGATTGGCCTAGCCGTTTCGTTAATAATTCAAAATCGAGGGCGCTTACAACATTATTGCTAAGGAAAAAGTTGTTCAGAATTACCCCAGCTACACCCCACATCATGGAATTCGATCAGATACGGGACACCCTGTATAGCTGTCATTTCGCGAATACAATTTTATATTGTTTTCCCTCTCGTTGCAAACTGCTTTGATTATCACATTTTAAAGAAGAAATTATATGAATTTTTTGAGATAACCAGACAACATACATATAATCATTGGCACCGCGAAAGAACTCGTCAAAAATATGATCGGAGCCATCTTTAATAATTAACATATATAGTTTATAGAACGTAATGAAAAAATTCATGAACATCGTACGATAAATTCCCTTTCCAACAACATCAAAAATTTATGAATCGACTGTACAGTTCCCGAAAAAAAAATTCACCGAATAGACCTCTAATTTCACCCATATACTGAGGCGTACCCCCTTAACCAACGACAAAGTGCAGTCGTGAAAGGAGTTTAAATAATTTTTTTAAACTTTTTTATTTTCATAATTTAATATCTTTATTTTATTTAGCATTTTTTTAATCTTTGTAAATAACACTTCATTATTGCTGTGATATAATTGATTTATTAATCATTCCATTCGTACTGATTTCAGGATATTTCATCATATTTTACTCATAATTATTAGCTTATACACTTATTTACATATATACACTTATATCATGATAGCATCTCTTCAGCTTCGTCTGACAATGGTTTTACCTTCTAAACTTCTTTTATTCTTAGAGAGCTAATTAAGGGATCTGACTAGATTAACATATAATGTAAAATATCTTTGTTAGTAATTTTTCTGTTTGACATCCTGCTGTGCTTAGCTCGAGCTTTACGAAAAATGTTATTATTTGCTTCCGCTGGTTCTTCTGATAGCCAACCAAATGGTAAGTCAAATGTTCTGATAATATCACTTATATGAATGTGAACTTTATGAAGTGATGGTGGCATCTTGTACCAACCGTATAATTGTAATCAAAGCTCTGCAGTTTCCAAGCAATATGTTTTGAACTTATCACAAGTTATCATTTTCCCACAAGTTAAAACTTGCAAGATATTATGTAATCTCCGTATTAGTCCTTCATCTAAGCCTGTTAATTTGGATACTTCACTGGCTTGGGCAAAAAAGGAATGAGCAAGATTACATGTATTTCTGGTACCTAATCCTTGCTTTACAATATCTACAGGTAATGACAACTTATATTTCAGAAGATTTTGAATATTCTTTTTTCTCAATTCCTTCAATCGTTTTTCTTCAATTGTAGTCGTTGAACATTTTTTTAAATCAAGGTTATATGCTACATGCAATAAATGTTCCAGGGATCGTATCCAACAATGAAGTGTAAAAAGCCCAAATTTATAGTTGTCTTAATTACATGGAAGCGATTTCACATAATCTAAATTGTTAATAAATTTAGGTCCAATTCCACAAATATTGCAGCAAGTTGAAGCTTTCTGACCAGTTAGTACATTGCAAACCTTTCCATCTATCATTGTGCACTTAAGATCAAAGCTTAGATCGAATGACAGACCAGTTAAATTGAATTGACGACACTTGCAGCGCTCGAGAACAAAGATTACACAACTTCCAGAAAACTGCATAAACAGCGATAAAGGGTAGCTAGTTGCTAAGTCAAACTCCACTCCGATTTTGGAAAACGTCCCGTGCATAAAATCCGCGCGCCAGATTCCGACAAGATTAGAAAAGCGAACATAACGATAGATTAACCGGGCAGCAATGCTAATAGTGAATCATCTTTCTAACACCCCTAGGCTTTCTGTACTTGTACACGGAGCAAGAGCAGTTAGCTATAGAGCAAACTCTTGGAATCGCGAGCGGGACTGAAAGTCGAGTGCCGAGTGGAAGAGCGTTGAAGTAACGAACATTTAAATAAAGTTCCTTCATCATTTGTACGCGGAGTTCCCACTCTTAATTGGCAACAATCCCTTACAAACATATCCAAAAACATCCTGGACAAACTTATCCTGACCGGAGCAATATCTCAAAATTACACCTACCACCCCGGCCGGATAACATATTTCTATCCGATATGGATTAATTATGTTTTTTATAGGTTGGATTTATAAGTATCCAATTATCCGCAGTACCACGTTATTGCTGAAATTTTCCACGAATTAAAAAAAAAATCATTAAAATTGGTTGATTTTTACGCTGGAGAGCGTTTTTTGTCCAAAAAGAGCACACTGTGCGCCGTTGACAAGCGCTGAACGATGTGACTCTAATGAATCGTGCTCTGAGGTCACATTTGTACGGGACCTGAGTGAGACTCTCCTTGAATTTGCGCATATGATGTTCGAGATGAACGACGTCACTCCACCTTCACAGAAGAGGAAAGTCCAGCTCCTCCAAGCCAAAGAACAGATGCTTGGTAGTTTTTCAAGGAAAACCATCGGCCTAAACAAAATAATCACTGAAAAAGAAAAATTAGAAAAAGTGGTTAAAAAGCTGGCGCTAAGAACGAATAAACTAGAAAGTGAAAACACAAGACTCAGCTCACAACTTCGTGCAGTGATGAAGGAACGCGATGAAGCGGTGCAGATGCGAGCTCCCCCTCGCCCAGCGATGCGACCCGGAAATATAAGTGACCGGGCGCCTTCATACGGCCGAGCCCAGTATTAGTCCCTGATCAGCGAAAAAGCAAGAGGAAGCAATTGTCCGACAGCTCGGATTCCAACGCTCCCATCGCTAAAAAACTACCGCAAAACTTATACGTTGTTCCTGTTCCTAGTCCATCTCAAGCTTTGGAATCGCTGAAACGGAGCATTGATCCCACCCGTCTCCCCAAATCCTTGCAATGGAGACCCGTGGAAAATTGGTGCAAACGAAGAGCCGAGAACGCCCATGCTGTGGAATCCCTGGAGTCCGAATTCTGTGGAATTTACGGCGAAGTCCAAGAACCGATAGACTGATGGCTCCACCTGAAAATAAAAAACCTATCTAGCTAAAAAAGCTAAGAACCGATAGAAAATTCGTGGATATAAACGGCGTAAAAACTGTGCGCGCCACAAACAAAGGCGAAATTTTAATCAAGATACAGTCCAATAGTAACAAGGCAGAAACCGAAAAAATAAGAAAAATCCTAGCACAGGATTACCCCGACGAAGCCACCTGGTCCCGGATCGAAAACATCATCGAGGTGGAAATAACAGACCTCGATATGGTTGTTGACAAAGCAGACCTCGAGCAAAAAATTGAATCTGTCTTCCCCGGTGTACAAGGCTCCTACCGGGTTCGTAACTTCCGGTCAGGACACGGAGGAGTCCAATTCGTCAGAGTCTCCTTTACGGAAAGTTGGGGTATCCTTTTTCTACGCCTCAAAAAAATCCGTATCGGATGGGTAAACTGCCGGATAATTTGAAAACCTAGTCCGCTTTTCTGTTTTCGTTGTTTCTTGAAGAGGGAAAGCAAGTTTGCAGAAGCCGTGGTGAAATTGGGCATGACAGTAGGACCTGCAAAAATAGCCCGAAGTTCGTAATTTGCGCCAAATGAAATGGTATGAACGCAAATCACGTGCCCGGAAGTAGGTTTGGCTAATCTATAAATATCATTTGGAAGCAGGAGCGGAGGATCCAGGCTCTTGTTGTGGAAGAAAATATTTAGTTTTTTACAAGGCAACGTCAATAAGTCCCCTGTGGCAAAGGACCTCTTTTATCCCAGTATCACCATTTGCAAAACGGTTGGCTCACCGATAAAGTAGCTGGTGCAGCCCTTGGTTTCCGCGATAATTATCGGTTAACTAGCACACGTGATATTGTAAAAGGCAGGCGTTTTGTAGGCCAGGTAATACAAGGTTTGCTCGTGGTTAGTGTGTACCTGCCGCCAAAACGATCTATACACGAGTTTTTAAAAAATCTTAATTAGCTAGAAAAGGCCATTGGAAAAAACCGTAAATTTGGAGTTAGAAGCCCGCGTACACGTCAGTGAAGGAACCGTATTTATTTTAGAATATGTTAAAACGCACTTTGAACACTATTTAGACGTCTTACTACTGCTCAAGTTCCCGAGAGTTTGCTCGAGAGCTAACTACTCTCGTGAAGATATACAATATCGGAACGTGGTTACAGGGCGTCCTTTGACTTAATACCGTGGCACGCACTGTGCTTAAAGATACTTTCTCGAATTCACCCTGTAGCAGAGGGTCCAGCGTTTTTATGAGATTTCCCAAAGTGGCTCATGCTTACTCTGCTACTTAACTGTGCCGGTGTGGCACCAGGTTCGCTGTTTGCTTAGGTTGCTATTTAGTATTCCTGGAATTGGTCAGCGTTCTCATTTGTGTGAAATGAAGATACGGACTTGTCAGCGAACCTGCTTGCAACACATAAAATTCGTATGTCACTGTTATGCACGGGCGATGCCCTCCATAGTCGGATCGCGCAGTTACGGGTATAACACGCAGACCCTGCGCAATTCCTCCGATACTTACCCACTGACGTGTTCCGTCTGCCCGCTGGTCATCCCCCTGAAGAAGGTTATCCACCTGAAATAAGAGAAAGAAATATAGCCCACACACCTGCAAATAAATACAACATCGATACAACTGGAAACTTACCTGCCGATGAGTCCGCATCCCGCTGGTTCATTATCCTCATGAAGTGGAAGGTCTACCTGAAAGAATAGATGAAAACAGGAATTTAGCCTACTTATCTGCAAATAACGACAACTAATACCTACCTGGTGCTGGTCCTAGTGTTGCACCTGTAAATAATGTAAATAGTGAAAGTAGGCAATAGGGTGGGTCATTTTTATTTTTTTACTTTTTTTTTAATGGGTACAGCGATAAAAGGGTGCTAAATAGAGCACAAATGACATGTGTAAAATATCATTTCATTCGAAGACATCTAACTGCCTCCGGATTGTCGTCAAAGTTTCGAATTTTTAATATTTATAAATATAAATATAAATATAAATATAAATATAAATATAAATATAAATATAAATATAAATATAAATATAAATATAAATATAAATATAAATATAAATACAAATACAAATACAAATATAAATATAAATATAAATATAAATACCGCGAAAAAATAATATATTTTAACATTGTTACGGATGAATTACACTTGGATTACACTTGGCGACAAGAATGCGCCTTAACTTTCCCTTTTTAAAACACAAACCTAGTTTCTTTATTTGTCTAATGATGATGAGCCGCTTAAACAGCCCTTTCCCATTAAGACTGCGCGGCTGCTCGGCGCCAGGCCCTACGACACTTTCCCTCTCTCTCTCTCTCTCTCCTTGTGGACCATCCACATAAACGCATACGCTGTTTTCCATCATGGCCGACGTACTTCCTCCGAAGCCTAACGTTTTCCCGCCTTTTCCACTGCACCTGCGCCACCTTATTCCTAAACTCTTCCCACAGGATCCCAGCATCCTGCCACCTCCACTAGAGTTTTCCCCAAAATCCTGACCCCCTCCTCTCCCAGCGACCTATACAGAGTGTCCCGTAACTACCCTAAAATCGGTAAATGAGGGGTAGCTGGGGTGACTCTGAACAAGTTTTTCCTTAAAAATAATGTTGTAACCCCTCTCGTTTTTGAGTTATTAACGAAACGGCTAGGCCAATCCCAGCGCGTATCGTGCGCGCGCTAGAAACGAGAGTGTGGTCTCTGGATCGTGCTCGACCGCGAGTGTGAACAAGTGCATCACGTGGGTATCGAGGGAAGCGTACGGCAAATGTCACATCGCCTTCAAATAAACTAATACTCGTTGAATAACTGTGTCCGATGCTCTTACCCGTTATTCAATAGGAACGAAGATTGTAGTATTTGTGGAAAAAATGTTTCTCTTAGCAGCACGTTTTCAGGTGGACAAATTATCGTTAGAATAATTTATAATAACTAACGTTAGAAAAGCCTTGTTAAACTCACCCATTCGTCCACGAATCACCGTGCCTCGACGAAAGTAGGTCATTGGCACTAGGTCACAGTGCCGATTTTGCCCTTCCTAAGAATCTCGAGAGCCTCAACAGCTGATTTTACGGCCGGGTCTGTGAACTCACTTGACACTGACACACACAGTAGGAACGGCACTTGCCTAATTTATGGCAGGGCGCACGGCTAATCGCAGGCACGCGAACACTCCAGAGAGTAGAGCGGCGATCGGCGATCGGTTTACTTTACCGAATGTACATTTCACTGCGCGAGCAGGTTGACTCGTGGACGAATGGGTGAGTTTAACAAGGTTTTTCTAACGTTAGTTATTCACATCGTTTATCTTAAACCATAATTTAGCCACTTGATAATGTGCTCTTAAGGAAACCATTTTTTTCACAAATACTACAATCTTCGTTCCTACTGAATAACGATTAAGAGTATTGAACACAGTTATAAAACGATTATTAGTTTATTTGAAGACGACGTGTGATATTTGCCGTACGCTTTCCTCGATACCCATGCGATGCACTTGTTCACGCTCGCGGTCGAGCACGATCCAGAGACCACACTCTCGTTTCTAGCGCGCGCACGATACGCGCTGGGATTGGCCTAGCTGTTTCGTTAATAATTTGAAAACGAGCGCGCTTACAACATTTTTGTTAATGAAAAAGTTGTTCAGAATCACCCCAGCTACCCCTCATTTCGCGGTGTCGAGTTAGTTCCGGGACACCCTGTATAATGCAAATAAGAGGGAAAAAAAAAGAAAAAAAATCGCAACAAGAATCGATCCAGCGTTCACAGTTACCACGCTGGAGCACTGCTCACTGGGCTACCGAACTCGTGGGATACTGGTTTATTTCTATGGAATATGGACCCTTTGAAATTTATTATTTCGCGTTTATTTTGCGAACGGTCGAGTAGTGTGACGTATTACTTTAACACAGCAAACTGGTAGTGCCAAATATTACATATTTTCAATTTCGACCAAATCGGTCACCCACAAAGTGTAGCGTCCCCTTGTTAGACGCACGCCGAGGGTCATGGTGAGGGTAGGCCGAGATGAGGCTGATGACTCATGTTCACCACCCCATACAGGCGATATACGGGCTTTTTTATACCGTACGTATTTACGTTGAGAACTCCCGATTGAGAAGCGGGATAAGTGTTTTGTAAACATTTCAACAGGCGATATAAGGAGCACATTTAACTATTAAAAGAAGCACGAGTTAAATTGAACTATTGAAATAAGTGAAATAGTCTATTGCAAAAAAGAATGTATGTATACATTAAACTGAATTCATGTAATTAATATCGCATGTGTGAGTAATGAGGAATCTGGTATACGGGGATAGTCCGTGAATAACAGTTTAATGTAACAACAGCTTTATTGAACAATGAAATGAAAGGAATGGAACGATACCTGTTGAGCGCGTGTACAATGTCGACCGCTTGGATGAACATAGTGAACTTAATGTTTCTAATCACGCTTATTGTTCTTTGGTCTCAGGCTTTCTGTGCCTTGACCACTATCTTGACCACAGCGCCGATTTTACGATTAATCAATGATGTTGAGCACTGAACATTAAAATCTAGAATTTTGAATACTACGTGTGTGCACTTCAACGGTGAAAACCAATAATGGCGATCAATGAGATTTAACGGTAATCGATTAAGAACACGGGCGGAATTTACGAATATCGCCCTGCTCTCCGAGGGCTATGTATTTAATTGAATCGGCATGAGGCCAAAGAAACGATCTGATTGATTGGTACGGTCTCGGGGAACGCCCCCTGGTACTCACCGTTGAGCGTATCGATCGACATTGATTAAACGGAGATTAATATCACTAGAATCGGTAATGCGGCGCGGTATACTGAAATGGCGTGACCTAATTACCGAAAAATAAGCATCATAAGAAAAAACAAAATTTAGTATGCGAATTGCAATCATAGGATGAACACGTTTTTGAAGTTACAGTTACTATTAGTCTCTGCATTCAAGAAGAAAGTGCTAGTGCATTTTGCGTAGTAATAATGTTGATGTGAAATTCAACTTCATGCTATTTGGGCAAATAGCCCTTTTTTATTCAACCTAAAATGTCTAGCACAGGTGGTAAGAAATGCACCTCAGAAACAATAGCATATTACAATAACACCAAGTTTGAAGGAAACGTAGTTGGTCAAATGGCGCGAAATGTACCATCCAAACATCTTTTCGGTGGCCTCCCCAAGTCTTCTTCATTGTCAAATATTCTAAATTTTATATAAATATATATCTCGCAGTTTCATTTATAAGTTACTAGTGCATAATTATGTTGCTTTTTAAATTGTTTTTTCAAGGAAAATGTATGATTTCGTTCATTCGTCAAAGGTATATAAAGCATATATAAGGCATAGCTATATAAGAAACGTCGTTAAACCTAGTCTTAAAAACATGCTTGATATCGGCCTTCTGCATGTTAACTCGCCAATTAATTTAAGTAATTTACTTTGTCCTTTTATAGCAAACTGTTCAATATCACGTTTATGGAAACGTGTTTATGCAACTTAACGATGGTCCGTAAAGGGTATGATCTTACCTTTCAGGCATAGACGTTACCGGTATGAGAACGCATTTTTATCCAGAGGGTGGCTGGGGTTGGTTAGTGTGTGCCGCCGGCTTCCTCGCCTTGCTTCTTACTACAGGAATGCAACTCGCTTTCGGACTTCTTCATCTTTATGCTGCGCGGCATCTTGGCGAATTACATCTTATGGACATAGGTAAGTCAGAAATATTCTTCTGCGTTTTCCGTTACGCTGTTCGCTGTGATCATATAGAAATATTCTTTAATAATTATAGGGTTCGGCATCTCTCAGATGTACAGGGTCTCGCGCAAATGGTGGTATTCCGTTAAAGGTGTATACCTCAGATAACTTCTAGTAGGTTTTTACTTATCGAAAATGTAACAAAGCGTCCTAGTTAACGACGTATTAACAAAAGTCGAGAGCCAATCAGAGAGCTCGTATACGAGACCATCTAAAAAAAATTTTCAAAAATGTTGTTCGGGACAGCCCAAACGGTGGCGTGAGCTGCCGGGCCACCAGGGTTATGTTTCTCTAACCCCCCTCACCCGCAGCGGTACTCTTCGTATTCTGCCACCCGCTAGCCGCATTGTGAGGACTGGAGAGAGGATCATAGGCCCAAGTCGAACGCTTTCGATGGATTCCGACCGTTGCAAACAACGCCGAATTCGGATACTTTGAGAGCGTTTGATTCGGTGACCTATATAAATGTAAACAGGCGGGCCGCGATCCACTTACGTTGCCGGAATCGCTTTAGTACACATTTAAACGCTCTTACGCTTTGCTCTTAAGCTTTACGTTCATAAGCTTCCGCGCTTTACGCACTTTTCGCGCCGCTATCACGCTTATCGGGAAAGTGACCGTAAACGCTTCTACAAATCTTGTTACTTTGTTTCCTTTATTGTTAACACGTTAAGCCCGGCGCCGGTTCCTGGGGACCGGCAGTGAACTTTCCGTGTGGCCGGCGCCGGTCCCTGGGGACCGGCACTAGAATTTTCGTTTGGCTGGCGTCGGTCCGTGGGACCGACAGTATTAAAGTTAAAAAATAAATATAGTCTCAATTAAATGTGGTCAAATGTAGTTTTTTTTAAATTTCTTCTTCTCTTTCGGACATATTCAATCTTATGGGCAATAACTATTTTTAAAAGTAAACCCAACTTATTATTTTCAAAGGATCCGTACACTTCGGTAATTCTCTTCCAACTGATCGCCTCTTAGAGGTACGTACATATTGACTGTTTCATTGTTTTACTTCGAAAAAGAAATCGAAACTTCTCCTTATCTCGAACGCGATCTTAAAGGCGTGCCGCCGTTAACATTCGCGACCACTCTGCTCAGTGCGTGAAGTCGCGGAGCACCCTGCAACATTGCAGCGCTTGATCGCTCGCTGCCGGCTGAACGGAAACGACAGCAAATTTGGCGCCGGGCTTAACGTGTTAAATACATTTGGTGTGACTGTTAAGACATTTCTAAAACACCTCATCCTAACGGACACTCCCATCTCGCCGAGACTGGCGCTTCCGAAACCGTTTATCTCCCGGAAATCTTTTCTCACGTGCGCGGCCGTGATTCGAATAATTATTTTCGGAACGGTTGCTCGTACAGTTGTATTTCTCTATAAACCTTAAATCTAATGTGAAAAACATCAACGGCGACGGGTTAGGGTGTAGCGACCAGTATAGGAATCCCGTGATCGCTGGGTGGAGTTCCGCCTGTGCCTGTGTTACGAGCCAGGCGAATTTCTTGAACACGTTCGATGAGAGGTTTATGAATGAGCTGTTATTATGTGTAAATGTTGAACAGACAATCTGATACTGCACGCCTCTACACCAAGGAACAGGGTTTATTGTTGTTACATTTTATGTTTTGTATTTTCGCGTCTAACATTAAGACTGTTGTAATTTTGTTTGTTTCCTTATAAAGGTTATAATCTGTGTGGTGTCGCCGCTGCGCCAAGCTGCGAGATTAGTAAATAAATAGTTTCCACTCACCGTGAGCGGGGCAAACGGGAAAAACCATAAACTCCGTATGTCATTGTTGTTGTCGAACGTGCAATATTGTTTCTCGGAGATAACCTTCGAACCGTCCTAGAAACTTTTGTAACGCGCGACAGTAGACCGCAGAGCACTAGAATAATAAAACCTGTCTGTACAAAATATGACCGCGCGATGGATACCCAGCGTCGCTAGCCTTAAATAAGAAGAGTTAGTTAGTCTTTGAACACGGTGGTCGGAAGTACGAATGCTTCTGGCTCCCTTGTAATTCGCGATTTGAGAACTTCGAGGTGGTTTTTTTGCCTTCGAAGCTTTTCCACCTCACGCACCAATAAATTATGGTTTTGGTGCAAAGTGCGCGTTTGATTTAATTCTGCCCCTTTCAGTTTTCCTTTCCAGCGGGACATAGGTGACCAAGGACGGGCTGAGCAATGACCAGCCGAACATTGCTGTCGTAAGAGAAAAAAATTGTATACAAATACAGGTCGTGAACAATTGTCTAAACCGTTTTCTAAAATGCGACTAGGGTGTGGTATTAACCTTTTATACTATTTATTAATATATAAATATTTAATATATATATATGGTCGATTCCACGTCAAATTGCACAGCTAAATTCTTCGAAATTCTGATTTTGAGATATGTTATAGAGGGAGGTGAGACAAGCCACCCGAATTTTTTTTTTATTTTTTATTTTGACTTTCGAGGAGTTATGAGACTTTGAAAAATTGGGACACTTTTTCTTCAAACATTTCTAGGCGCGGTCTGGTTTGCCGTAGAATAATTTGTTTTTTTAAGTTCGATTCACAAAAGATTGTAGTTTAACGAGAATTTTCAACCCATTCCAAAAAGTTTATTTTTCAACGCATAATTCAGAAAAATAAAAAATAATCGTTAATTTGACTGTCTGGGCCCTCACCGAAAATTATGAAAAAATTATATCCTTGTAGCGCGTTTCGACACGAACAGTTTGCAAAAAAAGGCAGCCCCGTGCACGCAATAACTGCGGAGTAATTGAAGAAAAAGTGTAACCGCCTCGGAATTACTGATTTTGCCAGCAAGAACGCTGAATTGGGAGGTGGGGGTCGTTACGCAGGGCCGCGGCACCTAAGAGATACGCGATAAAACATTGAAACTGATTTTTATCAGGAATAATCGTTGGTGCTCGCGATTATTACGCATACCACCGTGTGTATGCATCATCAAGGCACCCTCGTAAATTTTTTGAGAATTTTCCCTCAAGGAAGGATGGTACCCCGCCCGGTGGACCCAATGGCCCCCTTTCGGGAGGCCCCGCTTATACCTAAGACCTGCCAAAATCCACGTGCTTCTTGTTTGTAGAGGGACGGTAGTCCCTATAAAACCATGCAGGCCTCCGTTGGTGAGTTTATACCCGGAGTGACCGCGACGGAGCGAGGGAGAATAAGAGAAGTTCTTGCTTGGCGAAAATCAGTGCTTTCCGAAGTCTCTACAGTAGTGTGCAGCAAGCCTACGTTGGAAAGTTTCGACCGTGTGTGACTGCGAGGAAGCGATGCGGCGATTATCGGTGCTTTTTGAACGTCGAACCGTTTACAGCCGTCACCGGGTGTAAGCAAGGTCTGCCAAAATCCATGTGCTGCTGGCTCGTGGCAATGGGCGTCGAACAAGTGCGTAACAGCGGAAGATAAGGACCCTTGGACGGTTGCAAAGCCCAAAATTGTACGTTTTAAATCGTAAGGCCGAAGCATTTTGTTGACTCTAATGCATGAATATAGCAGGGGGGGGGGGGGGGTGGTCCAGACAAAACTTGTTACGATGCCGTAAGAAAACGCGTATGCTTCCAGGTTTAAATTTGCCCAGTAGGGAACGTGACCCAATTTCGATGTTATTAACTGCTTGAAAGTCTAACTAGGATGACTAGGACAACGAGGTCCTGGACACCTTGGCTTATATAGGTCGCTTGGTGTGAGTGAGAATAAGATTTTAGGGAAAAGTCTAATGGAGCTGGCAGGATGCCTGTCATGCTGGTTGGAAAAGTTTTAGGGAAGGTGGCATGGGTGCAGCGGATAACGGCGGGAAAACGTTAGATTTCGGCGGAAGCGCGTCGGCCATAATGAAAGATAGGGTACGCGGTTAGACGGGTCTAGAGAGAGAGGGAGAGGGAGAGAGAGGGAGCGAGAGAGTGAGCGAAAGTGTCGTAGGGCCTGGCACTAGGTGGCTGTGCACTTCTAATGGAAAAGGGGCGGTTGACATCACCCGCGATTGTAAAACAAAAAAGGAAGCTGTACTCTATTCTTTTTCTGCGCAAACACTACATGGTCACAAAAATTAATCAAAATTCTCGGCCATGTGTGTAAAAAATGGCCCACTTGACGCGGAAGGACCCATACGTAACATCTCCCGCCTTAGATAAATCATCGTATTTCTGCGATGTGTTCCCTACACTTGGAGGCACGAAAGTACCTTGCACTTTGGAAAAAAACATTGTGAATGTTTGTGTAGTGTAATGTAGTGTACTTAGCAACCGAACAAGGGATGCCGCCTGGGTCTCCAAGTGCTCCTTGATGCACTCCGTCCGGGTGGCCTTTGATGCTTTGGCTATAAGTGCCTGGCGCATTATACAGCGTGTAAAGAGGTGCCGACCTCCTCCAGTGAACCCCTGGCGATGTTCGTGAAAAATGTTAAGCAAATACATTCAACATAGCCAGGTCGTCATTCTGTTACCCTGGCGTATTGATCCCTGTATAGCCTGGATGTAAGCAAGCCGAGTTAAGAGTTCATAAGCGTTGGGTGGTCCTCGGATGGTCCTCCGTCGACCGGTCCATAATATTCCTCGCCTTGTTGTTCTATTGTCCGCTGGAGGTTGTATGGAGGTGGCATTTCTATAAATGATGTGTCTGAATGAATATTTGTTATGGTAAATTGGACCGGGTGTCATCTTGCCCGTATGTTTATTGTCTCGGTAAAGTCTTGTCTGATGTTTATTTTCGTTTAATTGTCCAATTGATGTTACGCCTGAGCACCATTTTTTAATTGAATGATCGTCGAGATGAATGATCTCCAACGACTCCCTCGTGTCGGGCTTCCTCTTCTTACAAGACCCGGCCTATTTAATGGTGTTGGTACCTGCGTGCTTTGCATAAAGCTTCGTCTGGTGGGTTCGTCACTTCCAGGTGCTGCCCATTCACAGGGTAAAATTGCCGGTGCGAAAATTCAATACACCTTGCCGGATCTCGAGAATCCACACGCCGAGCTCTCGTGTTTGAACGGGGTCGTCCTGTGGCCCTCCATCGAGTCTGTTTGTCCACTTACAGTGCTTGGCATCTTGTTAACTTTCGTTGTAACTGTTCGTACTGATAGGTTTTTGCGAGAGCGGTTTCTTAAAAAGGTTGCATCCCTTCCCTGATTTTTATTAGTGTTAAAACGTCTCCGGGGTTATGGCTGGTTTCTGCCTATGGTGGTGGATTGTTGCTGCCTGTTTCTTGCCAGCCGGTGATAGTGCGAATATTATGACTTTTATTTAAATTATCTTTTTTAGAGATATTCATTAGAGGCATATACGTAGCGTCTTTTACGTAGTAGACCCACCCGCTCATGAAGCTATTGTAGGGCACGCTCTTAATAAATTTAGGGTGGTTGCAGGTGCAAGCCACTCCGATCACTTTCTTGCATTGAAAACAATCTGTCACATGTTGCCCATTTGCCAGGTTTGTTACATAATGGGAGGAGCCTGGTTCGAACATTTCGCGCTGAACGGGATGGTGCAACCAATAGCAGTTGCTATTGTCTGTTGTCTGCCCGTCGTCTTACGTAATCGTAACGCTTTCTTAGCGTGCTAATACGGTAGTTGAAGGCGGTTTGAGGAGTGAAATTTTCAACGGTTCTTCTATTCTCTCCAAGTTGTTGGCGTGTTTCACTATTTGCCTGTTCGCTCGGTTACTACGGATGGAAAAAATTAAACGGCGATTATTGCCGACCGCTTCAGGTTTCTTTGGTATTATCCATAACGGAGAGCTGTATGGTGATGTTGAGGATGTTATCATTCCTTCGTAAAGCATTGCGGTGATTTGCCGTTGTATTTCCTCTTGATGAGTGACGGGGTAGCAGTATTGCCTGGTGTTGATTGGGATGTCGTCTGTGGTGTATATCGAATGTTTAGTTTTTAATTTTTCCAAGTTTATCTCCAGGTAGGAAAAATATTTCTGGAAATTCTTTTACTATTTCGAGAACGTGTTTTCTTTCCTTGGTGTTTAAATGGTTCATGCAGAGAGTCTTCTGAATTTGCTTGACCTTTTCGTGTGTGTCTGTCACTGGTTGCTTCAACTGTAAATATAATTTTTTGACCAATGAATTACTGGATTTTTGAGGTATGGTGTTGTTCAGGAAATCTGTCTTTTCGATCAGTCGGAAAGGCAGATTCCGCCCTTCTTGTGACATTAGATTTCGACTTCTCGGCGGACGTAAATTCAAAATTGAAGATCGTTCCGGATCGTTCGAGAGTGAGCTCTGGAATGCGCGTTACGTCAACTGGCTTCCGGCATGCCCCTGCGGTAGACATGCTGCGACGCCATTACGCAACAGGCACTTGCCTTTGTACAGTCCGCGCGAGAGAATCAAATCTTAGACCACAGTCAATTTTCTGTTTCTCGAGTGAATTTCACTGGTGCCGTTTCACTTCAAGCGTAGAATCCTTAACATCAGTGTTAAGTGTATTATTGAGACGACCTGCATCACTAAACGTACACGGACGAACTGTGAAAACCTCATCGAGCCATTAAAACACGTGTTTTGAAAGCACCTCACGGTAATATCTTTTTTTTACACTTTTACACGGTTCACTTACATACAATGAAATGAAACGGTACCACAGTTCCTCAGTAAATAGTTTGTACATATTCAAGTCATGCAACCATTGTACATATTTCGTATACATTCGTCTTTCGTTCACCTAGACTTCAAATAAAGTCGTATTTGCATTTTCATCCAACGTGCGCGCTTCGAATAATTTCTCCACCTTTTATTCCGCCGTCCTTTTTGATAATAATACAGTCCACTGAATACTCGTAATAGAATCACCGGTTAATTTCAAACAGGTCTACTGAACTTTTTCTTCGGCCTTTGTATAAAGGTCTCCGCACACATAGCCCTAACTGCACGGCACCGTAAACCGGCGCGCCGCCACCTCAGCCGAGCGTTTCGTGAGGAGCGTTCACACATATCTGTAATGTCACCCTGCCGTAACCCCATCGGCAAGGTTACAAATAGTCTTCTGTGGGATTTGAATGGCACTGTCACTACTCGTCCGCAGCATGACCACGCCGACATACCGGCCACAGTAAACTCCACCGTAGCATAAATGACTGAATTCTTGTCCAAGTGATCTAGCCGCCAGATGTTTTATTGCCTATACCGTCGAGCGCTGCAAAAAGGTCATTATTCTTGCGACGGGCATTGGAAGACTTTAAGAAAATGGGCTTGTTTTTGGCAATGTTTTCCTTGCTCATATTTATAATGAAGAAGAGGAAGAACAAATAGTGAAGATACGAAAAAATAAATCGTTTTTTTTAAATGACTTTTTTAAAATCATATATACAGGGTGTCCCGTAATTAGTGTAACTCCGGGAACTGGAGGGTAGCTGGTGTGAATCTGAACCACTTATCGCTTTACCAAAATGTTGGTCGCGCCTTCATTTTTGAATTATTATCGAAAAATACTGGCGGACCAGAGCGCGTAAAACTCGCGCGCTTGACTGCGGGAGCGTTGCCTCTCGACCGCGCTCGACCGTAGCCGTGAACAAGCTCATTGGCACAGCGTAGATATCGAGGGAAGCGTGTAGCAAATGTTACAGCATCTCAAATTAAGAATAACGAGACTATGTAACATTTGCCATACGCTTCTCTCGATATCCACGCCGTACCAGTGCATTTGTCCACGGCTACGGTCGAGCGCGGTCGAGAGACAACGCTCTCGCGGTCGAGCGCGCGAGTTTTACGCGCTAATTCAAAAATGAAGGCACGACCAATATTTTGATAAAGGAAAAAGTGGTTCAGATTCACCCCAGCTACCCCCCAGTTCTCGGTGTTAAGCTAATTACGGGACACCATGTATATACAGGGCAAATAACATATGCAATATATTATTGCATATTTGAAAAATGTAAAACATAAAACATGCAATATGCAAAATCTGTAAAATAAAAAATGTGTTTTCAGAATGCCCTAATCATAAAACATATTTCTACCCAGGTTGCGTTGTTCTATCTATTTTCTATAAAAATATGCATTTGCGTAAACATACGGAATCTACTAATAACCTAAATTCATTAACCTCTCGACAACAGCGTTCAAGGAACTCGCCCGGCTCTTAACAATGTAAACCTGCAAACTGATGAATTTCATCGACCCCAGCCTAGACTGACTCAGTGAGAAATGTCTATTCAATTTACTGTCATAATCAATTTTACAGAATTATAATTTACGATTACTGAATTATTTGAACACGAGAGCGTCGTTGATTCAAATTAAATACTGTAAAGAAACTTCGTATCAACCCCTTACGAGTAGACAGCACGGGAGTGCTGCCTCACTTTTCGATCGGACTTGGTGAGTTCGATAGCTTGAGTCAACCCCTCCGTAACCTTATAACAGCAGGTGTAGATGGGGGTAATTTCTGAGAAATACCCCTTTGAAGTTAACATGGTGGTCCAAAAATGTTTGCTCACCATCCTGTGAACTGGTGGCCGAGCTGGTTAGCGTAACCAGTTTCCCACTCGAGCCACTCGTGTTCGTGTCCCGTGTGGAGACTTTTTATTGCACATATTTGTCATATACAGGCTTCCAATAGCATTAGCAAAAAATATGCGGAATGAAAAATCTCTACACGGGGACGCGTAGACGCGCCATCCGAATGGAAACGTGTTACGCTAACTGCTCATCCACCAGTTCCCATGACGTTGAGTAAATATTTTTGGATCACCACGTTAACTTCAAACCACCCTCACTTCAAACAGATTTTTCTTGGAAACTACCCCCCCACTACCCCACATGTACTGTTATAGGGTCAAGAAAGAAAGCTATCGAACACATCAAGTCCGATCAAAAAGTAAGGTGGTGACCCTCCCGTGCCGTCTCCTCGTTACTTGTTTCACGATGTATCCTAAAATAGCTGTTGAACTAACGTTTTAGCATGGACTGGAGCTTTGAGTGCTGCAGTTTCTCGTGGTTCGGCTCCATTGGTCGTTGGCGCGTGTCGTCGAGGAAGTACACGGGTTACGGCAGTAATTGGCGGTCTCATATTAGCACTGGCATCACTCTTTACCTCATTTGCTGTTCAAGTACATCAGGTACTTCTTAGGTAAGTGTTTTGGTCTCGGTGATTTGATAATACTTGGATCTGAGAGCTCGTAAAGTCATAACCTTCGACTCCACCGAAAGTCAACCTATAATAAAAACGTAATAAAACAATGAAGTACAGGAATGTAATTTACAGTTAAATTAACACAGCCTACTGCTAATCGTTTAAGGGGTATTATTACCTTGTAATCACCAAATTTAAAGAAATTTTCTACGTATTACCATAAATGCAAAAAGTTTATAAAAATATGGGGTTTTGAGCATGTGAAAGTACTAGTCTTAAAGTACAAGAAATACATTTTATTTAACTTTGACAAAACAAAATGGCGGTGTAGCAGCATACTAAACAAATTTCTGGAGATCCACATGGGCGTATCGTTACAAGTCACAATTATGAATCTAGAACAAAAAACCGAACGGTTTCTTAAAATATAGTATAAAACGAAGTGAACATCGTAGCTTTTTTTATACATTGAATTTTACTGACTTTATGGCCGATTTTCGAATGATCTTTTCGAAAGAATTAAAAGAAAAATTCAAATCGACGGTGTTTTTTTTTAATTCATTTTTCGAAAAAATCCTACGATGTTCACTTCATTTCATACTATATTTTAAGAAATCGTTCGGTTTTTTGTTCTATATTCATAATTGTGATCTGCAGCGGTACGCCCATGCGGATCACCAGAGATTTTTTTAGTATGCTGCTATACCGCCATTTTGTATTGTCAAAGTTAAATAAAATGTATTTCTCGTACTTTAAGGCTAGTACTTTCATATGCACAAAACCCCATATTTTTATAAATTTTTTTGCATGAATGGTAAGTCTCAGAAAAAGACTTTAAATTTAGTGCTTACAAGGTGATACTTCCCTTTAGGGGACATTACAATTTCTCGGGTCGGAAAAATCTACTTTTTGTTAAGTATTTTACTGGAAAGTCGAAGAGGCGCATGAGGAATCGAAAAGAATTTTACATGCACCAGACATAGCTGATTGAACGTAAGTAGATTTTATGTGTGAACAATTTTAACATGTTCTTCTACACAACAATAGCCCCAGTATAGACTACGATTATTTTGTTTGAGTAAAAATTCATAAAATGGGTGCCCTGCAAATTTGGTGGTCTTCAAAATAGCACGTCTTTCGTAAAAAAAGTGAACAAATGAAGAAAAAATGTACCAATCTTATTTATTGTAGTCTATACTGGGGCTATTTTTATGTAGAAGAAAATATTAAAATTTCAGACTGATCTGTTTAATGATTTTTTAATTATCATACACAGCGATTACAAAAACGATTGAGGAAAACGCGTTTCAAGTGTTGATAAACGAATTTTTAGATAAAAAATCTACGTATGATCAAACAGCTATGCCTGCTGAGTACAAAATTACTTCCGACTCCTCTTGCGCCTCGTTTTACTTCCAATAGGATACTTTCTAAAAATTCAATTTTCCCGACCCGGGAAAGTGTAATGCCCCCTAACGTTTTCTTGCACTCGACGCAACATCGTCGCCGTGATAACGGCTACCACACCATATAATCTTTAGTGACTGTACGATTTCGTAATACTTCCTTATATCCGGAGCCTTGTTTCTTCAGTAGAACCTCACGAAATACCATGATAATTTCTTTTAAGAAAATTTGCGTCTCTCGAAATAATTTTGCATCCATTTTGGCTTATTGATCACCGTTTATCATAGCAGTAAAATTTCGGTAAAAAGAAATTGTCGGGATTTGGTGGAAACACACGAGAATACACTTTGGGCAACCGCTAAAAATGGGACATCATAGAACCATTTAAAATTCTTTTTGTTTAAAGATACTTCTGCAATTATCAATAGCTCGTATTTCCAGATGTATTAGGTCGTCAAGTATGAAATTTGCAGGGAATCATATTATAATTATTATTATATAAGACCTTCTCTCTTCCTCCCTATTTACTCCCTATTACTACTACCCTTCTGTGACCGGGAAAGTCCCAATACAATCTTGCAGGCCCTCGTCGCTGAGTTTCTACTCGGAGTGACCGCGACAGAACGAGGGAGCAAGAGCGAAGGTCTTACGTGGCAAAAATCGGGGCTTGTCAAACGTCCAGCAGTCCAAAGCAGTCCCCGGATAAGCGAAGCCTGCCGAAATCCACATGCTACCTTTCTCGGTTATAGAAGGGCGGTAGTCCCAATACAACCATGCAGGCCTTCGTCGGTGAGTTTCTACCCGGAGTGACCGCGATGGAGCGATGGTGGAAGAGAGGTCTTACGTGGCGAAAATCGGGGCTTGTTGAACGTCCAGCCGTCTATAGCAGTCCACGGGTATAAGCGAGGCCTACCGAAATCCACAGGGTGCCGGCTCATCTCAGGAGGCCTCGCACAAGTGTGAAGGAAAACACACCGACAGGGTTGCGTAATGGTATTGATAATCACCATTGGACCGCATCGCCGTTCAATACTGCATATGCGACTGCGGCGGAACCAAGGAGGGAGGGAGAAGGTCTTATGCGCCAAAAATCTAGCCGTCAGGGCAAGATATCCGTCCATAACTATCTTAGTGCATGAACGAGGCCTGCCGGCCCTTCCTTTCCCGGGTACAGAAGGGCGGTAGTCGCAACACTAGCGACAGCCCTTGTCGGTCAGTTTCTACCGAATGTGACTGCGACGGAGCGAGGGAGAAAGAGAGAACGTCTTATGTGCCGAAAATCTAACGGTCAGGACACGATAGCCGTCCATAGTCATTCCAGAGCATAAGTGAGGCCTACCGAAATCCACAGGCTGCTGGCTTCTGTCAATGGAACTCGAACAAGTGCGACGGAATAGCGTACCAGTGGGAGATAAGGACCCTTGGACGGCTAATAACTCCAATAGTATACCTAACAGGCACCATGATCAAAAATTAATTCTGGTTTTGGAAATTGCACTTAAATAACGGATTATGAGACTAGAACTTTACTGTTTAATTTATTTTTTTCAAATGAAATATGTCTATCAAATTTCTTGTGTTTTTAACCGACTTAAAAATCTGCGGCGGCGGAAAACGGCCTACCCGAGCACGCCCGTATCAATATTTTTTATCCCGAACAAGTGTGGATATACCAAACTATGAACCATACGACCGTGTGTATCCATCATCGAGGCACATCTGTGAATTTCTCAAAATTTTCGGTGAAGTCTTTCACGTGTTTTTAACCAGCTTTAAGAATCTGTGACGGAAGAAAACGGCCTACCCGAGCACGCCCGTATCAATATTTTTTATCCCGAACAAGTGTGGACATATCAAACTATTAACTATACGACCGTGATGTATCCATCATCGAGGCACACCTGTGAATTTTTTTTTCTGATTAAGTGAGGATATACCAAAATATTAATTATACAACCGTGTGTATCCATCACCGAGGCACACCTGTGAATTTTATCATAATTTTCGGGTGATCCTTCATGTGTTTTTAACCGATCGGAGATACGTGGTGTCAGAGTGACTCGTGATAACGCAGTTGTACGCGGTATCGCCTGCTTTCGTGGGCGCGTGCGGCCCTGCGTAACAACCTCCACCTCCCAATTCAGCGTTCTCACTGGCAAAATCAGTAACTCCGAGACGGCGACACTTCTTCTTCAATTATTCGGAAATTATTCAAGATAACAATTTGTTTTTTCGCAAACTGTTCGTCATAAAATGTGCTACAAACATGATTTTTTCATAACTTTCGGCAAAGGCCCTGATAGGCAAATTAACGATTCTTTTTTATTTTTACGAATTATGCACAGAAAATGTACTTTTCAACAGGATTGAAAATTCTCGTTAAAGTACAGTCTTTTCTGAATCAAATTTGAGAAAGAAAATTATTTTACGTTAAACCAGTCAGCGGCTAGAAATGTTTGAATAAAAGTGTCCCAATTTTTCAGTCTCATAACTCCTCAAAAGTCGAAATAAAAAATACAAAAAAAAATTCGGGTGTCGTATCTCACCAGCCTCTATAACAGGCCTGGGCAACCCCTGCTCATTGAGCAGCACGGCAACCCGGCGTACAGTATGCGTCATCCCCCCCGTGCCTCCCGCTGCGTGTCTAAGAGTGGACCAGATAGAACGCTGTCCTTCTTTTCGTTCGCACGGTGTGCATCTAAAAACTGGGTGGGGGTACCCAAACGGCGTGAGAAAAGTGAACCTCCCCATGGTTACCCAGGCCTGCTCTATAACATATATACAGGGTGTCCCAGCTAACGTGAACACCTTGAATATCTGGCTTATTTTGAATGACAGGAAATATGTTATCGACAAAAATCAGTTGATGTCGGGGCGCAAAGCTTTCCCGTACAAAAAATGTTTTTCAAGGTCATATTTTTTTAGATTTCAAGGTCACCGATATATTTTTTAATGGGACTATGTATTTTTCTTATCATGAAATAATAGTGGAGGTGAAGGCCTTTTCAACGACCTATTACACAATGACCTTCACGTAACCTTGAGCATGGAAAATCCAAAAGTAATTGGAAATGTGATAAGTGATTAATTGATTACGCTAAATGGTTTGACAAAGAAAATCACTTATCACAGTTCCAATCACTTTTGGATTTGGATTTGGATATATATACAGGGTGTCCCGTATCTCATCGAATTCCATGATATGGTGGGTAGCTTTGGTGATTCTGAACAACTTTTTCCTCAGGAATAATGTTGTAAGCGCCCTCGATTTAAAATTATTAACGAAAGGGCTAGGCCAATCCGAGCGCGTATCCCACGCGCGTTCGAAACGAGAGTGTGGTCTCTGAATCGCGTTCCACCGCGAGCGTGAACAAGTACATCGCGTGGGTATTGAGGGAAGCGTACGGCAAATATCACACATTGTTTTCAAATAAACTAATGCTCGTTGAATAACTGTATTCGATACTCTTACTCGTTATTGAGTAGGAACGAAGATTATAGTATTTGTGAAATGCACGTTCGGTAAAGTGACCCGATCGCCGATGGCCGCTCGACTATCCGGGGTGTCCGCGTACCTGCGATTAGCCGTGCGCTCTGCCATAAATAAGGCAAGTGCCGTTCCTACTGTATGTGTCAGTTTCAAGTCAGATCACCAACCCGCCCGTAAAATCAGCTATCGAGCCTCACGAGATTCTTAAGAAGGACATGATCGGCACTGTGACCTAGTGCCAACGATCTACTTCCGTCGAGGCAGGTTGATTCGTAGACGAATGAGTGAGTTTAACAAGGTTTTTCTAACGTTAACTATTCAAATCGGTTCTATTAAACCATAATTTATCCACTTGAAAACGTGCTCTGAAGAAAACTGTTTTTTCCACAAATACTAGAATCTTCGTTCCTACTGGATAACGAGTAAGAGTATTGAACACAGTTATTCAATGACTATTAGTTTGTTTGAAGACAATGTTTGATATTTACTGTACGCACGCTTTCCTCGATACCCACGCAATGCACTTGTTCACGCTCGCAATCGAGCACGATCCAGAGACCACACTCTTGTTTTGAGCGCGCGCTGGATACGCGCTCGGATTGGCCTAGCCGTTTCGTTAATAATTCGAAACCAAGAGCGCTTACAACATTTTTGTTAAGAAAAAAGTTGTTTAGAATCATCTCAGCTACCCTTTATTTCCCGGTGTCGAGCTAGTTACGGGACACCCTGTACATCTCCACGAGGCAATCACCACCGATCGATAGCCACGGGGGCCTTGCAACCGCCGATAATTATTATATTAATAACCATAGCACACTTATAAAAGCACTGAGCTGCTCGGCGGAGATGGCTAACGCTAGAGATGCCTTTGAAAAATGAATCTGAGGTTTTTACAATATAAGCTGAATATTCAAAGCTGTTCTAAACTCACTCGACCGAAGGAACGGTTTTTCAACGACTGTGTGTAACGATTTTGTCTATCGGCAGCGTGTTTGAACACGCTTTGTTTACGGACAGGGTGTATAATGCGCATGCACTAAGGTAGTGATTTTGCGCGCATGTCGAAGGGCCTGGTGGAGAGATGCCCAGGAGGTGCTGCCACCGCATGTCCCTTTTCACCATTATTCTCAAACACATTTCCTTAGTCATTTCACAGACAGGTACCTTATGTTGACCGTTAACCAAATATATAACATTCGAACTAGATGGGCGGTAGTTTTCGAGAAAACCCGCCTTGAAATTTTTTTCAACAGCCTACCAGCCGGATGGCTCGTGTTGGCATCCTGCAGATTTTGTTTCTATTATTTTTTTTAATACTAATGTAAGGTGGAATGGTTTTTTTTCAATACTGTTTACAAATTATGTTATAATATTTACAAATTTACAAATTCTGAGTTTATTTATTCGTATGCTTCTGTACTGCAATTTGTTAGATGATAGTTATCGTAAAAGCACATGAAACAAAAGAAATTGCGGCACCACGAACATTGCACAAATGCAGGGTTTTTTGGGTCGCAATTGCATTGCTTCTTTTTTATATTAACATAAAGGGGAGGTGCCCGATTATCAGTCTCAGGTCCTCATACAATTTCGGGGAATCAATGGCAGGCTACCTGAACCGGTAAACGCTGTTGGCAGAGAAGCCGGACAGAATCCTGTTTTGTAAATCACAGCGTAGATACAGCAGTTCACGTAAAATAAATTCTGTAATTCTTTACGAAACAAATAACTTCACATTATACTTTAATCAAACAGAAAATACACATTTTTTTTAATGATGGATATCGGCTTATTGTAAAAAAAACCCTTCCAGCTTGCATTAGTAATAAAAGAAGAATGAAAAAAACATGCTGTGATGAAATGTAAACATTTAAGGCAGGCCTGTCTAACCCCTGCACGCCGTGCACGTGCGTGCAGGCATGAATCGTCAGCCCACTCTGGGCTTGCCCCCACCATGGCTCCCGGTGCGTTTGTAAGAGTGACACGAGTATAGCGCTGTTCTTCTTTTCGTTCGGCGGCGTGCGCGGGGGGGGGGGGGGGGGGGGGTACCGAAACCGCGTGAGGGGAGTGCGTGTCCCCACGGTTAGACAGGCCTGATTTAAGGTATACCAGGCGCGCGTGCGAAATTTCAGAACAGGTTTTCTCGAAAACTATAGCCCATCTACACCCAATGTTACCGATTGACCCAAGGTACCCAACGCGATAAACCGCATTCAATTATCGCCTTTACAGTTCAGGTAGTCTCCTCATTAGTTCCACTTGTAACAACAATCGCGTGTGCGGAGATTATTAGAAAGTGTCTCATTGTCATACCTAGTTATCGGCAATGATGTTCCCTATAATAGTTTCACAAATCACTTCATTGATTGTAAAAAAGGGGAACCATGAGCGCCGATTTCAAAGATTTCTGTGTAACCGGAATGTTTATCGGCTGCTGTTACAATGGAAAACATAGACATTGTTGTGCCGAGAATACGTGTGAATAATGGCCTGTTTAATACTGTAAATTAATAAAGAACGAGTTCAGAATGGCACTGGAAATTTATTCTTTTTTAGCTTAATGAACAAATTATTTTAAACTTATTGTTTATAGGGAACATTTGAAATGATTCAAAATTTTTAGTGCCAAATTCATTGCGACTTGTGCGATGTCGTAATACAAAATTGAAATTACCGTAATCTTTATACTTTTTTAGATTTGCCCGACCAAATTGTTTTAATTTTATGTTGTCCGTTCAATAATCGAACAGTCATCGTTTTTGTTGTTACTGAGATTGTCAGAATGCTGCCTCGTTTGGTAATATTCGTTTAAACGATTTTTTGTGGAAAAGTTCCAAAATCGTGGTTTGAAAATGTTTCAATATTTATGTGGACCAGTGTATCGTAATGATGTGGTTCTATAATCCTATCATTTTTATAATTTATCGTCGTCCGTCATTTCAAAATTATTGTCTTAGAAACCTGCCTACTTATTTCCAACTAAAACCCGTAAAGATGAAAGAAGACGCTAGGTGAAAACTCAAGCAATTTACTTTTACAAAATGCAACAGCTATGGACTGGTGCTGGGTACTGGTGCTGGCCTTGTGAGAGAAACTTCGGGCCTGGTGTTGGGCCATTACTTCAGGAAACGACGAGAGTTTGTTGAAATGGTCGTGCAAGCTGGTACGGGAGTTGGAATTGCTCTGTTCAGTGTATTCTACAGGGAGGCTGTCGGGTAAGATATTACACATACTAACTATTTAACCGCTTTTTAAAAATGTTGCCAACGTACCAATTCCTAATAATCTATAGGACTGTACTAATAATAATAAGCAATATTCCGGATTGGTCACCGTTCGGATCACACATTTCTAATTGGACATATACTTTATCAAAAGTTCATGACAGAAATGTCGTCATAACCAAAAATGTTTCAAAAGAAAAGTAAAGCCGTTAATAATATTTCTTCATGATACTACCGCACTGCCGGAAAACACGTATACAAATGCCTCAATGTTGAGGCTTGGGTTTGGGCTCTCACCAAATGGAAATATATCCTTAGGTGTTGCTGATCTGTAAAAGGATCAAAATTTTGCAAAAAAATAATTTAGTTAACCAAAGTAAAGAGAAACAATGAACAATTACGCATGTTGCGGAAGGGTCATTTCGCGTCAAGTGAACCACTTTTTACACACATGGTCGAGAATTTTGATGAATTTTTGTGAACATGTAATGCTCGTGGAGAAAAGAATTTTGGTAAAAAAAACTTCGAATTTTTAAAAACTGTTTGAGTTACAGCCTCTAAAAGTTTCAGGTAAGGTTATTTTTTTTAATTCATATCTCCTGAACTGCTAACAATATCGCATTCATGCAAATTCGTTTGCATTCGTAAAAGATCAAACTTTCAATAAAAAATTCATAATTATTGGATAATGTTTATAAACATTAAAAAAGTTTGTTTAAAAAAAATTAATTGCTGTATCTGTCAAAGGGGGGCCACTAATTTTTCAATTATTTTTTTACAACAACTCTGAACCCTCCTCTAAAGAATGAAGCAAGAATTACGACTGCTTCTTTCCTACTTTTTGAGATATCCTTTTTTATTCACCAGCGCGCCGTAGGGGCACTCTTGGTAGTTCAGTCAAATGGTAGTTTGAAGTGGAAAGTTCTAGTGTAATTGTTTTTAGTGGCTTACTTTGTGTTTTTTGGGGTGCTGAATACGAATCTGAAACTGGCTAACCAAATTTTTCACGGCAAATATGAGAAATCATCAAAAACAATAAAAAATTTTGTTATTTGGCTTATTACATGAAAACTAAGCAAAGGTGGCTCCATAGAAAAATAAAGAAGAGGAAATTACCTACAATTCATGTTGTTATAATTTTTTGGTAGGTCGTATGGTTTCCGCGCAAAGGAGCGTTATAACTGGGGAACAGAATCAACGCAAAAAAATATACGTCAAACATTTGCCCAACTTCAAATAAGCATAACTCCGCGAAAAATTGTTATATCTGAAAGATTCTTTTTTCACTTTAAGCAGTGAGTTCTGCACTTTATTGTTTCCACATTAGATTTTAAATTTGGCCTCCCCCTCCCCCCATTCTAGCAAAAGTAAGGAGGTGTTGCGCCCCAAAAAATGGCGGAATACTGGTGCGCGCCGGTGAATAAAAAATGATATCTCAAAAACTAGGACAGCAGCAGTAGTGATTCTTGCTTCATTCTTTAGAGGCTTCAGAGTTGTTGTAAAAAAATAATTTAAAAATTAGCGGATGGCCATTTTCAGAAACAGGAATTTATATTTTTTAAACAAACTTTTTTAATGTTTTTAAACATTATCCAACAATTAAGAATCTTTTTATTGAAAGTTTTATCTTTTGCGGATGCAACCGAATTTGCCGGAATGCGATATTGTTAGTAGTTCAGGAGATATGAATTAAAAAAAACCTTACCTGAAAGTTTGAGAGGCTGTAACTAAAAAAGTGTTTAAAAATTCGAAGTTTTTTTTTACCAACATTTTTTTCTCGGCGAACACTACATGGTCAACAAAATTCATCAAAGTTCACGACGATGTCTGTAAAAAGTGGTTCACTTGACGCGGAATGACCCATATACGCAGTTTCAGTGTGGTGCGTGTGAACAATTTATTCATGAAAATGAGAGATTTGATCATGGCGTGTCTATGCACGTGTGGTCAGTTTATGTAGAAGTCCTTGTCGGTTTGTCCGTGAGAATGCCTGGTCTGTGTCTGTATATGTGGAAGCTCGAATGATGATGCACTGAATTCATGATAGAGAAAGCCGTGAGATGAAAATGAAACTATGATGTGAATGAACTTAATAACAACAAAAGATATAAAAGTGCAACGCTCGACTCGATCCGTACTCTTTCACGGTTCAACGGTTATTGGAGAAGACAGTATGGCGTCGCATCGTGCCCACCGCAAAGAGCATGCTTTTAGGACTTAGTTTGACTTCCGGAATGAAAACCGTCGCGAATAAATAACGAGCCTCGTGGAATCTGCTTTCCCAATCCGTCGGAAAAGCAGATTTCGCGAACAGAACGATAATGACAATTTTTGTATTTTTACATTTTATATGCACTGAGTCGCGTGAGATTTCTTTCTTGGACATTACCGTTTCTAGTCTGTCCGTATATTGTCAGTGTTCACTTAATGATAATGCTAACATATACCACACATATGTAATGTGTGGTATGTAATGTAAGGCAATGTGTGTAATGTAAGGCAATGCAAAATGTGTTCGTTTATTCTTGTTTGCAACTACCGCTTGACTAACCGTAACGTCGCTGTTTCCTCAGGAAGCTGGGCTGGACACGCGGACTGCAATCCATAACTGGAGCTCTTTCATTGGCTTTCTTTCTGGGGCTGATTTACAGGAATGCTTCCCTCTACCACCCTCAACGACGAGCCATACTACATTTAAAGAATCAACGTAGCAAAATTAAAGAGAAAAAGTCTACGGGTAGACTAGCACGACAACCTTTGGTCGATCTCAGTCCCCTGGGAAGTCGTCCCGTCAGGATGTTGATGTTAGCTGCCGGAGCTGCTGGTTTCGGCCTTTATACTCCTGCTTTTTATATCGTAAGTATATCAATAACTGTATTGGGTTGTTCGGTATATTCGTAGCGTTTCCATGAACAGTTGCTAGATTCATGACACTGATGTACTGCAAGTAGGGAATTGATAAGTAAGTTGGTACAGGGAAGACTTAATTAACCAGTATAGGAGTGCGTCAATCATTAAAGCAAGTTTGTTAACGGATTATTTTGTTTCAATCGCCACTTTAAAAACGTTACGATTATATGCCACAACCCAATAAATTTCATTGATTTCTACAATTGAATCGATGAGAAGAAGAATAGTACTAGTCCGAAAATCTCTTTTCGAGATAATCACGTTCATAGTTTCAAAAATTCGTAGGCTACAATCATATCGACTTTGAAAGCAAGCCAACTTTATGGTTGCTTTCTCAAAGTTTCCATTGATCTGTTAATGTTGTCATCGGTCATTAAACATATCTTTTGTTCTTAAAAATTTAAATAACTTCGTTGTATGAGTACTGTTCTTCCTTTGAAGTACGATAGGGTGATCAAAATGTTCATTCTGCGTTGCTCATTTGCATATTATTACGCAAAAAACGGCATGACCAGCCATCGTAGTCAACAGAACTATCCTCCAGGACAATTATTATTTCTTTCTTTTATTATTATTATTTTAATTTTTGTGTGGACATGAAGCGATAAGAAAAACGAGGCCGAACGAATGCTATCCGCAAGCTCTAGTGGTTAAGTGGAAAAACGGTCCTATTAATGGACAAGTACTGTTGTTCTTACACTCAATATTTAAATCTACATTTGAAAGGTTCGGCTGACCAGCGAGACAAGCGCTACTGCGTGCATTTTATAGGACAGGTCTTTAAAGTCTACGTCCCGTTTTCTGTACATTTTGGATGAATTAGGTACGTACTTCATTGTTCCACTCGTCTCCTCATAATCAATGCAACTTACGAATGTACGAATTTTTACGATAGATGATAGAACTGACACGTGGCATGTTGTTCCATGAATAAAAACTAAATTTAATTTATCTAAATCGACTTTCAACCTATTTTGAAATGAAATTTTAATGCAATAGCCATCAAATACATTAAGGGGTTACATACCTTTCTCGGCCCCAAAACTACGTGATTTTCCGAATTTTTTTGTGCGTACTTAAGAGAGGTATCAATCTGCAGTTTTTTGTGGAGCGAAAGAACGTACATTAAACTAGTTTTATGAATTTTTATTTTTCATTTTTAATTCGATTTGATTGAGTATTACCCCTTCCACCGAAGCGCTGCCGGACTGACACGCTTTGCGGTAACCAGGATATCTCCTATCAGGATCATCGCAAAACAAAAATCAAAATATATCCTTAAAGGTAGATAAATTATCCTTTTTTTGACGGATCTTTTTTGTTTAATAATTATTTTTGACAAAATGGCGATCATTTGAAAAAAAAATCGAGTTTTTGCTCGAAATTTCGGCACTGAAATGCAATTAAAACATATTAAAAATTGGAATATTTAAAAAAAGATCCGTCAAAAACTGCGTAATTTTATGGAGATTATGTGTGCAAAATTTCAAAGCGATTGCTTTTTTCGTTTTTGAGATATCTTGGTTACCGATTTCGAAAACGTAGTTTCGAGAAAAACGCGTTTAAAGTTTCGGAACAAGTTAAAAGGTCTTAATCCAATTTTTTTGGCTACTTCCATGCAATAATCGATCCCGGCGCCATACAGTGAGTCTTTCTCAGTCAATTTCATTTGAACATTGGCGTTATTTTTTATCCTGCGACTAATTCTTGCCTCTTTAGTCGCATGCTGCGCTTGGATCTGTGCTTGCGTCACACGGCGATTATCAATTTGAGTGACGAAATTAAGAGCATTGCACCCAATATGGATAACCATCGTCGTCATAATTTTTAGTAAAGATGTGGTGCCTTCGTTAAATATGCAAATACCAATATAGGACGCTGTTTCTACAATGTTAGCACTGCTGTTGACAATTTTCGGTGCAATCTTCCAAATCACATGATAAATAGTTTCACATGATAAATCCTCGTATATGGGTCAATAAATTATTAACAAAAATGATTGTTCCATCGCTGGAAGTCGTCCAAAGATCCTAAAGCGTTAGCTTGTTTCTTGTTGAGCGCTCGTGATCGCGCGACATAAAACGTTATAACTATGACAATTATTTGAATTTCGTAATGCCGTTTTCACAGATGGTTCTTAGGAAGTTAATCTAATGAAAAACGCAAAAAAAAATCGATTTTTTGAAACCGAGAAAGGTATGTAACCCCTTAAATTGTACCCGTGTCTACATGTTTCCGTCATAAAAACAGTTTTTCGAAATTTTTTGAAATTGACGCATGTCTCGTTGTTCGGCCGAGGCTTTCATTTATCGAACTAATCTAAAAAAAAAAAAGGTGAAATTTGGACTGGCAGTGCTCTTCTTCTCATCGATTCAATTAAGGCTTACATGACGCGTAGCTCTCGCAGGCAAATTTGTTTCAAAGGTTCTTATCACTACCGTGTCAACTAAAGCGAACAAACGATGTTGGGTGTCAGTAGCTTATCAACTCTCGTTGCGGTGAATATTTAAGATGAGCGCCCTCATTTTATTTTGCATCAAGTGCGAAGTGCGTACTACAATCAATATGTGAATGCCAAAGCCATGACTGGCGCCACGTTTCATCACTAAATCATTCCAGTTTGTGGGGAGAACGTTATGTCAAAACAACATTTGACAAAGTGGATACGGAATTTAAATTCTAGAAGAACGGAAATTCACGATGAAGAGAGAAGTGGATGGCCGTCCACGATGACTCATGGGCTGGTGCAAAGTATTGAAGAGCATCTTTGGTACCCATCTCGCACACTATTGACTTGTTTTCTTGACATAACATTCCCTCCATAAACTGACACGATTTCGTGATTCAGATATGGATTGCTACACGCAGTTTGTACTTGGTGCAAAATAAAATAAGGGCACTCATCTGTTATATTCACTACAACGACAGTTGAGAAGCAATTGATGGACAACGTCGTTTGTTCCCTTCAATTGGCTTCACGCTACACGACAGTGGTAAGAACTTTCAAAAAGACAATACAATGCGAAAGCTACGCGTCTTGTAACCTTACTTCTGGGATGACCTTCCTAATACGGTAGTAAGGAGATTTATTAATTACGTTAGAAGAAATAATTTTCGTAGGAATGTAGATAATTTAATAAAATACTGAAAATCAGTCATTACTACTTGTTCATATTCCATGATTTCACATATTTCGTATGAAGAAGGGTCTATTGGTGAGCAACGACCTGCGTTGTAAATTATTATTTTTTAATTTTTACAGACATACTCGTACTGTACTTGGCCCATATCTTTGCATTTTAATGCAGTTTATATTATACTTGTACGTATATGTTATAGCAAAACTTGCTATTATTCTGTAAATTGTAGTTTTCAGGTTTTTGTTGTAGCAACAATGTTCTTATTTAAGATGTGTCTATATATATGTATGCCTTCATTGCTCCCCTCAGAGTTACAATTTGTCCATTAGAATCCTTAGCATTACCGTAATTCTACCTTATTCCTAACTAACTTTCTTTACCACGCCTCCACCTTCCCTGTTTCTCTGCCCGTTTACCCTCTCTCTCTCTTTCTCTCCACGCTCGTTGTACTTCATCCGCTCTATCCGCTCGCTTTACTGTATACGCGCACGCACGCCCTCCTCCACTCCTCTACCAAATTTTAAATCATCCTTTCCACTCCTCTCTCTCTGCACTTTCTTATTCCTATTTCCTTAACCCTATCACGATCTTTCCGAACTTCCGCTTCCGACTCATGCCTTCTCCATCCTCCCCTTTCTCCTGTACCACCACCCTCCCATCCCTCCTAATCCTCATGTCCTCCCTACTCCTCCCCACTTCCCTCATCCATCTCTTTCCCACTCACTCCCTCCCTGTATTTCTTTCATGTTTGCCTGCCATCCTTCCCCTCCTTCCTCACTTATTCTCCTACACACCTCCCGCATATACTTCAACGTCTCCTCCTCCTCCCCTTCACACAATGTACATTCCATGATCTCTTCATCTTCCCAGTATATTCCGTCCCTCATTTTATTTCCAATCATGAATCTCGCTACCCTTCTCCATCTGCTCTCACCCCACCCCTTTTTTAAGTAGCTCGCCACCGCCTCCACCCTCACCTCCTTGTATCATTTACTGTACCTTGAAGCCACAATCTTTTCCCATCTTTCCTTCCCCTGCTCCTCCTTGTCGTTCTTCTCCACCGCCTCATACGTCACCCCCCCCCCCCCCCCTTCGCTCATCCACCTCACTCGCTACCAAAAACATTTGCTCAAAGAAACCCTTTCTTTCCTCGTCCCACCTGGATCCCTTTCTATCCTTTCCCTCCCAAGCTCCCAAAAGATCCTCACTATCGTGCTACCCATCCCCTCCTCCAGCTTCCTCTCGTATTCCCATGTTCTTTTCCCCGCCCACAAGCTAAACTTTTCCTCCTCAGTTCTTCCCTTATTAAGTACCCAGTGCCCTCCAATCCCATCGTCCATTTCAAAAACCTATTCTGCATCGCCTCCACTTCCTTCCATCCCAATATTTCCGCCGCATACTCTATTATCGTCCACACCAATCTATCAAACAACCTATCCACCCTCCTCTCCCAATCCTTTACCACTTTCTCTTCTGTATTCCCCACACCTGCCTCATTATTATCCCTGCCTTCTTTACCCTTTCCTTCGCATGCTCTTCCAACTCTCCATTCCTTTGTACCATCACTCCCAGGTATTTCAATTTTTTCATCTCCTCTATCCCCCCCCCCCTTCCGCATCCAGCTTCCACCTTCATCCTCCTTCCCCTTTCCTGAATCTCACTATATTCGTCTTCCCCACGTTCAATTCCAATCCCTTCCTATCCAAATACCCCTCTAACCTCCTCATCTAACCCCCCCCCCCTCTCCACCCACCATACCCAATCCACTACCTCTTCCCCCATACCTCCACACCTCGCTCGGAACCCCCCCCCCCTGCCTTTCCGTCCCTTAACTTCGCTCCCGCCTTTCTGACATCGCATTTCCCACACCGCCCCCTCCGTCCTTGCCTCCTCCATCTTTTTCGCAAACCTCTCATTCTTTACCTCTTTTTTCCTCTCGACAACCTTCGATACTCTCTTTCCTTTTGTCTGTACTCTTCCCCTCGCCTCCACTCCTCCTCTCTCTTAACTCGCTTTTTACCACCTAAGATGTCCTTATCGACTCCGACTCCCCCTACATCCCACCACCTTGTTTCTTTTCTGAACCTTTTCCTTCTCTCCCCTGACCAGTCCCCTGTGCTTCGACACTACTTCTCCCGCTCTCCTTCCTTTCCCTTTTCCTCTCCGACCCCTTTAGCCTTACACTCACCGAGTTGTGATCCGAGTCTATCTCCTCATCTACCTCCATCCTGTCACACTCCCTCCCTTGTTCTCTCGTTTCCTATTACGTAGTCCATCTCCCGTGTAGGTGTACTCCCCTTGTTCACCACCTCTTACATCCCCATTCAGGATGCTCCATCCTCCACCAAAAACTCCATCCACATCTTTGCCTCCCAATTCACCTATCTATCCCCTGATATTCTTCCCCCTACCACACCCTCCTACCTCCACCTTGTCACACCACTCTCTCCCGCCCTGACATTAAAATGACCTCCTATTATCGTGTTTATCTTCCCACCCTCTTCTTCCATCCAATCCCTCAACCCCTCCTTTACGATTTTCCTGAACACGTTTCCCATCCCTTCTTCACCCCCCCACCCAAAACTCCTTTCCTGTTTAAAAAATTCTCCACCGACGATACACTCAAGTATTTTTCGCTCCCCAATCTTTCTACGTTCGTAGGCCTACCTACCATTCCTTTCTCCCTCCCTACCCCCACCCGTCTTCCGCCTCACTCATTTCCTCTTCCTGATATAACACCTTCTGCCTTTGCACTCTCCTTCCTTCCTTCCTGCACACTGTCTTCTTTGCTTAATGCTGCTTTAGCCTCGCTCCCTTCCTTACCCCTCTCTTCTTTATCGACAACTCTTTGTTGTCACTTTCTCTTCCCGCTCCCAAATCTCAATCCTAACCTCCAAACTGATCCACATTTTTCCCACCGTCCGACCTCTTTCTATGCTCCACCTTCTCCAATTTTTCTCTTGCACCACACGCACGGAACTCTCCTCTTTTCCTCACTCCAATCTCTTCCTTACTTTTAACCTTTTTAGAGAGAGAGAGACGTCACGAGCAGTCACGAAATCTGTCCATGTACCAATGTATGAAATAACGCCGCGCGGCTACAATTTTGATCGCGTCGCGCCGCGGCGCAAGACGCGTGCAAAGGAAACGGTTCCATTTAATAACATGTAAACTAGTGCTTCGAAAATGAAATTTTGATCGCGCCGCGTGGCTGCGCGCATAGGAATCGCACCTTAACACGTCCATACTTTTGTTAGAATGGGGGGCGGGGAAGCTCAATTCAAAGTAAGTTTCTGAAACCACGATCTACATATTAGTACCGCTGAAGTCGATATGGGATTTGGCCATTTGAAACTATTTGAACTTTGTTTCATCAATTTTGTTGGACTAATCTCTTAACGAGAAAATTCACTTTCAGGCTCTGCAAGGACATCAGGGAGGTTTGGAAGGAAGTGCTCTGGTACTTCTACAGACATGTTTGGGTTTGGCAGCAGCACTAGGATGTGCGGCTTGGGGAATTGTTACCGCCAGACCATCTGCTCAATGCTTAGTATCCAGACAATATCTGTGCCAGGCAGCACTTCTAGGAGTTGGTTAGTATACATCACTGCAATTTATATAAAAATATCTTAAAGGCACGTGACACTTACTACGAGAAAATGTTGCTCATCGGGCGAAAGGCGGCCAAAAATTAGTAGGAGTAAGAAGGGGTTAAGTTAGAGGTAAGTGGAATGTAAGGAGGATTGTAACCCTGAGGGGAACGAAATAAATATAATACATACAAATAGATACAGAAATACGGGTGGAACTCGCTATTCTGGCTAATTAAAAATAATAATGAATAATATATAAAATACCTGCAACATTTAATTCTTCCGCAATTTCGGTCCACATTTTGTTCACAATATCCTGATTGTGGTGTTCTTTTAAATGAAAATCATATATAAGGGGTCGGGCCCCGACCAGCACGACTAGTCGATACGTGTCAATATCCATGTTTCGAGTAGTGATGCACAATTCTTTAAAGTGAATCGATGATTTACATCCATTTAGATCAGGCGCGGCAAACGCCTGCTCTTTGAGTAAATTCGCAACCCGCCGCACAGCACGTCATTACCCTCTCCTCGTGGCTTTACTCACACCACGTCTCCGGCGTTCGACTCTGCGATAGCGTTGTTTTGTTTTTTTACTCGATCGTGTTACCGAAACGATTGATGAAAAAACTGCATGGTGTAGCGCTGTCCTTCTTTACGTTCGCACGGCGTGCCTACGACGTAGGTCTAAAAGCTGACGGGTGGGGGTAAAAAATAGCGCGTGAGGAGAGTGCATTTCTCCACCGTTTGCCGGGCCTGATTTAGATCGATGTAAAAAAAACGAGTTTTCAAAAGATCGATCCAAAAAGTATTGGAATGCGAGCCGACATAACAATCGCCGATAAGTGATTTGAATCCAACGTTTTCATATGATATATAGATCCTTTGTTAAACAAAGTTTTGATATTAAAAACAATTTACTAAGTTAAAGGAGTAACCAAAATCAAAAAATACAGTCAGATAAGTTTAGTATACTCTTAATTTTTTGTTTAATAGAATATTTATTAAATCAAATCAAAACTGTTATGAGCCGGTCGATTTATTAATGCACGCTGCTGCGTGGAAAAAAAACGATAATGAGTTTCAAAACGATTACTCTACGCGACTAGGCCTAGGTCCAGTCAGAATACTATCAAAATGATTCTAAATAGAGACAAAGAGGGATAATGAACTTGGTAGCGATTGCCCTACGCGACTTGTCTTGGGTCCGAACCATGTTATTATCAAAGTTGGTCCGAACCCGATTGCAAATCTGACCAGATTACCCTGTGCGACGGGGCCTAGGTCCTTGATCAATTAACTAATAAACTATATACCCCTAACTTTAATATTGTTCATTCACTCCGAGCGGTAAGAGTAAATGGTTTATGGGACGTTACTCACAATCAGTACTTCTATTCTTATATACATTCGGAAGGAAAGATACTGTTCTAAATTCAAATAAAGTTTAACTTGAAACGAAGGAGGTTGCAATCGAATGATATTGGACAAATTACAATGTCTGTTCAGTGTTTCTGTATTGAAAAGCAAGAGAAACAAATATTAAAGTAAAATAAAACCGTGTTTATACAGTCGAGGTGTACCCGTGGGCAGTGACAATTTACAATTTCCTTTGTACGTTTTGAGTTGTAAAGCCGAAGCTTCTAGTTGACTCTAAAGCCAGAGTATTGCGGGAGAAAATCAAGACTAAACGAGTTTTACTGCCGTAAGAAAATGCGTACGCTTCTAAGGTTTAAATTTTCATAAGAGGGAACGTGACCCAATATCGCTGTCAACTGCGCGAAAGTCAAACTAGGATGAATCCACGAGGTCCTGAAAACCTCGGCTTATATAGGTCGCTTGGTGTGGAGGTCAAGATTTTAGGGAAAACTCTAGTGGAGGTGGCAGGATGCTGTGGTCCTGTGAGAAGAGTTTTAGGTAAAGGTGGCGCAGGAGCAGCGGAAAACGTTAGATTTGAACGGGAATGCGTCGGCCATGATGCAAAATAGCGTACGCATTTTCACGGGTGATCTAGAGGGAGAGAGAGAGGGCTCGCGGTTGGAAAGGGCTGTTAAGGCGTTTCGCGGTTGTAAAGCAAGGACGGCGTTATTTCCTATTCTTTTAGAAAGAGAGAGTGAAAGACGCCTTCTTGTCGCCAAGTGCAATTCGAGAGTCGAAAAATTCGGCTCGACGGATGCATCCGTAACATTAAAAAAGCTGAAATTGATAAGAAGTGATTGGTAATGAATCCGTTGGAGATACCTGATCATGGCGAAATAACACGGATGCTGACAATCTGGAAATATTTGGTGTGTGAATTATACTGAAATGCACCTCTTATGTTTTGCAAGATAAAACAAAGTGAAATGATGGTTTTCCAATTTTTTGCGCGCCATGCGGTGGAACGTCCATGTAAAAAAAAATATTAAATCCATAGATAGTCGCTAATAGATAGTAGTTGTGCTTTACATTTTTCTATCTACGTGCACCATTCTGCACAATCATTCTGCACGATCATTAAGGGACATGAAGAGACTAGGTCTTGCCTCGGGCCAAGTACAAGTACGTGAGACTAGACCTTGTATTTACACTTTCTCGGTAAAAAATTTTGGTAAGTTTTATAAGACTGATAAATTAATTTAAAAAAAAATGATTTTTGAGTCGGTGCTTCTCTGACATATATTTCAAGTGTTTAAATACAAGAAAAAATTTGTATATGGTTTGTAAAATAATTTGTAATAAGAATTTTTTGCAGCCTTGTGAAAGCCGTTTTAAAAATTTTGATTTGTTAGCGTGCAAGATTGCAGCTTAGTTGAACGCCACAAAAAAACGAAAAATATCCTTAGAAAAAATAAGACTTTCACACGTCCGTCTCCTTCCCCGGGCTTCTCGCACTTAAACACAGCTAGGACAAGATCCGGAAGGCACCGCTGTCCGTAGGCAGGATTTTCGCTGCATAGATCCCTCTCGGTTACTCCTTGATTCCATATCGCTCGCACTATTCCACTCGGCCTACCCTGCCATAGGTACCAGAAGACGCGGAAGACAGCGAAAATCCGGCCTAAAGATAGCGATGCCTTCCGAGTCTCCTGCTACCTGCGGTAGGGCAGGCTGAGTGGGAAACTGCGAGCGAAACGGAACGAACGAGTAACCGAGAGGGTCCTATGCAGCGAAAATCCGGTCTACGGACAGCGGTGCCTTCCGAATCTTGTCCCAGTTGTGTTGAAATGAGAGAAGCCCGGAGAAAGGGAGGGACGTATATAGTAGAGTCGAGGACTACCGCACTACGTCGATGACATGCTGTGCCGAAACCGCGAGAGAAAGAAAGGAAATAATAGACGGCACGGGAAACACACCGACGGGCTGCGCGTAGTGGTGGTAGATTTACAGCCTGGGAAGGCATACTTGGGCTACATTATACGTCTATACCAGGCATGGGCAACTGAGGCTCTTAGAGCCACTGCGGCGTCGGCGGCTCGAACTTCTCCGCCAGTGGGCACCCCCACCAGCGATCCTCTCGCGCGATGGCTCGTGCGAGTGAGTCTCTACGGTACGGGTATATGTACTGCTATCCTTTTCTCCGTTCCGTTCACGCGCCGGGAGTGGGGACAACGAAATCAGCGGAGGAGAAGTTGGAAGCCTCAGTTGCCCATGCCTGGTCTATACGGTGCACCCATATGAATTTTCGCCACATAAGTTCTAATGATGGTAGTTAACAGCTTCGGGACGGCATATCCGTCCGATAGTGCACATTGTTATGGGACCGTTCAGATTATACGCGCGTCTCGAAGCGTTTCTGACGTTCGTCAATACCTCTATTTTCCTGTACTTGTTATTCTTTAAACTTTTTGCTTCTTGTGTTGAAATGCAAGATTGTATTGCGTTTTCATCAGTTTTTAGGTCAGCTTTTATTATATTCAACAAGTCATCAAACGACTTCATTGATATTCTAAAGAGTCATCATGAGGTAACGACATAAGCGTCGGATATAACACTTCATACAGACTTAAAGAAAGCCTTGTTTGTATTAATTAACATTGTATGGGCCCAATATTTTCATTCGCGTTTTTGTCTTCTCAGCGGTCGACGCACGAGTACGCACCTGAAAAGTGGTACGCGCGTTGCGCGGCAGACCAACGAGCGTTCATCTGAATTTAAGCTTAACCTCTTAACCCCACCGTGCCCAACAAAACAAATTTGTTTGCTTTTATGAATTCAGCATAGCTAAAGAAGTTCGGTATAAACTGTTTGAAAAACCATGTGTAACGATTCATTGGTCTGGATAAGAGCTTTTAAATTATTTTAAAGTCTTAATTCTTTTTATCCGGGATATGTGTGAATTTTGATTAACAATGCACCCGGGCCCGTTCACAAGCCATAATAATTCAAGTTCGCTGTATACAAATTTGATTTGATGATTGTTTGATACAAATCAAGGTATGTTTTCCATTAAAGCTATAGCTCAAGTGGCATTGAGCAGTGTGCAGGGTTATCACGGACTAGTATTGGCATCAGGACTCTACGGTGCCTCCCTTGGTGGCGCTCTTTATTCCTTGAAGATGTTGGCCCTTGAAAGACTTAGGGCGAAACACTTTGCGCGATCCTGGGCTCTCGTGCAAGCTGCAGAAGCTCTGCCAATCCTTCTCGGAGTTCCTCTCACTGGTAAATCATTTTAATACACATTTATCGCACAAATTCTTTAGAGTGATAAAACGTCGGATATAGGACCCACCTCAGTGTCAAACCATGTTTCGATTGAGCTGCTGACCAATTGGAAGGTATTCTCTTTAGATCATCGTAAAAATCATATATAAGAAAATAGTATTGCAAAATCGTTGAACAGCAAATGTATTTTCATAATAACAGAAACATAATTACAATCCACGGATAATGTTATTTCAGTTTTCAGAATTTATGTTTATTTTCATCGATGTAGATAATTCACGATCGGTATCTCATTACAAATATATTAGATTACTGGTTAGCCCGGGTATCACAGACTACACAGAATTTTTGACAAAATTAAAAAATGAAATCTTGATTGATATTAATCTCCAAATAATATAACTGGGATTCGGTTGTCGACTTTAAGGCTGAAGAGGGAGATAAAGTGAACATATATAACTGTTAACAGTTTTAATATCTGTATATTTTATAATTAAGATTAGTTCCGATAATAATTATATTATATGTTGAGCAATGATCCTACCCGAACTTTGATAGTATTCCGGATCGTATATCTTCATTCTGAATTATATTTAAAATTACGTGCCGGGTTCATATTGTGACATGGTGCCCTGCACTGGTCCAACCATTGTTATGAATTCATCCGAATGCCTCAGTTTTCGATCGGCGATGCCCATATAAAGACTCCAAGAAGCTTGTTTTTACGTTGAATTCCTTTTCATGAATCACCACTGTATTGTCGGGCACATGTAGCTCAAGTATAATTTACTCTGGCGGGCATAACGGAGTATTTTATAATTACGCAGAGTAATTAGTTTCTGTCGCCAGTAGCTACCGACCACTCATTATTTTATTTATTTCCATTTGAAAAATTTTAGATAAGAATATACTCTAATATAGCAACAAATAACCATGAGGTGTGCCCGCACCAAGTGTCGAAACGTTAATTTAATAAAACCAAAAACGTGATCTCTTCACCTCCCTCTTCAGACCTAAATCCGCAAACCGAACATCAGCTAGATAATAAACACTGAGTGTAAGAGCTTACGAAAAAATGTCAATGTAATCTTAAAATCACGGATGGCAAACGAAACAAATCCGATACTCCCCAAGTAAGGAACTTAACAAAAGTGGACCCCGAGTTTAGTAACGTTCCTCGGAATATAACTAAAGGTACTCTTGGTGACTAAACTCAGCTCTCCTTTCGTTACGGTATGCGTAATGTAAGTGAATTACCGAAGAATCATTTCAAATTACATGCGACTCTTTAGAAAGCATGTGCCGGAAAGGAACGAACGGAATCTGCGTTGTACACGGAATAGGTACATTCAGTATTTCCTTTATATATCCAAGTGTAATATGATATGCACATGTAATGGCGAGTAGCTGCCGGAAAGGCTAAAAGAAGTCCCAGTTGGGCATGGCGAGTAATGCGGTGAACTCAGCCGTAACTGGGTGGATGGAACCGGCAGGACGTGAGAAGGAATGCTAACACAATGCATTACCGAGGGTCTTGATAAGGGATGGCGGAGGATTTAAAAAAAAAAATGAGTAATCCACGTGTGGCCCCAATTCATTTCATCATTTCGGGGAGCGAAAGGTCCTCCATCTTCCTGCTCAGTTTGTTAGCTATGTTCTTTCATTTCTGGGAACTCGAGTGTGTCCCGGCATTCATAAAAGCTTTACTCAGTTATTGCACAATGTTAACCTGTTCACGTTTCGATTACTCTCTATTAAAAGCTCATTTAAAGTGATATAAATTGCCAATGCCCTTAGAACTGCCTGATTACCGCTGTATGTGTAGATATGTTTATTTCTGTCACCTTTCTTTAGATTTATTTCAGCACAGGCGAGAACCACATAGACCTCAGTCTGAAACACTGAGCCGTTGCTACCTTTCTTTTATAGTGCCAGGTGGAAAATCTTTAAGACACCCGACGGCTTCTACGGGCAGAACCGCAGTCAGGTCGCCGGGTAGTGTGGGATTTTTACCCATTAAAAATCCACCTCCTCTCTCTCTTAACACACCTACAGTGCACCTGCCGTATTACACGTTGTATGCGTCCTTCGACCCAAGACACTACACGGGCCCCCCAAATAAATGATTCGGGACTATGAACCCGACATCGCCAGTATGGTCAAGTGGCCCTGCGGTGTAAGGGCTCGAGATTCAGAAGCATACCAAGGGTCAAGTTGAATATAGGTCGTAGTACACCGCCCGTATCGATTAGCGCTATTCGATGCACTCTCTCGAACATCTTCATGTAGTCGCCCTTCTTACATTAGTTGAATGCAAGACTCACAAAGCAATAACCTTCGGAAACGCCGCGGCGATAAGAATAATTTGAGCATAATTTCATAAATATTGATCCTGCCAAACACGAAATATGCTATCTAAAAAATATCAGTTTTTATAGAAGCGTCGTCATCTCTGCCTCTGTCACGCTGTAATAAATGTCGGTTTTTATGCAGTCTGTGATTATTTTGATCACATCGCTCAGGTTTTTTCAGCTTTTTTATCCTCCATACACGCCCTTAATACTCTTTCAGATTCTTTCAAACCGTCTCACACCGTTTATATAGAGTTTATATACAGTTTATATGAAGGCTTCTTTTTTCCGTCTCCAATTTACTTACTTCCACGCGAGAGTTATACTTACATTATCAACTACTAACGTGATACATACTTATATTTTTTAACCACGACGTCATACTAATATTTTTCCCACTTACGCGTCTTGACTTATATTAACCCACATTCAAAGTGACGTTAATCCCATAAAAGAATTGTTCGGCGTTATTACCTGGTCATCATAAAATACAAATTTGCGAACAATTACATCCACACAATAAAAAAGTGCACAAAAGACAAAACACAAAATGCACCTAAGATATGTATCCCGACGTTTTGCTCCTTATTTTGGAGCTTCTTCATAGGGAAAATCCATTTCAATCCTACTCTAACCTGCAATCATGGATTTTCCCTATGAAGAGGCTCCAGAATAAGGAGCGAAACATCGGTGTAGATACGTATGTTTGGTCCATTCTGTGTTTTGATTTTTGTGCACTTTTCTATTGTTTGTATGTAATTGTTCGCGAATTTGTATTTTATGACGACCAGATAATAACGCCAATAATTTCTTTTATAGTATTGATTCCAACTAAACTGTCGATGATTCAATACATGTATATATACAGAGTGTCCCGTGACTAGCTCGACACCGGGAAATGAGGGGTAGCTGGTGTGATTCAGAACAACTTTTTCCTGAACAAAAATGTTGTAAGCGCCCTCGTTTTCCAATTATTAACAAAACGGCTAGGCCAATCCGAGCGCGTTTCCAGCGCGCGCTCGAAACAAGAGTGTGGTCTCTGGATCGTGCTCGAATACGAGCGTGAACAAGTGCCTGGGTATCGAAGAAAGCGTACGGCAAATATCACACATCGTCTTGAAATCAACTAATAGTCGTTGAATAACTGTTTTCAATACCCTTAAGCGTTACCCAATAGGAACGAAGATTGTAGTATTTGTGTGTTGCGGAATCGTGAGGTTGGGAGGTGGCCCAGTGACGTAAACACGGCACCTCTCGCTCTTCGAGTGCATTCGGGGCACACAGCGCATCCCCACCTCGAGTCCTTTTTGGGGGCAACGGGCGTTTTCGAACACGAGGAAGGATCGATTTCGGCCATTATCAGATTGCTAATTATCGCTTCGATCAAGCACGTGTGGATCGATTAATCTCGTTTTCGGCACAACTCGCGGATCTCGGTTTTCTCTCAATCGGTCGTTTTGTCAGTTAAATATCGTGAGTGAATCGCGCCTTCGGGCAACATTACGTTTTGGTATCTCAATAGACTCTCGAGTGCTCGTGCCTGAATAATTACGGGCAATCTTCACCCGGAATATACGTTTTCGCGGCTACTTGGCAGCCATTACGGTCCTTCCTCGTGCGGCTTCTTATTCTCGTACACATCTATTTGTTAACGGAACTATCGGACTTATTATCAATCGGAATTTCTTGTTATAGCCTTCTTTAATATTATATTGGACTTTTGCCTTCGTATTTTTGTGTGTAGTTTAACGGCTTTAACAGTCAAGATCGTTTTTGTAACAATACATATCAACGTTTTTTTTTGTGCACGACCACGTTTTTCTTCGGTACTCTCGCCTCTCCTCACGATCCTCTCCTCAGCAACAATCCTCCAGAAATTCGGTAACCACGCGAAAAAACATTGTGGAAAAAATGATTTTCTTAAGAGCACGTTTTCAGGTGGATAAATTATGATTTAAGAGAAACGATGTGAATAACTAACGTTAGAAAAACCCTGTTAAACTCACTCATTCGACCATTTTTTTTTATTTTAACCCACCATCCTGCCCTCATCAGCGTTGGGGTTGTTGTGTTTGGACACTCATCCCAATCACTCTTGGTTCCTCCTCACCGGTTACCGGGCGTTCTAACAAGGGGACGCTACGACATTGGGGTAACCGATTTGATCGAAATTGATACTACGTAATTTTTAACACTCCCGGTTTACTGTGTTAAAGTATTAGGACCCTTTGGTCAACGGTTCGCAAAAAAACGCTCGCGAATTAAATTACGAGCGAGGCATATCCCGCAAAAGTAACGGAGTATGCAACGAGCTCCGTGGCCCAGTGAGCAGCGTCCCAGCGTGGTAACTGCGAGAACGCTGGATCGAATCTTGTTACGTTTTTTTTGTTGTGAGTTTTTTTTTCTTTTTTTTTTTCATCGTTTTTAATGCCTACGCACATTATGTTCGTGAAATCAATACAAACAGCAATATTCAATCACGATCTCCGACAAACGTGACTAAATTACAGTTCAAGGAAGTAAGTAAACCATACTTCAAATTTTGTTCGTTACTCGTACCGTAACTGAACTTGGGCTTCTACTTTGTTACTTTCCTTATCTGTGTGGGTTCAGATCCTTTTCAATTGCTATCCATAATTGTAATAAAATTAAAATTCTACAATGTAGAATTTTTATAACATGGAAATTAATATCCTACAATAACGTTCCACAGGTTATATGAACGCGAATACCCCAAGGGTAGGTTATTACGTGTGCACGTTAAGTTCCTTGTGCGGTGCAGCGTTACTTTTCTTGGTTGGCTGGGGACGGCAGCCGGCATCACCAATTCTTCCAGGATCTCGTCTTTCGAGCGGTGGTATTATTCCACCACCATGTGCCTGTCCACCACCACCTAGACCTAGATTACCAAAATCTCAATCACTCCATGTGCCATTAGACATCGAAGAAACAATACGTGAGAGGGAAGTTGACAGGAGGCATCATACCGAACATTATTACCAACCGCAATTCTATGGTCCTTTAAGACCCAGCAAGAGCGTTCCCGAGGGCTTGAGTCATCATGATTCATACAGGAGTCGGCCAAGACGTCATCGTGATTTCACGGTTATCGAACAGATTACGACCAGCGTGTAAAAATTCGCATATGTACAACGCTAAGGGCCACACCGCGCTGCCGCGTGCCGCCGCGACGCGCATTTTGCACTCGCGGTTCTTGAATATTTCGTGCTCGCAGCGTAGTTTCAAAACGAGAGTGTCAGTGTAAGGTGCTGTGGCCATTTGACACTTACATGAATTGACGAAAAAGGCGAGATAAACGTCGAATACAAAAATACCGGAAAAAAACTTTAAGAAAAGAAATTTTTTTAATTAATTTATAAGATTCGATCACTGTATTCGTTTACTTTCATGTCCCGTAATGATGCACGATTTTCTATCCCAAAAACTAATGTTCCTACGTCAAAATCCATTGCCAGATTGGTAATTTCCCCAAATAAAACCGCGGTGGCACGTGACGTAGAGCGGCGTCTCCATATAAACCTGTAGAACTCGACCACACCGCGCTACCGCGGGTAAACACCGGCGCGAGATACAGGTGACCGCGACGGTGCGTGCCAGTACATCGTGAAGAGCAGCGTCTCCTATATACGGCTGTAGAACTCGACCACCACACGCTGCCGCGGCGGGACAGGCGTGAGGACGCGGGCGGCGGCGCCGGCCAGTGCACGGCGAAGTGCGGCGTCTCCCATATAAGCCTGTAGAATGTAGAACACGACCACCGCGCGCCGCGGCGGAATGCGGCAAGTAAGGTATCCACCGAATCTACGATTTCGCTACAGTAACAGATCGTAGTCGTCGCCGACTGCGGAAAATACTGTCGTCGGTGATACCATTTCGCGACCAGCGACCAGACATGTCGTTGTTTTCATTAATCGGCCGCACAGGACACAGGGACTTATGGCTCAAAGACTGTTAGAGTCATCGACAACTGCGATCTTTCCCTTTAGCGAAACCGTACCATAATGGTGGGATTACTTATACAAACAAGAGCTCAAACTCGGGAACATATTTGACAAACAGAAATATACATGGGTCATTCCGCGTCAAAAAACTACTATTTACATACATGGTCGAGAATTTTTATGAATTTTTGTGACCATGTAGTGATTGCGGAGAAAAAAATTTTGTAAAAAAATTGAATTTTTTTAAACTTTTTGAGTTACAGCCCCTCAAACATTTAGGTAAGGTTATTTTAAAAAATTCATATCTCCCGGACTATTAACAATATCGCAGTCCGACACATTTGGCTACATTCACAAAAGATCAAACTTTCAAAAAAAAAACATAATTGTTAGATAATGTTTATAAACATTAACAGAGTTAATTTGAAAAAAAGAAATTGCTGAATCTGCGAAAACAGGGCAGCAAATTTTTTCGTTATTTTTTTACACCAACTGCGAAGCCTTCTCAAAAAGAATGACGCAAGAAACTCGGTTCCATTACCGCCAACATTAGCATGTAATTTGGTTGGCCAGTTATAAGGCCCCTTTGCCGCAAAACCATACGTCGTACAAAAAAATAATACGAACATGAATTGTAGGTCATTTCCTCATCTTTATTTTAATGTCGAGCTACCTTTTGCGTTAAACGCTTACTTCTCAAGTAATAACCCAAAAACAAAATTTATCATTTTTTGATGATTTATCATATTTGCCAGGAAAAATTTTGTTGGACAACTGCAGATTCATGTTCAGCAGCCCAAAAAATATAAAGTAATCCACTAAAAACAATTACACCACAACTTTCCACTTCAAACTACCACTTGACTGTATTGCCAGGGCTGCGTCTGAGGGGCACGCTGACGAATAAAAAATCATATCTCCAAAAGTTTTAAAACGTCCACCGAGTTTCTTGCGTCATTCTTTAGAGAAGATTTCGCAGTTGTTGTAAAAAAAATAAAGAAAAAATTTGCTCCCCTGTTTTCGCAGATACAGTAATTTCTTTTTTTCAAATTAACTTTTCGAATGTTCATAAACATTATCTAACAATTATATATTTTTTAATTGAAAATTTGATCTTTTATGAACGTAGCCAAAGTTGTCGGAATGCGATACTGTTAATAGTTCGGGAGATATGAATATGTTAAAATAACCTTACCTAAAGTTTGAGAGGCTGTAACTCAAAAAGTTTAAAAAAATTCGAAGTTTTTTTTTACAAAAATTTTTTTCTTCGCGAGCACTACATGGTCACAAAAATTCATAAAAATTCTGGACCATGTGTGTGAAAAGTGGTTTGTTGACGCAGAATGACCCACATGCAAGTACACTATTAAATATTTATGGTTAAAATATTACGATGTGATTAAGACTATGGTTTTAAGCACGATTTCAAGATTATTTGAAGTATCGTGATATTACGGAATAAGTCATAACTTGCGAACAAAATTTCCGCATGTCGGTGTAATTAATAATTAAAGATTCAAAAACTTCACGATCACTGAAACATGATCAAGAGAGTCATCGATGAACCCCTTGTAAGATCTCTGTATCACTTTATGAGAGTTTGCTCATTCCGTTCAAAATTGAAATTGAAATTCAAAATAATAAATGCAAACATCATAATAACGTGTTAGTTCTACCGAGAAAGAACATAATTCGATATGTGGATAAATCGTGAATATCTGTAGGTACGAAATGGACTAGATAAAGTGTAGAAAAGTTTTAAATGAAAAATGATAATCATGTACTGCAAGCCAACCGCGACTTTTCACTAATGTGTCAAACACGGGTCCAAAATCTCTTCGATTGCGTTACTTCTAATGAGCGTATTCAAAATAAACAATTTGGGGCAGACACAAAAGGAAGGATCCCAGCAGCTACATCATAAGGCACCAACTCTCGGCCGATTTACAGTATTTCGAAAAATAAAAATCGACTCGTAATATAAGCATTCATAATCAAATCAAACAGATAGATAATACTGATCAAATATAAATCCAGAATACGAATCTTGAATTTATAAACAAGAGCCGTGTATTTGTTTTAACATACAGGGTGCTCCGGAACTAGTGCAACACCGGGAAATGGCGGGTAGCTGGGGTGAATCTGAACCAGTTTTTCCTTTACCAAAATATTAGTCGCGCCTTCATTTTTTAATTATTAACAAGAAACACTAGACAACCAAAGCGCGTAAAACTTGCGTACTCGGTCGCGAGAGCGTTGGCTCTTTACTGCGCTCGATTGTTGCCGTGGACAAACGCACATTGACAGCGTGGATATCGAAAAAAGCGTACAGCAAATGTAACAATATCTTAAATTAAGACTAACGTGGAATGATTTGTTATTCATGAATAACAACAAAACTAGTAAGTCGTTTAATAACCCTATTCAATACTATTAGTCATTATCCGAATAGAATAAACAGTTTTAGCACTCATGAAAAAATGTTTTTCTAAACAATTTTCAGATGGATAAGTTGTGTTTTAAGGAAGATGATTGGAATAACTAATCTTAGAAAAACCTTGTTAAGCGTTAACCTTGTTAATTTGTCCACGAATTAACCTGCTTCGACGACCATAGGACTTTGACACTGTGCCGATCATGAACTTCAAGGTACCCGTCAACAGTTACGGCCAGTTCGGTAAACTCTCTTCACTGCACGGCCACTTGCATTGCACGCCCGAGCACCTGCAAAGAGAACTTTTCGAGTAACGATCGTATAAACGCTGTCGGAGATGACAGACCGCCCACGGTAAGAAAAAAATTTGCCTGCATTTATCGATAAATTAAAATAAATTCACTTGTTCACCTAAACATTCACTTGTTTCCAGTAATCCAGTAATTTGTAGCAATAAAAATCTGTTTCCTTCAGGGCCACCAATATCTCTAACGTGGATTCAATTATCGCGCAGTGAAATACACGTTCGGTAAAGTGAATCGAGCATCCCTCGACTCCCACGGATGCCTGTGTATCCGCGATTAGCTGTGCGCCACGCGCTACCCGTGATCAGCTGTGTGCTACGCGCTTCCGGTGATCAGTTGTACATAACACACCCCCTTGCTACAAATTACTGGATTACTGGAGACAAGTGAATATTTAGGCGAACAAGTAAATTTATTTTAATTTGTCAATATACAGGGTGTCCCGTAACTACCCTAAAATCGGTAAATGAGGGGTAGCTGGGGTGATTCTGAACAAGTTTTTCCTTAAAGATAATGTTGTAACCCCTCTCGTTTTTGAGTTATTAACGAACCGGCTAGGCCAATCCCAGCGCGTATCGGGCGCGCGCTCGAAACGAGAGTGTGGTCTCTGGATCGTGCTCGACCGCGAGCTTGAACAAGTGCATCGCCTGGGTATCGAGGGAAGCGTACGGCAAATGTAACATCGCCTTCAAATAAACTAATACTCGTTGAATAACTGTGTCCGATGCTCTTACCCGTTATTCAATAGGAACGAAGATTGTAGTATTTGTGGAAAAATTGTTTCTCTTAACAGCACGTTTTCAGGTGGATAAATTATCGTTAGAATAATTTATAAGAACTAACGTTAGAAAAGCCTTGTTAAACTCACCCATTCGTCCACGAATCACCCTGCCTCGACGAAAGTAGGTCATTGGCACTAGGTCACAGTGCCGATTTTGCCTTTCCTAAGAATCTCGAGAGCCTCAACAGCTGATTTTACGGCCGGTTCGGTGAACTCACTTGACACTGACACACACAGTAGGAACGGCACTTGCCTAATTTATGGCAGGGCGCACGGCTAATCGCAGGTACGCGGAGACCCCCGAGAGTCGAGCGGCGATCGGCGATCGGGTCACTTTACCGAACGTGCATTTCACTGCGTGAACACTTTCACCGACAACTCCGAATAAAACAATTATGTAGAGGAACGTAATTGAACCTACGTTAGAGATTTTGGTGGCCCTGAAAAGGGCCGATTGTTATTGCCAAAATTGCCAAGATCGGCTCGACGTACCCTCCTCGCGCTTGCATGCACGTCTCGGAGCACCGGCGGAAGTTGCGCTGCACTTCTTCCAATGTTTCTCGATTAAGAAACGCAACAAATATCCTGTAATACTCCGCGTTAGTTCGTTGCTGTATGGTACCCGTTCGGTTTGAAAAACGATTCTGCCAGCTCTAGCGTTTCTTGGGTCTTGCTTAGAAGGACGTTCGTTAGGGAAGGGATATTTTTACAATAGTACAACGGAGTGGCTCGCACATTTGGAGTCACCGTTCATTCAGCAAAAAAATACCCGCGCGCTCGGGGTGGCGGCATGGTCTTCGTCACTACGAACGCGCTAGGGAAGACGCAGGGCAAGGAGTGCCATGAATTTCACTATTGTCCATACCGTGTCGTAAAGGGAAAGTGTGGCTATTTTACGAAATACGTGCATCGTCTTAAAACTACATCGACAGCGTACACGCAACATAATCCTTTAATATTTTCTTACGATTCTTCCCGCAAAGAAGGAACAGTACATACAATTCTCAAAATTATCAATTTAGTATTGTATTGTATTGCGAAGACACTGCTTGCGACGCATACACGTTTGCCCGTGTCATTTGTAATATTATAAACTTAATGTTGTGGGATGTTTAGTGTCGAGTGCATGGCGTGAATAAAAGTACAAGCGCGAAGACACTGTTTGCGGCGTGTCGAAATGCTTAAACTCTTAAACAGTCGGCTCCCTAAGAATCTCTGATTTCGATCTTGTTATGATTATCGCACGCGCGCGGCAACCGATTGTTTACGGGAATACCAGCAGCAAAGCGTGCCGCGGTACATGGGCCCGATCAGGGGGACCTGTTCCAGACGACCAAAATGTTGATAGACATAACGATGTCTGTCTCGAAATACGTTTCAAACAGTGTCTTCGCTAATACAATACAATATTAAATTGATCATCTTCCAAGTTGTGGGTACTGTTCCGTCTTCGCGGAAAGAATCGTAAGAAAATATTAAAGGTTTACGTTGCGTGTACGCTGCCGATGCAGTTTTAAGCCGATGCACGTGTTTCACAAAATAGCAGACTTTCCCTTTACAGCACGGTATGGACAATAGTGAAATTTATGGCACTCCTTGCCCTGCGTCTTCGCTAGCGCGTTCGTAGTGACGAAGACCATGCGGCTGCCCCGAGCGCACGGGTATTTTTTGGCTGAATTGACTCCAAATGTGCGAGCCACTACGTTGTACTATTGTAAAAATATCCCTTCCCTAACGAACGTCCTTCTAAGCAAGACCCAAGAAACGCTAGAGCTGGCAGAATCGTTTTTCAAACCGAACGGGTACCATACAGCAACGAACTAACGCGGAGTATTACAGGATATTTGTTACGTTCCTTAATCGAGAAACATTGGAAGAAGTGCAGCGCAACGTCCGCCGGTGCTCCGAGACGTGCATGCAAGCGCGAGGAGGGTACGTCGAGCCGATCTTGGCAATTTTGGCAATAACAATCGGCCCTTTTCAGGGCCACCAAATATCTCTAACGTAGGTTCAATTACGTTCCTCTACATAATTGTTTTATTCGGAGTTATCGGTGAAAGTGCTCACGCAGTGAAATGCACGTTCGGTAAAGTGACCCGATCGCCGATCGTCGCTCGACTCTCGGGGGTGTCCGCGTACCTGCGATTAGCCGTGCGCCCTGCCATAAATTAGGCAAGTGCCGTTCCTACTGTGTGTGTCAGTGTCAAGTGAGTTCACAGACCCGGCCGTAAAATCAGCAGTCGAGGCTCTCGAGATTCTTAGGAAGGGCAAAATCGGCACTGTGACCTAGTGCCAATGACCTACTTTCGTCGAGGCAGGGTGATTCGTGAACGAATGGGTGAGTTTAACAAGGCTTTTCTAACGTTAGTTATTATAAATTATTCTAACGATAATTTATCCACCTGAAAACGTGCTGTTAAGAGAAACATTTTTTCCACAAATACTACAATCTTCGTTCCTATTGAATAATGGGTAAGAGCATCGGACACAGTTATTCAACGAGTATTAGTTTATTTGAAGGCGATGTGACTTTTGCCGTACGCTTCCCTCGATACCCACGCGATGCACTTGTTCAAGCTCGCGGTCGAGCACGATCCAGAGACCGCACTCTCGTTTCGAGCGCGCGCCAGATACGCGCTGGGGTTGGCCTAGCCGTTTCGTTAATAACTCAAAAACCAGAGGGGTTACAACATTATTTTTAAGGAAAAACTTGTTCAGAATCACCCCAGCTACCCCTCATTTACCGATTTTAGGGTAGTTACGGGACACCCTGTATGTAGGTGAATTTTTTTTTTCTTACCGTGGACAGTCTCTCATCTCCGACAGTGTTCATACGACCGTTCCTCAAAGTTTCTGTTTTTAGATACTCGGGCGTGCAATAGAAGCGACCGTGCACAAAAGAGAGTTTACTGACTCGGCCATAACATCAGCTGTAGACGGTTGGTTTGAAGTTCAGGATCGGCACAGTGTTAAAGACCCACTTTTGTCGAAGCAGGTTAATGTACGGAAGAATGGGTAAGCTTAAGGAGGTTTTTTTAACATTAGTTTTTCAAATCATCTTCCTTAAAAGACAACTTATCCTCTTGAAAAAGTGCTGTTTAGAAAAATATCTTTTTCACTGTTACTAAAACTATTTACTCCATTCGGATAACGAGTGAAAGTATTGAATAGAGTTTATTAAACAACTTACTAGTTTACATGTTATTGATGAATAACAAATCATTCCTCGTTAGTCTTAATTTAAGACGATCTAACATTTGGCGCATGTTTCCCCCGATATCCACATTGTGCTTGTGTGTTTGTTCACGGCTATATCGAGCGCGGTAGAGAGCCAACGCTCTCGCGGCGAAGCTCGCGGTTTTTACATGCTCTGATTGCCTAGTGCTTTGCGTTAATAATTCAAAAACTAAGGCGCGACCAATATTTTGGTAAAGGAAAAAGTAGTTTACGTTCATCCCAACAAACTCCCCTTTCCGGATTTAGCATTAGATACAGGACACCCTGTATGTTGAGGAAGTTAGGAATTATTTGAAAACATTTTTTGATAATTCGTTGTATGCATTGGTACTTGTCAATTCATTCAAATTAAAACTTTTGTGCATTAATGATAGCTGCTGAAGAAGTTTAATTGATCTTTCATAATTTGTAGATTATTACTTGCTCTTTCGGAGGCTGTGATCCGCGTTGGGGTGGTTTAATAACGCGTAGTTTTATTTTTACGTACATAGACACACTTTATTACATATATTAAGAAACTAAATATGTTTGAGATGGGGATAATATGATTGCAGATTAATCAAGAGCTTTAAAATGTAACGTATTATCATAAATGAAAATTTTTATTTTCGGTTAACATTAAGTTATTTGTATTTATTTAAAAACTAAACTGAATAATATAGTTAATTGCTTACTGAAATCATTCGTATTTTGACGTGTATGTTTATAATCAATTACTACGGTAAAGTATGAAGCTGTCGAACAAATTATACATGTTTCTTTACAATCATAAACTTGTTAGACCTAATTCTTCTATAATATGTGTAACGAAATGTACCAGTTTGCGTAAAAATAAAAAAATGATATATTTGTTTCAACTATCCTACTGTGTGCAATACATCTACTAGCAGCATGCACATCACTCGCAATCAGCAGAATGGACCGATCTTTTTATCTTGGTAATATCTTGTTATCCGGCCGAGGGTCTTAGGTGCAATTTTGAGATATTGCTCCGGTCAGGATAAGCTTGTCCAGGATGTTTTTGGATATGTTGTGGGGATCGTTGCCAATTAAGAGTTGGAACTCCGCACAAGTAAATGATGGAGCTTTATTTAAAAAATATACTTATGTTAATCACTCTTTCAAACGGCACTCAATCGTTCACTCCCGTTCGCGATTCCAAGAGCTTGCTCAAAAGCTAACTACTCTTGCTACGTGTAAAATACAGAAAAGCTAGGGCGTTCGAATTGTACTTAGCTATTTATTAGCTGACCGTTTCTCTATGATTTTGTTACTATGAATCTTTCTGCCTGAATCTGGCGCGCGGGGCCGGCGTCGCGTGTTTTATGCACGCGACGTTTTCCAGAAAATCGGAGTGGGGTTTTGGCCTACCAACCGCCCAACTTTGGTTTACCTATGCAGTTTTGAAAATCGTCCGATGTCCGTTCCCACGCGCTCTTCGCGCACGTGCCGTGGGCTCAGCGGTTTTCGCGTCGCGCACGGCACGACCGGATGGTATACCAACTCAGATAAGGTGATTTCGAAGAAGCGCGAGAAATAGTATGAAATAATAAAATATTATATGATAATCTTAATTATGCAATACGCGCGTATAACAATCTGAATAATTTAAAACGTGCGAAGTGGGCCATGCCATTGGATTTGAGATACGCTTGTGTGCAGTAAACTTATGCACATTACACTAATCCGATAGCAAAATACAAATTGATATGATTTGTCAGATTTGTATTCGTCATATCATTTCAACAGCGTAACGTTTACACGTGAAACGTGACAAGGTAAATTTGTTGGAGATTTATGGGTCTGCTCTTTGTTTGACAACAGTCACTATAATTACTGCCAGAGCTTTCGATGAGATAACCCGTAAAATACTGAAAACGTTGTAATTACTTAAAAACTGCCAGAGACAGTTGAATAAATATAAAGGATACTAATAATCACAAATATAAAGAAACCCTCAAAATCAATTGAAGTTCCAGTGATAATTGATATAATTAACCAATTAATTAAAAACCTGCCTGGAAGATTTGCCACGAACACTGCCAAGTGAAACTATATCAGGAATCATAAAGTTTCACCCTTCAGTATGTGCGTACAAAGCTAGTTATCCCAAATTTAACACGTCCACGGACGTTGTCAACACGCAGTTTAAGGCTACAGACAGACTAACGTTTCTTGCTGCCCGGTGCCGCCGCGTTCGACGCAAACGCGGTCAGGAATACTCACGATCAGATGGGGTAGTACAGACACGTCGGCGGCAACGCAGCGACCATCCGGCGTGAAAACTGTGATATTCTGCCGCAAACGCAGCGGCACCGCGCAGTAAGAAACGCTAGTCTGTCTGTAGCCTACATGTATAAACGGGCGCACGGATGTCGAATCAATGGTGGTCTTGAACGTGTTAAAATATGTTCTGGAGTTAGAAAAGAACTGAAATTTTTCGAACAAAGCATTGTGTTGCTACGCGAGGGTTTCTCTCGAACTCGAAAAATCCACTGCGTGAAAGTACGTGCCCAGGCACAAACGCAACCCTCCTCCCCTTAATTATATATGGCACACGGCAATACTATTTGCCTACTTCATTTTTTATTGCCTTCGAGGCGTTCGAAATTTTAGGATTAGCGCGTTTGGTTTGAGCCGCTAATTTTAACCGTTACGGTTTATGATCGTATTGACGGCCACACGGCCTTTCCTCCCCTTTGACTGTGACGCACGTTGACGAACGAAAACGTTCCCGCCAACCTTCGCGCCAAGTAACGACTTTTCCTTTCCGGTATACCATTTTTTCCTCGACGAATCAAAACTAAGAAAACTCCTACGCTACCGGAACAGTCTCGACCAATCGCGACGAAGACACGTCTACCTTTTTTGACGCAAACGATGACACGGACAGATTCGATTCAGACAGCAGACAGTACACATTTAAGTCTAGCTACACTACTCCAAGAAAACTTGTATATTTTGTTAAACACTTGAAAATATAGCTACCGGCATCTACCCTAGTATTACATCCACAATCAGTCTCTGATTTAATAATTTGAATCAGAGGAGTACGACGCGCTTCAATTATACAGTTCATTAATTTTCGGCCAACGTCGTACCGACGCCGTCGTTGTTCGACGCAACACATTGAGTGTAGAAACAGTTATTAGGATTCAATGAATTACCACTATTCCCACCACGACGGGCCAAATGACCGTTTCTTAAATTTCGTTTAGAATTTCGTACATTCACCGTTATTGCACCGCCATTTAACTTCACGATTTTTCCTATATCATATACAGGGTGTCCCGTAACTAGCTCGACACCGGGAAATGAGGGGTAGCTGAGGTGATTCTGAACAACTTTTTCCTTAGCAATAATGTCCTAAGCGCCTTCGGTTTTGAATTATTAACGAAACGGCTAGGCCAATCCGAGCGCGTATCGAACGCGCGCTCGAAACGAGAGTGTGGTCTCTGACACGCTCCGCCGCGAGCGTGAACAAGTAGATCGCGTGGGTATCGAGAAAAGCATACGGCAAATATCACATATCGTCTTCAAATAAACTAATAGTCGTTGAATAACTGTGTTCAATACTGTCACTCGTAATTCGGGAGGTATGAAAAGTTGTAGTATTTGTGGAAAAAATGATTTTCTTAACAGCATGTTTTCAGGTGGGTAAATTATGGTCTAAGATAATCGATGTGAATAACTAACGTTAGAAGAATCTTGTTAAACTCACCCTTTCGCCAACGAATCAACCTGCCCTCGACGGAAGTAAGTCGTTGGCAGTAGGTCACAGTGCCGATTTTGTCCTTCGTAAGAATCTCGAGAACTTCAACAGCTGATTATACGGCCGGTTCGGTGAACTCACTTGACACTGACACACACAGTAGGAACGGCACTTGTCTAATTTATGGCAGGGCGCACGGCTAATCGCAGGTACGCGGACACCCCCGAGAGTCGAGCGGCGATCGGCGATCGGGTCACTTTACCGAACGTGCATTTCACTGCGTGAGCACTTTCAGCGACAACTCCGAATAAAACAATTATGTAGAGGAACGTAATTGAACCTACGTTAGAGATAGTTGGTGGCCCTGAAAAGGGCCGATTGTTACTGCCAAAATTGCCAAGATCGGCTCGACGTGCCCTCCTCGCGCTTGCTTGCACGTCTCGGAGCACCGGCGGACGTTGCGCTGCACTTCTTCCAATGGTTTTCGATTAAGAAACGTAACAAATATCCTGTAATACTCCGCGTTAGTTCGTTGCTGTATGGTACCCGTTCGGTTTGAAAAACGATTCTGCCAGCTCTAGCGTTTCTTGGGTCTTGCTTAGAAGGACGTTCGTTGGGGAAGGGATATTTTTACAATAGTACAACGTAGTGGCTCGCACATTTGGAGTCAATTCAGCCAAAAAATACCCGTGCGCTCGGGGCGGCCGCATGGTCTTCGTCACTACGAACGCGCTACCGAAGACGCAGGGCAAGGAGTGCCATAAATTTCACTATTGTCCATACCGTGTCGTAAAGGGAAAGTGTGGCTATTTTACGAAATACGTGCATCGTCTTAAAACTACATCGACAGCGTACACGCAACATAATCCTTTAATATTTTCTTACGATTCTTCCCGCAAAGAAGGAACAGTACATACAATTCCCAAAATTATCAATTTAGTATTGTATTGTATTGCGAAGACACTGCTTGCGACGCATACACGCTTGCCCGTGTCATTTGTAATATTATAAATTTAATGTTGTGGGATGTTTAGTGTAGAGTGCATGGCGTGAATAAAAGTACAAGCGCGAAGACACTGTTTGCGGCGTGTCGAAATGCTTAAAATCTTAAACAGTCGGCTCCCTAAGAATCTCTGATTTCGATCTTGTTATGATTATCGCACGCGCGCGGCAACCGACTGTTTACGGGAACGCGAGCAGCAAAGCGTGCCGCGGTACATGGGCCCGATCAGGGGGACCTGTTCCAGACGACCAAAATGTTGATAGACATAACGATGTCTGTCTCGAAATGCGTATCAAACAGTGTCCTCGCTAACACAATACAATATTAAATTGATCATTTTCCAAGTTGTGTGTACTGTTTCGTCTTCGCGGAAAGAATCGTAAGAAAATATTAAAGGTTTATGTTGCGTGTACGCTGTCGATGCAGTCTTAAGCCGATGCACGTATTTCGTAAAATAGCCACACTTTCCCTTTACGACACGGTATGGACAATAGTGAAATTTATGGCACTCCTTGCCCTTGTCTTCGCTAGCGCGTTCGTAGTGGAGAAGACCATGCGGCCGCCCTAAATGCGCGTGTATTTTTTTGCTGAATGAACGGTGACTCCAAATGTGCGACCAACTCCGTTGTACTATTGTCAAAATATCCCTTCCCTAACGAACGTCGTTCTAAGCAAGACCCAAGAAACGCTAGAGCTGGCAGAATCGTTTTTCAAACCGAACGGGTACCATACAGCAACAAACTAACGCGGAGTATTACAGGATATTTGTTACGTTTCTTAATCGAGAAACATTGGGAGAAGTGCAGCGCAACGTCCAGCGGTGCTCCGATGTGTGCATGCAAGTGTGACGCGGGTACGTCGAACTAAACTTGGCAATTTTGGCATAACAACAATGGGCCCTTTTCAGGGCCACCGACATCTCTTACGTAGGTTCAATCATGTTCAAACATAATTATTTTATTACGGAATATCGGTAACAGTGCTCGTGCGGTGAAATGCGCGTTCGGTAAAGTGACCCGACGGCCGCTCGACTCTCGGGGGTGTTCGCGTACCTGCGATTAGCCGTGCGCCCTGCCATAAATTAGGCAAGTGCCGTTCCTACTGTGTGTGTCAGTGTCAAGTGAGTTTACCTAAAATGAGCTGTTGAGGCTCTCGAGATTCTTAGGAAGGGCAAAATCGGCACTGTGACCTAGTGCCAATGACCTACTTTCGTCGAGGCAGGGTGATTCGTGGTCGAATGAGTGAGTTTAACAAGGCTTTTCTAACGTTAGTTATTATAAATTATTCTAACGATAATTTATCCACCTGAAAACGTGCTGTTAAGAGAAACATTTTTTCCACAAATACTACAATCTTCGTTCCTATTGAATAACGGGTAAGAGCATCGGACACAGTTATTCAACGATTATTAGTTTATTTGAAGGCGATGTGACATTTGCCGTACGCTTCCGCCGATACCCAGGCGATGCACTTGTTCACGCTCGCGGTCGAGCACGATCCAGAGACCACACTCTCGTTTCGAGCGCGCGCCAGATAAGCGCTCGGATTGGCCTAGCCGTTTCGTTAATAATTCAAAACCGAAGGCGCTTAGGACATTATTGCTAAGGAGAAAGTTGTTCAGAATCACCTCAGCTACCCCTCATTTCCCGGTGTCGAGCTAGTTACGGGACACCCTGTATACAATGAATTTTTTTATATACACTTCTTCTCTTATTATTTATTTTCTGAGAAAAATGTGTAGCTTGTCTTACCTGCCAGGACACCTACCATGACCGGTCATTCGATCGGTTGAACAGAATATATTTATTTTTAACAGTATCCTTCCCAAAACTCAATTTTGCACCTATAGATTACAAATTACAAATTACAAATTAAAGGTAACGTAAATAGGACGTGACTCTAGCCGAAAACGTATGATACATGATTAGAAGGGGTTGCGATAATGGTGATGTTGACGTTGATTACGTTGTGACGAAAAATGACATGGTGTTTATTTTTCTTGGTCCCGAAATATCTTGGTCTCTGTCACCGTCTTATTTACTATAACTGTAAAATAAACCAGTGACTAGTCCTTCTACAAACGTGTCGATAGCGACTAAACTTTTTACGAAAGCACTGCGTTTGTTGATACAATCCGCGCAAATAGAAGGGAACTACCAAAATTGGAAAAACAAGCAAAAAGACAATCTGGCACGTTTTTCAATAAAATTATATTGTTCAAATGATCGTACTCTAACAATATACAAAACTAAACCCAATAAAACTGTACAGATTCTGTGTTCGATGCATACATTCAAATAAATGACTAAATGGCCAGGAAATACGCCGTAAAATCTAAATCTCGGAGATGGCCTCTACATTTGTCAAAAATTCGGCGAAAAAGACTAAAATATACGTTGTTTATCTCTAAATGAAAGAAACTATATCTTTTCGCTATCAAATTGGCTATTATCTTCATTCTATATTAAAAACTATAAGTTGGTTTAAAGAACGGTCATTTGACTGGTCACGGTAGGGGTATGTATACATGAAGTGTCGGTACAAATAATGTTAACCTATTATTCTATCTTATCTGTAACGCCTTCTCCCACGGGTCTAGGAGATTTCTCCACCGTTTTGTCTTCCTTCGGTTATCACATGTTTTATAGATCTCCGCATCTTATAAATTTGTACTGTAAGCATTTTTGAAAAACACATACAAATACATAATTGCCTCATGTGTTAAAGTTACATGTAATTTCTTTTTTTTTGCTATATTCTGTTTTTTAATCATAATAAAATAAGAGCTTTTTACAAAGCACATTTAACAAGATAATAGACTTATAAATATGTTCTACTCTTACTATTATTCTAAGTAAGAAAGTATAGTACTATAAAAAGTCAGTTCTAAGCATTTTTTTGTGCGAATATTGCTTTTTACATTACACACTATAGTTTGTACTTTTTTAAATCACAGTTATCCCAAACTGTAGGGATCTATGCACCTTATCAAGGTGTACAATCAGTATTTTTAAATCACAGACAAATAAATCATTACGTTATATGTTAATCTTATATCTAATTGTCATTGAAAAACGAAGAATTCTTTAAAAGTTCAAATGTAGGCATCTTAAAATCATCTATACCGCGATTATCAGTGGCAGTCATTTTTTCACACTGTCTTTTGTTCAAAGAACAGAGATCTTGTATCGTTTGGCCATTTATTTGTGTGTCGTTGAAACAAGAATCACTGTTTGATTTAAAGCTGCTGTTTAGTTTGTTAATTGTGTTTCGAAAGTAAACTCAAACGGAGGATACGTAGCATTCCGCGTCAAAAAACTATTTTTTACACACATGGTTGAGAATTTTGATGAATTTTTGTGCCCATGTAGTGCTCGTGGAAAAAAAAATTTTCGTAAAAAAACTTCGAGTTTTTGAAAACTTTTTGAGTTACAGCCTCTCAAACTTTTACGTAAGGTTATTTTCAAAAATTCATATCTCCCGAACTATTAACAATATCGCATTCCGACAAATTTGGCTACATTCATAAAAGATCAAACTTTCAATTAAAAAACACATAATTGTTAGATAATGTTTATAAACATTAAAAAAGTAAATTTGAAAAAAAAGAAGTTGCTGTATCTGCGAAAACAGAGCAGCAAATTTTTTCGTTATTTTTTTACAACTGCGAAGCGTTCTCTAAAGAATGACGCAAGAAACTCGGTGGGCGTTTTAAAACTTTTGGAGACATGATTTTTTATTCGCCAACGCGCCCCTCAGGCGAAGCCCTGGCAATCCAGTCAAATGGTAGTTTGAAGTGAAAAGTTGCGGTGTAATTGTTTTTAGTGACTCACTTTATGGTTTTTGGGGTGCTGAACACGAATCTGAAGTTGTCCAACAAAATTTTTCAGGGCAAATATTACAAATCATCAAAAAACGAAAAAAATTTAGTTTTTGGCTTATTACTTAAGAAATAAGCGTTTTACTCAAAAGGTGGCTCGATATCAAAATAAAGATGAGAAAATTACCTACAATCAGATAATGGTCGAAAATCGATCCTTCCTCGTGTTCGAAAAGGCCCGTTGCCCGCAAAAAGGACTCTCGTGGTGGGGATGCGCTGTGTGCGCCGAATCCACTCGACGAGGGAGAGATGCCGAGTTTATGTCGCTGTTCCGCCGTTCGATAACGATTTTAGATCTGATCAAGAATACGAATATCTATTACGAGACTAAAGATTTCTAGAATTTTACTTAGCGAATTTCTTCCATTTCGAAGGATGCGAGTTGAGCCACGCGAGAGGAACCTTCGAATCCGATCCGCGATGCATGAAAGATTTTCTAATACCCATGGTTTTCGTATGTGTAGACGGAAGTTGACAAACAACCGTACCGAAGATAGCTCCGACCGAGGAGTTGTAAGTTCCTTGATCGGGGCTACCTTAATTTTCGATGAAACGAGTAAGATACTCCGAGTCCAGTCGAGTCCGTACTAATCCATGAACCTTGCAGCAATACTTTTGCAAGAGTAACGATAGGCGAGAGAAAAAACGAGGGGTTCAAGAAGTTAATCAATATCCGCAAAAATTGTTCGTGTCGTGACAGCGTAATACCTTTTGACCGAAAGAAACCGAAAACCGTTCAAATACGGCCGCCAAACTACACCGTGTATTTTCTGTTTCGAATCTTTGAGTGACCGTAGGTCAGCCGCCGAAAGGTCTGTAGCGAGTGATTTCGGAATTCCTACTAGTTACTTGTTAACTAGCTAAGGAAAAGCCGCCGGATGCGGAAGGCCCGTGCACTTGCTTCGTAGTTTGGACAAGAGCAGGTGCCGATTCTGCTCCCCCACATATATCATCGACCCATTTCCCTTTCGTGAAGGAAGAAACGGCGAGAGAATACCGTTCTCTGTCGTCTTCACCGATTTTTGAAGAACCCGAACCGAGAGAAACGGAGCTGGTCGTGTGTTGACGTTCCAGTTGTAAACTGGTATACGACCTCATCGCCGATCGAGTCAGTCCAAAGGATCTGCTGTAAGGGCAGATCCGCTTGGTGAAGCCGAATTTGCCGAAGAACTTTCGAACGATCCGCCAAAAAAATAAATTTACCGTAATTCTTTTAGTCGTAGACCAAGGACTAGAAAACGAAAATCCAAAAATGTCCTGATTTTGGAATAAAGCAATTTGGAGAAGTTACCTTGAGGCCAACGAACCCCGTTGTGGGGAAGGGAGTCTGAAGCATCCGAAACCGAAGTGCGAGGTTGGGGCGATGACCGTTCGTGCGAGACCTTCAACCCTCCTGAATCCGAAGAATTGAGTGCTAAGGGCATCCCGCCTTCCCGGCCCGCAACCTCCGAACCGCCGGGAGAGATCCATTTTATATGACCAAGATCTTCATACTCCTTGAGAACCGCCTGTTATAGATCATACGATAGAATTTCCTTGGTAAATAATCGAGGGCGCGAGTGCGAGCGTATACGAATTACCCGACGAACGAGAGAGCGATAAGCGATAACCGAACGATGTTTCGAGCAGTGTTGACACACGAGTACGTGCGTATGCGAATTGCCGAACGAGCCAGGAAAAGAAAAAAGGTAATTCGTATGTCATACATCTTCCGATATGCCGACTGGTGCTGTCTCGAGAACGCGCGAGTTTGATCGAGTTTCATTCACACCTTTGTCATACAGTGTGAATACCGTCGCCAATATAAAGGGTGCCCCCTCTATCTCTAAATCCGACCAGAACGTTACGCAAGTAATTGTTTTTCTGCGTAGCGCGAACCCAAGAACCGTGCGAGACCATTGCCATAAATAGAGTCGAAAATCATCTGGTCGGACGTTCGGTTGTAAGTGTGACGGTATACGAATGACCGAGCGAACGAGAAGAAGAGAGAAAAGGGAACCGAATGCTAGACCGACCGTTGCTGTCACGCGTGTGCGTGAGTTTACGGTTGTTCACACTCGGCCTCCTCCGGTGTGAACTCCGCCGCCGAGGAGTAAGGACCTTCCTACTGCTCCCAGAATCGTAGCAGAACGTCACGTAGCGCATTGATTTCCTGCGAAACATAACCCGAAAAAACCTGCCGAAAACAGCTGTCATCAAGAGGACCGAGAATTACCCACCCGAAGGCTGTCGATTACGCCATTGGATCGCGTGGCGCGCCATTAATAACCGCAGATTCGATAGATTGACCGTAAACATCCGTGTCGAGAAAAATATCAATTTCCGAGGGAATAAAGAACTATGAATCCGTTAATTGAAATCCTTGAGGATGGGCCAAGTTACGTTCCTGTGCCGAAAACGATGGTAATGGAACCGTAGTTTTTTCGATAGAGTAAGCGAGAAACGTGTTCTCGATTTTAATGAACTTATATTATGCGGACGGTGGAAAAGAAAGGTGGAAAAATCACTTGCAAGCACGCGTATGTAATGAGCCAAAAAACTTATGAATTTATTCACATGTGATGTGACGATGACTGAATGAATATATTTACAATGAATAAATGCGGGTAGATATTTACATTGATTGCGCCTTTTTACAGCGCCCTTTTCCGAGGATGTGCCCTTTCCCGTGGATGTGCCTTCTTCTTGAGCCGGTTCCGTGGGTGAGCCGTCGTCGAGAGCCATGTTTCCGGGGTTCGTTCCCCAGTGGTCCGAAAATCACCTTTTGTGAATGATCCTGTTGATGCCCGACATGATGAAGAAAACCGCAAAATTCAACGACAAGAACCACACCGCACACAACGAAATTGAACGCCGTTCGAAAAAGTACGTTGAGAACCGCGGTTGTTTACATCCGCGCGATGCGCCTCAAGTACAGTCAAAGTCAAGAATATACACACGCGGGCGCGAGAGATATCCACCATCCGGCTCGAAGGACCAAATGTTCTCGATTTTAATGAACTTATATTATGCAGACGGTTGTAAAGATAGGTGGAGAAATCACTTGCAAGCACGCGTATGTAATGAGCCAAAAAACTTATGAATTTATTCACATGTGATGTGACGATGACTAAATGAATATATTTACAATGAATAAATACGGATGGATATTTACATTGATTGATATTTACATTTAATATGGGCCATGGATCGTTCGTTTCGTTAGTGATGCGATGTGCCGCGGATGTAATTAATGCATGATTATTACCGTGGGGTGCACAAAGCACGTGGCGTCCGTTTAGATGTAGAAGTTCCTGAGTCTAGTCCGTGGGCGTTCCAATGTCGTGAATAGCGATAGTCCGTGAATGAATATAGAGTCAAGAAATCAAAGCCGTGGTAATGCGTGGGTCGTATACAATCGAAAGAACAAAGAAAAACCAAAAAATGCTGCGCAGCGAAAAACAGTTGTTGCTGTTCGACCGTTGAACGAAAAGTGAAGAAGACCGCGTGGTGGCGCACCACGCACGCGGCGTGGGTAGACGAAACGACACGTGATTGGCTAGAATTCCAGATTCTTCGAGAACTTTCTCGAAGAATCCGGAAGAATTCAAAAAGAGAAAGTTGCTTCCGGCTGAAAAACCGGAACGTAATAATTCGTTAGAATCCGTGGATGATGGTAAATGCGGAACCTGCCTTTTCGACAAACCGAAAAGGCAGATTCTCAAACAAAAGGATATGGAGGAATCCGAGATACAAGACCGAAGAGCTACGTTGACTTGTCCTTGTAGTGGCCCAGCTGACGTTCCTCCCACTCACGATAGATAGAGAAGAAGTAGTAGGGAGATGGCAAGACTTTACTACCATGCAGCAAATAAGCGAAATTTCCGACCCAGGGTCGATTAAAAGTTTTACCTGGTGTTTCGAAGTGCTTATCGATAATCGTGGCAACCGAAGTTGCGTGGAGAACTCCAGTTCTCATTCCGCATATTACGTGAGAGGCAGTCCGAGAATTGTCATGCCGTTGCGTTGGAGGTCGTCCGAGAATTGCCATGCCGTGGGGCCTGGTCCTATGCCGAAGTCCGAGGGTCGTGCCGATGCCAGTGGCGAGAGGATCAACCCTAGGAGTTTCTCGAGGATGCTCGAGGCTTGGGATCCATCGTGTTGATGAGCGTGTGGTGTTTTTCACCACACTCGCGAGGTTTGTAGTGCTAGACGACCTTCTAGTGTCGCCATGTTGTCGTATCGATTCAAATCCAACCGACCGACGAACAAAATCGAGATTAACTGTCCCAGATGTACCGAAGTTCACGACACTGTCCCGTTGCGTGGTAACGAGAGAGCGAGATTTGTCACAGCTCACGACAAATGTCCAATGGTTTCGCAGTAGGAGCACTGCATCGGTGTTCGGCAGGAGAATGGTGTTGCATGCCAAGTCGTAGGTGGTGCCACCGCTGTTACGAGAACCCTTGCTGATCGAGCTGCTGCCGAGGTCGATGTCGAGGTGTTAACGAACTGCCTCCGAATAGGCGAGGTTCTCCGGCGTTCGAGCTTTCTTGTTAGAAGGTCCGGAGTTCCTCAAGCGATGGATAATCGGGATAGGTTTTCATGTGCCTTTCCCATGATCTGCGGAGTTGCTTCTCGTTGAGCTTGTTGAAGCGCTCCCAGTAGGAATTGAAGATGTCCACCCGTTATTTGTCCTCGGCAACCGCCAATGTTTTGAACCACTCTGTTCAAGTCTCCGCCAAGACTCTCCCTATGCCTCATAAATTCTCCCTTTCCACTAATTTCTAGTTTTCCTAAAACAACCGCCACCTCCTACGCTTCGACTAATCAGAATTCGCATTTCCTCACCCTCAAAGAATTACAACCACCAATACCATTTGTCCTAAAGTCAACCTCTTTCCTAGTGCAATCCTCTTCTTTAGAAATATTTCGAACTCGTGCTCATCAGCTTCTCTCCGTCTTGCGTATTTCCGTCAAATTGAACTCTATAACCGGGTTTCAACAGCAATGTGAGTTTTGTGTTGTGTTCCTCTACACCGGAATTATGGAAGACAAATGGTCAGAGGAAAACAGTTTACTCTTAATTAGTTTATATAGAAGTTTACCGCAACTTTGGAATCCCAAACATAAAGATTATAAACATCGCGATATTCGCCAAGACAGTTTTTCAAAAATCAGCAAGGAGATGAATATCCCTAAAGACGAGATCGAACGAAAATTGAAAAATTTAGTAAGTCATTTTTGGCGAGAAAACAAGAAGGTAAATAATAAACGCTCTGGAGCTGGTGCTGATAGTTGTTACATATCAAAATGGTTCACTTTCAAGAGTTTTGAATTTTTAAAGGATAAGAATGATTGCCGCACATCACTGGATACGGAGGTATGTAGTTAAATATAATTTAATTCAATTCACACAAGTATTATTTATTTTTTAAGAATTCTTCAAAATGAATATTATGTACTATTATATCATTATTGTAAACGATTTTCATATTAAATACATGGCTCTTGCCATGGTGCTCTTCCTGCTCTACTGCAGAAATACTCTTTAAATTCATCTCTTATTTTTTGGACTTCTACCGATTGCCTGCGACCAAATCGTTCTAAACTTCGGAAGGAAGTCATTTCTTCCATATCTCTTCGCCAACTGCCTTGTACAACTTCTCCTGTCTCAGTATTCTCTGTATCAAGAACCCCGCTGGGCCAATAAGAATTTCTTGATGTACTACTTTTTCTTAAATAGTTATGCAAATATAAGCAAGTTAAGCTAATGATTTCAGCTTTTTTCGGTTCGAGCATCATCGGTTTTCGGAAAATCCTAAAAACAGAGGCTAAAATTCCGAATAAATTTTCTACAACTCTCCTGGCTCTGCTAAACCGGTAGTTGCATATCCGGGTTTTTGAGCCTTTTTCGTGGTACCCGGAGTAAGGTTTCATAATATGATATGAAAGCGGAAATGCGTCGTCGGCAATAAAAATAAATGGAACGGCCATATTTCTCCCGGGCAGCGGTCGCGGATTAGGGATGCGTAGTTCCGAGTTGTTTAATAAACTTTTAAATTTAGTATTGTCGAATACTCCACCGTCAGATATTCGACCTTGGGTACGAACGTCAGCCCAAATAATATTGTAACCCGAATCCGCCGCTGCCATTACAACAATGCTAAAGTAGCCGTTATAATTGTAATATTCTGTTCCACTATGTATCGGAGCCTGTAGTGCAATATGTTTTCCGTCCCACGCACCAATACAATTTGGTACATTCCACCTGGTCATAAATCCAATCTCTATGTATATCGAGCCATTCTTCTGATGTAGTCGGTCGCTAAAAATTATATAAAACATATTCAAGACGTTGCTTTTCCAAATAATATAAATCACCATTTTCTTCGTTATTAAAATTACATTTTTTTAAACACAGGGCTCGAAGGAAGCTTCAGGTTGTGTACAAAGCAATGTTTCTGCCACAGTGGTCAACGAAGTTGTTGATGATATTATTAACATTAATTCGGACCCACCGCGAACGGAGCAACTACCCCAGGAACCAATCTTTGGTCAAAAAAAATTGAAAAGAAAGGTCAAATATAAGGATCAATTAGGACATGAAATTTTTGGAATGGTTTGGGGGATTTATGATAAACGCAACGAAAGAGATGAATTCACGATATTGGGTCAAGAAGTTGAAATGAGTGTACGTCAACTTAAATCACCATATGCTCAGAAAACAGTAAAGCACAAAATACATACTTTACTGTATGAAGCATCTTTAGGGCATTATGATCAACCGGCGTACCCAAGTCAAATGCACCAGGCACACGCATCACATACACCTGTAACCTCTTTCAAATTAATGCAGAATATGAACCCATCCTCACCTAACTACGACCTCCCTACGAATATGTATAACATACCGACAATAACCAATATTTCAAGTTTGTGTGACGAGTTCAACGATAAAGAATAGTTGATATAACTTTATTTGATTACTTACTTTTTTCTCATATTTATATCTTTATGTTATGCAAATATTAAAAATTTTATTTTTTCTCATTACAAATACTACGTTAAGGTGTGCAATTTAAGTTTACTTGTTACTTAGTTCGAAATATTTTATTCTTCTTTATTTATTCAAAATTGTGATTAAACGTGTACCTATGTTCATTTAAAATATCATATCTTATTAAAAACTAAGTTAAATTTGACTACAGGCGTACATGAAGCTCTTTTATACCTAAAGTATAAGTTCGAAAATATAAAACAGAAATATTATAATTTATAAAGCTAGATTTGTTCGATGTCGTAACCGGTATTAACGGAAAATAAATTTATATTATATTATGTTTAAATTTATGATGGAATACAATAAATTACTTAGGTATTAACTTACGAGATATACATTATTGTTTCCATTTTTTCACATACAAACGAAGAAAATGGTGTTCAAGTAACATCTTTGAATTTAAAACTTTATTTGTATTTACCTTTATATATGATTGCAACGCATCAATAATTGCTTGGCAAACTTCCGGCACAATTGTAGATATCGACTGTTTGGAAATTTTGAATAAGTAGGACAGACTTGCAAATGAATCGCCTGTTGCCAAAAACCGTAGTGTCACCGCAAGTCTCTCTTGAGGTGGGATAGACTCCCTGTACGACATATTGGTTCTACGGATTGTCGGTGCAATCATATACAATAATTTTTCAAAATCCGCACTCGACATCCGCAAAAAATTATGGAATGACCCCCGGATTTCGTAATCGAGTTGGTCGTCGTCTATGAGAACTTTTAACAAGTTTGTACCACTTTCGTGTACCCTTCTCCTCCGACTAGGTCGTATCCAAAATCTTTTCTTTGTTCAACTACTAGCACGAGTACGTACAAATAAAAAAGCGCGAGTGCCAGGACAGCATCCTCTTCCGACGACATTGCGAATGAAACTGCGAATCGTATACATAGTAAATTTGTTCGAAGCCGTGGCATGCATGCCGCGTTGGTCTGGACGGGCATCTCGTCGCACGGCAATTTCGATACGAAACGGCAAGAGCGTGTCGGCGGGCTATGCCGCGTTGGTCTGAACGGGCCTTTAGTATTTACCGCTAGTGGAATCCACGTGTCGTAACGGTCTGGAACACTTCTACGCCGGGTTTCTTTTACATATGTACTGTGCAATTGCGAAAAATACACAAATATGTAGGTGAATGCTTAACTGAAAACATTTGTTGAATAGAAATTATCAAAATGTAATAGTTAAAGGGCGTTTAATCAAGAGATTTGGTCTTGTCTCGGGCCAAGTACAAGTACGCGAGACTAGACATTGTATCTTTTCCGGAATATAGAATTAGATAGATGCGAGCCAGCGGTCACCGAATTTTGTGCGAAAAACCGGGACACGTTACTATGCTACCTAAAGCCGGGTACAGACGTGAAACGTTCGCGCGTAACAAACATCGTATTGCAAATGTTTTAGTAACGTATGTGAGAAGAAACAACCCTAACTAATCTATTGCTTTGTGAAGAAACAATCCTAAATAATCTATTGGTGCATCGTTGTATGTATTGCATCATGCGCGCGAATGTTTCACGTCTGTACCCGGCCTAATAACGCAGCCCAACGATCACGGTGGCAAAAACGAACGTGCGAACGAGATGCGACTCGTCGCCAATACGCAGAGACGTGAACACGCAGGATATTGTGTAAACAATCCTTTGACTCTTCTAAATAGATCATCCCATCCTTTATAATCCCCCTACAAGTTACTGATCGGATTACTTTTTTCATGGAAATTGCAACGTTTAATAATTAAATAAAACGGGTTTTCAGATCTAATAGCCATTCCGGCAAAAATGTCAAGAATTAATTATGAACAGTTATTATATTCAGCTTGAACATTATTTTGGAAAACATTTTTTGAAATCGTGCTTTCGTTATTCGTAATTCTAGTCTCCCAATAATGTATTTAAGGGGATCCAACCCTACCGAATGTTTTTAAACGGGCTTTACATCTGTGACGTCAGAAGCGAGGAAAATGCTGAAAAATAACTAGTTTTACTATTGCAACTTCTGGTACGAATAAAAAACTTCTTGCTCCACGCAGGGTCTCAAATGAAAGATACAAGTCCAAAGAATGTAGGTCTGGTCCCCAATTCAGACATGAGTCATTGTAAAGTAACAAAATTTCACTGCAAACTTGGACCTGTCACTTTTCGATTACGATGAGATTTCGAGGTGGCCGCCAGCAAGTGGCTGTCACACAATTTTAAGCAATTTCGCCAATTCTGGACGTTGCCCGGTCGAAATCGGACAAGACCTCCATTCTTTGGACTTTTATCTTTTACTTGAGACCTGCCGTACAGCGAGAAGTTTTTTATTCATACCGGATTTTGCTTCGGAAAATTTTGGTCAGATTCTCTCGCATTTTTCTTACGGAATTATCCGCTTGACGCGCTATAGTTTACTTCTTAGGATCTTGAAAATGTACAGATATCCTACACCCGGCAGAACGCAAATTGTATAATTATTTTACCAAATTTTGACCGTGTCATAAAAGGAGCGGAATACTAAGTTTTCATCTATATACTAATCGCGGATCAAAACTGACTTTATTTTTGAAAGTTTGTGAAATTCTGCCGAAATAAATATCAATCAAACGAATTGATGGCTAAATATGAATATGTAGATTATTTTTGCTTATAATATTATATATTTTCGGGGAAGGGAAATAAATAAAACTCTGATGCCACCTGTAAGGAAAAGACACACATGAGACAGGCCACATGGCGATTGATGGCGATCGGTGCAATGTCGCACACATAATATATATACATCGCTCTTTATTTCACATTACACGTAAATGTCTACAGAACAATAACATGGAACTTTATAACACATTCATTACACTACACACTTCGATTATACCGGTCAACTTCGTCGAAATTTGTTCGCTCTAGTTTTTGCAGAAAACCCAATTCACGCACACACACCGGTAATCAACTTTCGCCATGTTACAAAAGAAGATGGCGAAGAAAAAAGAACTGACAACATCGGCCAAGACCACTGAATTTGCAGCCTCGATTCTGCATGCTACAACTTCGCGGTATACATCTCTCCAACAGCGTTCTTTTTCCTTCGCCATCTTTTCCTTCGTAACATGGCAAAAGTTGATTACCGGCGTGTGTGCGTGCATTGAGTTTTCTGAAAAAACTAGAGCGAACAAATTTCGTCGAAATTGACCGGTATAATCGAAGTGTGTAGTGTAATGAATGTGTTATAAAGCTCCATGTTATTGTTCTGTAGACATTTACGTGTAATGTGAAATAAAAAGCGATGTATATATGTATATTATGTGTGCGACATTGCACCGATCGCCATCAATCGCCATGTGGCTTATCTCATGTGTGTCTTTTCCTTACAGGTGGCATCAGAGTTTTATTTCTTTCCCTTCCCCGAAAATATATAATATTATAAGCAAAAATAATCTACATATTCATATTTAGCCATAAATTCTTTTGATTGATATTTATTTCGACAGAATTTCACAAACTTTCAAAAATAAAGTCAGTTTTGATCCGCGATTAGTATATAGATGAAAACTTAGTATTCCGCTCCTTTTATGACACGGTCAAAATTTGGTAAAATAATTATACAATTTGCGTTCTGCCGGGTGTAGGATATCTGTACATTTTCAAGATCCTAAGAAGTAAACTATAGCGCGTCAAGCGGATAATGCCGTAAGAAAAAGGCGAGAGAATCTGACCAAAATTTTCCGAAGCAAAATCCGGTATGAATAAAAAACTTCTCGCTCTACGGCAGGTCTCAAGTAAAAGATAAAAGTCCAAAGAATGGAGGTCTGGTCCGATTTCGACCGGGCAACGTCCAGAATTGGCGAAATTGCTTAAAATTGTGTGACAGCTACTTGCTGGCGGCCACCTCGAAATCTCATCGTAATCGAAAAGTGACAGGTCCAAGTTTGCAGTGAAATTTTGTTACTTTACAATGACCCATGTCTGAATTGGGGACCAGACCTACATTCTTTGGACTTTTATCTTTCATTTGAGACCCTGCGTGGAGCAAGAAGTTTTTTATTCGTACCAGAAGTTGCAATAGTAAAACTAGTTATTTTTCAGCATTTTCCTCGCTTCTGACGTCACAGATGTAAAGCCCGTTTAAAAACATTCGGTAGGGTTGGATCCCCTTAACTGAAAAGATGTTTCGGTAGGCCCAGTATTTCTGTGGCAATTATGTACTAATGTCCATGCGGTCACAAGGAATGCCCAGTGTAGTTAACGGCGTATATAGAAATGTTGCATTCTGTGTTGTAACGTTTAGTTTAGATACTGAACTTACCCCGTAATTCTTTTCGTTCAAGTTACTAACTCACTAAAGGTAGAATTTCGTTACCACGACCGACCGCAGTCGTCGACGACTACGACAAATGTTGTCGTCGGTGCCCCGGTTTCGTTAACACGACCAGGCACAGTCGCTCTTGTCATTATTCGCCCATCCTTCCCCTCCCCCACTACTCGCTGGTGCATGCTGTCTCTGCCTATCTTTATTTTCCACGTGTCTGTCGTCCGACGACCAATCGCAGCACTAAACCCAGGGGCTGTGATCTCGGCTCGAAATCGAGTTATTCGCTAGTTCCTTTCAGATCTATCTGGTAAATAGATGGAGCGCAAGTGCTGTCGCTGACATCACATTGCGGCTGCGCAAGCTAGGCCTCCAAACGCAATTGTCGAGCGCCATATTTTATTCTCGTCAGCGTTCTCATAGCGTCCTTATAGAGCAGGCCTGGGCAATGGTGGGGAACAGTGGGAAAGTGCACTCTCTTCACGCGATTTCGGTACCCCCCCCGGCAGCATTTGTACGCCGTGCAAACGAAAAGAAGGACAGCGCTCTCTACCTGTCCCAATCTTAGACACGCACCGGGATGCTTGGTGGGGATGCACGGCGGGTTGCCGTTTTACTCAAAGAGCAGGGGTTGCCCCGGCCTGTTATAGAGTGTGGAGTGTTTGCACAATTACCATTGTTTGGTTTCAAGATTACGATTTTGCATTATTTATTCACAAGTAATTTATCAGAGATTGGTCGAGAAGGATGAATTCATTAATTTTTTGAAAATGTAGATATTTTAACCGACAAAGCAGAATTGAGAAACTTGCATATATGAAAAGTTTCGAAAATATAAATTAAAAAAGGATGCTTAAAACGTATAACTTCGGTTTTTACTTACAATTAAGTCCCCCTGTAATCCAGCTGTAAGATAGTGCAGAAGGAAGTAACAGAGGTTTTCACTATTTACGACACAATAGCTCTATCATTTCCTTGTGCACTATCTTCTTCATAGCATGCCTTTTATCCGAGCATGTACGTGATTAGTAGCAATGGTGTGTGTTGGGTTTGTGTGTGTGTGTGCGTGTGCTGTGCGTATTGGAGTTTAGTTCCCAATCGGTTTAGTGCTTGTTGATGGCGTACAAAATAGTGACAGGGTCCGCCAAGACGGAAGATCACCACCCCTGACTAGACCGGGCTAGTGGTGCGATCGGTCGGGTGGCACGACGACCGAAAGTCGTTGTAACGAAATCAGCCCCATTTAAAATAACGTGTCTAAGGTGTCGCAGTCGTCCACGACTGCGATCGGTCGTGGTAACGAAACCCTACCTTAACAGCGTAGAAACTTATAACGCTGTTATTTGCAAATTCATTGGTGGCAAACGCGTTAATTTTACGAAAAGAGGATCGTACGAAGTATGGTGCACTGGCGCCGTCGTGCAATACAATAGCCAATCAAGTGTCAGCAAACTTAGCGCAGCGATGAACAAGGAATAACCCGAAATTGTGCAACGATTCGAAGAAAATCGGAAACGGAGAGTTGCAAGAACTGCGGAATACAATCGTTCGGCAAGAAAAGAGAGATACGAGGGCAGAAGACGAACCGTACCCGACGCAGATTATGGACAAAATGCTGAAAAACCCGATAAGGAGCAAGAGGTATACGAAACAGAATTGCAAATTCATCAAGAGCAATCGCAGAGATGGCAAGGGCAACGCCAGAACATTGAAAGGCAAACCGTGGAGCAAGAAATAAGCCCAATGTGGATGTCAATATGGCGGAAATTATTAACTGCCTTCAACTTTGGCAAAGTATGCCGAATGAGAGAAAGCACTTTGTGCAAAAGGATCGTAAAACAAATATTATATCCGCAACCGCTGAAGCTGCCCGCTATTGAATACGGCCGTCGTCACAAAGATATTGCACGGAAGGCATTGGAAAAAATAGTGCGACAGCCCATAGAAAAGTGCGGCTTGTTCATCGACAAAGATATACCATACTTAGGCGCTTCTCCAGACGGATTAATCGGAAGGGACGGTATCGTTGAGATAAAGTGTCTCTTTTCGGCAAAAGACAAGACACCCGAAGAAGCGATCACCGAAAAAATTGGAAACATCAGGAGACATGGATCAAGTCAATACACGCCATGTATACTATTACCAGATGCTGAGACAATTGCACATTACTGGTAGAATGTTCTGCGTTTTCTGTATCTGAACAGCGAAAGGAATAAAACATGTCATGATATTCAAAGATGACATGTTTTGGGCACAACATATGGAACAGCAATTAAGGGGAATCAATAGCCCTCGAGCAACTCCGAGTTGACCGACACGCCGCTATTTTCGTGCGTGTCGAATTTATGAAGTTCGGGTCTTATCTGCCGGTAAAGAGTGGGGCAGAAATAATTTGCTTTTGACGCCACCTTTGAAATGAACCTGTAACCTTCCCGATTTTCGTTTAGAAATTGTTGGCAATCGTATGCAATCGTGGTGTATCGTTTCGTAGTTTTCTACTTATTCCTATATAAAACAACATTTCGCTGTGCAGAAGGTCTTAAACGAAAGATAAGAGTCCTAGAAATCTGCAAAGACTCTTCAACCTAGAGATCAATCACTCTATAGTAACGCAATTTCACTGCAAAGTGGAACCTGTCACTTTTTGCGGTCTCGACGATTTCTCATCATGGCCGCCCATCGCGTGGCCGTCTCACAATTTTGAGCTATTTCTCCAATTGTGGACGTTGTATGGCCACAGTCAGTGACTTTGCAAAATTCTAGGACTCTTACCTTTCGTTTGAGACCTTTTGCAGAGCTGGATGTTGTTTTATTTAGCAATAATTAGAAAACTACGATTTCGTCGTCTACGACTCTCTCACTTTTTCTTACGAAGTTCTCCGCTCTCTCTCTCTCTCCCTCTCCCTCCCTCCCTCTCTCTCTCTCTCTCTCTCTCTCTCTCTCTCCCTCTCCCTCCCTCTCCCTCTCTCTCTCTCTCTCTCTCTCTCTCAGCATAATAGTACAGACGTAAAGCCCGTTTATAAACTTCCTAAAGTGGTATTGCTGGCCCGTAACGCTGTTGATCGGCATTCTGGCACATTTTTTCACGGTATTTATAATGTTTCAAAAGCAATTAGACGAAACAATGATCGCGTTTACATAATTACAATCTATATTTATAACATTCGTTCAATGATAAAAGATGATATTGGTATGAACCAGATGAAATATGAATGCATCCGAAGTTGATGTAATTTTGGGTTTGACTTTAGATTTGATATATAACATTTTTTAAAGTATGATAAATTTTATTTAATTTTGTATGGACATCGTCGTGCAGGAAAAGCTGAAAAGATTAATATTCTGTAAGACAGTGAGGTGTTGGTAGAAATTGAACAGAGTAGATATAAGTCAGGATATTCAAGTCGGAACAGAAATTTCGGTGAAAAAATAGTAATACCAGATTTCCAAGGCAAAATCAAATAACGATTTACATTTATTAAAAAACTACGATGTTTATAACAATATATATGGTCGATTCCACGTCAAATCGCACAGCTAAATTTTTCGAAATTCTGATTTTGAGATATGTTATAGAGGGAGGTGCGACAAGACACCCGAATTTTTTTTTTTATTTTTTATTTTGACTTTCGAGGAGTTATGAGACTTTGAAAATTTGGGACACTTTTCCTTCAAACATTTCTAGGCGCGGTCTGGTTTGCCGTAGAATAATTTGCTTTTTTAAGTTCGATTCAGCAAAGATTGTAGTTTAACGAGAATTTTCAACCCATTTCAAAAAGTTTATTTTTCAACGCATAATTCATAAAAATAAAAAATAATCGTTAATTTGACTATCTGGGCCCTCACCGAAAATTATGAAAAATTTATATCCTTGTAGCGCGTTTCGAAACGAAGAGTTTGCAAAAAAGGCAGCCCCGATCACGCAGTAACTTCGGAGTAATTGAAGAAAAAGTGTAACCGCCTCGGAATTACTGATTTTGCCAGCAAGAACGCTGAATTGGGAGGTGGGGGTCCTTACGCAGGGCCGCGCACCTGCCGTAAAAATCAGTTTCAATGTTTTTTATCGGGAATAATCGTCGGTGCTCGCGACTATTACGCATACCACCGTGTGCATGCATCATCGAGGCACCCTTGTGAATTTTTTGAGAATTTTCGGGGATGGCCTTCATGTGTTTTTAACCGATTGAGAATACGTAGTGTCAACACGACTCGCCGTCGCGTCACACGCAGTTATGTGGGATATCGCGTATCTCTTAGGTGCGCGGCCCTGCGTAACGACCCCCACCTCCCAATTCAGCGTTCTTGCTGGCAAAATCAGTAATTCCGAGGTGGTTACACTTTTTCTTCAATTACTCCGAAGTTACTGCGTGATCGGGGCTGCCTTTTTTGCAAACTCTTCGTTTCGAAACGCGCTACAAGGATATAAATTTTTCATAATTTTCGGTGAGGGCCCAGATAGTCAAATTAACGATTATTTTTTATTTTTATGAATTATGCGTTGAAAAATAAACTTTTTGAAATGGGTTGAAAATTCTCGTTAAACTACAATCTTTGCTGAATCGAACTTAAAAAAGCAAATTATTCTACGGCAAACCAGACCGCGCCTAGAAATGTTTGAAGGAAAAGTGTCCCAATTTTTCAAAGTCTCATAACTCCTCGAAAGTCAAAATAAAAAATAAAAAAAATTTCGGGTGGCTTGTCTCGCCTCCCTCTATAACAGGGACGGCGAACTGGGGCTCAGAAGAGCACGTGAGGGGAAGGCAGGTCGGTTTGGCTACCACCTCCAGCGACTCTGTCACGCGTTTGTTCGCGCGAGCTTTTGTTTTTTCGTATCCGTTACCACTACAATGACAGAGACAGAGTGTCCTCTACGGTACGCAATAGAGCAGGCGCGGCAAACGCCTGCTCTTTGAGTAAATTCGCAACCCGCCGCACAGCACGTCATTACCCTCTCCTCGTGGCTTTACTCACACCACGTCTCCGGCGTTCGACTCTGCGATAGCGCTGTTTTGTTTTTTTAATGGATCGTGTTACCGAAACGATTGATGAAAAAACTGTATGGTGTAGCGCTGTCCTTCTTTACGTTCGCACGGCGTGCCTACGACGTAGGTCTAAAAGCTGACGGGTGGGGGTAAAAAATAGCGCGTCAGGAGAGTGCATTTCTCCACCGTTTGCCGGGCCTGCAATAGAGTGTTGTCTTTCTCTTTGTTAGTCCGCCTGCACCGAAGAGAGTAGTAGTGGGAGAAGCAAGAGCGGCGGGGAAGAGTACGCTTGCACTCTGTTCGCCGTACCTGCTCTATAACATATCTCAAAATCAGAATTTCGAAGAATTTAGCTGTGCGATTTGACGTGGAATCGACCTATTACAATTTGATTGTACTCTGCCTTGGTAGCCGGAGTCGCCGAAAATCACTAAAAAAAACGAGTGCCCACACACGCCGGGATTCGAACCCGGGCCCAGCATGATAACAAACTATCCCTCTATTCCTTCGGCTACCATCCAACTTTGATTTAAAATTTATGTCCAAAGGATATAAGTGTAAAAAGCAGTAAAATTTCAACCGTACATTTTTTTGGACATGTGTAGCTTTTTTAATTTCTGAGAAAATATCTTCCGTCCCCGAAAATATATACAAATCTATACATACCGCACGGAAATGTAGGGCTGAAATATATACTACTACCAGTAAAACCATTACACTACCCCCTCGGTGCGTTTTGCTTTCACGGTAGAACTTGTTCACCGCTATTTGATGAGCGCCGGAAACCTGTATTTATTGATTGGCCTGTTCTATATTTTTAGTGCGAGTTTAATGGTAAATTTTTAAAATTATTTTGCCAGTGAACTGCCATACGAATTGCCGCGCAAGAGGTGCAATGAGGCGGTGAATTAAGAACCATAACTTAGAAAATATTAAAATGGCCACTCTGATCTTTGCATCAGTCATTGGAAAAGGCTTTGGTACTATTGCACAAAAAGCAGCAATCAATTTGGACGTGGACTGTAGGATTTATGATAAATTTTGTGCGCCGCGAACTACTACCGAGACCGAACATACGAGTATTGCGCTGCTAACAGTCGGCGTGGCGCGCGTTATTGGTGCGCGCTGGTGAATAAAAAATAATATCTCAAAAACTAAGACAGAGGCCACCGTGATTCTTGTTTCATTCTTTAGAGGAGGCTTCAGAGTTGTTGTAAAAAAATAATGAAAAAAATAGCGAAGATCCATTTTTAGATACAGCAATTTATATTTTTTAAAGAAACTTTTTTTAATGTTTATAAACATTATCCAACAATTATGAATTTTTTTATTGAAAGCTTGAACTTTTACGAATGCAACCGAATTAGCCGGAATGCGATATTGTTAGTGGTTTAGGAGATATGAATTTTAAAAAATAATCTTACCTGAAAGTTTGAGAGGCTGTAACTCAAAAAGCTTTCAAAAATTCGAATTTTTTTTTTACCCAAACTTTTTTCTCCGCGAACACTACATGGTCACAAAAATTCATCAAAGTTCTCGAACATGTCTGTAAAATAAAAAGTGTCCCACTTGACGCAGAATGACCCGTCTGTGCTATGTCTGGGAGACAGACAGATCGAGAGAGAGTAAGAGAGAGAGAGAGAGAGAGAGAGAAGCGAGGAATTCCGTAAGAAAAAGCGAGAAAAAGAGAGGAGAATTGACCAAATAATACAGAAGAAGTTACGGCTAAACGATGCAACGTCCTACGGTGTACAAGGTGTCAATCGAAAGAGGAAAGTCCAAAGGTGGTTAGAAACTATCGATCTCGGCCGGACAACGTCCAGAATTGGAGAAATAGCTCAGAATTGTTGCGACGGCCACCTAATGGGCGGCCATCTTAAAATCTCGTCGTGATCGCAAAAGTGACAGGTGAAAGTTTGCAGTCAAATTTTGTTATTATAGAGTGATTGATCTCTGGATTCGGATAGTTTCTAACTATCTTTGGACTTTTATCTTTCACATGAGACCTTGTGCAGAGCGAGATGTTGTTTTATTTAGTCAAAGTTTCTTCCTGCAAATATGCTTACTTTTCGGCATGTTTCTATAGCCCATTCTAAAAACATTGGGCACTCCGAGGCACCGCGTTTAAAAACATTGGGCAGTACTGATTCCCCTTAATGATAAAATCATACAAATTTGACAGTACAGTCATTGTTATGGAAAGTAATAGTTATTCTTCTTGGTCTTTATTTTGCAAACAAAGTCTACAGTTAGTTTCATGTGGGTATACAAAAAATCAGTCTTACGTTGCGATATTTTTGTTTTTCTTCAACTGCGGTGAGATCTGTGTTCCCTTGGAACTACAATTCCGACTGTTGATGATCTCGTCGATACTTTGCTTTAATTCTTCCATTTCCAAAATATCAAGAGGAAGTGATGTCTGTGTAGCCATCTCACGGGCATTACTTTGCCCATCTGACTGCATGAGCCGGGTTAATTCAGGGCAACAAGATGTAAGACTACAAGTTAAATTTCCCATCCCGGCCTTTCTATACGCGTCTTTGATTTCCGTATCGTTTTTCAGTTTAACATCGCTGGATTCCTGTAGCAGATGCTTCAAAATCGTTTCATCTTGCAGTAAGTATTTGCTTCGACGACCTTCCCTGCTTCTTTTACCGCTATCGTGACTATAACTCTTGGCACTCTTATTACTAATCTTACTCTTGCTACGTTCGTGCGGTTCTTCGGGTTCTAGCATCTTCGTTTCCTCGTCCAATTGGCTGTCGTCACTGTCGCTATCCTGATCATCCTTCCCAACGTTACCACCTTCAATGTCCACGTCTTTGCCTATTCCTTGGTGTCGTTTCTCATCGCTGCTCAAGTTGTCATCGCTGCCACTTTGTCGGGGGAACAAAAAGGGTAATAGCATACCCGGGTTGTTTCCGTCGAACATTTTGGGATTCAAAGAGCGCTCGTCCAAACCGGCGCTCGCCGATCGCCTCTTCATGTTTGGCACTTGAATCGGCGGTACCCTCGAGGTACCGCCTATAGTCAATGCCGAGAGTATCTGTGCACCGAGTTGACTCTCCTGTGAGGTAGTGCTACCTCTTCTAAACAACGGACCCACTTTGCCGGACCTAGATTTTCCAAAATCTCTGCGCCGTTTTCCCCGTCGCCCGCGTGAACTTCCGGCGACTTTCCGCGTTGTCTTCAACTCGGCTATTTGGACGGATATCTGAGAGTCCAAAGAATTCCGTCGGGATTCAACGGATACCCGACGTACGCTGAAACTGATCTCGGAGTCCACGGAATTTCTCCTATTGCTAGATACGGAACCAGTTGTCCCACCAACAAGCGCACCTCTTCGTGTCACCAGCTTTGGCAAAGCAGCAGCCCACGTTGAACTGAAGTCTTGGGAAGCTACAGAATTCAGGTCGAAATTTAAGCCAACCGGATCTTCATGAGTATTATGAAAACTGATGGATAATCGACCAGCGTTATTAAACGTTTTCCGTTTTGCAAATGCTTGTGCAATAACTTTGTGTTTTTTTAACCTGATTGGCTCTTCTGTCTCACAATTAAACGTCCTGTAAATAAAAAATAAACTGCACTGTGTTTTATAAATATTCGTTGCGTGCAAAAATTGTGACAATATCAGAGTAAAATTGCAGAATTTACCGCCTAAGAAATCTGGTCCATGTATCTACTGTCGATCCAGTCCAAACCCATGAGGACATAAGAATACCCGCAAAGAATGGTGAAAGTAAGTGCAGTTGCATTTTAGCTGCACTTGGACGGACTTCCATTTTACATTCGGACACGTCTAAATATTTCGTTGTTATTGCACATCTGTAGATAAGCAATAGACATGTATACAATATTGCACAATGATATTGATAGTGTTTCTTTTATAGATTATGAATGCTCTTCTTACATCATGTAATTTCTGAAACTTTGCTTCCATTCCCAAGAGTGTTGAAATTCGTAAATGTGGCAGTAAAAAGTTACAACGACTGCGGCGAACGTGAAAATCGAGAAGAGCCCCATGCGAACAATGGTTTCCCGTATTTTGCAACTTGCTCTTTCAGATATAATTTCTTGGCTACTTATTTTTAACCGAATAAGGGTAATCAATCCTGAAAATTTAAATCCCGTAATTGTGTCAATATCAATTAATTGTGCCAAGAAAATAATATCAACACCATCAAAAAACATTTTCTAATGATTATAATAGGGAAATCGATGTACTTACAAACTATCCTCTTTTGGCAAGCATTAGAAAATATAATTTGTCACTATTAATAAACTCTGAAAATTGATTTGGGTATTAATTAATGTAGTTCATGAAACGTACCTCTGGACAAAAAGTATCCTCCAACCATCAAAACAACCAACACAGGACCAAGCAAAAACCAAGCTCTGACTGCATGATTAGTGTAACCCACAAAACATATACCCGTAACACTATTTCCATCAATTTCACCTAATGCCATAATGGTGACCGTAAGGACCAGTGGCAGACACCAAGCAATTAAATGAAAATAAGCACCCTTTTTATCAATTCTATCTTGAATTTTTCCCAATGCTTGGAAACTCATATGCCAAGCGTAGGTGAGGATTACAAACCACACCATAGCTGCCATAAGGGAATAATATACGAGGACAAAGACTACCACGCACGACAAATTTTCTCCACTGAAAGCATATTAATACATAAGATGAATCGTAATTGAATTTCATTTTACATAAATGAAAAAACATCGAGTTATGTGAATGCTTGCTAAACTAAAATCAATGAAGACTAGAAAACTCAATGTACAAAAATCATTGGTTTGGTGTTTATTATTATCGTTTATGAATAGGGTAAACGAAAAGAATTTTTTTAACTGTACAGGGTGAGTCAGAAAAAGCAGAATAGCTGGATATTTCTGTTGGATTTAAAGATACGAAAGTTCAGCTGTTCTGCTTTTTCTGACTCACCCTGTATATATATTAGTACATCATTTAACGTGACATTTCAATTAGCAAAAAAAAATTTATATTTTATTTTATCTTACGGATGTGTAAGTAACTTTGTATAAATGTAAATGAAATTATTTTTATCTAAACTGCCTTAGCATGAATTTTTAGGGGTAGTGTCAAAATGCATTCACATAATAGTTGGTTCTAATTACGTAAGATGTTTTGGAGTTTATATAAAAATATTTAAAAGCTCTAAGTAATAACATTGCTACCTTGGTTCGCCCATTCTTAAAGTACCATCTTTGCGACATACAACTACTTCTCTGGTTCCTGGAGTAAACTGGCCAAGCCATCCGATACAAGACACCATGAAACAACAGTTTATATAGAATATAACTAAGGCTGGATACTTATTTGCACTTCTCCAATCAATTAAAAATGTTATCTGAAAAGAATCAAAAGTATGAAATGTTTGCAGTATCACGATAATAGTATTCAGTCATTTATGTGGTACATACAACTGTAAACAGGTTAAATGAGCCACAAATTGCAGCAGCCCAAGCTATAAATGAATGAATCTGTTTGTGCTCGTCCGGTGTAAAAAGCGGATCGTTGCATTGGGTGCCGCAACCTTCAACTCCCTCAAAAATAGCAAGCCCATTGTCAGTTGGAATGAGAGGTTTCAGACACTTGCCTGAGATATTAAATTTCAATTCTCTGACATCGTTTTTGCATAATCTTGGGAATAATTCTGTATCTTCGCACTTGACGAAGCTGGGCCATATTGTATTATTAAACACAATTCTACAAGGTCCTGAAACCATTTTGCACATCTCTTGAGATGGCAAGTCAACAGTGTCATTGATACACTTCGGCATAAATATAGAGCATAGCAGGGGTTGCACTACTGCCCAACACTTCGGTATATGTCTTAATGCTTGCAACAAGTGTAACCTTTCCTGTGAATTAAGAATAATTTTTTTATTAATACTCGAGGAGTCAACACTTAATTAATTTTGAATTACGTGTAACAGTTCCTTCTCTATAACTAGACCCAGCTTTGTATGAATCAAGTGTAACATTGATTAAAAAATATGCTGCTAAGAAAACTTAAATAAACATAATGTTACTTATGTTTATATCAAATCGTTTCCAAATTTTCACAATAAAATGAAACCCATTTTTGTATTAAGATATTATGTTCCATTAGTAAAATTATTCCATGTGCTTTTTTGCTTCACTCACTTTATTCCTATATAGCATAAAACCTTTGATTAAAATCTATTTTATTTCCACGGCACTTGTGTGTATTATTAAAGAATTTACAATGTTTATTTTCTAAATTTGGATATCACTCTTTTTATCACTCCATATAGAAAAAATCTATTATGTTTATATGGATAAAAACAGTAAAATATAATGATAAATAAAACATTGTTTTCAATGTACATTATCAATTGAAATGACGTATGTTACAAATGATATACAACTTTGCGCCAAATCCTTGATACTATACTTTTAAAATTACTGCTTCAAAGCAATATAGTTTGGACAGGAAATACCTGAGGTGATTTTAAATAGGGTCTCTTATACCTGAGTACTCAGGTATAAAGGTACAAAGCGAAAAGTTCTGAGACCTGCTTTCTCAATATTTGTTAGGACACTGTTGCACTTAATATATTACAATATAATTTAATTTATCTCTATTATAATATAATTTACATTTCTTTCAAGAATAATTTATATTTATAATATTCTTAAAGACCTATCGGGTACCTCTATCATTTCTGGTGTCACATGCTCAGGAATAAGATCCAATGTAGTGGTTGTATATGGCAATCTTGTACCCATACAAGTGTTCCGTTGCATTTGGACGCATTTTGCAGGCCTACGGCAATTCAATGAATCAGGTGGCAGTTCTCCTATGGGATACCTGTCCAGCAGGTAACTGGAATCTTTAATCCTATGTCTATGGCTCAGCTCTAAACTCTTCCATGTCTCATTTTCGCTATTGGAATTGGCCGCAAAACTATGCTCCAATTCTGCCGACGCTTTGTGAAATATTAACAGCAAGTAGACCAAAAGCAGCATCTTTAAAAGAAAAACGAAATACTGTGTAAATAGCGCATCAAAATAGTAACTGAATTATTTTGTTATTATCGCTCGTACTTTCGTTCTAATAACACGCGACAACCCGGTCGTGCAATCGGTGGGAATAAAAACAAAACGTCACGTGTGGAGAGATAAACAATGAAAGCATTTTGAAAGAAAAATATCCCATACCTTTGTCCGATTCAATCACCACTGCTGGTTAGCCACGGAGAAACCTCTCCGTTTTGTTCGAACAAAGCGTTTTGCATCTTCTACACTCGCGACAGCCGTGTTCAGCCAGCGCCAGCATACGAACGTTTGGACCACACACGCGTTGTGCTTGCTTACGGACCACCCACGATGAACTTGCTCATACCTGCTCATTCCCCTCATACCATCTCACTACTGCTCTTTCCGGGGTTTCAATCAGTTTCAATGCACAGTGGTAAAGAGCTTTCGGCATATCTCGTTAACGGCAGCACCGTCGATATTAAATACGAAATGATTTACGTATTCTAATCGTAAGAGTGACAAGTTTGGAATAATTAGATTTGGTTATATTTTGTGAGTATTCAAAATACGGGCTCCCAGCAGAAAATAAATCAATACAGTTATTACACCCAGTATTCCTGTGCACAGAATTCGAATTTCATACAAAGAAACAACGGAAGAACACTGCTGAAGAGTTCGGGCATTGAGGACCGGATCTTTTCGTGTATTATTCAACGTACATTTAATAATACTTCTTGTGCAACTTATATTCATGCAATTTAGGTAAATGATGGAAATTCTCATATTTTGAATAAGAGATACGGATTCCATGACAATTGCACAATAATAGATAAACGAAATGTCGATTTAATATCGAGAAATTCTTATCTTCGGTGAAACAACCAAGGCCTTCTGCTTCGAACGCGTAATATTCGAAAATATTTTTCCGACTTGAAATTGTTGTACCGATTGATACACGTTGGACCAGACTCGAGCATTAAAGTACAATAATATATTAGCCGGGACGATACCACAATACCTCAACACATGTTCAGTCGGTGTTTTCGTCCAAGCTAACAAATATTTAAATTTAAAATTAATCGATTTGCTCAATTTCTACTTACTCTATATATATACCTGTAAACATTGTATCCGGTTGATGCAACGTCGTTTAGACGTCTCATAGACATCGATATCTGTATGGGCAAGTCCATAACGTGAAAAACGTCCACTTTTAGTTGTTAAACAGTATAATGATAGGTGGATTCCAAATCCATGTATTCCATGTCGCAATTCAGTATCGGATGAGAACTCTTTTGTTGTTTGCATAGATTTTTGTAGCGCAACGTATATATGCCATTGCCACTTCCGGTGTTATTACAAAATCTGAAAGCACCACGTAACGGCTCGGAGTCATTTCTAGAATTGTATAATTGAACGAGAACAAAGATTTCGGGAAAGGACGACTGCCGTCATTAAATTGGGACACCTTATCTATACAAATTTATATTCCGATTATTAAAGGAATTGTGGTTAGTACCAGTACTCCTTTGTTTTCACCAAAAAGAGGTGCCGGAAATCACTTCTTGTCAAGCTTTTTATTAAAGGTGATTGTATTCCAATATTATTTTAATTAATTTTAAAGCAGCTTTTCCTACGGCACGAAAGGCATACAAAATTCAACAATATTTATCGCATTCCTTTTTCATTTGTATATTAAATCTAAAGTTAATCAAACAAACAAGTATAAATTTCCGACTAAAGATTAATTACTAATACGATCTTTTATCATTCTGATGAATTTTATAAATATGGATTACAATTGTGTATGTACGCGCGAAAATTGTTTCGTCTAATTGCGTTTGAAACATTAAGAATGCCGTGAAAAAGATGAGTACTGGAGTGCCGGTCCACCGCGTTACATGACAAAAAAGCCCTGGTTAGTACCATCTTTCTGTTATCATTTAGTCATTGCAATGTAAATAGAGTCTCTGAAAATTATCTTATCGGAGATGTATGTATAGTATACGCAACCCTTTTACAGCGACTATCGTGTGAATCAATTGTCCTAACCAGTGTCGACCTCTGCGAGTAGCGTGCTGTGAGAGTTGTCAAATGTGATCAAACGGGTCGAATTCGAGTAACATATAATGACAGGCAATGGATGATGTGTTTTTGTGAATCTGGAAAAATGTGTGTCGCAGACCATTGCCGATTCAAGAGTCTTTAGATCTTGGGCCAAGTGTGCATCGTTAGCGCCAAACGTTATCTCGTTTATTACACGGCCTTTCATTATTCCGGTGTAACAGGAAATATGATAATTGCCCCTATGGTTGATTAGCTGCTGGTATTGATAATAACATGCTGCTAATATATGATAAGCCTTTGACGCGTACGTCTACAGGAAATATACCAGCGGGTAGAATTCTCGACAGTCTGCGAAAGGTGTTCAATTGTGAAGCAATCCATGAAGTGACAGATGTTTTATAAAATAACCTGAATCATCGCTGCGTCATTCTCGGTATTTATTAGTTCCTTCTCGAGTCTGACAAAGATAAGGTAAGATTTGCAGTAAAAATTGTAAATTATGAAGTTCGCTAATAAGTTCGTATGCTTTCGATATGTTCACTTTCGCAAAATCGGGCAAAAAGATCAATCAGCGACATATGTTTGTACTTAACTGTAAAATAGCAAAAAAGATGCCATGAAACTGCTAAATGTATCCAAAAACTATTTTATATTTTAGCATGTGTATATTTACAAGTGTATACACTTGAATGAAAAATGCTTCAAATTCATTGGCCATTCTAATACAATAAAACTAAAATTATGTGGAGTCACAAACATGCACTGTCATTTTTATATTAGTCATAAGTTTGTATTTTAACAATTATTTTTTATCCTTTCAGTTAAGATGTTGGCTGTTTTTTACCTGGCGTTATATCTATTACTACTTGGTAGTTGCGACTGCGACTATTCCGATTGGGATACAAACTGGCAAATGTTATGCCGTGGTCTATATCCGAGAGTTTTCACTAGTTATGCTCCACAAGGAAATCTTTCCAGCGGAACGTATAGTTTTCAGCCCCATTTAACTGGCATAAAGCACTGCGTAGCTGCGTGTTGTACCAAGCCCACATGTAATGTGGCTCTTGTACATAATAGCACTTGTTACCATGTTCAGTGCGAAACTTCGAAACTGTGTATGCCTTTGTATAGATCTAATCTGGCAACTGAAAATCCACCAGATATGGTTCTAGTTAAGCCTGTAGAAGAGGATGAAACTTGGAGCGACTTATTGGACCAAATGAGCGATGACACTGGGTGAGCTGCAAAATTGTATAAATTTGTTATTAAAACGTACTAACAGATCTATCTGACTATGGTGTACAAATCTTTCAATGGTTATTAATGGTTGTCGATACTTTAGAGGTTTAATCTAGGGCAGGCCTGTCTAACAGACTACTCTGGAATCCAATCCTATTCAAATGCCTCGATAAAATTCTCTTTAGTAGTAGACTAGTCTCACTTCACTCACACTCGTCATAGATTAAGGGAAACAGATCAAGCACAACCTGCGAACTGACAGGCATGAAAGTCTATTCAATACAAATAGACACAATAAAATATTACGTTTAGTTTTGTTTAAGTAACAGTTTTGGACTACTCGAAACCATTAAGAAAATGCACGCTGATACTGTCTCGGCCATGAAAGTGAATGTGTACATGCTCCTGATGGCTTCAAACAGTTAGAAACTACTGTTTGAATAAATCATTTGAAAAACCTTTAAATAAGTCGTGTAAATGGAAATAGCTGTTTAATTTGATACACTCCATGATATACTCCACTTGATAGAGAGCTAAATGCCCGCAAACTTGGATGTGGTGTGTTTATCGGAACGCTAGATACAAAGTAGACGGCTGTTACTCACCTGACTTGGTGTAGTGTTCAGATACCTTTACAAGTTAGGCATGGGTATGCCTGATCTACAGAACAAACCAAAAAAATTGTTGTGTGAACATAAGTTGCCTAACCTTGGTTTTCTGAGTTATTGATTGATCGAGAGAGATGAGTCAATAGCATGGCTTGCTTGGTCTGCTAACTTTTTCATTTCTGTGCAAATCTAAAGTCTCTTGTGCGTCCTTTGCAACAAAAAATATGCAATGCATTTTTAATTATTTAAACAACATCTTAGAGTTTATAGCGAGTGTAAGTCTAATGGTTAAGTCATGCCATAGTGTGCATTATAGATGAAAGTCCACGTTCCAAACATTTTCTTTAATTTGTCATGATTTAGAAAGCAATGCTTTGGCAAGCAAAACTCATATAATATGTGCTCTGAAAGTATGGACATGCAGTTATCAAAGATTAGGTATACAATAAGTCAGTACAAATTGCCATTTGAAATAAAGGAATTATTTATCTTTATTATAAATCTTATTATAAATCTTTAAGACGGCGTTACATAATGTTTTTAGTCTTGTATTACAGGCAATAAAATGCTGCTGCTTGATCTTGTCATTTTCAAACATATTACCAAATTAAGTTTTTCTATGCTAGGAATAGTATCAATTACATGTCACATGTTTTGCTCGTAGCAGTTGTTTTTAACAGAAATATGTATGGTACTGGTTCTGCTGGTAATTTCTTGTCACTTGCTGTAAATATATTATTATTATCATTGCTAGCATTATTATCATGATCATTATTATTATTATTATTGCTAGTATTATTATCATCATTATTGGTATTATTTATGGATACAAATAGGTCCTATATGCAGAATATACTGTAGTTTATCTTAAAACTCACTTTTCTAGAACCTTACTTATGGATGGTACGGACAGAGACCAGACACTTTTTGGTAGTACAACCAGTGGAATCAGTTGCATCACCCAAACGAATTGTTTAGACAATGAAATATGTATTAAACATGGAGACAAGTCTGACGTTGGTCTCTGTCAGTGTGCTCTTGGATTTAAACGCAATATTGCTGGTATTTATGTTACCATTCCTTATTCTACCAATCATTTGTACATTATTGCAACTTTCTAATAAATGTTTACACATATTGTTTCAGGTACTTGTACATTAGTGGAAGAGATAGAATCATCAGGACTTGGAGTAACTCCGCACATGAAATTCCAAGCCATAAAGGATTTCAGTACATCTATAAAACCACCATTTAAGCAATTGCTAGTTTCTGCAGTTTCAAAAGAGGTGCGTCTGCCCGAAAATGAAGTAACACTATCTGCCTATACTGTGCCTGCTGAGCCACAGAATGAACATTACAATTATGCTTGGAGTCTTCTAAGCCAGCCTGATGGACATACTGGGACAATGACCGATCAAAATCGGATGACAGTTAAATTGAGTAATCTCTCAGAGGGGCTGTATACATTTAAAGTCACAGTTAATAGCCCAAATGCTTACGGGGAAGCATATGCGAATGTTAGTGTTTTACCACGTAAGTTGTTTGCTTTATTTTTACAGTCACGTCACTCATACTCAATACTATTCCTCTAACATTGTGTTTGTTTTCAGCTAAACGAATAAATCAAGCCCCAATTGCCACAATTTCACCGTCATCCCAGATTGTGAAACTACCAAATACAGGTGCTGTGTTGGATGGTTCAACGAGCAAAGATGACGATCGGGTCATTTCGTATCATTGGGAATTGCAGCAAGGTCCTATTGGATACCAGCCCAATCTAGTTGATACTCCTACGTTACAATTGGATAACCTTATTCCTGGCAATTATACATTCAAGTTAGTATACGGGTACCTACTGTAATGAGCAGATGCATGGAAGTGGTGTTCATTGAATAGAGCTCAAAATAAGGAAATATACTATGTTTGGACAAACAGAGTTTCTTTTTGTTGAACAGATACTATCAGTCTATGGAATGATCATTTTTCCCACCACAGCTGCTTTTATTTGAAAATTTTTAATAGCGCTGTATATCTTGATACATAACATTTTTACCGCCAAAATCACAAAATCGAAATGGTCATAGTTGATCGGTTGATTTTTAAAACCCAAGTTATGTTTGTTTTGTTGATTTTATTATAACATTTCTGAAATTGTTATACCTGTTACAGAAAATTGATTTTTTTTTTATTAGAAGAGCTATTATAAATGGGGGTGAAAGGGTGAGTTTGATAAAAAAGTTTTTTACCCAATTCACTGATCCCCTTTTCATGAAAGAAATCGCTGTTTGTCCATATTCAATGTCTTTCTCTTTTTTCGGGGTATTGCAAGAAGGTTGGGTTGAGATAAAGTTCGTAGAGTATGAAGATTGTAAAGATAGAGAAAGGCAATGAAAAATAATGTTGAATGATTTAATACAATCTGACTTTGCTGGTTTTCACTGGTTAGTTTGTCACAATGATGCAGTTGGACAGTATAGTTTCATTTTTTTCCACACAGTTATACTTTTTATAATTGTTTTTTAAAATATCAATCTGTTCACATTATTTTGCATATAGGAACATTAAGAAACAGTATTCATAAAATTTAATTCTTATGACGTATTTTCAATATTTCAATTAGTAATGTTTTCTTAAATGTGTTGTTATAACTTTTCTTTGTCTGGAAACAAAGTTGTTATTATTACACACTGTTTGTAAACGTTACAATACAATTTATTATCATGGAAGATCAGAATGAATGAATTAGAACAAATGATTCAAATATAAACAGGGACCATGAAAAATGTTTAAGTATCATCCTTAATAAATCGTCTCATTAAACATTAATTTCCGAATATTTTACCATATTAATTTTAGACTAAATCATTTAACATTCTCCTGTGTTATTTTCTCTAGCTGCAACTCAAAAAGAGATTCTACTCGCGTGAACTAGTTACGTAACTGATTGTACACTGTTTTCCTTTGTGTTTAAGCTCAGGTGAAAGCGAAATGTCTCATTTAAAATTAAACATAAATATTTATGTGATTTCTTTTTCCAGATTGACGGTTGAAGACTCTGACCACATTACAAACTCTACGAGTGCTAACATAACGGTTTTGAGAGTAACTGATTATCCACCTAGTGCAAATGCAGGGCAAGACATTATTATATATTTGCCACAAAACACATTAACTCTTAATGGTAATTTAAGTACGGACGATCGGGGAATAGCGAGTTGGGAGTGGACAAAGAGTCCGTCCGATCAGAACAAAGCAGTGGATATGCAAAATACGAGAACCCCATATTTGCAACTATCTAATCTAGAAGAAGGAATGTATACATTTGTTCTAAAAGTAACTGATGATTCCGAGCAATCTTCTACTGCCGAAGTTCACGTGTTTGTAAAACCACCAACAAATAAACCACCGAAAGGTAATTACCAAAATGATTGGAGTGAAAAGGCTTGATTGACAGCTAAATAAATGAATGTATTCAGGACAAATCGTTGGTAAGGATGGGCACAGGAGGAAAATAAAAAAATTACTTTTTGCATACGTTTTCCTTACTCTTAGTGTCCCTCTTAAGAAATTCATTTGTTTTCAATAAGAAATCGTATGAATAATAAAAAACGGACCTTCAAAGTGATTGGAACATTCAACGAAATAAGTTCTTCAATGTTTTCTTCTATGATTGTGCTCAACAACGCGTTGTTCTACATACAGTATTTGGCAAAAATGTATATTAATTCCAAGAATCACCTATTTGCACAAAAAGGATAAAAACATTTTTTGTAGAGTATGAAAATCAATGCGCATTCTCCATTGAATGAATTTATATTTTACAGCTGACGCAGGCGATGATATTATCATAGCATTGCCTGAAACACGAATTATCTTAGATGGTCGAAAAAGTAAAGATGATATAAAAATTGTATCATATCATTGGGAACAAGTGAGGTATGTTTAGATTGGTTTGTTCATCGTGTATTAAGATGTCTTTTTCTAACAATATAATATATCTCCTCAACAGTGGACCTAGTAAAGGCGAATTTTCTGCAGTCAATGAATCTGTCACGAATGTTACAAAATTAACAAAGGGTGACTACACGTTTAAACTGACCGTGATTGATGACAACGGCAATAAGGACTCCGATACTATTAGCGTAAAAGTTACGCAAAGTATGTATCATCTATCTATCCTTGTTTGTACATATGTGGCGTGATTAATAAGTTCTAAGACCAAAAATTTGTACTAGAGTATTTACAACTTTAACACTATTCCTACCACCGACTGCTTAAATGATCGTTTCTTAAATTTTGTCCAGAATTTTCTGCATACAACATTATTCTACAGCCACTTAACTTAAATGTTAGTGGGGTAAATATTAAAATATATGCGCGTTATCTATTTCTAAGCAAAAGAAACTACATTTTTTATTATTAAATTGGCTATTATGTTCATCCTATATTAAGAAATATAAATTGTTTTACAGACCGGTCATTTGACCGGCCACGGTAGAAGTAGGTATATATGAAGTGTCGGTAAGATTAGTGCTAAAGTTGTGCATCTTGCCCAGAGTATTTCCTATTTGATGTTACAAAATTCAGCGATTTCTACAATTTCAGCGATTCTACCTTTTTTAAAACATTCCTGGAGGTCAAGATTTATCAGAACCTATAATCACTCTTTATCTTTGAATGATTATGATTATGTTAAATCGCTTTATTGTAGTTGCCATTTTAGTTTCGGAAACAGATAGAAGTTGCAAAATGCGACAGAATAATGTGATTGAGGAAAACAGGTATGAATGTCTGAATTGAAGATTTATAAATGGATGTACTTTATCCTATAAGAGAATCTAATCAGCTCGCGCGTACAAGTGAAGATTTTTGGAGTTGGGTCAAGCTTTTTTGCGGCCCAATTGGGGTCTCACCTGCGGCAGTAGGTCAGCTGGTGAATTATTAAATAATTAAATATATTTAAAAATGATAATCGCTGTGAATTTAGTGATACGTTGTCACTGTCAGTGCAGTTTCGTCGCATTCCGGTTGTATCCTCCAATGAGATAGAGTATAGCACGGCATGGGTTCTTGGCATTGTATGATATTCAAATGCATTCGTTATGCAGTGTTGTGGCGTGTATTAATGTCACATTATAACACACGGAAGATTTCTAAGCGTGTGGAGTTTCATATGTTTACGTGTACAGGATACACTCTCAATGTAACCCGATTTGAAAAGTGTCCAATGTTGTGCGACGTCTCAGAGTGCGTGACATCATTTTCGCGCACTTGTTTGAGCTCGTACACCCTGAAGAATGATTAAATGTCATGAGCCATTATGTCATAAAATTCATGAGCCCCTAACATATATAACAGGAATTAACTCAGCTTGTATCTTTGCGTTAACATGTATGATCTATGTGGGATGTCAAAAGCAAGAAAAACATGAGGAAATAAGCCGTTCGTACAAAGGACCCCAGGAATAGCTTATTTTTACTTGTTTTCCTGGCTTTTGACGTTTCACATAAGTACAGTCCACGCGAAGAGGCAAGTTGTTCTGATTTGTTTTGAACAGGTAACGTCTGTTGTGAATAACTGTTTAACCTTAGAATACTATCGTTTTGAAAAGTCGTCTGTAAACGCTTAATGTGCGACGCACGAAAATCGCTGTATTCTATCTGGTGTTAGATATTTCCAGTGAAATTAAGTCTTCGAATTTGTATGATCAGCCGTCGTCCGTATAAGGATCTTTTATGTCACTCACAGCTTTCATTAAGGATACATTTTGCTTTAAGTGTCAAGAAGACATTCATGGAACGTAGAATCAATTATATTTTACAGATAAAAATGCTCCTCCTAAAGCTAACGCGGGTGGTGATCAAGTAGTCATAACGCCAATTAGCGCACTGATTATTAATGGTTCTCAATCAACCGATGATTTAAGAATTAGTGAATGGTCATGGACAAGAGATTATTCCAGTCTCGCGATAGGTACTATAGTTCAAGGCACGGACAAATCACCAGTGTTAATGGTAATTGATTGGTATAGAAATATCCATTTCAGAAGTAGAATAAATTTCGCGATATGTTTATTTATTGGAACTGTATTTTTTTTAGTTGACTGACTTCGTTCCAGGCCGGTATGTTTTTAGATTAAAGGTAACTGATGATCAGGGTTTCACTGGGGAAGATACTGTTTCCGTAATCGTAAAATCTGGTAAGTTATCCTTTGAAATAATGTGTTAAACGAGGTTTGTACTCGCTAGCAAGTTTACTCTGAACCGAATTACAAAAGGAATTTACTGATAACTGACCACTCTGGTGAATGAGAGAGGAGGGAATTTACTTGTTTCCTATTTGACGCTCGACGAGCAAATCGATTCACTTGTAGCGTGTAATTTCGACTTCTTAATAGCCCCGAGAAGCCCAAAAAACTGTTTCCAATGTGGGCTAAAAAATTTAAGATAAATCAAGTTACACGTTAGCACGTATATTCTGCGTAAACCATGTTTTAAGGATAGAAGCTGTTGACAAAAAACTTTTGCAATTTTTGCAGACCCCCAGTTGTTACATCTAGTAGAATTAACACTGAATATCGGCGCGCATGTATTGACAGAATCGCAAAAGAATTCGTTGGTAGTAAAGTTGCAAATGTTGCTCCGAGATGAAGCGTCAATTATCGTCCGAAATTTGAGAGCAGAACCTCACACCGGTCGAGCGGTTTTAGTTTTCTATGTTGAGAAGAAAAGCGGAAAAATGACGATGCCTGGACCAGAAGTGGTTAAACGGTTGAAAGAAAAATTGAGACAAGATTCTGGTCTCCTACAATTATCTGTAGCAAATGTGGATACTGCTGTATGCCAAAATAATTGTTCAGGTACCACGACAACAATTTAATATTTACATTGCGTCCAATGTTCGTCCTTTAATTAACGTCCTTTTAACATCGCTAATGATCTGCTTTTTATTAATATTTGTTTTGTATGGTAATTTTTTTAAATATATCTTGCGCAGGTCATGGTGTATGCGACCAAGAAACAAGACTATGCATGTGCGAGGCGTTTTGGATGCAAAATTTAATACAAAAGTATTTCGGCAATGGAGACGCCAATTGTGGTAGGTTAAAATATACATATTTCCCAGGTAATAATCGCGATTAGCACGTGTACTAGTTGTGAAATTCTTTTTTATTCGAATGTCTGAATAACTAAACATTCGAATACTATTGTTTGGTGTTCGTGTTTTTATAAAATTCATTGAATTCTTTAAATTAATCGTTCTGTCTAAGGTTTAGTTCGATTGTAGAGTTTATATGATATTTCAATTTGGTACAGGAAAACTAACTGGTTTTACATTAGCATCTTCTTTTTGGAACTCTATTCACTGCAGCAGCATAGACCTTTTCAGCGGAAAATGAAACAGTCTTGAAATATCAAGAGTTTTTCTAATTCTTCTCAAAAACTTATTGTTACTCTATTTTATTTGTAAACGAATATTGTTAAATGTTTATAAGTACTCGGATATATACATATACTGCAATATTTTTGGATGTCATCTAAATTTTATTTGTTGCATTCATAGATTAATCAGTCTATTAGACGCATGGTCTCAACAATCTTTACTACATGCATGAATTGCCGAAGGGTATACAATAAATGGAAAATAACACCAACGATGTTTTTCAGATTGGAGTATTCTCTACGTAATAATTGCACTATTGTCATTAGTGGTATGTTGGGTTGGACTTGTGTGGGGTCTCGTTTGTCTATGCCAAAGAGTATGTGCGGGTAGACGACGTTCACTTCGTCCTAAGAAGAAACCAGCACGTTATTCGCTCTTACAACCAGAACCCGAGGATGACAGCAGCGCATGTATGTCTTTTTTGTAACTGTTTCGAAATTGGCATAGAGTAATATTCATCGTAATCAAAGAGGATTTTCTATTTAGTTTCCACGCATAACAAAATGGTGTTATCCGATTCGGACACAGATTCTGACGACGTTTTATTCGAGCATCGCAAGTCGAAAAATAATGGTCACGTAAGAAATGGTAAATCTCGAAACGGCTTTATTAAAGTGGGTTCGAGAGTAAAAACATGAGGTAGCAACTAATGCATTATTTTTTTTAGCAAGTAAGTAAGCATTCTGTTACATAAGTCATAATTTAATGGCGAATTTCAGGGATATGTAGAACGTAATATTTCATGAACCCTTTCGTTCCGGCACGCTTGTGAGGAAATATGATCGCTTTGGACGGAGCCCGTCTTTGGCGAGTCGACATTCACATATCGAGTGTATGCGGCACATGATTACGTTTACTATTCCCTAAACTTAGCATTGAAATTCATTACAGTGATTCCTATTTCGCGACACTCATCTATCTGAGGCATACAGTGTCACTCAATACTCCGTTGGCAACAAGATCTTATGCGCAATGTTTGAAATAAAAGTATAAATAATAAACGTATAAGTATGTTTTCCGTACGTGAGCGTCCACGTTTCCAATACGTGTATACAGTGTCAGTCTATGATGAACTGACAACGTTTCAGGAGTGGCAGAAGAGTTCAAAACGAATATTTTTCACTCATATACTACTGCTCGAAAGTCCACCATTTTTGCGCTATGAATCATTAAACACTGTGCTTTCAAAAATTTGTAGCTCTGGATCTATCCAGAAAAGCAAGACCTTAAACGAATATTCCGCATGTTCTTGTTCAATCGTTAATTTAACTAAAATTTACTTTGCCGGAAATTCTGAAAGACATGCTCTTATAACGTAACTCAAGACGAACGGTTTACAGAAAGAAACAAAGATCCGTTTACGCGCCGCATTTTTATCGACATGTAGACTCACTTTCGTGGAGCGGTTAAGACGGGCTCGAACAGTTCAATGTGTAAACGAGTCATTCGAAACGAACTTTTGGACTTTGTAAAAGCATATATTTCAGAATTTTTGAGAATGTAAATTTGAATTAAATTAACGATTCATTCTCATTTTTTGAGTTAACGAATCGGGGCTAAACTTTTTTAACACCTAAAATTAACATCTAATTAAAGGTTCTGCTTTTCTGGATCTAGCTAAAAAAATTGTTCTACAATCAATAGATCCGAAGTTAAAAATGTTTGAAGGCAACGACTTTTTAACCACCTATAGTGCAAATTTGGTGGAATTTGGATCTCCGGATATTAGTGAAAAATGTTAGTTTTGACCCCCTCTACTACGCTTTAAACGTTGTCAGTTGGCGACAGATTCATTGTTCGAAGCGAAAGGGTTAAGTGATTCACATTCGCGTATGGTTGGCCAAACATAAAATACTAGTCAGTTACAGGGCTGTAATTTTAAGTATCTACCTAAAGAAAGCAACAAGATTCCTGAAACGCAAAATTGCACCTGTAAAGAAGTGATAGAAAAGTAAGCAGCCATAAGTGCTGATCATAAAGATATGAAGAAAACACCCACCTCATCGTACTTTATTTATCTGATTTATTCTACCTAATATGTATATTATTTATCACAATTTTTCACTTCAATTTGCGGTTTTATGTAGTCGTAGATGCATTGTTGTTTTTGTACACATGCAGTAATATAGCGCAGACGATTTGTCCGAGTATGATCACGGGCTAAGAAAATATTGGAAATAGTATTTATATATAGTAATCATTCCCTGTCTATATATCCTTTGTATGTAATATTTACTCGTTAACATGTATATCATTGATCTTATTTTTACACGTGTATGGATACATAATAAAATTGTTATCCATGTATTTAGTATATTAGCCCCGTTTCACACGGAGATACGCGCATCTCAAAGTGCATATTATAGATAAGGAATGTCCGTGTACTCGAATGTTCACTGTTCTCACGGCGATTCCCGTGAGATATAGTTCCGTGATTCTGATTTTGTGATATCTTGAGTAACTCAGTCGCCAGTTACTTTTTCGGTATGAAGGCGGCAGATGAAACTGTTTCTCGCTACTCTCCGTTCAGACAAAGTGTAACACTAGATCGAAAAAATTTGCGTCCGTTCTGCGCATCTTTCCACTATATTTGCATTTTATTGCATAGCCCCGAACTCAGCCGAGAAGCGCAAAACGAGGATACTCTTATTGTTAGCCAAACGGACAGTACTCTCCGCTCTTCATTCTTCTTCTCGAGCAGCAACCATATCAAATACGTCCCGTTACGTCACATCGCGTCACGTCGCGGCTTCCGCTCGAGCCGTAAAGTTTGCTTTATTGATTCTTATGAACAGGCACACAGGTTACGACACGTTACGTCGCTTCTTGAACGTATGACGGAGACGTTAGGAGACGGATAGATTGCTGTTTAGGGTAAAATTGGCGGACGACGAAAACGAAAGACCACGTGTGGCAAAAACTATTTTTCTTTGTGGTTAGGTTGTTGTTGTTATTTTTATTTGTTGCTGAAAAACATGGAAGACGAAATATTAATTGAATGCTTGCGGAAGTATACATTTATTTATGATACAACGGATAAAGGACACGCCAATATGCAATTGGTCAAGAATGCTTGGGAAGAAATTGCAGAGACAGTTGGAAGTTCTGGTAAGTTAATTTTATTTTCAGCAATCATTTGAACACATTATTGTGGGATTAACGAGTTTGAAAGATATATTGTTTAACTGCGGACGAGTGAGATTTTGAGAGTGCACGTGGTCTCTGGTGGTCGCTGTTTGTGCAGCGTCAGGTCATCGTAACCGGCACTGTCAGTAACCATCGCAAAGCAGGGAGCACACCAAATACGTTCCGTTACGTTACGTGGCGTTCCGTCACGGAGACGGTAGGAGACGTGACGTATCGGAACGGTCATCAGACGCACACCGGTTACGTCTCCTTCTGTCTGATTTGTGTTGCCCACCGAGGAAATCGTCAGTCTACATTTGAAGCGATACAATCTATTTATATGTTGGCGCACGTGTTCGCTTCAGTCGTCCGTCAATTTTGCTCTGTGGAGCAAACCATCCATCTCCTTACGCCGCCGTCGTCCGTCGAAGCGCGCCGCGGCGTAACGTGCAGCAACCGGTGTGCACCTATCCATAAGAATCAGTACTAACGATAAGCAAAGCTTCCGTCTCGATGGAAGCCGTGACGTGACGGAACGGAACATATTCGGTGTGTTCCCTGCTTAACTGGTCGTAACTGCTGACGGTCCAGTGCGGTCCGCGTATGAATGTGTGTGTGGCATAAAGGACTGTACATGTATAGAGTCAAGTGTCTTTTGGGAAAAGGGAAAAACCAGAGCTGCTCACTAGAGGTGGCAAATTATCGATAGTAGCCGAGATTTTTGCCAAAAGATCGATACTATCGAGAGTTTTCAGTTGCGCCAACTGTGCAACGCTATAATACTAGTTTCAATAAGAAATTTTAGTTTATTCATACGTTTGATAGTTATTTATGTTTCGTCAATATTCTAATCATTTTTAATCCGTTCGCTACCAGTCGTCACATATGTGTGACACATCGGTTTGTTATCAGAGCACGTCGTCACATATACATATATATTTATATATACACATATATATATATATAAATATGTATACATATACATATGTCAGGCCTGGGCAACCATGAGGAAGTGCACTCTCCTCACGCCGTTTTGGTACCCCCACCCGTCAGTTTTTAGATGCAAGCCATGCAAACGAAAATAAGGACAGCGCTCTACCTGCTCCACTTTTAGCCGCGCACCGGGAGGCCTGGTGGGGATAACGCATGCTGCACGGCGGGTTACCGTGCTGCTCGATGAGCAGGGGTTGCCCAGGCCTGATATATGTATGTATACAAATATTATATATTTTTTACATAAATGAAATAACAAAAACTCATATAACATACTGTATTTTATTAGAACAAAAATGAACCGTAATAATTATAAAGAATTATTGTCTTTTGGCCACCCCTTTCTCCGCGGCCACCTCGCATATGGTGCTATAATCCGCGAAATATCCACAATGGGAGAATTGTCGCAGAAGTTCTGCTTCTGCGCGTCGCAATCCCGAAAGAGTAACTCAAAGTCGTCCACATTTCTATCATTACTCGTAATGGGGGAAGTATCTACACTGGATCTTACATTGCTGGTGGTACTGCGAGAAGGTAGAGCTTCTTCCATACTCGACCACAGGGCGTTAAGGTGATCTTCGGCAGCCACAGTGTCTTCTATTCTGAACGTGACAAGTTAGCGTGGGTTCGTGTATAACGGAGCGGAAACGATGGGCGTACCCACTGGCACTTCCTCGCGCTTGTTCATTGCTTCAACTAGCAATTTTGCTAAAGGGCCTTGTTTCTTCATTGTGTCCATTTTACAGCGGAGCCATGCTTCGTGGAAACTGCCGACCATCAGGTCAGCTTGCTGCAAAGTTTGGGTCGCAATCTTAGCTGGATGCAAGGTATTGCAAAAATTATCAACAAGTTGCCACTCGTTGTTTGTGAGGTTGGCAATTGAAATCTACACGTATTGTCGGCGGCACCTCCAGCCTCGTCCGAATCGGCGTTCTCTCGCTGGCTCACCTAGGTCCTCGCATGCATCGCGCAAACTAAACAAAGAAAAGAGCATGTTATACGGTGAATGCTAACGCGTAACTACATCCAGCGCTTGTCGCCTACGCTTGAGACTTTTAAGGTACCCAGTTACAGTTGGTGTACACAGGGACTTTCACAGTTTCCGTGCTTTTGCCACTGTCGGCTACATGTCGCTGTGTTGCCGAGTAGCGTGTCTGAATGCTAAGTGAGGGGTGTGCGCAGCACTCCGCACGCTGCCGACATCCTTTTTCGACATGGCATCTATAATTATCGGTATGTGCCTGTCCGGATTGGTCTGTATCTGCAAATCCGCAAAATCCCCGGAGATCAATTCTACCGAATCTTCCGGGGAATTCGTATCTATAACAGATAAATCGGGTAACGTGGATATTATCAGTTCAGAGGATCTGGATCCTTCTAGAGAAAACGAACTTGTCTCCTGCAAGTGTTTGACTGTCTTGACAATGTTGGCGACATTGTCCGTACTGCAGCTATAAATGTCGTGCGGTTAAACGCCAAATTGGTACCAAGTACTCAGCAGCTTGACTGCTCAGCAATTCTCTAATGCAAATATTACGGATAATCAATTTTCCTCCTTTAATAAACTTTTAGCACATTTATACTTAAAAGGTGTCGATCTAAGCGTGTGGCAGTATCTAATTGAAGACATATAAGTCGTCCACTAATATCCTTTCGTATTGCGGCACGAACTTCAGCAGCTTTCTGTTTATTATCAATGTCTTGCCTGGTGACAATCTGTTGAGGCCCCGAACTATGGGGTCCACGACGAGTCGAAATGCTTTATCTTCGAGCGCAGTAAACCCCCGCCCACTGTCGGGGACCATCTCGCAGCAAGCCCTCTTCAACGTCATCTCACCCATTTCACTCAAAATTGCACTTTCATTTTCTTCTGTTCTGTGGGTTCTGATTTCTGATGTTACATCATCTTGTTATTCTTAATTTAAGACTATGTAACATTTGCTGTACGCTTTCATCGTTATCCGTACCAGTGCGTTTGTTCGCGGCTACGGTCAAGCCCGATCGCGAGACAATGCTCCGGTCGAGCACGCGAGTTTTACGAGCTCTGGTTCGCAAGCTTTTTTCATTACTAATTGAAAAATGAAGGCGCGACCAACATTTTGGTATAGGAAACAGTGGTTCAGAATCACCACAGCTACTCTCCAGTTCCCGGTGTTACACTAATTACGGGACACACTGTATGTAGATCATACCGACAGGCGAACGTACTAGAGATACATAGTACACACTTTACGCATACATTGTCGGTGGATATTGTATGTTGCAGCCCAATGAAACATGTTTATCCTGGCAAACTGTCATAATAATTTGTTTAATCAAAAGCAAGAAATAATTGTGTTTTAACCTTCAGGGACATCTCGTAAAATTTTTGAAAAATTTGGACTTGTAGCATAGTTCAATTCGTACAGATTGTAAACTACCATAAAAATAAAATATACATAGATCTAAAATAAACCGACAAAGTGCATGACTTACCTTTAACAAGCAATGGCAGTTCTCGATGATACACTTCTTTTTTTGTATTTCCGGGAGAAATGTAGAATATTTCCGAACATGGATATTAACACCACCTTCGATTTCGATGGAAACCATATTCCCGATACAAATCAATTAAAAATAAGCTTAATGAATTAACCTTTTTTGAACGTAGAAATTGTTTAAATGCGTACATACGTGCGTTATGAGTGGGACTAAAATGTCCGTTTTGAAACTTTTGTTTTTGAACCTTCTACGTTTGACAAAGGGTTCAGAAATGATTGAACGCAACCAAACAGGCAAAAAAGAAATTCACGTTTTTGTTTTGTTAGGTACTGTATTCACGCTGGTATATCCCGGCAACGCTGATTAATAAACATTTATGAATTTATATATAATATGTGTATACCTATATATAATTAAGAAACACGCACCCTCACCCCAGCCACACATATATATTATATATACAAATAATATACTATGTATATAATAATAACATGTAATATATACATGATATAATAATATTAGTAGTATTATTATTATACGATATGCTTTATTGAATATTTTCTGAGAGTTAAACTTAAACAATATATTGTTATTAAACTGTATGTGTATATATGTATGTATACAGAGTGTCCCACCTACATCAGGCGTCGCAACCATCTCGACTATTTCTCAGAATGAAAACAAAATGTTAGAGGAAAAAGTTATTGTATCTAAGAGGTGAAATATATTCCGATCGTTAAAAAAGTTTGCTCAAGGTCTTTTTTTTTATATTTCAAGGTCATCGGTGTTTTCTTTAATGGAACTCAAAGTCACCTGACGGTCATAGTGTCATAGGTCGATGAACCCGCTTTGACATCAGCTTGTATCGTATGATAACATAAATTTATGGTTGCATTTAAGAAAACACTGACGACCTTGAAATCTCGAAAAACATGACCTTGAGCAAATTATTTTAACAATCAGAATATTTGACCCCTCGGATACAATAACTTTTACCTCTAAAATTGGTTTTGATTCTTAAAAATAAGCGAGATTACTTGCATTGCCTGAGTTAGTATTGTATATTTGGCTATGAAATAAAGTACTTCCGTGAATTTATATTTTAATTATACTTTTATTGATACGCAGTGAAGGGATGTCTCTTCACGAATGAAAGAAACGAACAGTCATTTATATAACATTTGAATATAAGTTAAATGAAAATCGTTCCTTTCAATCGTTCTAGTAAACGATATAATCGATTGACTTTTGCAACTACTAACTTCATTAAATAAATCCAACAGTTAGGTGGGACACTATGTATATGTATATATATTTATATATATATATTTTTTTGAATATGTTACTTTTCAGTCGCAGAATGCAAAAAACGATGGACTAGTCTTCGTGACCAGTTTCGGCGAAATGTTATTAAAAAGAAATCGGTAAGTGGCCCGGGCGCGGACAATCGTTGTAAATGGAGGTATGAAGACACTTTGGCTTTTTTACTACCACACATGAGAGAAAGGGGACAAAAGTCAAACTTAGTTGCCGACAACGACTATACACAAGATGATGAAAATAATCAATTTTTCGAAGATTGGGATCAGCCACACTTCCCAAATTCTTCTTTATGTGCAAACCCATTGCTCTCACCAGCTCCTCCTACAAGTGTATCCTCATCGCTTGCTTCCAGTATAGCCGGACCTCAAGACAGTAGTTCACATAATAAAAGAACTAATAAACCTTCTCAACAGCCAACGACTGCTCAAGTTCTTCAAAACTACATAGCTTTAAAAAAAGCTAAGTTGGAAGCGCCTACTGACCATATTGGGTCGTTTTTCATCGCTATGGAAGCAACTACTAGGAGACTGCCACCCATTCTTCAAATTGAAGCGAAGGCAAAAATCGCTGCATTACTTTCTGATTTGGAGATGAGAGCTTATGTTTCTAGTGAACATAATACTTCGCCACTTCAAAGCAACTCCAAAGGGGAAATACAGGACAACAAAAAACCGAGTTTGGCACAAAACCCACCGGAACCTAAAACAATATTCCCCTAACAGTAAACAGGGCCTAGAGTAAGATTAGGGGTCGTGTGTGACCAGGGTGTACAGTTAGGATTTAGTAATTTTTGGTTGTTGTTCTTCAGTTTTAAGGAATTAGAATAGGTTAGTTCGTAAGCCTAGCAGAGGCAATATGAGTCCGGTGAGTCCTACGTGAGCGAACTCAACGCGAACGCAGTGTGGCCCAAAGCAAAATTCGAGTGATCCAACAGGGCACTCTTTCAGCGATCGAGCGATCGGTCAGTCGGCAGTGTATTCGCGTCACTGGACTTAATACATCGCGTATTTTATCAATAGTACATTGATCATGGATGGATGAAAGGCTTTTTTAATGGAAAACTCGTACCTTAAGTACCAACGAACGAAGCAACTTCGTCTACGACAAAGAAATGAGACTAACATTATTTATTTAGAAAGGCATATTCATGGAGAATTTCGCCATTTATATCAACAACTGAAGAGCCAACCCATGCTATTCAAGGAGTATGCTCGAATGTTACCGTCAACATTTGATTATACATTGTAGACGTTACAAAACCTGTTCTGTAATCGAACTCTACTATTTTCTAGCACCCTATTTCTGTTGAAGAACGATTGATAGTAACTTTAAGGTACAAGACTAAATTAATGAATAATAAACCAAAATTAATAAATCACTTTTTTAATTTTCTCAATAAATTTGTTTATTTATAAGCTTTCATAATTTGTAGAAAAAAATGAATTTTGGAAATTAAGCATTGACAACTCCTTAAAGTAATTTCTGTATCCTTGTTCTAAAATGTAACTTGTTTAACTCACTTTCCTCCTTAAGATATCTCAAAATCAGAATTTCACACATTTTAAATATATCTGATTTGGCTTGGATCGATCATGCAAAGAATGTATAAATCAAGTGAGATATCATATAGTATCATTCTATTCATAGTATCATATCATTCTATTAATTCTAATACATAAATTAATTAAATAATCCATTAAATTAAGTTATAGAATTCTATAACGGAATTGTTATTCTTTCATAATTGTAAGAAATGTAAACCAAATGATTTTCGGCATAGATATTTCAATTTTCCGACCTTCATCGATCATCATCGTAGGCCGACGCGCGGCACAGTACTGTGCTGTGTTGTGTCGCCTGCCCTGTGTCCCAATATTCGCGCTCCCATTTAAACTTATGTGTTACAAAAAGCTGTGCTGTGCCGCACACGTCCCAATAGTCGCCTCAAATATTCTGCCTTTGAGAAAGTAAGTGGAAAGTAAGTGGAAACAATATGCGCTCAATGTATTACGCTTGTATACTGAGTGTACGAATGGCTATAAATGAACTATAAATGTATATTTGATCTTAAAATGTGGAATACTACTTATCGCAGAATTAGAAATATGTATCATTTATCGAAAAAATAGAAATATTTAATGAATATTAAAAAAAAATATATGGGGTAGTGATGGACGATCTGAGGCAATCTTTCTCTTTGTGTGATGGCGAGGGAAATGTCTAACGGATCTGGGAACAGTAAAATAACCAGGAGCACTGTAGCTTTTGATTGAACCACAGTCAGTTTATTAAAATCAATTGTACAATCCGAGATGTCTCTTAAAGTTCACAAAGTGAAATGTCCGTAATTAAGTGCGTTGCCACGAGGTATTCGCCACCGATCGAGGACCACGTGGGCCTTACAAGCGCTATAATTATTATACTAATCAATTATAGCACGATTTTATTCCAACTAGTTGCAAGGCTGAGATGACTATAAAAAAAGATGCCTGAATCTCGATTTTGACAAAGAGAGATGACTACTATAACTGTTGAAACTCACTCGACCGAAGGAAGCGATGTTATTGTAATGACAGTAACGATCTCTCTATTCGTAATGAGTTTGAACACGCTTTGTCTATAATTCGCGTATACAACGCGCATGCGCTAAAATTAATGGCTTTTCACGCATGCAGAAGGGCCTGGTGGAGAAATGTCCAGGAGCTACTGCCACCGCGTGTCCCTTATTCTTATTATTCGCAAACACTTTCAAAAGATTGGTTTATTGGATCCGATATATCCATTTTTTTTAATCGACCTCTAAAGGCCGATCGTTTTAAAATCCGATCAAATTGTTTAGAGATCAGATCTTCGATCCTTCTCGAGTCTCGACCGACGGACGTTCAAGGGGGCCCTGGGGAACTCTCACTGACTCTCACACCAACGTTAAAATTTGTCTATAGAATAGTTCATTTCTTGATCACATCTAACATGCAGCAGTTTCCAACCTAATTTTTCATTAATAGAAGCGCTACCTACAATCGAGGAAAGGATTAATTCTGTATCACAGTTCTCCTGTGGAAAATCTCCGCACGGAGATTAAGCGACATAATAAACGATTACGTTTTATAAAATTTTATTATAACAATAACAATAACGAAAGTGATAACTAGTGATGGCGTACAGTTCCGTGAAAACACCAAGCGTTAAAAGGTGTATTCTGGGACGCGTTGAATTGCACAAATAAAAATGACTGCTTTTGCGGCCGCTGCAACGACATTGGCCAGTTCGAAGGCAAAATGAGCAATAACGCAAGATGGCGGCAATGCCAACCTAAATACTGCAGGCTACATCAGCGTCGTCTGGCCAAGGAACGAGACAAATGAGTGGCAGCCCTGGGTAGCCCGTTGAGCATATAATGGCTAGGTCACTACCAGTCTATATGCTCCTCAATGCTCCGCTATGAGAAACGGCGGCAATGAATTAGTGGCGGAAGCGTGGGAACTGGCGGGAACGCGAATTGTTGTTGTGTAAATTGGAGTTATTAGAATGGCAGATGATGAGCAACAAGAAATTTGTTTAAAGTTTTTGCACACGCTGAAAGGTACCGAAAAGCGCTTGAAATTTAATTTTACACTTTCTGTTACTAATACAACATTATTCAACTCTTTCCCTGGTATACTGACAGTTTACAAACCTCTCTGGCCCAGCAAGTCAGTTATACTTGGTTACTGGTGAAGTGCACACACGAGTAATTCTTTTTATCATAAGATGACTGTTATCCGTAGAATGCCGAGATTCCTAAATATGGTACATCCTTTATATATTTACCTTAACATTCTTTAAGTTCATCAGGGGCAATGAAATAATGCACTCTTGTATTTATGTTTATCACATTTTCTCAATTCTGTTTTGTTTATTTTACTCGGAAGAACGTTATAGATATTTTCTACAATAAAGTACAACCTAATTATTGTTACATAATTTACACAGAGTTTTAACAATACTCCAAATTATGAATTTGTAATAAAGATTGTGTCCTCATTATGGCATCGCAAAATCTGGTTATATTTGGGAAAGAGTGCAAAACATGTCGAATTTATATTGTATAATTTAATGTAACCAAATTTATTCTTTGTATTTACATGGTTTCTAGATCGTGGTAAAGCCACTGATGGCTTTGAGGAATCTGTTACTTTATTACAAAATTACACGGCACAAACAGGATTGGAAAATGACAACATTCGTTTGCTTGCAAATATTATTATGCATGCCGACCTCAGTTAGTATGATCTCATTATTTATGTAGAGATTTTTATTAATTAAAAGTGTTAAATTTATAAGTAAGAAAAGTACACTATAAGTGCTTGAATCATTGCAAGAATAACATAGAGAAATATTCTATAGGTGCCACCAAACTAGTTCCATTAATAAAATGTTTAATTCCAACATACAAGATGCCTGAAAAAACTGTTAAAAAAATTATGATCTGGTTTTTGTCATCGTCAAATAAATTACCAGTTACTGTGTGTATTATCATCGTTCAATGGATAATTGGTAATATATTTTGTGTAATTTTATGTACATAGAGTACATCAAACTTTATCTAACATAATATAAGTACACTGCATCCATTGTAAACATTTAGGTATATTGGATCATCAGCTGGTGGACAGAAAAGTTGTTAATATGTATTACGAGATATTTTTCTACGTGATGCTGAAGAAAGAAAAAGTGGTAATATTGCTTGTCATATTGTGTGTGTGTTCAGGGTGGGCACTGACACGAAGTACCTTAAATATTTCCAAAGGCATAAGATTCAAAAAAAGAGTTCTTTAACCAAAGTGCCATTGCACGTACAGAGGGGACCATTCCATGGCGTTACTAATTTGTTTGTTGATGGAGGTGCTTGGTAGATGGCAAGGTCACTTTTATTCTTTTCAGTGAGTTCAAGAACTTATCATACGTGGTCATTGAAATAGGATCAAGATAATACAGATATTTTTTGTAGTAAATAAAATTTACATTTCTATCACAGGATGTTCAAACTGATGATGATTAAGGTGCTCTTCAATCAGTGGTAATAAGGATGTCTTAAGTAGTGATATCGCTTTAGTGAAAGTAAATACTAGTACCCTGCAAGTTTGATCGAGCAAATCATTCTCTGTACCTTGTAGTTTCAGAAATATTTAATGTACTATTTATTGGTAGTTATATAGTTATTGCTCCACCCTGTGCATGTAGTTCATGAGTTCTGCATATAGGCAAAAAAAACTTTTCCTGAATCATACCATTTTCACCATTATAAGATTTTATATTAATTAAGTGCATTGTAGGAAAGACACATAGCACGGCTCGTTTATGTGATAACCAAACCAGAAGATGTAACACGCAGGCAGGTTTATAGATTAACAACTCATATGCAGCAATATTCGAGGCCTCAAACCCATATTATTGCATTACTTTCGTAAGTGAAGATTAATATAATACTATGGTAATTCGAAATATGTGAGTAAGAAATTAACATCCAATTTATTTTCAGGTTATTTAAGTCTTATAAACCAGAACTAGTACCTGAAAAAATTCAGTCTGTGAATGTGGAAAGTGTATGGAAACCAATACCAGAAGTTCTGCAATTATCGTTGAAAGCTGCTAGAGATCGTGCAGATATTGAGCAAACCAAAGATATAGACTGCAAATTCTTCAGTTGGAATACATTGCAGGTGATTATTTGATACAAGAATATACTTTTTCTAAAATCTAGTTACTATGAGATTATACTTCTTTAAAAATCTGTTTAACTACAGGTAGCACAAACTCGCAGAACTGCAAAACCTCTATTGCCATCCGCAGGGTATTTCCAAATTAGTTCCAGTATTTTCAAAGGAAAAGATACAAAGTCAATTTTTGATATTTCTAGGTAAATAATTGATAATGGATATGTCCTATTGCACAGTATTTATTTATTTGTACAATACACATTTCAGCATAGAAGAATTAGGAAAACTTCAATTAAGTGTTGAGCTACCATCTAATGCTTTATCACTCTTAGTAAATGAGGCTGGATATCACCTCCTTACTTACGCAGATTTCCATTATCAAAGCAGATTTTCGTACAATTTGTATAATACCCTTATAAGAGGTATGTATGTTAAGACATTAATTAATTTTATAATAACGTTGGATACTTTGTATAGGGTGATGCACGTTAAATTAGCATCTTGAATAATTTGTTCAATTTTTATTTTATGAATAAATATTTCAAGTAAGAAATGTTCCTTTCAATCACGCAAATCAAATATCTAAAATTATTGTTTTGGACAGAAACTATTTAATCCAAATATGTATTCATAAAACATAGAGTGAACGAGTTATTCAAGATTCTAATTTATAGTAACTGATGTTGCATAATAAATAGCCACAAAAGAAACATATGCATGCAACCCTTGAATAAGTCGTGTACTTAAGTTACACGAAGTGCGAATGATACAGTTACTCCATAAATGAAATGTATATAATGCACTATGTGATGTCGGTGTGGGAATACAGTCCTATGAAGACACATATATTTATTTAGTATGCACATACACGCATTAAAGCGCGTAGAGCAGGCCTGGGCAACCTGTGGGGAAATGTACACTCCTGACGTGATTTCGGTACCCCGACCCGTTAGCTTTTACACGCCGTGCGAACGGAAAGATGGACAGCGCTCTCTACCTGTCCCACTCTTAGACACACACCGGGAGGCATGTTGGGGGTGCACGGCGGGTTGCAGTGCTACTCAATGAGCAGGGGTTGCCCAGGCCTAGTGTATAGTTTGCGAAACTCTATAATAATAGTTGTAGTTGAAGTGAAAAGCGTATATGAGAAGCATTAAACATATGATAGTTACGAAATGATTGCGTTTGTTAATTTTAATCTGAATTTTGATAAATGCTTTAAGTTTGATTTTGAACAACGTATTTTTTATAAAACTATCGATATGTGAGAAATTTAAGTTATTTTTTAACGTGAAATTTGATATGGATCTGGTGTCCTGAGTTGTAATAACGTTTTATGGAATTGCAGCATTTGTACTGGAAAATGGAAAGTTTTCTGTGGAAGAAATAAATAAGTTACTTGACGTGACAATAAAGTTTTCACGATACATGCAGGAAGGAATACTTGTCGTCAATCATTTTTTCCGAGAATATTTATATTTTAATACAGGAGAATATCAATCAAAATTATTAGGCCTATTGGAGTGGATGACCTCAATTTCTGTTAGCGGTATTTGAAGATTGCAAACTCCGATTTGACGTATTTGCAATACACAAGATTATTTATGTACTTCTGTTTGTAGAACTGCAAGAAAATATGTTAACGCATGTACAAGATATGTTTTACGAATCGTCACTATCCATGAAATGCGAGATTATCAGGACATTGAGGAAATTAATCACGAATTTGGTATGGGTAAAACGTCAATATTTACGTCGATCTATTATCATAAGTACAATAGATATCTGTTGTGTCATAATATTATTTGTTACAGTTTGTTAATCAAGGGTTCAAAGAGTACTCCCAAAAAACAGGTGCCCCGTTTTTAGGGCAAACACCAATGGATAATTTGAAAGATATTTTTCCAGTTCTTATAAAAATGTCGAACCGGCTTATCGTATCAGGATTAAATATACATTCTTATAACTTACTGTTACTTTCCGAAGCTTTATCTTTTTATGAAGAGGTAAGTGTAAAAACGGAAACATCTGTTCTAGAAGAAATTAAAAAGAGGTATTTGCGTAAGAAGTAGCAGTAGTCTAAAGACCTTCTTCTGCCCAAATCATTTTCTGAATCTCAAATAAATAGATTTGGTCATTGGAGAATCGCAGCAGCATGTTATCTTTAACATTGGCGCCTTCTACAGTGATCTATGGGGGTTTCGTTACAAAAAGTTGCAGCATTTTCTCAAGAGTATGCAAACTATTGCTGAGGTACGCCGTTCGATACCCCGGAAAAATATATTTCTCATTAATTTTTATTTAATCGCTCTAATTTATAACAGATACCATATGACGAGTAAACGATACATACACCTAAAAAAACAAGCTGTGTTCAAAAATAGAATGCATGCTATATCTGTCTATATCCAAGATATTGTCGGAGCATTGTGGGACAAGGAGGTGCATTTACTCATGTTAATGACTAGTCGATGAGAAAGCACAAACCAATCGGTTTTATTTTCAGACCTTCAGGAAACGCGATCGCAATTGCTTTTTAAAGAATTTTCCACAAAGAGCAATGCAAGATGTGGACCACTGCGAATTAGATTCTCTGTTAAGCATTAGCAATCACTACGCTGTTTTGCCTTACAAGATTACCCTATGTAAAATGGGACTGAATATAAGTAAAAAAGAGGTAATTCTGACATTTGTATTTTTCACGAATAACAAATAATGAAATACAATTGATTTCAAATAATAATAATATTAATAATACGTTTTACCGTACGGTATATAGGATGATATGAGCGTAGCCTTACATTATTATCCGGCTGTGAATGAACTTCTCAGTATATTCCAAGGATAACGTTGTAATAGCTGTATCAGACGAACATCGTTGCTGATTATGATGGTGATAGCGGAACAAAATACGTATTGTTTGAATAGAAAACGGAAAACAAACGCGCGACAATATTACTTACCAGTCTAATATTAAAATTAATTAAGTAGTACGCCGAAATCTTTATATTCTTCGGGGACCGCCAGGTGTTGACACTTGTCGCAATTTCATACAATTTTCAAAATGTACAAAGCCTATATGTTTGTATAGTTATATTTGTTACAAATGCGCAGACTTTCCGTAAAAAATGTAATAATATTAAGTAACGCGTATATCAAGAAACAAGTTCTTGTCTGGGACCAAGTACAAGTACGCTAGATAACACGTTTTCGAAAGAATTTCTTCATACAGCTCATCAGACTATGTCTGGTTAGAAAGAATATCGGTATAATGCAGTAGGATACTTTATGTTAACAGATTATTACAGTTTATATCCTCAATTGATTAGACCAATTTTACAAGAATATTGAATTAACTTTGTATTTCTCATTAAAGAAAGTTATCCCTGCATTCATGCGTCTTTAATGTTATTCCAAATCTGTATAAAGCGGTTGGGGTTTCTCTTCGCATGCGCCAAGTTTAACGTTATTTTTAACTCATTACGCTGTGTCAGACTTGAAGTAGCGCAAAAGGTATTTGCACGACGCGTCGACGAGTTTCTATACGGGCTACGAGAGGATAAATATTTTCATACACATCGGTGAGTCGATCTGGTATAATTCCATTGCGGAATAAGTATTTCTCATCTTTATCGTGAAATTTTCATCTTTTACTTTAAATACTCTACGCTGTGCCATACAGCAAATTATTAATCACTCTATTTGCTCGTTTTGCCATATTTTCATATACAGGGTGATTCACGCAACTTGTTCGCCCTGAATAACATCTAAGATATGCATTGTGTGATGAAATTTTTTATTGGAAAATGGTCTGGCTTCAATGGGTACATTACGTTTTTATTATGATGATTCCAGTCCAAATCGCATACTTAAATTCTTTGCAATTCTAATTTTGATTTAGGGAGTTATGAGACTGAAAAGTTGGAACACTTTTTCTTCAAACATTTCTAGCCGCAGATTCGTTTGCCGTAAAATAATTTTCTTTTTTAAGTTCGATTCAGAAAAGACCATAGTTTAAGGGAAATGAACACTACCGAATATTTTTAAACGGGCTTTGCTCTTGTGACGTCAGAAGCGAGGAAAATGCTGAAAAATAAGCATATTTTCTGGATCAACATCCGAAATAAATAAACAACGTCTTCCTCTACGCAAGGTCTCAAATGAAAGATAAACGACCAAAGAATGGAGGTCTGGTCTGCAATTCAGAGATTAATCACTCTAAAGTAACACAATTTCCCTGCAAACTTGGACCTGTCACTTTTCGATTACGATGAGATTTAGAGATGGCCGCAAGCAGGTAGCTGTCACATAATTTTTAGCAATTTCCCCAATTCTGGACGTTGTCAGGTCGAAATCGGACCAGACCTCCTTTCTTTGGACTTGTATCTTTCACTTTATGCCTTGCGCAGAGCAATACGTTGTTTTATTCATACCAGATTTTATTCCAAAAAATGTTGGCAAATTCTCTCGCCTTTCTCTTACGGAATTATCCGTTTGTGGCGCTATGGTTTACTTCTCAGGATCTTGAAAATATACAGATATCCTACACCCGGCAGAACGCAAATTATATAAATTATTTTACAACCTTTTTACTGAATCGCAAAAAGAAGAAAAATGCTATGTTTTTCGTCTATTGTATAAGCGATGGTTATTGGTTGTTGGCACTACGCGGCTCTGACAAGCCACGTGCAGGTACGGAGTGGGGGGTAGGGGTGGACCGACTTTTCGACTAATAGTATAAATATACCTGCAATTCCGACAGGTACTCAGATGATTACTGAGTGCCTTTCGAGACGGTTAGCGAATCATCTTTTTGCATTTGACCGGAGAACAAGCTAATATTGTTCGTTCGAAAGGTTACTGCGATCCAACTGCATTTATTTTCTGATTTTCGCAATGTCCTTGACATTTTTTTTTAAATGGCTATGGAAATTTTGAGTCAGAGGGGGAAGGATAAGTTCAACCACGGTGGATATATTTATATATTCCACGGTGGCGGTGTGAACAAGTCAGGCGTTGTTAGGCGAGGATACACACCAGAGACGCAGAAGTTGTGCGGGGAAATAAACGAGCATTCCCATGGACAATCGGCGGCAACGGTAGAGGTGGCTAAGGTGGTCACATAGATGAAGCGCCGAGCAGAAGAGACGGTGGGAGGCACCGTCATTGTTATCCACCATTGCTTGAGCAACACATCGTTGGCCGCTAAAGCTACTGTGCCAACCACCAATGCCATGAGGAAGCTCGTTCGGCGGACGGGGAATCGAATGAACGTGGCACCGGCGGTTCCAAGCAGTTTATTGGATTTAATACTGCCGGAATATTACAGGAAGTACAACCCCCAGCCAGACGTCGAGGAACATTTTTTGATTGCAGATAGCGGACCGGGGGAAGATAAGGTGCTGATTTTCGGAAGGCACAGTTGGTTACAAAATCTAACCACATGCATGATGTGGTACGCCGTCGGTACCTTCTCCATTGCACCACCTTTGTTTGTACAAGTGTACACGATAATGGTACAGAAAAACGACGGTGTACACCCGATCTTGTACGCCTTACTACCAAATTAACAGCGCGCAACGTATGCGCGCATGTTTAATTTGCTGAAGGAGGCGAAGGAAAATTTAGCACCGCTGGCAATTAATTGCGATTTCGAATTGGCAGCCATCAACGCGATGAGAGACGCGTTCCTGGGGGTCGCGATTAAAGGATGCTTCTTCCATTTGGCCCAAAACATGCGAAAGCATTTGGGTCAGATGGGAGTACTACAGCAATACAATAATGAACCAGATTTTGCTGTGATGGATTAATGACGCTGCCACCAATTTATGATGGGATTAATGACGCTGCCACCAATTTATGATGGGATTAATGGTAGTGTGGTCGGCGATGAATTAACGGTTGGAATGAGCACTGAATTTATATTTATTTAAATGACTGAATACAAGAAACGAGAAGGGAAAAGAATATGGACCGAGAGGTGACGTGTGTAACGTTACGGTGACTGACTGAGAGTGATCTCGAGAGATCTGCAGCGGGGCCGCGCAGCGGTGGGCCTCGCTGCAGGTCTTTGTCTAAAAGTCCTGGTGTCAGCATTCGAGGAATGGGTGACCTCTTATAGGCGATAAGCGCCGTTGGACCGGATGTGATTCTATGAATTACAATATCGGAGAAAATGTACAGGGCGTTACATTGCTTTGAATGCAAAGATGGTCATATCTTTATCATTTGTACCGATAGCTGAACTGGTTCGAAGATAATTATATTAGACGTCCGGGAAGACGCGGAACCGATCGGCTTGCACCACTTTTCGCACCGGACATCTGCAATCTATACACCAGGACATTAGCCGAGGAAAACCGTACCAACAACCATGCGGAAGCGGCACATCGGCGTATATAAACGAAGTTAGTAGTCCACCATCCATCTATTTGGAAACTTATAGATGGATTGCGTAAGATTCAGAAAGGACGCGATGTTTATTACGAGCAATTGGTGGCCGGTCATCAGCCGCCTGCAAAACTTCGAAAGTATCGGGAAACCGATACTAGAATTATCAGGATCGTGGAGGACTATGAGAACAAGGATAAGCTTGAATATTTACGTGACCTTTCGAATAATTACGGCATGAGCAACAAATCACCGCTGTGGACGAGAACCGATTGCGTGAAGGGTGCACCCAAAGGTTTGGAACGACGAAAACAGTTCGGCTGAGTGAGAACACCTGTACGTTACAAGAAAAAAATACGATCATTGGAAAGGTCAGTACAGAATTTCAATATAAAATGTCTATGCTTATTTGTTATTTTTAATATCACCACTAATTCTTATTTTTTCTGTCTGTTTTTATCGAGAGAACGTACACCCGACATTTCAAGAATGAGCAACAAGGAAATGCTGCTAATGGGAGGTGCCATTCCGAGATTACAGGAATTCGATTTTGGAAGACGATGGAATGCATTTTTTGTTAATATCAGCACTAATTTTTATTCTTTCTGTCTGTTACGCGAGTGGAGGTTATTCTTCCGGGGTGTCAAGAATCGAGTGCTAGTATGTGTAAAGTAATGCAGTGATTATTCTGTAATTTTATATTTTTATGTGATGTAATAATTTCATATTTTATATTAATATATGTACAGTAAGACAATACAAGTGGTTGCACCCTACTTTATCGTTTCGACTTCTTTCTTGAATTATTTAATTATTCTGTTTTCGAACCCATTGCAGATTTAAGCAAAAATTTAATCCAATGGATAAACATGCAAGTAGAAACTAAGGCAGGTAAAGATATTAAAAAGAAAAATTAAGATTTTTCAAAGTCTAATACCTACCTTTTTTCGAATTAAATTATGTATATCAATTGCTCTCTCTCTTCCACGCCAAATTCTCGTTAAACTGCAGACTTGTCAGAATTTAACATAAAGAAAGCAAAGCATTTTACGGAAAACGGATCCGCGGCTAGAAATGATTGAAGATAAAGCGTTCCAATTTGTCAGTCTCGTAACTTTTCGTAAGAAATATTGGAAGAAATATAAATCAAATGTTGTATAACTATAACTATAACATTCAAGTTCAATTTCGTTTTTTTAAATGCAATACTACATTTTCTATGCTAAAGTATTGACGGTCGTTAAATTTTAAGCAAAGGACTGCCCTTTATTAGCCGTAGACCAAATAATTAACGTATAGTTTCACTTTGTTTCTTGAAAATGGGTTGTACGTAACATCAAATTGGAAATTAATACTAGCAAAGAATTGTGCTATACTTCCGAAATGTCTAATAACAAACAGGTCAATTTGAATCATTCTAAAGTATTTCAGACGTACTGCATACCTCAAATGTAATGTTTCAGAAACATAGCTACATAAAATATGTCTGTAAATTTTGAATATGCATAATATATTTTATTCTCGGTAAATATTATTTGTGTATGAATGGAATCAAATTGGCAGCTTAATGGAGTTTATGGACTTGATTAAATGTTCGAAATGTCGATCTACGGCGAGTTGTTGCGAGAGAACAACGGAAGGAGTAAATGAGAACAAACGTAATACCGAAGATTTCGTGTTTGCTAGGAAAAGCAATGCAGTTGGAAATATGGCGCCCGTAATGAACGTGGAACCAGTATCTATCACCTATTCCCGAAACGATCGGTGAGAATTTATTTTACTTTAGGTTCCCTACTGATGAGCGTGTAAAACTTTTAATATTTCACGCACCCAGAAAAGTAAAAGCTTTCCAAGATCAAAGAGCTTACTTCGGAAAAAGTATTTCACTTGAAATGTGTTTAGTATTATGGAGCGAGTAACTAAAATGTAAAGTCACTCCCATCTTTTAAATTTATGAGGAGAGATGAAGAAAGTATGAAGAGGTAGCAGAAATAGACAAGGAAAAGCAAAGAGTGGACACATGGGATAGGATTACAGCAGGCCTGGGCGAGCGAGGGGAAACGCTCTCTCCTCACGCGGTTTCGGTACCCTCACCCGTCAGCTTTTAAATGCACGGAGTACGGTTGAAAAGAAGGACAGCGCTATATCTGTCGCACTCTTACAAGGGGACCGGCAGACGTGACGATGACCGATATTTATGAAATTTTTTTTCATCATTTTTGATCAATTTTTTTCAGTATCTTTGTATTAGACGTTTACGGCGTCTTTTCTTTGTCAATTCATGTAAGTGCAAATGCTCACAGCACCTTCCACGGACACTTTAATTTGAAAACTAACTATAAGCTGCGGAAACGATATATCCAAGAATTGCGGCGACAGTCGCGTCGAGTGTCGCGCGTTCAAAATCGCTGTCGCGTGTCGCCACGACACACGACAAGGCATCGCCTAGTGTAGGCCTGGGCAACCCCGGCTCTTTGAGTAAAACAGCAACCCGCCATGCATCCCCAAAATGCCTCCCGGTGCGTGTCTAAGAGTGGGCCAGGTAGAGAGCGCTGTCCTTCTTTTCGTTCGCACGGCGTACAAATGCTGACGGGTGGGGGTACCGAAATCGCGTGAGGAGAGTGCATTTTCGCACTGTTGCTCAGGCATGTATTACAGCAATGATTGTCAACCTGGTCCCTACCGCCCACTAGTGGGCGATTCAAAATTTTATGGTGAGCACTGCGGGGGGTTGTTGTCCATTATTACAAACGAAAAATGTCTAAGTAACTGTATTGCACCTGCGCTAAATTCAGTTACCTCATAAGTTACCTCATTTCAGTTACCTCATTCAGTTTCCGCATAATGTTGGGAAGTGATAAGTGTATATGCCAATTTCCTTAGAAAATATAGTTTTTTGTATTAACAGTTCACGAGTGGGTTTTTTTTTATTCTGAATTCCCTCACATTTTACTGTAGAAAGAATTCATTATATTGGTACATGTCGAAAGATCATTTATACATTGCAAAATAGACAGAATGTGAAAAGTATGTGAAAAAAATTATGGATAAAAAAGAGAACCTACATCCAGATACGATCCCGGGATACTCGAAATTGTACGCTGGTACAGTAGCTCCGGACCATTTGTTGCTATGGTTAAATTGTTTCATCCAAAGCTTATGCTGTGCTCGGAAATTTAAATAAATTATATAAATACATTGGAAACAATGTTAATTATATTAATATATGTCGTAAGATCATTTTTACATTGTTAAGTGCAAAAAAAAAACTGTTGAAAAATGTTGGAAAAAGTTCGGAAAAGAAGTTCACATCGGGGTTCGAACCAGGAATCTTCGCCCCCAAAATCCTAACTTTCACCTCGAATTTCTCAAAAAGGGTTGAGTATATGAAGCTACACTTCTGGATATATGCATAACTTTCCCTCTACTACAAGGTGTCCAAAGCTCATCCAAATCGGAGGGGGGCAGTTCGCGACTTCTCGTTGTCAGTTACGTGAATTTTCATGTACATATACAGTGTTACGGATCATTCTCTTACACCTTTTCTTCGCGGACCCGTGTAAACAGGCGTATGTCCATTTAATACGGAACACTTTATATTATATTAGATTAGTGAACACCAGCTTGTACAGTTACCTACTACTTACTAATGTGTATAAATGAACCTGTACTTTAGCCCATACTTTTGAACATTGTATGCACATTGGCTGTATGCATCAAAACCAAACTTGTTTCATGATATTAATACATTGTTTTCAGTTATGACGATTTTCCAAAAGTACCGTTATCGTTACCCACAAGTAGATCTAATTCCATGTATCAACCTGTATTTGAATTATCGAACAACACGAAGGATCCATCGAGCATGGAATCCGTTTATGAAGGGATGTTTACTTCCCTAGAAACTGGGGAAGACAAAGATTTTCGATGTCCGAGATGCGGCAGAAGGATGCAGGAACCTCGACTTCTTCCTTGCTTGCATCCTATGTGCTCGCCATGTGTTGCAGAAGTGATGAACACACGTAAGTGAATTGCAATTAAATCGTAGATCTTGTGTTATATTAACCGGTTTCAGTCTCCGAGTACTTGTAACCACCCGATCTAGATATGACGTTACTTTTATAAAAAATAATGTTGCATTAAAAAATCGATCTTTCTCCCTCATCGTCAGTATTTTGTACTGTGACGTTGTACTGGAGATAGAATAGACTATCCGAATGAAGCGCAATATCGGGGAAAACAAAATGCATGATATCGGGCATAGATTTTGCGGAATAAGCGTTAGTGCATTCGGAAATATCACGCGTTCGCGTACTATCGAACGATATAGACCCGTCATGGGAACATCGCGCGTAGCGTGCGATACAATGTGTATCGCGAGGTATCGGCAGCCTTACCGAGCCGCTCCCAAGAAGAGGTGGAGGAAGGTAGACGACTATCACCGAACGCCGCCGAGCTACGCCATGTGTCGGCGTATTCATCGTCGGGCGGGACCCGACCACTCCCGAGCTGCAACGAGGAATCCCGGGGAGCACTTGGATGCCGTGAGACGCGCAGGGGCGTTTTACCGACATCGCGGCCTGGCGTCGCACAGGGAGTGAACGCGGGGCGCCCGCGCACCTACCAGAAGAGACCACGGGTACGACGTGGGACGATAATGAATGACAATGATAAAATGATAATGAATCACAATGACCTCCAGGGAAGGCCCCGTCGTACCCTCACCGATTCCGCGGCCTGAGGACGGAGGTACCAACCTTTAGGACGCGGACGGGAACAGCTAATAGAAAAGTCTTCAACCAGGCTCCCACACTTTGGATATTTTTCGCTTTTTTGATATTTCGATTTATTGAATTTCGTGTGGAATTGGACTTAGTCCGGACATTTTACGGGGAAGAATTGGTTCTGAAGACGCCGCCGCTACAGATCCACCCCAGGGGCCGTCACGGAACGGTCGGGAGGAAATCTGGGCGCCTGAGGAAAAATTACAGGAACCAGCGGGGCTACATTGTCAACTGTTGTGCACCAAGGGTCAGGGGAAGATCAACCATCATTGCGCGGCAAGCGCCCCTTCAGGGCCTAGCAGCGAAGACCTGGTTCTGAACATCCCATGTGGGTGACGTAGGACTTAGAACGCCATATAACCGGTGAGGAGGCACTGGCAGTGATTGGGATGAGTGTCCAAATACGAGACCCCCAACGCTGATGAGGATAGGATGGTGGGTCAACAAAAAAAGCAGAAGATCAACCAATCCCCGATCGATATCGAGGAAGCGAAAGGAACGCCGGCAAGAAACCGGAAAGAGACGATACTTCGCGTATGGACGGCCTACGAGCCTTTGCGAAGAGTAGTTTTGTGACTGATCGGTATATTTTGCTTGTTTTGAGGAGATTTGGTGAAGAGTTAGCGTCACGCGTATGACCACTGATTCGAACCCGACGAGCTAGACTGACCTCCGGGGACACCGGACGGTAAGGCTGCCTCTTGCTAGTGTAGTAACTCTGTCGAAAAATACCCACGCTCTCTCGAACCATTATCGTCCGGCGGCAGGACCGTGGGCGTATATTCCGAGTTAGATTTGTCGCGTTTATGATAGATTAATCGGTTATTTTGGGAGGATTTATCGTGTGTTCGAGGTTGTAGCGGGGTAGCGGTTCTCGAAAGAGCCTGCTTTGACGGAATTTCGGTGATTTTATCGCGGAAAAGCCCCGATTTGTAAATTGTATCGAGGAAAAGCCCGCATAACGGTCATACCGGGCGATTTTCGAAATTGGGCGGCAAGCGTTAATAAACGACTTATTTATTTTATTTTATTCTGCCCGCTAAGTTTCCATTTTGTTTGACATTGGTCCTGACCCGACCTTATACTATTCCTAACGTCCCCGGAACACCTCGCCCCTCTACCAACAGGTTCGCGAGTTGACCAGCCGGCCATCGGTCCGACGGAGGACCTGCCCGCCCGCATAACGTTCATCTAGTTGCATCCTTTGGTGTTTTCAGGATAAAAGCACCTAGACGCCCAACGGGTAATTCTTTTTGGCGTTTCGCGTATCGCGGCTGGCAGGCCTTCCGTCGCAGTATACGGTAGTACATATATCGTATATTTACGTGAACACGTTTTATCTTAAACTACATTGTTAATTGAAGTCACGTTTATACAGGATGTCCCATTTTAAACACCTATGTTTCTAGCACTTCTAACCGGGGTAAAACAGAATTTTGATATTTCGTCTAGTTTAGGATATACATATTTAGGTACATTCATTAAAATAGGACACCCTGTATATAGAGGAACTTGATATAATTATGTTCTCTTTTCTATTAGAATAAATATTTATCCCAGTCCTGATTTATGTTGACTCGGAAATTAAAAATTACACTTTAAAATTAAATACATTTTTTATGACCACAGCTGTTTATACTTCATCGGAAGAGAATATATACGGAACTGAATCGAACAATCGACCACATAACTTTTATGATACTTGTCCCTTGTGTGACTTTCGATTGCCAAACATTGATTCAGCGTTACCACCTCCACATTATCCCCTTCAACATCGGCTGATTATGAACGCTATACGCTGCAGACTTGCCAATAGAGTTCTCTGCGACGCTTGTTCAGGTGAAGTTATTGTAAGCATTTCAATCATTTTTATTATATCTTATTAATCATAGCTATATCGATGATCAAATCAAGAGAGAAGATCTTGTCTCGGGTCAAGTTCAATATTACACAAAATATGTAATATTATGAAATAAACCCATATGATCCTCGGTTAATCATTCGACCCACTCGACTAACGTCGCGCCGGCAAACGAAACATGTACAACAATTTTCAAATTGATAGTGACCCCGTACCTGTTTCTTCACAGTGAAAGGCCTACACTATTAAAATCAAAACTCATCGAAAAATATAACAAAAATTGTTGAACTTCTTTGACTCAATCACTATATGTATTACTGAACGAATTGAAACTCACCGATATTCATAAAGTTATAGTGAACAGTAAATAGTAGTTATTTACATACGTTACACACAGTCATTCCGAATACTAGCAGCCGGATTGTGAACAGTAAAGTCACGTCTAAATTCATATTCCTAACGTGTCCACAAAAATTAAAAACGTCGAAAAATGCAAAAGAAGGGAAAAGGAAATACTTCCGAAAGAGGGTGGGTGAAAGGAGGCGCGAGAGGGTGGGAAAGATGAGAGAGAGGGGAGGGGTGTGTGGTAAATCATTAAAATAATAAAATTATTAGACTGATAAAAACGTCAAAGTAAATTGAAACAAGAACATGAAAGAGATCAGAAACAGTGGGGACAAGTATGACAGGATCAAAAGTTAAAAAGGCCCGAGCGACTTATAATCAAAAATAGTGTATGGGTGGGCAATCGTCCCTTTTTGAAGATTGACGACGTACCTCAAGGATATGTTATTGTTATTAAAATTTTCCGGTCATTCAGTCCTCCCGGGATCATTGTGACGGAGCCGTCATTCTAGCTAAATGGCATCAGCCTCTAGCAGTGGGGTGTCACTCCCCTCTTGGCGCACCGTGTCATTATTTTACTCGTGCCATCTGCATAACTATGACCAGTTTATCGAAACTAAAATCCAATACGTATATGCATACACACGCGCACATTCTTACCGAATGACGCACGTTCTTGATCGTAGAAAAGGCATATGAAGAAAGAAGTACACAAGGAAGTGACAAAGGTTGTATTACTATTTACTGTTTACTAGTCTCCTAGCTATTAGCCAATCTCCTCTAGAGGATGTCCTTGTCCAGGTTCGCCACCTTGGGGATTCATCCTCATCTTTTCTTGAGCATGGAAAGTCTGTTTCAAGAAGGCAGGCTAGAATATCCTACCCACTCTCTGGCGTTCTCCCATCCACCATTCTCATCCTATTCATCTGAGCAGTGGGGCCCGTTCAAAGACTCGCCGAAGCCTTGCCAGCAACGGCAGGTGCTCTGTGTCTTGACAGAAAGCCGTCCAAGAGTCTCCTTTGGATTTGCTGATGGTCTTCTTGTACGTCATTCGGGCAAGTTTATACTGGTCCCAATCCTCAACGTTTCTGCTCCTCATGGCCTTGTTCAAAAGCCTCAGAGTTTTCTTGCGAAGACTGTTTATCTCCGCGCTGCACCAGGGGACCGTTTTGTTACCCCTAGAAATCTTCTTGGGACGAGCCTTTTCATAGGCACTGCCCGTGACGGATTGAATCCCATTTAATTTGTTTTCAATCCATCTCTCCAAGCCTTGTCCTCTACAGTGACCCCTGTGCTTTCCGCACACTTCTTCCTTCAAGAGTGCCTAGTCAGTGTCTCTAGGGTTCTTGTAGGCCCGTCCTGTATCACTTGCCCTACGAGCTAGCCTGAAACGTACGGTACGCTGATCCGATAGGGAGTCTTCCTCCTTCACGTGCCTCCCCTCCACCAATTAAGACCAGCCCAAAGGATCCAATGGTGATATCAATGACCTCCTATGTCTATGTCTGCCTGTCGCACTGCAATGCTTTGACTTACTAACGCAGTCGCCGCTATACAGTATTGCAAATTAATCTGCGAAATCTTGTAGCCTGTTGCCGCTATTGTGGTTGCAAGGATTTCTATTTCCTTCGCCCTTGGTGAAGGAAGATCCGTTTTCACGAGCCCTCATCGTCTTGAACCTTGATTTCGGCTCTGCTCTTAATAATCGGCTTCGCCGTCGTCACCTTTGGAGCACTGGTCCTTTTGAAAAAGAGTTCAATACTACCCCTTTAGGCTGCTGGCACCGCCGTTGCACAGCCTTCCGGGGCCTATCCTTCCTGCTTCCTCCCGCCACCGCCGCTGTGCCAACGGCAGGTTTGGGTGCAGGAGACACCTCCGCTGCTATTGCCACCTCGATCTCAGGAGGCGCCCCGATCCGGTTGGTGTCACGGATTCCCGCTCTTCTCAAGCGGAGCTCCGTTCCCCCTCCCGTACCTTGGGTACCTCCTCCGGCTTCTTCCCCCAGTGTCATACGGCATGCTCTGAGCCCCTTTGAAGAGGACCCAGAACATCCTAACGTGCGCCAGGAAATTTTGGCTCTCCAGCTGACCATATGACTCGATGTCTATCCCCAGAACCATAAAGACAGAGAGCCCCTCCTCTCTCCTTGGCCAAACCCTTCAGCTATTGGGGTGGAGTCCCCGGTTCTGCTTGGAGAGCCTGTTAAAAAGTGTCGGTGTATCTTCCGGTGGTCCCAGGATAACCACCGACATTTTCTTAATCTTAGGAGTTTGTCCCCATCCAGTAGCTGGAGTGAGGCTCCCTCCCCCCAAGGCTTGATGGCCTGGACCGCCACCCTCATCCTTTGTGGAATCGTCCGACCAAACGACTGAGGATCGGCATTGTACTCTCTTTGGACAAAAACCGGTCTCCAGTGTAACCATCAACTTATTTTAATGAATTTTTTTTAGAATGCGGAGAAAAACTCCAGCAACAACGAGATACTGTGGGAAGCTGGATACTTATAAATCTAACCTATAAACAACGTATATAATCCATGTGGGATAGACACTCATAAACTTAGGAATCATGTGACCCAAACATTTAGTTAAAAACCTTAATGGCTTGCTATTTGACTGCCTTTTATTCATTGTTATATTTTATTACTCACCCCAGTGACAAAGGTTAAGCCCCTTAATGGAACAAAAGGCAGCCAAATAGCAAGCCATTGAGGTTTTGAACTAAATGTTTGTGATGCAAGATTCGTAAATGTATGAGTGTCTATCCCATATGGATTATATACGTTTTTTATAGGTTAGATTTATAAGTATCCAATTTCCCGCAGTACCTCGTTATTGCTTGAGTTTTCCTCCGCATCTAAAAAATAAATTCATTAAAATTGGTTGAATTTTACACTGGAGAACGATTTTTGTCCAAAAAGCATTTGACTGCATACACTGTGCGGCATACACACGAGTATGCTGTCGATCCTCCACCCGATGGCCCGCATCAGGCTTGCGTCCTGTTCCCTGGTCAGAACTGCCTCCGGGTACTCCGCCAGGGCAATCGCCACTCGACGGCCCCTAGCGGCTGCCTCCCTGTACGACACGGGAGGAAGCAATGCGAGCATCAATTTTTTAGGATCGCTTCTCGCATCCTGAAACGTGGAGCCGTCCGACTTGGGACGTTTCCTTTACTTATCGTGTCCCTCTACCCCCCCCCCCCCCGCCCCCCCTCACAGCCGGTTGAGTTTACCCGTTGGATCTGGCTGGCTGCCCACTAACTGAGCCCCCATTCCCACGTCCAGCTCCAGTAATGTGCGGCGGATTCGCCGACGCATCCGCCAGTAAGGGTAGGGGCACACAGACGTACTAAGGACGCGCGTAACAACTCACGTAAACTTACCTTGCGATGCATATATGTATATATGGTTGATTCCACGTCAAATCACACACTTTATTCTTCAAAATACTGATTTTGAGATATGTTATAGTGGGGAATGAGATACGCCACCCCAATTTTTTTTAATTTTTTATTTCGACTTTCGAGGAGTTATGAGATTCTGTAAAATAGGGAAATTTTTTCTTCAAACATTTCTAGACGCGGACTGGTTTGCCATAGAATAATTTGCTTTTTAAGTTCGATTTATAAAAGACTGTAGTTTAACGAGAATTCGGTCCTGTTCAAAAAGTTTTTTTTAACGCATAATTCACAACAATAAAGAAGAATCGTTAATTTGACTGTTATGGGAATCACCCAAAATTATGAATAAATATATCCTTGTAGAGTGTTTCAAGACGAACAGTTTGCAAAAAAGAACAGGATCACACTTTGAATAACTTCGGAGTAATTGAAAAAAAGTGTCGCATCCTCGGAATTACTAATTTTGCTAGCGAGGGCAGGGCCGCCGCGCCTAAGAAACTACATGATACCGTGTATAACTGCGTCTCCCCGGATAATGATTGATATCAGTGTATAAAAGGATCTCCCCGGAAATTCTGAAAAAATTCACGAGTGTGCCTCGACGATGCATACACACGGCTGTATGGTTAATAGTTTGAAGCATCCACACTTGTTCCGGATAAAAAATATTGAAACAGGGCACGTACCCTCCCTCCCTCTCTCTTTCTCTCTCACTATCACTCTCTCTAAAAAAAAAGGCAATGTTTCGTTTTAAAATCTATTGAAAAAGCGTGGAGTTAATTAAATAGCAAGTAACTATCAGCAGCTAACACAAAATAAAAATATAAAATAATGAAATATTTAAACATTCAAATAATGAAAACAATGAAACATAAATATATAAATATAGAAATAAAGATTGTACTACGGTTTAAGTATGTAACAACTCGAAATAGAAAATTGTATTCCAGCATGAACTAACGAACACAATTTTAAACGGTTTTCATTAACTTTTGTCATTTAAATTCCGAGGTATGTAAATGAGAACAAAATACAGTAAATACTGATTTATTCATACAAATTTCTTGACATATTTCAACAAATTTTAGCCGCTCAAAAGAGTTTTTAGTACCTAACGCAAATACGAGAGGTTTGGGTGCGCGGAGAGATTTTTCGGGACACCGGGAATGGTAGTGAAACACGAGACAATCGCATTTTTACGGGACGGTTGGTCGCCCAATGCTGGGGGCAGTATCCTGCCTCATCTATGATATGAAGGCTGTACCCCATCGTCGGGAAAACGTGATGGACGGTGTTGAATTTTGGACACTGTTCGCCGAAAAAGCGAGATTAATACACGGCGCAGTGCCGAGATCATTTTTAAGAAAAATAAGATTGTGAGGTGGTGCATGCCGTTGGAGCCGTGGTCGCAGTAGGCCACCATTTTCGTGGTGACCATTCAAACACTAAATGTCAATTTAGCATTAGTATCCTGTTAACTAAAACGGAACTAACATTTTCGATCAGGAAGAACCTGCTTAAAATTATCCCAGGTATAACAATTTTAACGGAGAACCACCATTAACGGGACACCCTGTATACATATGCGATGCACTGTGTTAGGAACCGTTTATCGAACAAATACATTGTTTTATAAACAAAAATTAACGTACAAAAATAGACAACTTGAAAACTCAAGCTGCTATTTTGAACGCAATATACATCTATATTGTGTGTATGTATACATACAAAAACTATCGGGTGAAGTGGCTGGTAGGAAAGTATGTGTGTGAAACTATACGTAGGTTAGTTGAAGTGTTCGCATACCCAACCCTGTACTTGACACTGACTAGATCCACGAGACCGGTACAATTCATTACACCCTCAATCCCCGAGTATCTGTATCTTGTTGCAATATTGTGTATCTACGGGTACCTGGATATCTGTTAAGAAATCCCGTTCCATCTCATATCAAAAAACATTTTTAGTTTTAAATGTATATCTTCTCTCAATCTATAATTCATTTTTTAAAGGCCCTTGTTCAGTGTTCCACCTGCCTACGCAATTTCTGTTCAGATTGTGGAACAAAGCATCAGCAACAGATCACTATAGAATTGAGGTCATCAAAACATGCAGTAAAACCACTTTCGGAAGCCACCAAAGTACGGCGTACTGCCCTGTGCCAAAACCACCCTATGTACGCATTGCGATTTTACTGCATTGCGTGTCAACAGGTTTGTAATTCTTAATTCTATAGAACAAAATTGGTTAACCAACGCAAAACTTGAACTCAAAACTAACCCAAATTAACATATTCGCTTTCATACCGCACAGTCTATTTTTTTATTTTCCAAACAATTTACTATTCCTCTATTAACTATTCTGCCACATTAAAAAACGTATGGCTTATTTTTATTACTTCGTGTCCAAAACCCAATCCCAATTTGGGTATCCTACAGTTATCCTCGATTAGCAATTAGGTTGTAGAACAGACGTATCCAATGGGGGGGGGTCAAACATTTTTTTCAAGTCGTTATATCTCGGAACAGTTGCGAATTGGTGAAACGAAAAAGGGGTTAAAAAATAAATGAAACCGATTCACATCTTCCGGTTGCGCATGCGCTCTAAAGTTTGCCGAAATTTGAAAAAATACACATTTTTACGATAATTTTTAACAGTTTTAAATTAGCCATTCCCGAATGCAAGAGCTCAAATTCATATGTATTATATGTAAGACTAGTCGGAATTAATAAAGAACTCTTTATTTACTGGGAGTAAAGACAGATCCAGCATTCGCTGCGAGGACTAGGAAACCCAGCAAAACCTAATCAGATCTCAATAATGAAATACAAAATAAAATGTAGCAAAACCACACTAAGCGCTCAAGGCGTAAGACGTCAATATTCCGTAAAAGAATGTGTCCCTTTTTGGAAACCCCATCCCTTTTATATATTTTTGAGTCGCAGGGGTCATCCAATGGGGTTACGGTCATCGGTACCGTCGCTGTCATTGGTTGACCCGTGCGGGCGATAGAAATGGGTCCCTCACTGAAGGCCGTCAGGGATGAAACACCGGAAACTCTTACATATAATCACAGAAAATTCCATCAACATTCTCCGGTCGCGCATTGCCTTTAAAGTTAATGAAAAAATTACAACTAAAGGTAGATCACAGTTCAAGAAAAAAAATACTAAGTCACCTGTTTTTTTTTATTTTCTTTACAGAATACAAGGTTAAATGTTTAAAATTAAATTATTTTAGACCATTAGTAGGATAAAAAATTATTGTAAAATATAAATTTTTCTGAATATCGGCAAATTTTAGAGCACACGCGCGACCGGAAGATATGAACCGGTTTCATTAATTTTTTTAACCCCTCTTTAGTCTCTCCAATTCCCAACTTTTCTACAGTATTACGACACAAAAAAAGTTTTTAATCTTTTCTCCCACCCTAATGTCTAACTGCTGTATGTGGACCATCGAATAACTCGAACTCCGAGCTAGAAGCCTGCATTTTCGAGCTGGATCACTCGCTGCAGCAGTAGTATTTTGTTTGCAAGTCACGCAGTAAAAACGAAAAGACAAGAGAAAAGAGACATTGTTTCTGCAGTATACGCCGTTTCTTTGTTTTCACTTGACTTGATCGCCTATCATTTGTATAACAGTATATGTAAACATGCTGCAGTACGCGTGGCAAAAGTGGACCAGAATAGTTGCAACTGTTTGGTGTCGGTCATCGGACATATCGCTTCAGTAATTTTTGTTTAAAAGTACAGTTACAAAAATTTGAACAGTAATTTAAAAGTACCCATTAATTCGACGTAGTTCTCGTCACACAGTAATTTCTTAATATTTGCACTAAACTTCCTACTTTTATATCTCAATAAGTGAAGTTTACCTTTTAGGTGACCTGTAAAGAATGTATGTGGAGTATTCAACACAGAGGCCATTCAAGTGAAAGTGCTGTTGGCGCGGGTAAAAGGGCCGCGTTACTCTTGATAACAGTGTCACAAAATGCAAAGGCTTTATTAAACACGCTTCTGACGCAATACCATCGAGATATCTTTTTAAATAATGCTGCCGGACAACCGCAGGGCACGTGTCATCCGTCAGAAAACAGGTGCATTAGACTTGTAATTTCTGTCTTTTTACTGTGTAATTACTTGATCATTTTTCAATTGTCAGGTGAGTAACAACTGAACAATGAATCGAATTATAATTATACAAAATGTACATTGATCCTAACAAAAGTTCAGAATACTGGGCGTCTCATAATTGGTATCCCAAAGATGTCATATTTGATTTGTCATGTGATAAGCCTGAGATATTCTATACTGTGAAACTTAAAGACTGTAGAGGTAAATAAGATGAGAATCTACCGACGCTGTCATTTGAGGTACAAAAAAAACTTCCCAAAGGAGTTCTCCTGAGCTTCCCAATATTGGCTTTTGTCACATGTAATAACAGATTTTTACACAATTTAGACTACACAATCTAAGTTTACATTTGTACAATCTTAGTTATAATAGAATATAGAGCATGCGCTTCAACAGAATCTGTAGGTGAATTTGGCAGTAGAAAGAATTGATGCTTTGTATGCTTGTTAAAACAAGCAAACACTGCGTTACGCTGAATTAAAACTGCAAATAAAGTTAATATAATTTTTACTGACACAGATTTTGGTTAATAAACAATTATCTGTGTGGAAAATAATACGCGGAAAATAATTTATTACACAATCCACCTTTGCCAAGTAGTGTGGTACTCTGTCATCTATGTCCGAAGTGTCTTCTAGGAAACCACTAATGATATTCTATCAAACGTTGTAACTGGGTACAGATACTTTCAGTTAAATTACGTACGAATTATGTACTACTATTGATGAAAAATATGTAAGAAAACATTAATGCGCGGAAGCGCGTGGGGGAAACACTTTTTATCAGGTAGCATAGCATCCCGGAGTCGCAGCGCCATAACGAAAGAGGATGGCGTGATTTCGAGATTACGTCACGCCGAAATAGCGCAGCATCTTCACCCGGGCGGAGAGAAACAAGGGAACTCTGCTTCGTGACGTGTGACAAGGGGCCGCGGACTGACCCCCTCCGATTCAGATGAACTTTGGATACATTATTGTAGAACAGTGGTTCACAACCTGTGGTACGCATACCCCTAGGGCAGTCCTAGGCAACCCCTGCTCTTTGAGCAGCACGGCAACCCGCCGAGCAGCATGCGCCATCCCCACCATACCTCTCGGTGCGTGCCGAAGAGTGAGACAGGTATAGCGCCATCGTTCTCTTTGTTTGCACGGCGTGTATCTAAAACAGGGACGGCGAACAGAGTGCAAGCGTACTCTTCCCCGCCGCTCTTGCTTCTCCCACTACTACTCTCTTCGGTGCAGGCAGACTAACAAAGAGAAAGGCAGCGTACCGTAGAGGACACTCTGTCTCTGTCATTGTAGTGGTAACGGATGCGAAAAAACAAAAGCTCGCGCGAACAAACGCGTGACAGAGTCGCTGGAGGTGGTAGCCAAACCGACCTGCCTTCCCCTCACGGGCTCTTCCGAGCCCCAGTTCGCCGTCCCTGATCTAAAAACTCACGAGTGGGGGTACAGAAACGGCGTGAGGAGAGGGCACTTCCCTCTGGTTGCTCAGGCCTGTTGTAGATGGTATGCACTCGTGATGTCTCGTCTTATGCAATCTCGGACGAGGCCTCGCACGAGGCGCGCTTACGAGAGTGTGGAAGTAGCAAAAAAGGGCTCAAGGAAAGAGAGGGTCGTATATCGTAGAGTCAAGGAATAGCCGAGAGAAGTGAAAGAAAGGAAGCAGACGGCAAGGGAGACCCACCGACGGGGTTGCATAATGGCGGTAGTGTTTATGGCCTCGGAAGGCATCAGCGTCCGATATTGTACAGTATCGGACAGTGATGGAGTCCCAATGGTGATTGTAATGAACCGACCTCACTCTCCTCCATTTCTAATCGTAAGTTAGTCATAAGCTAGTCATAGTCAATATTTTGTACACTGCCAAACTCCTCTTAAACCCTGAATCACGCTCCCTCGCATACCTACCCTTATCACTGAGTCCAACATCCAAATTCCTAGCTTTCTCTCTCTGAATTTTCCATTCGCAACGTCCTACTCATCATCCCCTCCACATCCTCGCTCCCACGATAATGACCTTTCCTTATTTCCATCATTACAGAACATCCTCAGAGCACCCTCGAACTCTTCACTGAGAACATCTGTCTAACTCCAAAATCGTATTCTTAAAGCCTAGACTAAGTTCTAGTTTAAAGCATTGGTAAAATAAACCTTAACCTTCGGTTTGTCAAACTCGAGTCCAGTTTTTATGCACAACCACCCGTTGTGCATTACAGTGATTAACAATACCATTACACAACCCTGTCGGTGTGTTTGCTTTCGCACTTTTTCGAGGCCACGTGAGAAGAGCCGGCAACCTGTGGATCTCGGTAGGCCTTGTTTATACCCGGGACTGTTATGGACTGCTTCCTCGTTCGAAAAAACCGATTTTGCCGCATAAAACCCTCTCACTTCCTCCCTCGCTCCCTCGCGGTCACCCCAGGTAGAAACTCACGGACGAGAGTTTGCATGGTTGTATTGAGACTACCCCAATTTTACAAGCGATAAAGGCAGCACGTTGGTTTCGGCAAGCCTCGCTTATACCCGAGGAGTGCTAATAATGAATTAAAAAATCATTTATTGTATTTCGTTATGTAACATCAATGCTGTTTTATTGGACATATTTCAATGATTACCTTTACTGATGATTTTCTTCGAATCCTTCGGCTGAATGCTTTTATATCATTGAAGTTACATAACGAAATACAATAATTAATTTTGTAATATAATCATTAATTTTTTAATTCATTATTAGCACTCCTCGGGTATAAGCGAGGCTTGCCGAAATCCACGTGCTGCCTATCCCGCTTGTAAGAGTACAAGAGTACACTATTGGATTTAACAGCGATCCCAGGGTCCTTATCTCCCGCTGTGACGCACTTTTTCGAGACCTATTGACACAAGCCGACAGCCTGTGGATTTAGGTAGGTCTCGCACATCGTTTATTTTTCCACGGTTGCACTTCGAAGACGACGCAGGGCAGGCCTATGGACGGCTATACGGTCCACAAAAGTCCGACTTCGCCGCGTAAGACCTCCTCTCTTCCTCCCTCGCTCCCCCGCGTCACTCCATGTAAAAGGACATCGACGAGGACCTGCGTGGTTATATTTCGACTACCACCACTCTATACTCGGTGAGGGTTACGCTGGCAGGCCTCGCTTATACGCCTTTTCTTGCCTTCCTTAAAGATAGAGTTAATTACGAATTAATTATTTAATTTCATTATGAAATTTCAATGCTGTTTTATTGGATATATTTAAATTCATTATCTTTACAGCGTGTATCGCCCTCACAAACACAAATTAAATAATTCATTTCGTGAATAGATAATCAATTTCGTAATTAAGTTAATCACCAGTGAATGGAGGAGGGCGCACCGTATAGCGGGCCCTACCTACCCCGAGTGTAGAAGTGCGGTAGCCCCGACGGTAATCTCCGACAGGTCCCGCGACCGCGAGGGAGCGATAGAGGAAGAAGGAAAGTTTCATGAACTTGAAATCATCGGTAAAGATAATGAATTGAAATATATCGAATAAAATAGCATTGAAATTTCATGATGAAATTAAATAATTAATTCGTAATTAACTCTATCTTTAAGGAAGGAAAGAAAAGGCGTATAAGCGTGGCCTGCCAGCGTAACTCTCACCGAGTATAGAATGGCGGTAGTCGGAATACAACCACGCAGATCCTCGTCGATGTGCTCTTACCTGGAGTGACTGCGAGGGAGCGAGAGAGGAAGAGAGAAGGTCGTACGCGGCGAAGTCGGATTTTTGCGGACCGTATAGCCGTCCATAGGCCTGCCCTGCTTCGTCTTCGAAGTGCGACCGTGGAGAAAAAAACGATGCGCGAGGCCTACCGAAATCCACAGGCTGCCGGCTTGTGTCAATACGCCTCGAACAAGTGCGTCACAGCGGGAGATAAGGACCCTGGGATCGCTGTTAAGTCCAATAGTGCACATACAACTGCATTTAATTTGTTGCTACTTAGCAACTGATTAGAGAAGATGGTTTTTAAACCTGTAATATCCTATGACAAGGTGTTTAATAACAAACTAATTGTAAGACGTTTCAGTGTATAATTATTATATAGTTCGTGTTGCTCGTTAAATGAACTTATCTGGAAAAGATACAAGGTCTAGTTCGGTCTAGTCTCCCGTACTTGTACTTGGCCCGAGACAACAGCTTGTCTCTTGATATCGTATATTTTTTTTCAATATTATGGATACGATAGTGGAAGGTATGTATACATACGGTCGATTCCACGTCAAAACGCACACTTAAATTCTTCGAAATTCTGATTTTGAGATATGTTATAGAGGGAGGTGAGACAAGCCACCCGAATTTTTTTTGAATTTTCTATTTTGACTTTCGAGGAGTTATGAGACTTTGAAAATTTGGGATACTTTTTCTTCAAACATTTCTAGGCGCGGACTGGTTTGCCGCAGAATTATTTGCTTTTTTAAGTTCGATTCAGATAAGATTGTAGTTTAACGAAAATTTTCAACCCAATTCAAAAAGTTTATTTTTCAACGCATAATTCATAAAAAAAAGAATAATCGTTAATTTGACTGTCCAGGCCGGCACCGAGAATTATGAAAAAATTATATCCTTGTATCGCGTTTCGAGACGAACAGTTTGCAAAAAGAGCGGCCCAGAGCACTCAGTAACTTCGGAGTAATTGAAGAAAAAGTGTAACCGCCTCGGAATTACTGATTATGTCAGCAAGAACGCTGAATTGGGAGGTGGAGGTCGTTACGCCGGGCCTAAGAGATACGCGCTATTCCTCATAACTGCGTGATGGCGCAATGGCGAGTCGTGTTGGCACTACGTATTCTCAAAAGGTTAAAAACACATGAAGGACATTCCCGAAAATTCTGGAAAAATTCGCAAGGGTGCCTCGATGATGCATGCACACGGTGGTATGCGTAATAGTTGCGAACACCAACGATTATTCCCGATAAAAAACATTGAAAACTGGTCACGTACGGCCACGGCGCCTTCGAGATCGTAGATTCTTAAGTTGATTAAAAACAAGAAATTTTGTTTGCGATCGAAACTATTACGCATACCACCGTGTTTAACTTTTTGAAGTTTAACTTTTGAACTTTTTGAACTGGGTTGACAATGCGCGCTAAACTACAATCTTTTCTGAATCGAATTTAAAAAAGCAAATAATTCTACGGCAAACCAGTCCGCGCCTAGAAATGTTTGAAGAAAAAGTGTCCCAATTTTTAAAAGTCTCATAACTCCTCGAAAGTGAAATTTAAAAATCCAAAAAAAATTCGGGTGGCTTATTTCACCTCCCTCTATAACATATCTCAAAATCAGAATTTCGAAGAATTTACGTGTACGTTTTGACGTGGAATCGACCATATATATTTTGTTTTTGTTAGCTAAGTTTTGCAAGTATGATTACAAAATTTATAAAATGCATTATTTTATATTTTTAATGGATCCGGAAAAAAGTAGAGACGTTTAGATATTTAAAGATAGTGTTTTCTAATAGCTTCACTTGTCCTCTTATCGATATTACATCATTTGGTTGCTCCAAGCTGCTCCTTATCATCTTAGAACAGGCATGGGCAACATCGGCTCCCAACTTCTCCTCCGCTGATTTCGCTGTCCCCACTTCCGGCGCGTGAACGGAACGGAGAGAAGGATAGCAATACATATACCCGTACCGTAGAGACTCACTCGCACGAGCCATCGCGTGAGAGGATCGCTGGTGGGGGTACCCACTGGAGGAGAAGTTCGAGCCGCCGAAACTGTAGCGGCTCTAAGAGCCGCTGTTGCCCATGCCTGTCTTAGAACCTTTTATGTTTAGAAAGCATTATACAAATTACAGACAAAATTATAATTCACAACAAAACCATACAACAACCATCGACTAGTGCTGGTTGAAGCCGTTCAAAAAAAACTATTTGCTGAAAGTTGTGAACGTTCTAAAAAATAAATAAATTAAATAGTACATATCATCGAAAGTCAGAAATTGATTTAAGGACTTTATGAATGCACAATATAAAAACTGATGTTAAAATTTAATTAATCATCCATAAAAATAAGATACTTTCATAAATAATTTTGTGCTCCTCAAAATACTTTTTGGTGCACTGTGCGGCGTGTCACAAAACGCGTGCATAGGACAGTTGTTTTGGTGAGTCAGTCGTGTTCGAACAGACTAAGGTCACGGTTCTTTACCTTTTAACCGTATTTTGTTTAATCTTTTTATCATATTTTACTATATTTTCAATCAAGTAGGAATCATTATCGTAAAATGAAACAAGTTTTTAAGGAATATGTTAATCGGGTCAAGCCGATGATGATAGAATTATTAGAAGATGAGTTTATTCGTTGCCATTTCGTTCAACCGATATAAAACTAACAGATAATAACAAAATTAAAATTGCATAATATAAACACAAACGAACAAACAACGAGTAAATTCGTGTTTGCACATAAATACAATTATTTGAATGTTTGTACGAAAAAGATGTCGTTTTCGATAAACGGTAAGTAAACGGTAAATTTAAATATTTGTTTGTGTACAATTGTAGCACCTTTTTCGCGGTTTATGCTTATGCAATAGAGATATTATCAAAATCAAAATGTTTTACAAATAATCGGCTGTACACACAAATCGCGTTTCGTCCAAAAAGAAAAATATTTTGGAATATCATAACTTAGGTGTGAAGTATCAAATTTGACTTAATCACGTAACAAATCGGTACAAATTAATATTTAACTGATCCCACATCAGAATGATGCATCACATTTTTAGATATTTTTCTTGACAAAAAGAAATCTTTAGCGCAAGATGGGGAAGAATGCAAAAGAAAATGAAAGATACTCAATGATATTGTGTCTAAAAAAATTAATAAAACGTGTACGCGACTCATATTGTATACCGCATTTGGATTATATTTTCCTTATACATTAAACAGTTATTGGAATATTTCGAGGTCTGTGATTCCTTAGAACTGTAGATTAACAGAAATGTTTTGATTACGATCGTTCGTCGATAATCTCTGATTTTTTTGATATTCGACAAAATATGAAAACAGAATTACATTGTACCATTCAATGTTGAGAATAGGAATATGAATAAATGTGATATCGATTCCGAATAACTGGCCAATAAAGCCGCTTTTATGTTAGCACAATAATACTTTTGAATAGTCATTTCAAATACAATAATTAATTATAATTATATATTTATCATTTACACAGATAACAATTATTCGGAGAAATGACTGAAGTAATAATAAAAAAAGAAGATTTCTCGCTGAAGAACACAGTGATTACGTGGATTACCTGAATGCTCTGTTAGTTACATTCATAGATTTGATAGTTAAAGCAATTTTTGAATATATTTTACTTTTATTTTCTTCTTAACTTACATAACATCGCTCATAATTTGTATTTAACAATGGATTGTACATTAACTATGCACAAACACTAGAGTTTCGAGCTCGTTGAATGATCTATAATTATTAAACAATTAATCTTTCGTTCAAAACGTCTAAATAGAAAATCGTATTTTTTTTCCATGAAAAATTGTATATCAAGCACAATCTATGAATGTAACTAGAGGCACGAATTACTTTAACGCATTAACAAACGAGATGAGATATTTGTTTATATACGAGCAATTCAATATTTCAACGCTGATCGCGGCTACATTTGCAATACCTTACATTATAGTGATGAAACTATATTTCTCGATCCCCAGTCAATTACTTTTAATTATTTAATAACCCATTAATTTCGCATAAAATATTCTCAAGGTAAAAGAATATCAATCTCGCCTGTTAAACGGTAATCGTGCAAGTAATCGAGGATCGCTTTAATCTATCCTACATAAAAACTGTTGATTCTTCTAATTTAATTTTTTTTCATCGTTAAACCGATCACATTGCGGTTCACCTCCGCCGTCCTTTTTTTAGTACTTTTTTTGTCAAATGACGCTTAACATTGAAAATCCATAGACGAAATATTTTTTCAATATCTGGACATATAAGATACGAATCTGCAACAACAACAAATACACGCACGTAACGTTAAGTATATTAGGCCTGATGATATTGATAATATTTCTATCAGTGTATTAAACACTACGATCTATCGTTGCCCGCACTCCGTTTGCATCTTTTGTTCTAATATTCGCGATATTGGTATGCCAATGCTACCTCATTAAAGAAAATACTGTAAATTTCGTCAAACTACGAAAAAGAACAAAATTAACCCCACAGATAAATCTACGATGTATTTATAAATTCCTTATGTAGCTTACACACTTGAAATTGATACTTTTAAACGATTTCGGGAATTTTGTTCATGATTTGGAACACCGATATCGCGAATTGCCCGAACGGTCTAAAAGTTTCATTCGATTTCTCTCCTCATTTCGCAAAACTTATTCGACAAACATTTTGCAGTGCCAATTGCTCAGTGATCCTTACTTTAAAACTAGATTTCAAACAATTTTAGCGTCCACCAATGTATACGCATCGCCGCTGCACATGGAAAATTCGAAGATTTGAAACAATCGAAGATACCGAAAATTGTTTTTTTTTATTGTGACCATCCGAAACTATCTAACTGACATCGATCAAAAAGCTTTGACAGGGCAAATTGGAAGGGTACAATAAGACAGAATTGTATGTCGTTCATTATTTTGATGAACCAATAATTGACTATCGCCGCAAACTATAACATTCTTTTAAAATTCCGGCGCAGAATAATAATTTTGCTAGCCAGAAATTAATTACAGTTCTTCCAGAATATATTATTTATTCATAGTTTTCTTGATATGAAGATACAGATTATTATCTTAAATATCTGGAAACGGTAATTGATTTCCTTCTAATGTAACATCGCTGAAATTAAGAATGACTGTACAAGTACATTTTTGTTTGATGAATTTATTGCACGATCATATCATGTCGAAGAAAAATTATCATAGTAAGCGCAAAGACATTTAACATTAATTACAAGAGAATTCTCGCATTTGTCATAATTGTTCGCATGTTAAACTTTATAAACTGTTTTCCTGTGTCCCTTTATAAACGACAAGATCGTACTTGAGATACGCCTGCATATTGCAGAAGGTTGAGAAAATATTATTGAATTTGTATGATCATGAACATGGTTAAATATAACATCTACCTAAATATTATTAAATTAATTCGAAGTAAAGATGAATGGTCATCCAAATACTCTCATGATCTATTATTTAAAAATTCTGAAACCGAAATTGTATGAGCTAGATCTCGAACGCACCGCAAGTACAGGTTGAAACTTTTCACATCGAGAATTGAATAAGATTGCGCGTGTACTTTAACGAGCGATTTCCTTTTCGATTTCTTGGACGAGAGAGACTCGCAAGCAGTTTCCTTTTAAGCGGAATAAACAAGTTGATCCGCGTAATTGATTCGTTACTAATTTCCATAAATGAAATCATCGTCTGGAAATTTACGCAACGTTGACGGTGTAATATAATTACAAGGGCATCAATATAAAGTGATGCGTATAATGTAGAGATTCTGCTCGCCGCACGCAAATGTGCAACATTTCAAAGAGGCTTTTAATTATCGATTTCGTCTTCAGATAGGCAATCTTTCGTAAAATATTTAAGGGATTTAGGGGAAAGATTGACTGTGTGTTATCTAAATTAATATTTGCCTTGGAGTTTGAGAAAGTAGTAACTTTTTGCGAATTTAATAAACCTGAAGTTTAATTGTATGGAGAAATGTCGCGATTCGTTCATTTTTTAGTTTTACCGTCAAATTAAATTATCGCCGGAAGTGCATGATCCATGGGAATTTACCGAGAAATCGAAAAGTATGAGCAATCGCAGGGACAACAAATTGTTGTATAAAGCGAAAGACTTCATGTCGAGTGGCAAAGAAATATTATTCGGGCTCCCCTAAAGGGATAAACGACGAAGAAATGACGAAGAGCCGTCGTAATTTGTAGAAACAACTTTTAACAGTAACGCGTAATTTATCAGAAATGCATATAGACACGCCTCGAGTAAATACAAACAATACACACCATCGGCGTATTATCAAGAGTTTTATTTGATGCACAGAAGAACGTGAGATCCGATAGTCGAGGGAGGCAAAAAGTGTTTGACACTTATTTTCCTTGCTCCTTCTCTTTTTGTTGTACTCCTGTTTTCTTTCTCTCTCACTCTCTCCTACATTCGTACACACTCTCTTTCTCTCTCTCTCTCGTCCTGTTTCTTTATCTCTTCGCACATATTAACAAGGTGCTACTTCTCATGTTCACACGGCAAAAAATGGATACCTAGTGACTTGTATTTCGTAGTCTCGCGATAAGCGTCCCAACCGTGATCTTGAAATTACGAAATTCATCCGATTGTCAAAGAACAGGCGTGTGAATACATTACCCTCGATGGATTTGATTGCAGGAACGATTGGAATTATGCATTACGAATATGAAATTGTACCGAATATGATCCAGTCGCTGTATTTAAAATATTTGTTCTCCTTTTTGTTCTGGGATTTCGTTCCATTGCGCAATTTAAACTTGAATCAAAGCAAAAGGTATTTAAAATATTACTTTTCATGTGTTTACGTACAACTTATTCATCCTTCGACATCACTAGAATTCATTATTCGCTATCACAATCGGGCACGTGCTTTTATTTTTATTTTTTTATCCATCGACACGTTCGCCGCGCTGCGCTTCACTGGTGTAATGTATTAAATACGGGCATATCGAATATAAAAAAAAGAATCGTTCAAATATACATACACATAGAGTAAAAACACGAATCGGAACAAGAATACTATGTATATCAAACTCACATGGTGAGTGTTTGAAGTCACGATGCTACATTCAATTGGAAATTACCACCAAGCGAGACGCGTGCTGTGTTCTCAATAAGTATACAATGCATTTCGCAATTTTTTACCAAGACATAAAAAAGCGACCATACAAAGGACTGACCGAGACAACAGGTAGAACTTACGGAAGATTCTTAATAAAAAAAGGGTGTGAAAAATCAAATGTAAAAAATAGAAAAATGGGGTGTTTACATTCAAACAAACACCATGCTCTTCTCTTAAGAATGGCAGTATCAGTGTAATACCTGTAGACTGTGAAACAAGACGCAATTAAACGACTCAGAAAAACTGGAAGCTGCATCGAATGCAATTAACTATGAATATACGGTTATGCCTGCTCGCACACTTGCACGCACGCACGCACGCACGCACACACACACACACGCGCGCACGCTCTTTCTATCTTTCTTTCCCGTTCTCGCTCTCTCATTCGCTTCTACAAGCTAATCCGATAAAGGCAGAAAAAAGCTTCTGCGAGGTACGTCTACTATAGAATGATGACACTGAATTGCGTAATAAGGAAACTATCGGCAAATACTTTATGACTTGATGGCTATTACTCGCAGTACACTGATATATATATATATATATATATATGTATATTTATATATACGAATACGAACAAGCGCACTTTTGAGTTCTCCGCGCGCATTCATTACGGTCGCCGTATTACGTGGCTCAAAATGTCACACATTACACCGACCACGACACTCGCTCGGCAATTAAATCACAGACAATGTATGACGGTGATTAACAGTAAATCGTCAACTAGCATTACCAATATAATCCGGGATAAATAAAAAGTTATTGTACAAATTAATACTATGCATTCAATGTAACAAAAAAAGAAACACTGTATTTTTTTTTCCTTTTCCGGTAGAGACATGCGAATGTACAAGTGTATGCACGGACAATGCGGTTATTACCTCGCTTGCCGCTTTCTTCGTTCGCTCAATCATCTGGCTTACCGCTGGACTAACCTTCAACCAATGCCTTCGTACGTCTATTTTTTGTTTTTCATTTTTCCTTCGATCGTAGACAACTGTAAGAAGTAGACTTCTTTTACTCCGAAACCATACCTTTGCCTCTTTTTTGGTCGTCCTGCGAACTTGATGCCACAGCTGAAATTAAATGACCGGACGTAATAATTTATGAGCTTAAAATGTTGCCATCTAATTATAATCCGTGTCTGTAATTACCAGTAGACTACATAACATTTCCTTGGTGTGGTTTTTGAAACAGGAGAGTTTCTTCGAAAATGTATTGCTTTAAAATTTCTTTTGGAAGATCATCCAACTCCATGTCGAACTTGAATGGTTCTTCCGCGACAGGCTGAAAAATAAATAACATTTTCGTGTGTTAGCGTGTTAACGCGAGTTCTCGTTCTGTAACTAAAACAAATTGTGTTCTTCCATGAAAAATTAACGTTAATAGCAAGAAACTTACCTCATCCGCTGGATCATAATATTGTTCTAAATAAGGATGCGCCAGGGCATCTTCTACGACGATTCGTTTGTTCGGATTAAATGTAAGCATTTTATCCAACAAATCTAATGCTCGTGGATCAGCGTTTGGAAAAAGACATGTCCATGGTACCTTTGGTTTATAGGGTAACGTTTGAAGGTAGCTACGTGCCTACGCAAAACAAGATTTCGGAATAGTACAGTGAGTTTATATACATATAATTAAGTAATATAGCAAAGAGCAAAATAATTTATACTTTTTCATTTATGATGCATTCAAGATCCTCTGCTGACGGCGATCCAAGAACTCCCAGTATGTGATTTAACTGGTCTAAGTAGTGCTTACCAGGAAATATTGCTCGTCTTGAAAGCATTTCTGCAAGAATACAACCCACTGACCAGATGTCTATGGACTTTGTATAACCCTGTGAAGTCCAACAGTAAGATGTTGAATACTGATGTTTATATTGGAATCAACTTAAAAAATTGCAGATCTAATTTAACAATTACCTTGGAATTTAGCATTATCTCTGGTGCTCTATACCACCTTGTAGCTACATACTCTGTAAGGAACCCAGCGTGATTATGCTCCGGATCGGCGACTCTGGCTAAACCAAAATCACAGATTTTAAGGTCACACGTGGTATTCAACAGCAAATTGCTTGGTTTCAAGTCTCTGTGCAGCACGTTTGCAGAATGAATATACTTTAACCCTCGAAGTATTTGGTAGAGAAAATAACAAATATGGTCGTTACTAATAGCCTAAAATAGAAATAACGATCATTTAGTAACGCGAGGATATTCATATTTCTTGTAACACAAGATATTCAGTTTACTACAATATTGTATTTACCTGCGTTTTTAAAAGTTTATAGAGATCAGTTTCCATCAGACATTGAACAATATAAACGTCTTTCATTAGATCTATTGTAGGTGCCCTTAATATATTCCTTATATCTATTATCTAAAGAAAGGAGAGCGAATTAGTCCCATTTAATATATTATACTTCCTAACAAAGCAAAGAAGAAAGCAAATCCACTGCAAGACTCACGTTTTCATGTTTAAACCTGGTCAGAATTTTGATTTCTCTTAGAGTCCTCTGACTATATGTCTGATGCTCGAAAGGAGATATTTTTTTGATGGCTACTTGCGTTTTTGTCACATTATCATAAGCGGAACTGAAAGAAAAAGAAATAGTTTGCAACTAATAATATTTTTGTTCATATTCCACAAAGTATTTCCAATATTCTGGACTGTAAAACTGCAGAAATTATGTGAACTGGCTCTACTGACTGTTTCAATCATTTTGTGTGTTATTTTAGATGTATATAAAAAGTGTCTAAGAACATCAATTCCATGTGGAACATCTTTACTAAGAAAACAAACATCTAACAACAGACTATACGAGGTTGTAAGGAACAGAGAGTGATAGGATTTGAAAATAATGTAGACGGGAAGCTCTTGTCCCATGATCTTTAACCACAGCAACAGGAAATGGTTTCTCCGTATCTAATACGAATACCTTCCCAATTCTCATCCATATTAAGATTCAACACACAATAATTGAATGGGTTGAAATTTAATTCTTAACGTTGTTAAAATTTAAATAAACAATAAGTATAATCAAAGGAAAAATAAAATAAAGAAACATGTAAGTTTGGATAAATTCAATTTATCCTGTAGTGCATTGTGTATTATATCGAAAAACATTATTGTGTTGGATTATCCGAATGAACTTTGAAACGAAAAAGTGAAAAGCAAAACAGAAATTTCCTCAAACAACAGCACCTCCAAAATTCAACGCATACGAATATTCGTTATCGTTGTTAAGGTGCTTCATGAAATAATCGCGATCCCGTAATGTTGCGCAGATAAGAAACCGATAAGCAGCAAGATAAGCGACGAAAGATCGAGGAAGTCGCGACACTGACACTGGGGTGAGGGTAAGAAAGGGTGTGACAATCTCGTTTTGAAACTACCGCCAAAAAACGTTAATACATAACGATGAGTAGCATTTAATCGCGAGTGCATACGATGCTAATTAGGAGGTAAAATAGTCGCTGCGCGGCAAGGAACAATTGTTTTACCGTATAAGCACTAAGAACGCTGACAACTGCATTTCTGATTGTTTATCTTTCGGCCTGTCAGCCAGTCGATACGCTGCCGAAACATCGCGAGAATAAAGCTGATAATTGACTCGAAGGTACTTACACGACCATTCCGTAGGCACCCTCGCCCATATACGTCAAATTCGTGTATCGCGGGCCAACCTCGAAAGTATGTCCGCGAACGACTTCGCAATTTGGATTCACACTTGCAGAACCTTCACCCGCCATTTTGACAACTACTTTGCGGCTCCGGCCAAGTGTCGGGTGGTGTGGTGTCGGTCAGTATCGGTGTGCCTGTATCGAATCGGTACTAGTCGGAATAAGCCGAAGTTGCTTCTGGTTGCTTCTGTATCAGACGTGGGATTTTCCGCGCTTGCGGACTAACAAAATACAAGGTGCAATGTCAGTGTCGTGCTAATACAGAGACGTCGAATGTACCCGCTATCACTGATATAAGGACTGAAAGATTTAAAAAGTCGGTTAACATTCGTCCATTCCAGAATTATCACTTAAAAGATGACAAATCTAGTGGTAGGGCGCAAACTGTGTTGCCATTGTAACTGTGATTTTAGAACACTAATCTTTGCCAGGGAACCCTTGTATTTAGATATGGTATAGTATGTACATCAGTGTCAATTGGTGTCAATGTTGTGCACAATGTGCTAGGGTAAGAACAGGTAAGAATGGGTAAGAACAAGTTGAACGCAAGCGCGAGAAATTCCACATCAGATAGGAGTTGTTCCCGACCCGATGCTACAAACCTATTGTAAACTAGATGAAACTGCAAGCAGCATGCTTTTCAACTGGTCTGAAGTGAGAACCAGCTATCACATCCTTCATTTATTTTATGTATAATCGCTTTATATGTACTTAAAAATGTTCAAAAATAGAAATGGATTGCAACATATTTGGGAGTGGCACACTACGGGGAAACGGGGTTGGATGAACACCACAGAAATATTTTTCATACTGTGCCATATCGAAGAATATATCTTTCATATATGAGAAATATGGTAATAACTCATCTCTATAAACATTTGAAAGATCTAAAGATGTAAATTAATCTGCAGTATGTACATTGTACATAAACCTATCTAAACATAATCTCGAAATGATCCAATGTATAAACTAACAACGCCTGTAGATGGTGCTGCAGTCCGGAATGAAAATTGTTGATTACGGTTGCCAGTCTGTGATCTACAAAACCTTCTAAAACAATATTATTTTTCGCTCTTGTGATTACTACATGCAATCACATGCGATTCTGATCTGTCACGACAGAGGGCTATTCTCGTCATTTTAGTCGGCTAACCCTTTAATTGTAGAGTTTAAACAATCAAAAATTGTATAGAACAGAATAAAACATGAACGCACCGCCAACCTTCGAGTCATTTCTTTTATACGAAGGAGAAAAAAAGTAAGTGTTAAAAGTTGGTTAACCTATTAACTTCTTTTCGTCATCAACCATAACCTCTATGTATTTTCATTAGGATAATAAAAGAACAGGATACCAAAGTACCGAATGCAGCGATTTTTACAGTTAATAAAGAAGATCATACTCTAGGAAACATGATCCGCAAGTAAACATACTTTTCAAGATTCTGCTATATTCCAAATTTTACATTCACATTATGTACGTACATGTACAAACATTGGTCATAGAATATTAATAATGAGTTTCGTCAATTAATAGCCAACTACTAAAGGATCCACAAGTTTTGTTCGCTGGATACAAAGTGCCACATCCGCTGGAACATAAATTCGTAATCAGAATCCAGACAACATCTGACTATACACCCCACGAAGCTTTTATGCATGCTATCACCGATCTTATAGCTGAGTTGTCATTGTTCGAAGAACGTTTCAAGGTAAATTTATAAAGTTTAAAAACATCATATTCGGTTAGTAATTTTTACTTATTGTATTACAATGTTGTCATTTCTAAACATTTTAGGAGGCCATAAAAGAGAAAAAAGAGGGATTAGATTAAGTTATTGTATTATTCCCATTCGTATTTAAATATTAAGCAATTGTGTACATAGACCATAACCCATACACACTAATGTAGAATTTCTGTATCATAAAACCAAATTACTTTAATAAAAAATTTTTGATATACATGGACCGTATGTTCGTGCATGTAAAACATTAGCCAACTTCTTACGAGATAAATCTTACATAAGTGTCTAATATAACAATCTACAAGACAATTGTAAAGTCTTTAAGTTGAAGTTCTTGAAACTCGCACACTCACATTCTCTGCTGAAAGATTTTGAAAGAATGTTTCGAAACTTCTGTGCTATTCGATTAAAATGAATTTACATGAAACTATTGAAATCGGTCTATTATCATTTTATTTCTCTGAGCTACAAAGCATGGCTTGCAGTTCTAACTTATTACATATACATCCGATGACGCGGTTGTTTATCTCATAGAAGATATCAACCTTGCATTAAGGCTCACAGTTTAAAGGCAAGACAACACTAGGTCACGGTAGTACAATTCAGCCGAAATTTCCTTAAAAATGAGTGATGTTATACTTTATTTTGTCCTCTATATTTGTTTATCCTGCCCGGATCAACTAGAAGAAAGATTGATTTGCCCGTGACAGGAGATACTCCTTTTGTTTAATTCCAAGTATAAATAATCTTTGATAAGAAAAATTTACTTAGAATCAAGAGAGTATAAGTTTCCGACGAGAAATTTTGAGTAATTTTTTGAAGCTTACATATTAATCATACTCCGATCATCGACTTTTTTCAAGTAGAGGAACTATCTTTTCATCAGTCGCGTTTGTAAACGCGTAATAAATATTAAATAGATACACAGAGTTGATATAAATAACCATTATGTACATAATTACACTCGACTTCCCTAACTCTCATTCGGTATGCGTTAGCAATAGTAAGAAAACTTAAAACGTTATGCTGCCTCACCCCACACATTCTTCCGTAGTTACGTTGATCCAATGATGCACCGTGAACTAATTTACTTAATTAATATTAACTGCAACTTATTATAATTCGACAGTATTGCTTTGTACTTTAAGAACAATATGGAAGTGCAACGATCCTATGCATGGAACGCTTATGTCAACGTATGTAAAGTCTTTGAAATCGTAAACTTAACAGCAGGGGAACAGATTATTCAAAATTTTTACAGTCCTTGGATGGTCGTTCATATCCTACGTGGGAAGACACGCACACGTTAGCACTAGGTTCAAACTTGTTTATATAAAAATATATACTCTGCAAAATTTCAACAGATCTTTTCATATCTAAAGTCTCTGACAAGCAGTGAAATGGGACTACGAACGGCATCACGCTGTTAAAATGTTTCAGCATCATCGCAATCGAGTGTATCATGTCCAAACACTGTAAAACAACCAAAAAGGGTTACGAATACAGTTGGGTGCAAATACTCTCCGTTCAGGCTAATAGTATCCTCGTTTTGCGCTTCTCGATTGAGTTCGGGGCAGTTCGGGGCGATGCTATGGAATGCAAGTATAGTGGGAAGATGCGCAGAAACGACGCAAATTTTTTCGATCTAGTGTTACATTTAGTCTGAACGGAGAGGAGCAGTCATCATTTTTCAAAATTTAAAGTAAATCCTTTACTAGATACGAAATAAAATCAATCACGGGATAAACAAAAAATAAGTAAATATACTTATATGTTCAAAGTTTTAGTTAACATACAATAACGTTTTAGTGAATTTAGACATTTTCTCGAGATATATTTCATGTGGTAAGATTTTCGGCTTACGGAAAGCACACTGTAAACGGACGCAACGAGTAATATAATTTTGATGTACGTTAAAGAAGAAGTCTTACTTTCACAATTCTCACAGTATGGTCTTTCCACCGATACTTTTTTTGGAGACTTCGCCACCTTCTCCGCGTCTAAAAAGTCTTGAGCTTGACGTGGACAATCTTCGGTCTCGTGTAAATCGAACTGATCACAAATATCACAGAACATACGTGGCGCAGCCATGCGTTTCTCTAACGTGGTTCTGCAATAAAAACGGTAAAACTTGAAATATGTTCGCCAAATAATTGGCGGTTTGGATAAGCAACAACTGAATATACATACCGAGTATAATCATCAGCTTCGTTAGCAGGTACACCCATCTCAAGAACTTCGACTTTACATAGCAAAGCTTCATTCTTACGTTGCATATCTATTATTACGGAATTGAGAAAATCTATTTGACCTTTCGCCGTTTCATTTTCTTCTTGTAACTTTAGAAGATCAATATCCTTGGCAACTGAAGTTAATAGCTTTATTAATGCATATAAAAACGAGGTAGCATAATTCTATGTTATATCGTACATTGATTGTAAGAAATCCGTACCTATGTGTTGCTTCATATCGCCACCCGCTGCCTGAAATATAATCAAAAATTTAGCGATACTATTCATCCAATAAAAACAAATATCAAAGCAGAAAACAAGAAACTTGCATCGTAATTATTCTTCATATTTTCACGCGACAATTTTAATTGATTCGTTGCTTCTGCCCATTTAGCGGTAATTTGCTTGTTTTCCTTTTCCCTGAAAAATATGAACCCGTGCTACACACTACGTGAACTCAAATATAATGCGTGGCAGCAAAGTAATAAAACTGATTTCAACAAGCTGCTTCCTAATCATTTCGGACACTTACAAGTTATGTTGTGCTTCTCTCAGTTGAGCAGATTCGGAAGACATAAGATTTAGTTTCTCCATTAAATTTTGCATATTCTTCTCAGTTTCCTTCTCCTTGTTTTTCATGGCATTTGTCAGAACTTCCATTTTCGCTTCCTGATCCTTCACAGTTTTTTCAAGAGACTCTTTGGCGAGTGCCAAATCTTTGCTTTGCGTATTCATTTCATCCACTTTACTCTTCATGGACTTGACTTCCTCATTTCTCGCTTGTTGATCCGCTTTAACCCTTTCCGTTTGTCCATCTTCTATTGCCTTGAGTTGTGCGGTCAGTTTATTGATTGTTGTTTCTTTAATATTTAAATCAGTATTTTGTGTATCTATGAACATTCGGAGTGATTGTTGTTCCTTTTGCAACGTACAATATTTTTCATTCACGTCCTTCAGTTCGATTTCCTTAGATTTCATTTCGCACTCTAAGGTATTCTGTAATTTCATCACAGATTCGTCTTTAGAGTTTTGTAATTCTTTCATTTTTCCTTCCATCTCTTGCAATAAATTATTCTTCGTGCCCAATTCTTCCTGCACGACTTTCAATTGCGTTTGTAAACCTTGAACGTTACTTTCCAAACACGTTTTTGATTCCATGATTTCAACAGTTTCCTTTTCCTTCTTTGCAACTACTTCTCGTAGCTTGTTAATCTCACTCCTATTATGCGTTTCTTCTTCATTCATTGAGGTAACAATGATATTAAGTTCCGCAATTTGTGCTTCGGATTCCTCGGTTTTCTTCGTAATTTCAAGAAGAGCGTCTTCTTTCATTTTGTTGGCCTCTGTCGCAACAATTAATTTATCTTTCAATTCTTTCACTTCGTTAGACATAGCATCTAACGTCGTGACAAAGTCTTTATCAACACTTTGTTTGCTTACAGCTAAAGCCTCGTTTGATTTCTGTAATTCTAGGACCTTATTCTCCATTTGCTGGAGAACCAATTCTTTTTCCGAAATGACCGATTCCAGTTTCAATCGACTTTCTACTTCTGCAGTTAGTTTATCCGTCAATTCTTCGATAGACCAACGATTTGCGCTCTGATCCGATTCCAATTTAGTTTTAATCTTTTGTAATGTTTTAATTTGTTCCAAAGAGGCAGTCACTTCCGCTTGTAATTCATCTACCTGTTTTTGTAGAGACGATACTTCTTCTTTATGTCGGTCTTTCAAACCTTCGGATTGTTGTCGACCGTTCAGGATTTCTTCTTTGCTACTTTTCAATTCATTCGTAAGATTCAACACTTCTTGCGACTTTTGTTTAACTTCTTCCTTAATCACTTCACTCTCAGCCACTTTCTGCAAAAGTTCGTTATTTTTTGTTTCATACTGTTTGATCTTATTGGACAGTTCCGAATTCATTTTTTGTTCAATCTCCAGTTGCGATTTAAAGTTCTCTATTTCTGAACGGTATTGCTGCGTTATCAAATTAGCATTACTCAACTCTTGTTCCAAATTACTTAACTTCCCTTCCACAGATTTCAATGTACTTTCAGTTTTAAACGCTTTATCCTTTATTTCGTCAAGTTCTCTTTCTTTGTTTCGCAAATCGTCGTTGTACTTCACTAACTGTTCCGAAGAATTCGTTGAGCTGCTAACGAGATTTGCGATGTCCGACTCCTATACGCAAAATTGAATTTACAAATATTTGTATAAATGGTAAGTAAGAATATTATAAACCCGGTACTGACCAACTTCTCTTTTTGATCGGTGAGTTGCGATATTTTATTGTCCGCGCTTGCCACTTGTTGATTTAAGTTCTCCACGTTAGATTCAAATCCACGAAGCTCGCTTTCCAGATTTGTCTTGGTTTGCTCGGATAATGTAAGTGCATATTGCAATTCTGTAAGAAGAAATACATTTTCATAATTATATTGAATTGAATTTGCTAGCGGGTAACATCATTCCTGTATATAATATTTACCCGATGTTTTCTCAAGAAGATTCTTTATTTCTTCATCTTTGCACATAATAATCGATTTCAGTTCAATGATATCATTGTCCAATTTGCTAAGTAACAGTGATTTGTTAGATGCGTCGGCATTTACTTCTTCGATGAATTTTGATTTCTCTTCGATCTGATGTTGATAACGTTTGGATAATTCTTCAATTTGTGCAGCGGTAGTAGTACGAAGTTCCGAAAGTTCCTTCTCCTTCATCTTCAATGCTTCATTCAGTCTTTTCAATTGTGCGGAGGAATCTGCTTCGGTAGCGATTAAAGACGCGATGTCTTGTTCCTGAAATAAATAATCGTGATGAGAGTACAAACTGTACGATTACAACAACACTGCGCAAATGATATTTACCAGTTTTTGTTTTTCCTGAATTATTTTGAAATTATCCTGGTTCTTCGATTGATATTCCTCGATTTGTTTACAAAGCACGTCGTTCTTCTCTTCTGACAGCTTGAGCTTCTCATTCAATTCTATACAATTAAATTCAGTAACAATTAGATAGACAAAATATTATTTCCTGCGATAAGATGACATACCTTCGAGCTTCTGGACGGCAACATTTAATTCTTCATCTTTCTGTTTAGCAAGATTGTGTTCGATAGACAAATCACCCATTAATTTCTCTATCTCAGATATTTTCTGATCCAGTTGCAAAGAAACTTCTTTAATTTTCGAATCTTTCACAATTAACTGCTGATTGAAGATTTCCGAAAGTTCATTAATGTTTTTAACGTTCTCTGCTTTGAGGTCCTCCAAAGCAACCTTCTGCATTTCTAAGTGTTTTCTGGATTCGGCTTCCAATTCTTTCTCCTTTACATTGACGAGATTCTTTATTTCTTCGTATTTCGATGTTAACAACATTTTCTCACTTGCGCTCTCCTTTTTAATATTGTCGATCGTTTCTCTTGCGCTCTGTAATTCCTCTTTCACAGTGCTCATACTGGTTTCGAATTTCATTTTCATCTCTTCTATTAATGTACATTTTTCTTGCAGAGCTTTTGTAACTTCTTCCACTCTCTTCTGCAGATTAGACTCGGATTCTTTTTGTATCGCACTCTCTTTTTGTGTTTCGCTCAACTGTTCTTCTAACTCCTTAATTGTAGTAGCGTACCGTTCAACAAGTACAACCTTTTCGTGTATTTCCTTTTCGAGAGTAACCTTTGTTTTCTCGAAGTTTTCGTTACGATTCTGCAAATCTAAGCGAAAACCGACATCGTGAGACGGGAAATAAAATAATTACGATAAAGGAAACTCTGCTCGTTTCTTTCAATACCTATACACAGCACTTTCTCCTGAGCGGTGATATTAGAGACTTCGTTTCGCAGCCGAGTCAATTCTTCCTCGGTCTCGAACAATTTTATATTATCGTGTTCCAGCTGTGCCACGCGTTCCCTTTCCTCTAAAAGCTGCTTCTCGAGATCCTTGATTCTGTTTTCATTTACAGTATTTATTACCTAGCGACAAATACATTTGTTTAGTATGTATAGATAGGTCGATTCGTGATTAGATATACCTCGAGTAACAGAAAGCACATTGAAATATATGGAAGCAATAGTTACTGATTATTCTCTATTTCAACGTGTAAATTCCGTGATCGATTCCGGATAAAAGTAAAATAAATACAACAATATGGTCTTTTGATATGCTCAAAACGAATGCAAAAGATATTATTTGATCTTGCCGATTAACGGTATACAAATATGTATAACAATAAATAAACTATTCACACAAATTTAACATAAGATATCAAAATAAAATACATTGTATAATAAATAAACAAATAAATAAATGTACGCAAACAAACACTGTCTCTCTACAAATTCTTCGTACATTAGATCAGTATTTTTTACGCGCTAACAATCGATAAATCTATACATAAAAGCACAGATTCAGCGTGAAATAAAACATCAATGGAAGCTTCGTTATTATACTGCAGTGCAACGCGAAGCATATTAATTCGGCACCTTTCTAACCTGTCTCGGAGACAGTGTACCGGCTGAATCTATACAATACATAATACAATTCCTACTCATTTAACTTTAAAGCATTCGATTCGTTTTCCTATAATTCGTTAATATAGAAATTCAGGCACGCGATAGATGCCACGAAAATTCTGACCCATATTCAATGTTAATGAAGATCGAAAGAATTAGTCGCGATTAAGCATTGAAGAGATTGCGACGCCAGACAGGTCTGTGTCAAAGTCGCGACGAAATGCTAAATGACAGGACTACAGTGGCGATAAGACAAGCGGTGCAGAAAAACAGCATCATCAACCCCTCCTCGGGCCCAATCGGCTGCCATTGGATACTCACACTTTGCTCAGTTCTCTCTTTCTGAAAATAAACGATAAGTTTCTTGCGTTAACCCACTGCCTGGATACACAGTATATTTCGATTGCGTTATGAAATGCAAAATTAATATCTGTCAAGATGTATTCGCCAAAGGAAGTACATATGACGCTACTTATTTCGGAGAGATAAGTTATAAGCACGATCTGTATGTTATTTTGTTACAAATGTCCCGAATATGTAACGGGCCGGTCAGATAGTAAATTATGTGCCACGTTCTACCCACCACCGCATAATATTTATTCGAAAGCTTCTAAAACTATTCAAAGCATTTTAAAAATCTGTCCGCCAATTTTCAATAATACTTGCGATATTGCGGGAGGCTTCAACATGCGCGTATATCGGTATTGCGAAACAGGGATTTAAACAAGAATCTGAACGAAAATATATATAACAGAAGAAAAAAATCTTTTGGAGAAATTACGTATGCTGCGCAAAGTAAGTATTGTAAGTAAAGGAATTCCCAGAACATTAAAGATCTGCGCGTGAATGTGCGATGCACTCTTACCTCTTATGACCTGGGGGATATACCTATTTCATTTTCGCTGTATTCCGCGTACTATTCACCGCAATATTAAATACGTGTGCGCGAATGTGTGAATGTGTCTCTCAACCTGGAATACACCTATAAATCGTCAATTTAACACGCTTACCTGAATATCATCATGATTGACGGACTCTTCTTCAAATCGAAATAGAAGGTCTTCGCATTTTCGTTTCTCCTCTTCCAATTGTAAGCTCAGTGCATTCTTTTCTTCGAGTAATTTTGTGAGGGCAGTTTCTGCTTCTGTAACCGTTTTTTGCATTTCCTCGCGATACTGCAAATTGAATTTAGGTAATAATCGCAGAACCGAACGAAGATAAAGATGCCACATACATTTTAGGCCACGATCAATACCTTTTCATATTCTTGCTTTATTGAAATTGCAGATTGCTCCGCCTGGTCCGCTTGACTCGCAACTTTTGTTAGTCGATCGCGTTCCAAGTCCCTTTCTTTTCGGAGGATTTCAATCTCCTGTTGCTTTTCCTTTAACGTTTCCTAGAAGCGAAAGTGGTGACGTTAATGCCAAGAATATCAAATCAAGCTTTCGTAGAAATAAATATTAAAAATTTTATATCATATATATACACATATATATATGTATATATAGGAATTGGAGAAACAGGAGAGGGATATATTGTCTCGCGTAGCACCAAATTTGCTAGAAATATTTTAGAAACATCTCCGAGGATTACAAATATTTCAGAAGTATTTTACAAACGGGCGTAAAGAAAAATATTAAAATCCAAACAGTTTATATAATATAATATGGATAATTCTGAAATATTTCAAGAAACCTACCAGAAATATTAAAAGCCTTACAGGCAGAGTGGACATTAAAACATTGTCTGAAACGTTTTGCATTGCAAACAATATACTTTTAAAAATATTTCTGAAACATTTCGTCCTACTATGCGAGGCAGGAATGCAATGAATTCCGTTCCAATGAGCTAATAGCGACTAGTAAATACTGATTCCATTATTTTACATTATATTTCTGCATCATACCGTTTACAATCTATTCACGTATTTCGTATTAGCGTAACAATATTTAAATAAGAAACAGGATATTCAATTACTGTCATCAAAGCGTTATACATTTGTGTGCGACATACGCATGGCGCTCATGTTTATTTAATTCATGTATTTCTTTATACCGCAAAGCTTGTGCACTGCTGTCGGGCATTTGTAGTGTCGAAAAACCGGTTTTCAATAAACATAGTGAAACCGTGAAAGCTGTGGTCTCGCGGAATCAACTTAATTTGCACAATTTTGAATTTATTACCGTAAATAAGATTTTTTTTTAAATTTATATAAACTTAATTTCGATCAGACCTGTACAAGCGTTTGGCTGAGAACTTTAACAATCGGAATTATTTGTAACGAGGTGAGAATTAGAACGTTTTTGCCTTTTGATGCATGGTTCTAGCATAATCGATTTGATGACATTTAATTACAAATCAACGATTACTTATTCTCGACTGGAATGAAACGATTAAGTTGAATTAAATAAATCATTTTAAAGTTGGAACTCGTTATATTGTGCGCCCTGTGCGAGAATTGTCCTTTGTCGATTTAAAAAAAAGAAAAAATCTTTATCGTGAAACGAATACTCACCTAGATAAACATTGGGTGTCGAGGAGATTACGAGGAACGGACGTAGGATTTTATTAAAATTACATACAGGTACCAAAGTACTTTTCTATAGTAATTAACATCTACTATAGTAGTATAGATAGTACTAACATTTACGTACTAATAAACGAATTTACGACAGCTACGATAAATACACAATAAATTACTCCGCAGCCGCTACAAATTAACGATCTTAACGGATCTTGCTCATTGTCAGCGAATTTTAATTTGAGTTTCGCTTAGAATTAGGCAATAAATATAAATCACAATGCGCTTGTTAATCTACTCGCTATATTATACGTAAGTTCTACGGGGACCGTTGCAATCAATCATCACGTCTATTCGTATAAAATAATCGAATATAACGGGATAGACTCCATTAACCAACTGGTATTACCAGAAAACATAGCTACATATCAAGCACGAAAAAGGTATATAAAAAGGAAAAGCGTAGTGTCAAACAATAGGTCTAATTTCGTAGACGTAAATTAGAATTAAATGATTCGTACAACCTTATAAGCCGCGTCAGTAAGGGCGAAAAATTAATATGAATGTGTTAGATCATGATCTCACCTGCAGTGTAGTTCGTGCAGGTGCGGGCGTGCGCATACCAGGCCTCTGGAATTTTGGATGCAACAAAAGAACGGTACATCATGCAATCTGAATAGTGTTAAAATCTGACCATTCTGTAAGATCTCGTTCTCTTCGAGATTACTGGTCGGTAGTATAAATTAAGTTCAAATCCAAGAAAATCAAGCTACTATATCTCTTGTACAAAATAAAATTATTTAACATAAATATCGTTAATAATACGTCATAGTAATCATACAATACTCTAAGACACATTGGACGGAACGGTTAATCAATAATTATCTATTTGTAGATGCATCATCGTCAGGTATACAGAGCTAAAATTAAATTAATTGAGTTAATAGAAATTATGAATACTGCTACGACTCTTTGGATTTTTTATCCTGATATTGTTTTAATTTTTGACTATCTACCACTCGATAAGATTACTTGCCCGAGTAATTATTAATAATCCCACGTTCCTTGATATTACCAACGAGACCAAAATACGTGCTCGATCTACCACGGACAAGCTAATCAACAAATAACAACGTATACAACAATATAACACGCTCTGTGGTACGTTAAACAAAAGCTAAAAATATTTCGTGTTACTCGTCATTTACATTTCAAAACAAGCAAAATCTCTCAAAGAAACGCAATATTTCCATGCGAAGCATTATAAAATATTGCGAAATTAACTTCCCACTTCGTGGTCCAGTTCGTGTTCCTCGTTTCCGCGGCAACTGTTTACAATCGCGTAGAACAATTATTCGTTTACTTTATCGTTAAAACAGTTACTGGACGGTCGTAAAATCATATATAAACATCTCCAAGGTACAAACAAAAAAACTGCGTATCCACGCAGTTTTTTTCTGCAAGGTACAAACAAAAAACTGCGTATCAACGCAGTTTTTTTCTGCAAGGTACAAACCAAAAACTGCGTATCCACGTAGTTTTTTTCTGCAAGGACCACGAAGGGCTGGATGACCGTAAAACAGGGATAAAAAAGATTCCGAGATATACACATAACGAAGCGCATCTGCAGACCGCGGTCGCCAAACGAAATGCACGAACAACCTGCACGCGGAATATCCCGTGCAGCTGCAAGATGCATCGTCGTAGGTCATTGTCCTCATTCCGGCACTGTGAATCTTACCCTCGTGGCACTAGCTCCCACCCTTGCAGTGCTCGCGTTACTGGCGATACTCGAAATGGATATCAGGGATTCTCTGGAACCGCTCTTCCTCAACGACGTATTTAGGGCGGCACCAGTTGGTCTGTGGACCATGCATGATGACCTCTTGCTGGACGGCGAGCGAGTGACCTTGTGAAGGGGCGCGAAGAGGCCGTGCTTTGGTCTGCAGTCGAAGTATCTGAATCGATCGGGAAAATCGGTATAGTATGAAATATGAGTGGTGACGCGAAACGTGGCGATTTACCACGAGCCGATCGTTAGGCTAATTTCTTAAATTACGATCGAACGAGCGCGAATAATAAACGCGCGATAAATCCCAAGGCCATTCCCATTATCTGTCAGATATCTGCTTGCCAGATAATTAAAATCACAGGCGCTCCTACGGTCTCATAATCACTGAGCTCTAATGAATTCTCGGCGTTGCAGAATCGCGGGGGAAGGTCGATCATATAAACAGTCGACCCACGCGAATGTTTTCCCGTATGACTGAGAAATTCGTGAAGCATCTCTCTTATTGAATCGATGACCGTCGGCGCTAATCTTGTATGGTAATTAATAGGAATTTAAAATTTTTCGTCGGTACAATTTATCACAATGTAAATGTGAGTGATTTGAAGGTAGGTATATGTATGTATACTTGTGGTAAGATAATGCTTGGGGTTGACTACGGGTGCTCTTCCACCTGAGAGTTTTATTCTCAAGAGCACGTAGATACGCATTTTCCTTGCACGTATACTAAATTAGTTTTGGATTAAAATTACTTTTTGCATTTTTTTAAATTCTTTAACGAGAAAAACTCTCAAGTGACCATTCAGCTTAACCAATTCGAAACCGGGGCCTTATTCTTTTTTTATTTTTTTTAAATCATCACGTCTCGACGGTCTTGATCCCGAACTACGCATCTTTTACATGAACTCCGAACCGATATCAATTTTGATTTTGCGCAGTTTATTTTTGCACGAATTTATCGTTCCAACCCCTTTTCGATGTGAATGCTTTTGCATGACGCGTCGTGGGTTGCATCGGATAAATAATGTGTCATCGGTTTCGAGCGAGTTAAATAATGTCGAGCATATTAATAAGTAAGAAGTCCCGACAACAGTAGGGGGATAGGCTTTGAAAAGTTTCGATGCAGACCTCTTGCCACCGACTGAACCGTCGTTCTTTCCATTCGGATCGTCGAGCTCCACGCCGCACCATTCGCCCGCTGCGAATTCCGTTGAACCCATATACCTGAGGACACCCGTTTTGCTGCCTTGGCTGGAAGACACTATCACCCTCTCTCCTATTCGCAGATCCCTCTGCGACATCGTGGACGAGATACTCGTCGTGGATGCGTCTGTATTACGAGGGACACGGTTCACTAACTAATATCGACGAATCGTACACGATAATGCAATATTTACAAAAATCTATCATTTGTGCGCGAAGATGATCGTACGACTAAGGTCGCCAAGCTGTTTTCATTTGTTTTTTAATATCCGGATTTTTTTTACTCCGCGTGGAGAAGAGGCGAACACGATAGGGAATTTAAATTTGAATGAAATGCAAATTCCATCGTACGAATATAAATTAAATATAACAAACGTAATACATTTGCAGGAAAGAATTTGTTGCCTCGCGTACAATCGGATCAACTTCTCCTTAGCCTAGAATAAAGTCAAATTGCGCAGGCTTGATTTATTTGGCGTGTCCGAGAAATGTTTAATGGATAATAAGATGCAGCTGGCGTAAGGGTAATGCCTACATCCTTCGATTTAATTCAATCTGGCAAACTAAAATTGTTATTGAATTAATAACTACTCGAGAAAGTACGACACGCGTTAAGTAGAAAGGAATTTCAGGTTTAACGGAAAATTTCTACGACAGCGAGGCCACGCAAACGCAAAATGATCTCCGATCAAAGGAAAGAAAGATAAGTTCAAGTTTTCTTATTCTTTACATCGTTACATAAAATTTTCACTGGCAGCGACCCATCTACGGCTAACAATAGACACGAATAAAAACAAAAAAACGTACATCTGGCAACACATACGAAAACTAAAGATTGTACAAAGCGTTTGGAGTGTTTGGATTCGCGCGTGCAAAAAGCAGTGGAATTTAGCAAGCCACGATACAAAATTTGGCAGTATACACTTTAATTACCGAATACCCCATTAATTTCTTTAATAGAGGAAACGTTCGATATAACGATATAACGAGAAATTAATATTCTTTTACTCGATAAATATGAAATGATCGCTCGAAACATATCCATGAATGTTTGTCGCCTCTATTTCAGATATCGAGGAAGAAATTCTGTAATATTTTTACGCTCTTCCTCTCATCGATCGACTAACGTTGTTTGCTCCTTGCACACGCTCACTTTTTTTTTTAGAATTTCTCTTCCAACACTCCTAAGAACTAAAGCTGATTACGAGCGAGGGGAATATCTCTTGTAGCGATCCTTACTTAGCGAGGGAGACATGGATTTGCTGAGGCTTCCTTTTATGCTCTCCGGCGGCGACGTCGGCGTCTTCTGGATCGGCGACGTCGTGGAGTGATCGGCCAACGGATGTCTGGTGAGTCTGGTCAGACGAGAGAATACGCCTCGTTTTGGCTCGCATTGAAAGTAACGACAGCCCGCCACCGATCCATCGTTCTTTCCTGAAGTTCAACGTACCCCTTCGCTTAATTCTATACTCATCCATCGCCAACGCGATTCGTACATCTCATCGTCACTCTCGTTACTCGCGTGAATTTACATTTAATAAAAGTTAGCGAACCTGCGTTATCGTTAATAATTACGATAGAATCTTTCAGGTCGAGTATCGAGGTAACGCCCACTGCAAGGGCCAACGCGTTTCACATGATTTTGGTTTTATATTAACCCCTACGTGTTAGTCACGTCGAGATGTTTGTTACGTCGTTGATCGCGTGGGGTACACTTGTCATCCATCACTAAATTATTGGTTAAAAGTAGAAATAATCAGCATGTATCACTTTTTATCATTATTAAACATCAATATTTATATGTTTAGACAATTATTATACTTGTTATAAATGTATGATTAGAATAATATAATAGAAATAGCACTTTTTTTATTATTATTATTTTTAGATTCACATCGGTCCAATCGGGAGGTACTAGAGATATCGCAGGGGTAAATTGCACGAGATAAGAGTAATTTAATCTCAATGTAGATTGGGTGACACCTGTACCCCACGCGACTAACATAGGGTTAAATACATCAGTTTGCGGAAGACAATTGTCTTACCAATCGGTTCATCGAGAACGACACCCGCCCAATCTCCTGGAGCGAACTGAGTTTCTCCGATGTATGCGATCGAACCAGGTTTCGTACCGCCGACCCATACTCGATCTCCTATTATAAAGCTGTCGGTGTCCTCTGTTAGGACGACACTAGTATCTGTCCAAGATCGAACGACAAATAATCATTTCTTAATAATCCTCGCACGATAGGCTGAATGGTTTTATATTATACAACTTCATCGTTGCTCGCGAAGAGCGTTGAATTGAAATACTTCCGAAGGATTAACAATCCTTCTGATACGGAATATCATTTTGGTAAAATTATTATTTAGGTACCTAACTCTAGAACGCTAACCATTCGTCGATTCGGCGAACACAGATACTTTTATACTGATTACTTTTAGCATGGTTTTTCATATAATTTAGTTATTCAATAAATATATTGGAGAAAAAAGAAATTACAGTAATTGTAACATACAGGATAGATCCTATAAAACGGTAAATAGGTTCCTAGAAAATGCCCTGTTGTGTGAAACCGTGTTATATGAGACACAGAACCAGTACAAAAAGGGCTGTTACGTTCCGAAAAATTCATTTATATAATTTTATGTAAAAGCACTGCTGTTCGTTATTCCTCCTCGTCAATACTTTAAGGTAATTCAGTTTTTGAATATGATAAACAAAAATCGCGGTATTTAGTCCAGTAGAAGTACAGTGTTGTACAAAAGTTTCGAAATTTTCTTATCGTGTTAGAGCTAAACAGTGTTACAGATTGCAGTGCTATACGAGGGTTCCCGCAATTTATCATATCGTGTTAGAGCGAAATCGTGTTATAGGATGCCGTGTTGTAGAAGGGCTACCTGTATTTATATACATTTTATACTACAGTTGTCGGTTCGACGAATTGTTTGAAAAAGTTGTGAAAATAATGTTAGCGTTCTAGGGTTAAGAGATTTTTATTGACCCTCGGAGTCATAGAAGTTTCTATAAGTATGGATAAATACGGTGACATATAAATACTTAAATATCGCTCGAATAACAAGGATCTCGATATTCAAATTATTCGAGTTGTATTTGACATTCATATTTTTTTTAATCTCTCTACGAACTGACTATAAAATGTCTAGAAAATTTGTTTAAACTATTTTCTTGCAAGCATCATTGGGCATGCGTGATGCGCTTACAAACACTGTCACAATTCTCACACGGAGAAAAGTACGAAGTACAAAAAGTTGAGTTTGACAGAATAGCTCTGACTACATTCTACTCTGTACACGGTGCCAGGTGTGTTCTGTGTCAAACCGAGGAAAATGCAAAAAAACACCAAGCAACCTACCTGATCCTCTGCGCAATCCAGCTTCGCTTAAACGCCGACCATGCGTTTCCCAGAGATGATCCATCTGGTCTGTCGCCATGCAAAATAATGTCAAACAATGCAAAATCAAACCAAACAAAGCACGGCATGCTTCCAAAGACAGAGCTTACGGTTTCTACATACATACAACCTGCTTTCCACCATCCCCGAGCGGAGTCGATGTAATCTTAACCATGCAACGAAATTGTTCGAGGCGACAGAAACGGTTATACAAAACATTTTACGAGGTAATACGGAAATTGAATCCTCCGTGAACCACGAAATAATTTCTCGAACAATTTGTATTATTAACGATAAATAATCGTTAATCTGTATCGCGTAATAATCGAGCGTGAGCCTCGTTATTTTTCACAAATTTCTATTTAACCGATACGCCTCCGGGACGCAATAACCACAATAACAAACAACGCGAAGTACAAAAGAATGTTACGTACAATGATATAATAAATATTCGGATCGTCAAATTCACATTTGACCTCAGTTGACGGTTCGTTAAACAGATCTTAACACCCATGTAAGTGCAAACGGATCTTAACACCCATGATTTGCAAATTCGCAAACTCGAAGATGCAAAAGTGCGAGTTGTCGCGATAATTTAATTACCGCGCGAGTCCACAGTTTTATCGTGATCTGTCAACCGCGGTCTCCTCTGACAAACAAAAAAAAAAGTCCAGAAAAGGAATCGCTGGTATGTCCGGGTATCGCGAATCGCCATTTAATTAATTATTTATGAGAACTCGTGGGCGCAACGGTGGTAGTAGGTCGTTCGCGTAGGAAGGAGCCTCTGTTCCACGAGATCGATTCGCGATTAGAATGCAACGATCAAACGCGATTGTGTATGCACGATTTACGCGTTAAACCGGAGAAGATTCCGCAGGTTTTTTTTGCGCCCCGACAGATTTACTTTAACGTAATCAGCGATGAGATTGACGTAGAGCCGTACAAGAACAATAATTGTGCACGATATTTTCCGTGGTAGAATCGAGAATCTATTAATACAAATATAAATTGTTAGCATCCCGACAAATAGCGTTTGGTAGACGAGCGTGAAATTGAGAGACACTGCTTATTAATTACCGCGCTCCATTTGATAATGTTCCAGGATACCGTAATTTAACCGGTACGTTACGTTCTAACCGATTGTCGCGAGTAGATTGCGGCACTAACCAAATTTCTATTTTAATCTCTCGTCTCTCCTCGGCTCCTGCAAGATATTATGTTTACATAAAATCCGCAGTTAGAAAAATTTTATAATAATTTTGCTGGTCAAATTCATAAGCTGTCGAATGTCCTTGGAAGAGTTTAAAATTCATTCTATTTGGAATTCAATTCGATTCATTCAAATATAACGACGAGTACAACCCTCAGTTTACGTGTACTTGCTCGTAAGGTCGTTAAGGTACATATGTATTTATCGTTTACAAATCTGTTATCTTTGTTTTCTTGCGATAGAACGCGCACCCGTAATGGTACCAAAATAAACTGTGCGCAGTGTCAAACACCTTGATTACTCGACGCGGAACGGTTGTAATGTAATCCGCACAACCAGTCATACAATCCAGATACTTTAAGCACTCTCTTTCTTTCTCGCTACTCTCGCTCGCTCTCCCGGGGCGTGGATACTTTGCACGTAAACAAGGTTAACAGTGTACCTGCTCGATTACTACTACGGTTGTCAGGTAGCAATTTGTTCCTTGAATCTAACGATCTCGCGTAACGCGATCTACTTAACTCCGCAGTAGAATCGATTCTGTATTTTTCTCAATGGAGCGGCAGTCAATTTGTTTGATTATCTAACGCGCGACGTATTAGATTTAACTTTTAAAACGTTGAAACTCGAGGCAGCTTTCCGTGTAATCTTAAAAACAAAAATAAGTCGCTAATGATGATTAAACAATATTCATTAAATGTATAGTATGTGTAATCTATTTCATTAGTTTATGAAAATTAATGTTTCTACCAAATATAAACGGAAAACGTTATTTTTATCAGACTAATAAGGTTTATCCGATCTGGCATTGGTGAAATTAACCCTCGGTACTTAAAATTTTCGCACAAACGTCGCGTTAGATTTTCCGCTTCCAAATCTGCTGCTACTTGACTATGCTCGAAGGAAACTTGGCGAGCTTATGTCTGTTACTGCAGTTTTTATGACAGAAGAGCCCGTTGGATTTTGTCCAATTTTGACCCGTTTCGTTTCGCTTATAAACGATTCTCTCTTCCCGTGATAAACTAAAATAAGCGATATTCGAACGTTAAAACCGAACGGTAACGAACTACTCGACTCGATGAGGCAATTAAGAGACTCGCATCAATTTCCACGATCCAATTGGCAGGGTGGTTTCGTTATCCTTGAACAAGATCAATCGTGCGATCCAGCCTCGTATCTTTAGCGCCATGCGCCAGCAAATGAAATTCGTCCGGTCGTCCTCGAACTGGACTCTGGGGCACGTCGGTTTGCAAATAACAAAGAAGCCTAACACGAGCAATATCCTCGGACTCGCCTTCGTAAAACGCTTATCCTCGCCATATTTAGATGATGGTGTCACAGTTACTGAAAACGATAATGTCGATTACGTCAGAACGAGAGATCGGCACTGTAAACATCTCTCATCCGCGAAAGAATCTAAATGGGCGTCTCGGGAAAACCAGGCGATCCACTTTCGACTTTTGGAATGCTCCGGACGGCGATTCGAGGAAACTAGAGAGACTGTTTCCAAGTTTTGGGACAAATACGATGGCAGGGTGGTCAGGGAAAAACTATTTTCCTTCGTATCCCGTTAGAAGAGCATTTCGAAGGGGTGGTTTTTACGGCTGATATTTCCATTCGATTAGGATTTCCGAAATTTTGAACGTCCGCGATCGCAGCTGAATGTCGTTGAAAACGTGTTTTTAGTAATGCGGATATCCTTGATCTTAACGATCCGATTAATATTCAATCCAAAGACTTCGTTCCATTCAGAACTCAAAGTAACGGTAGAAGGAATACAATAATAATATGTACCAGTTACGAGCGAGTCTTTCGTTTCCTCAATCCTACCAAGATTCCTTGCGAAAACTATCGAGTAACGAAAACGTATCGATTTTCACGTCAAGCTGAAAATTCGACATTGTCGCTCTCGGCTTTCCTATCGCGTTACGAAATCTGAGATCTTTATTTCCCGACACTAATGCGCGGGAAGGGGTACGCAGAAATGGTGTGCGGCACGGAGAGCGGATAAAAGAGTTACCGAAATCGGGAGCGAAAACGGTAGAAAAGACGCGCGCGCGGGGAAAATCGTGCGTACAATAAACATTCGATTGCATAATAGAATGCGTCATGCGATGACTACACTGACTGCAGGTCCCTTCTTCCTCTCGGTTCCCATCGTTCTGCGTTAATGCGAGGAAGGCACTGGACGCACCAATAAGGCAAGATACGTGCCCTCGATGCGAGATACTCTTTTAAGCGCAACGCATGCAATCACGATAACGTGCCCCGCTTGTACCTCTGCACGTGCACCTTCGCGTCGAGCGAAATGCATCTTCGAATATCAATCACTTATCGCGACTATGGTTTTGCAGTTGTCGATTTTGAACGCGGAAGGATCACTTTTCTTATTATTTTGTCGTTAGGTTGCAAAATAATAGGGAGAGTTGGTACGATAATCGGTGAGATCAAGTTTCATTACTTTACATGGGAATTTTTGAATATAATTATAATGAACAAGCTGCATAGTCTCGTGCCATCTTCGATGGATGTATTATTTGTAAGTTAAAAAACGAATAATCGGGCGAATGTAGTGTAGCGATTACTCTTGGAACGATGTATATTTCGTACCGGAGTTTGTATTCCAGATCAAAAACGTGACGCCAGTTCGAATAAAAAAAATACAATATAAGTGAAGAGAGTTGCTTTCGAACTCTTGCATATGTGTTCAAGAAACATCGAAACAGCTTCATCATTCGTAATGAACAAAAATGCACGTTATATCGCCCAATTACCAACTTTTTTTTTTACAAATTTTCCGAAAAGACCTAAATTCTTACTAGATCATTATAAAAGTGAAGTGAAACGTTTGCAAACATTAACGGAAGCATAACTACCATTAAGAAAGAATAACGTTCGTTGCGCGAAAGAAAATTACATGACAACAAAATTGACAAAATCCATCGTAAATCTGAAAACTAGTTATTGGTTGCTGAACAAGAGAAGTGATTTCGAGTTGTACGTACCACGAACTTTCAGCTCTGTTAGAATTTTGTTTGTAACGAATTGCTGTATTTACCAGATCGGGCAGGTGAGATGCGTCGCGGCGAATGGTGGAAGAACGACTTACAAGAAGTTCGCGGGTTCGCGCTCGTGGAGGCATTCATTCGCGTTTGCCTCGGGGCACCTCAGGGTTCCGTGGGCGTATACATATTATACTCGTGCGTACGGCGTGGGGAATTAACGATCGCCGTTAACAAAGATTTTTAGTTCAATTCAATTATGCGTTTGACAATTTTTTCTTAAGCTAGCAACAACAAAACGCTTTTAATCCTTCTACTAAATTATTTCATTTTAAAAAGACAATTTACTCTCTCTTACAACTTCGAATTATGTATAGGTGATATCAGATGTAATTTAATATATGTATAGGTCGATCTATTGTATATACTTTTATTGACTATAGTTATTAGAAATATTTACGATATAGGTGTGATATTGACTTTCTTTTATATTTATGCGCCCGTCACCAATGCTAAATATGTTCTGTGAATATTCTGTCCAAAAGACTTGATGTATCAGGATTGCTTTAATATTTCCACACAGTATTTTCATTTCGTAGCATGGTATCCCTTTTCAATTGTTTCAAAATCTTTCTCTATTCCCACACGAATAACGCCAAATGTATACGCTATGGACTAAATTGTTCATGGTGCAATATAAGGTAAGCTGCGATACTTTTCAACATATATGCGACACACACAAGGATGCAGATTTATATGTCGAGAGACTCACTCATCGATGGTCTCGGCGGTGATGGTGGCACTGCTGGCCGCGGCGGCATAGTACTGCATGGTCTGCCAATTTTGGTTGGTGGCCTCAACCCGGACGGCTTTGGTTCTGTCATTTTCAGTCTGCACGTTTACCGTTATGTAACACTGCAATGCAAAGAGATTGATTAGGTCAGCATGAAATATTTATGGAAAGATGATCATTAAATTAATGCCTATCGCCATAAGAGATTTAGTCCTGAGATTAAAAATCTTAACGAATGGTTAAGAAAATTGTACGACAGTATGTATCTAAGTAGGTATAAACGTAAAGTTTAACGATGAAACTAATATAGCAAAAAACACGCTGTGCGATGTAATTAAATATATAGTTAATAATACAGATACTTTTATGATAAAACTAGTGAAAGTTGTAACGTGGCTAGTTTGAAGTGGGTATCATCCTATTCGATACGACACGATAATTGCATTATTATTGTGTATCAAATCATAGACGAGTGTCCTTACATTTCAAAAGTTCCAACCGACAGCTCGACACAATAATAAATCGAACTTCTCACGACATTAGACCGAACACGATTACGTATTATACGCAGAACACTATATTTATCACTTGACGCTCGTCGTACGGCATGAAAGTAACGTATTCTAGTTTTTCGCGAAAAATGCCACCCTTCGGACAAAGGATGTCTTTTGAAAGCGGATGTTATAACGTTAAAAAAAATGTCAAACGGAAAGAGTGGTTAACCTCTGTAGAGGCCGACATTTGCGACGATTCAAAAATGAAGCGTGGATGTATAATCTTACCTTATTCGAACGCGACCCTGTACTCCCGTGGGTAATTATTTAACATATTTCACAGACGACGATTAGAACATCACTGATATCACAAACGAGGCGCGACGAAAAATTTGCACGAATTTCGCACAGCGGTTAACGGAAAAGTGACAATTGGTAGGCATCGGTGGCGCCGTCACGATCTACTTACGAATTAAGTTACGATTTTCTTTAGATTTTACCCGGCGCGGCGTTTCCCTCTCCTTTCAGAAATCCGTTCCAATTATGCACAGATTAGATTTTCGGAATTACTGATTTTGCCAGCGAGAGCGTTGTATTGGGAAGGGGGGGGGGGGGGGGGCGCGTTAGACCCTTTAAAGGGCCTAAATATACACCTTCCGTTTATCTGTGCAGTTTACCACGTGTGACGTCATGTCTAAGCGATAAACTGTGCGAACTGCGCAGTTTAGGCCAGTTTAGACCGATTTTCACACAGATAAAAAGTCTGCGTGTGAGCACTCGTTTTTGTAACAATTTTGATGCTCTCCGTGATCCTCGACCCTCATTCCGGTTTATTTTAAAAGTGGTGCATTCCATTTAAAAACAAGAAATATAGCTCGAGTACGCCGTTTTTCACCATCACAGATTACAGATGCCAAACAGACCTGCTTAATAAAAGAATGCATGTGATTATATTGTAATTATACTTCGAGTCTCGCTCTCGATATTACCAAGTACGCAAAGGATTTTGAAGCTACCACTTGCGTTTCAACAAATTTTTCTAATTCGCGGTAGTATTGCACAATATAACAAATTCGTTTTTCTTGTTATATTTTATCTTCGTTATTTCTGCTTGTATTTTATTTTCATCGGGTTATTGGTTTTTCTTCTCTTATTAACGAACTACTTTTGCGCATAGTATAATCTTTTTCGTAATCTTGCTAAAGTGAAGAGTCTGAGACTGTGAAGTTGCTGCAATAAAATTATGGCGTTTCTTAAAAATAAAACTGCCAACTTCGTAGTATGTTTATCGACAGATTATCACAATAATGTAACATGAGTAATAAACTAAAATTACTCTCCCCTTCGCAAGCATTTAAATAGCGATATGCAATGATCCTTTCCTTGTTCCGTAACTCGACCTTTCATTAACGATAGGAGTACCCACGAGTACCTGGGAGTACGACGTTTCAGGAATTCCAAGAAATTCTTTTGAAACTGACCGAAACCTATCTGGGAAACATTTGCATTGCCCAGAGTTGAATAAGTGTTACAACAATGCAGATGTCAATTGTCCTGCTATTCGATCGTTACAAAATTTGTGTAGAAACATAAGCAGTTCCAGTATATCGAGCCTTAAGTAAAAAAAATTGTGATATATTAACGAATACAGTAATCTAATAAGTAGATTGTAATTTCTGTTAAAACGTGTAATTTTGAGGTTAAAACGCGTAACGAGAAATGACAGTTGATCTGTCAACGGTGCCACTTGTTGCACTCTCTGTGGAAACGAAGCACGTTATATCCACGTTATTAAATCCTCCGAAAGTCATTCCATGCGAAAATGGTTTACCGAGGTAATTATGTATTTACTAATTAACAAACATTATTTGTTTCGGCCGCAGAAAATGACTAAATTTTATGATCCAATTTTTTTTTAATTCCGAAATTATCAGAGATTGGAGGGGACTTGCACATCTGTCAGAGTTAAGTGGTGAAGTTATGCCATTGCTGACATCCCACCCAGATCCATCCGCTCATATCTTAACGGTTTGGAACCAGAGACAAAAGAATATCACAATCAGGAATTTCCAAACTATACTAGAACAATTAGATCGATGGGATATCTTGGACGACACTTCGAGACTTCTTGGTTGGTCCTTGCAAATTGCTTTCAATAATATGTACTTTGTTTTTAACGACTCTTTTTCCTTTGCCATATAGAAAACGATGCTGAAACATATACGACCTGTCTACAAAAGTCGCAGACATCAGCCACAGCAATTGAAAATGAAATAGATGCAAAAATTCTCACCGTAGGTGGGTATTAATAAGTGCAATGTACAATGCATTTGACAAGAAAATACTAACATAATATCTTAAATATCAGTATTTTACTCCCTTAATAGATGATCTTCATAGGATAAGGCAAGGTCTGCAGAATCAATATTACGATGCCTTCTTACTATATGCAGATGAGGATATTAATTTTGCGAGTGAAATGATCGATAAATTGGAAAATCAGTTCAATTTAAAGGTAGATTGGCATATATGCATGATAAAAATTCGATAACGTAACAGCGACATTCTTTTAGCTCTGTTTGAAAGATCGAGATTTAGTTGGCGGGGTGACATTTGAACACGAAGCTGTTATGACACTAATATCGGAACGCTGTAACAGATTGATCGTCATAGTATCATCCAACTTTCTTAAAAGCCCAGCAAATCAGTTCTTCTTAAACTATGCTCAAGCTTTGGGTATCGGTAGGTTTTGAAATACTTTGCAATTGGCAATTCATGTATTAAGTACACTGCATACAAATTCAGAAAATTCATTCATTGCAGACAAACGTCAGAGGAAAGTTGTTCCATGCTTGTATGAGAAATGTCAGTTGCCACCACAATTGAGTTACATGTTTATTCTCGATTACAATAGAGTTGGTTTGTACGATTTTTGGGGAAAACTACGAGATTCTGTACAGAACCCAAGCAGTGTGAAACTAGATGTAAAAAGGTACTTTAGTCTGCTCATATATACCACCCATGTGGCCTCAATAATAATCGAATGAATTAATATACAATTGAAAACCAATGATTTAATTGGCAGTGTCTCGCTCGAGGAAGAAAACGCGTCGCTCTTCGAGAAGGAAAAGGATGTTAAAACGGCAAATGGACTTGAAATTTATGAAGACAGCCACCGGGTGTGTTTGAAAACACTAAATGTTCAAGAGCAAGAAACCGTGAACAAATCAGACGATAATAAAAATTCACAGTTTGCATTTGGCAATTTACATAATCAAAAGGATAACGAGAAGAAGCAAAACAATTTCTTGCAGTGGACGAAAAAGAAATTGAACCGTAAAACGGATAATAACAAGAAAGACTATGAACAATTTACGGGGACAGTCACAATACCGAGTTTGCCATCGTTGGAAGATTTAGGTTCATTAAGCACGTCGACCGAGTCTGTGAATAAAAAACAGAAACCTAAGTTTATCGATAAGTATGTCAAAAAGGTTCAACTGAAGAAAGTGCTCGTAAAATCATAGCACGGCCTTTTCTGACGACACGTCGACGAACGAAATTTAATGTCGAATGAATTTTTCATACTCTTTCATCGTGCAATATTTGATATCGCAGGATACGCTGTATTATACTTTGGTAGCGATACGTATATTAATAAAGAACTATTATATAGGGTTTAATTACATTTATGAATTTGTACAAATTAAAAAAAAAATTGAAAATTCGGATTTTCCAAATATATGGAAAACTGAAATTATTAACCATTTCAAATTAACATTTACAAAGTGTAATGTATGTGTGGCGGTCAAGTCTCAGCTTTCGGCGCCTGTCGCAGAACACGGTAACCAACATTCTTATCAAAATTTACTTTGGTACTAAAAAATGCTAAATTTTTCTACATTCAAAAATATTTGTTTATATTACATTTTTTAATAGAGTCTGCACTTCATATAGATCAGGTCTGTCTAACCCCTGCACGCTGCGCAGGGGGACGCAGGCAACACTCGTCAGCCCAATCATGGCTTACCCCCACCATGGTTCCCGGTGCGTGTGTCAGAGTGAGACAGGTATAGCGTTGTTCTTCTTTTCGTTCGCACGGCGTGCGGGTGGCGGTACCGAAACAGTGTGAAGAGAGTAGTGATGGGATTTGTGATTCACTTTAGTGAACTGATTCAGTGATTCATCGTTCACCAAAGTGAACTAGTTCATCGAACTAGTTCATTTGAGTATTTGAGTCACTGAATTAATATTTTTCTGTGGAATGTTGAATATTTACCGTTTGGGGTAATTTATAGCAGAAGAAAACACATTTGTTATTGATAAAAAAAATGTATTCAGATAATTCACGGCAATTCGTTCATATAACATTCGTAACTGATGTGTGTAAAGAAAATGTATTTCATTAATTTGAATTTTGCCGCGCAAGAGAGTTTTAAGGTTAAGAAACACAACAAGTGCTGATTTAAGGGGAATCAGTACCCGCCCAATGTTTTTAAACGCGATGCCTCGGAATTGAGGAAGGTTTCGCGTTTATTTCAGAGGTGGCGTCAAAAGTAAATTATTTTGGCCCTACTCTTTACCGGCAGATAAGACCCGAACTTCATAAATTCGACACGCACGAAAATAGCGGCGCGTCGGTCAACTCGGAGTTGCTCGAGTAGTACTGATTCCCCTTAAAGAATCATGTGTGATAAGAAAAATTAATCAAATTTAATTATAATACAAAAAAGTGTAAAATGGAATTGAATCGTTAAATCAACACTTGTTTTTCTTAATCTTAAAACTCTCCATCTTGCCCGCGAAACGCCGAAAAATTTGAATTAACCTTCCAGCGGACGTACCATGTTTTATAACACGAGCGGGCGCGTGTTGTATTCCGTACAACACTCGTTAAAAGCATTGAAAAAACATGTCCTAGCTAATTTAATTCAAAATTTTAATTAGGTAAAGACACATCTATTATTAGTTTAGACTTTATTATGTGTCGTTTTATGGCGATCGTACGGCTAAACGTAATAAACGACCTAAGGGCGTTGGATACCCCCCCGTTTTGGAAGGGTTTACGCCGTTGAATGCACAGGCCACAATTGTTGACCGATTTTGATGAACAATAGCTCGTTTGAAAGATAAAGGATGATCCATGCGTTCATGTGAAGCCGAATTTTGATAAAACCTTTTTTTTTCAACAAATAGTGATTCAAAAAATTGCTAAAGTTCAAGACAATTTTACGCATGGAAAGAAATTTTTTATCAAAATTCGGCTTCACATGAACGCATGGATCATCCTTTATCTATCAAACGAGCTATTGTTCATGAAAATCGGTCGAGAATTACGACCTGTGCATCCGACAAGCTAATGCGTGTTTTCGCCCATTTTCGTGAAAAATCCTGAAAAATATTCTGCGTCTGCTAGCGACCCCAATTTCAGCGGCAGAACAGCCGAAACTCCTTCCCCCACTACGAACCTAACGCACAAGCATGAGTTGGTGTGCGTGTAAGTTGGCTAGGCGCGCGATCAATGTATAGGTGTTTACCGTAAAAAATCCTCATAAGCGGAATAAGGAGAAAAACAAAGGAAGATACAATAAAACATTTGACAGTATCAGAAGACACAATACTAGATAAATTAAATATCTAAAAATAAAATATATTTCTTTATTCATATATGTATGTATATATGTCTACATTAAATGTTAGACGAACTTTTAATTTATAAGTAATTTATCATTTTATAAAAAATGTATAATAAATAGATTGCTAACTTCAATCACGAATCGAATTTATCCAATTTAAATATATATTTGACACATAATTGAAAATGGTATATATCAGGGACGGCGAACAGAGTGCAAGCGTACTCTTCCCCGCCGCTCTTGCTTCTCCCACTACTACTCTCTTCGGTGCAGGCGGACTAACAAAGAGAAAGACAACACTCTATTGCGTACCGTAGAGGACACTCTGTCTCTGTCATTGTAGTGGTAACGCAGGGACGGCGAACAGAGTGCAAGCGTACTCTTCCCCGCCGCTCTTGCTTCTCCCACTACTACTCTCTTCGGTGCAGGCGGACTAACAAAGAGAAAGACAACACTCTATTGCGTACCGTAGAGGACACTCTGTCTCTGTCATTGTAGTGGTAACGGATACGAAAAAACAAAAGCTCGCGCGAACAAACGCGTGACAGAGTCACTGGAGGTGGTAGCCAAACCGACCTGCCTTCCCCTCACGTGCTCTTCTGAGCCCCAGTTCGCTGTCCCTGGTATATATTATCTGTGATAATCATTTATCATTGATTTGGTGGGCGGCAAAACTTTTAATTATAAACACACATATGCATTTCTCCCTCCCTCTATTACTGATCGTGAATCACGTAGTTCGTTGGTCCATACATATATGTACATGTTTGTGTCCTTCGTCGGTACTGGCGTTATCCACGGTATCTGCGGAGAAAATGATTCACTAGTGAACGACGTTCAATTTTTTGGCGAGTTAGGTCTGAATCGTTCGTGTAGGTGAATCGTTCGATCGAACTAGTTCGTTCGCGAACTACACATCACTAGAAGAGAGTGCGTCTCCCCTCGGTTAGACAGGCCTGATGTAGATGCTGTGTTTTTGATTTGAAATTATTGTAAATTTGTCAATATATTTAAGTGTGCAAATTAAAAGCACAGTAACTACTAGCAATACATATTTTTATACGTTAATTTTTAGTCCTAAAAATTAATCGACAAAATAATTATGGGCTAGAATCACGATTATACATTACCAAGTACTGGTGAGTACAGCAAAGTAATTACTTATTATTAGATTATGTATTTTTTTAAACATTATTTACGCTTACTGTGTTTTAAATTTAAAGTGACAGGAATTTCTTATATGAATTTAGAACTCCAATACACGGTATCTACAATTTTAACCGGATGAAAGCTAAAATTACTATTTAGGTGATTTAATTTGAATTCTACGTATTTCCTTGAGAACTATTGAACCATGACAACTATCGAAGTTTCAGAGATAAGAATGAAGTTAAGTTGATGGCCTGCCGTACTTTACAAAAATCGTTTTCATGTAGAATCATGAAAAATACAGATACTGTGTTTTGCCGTTTACGGCTGAGGTTCTCTTGGTTCTCTTCTTTACTAGCAGACGCGAGAAGCCACCGACGTCAACGAAGAGAACAAACGCTGATTTCTATACATATAGCAGGTCTGTCTAATCGAGGGGAGACGTACTCTCCTCACGCGGTTTCGGCACCCACACCCGCCCGCCGTGCGAATGAAAAGAAGAACAACGCTATAGCTGTCTCACTCTACACACGCACCGGGAGCCATGGTGGGGGTTAGCCCTGATTGAGCTGACAAGTGTTGCCTGCGTCCCCCTGTATGTGCGGCGTGCAGGGGTTAGGCAGGTCTGCTATATAGAGATGTGACGGTCGAGTCACAGCTTCCGGCACCTGCCGCACTGGCTCTGGTCGCCAGTGTCACGATCCCGATCGTCTCCGATTACAGCGCCCGCATTTTAATCGTATCATATATGAATTAATCATTCTGCGCGGCATTATTCAACTTGCTAAAACCGAATATCGTACTAATAGGGCGATAAATTAGTCTACGCGAAGTAGAATGGACATACGCCTAAATGAAACGTTCTCCATATAATAGATTTAAGGAATGTTATTATTTTAAAGAGGAGATGCGCTGCGTCGCATTGTTAGAATATTTACGGAGGGGAGTCTCGCGATGCAAACGTGGTCTGGCGAACGGACTTGTACATAACACATAACGGACAGCCTGTACTTTTGTAGAACCCCTTTTTAGAAAGTAGTATTAAAATGTTCGAGAAGTCTAAAATCTTCTTAAGAAGGTTGTTTTTCTTCGAGCTGCGTAATGGATCAAATACCCTTGACTGGTAGCCATGCGTGGGGTACGTCGAGAGGCAGGAAGGACACATATGGTCAACGGTGGCGTCGAGCTACAGCTAGGGATATTGTCCAAGACAACAGGCAACAACAGGACAGGACGAATTTTCTCGTGGAGACGGCAGCGTGGTCAAGGACAACGCTACGGATCTCCAGAACTACCCCCGATTGACGACACCCCTCTACGCGCGCGCAATTCCTGACCTTTCGAACCGCGAGGAAACACAACTTTGTATTATAGAATTACTTCACTTCTTCTCCGACTCCAGAAGTGCAGAGGCGTCCTCTTTCGATATTCAGAATAAAAGACTCAATACATATACATATAAAATCGAGTCGAATTTATTTCAAAGTCCGTGCATCTTCGAGCAAGCTCTTCTGTGCCCTAATTGGCCTATCCGAACAGAATCGCGTTGGAGAATAAAAACGTAAACGTAACACCAGCAGACACGGGGAGCCAACAGCACCAACGGAGGTAACAAACAATAATAGCTGGAGAGATTTTCTCCACTGAGTCATCTTCACACATCTCCACAGCTCGTGGCGTAAAGCACGTGCAACTTGACCTCCATGAAAAACTTTTGTATTGCGATTATATTATGAGTTAAAGTTAATAAATATTGTTCTGCTATTACTCGTCCGTAAATTTACAACGGTTACCTATCCAGTACAGACTACATATGTTTTGTGGCAGAACATCAGTTTTTAAATCTCGAGGATATCGAATTACTCGAATTGATTATGGCCAACTTCACACAGTGAATTTGTGTTTTTTGGCGGCATCAAAAAGACTGTGACAACCCCGCCTTTTCCAAACTTTTTGACTTAATGTTGTTTATAAGGTGAAACAGTACATATATGCAATATCTAGTAATCAAACCGTGTCCATATTATAGTGGTCTTAAAAGGCGACGGAAATGGTACGCCGAAAAGATAGTGCAAGGTTAGGCAACGGTAACATTAGTTTGTGCACACATCGTTCATAAGGCGTCGGGAAACTTTACTCGACTGTTAATCATTTACAACTGCATTTAAACACTAACCGTATTGGAAGGAAAATGATTGAATTGAAAGTGTGTTTTTTGAAAACATCTGTAAGAGTGAAGGCATGAAGTAATATAGACGAAGATTTGTCCGGTTTAAACACTATCATGATTTAAAATGACGCTATTATTTTAGATCGCGCACTTCACGTACAACATCTGATGAACGTTCAGAGGTAAATGTTTACAAATTATTTCTGCAAACAGAATTGAGGGTTTATCCGATGTCAGTTTCATCAGTAACGATCAAAATCCTGTTATGATTAAATCTGACAAACACTGAGAAAAATATAGAATTAACGTATGACTATTTAGAGTTTGATTATGCATTAGTTTCATACAGTGTTTAAAACTGATGAAAAACAGAGTATTGAAACTAATTACTTTGTATTAAGTTTTTGAATTAAGTATTTGAATTGTCACTAATTACATAGATATGTATGCATACTAATTCTTTTCCTAACACTATTTACTTTCTGACTCAGGTATTAATAAGGAACAAAAGGACTGGAATTCATGTGCGTGCTCTACAAGAAATTCAACGCTTAAGGAAGAGCGTACATTTACTGATACCTAAAGCACCTTTTGTGCGTTTAGTTAGAGAAATTATTATAGATTTGTTTCCTGATGCAAGTACGTTTAGGTAAGGTACAAGTTCTTCAATATAAAAAATTTTTAATATACTCAATGGTAATCAAATATATTACGATCAGGATTTTTTTGAACGTTGCTCCGATTCTTTTACTTGTGTTCAGAATTAGTTCAACCGCGCTCGAAGCACTGCAAGAATCAACCGAAGCTTATGTAACTCAATTTTTTGAGGACTGTCTGTTATTACAGACTCATGCAAAACGTAAAACTCTTATGCGACAAGACATGATCCTGATGCGACGACTACGTGGAAGGGGTGACATAATTAATAGATGAATAAACTTTGGTAAAATGTACATTTCACGATTCTTAAGTAGATCTTAACGATACATATGGAAATTTCGTAAGATCGCCTTTATACGGATTCAATGAACTTGCTTTGTACACAAGATCCACAAGATACATCGTTAAAGCGATATAATAAAAACGATTGTTAAACGATAAAATAAGCGTAACTGAACGTTACGTTAAAATTTCTTTTATTCCGTGTAGGGTTAGCTGCGATAAAAACAACCTTCACTTACGACGTGAGTGTAACGGTAAGCTTAATATCCTAAAAGACCGACTAAAAAATAGTATTACAAATAACAATACTACCTCCTATCTATGTGTTTACTTCGTCTATAATACAATTTGATAGGGAAAATATAAAAGCCACCTGAAAAAGCAGGCTAGTATCTTTAGTATCGGTATATCGCTGGAGAAATCTCGTATTTCTTAATTCTGTAATTCTATGAAGACACTTTATATTAGGCACAACATTAGTTATACTTTCATGCTGCCTGTCATTGTACACAAAAGAATTATGTTTCTAATACTCGCAATTCGGTCATGATGATGCGTCCAACATTTTACAAACTTTCCTATACATGCGTAATTCGTACACCGTCTACACTTACACAGAGATCGATCATCGAACTCTTAATCTTTCTCCTCTAACCAGTCTTTCACGTTTTATTCATTAAATACTTTATCAAATATCTTTCAATGGACCATAAACTTTCTAAAGTATATTAAACATTCAGCAACGTGAATGGCAGATCAAGAAACGTGCTGTAGAAACGGGATGAATTATTCATTCCGGATAATTTCGTGTAAAACTATAAGCATTGAACCTCGATCAATAGGAAAGTGTACACCGTGAATCAGGCCGCAGCATCAGAGTCGCGCGAGGTCCGACATCGACATACTATAATACATCGAACATTTTAAAATTAAATAACAAGTCTTTATCACCGTAAACGAAGCGTTACTTTCTAATGAAAGACCGCACCTTGTTCACACATTTGTCCATAAAATTTTTCTTCCTCTTAGGCTCTGCTCCCGTAGGCAGTGAGAGCAGTGAGCCCTGTTCCTTCACTTTGGGCTTGTACTCGTTGGACGAAATGCTACCGTCGGAATCTAGCCCCGCACCACAGCTCTTTGCTTTGAGCAGAGTCGATTTATCGTTTGCCGTCATCATTAATCTTTCTTTTACTAGTTCTGTATTATTATCACAACGATCAACGTTCACCGAGCTCGTTTTGTGGCCACTCTTCTTACTCGAGCTCGTTGACGACTGTCCATCCACGCTCAGGAAACGATTTGGTTTTGGTGGTCTCACAGGTGGATTCTCTTCCTTGTCGCTGACTTCCTCGGAGGACGAGGACGGAGACGCTTCGTGCTTTACGATTCGGATTGGTTGTAATTTCGATTCTCCGCCGGACGATGTCCCCGCTTTCAGTCTAGGAACTGGCATTGGATTCTGATCTTCGTTCGATTTCGTTTCCGAAATATCTTCTTGATCTGGTACCTGGGAATGAGTATTAAAGTTTCTTCCTTCTTCGATCTTGTTCTCCACGCTCTCGAGGTCAGTACGAACGCGATCTACGTCTTCAGCCGTCGCGTCTGTATGCCTGTCCACCTTTGTAAGGGACTGCTCAACGTCGTTCTTGTTTTCGTTTGCTTGCATGGAAGATGCTTCGGTCTTCGTATCTGGTATTATATTGTCCTCGTCTAGTAAGCCGTCCAAGCTTCTGGATCTTGGCCTTGGTAGTGGTTCTGGCTCGGTAGTGGGCAAGGCGGACATTTGTTCTTCCTGGTCAAGTAATTCCAGAGAACGGGATCGCGTGGATGGAGAAGGAGGATGTCGCGGTGGTCTTCGCGGTATTGGACTTCCTCCGGGATGAGTGTGTATAAATTTCAATCGTGGAGACGTGGGTGGCAAACCCATTAACCAACGGGACGGACTTGACGACTTTCTAAGCCTGTAAAATAAAAAAAGCACATGTCTTTTCTTTCTGTCGTTTCTTTGTATTCTACTATGCATTCCAACGATCATGCGGTTGTCATTACGATTCTGCTACGATTTTATTGTGATAACTCTATGGCTTCGTGGCAAGTCAAAAATATTTTTAAGATATTCTGGATAGAGCAACTCCTTTGGTTTTTTAAAGAAATGTTCTGGACATCGAGAAGCATATCAAGGGATTGTTTAACGTCAATACCCATGCACACATTTTGGAGTGATATACACGAGAAACGACGACATTGATTGAAATGCAGTGGGACCTCGGTGATTTGTTGTATCTCTCCAGAGATTTTAAGCTGTTGCTACCCGCATATTTTTGTAACCCGGGTAAACGTAAAGGTGCCGTCCCACGGCGGAATGGGACAACTCGATTTCAGGACAACTCGATCTCGGACAACTTTATTTCAGATCGACTCGATCCCAAAATTAGTATATTTGTAATTAATATATAATTAGCACAGAAATACCGTGCCTATCTAAACGTCCTCTCAGCCGAATAACGCTCAATCCAAATATCGTTGAAGTATGCTATTTTCAAAATTTTTTGTATTAATGATTTATAATAATTTATATTTAATAATTAATAAATTATTCAGATAGCACACTTTAACGATATTCGGGCTGAGCGTTATTTGAAGAAAATGTCCTTAAAACATAATTTCGTTATTTCAAATTAAAAATCTTACGATAACTTATCTATCGGTGGACGCGGTATTTCTGTGCTAATTATATATATATTAATTTTGGGATCGAGTTGTCCTGTGATCGAGTTGTCCTGTGATCGAGTTGTCTGAGATCGAGTTGCCCCGAGATCGGGTTGTCCTAGACCCGTCCCACGGCCCGTGACTCGTGACACGGCTCGGGGTTCGGCATAGCGCGGTATAGTAAACGTGCTCTGGAATTGAGGAGCGCGGTGCGGCTCGTGTCTCGCGGTTTTTGGTTATAAGGTCCGTTTACTATACCGCGCCACGAGCCACGCGACGTCGGACGACACCTTAAGGGTTTCCAATTTAAATCACGGATAAAATGTGTTGAAGTCTGTTGTAATCGAGGTCTTACCACATAATCGCAAAAACTATGAATAAATAACAGTAAACTAAATGATGCGACTAAAATACTAAATCTGAACATCGACATGAAAATCAGTGTCACCAACTGACCTAATCGTGATTGTCTTATCGCGATTCGTAATCCTGGCTGCGTGAAAATAATAGTTCAGAACAATTAGCTTGAAATTCAAACAGGTTTGGATTAATGCAGCACCCCAGTATCGGGTATCGCGTGACAAACGGATAATTACCTGCTCGGTATGGCTGTGGGCGGGCCATCTAGTCAATCTCGACCTCCCGTGGAATCTTTATCGCTACCCCTGCTTTCGTTACTGTGCATTCGTTGGTAATTGGGCGGTTGTCTCATGTTCGTGCTACCCGGTGTACTTGGCGTCGTCACGTCCTTAGTCGTGATATTTCTCGGAATACCTCCGGATAGTTCTGATCTTACAGGTATTTCCCCACGCATAAACCTTTAAATATTGAACAAAGAGTATTAGCTTTAAGTTTAATTAGATATCAAGCGAAGCGTTCTTCGAGAGCGATATCACGTGAAAGATTCGAAGAGACAGGAAACTCACCTTTCTAACTTGTCTACGCAGGCATCCTGGTAATCGTGAATCCAACGTACACCGTTAAAGTGACACACCGCCCGCATGTCTTCGGGAAGTTCCTCGGGCTCGGGCCATTGGAAGTTGTCTATGATTGGAATTATGTTACACTGCGATTGTAGAGCTGCCACGATTTCCTGCGAATGATTTAATCATATTAATCGGTGCATCGGAAATTGGCGGAAAGAATGAAATTTGTCGCGAACAACACGGGCGCGTCGATAATGTACAAGAGAAGACTCTCACCCTGTGAACCCAGTCTTTGCACTCGCTGTCCTGTATACACCTTTCCAACGCCTTGGGCGTGAGCACAAGGAGAAAGTGTTTCGCCTGCCTGATGCTTTGCAATAAATTATTATCGAATTTCCCGGCTTCCAGCCTCTCGACGTCAATGAAAACCGAGAAGCCGCGCAACTGCAGGTGGACCTTAAGTAAACTCGCCAGCTGGGATCCGTTGGATCTTCTATAACTGACGAACACGTCCAAGGACTTATCGGGCGATTCGCTCTCGCACGAATTGAACTGATTGTGCTGCATATTTTTTATCGAGTCCAGTATCCTCAATCGATGAATACTATTCGCGATTCCGCACTCGGTGAGCAACTGATCCTCCGACACATTTCTGATCGAGTCCTTGTCAACGCCAGCGTTGAGCATGCTATACGTATAAATCGAGAATTCCTGACCGATCGATTGCAAGAAACTATTCAGATTCCCCGTATCCCTGCTACTGTAGTCCGCCATCTTCTTCAAGTTCTGAAGCTCCCTGGTGAATCTTCTTCTTCTTATGCCATTCGTGAGACCGATATCTTCCTTGAGATTCTCCTCCGTAAGTTGCAACAAAAGGTCACCGTCGACTCTGCTCTCCACGAAATTCAGCGCGCATTCGGCGAAGCCGATCTGCTTCACCCATTCCCTGACGTCCTCGGTGGACCAAAGGGGCACCTGCTGGCTCAGTTTATGCGGGATCTCCTCGCCGATCAAACGCAACGCCTGCGCCGCGTATTTCGAGGCGATCGCGTTCGGACAACTGGCAACCTTCTTCAACGGCTCGATGGCGCCGATCGCGCGAAAGATCTCCGTGTTGCCTTGCTGCTTCTTGATCCCGGCTTCCATGCAAAAGTGAAACGCGGCCAAGTTTCTCGCCTCCTCCCTCTTCGAGCTCAATACCGGCACCAATCGTTCCAGCCAATTTTTACTCTGACCGTGAGCGTGAGCGAGATTCGACTTGGCGAATTCGTACGGATTGTGCGAAGTGACGAATGGCTCGACGAGATCCAGGGTGCCGGACTTGAGGACTGCCGCCTCGATTTCTTTATTGGCTACCAACACGGCGATCGCCAGGCAAGCGTAGTACTTGATATTATCGTCGTTGTGAAATGCGAGAGGGAACAACCACATCGGCACCTTCCTCTTGATCATCGCCTCCTGATTCTCCGCACCACCGTATAACGAGAGATTGGCCAGAGCACCGGCACAGTGTCTCAGCGTCTCGACGTCGTTCTTTCTACATTCGAACAGCACCGCGTCCAGTCCACCGAGTCTAATAACGTCGCTGCACGTGCCCTCGCTATGCTTGAACAGGTGCTCCAGGATTCCCGTGCCAACCCTCGCATGATCCACCGAATTCGCGTTCTTCGTGCACACGCAAGCCACGTTCACCACCTTCTCCAGGCCGTTCTCCACGACGTGGGCCCGATTTTCCGTGGTCAGGCACTGCTCCAACAGCCGCGCCGACGAGAACTGTAGCTCGTGATCGCTCGCCACGCAATTCGACATCAAGAGGTCCAAGCCACCCCTAGTTCTCAGGGTGTTACAGAGAGTGTAGCCCAACTCGTGGCCGTGGGTGGGCACTGCCCAGGCTTTCCTAATGATCTCGTTCACCCGATTCAATAACAGGGGCGCCTTGCCGTTCTTACCGTCGTTCGCCTTCAAACGTTCCACGAAGCTGTTGAGGAAACTGCAGTATTTCGCGATCGCTCGATCCACGTCCTGAGGATTCGATTTCGAGCAAAGGAGATCTAGATCGTCGAGAGCCAAGGAGAGTAGCTCGTCCTCGGCTGGCCTCATGCCGTTCATCAATTGATTCACGGCGCTTGCCGCGCTGATCATCGATGACTTGGAGGTCACTCCCTTCGAAGCTATCGTGATACTGGATTGGGAGCTGGATGCCATGTGCTTCTCGTGATTGAAGATCCCGGTCGAGGTCACCGTTTGACGCTGCTGCTGGGCCGCCATTGCTTTCTGGAAGAAGAAACGATCGCTTCGATCAGTCTTTCGTGGTTTGAGGAGGAGCTCGCGTTCGGAAATTTATGCGAGATTAATGAGCGATGCGAGGACGGACTGAGGCGTACAAGATTATCATGTCTGCGTCATATCCGCTCGGCGGGATCTGTACTTGTATGTATCGTATTTAGCGTATTACGCGGAAACTGTACGGCTCTAATGCAACGTACCTACGGGCTACTGTGGGTACAATTGAATCATAGATTGATAGAATAACGCGTAGAATCGATAATCGATTATACAAAACCGAAAACGTCGAATCAACAACACGAAATTGATAATGATTAAAAAATAAACACATTCGGTCGATTCACTCCACTCGGAATTACATCATCGGCAATTCACGCCCATTGAGGCTTAACAATATTTTTGTTATTCGGCGAAAGAGCCATACGGGATGGATAAAGATGCGATACCATTCGAGATTCCGCTTCCTCGGTCAGGTTCTTCTTTTTCCAAACGTACGACGCAAGCCCTCGGTCAGTCGGGGAAATGGGGAAGGACTGAAGTCTCCCGGCGAACTCGTCACCGCTTAAATCTGCGGATCCCCCTTTCGACCGCGTCTGATCGCAAAACACGCGACCGATGGGCGTTACGTGTGCATATAAATGTATACGCGTATACATTTTATTATACGCGCATATAAACACGAAATCTATAGATCTGTATCAACATATATATGCGTGCGTATAGACGTATTTGCGTATGTAGCTAAATGCAGAACACCGTCGCGACCATGGCCTCCGCGTGTTTTGCGCGTTCAACGCGGATATCGGTCGCAGGCGCCTTTCTGCGCGCGGATTCATGAGTTGACGGGAGAAAAGGGATAGCTTGGTGACCAGCCAAAATTGATGGAATTTTGGAATCGAAAGCTACCGGCACCTGGCGCAACTATTTGCGGTTTCATTGCCATCGAACTGATTCCATTCGACGAATCGACCACTCCCACAGCTTCTATTCTTTTGTCGCTATTTAATTGATCGTTCAGTTCATGCGTTCCGGCAGTTGCCCGTTGCCGGTGACGCAAATCAATTGTAACGTTTTACTTTTACCCACCTTCTCCGAACTGAAGGAATCGCTTTGCAGCTTCATGGTAGACGCTGCCATGTTGTTGCTCTCTTGATGCGACAAATCGCCAGCTTTCAAATTTCTCTGTTCCTGCAATTAAAGACAAAGTTTATTATTATTTATTTCAGAGATGACTGGAGTCAAAAAGCTAAGGACGCGAGAGGTATGGGATCCGCGAACAATCTGAACTTTCCTACGAAATATTCCAATGGACTGTTTGATATTCAACGCGCGTTGCGGGGAATTAGCACGTTATCGAGGATTCACTTATGGCGCGTTAGCTAACGATGCTAATTTGCGGTAGCAGAAACGAGCGATAAGATCGCAAACGAGCACAATCTTCCCTCTGTTCTCTCACACATTTTTTTCTCGTTATCGCGCACTTCGGCGTGGCGACGCGAGACGAGCAAATTAATTTAATCCAGACACCTACTCCGATCTCTCTTCGCCGCGCTAAATTTCAGCTGTCAAATCGCGGCGAATCAATGCCGAGGCTGCAGTTCATTTTTCACACAGCTCCCCGGATGGAAGAGATTTTCCATCGAATCGTGCCGAGAAATATGATTTTATTCAACTTACATCGCTGATCCAATACTCTCGTCATCGTTTTCACGCGACTTTATGGGGGGTCCGTGGGAGATTCATTTCCATACTCGACTACGGAAATCATATCCAATCGTTTTTACATCCCAATTCAATTTCATTTCGACACACATAAGGAACGGACGCGGCTCTGCACTCGCGGATGCCAGCTCTACGGACGAACGCACCACGATCCTCGAGTCAAACTCGATACGATCCAGCGTATCGCACAAAATTCAAGCACTGCGATGCGACCTTTTGCCGAAACGCGTTAAAAATAGTAGAAGCGCGTAAACACGAGGGAGACACCCGAGACGATAGCCGGGACTCGCCGGAGGAAAGATATTGCGCGCGGGTCAAGAATCGAAAGAGCGAGAAACGCGGTCGAAAAGCTTCGACGTCGACTTCCCTCGGCCGCGTTCCATGGCGGTCTGGCTTGACGAGAAAGCTCGACCTCTCCGGTCGGCTTCTGACGTATTTCTCTAAATATAATCCGAGCGTGTCGTCACGGGCCACGTTCCCTCCATCGTCGCTCGACACAATGTTCCTCGTCCCTGCCACCTTGCGTGCAATTCCCTCGCTCCCCCCCCGACACTTCACGTGTCATCGTCGTTGCACGTCGTCGTAATCTAACGACGGACTTTGGAACGCTCGCGATTTGCCTCCACGATACCGTACCAAAGACCCGAGAGCCATTTATTAATTACTCCCTTAGCAGATTTTCCGTCAAACGTTGAGTACATTCTAGTTGGGAGAAAGCCGATTCGTCGAATCGACGCGCAATTAACGATAAATCTTTGCCCACGAATCAGGAGTGCTCATTGTGGGATTTTTAGAAATATTGCGTATAGTGCTTTTGAGAAGTTTAAAGAATTAAAGAACCAGAGTGATTTGTATTCGATTTAAAATTGATGCTAATACAATTGAATCAGTCATTTTATCCAACTTACTAAACCTCGAACGGCTTGCCGTTATTATTAATATAACTTTTTTTATTTGCGTGGTCTAAATCGAAATGCAAAGAATCGAATAAAATGAGTCGGTTGATGACATTTTGTCTACTTTCTGAATTATCGCCGCTGCTTTAAGAATCTCTAAAGCGTCGAGAAAAAGATGAAGTTTCGTAATTCTAAATTTGTTCACGGACGTGAACAGGAATTTTTTTATCGATAAAAGGACCGCTGGTACGTCATTCGATTTCCAGAAACTCGTGGACACGAATCTTTTCTGTACTCTTGAAATAGCTGGACGCCCGCTGTATTCCAGAGACTCGAGCGGTATGTAAACAGATTCGGTAAATTTAAATGTATTCGTCTTTTCGGATTTCAGATATTTCTAACGAAATATCGTTTGCGTCAGCGTTCCGATTTCAAATGGGCTAGACGAGCCGTTTCGGGAAATCGTTTCCTCGGGGAGACCGTAAAACTAAATGGTAATTATGTTTTCTTCGAATTATCTCGTAGAAATACCTCGCGCATATCGAACGTGTTCGTCTTATCGGATTAATTTTCTCATTTAATTAACCTCTTAAGCCGTGGATAATGGAATATTCCACGTTTTTGCTCCTATCCAACCGGTGTTTGTTCGTTCGTTGTTAATGACTAAAATTAAATTCAAGGATTTTAAAAAATATTACGGACAATAGGATATTACACGACAAGGTATTTACGCTTTCAGGTATATTTTTCACAGACGACAATTCGTTTTCTTCGCCAAGAAGACTCTGATATTTCCAATATTTTGTATTAATGCCTATTAATAATTGAAATACTAGATAATCATTTTAATACGAATTTCGTGCCTCTCAATAAAGCGAGCACGAGATTCGAAAGGGTTACAAGAATTTCTTGAACGGTGCAACCATACAAAACTATGCGAATCGTAACAACGAAGATCCGCGATGCGTTCGCGGATAGTGCGCCAAATCGTTAATTTTGTTTTTCAAGTAAAGAAAAATATCTCACAACCGCTCGAACTCACCAAATGTGCTCGGTCGAATATCTTTCTGCGTAGCACCCCACGTTTCACTGGCCACGGAGCACTCATGGTAATCGCTCATATCACTTCACGATCGCGCGAAATAAATTCCTCTCGCTTTTTGCGTGCTCAAGTCGAACAAAAAGTGAATTAACTCGTTTGCAAAGTCATTTTCATACGGCGACCGGAGTAACGAGAAATGTATGAATAACCGAACGATCTAAATCGCTAGTCAATCGTTTCGCGGCACACAAAACGCCGATAAGATAAGGCGGATATTATAGATAAGAGTGGGGCGATTTTCATAACGACTCGGAATGCGGGGCACGAGAGTGAAACGAAACGACGCGACACGCGGACGGATCCGTGGATCGATGAATGGATCAATCTCGGCGAAGAGGCGGCGCGACGCGTACTAAGACGTCGGGCGTCGTTGGAGCGAGATTTACAAGTCCGGCAGTTTAATTTCGTTACGCCCACCGTGAGGCACGCGTTGCAACGGGTCACGTGATCCTAGCAGCCAATTTTTAGGCGGGATTCCGTGGCACTGTTTCTATTTTTCGGGGACTAGAAATAGCTGGCGCATCAGCGAATACCGTCGCACGTTTTACTCGCTTACCATTGTCGTAACGAGGCGACCGGGTACGTACTTTGCGTACGAGCCGGAACGAATGGAAACAACAATGATGCCTATGTACGCGAAACGAGGGAGTAATTTGAGACGACGCGAAAGGAGATTCATTGCAGAACTTAACGAGCGTGGAAAAGGTTGTAACGATCCGTGGAACGTGTAACGGTAATATTGTCGGGTCTTTACGAGTCTTACGAAAAGGACAAGAAAAAGAAAAAAAAGAGCGTCCAATAGATTCCGATCAATCGATTTAATCGATATTATGAAACTTACTGCGACCGTAAACATATCGCGGAAACTCCAGTTTTCCAATTTAAGAAACTCCAATCGCTTAATCTAATCGGTAATTATTGTGAAAGTACTTTGGTTTACTTTCATTCACCGGAATCCACGCGTACTCGTTTCCACTCGAGTAATTGATAATCGATTTCTGAAACGATTACTCATCTTTCGCGAGCGAACGAAGGATTCCAGGTGTTTAAACGTGATTCTTGAACCTCATTGGATGAATTGCGACATTCTTGTCACGCTGTCAAACTAAAAAGCAGCAGACACTTCGTAGGTAACAATTCTCCGTGCCAATGACAACGTTCTTTTATTAATGAGCGCTCGTTAGAACGAGTCACTTGAGCACGGCACTATCGTTTAACCGTGATACTTATAAATACTTTGTCTCAACGAAACATAAACAAGGAACCGAAACTACTAACTGATACGTACTTTTCTAGCGTTCCTGTTTTAATAAACACCGACACGTTTTGGTGTACAAGTGGCTGGGAACTAGTTCAATTTATAACTAATTATATTTGACAACGTTTCCATCGGTAGATATATCCGGGCCGCTGTTATTTATTTTATCCCGTCGGATCGTACGTATTTTCACCTCGGTGCACAGATTACGTTCAATTACGGGATGAATTATTTCCTAAATCTCACGATCTTTGAATCTTTGCGCAACGAGTTATAAATTCGCGTCACGCTTTCGAATTTTCATGTAATTCTCGAAGCAGCGAGTTAGTTCAAATATTTTGTGTACACCGGTAGAATATTTTCTCGTTCGACATTCCTTTTGGATCCCTTCGTTCGCCTCGCTGATCAATCTCCGTTCGAAAGTTTGCCCCGCGACGCATCATCGATTCGTTCGATCGATGGAAAGAAATTCTAATCCCATTTCTTCTCAAAATCTCCGGAGACCTCGAGGACCTTGAACAAGTCCTTGAAGAACTCGAGTGCAGAAGCAGAAGGTAGCTGGCAATTTACCCGAGTGTCTTTCGCGACCGAACTCTATTTCGGGTCCGCGTAGATATCGGTGACATCTATTTCTCGTTGGCAACGATTCTCGAAAATTTCACTGAAATTTGGAGTCTGATCTCACTGTTCGTCACTGAATGAATACGCGATGTTTCAAAGTTACGTCTCCGATACACGCTTGTTCGGATGTACGGGTAAACGAGATCTTGCGTGACAAAGTGCTATTTCGTTTTCTCCCCTTCCCGAATCACAACTCGAGGTACATACATTCTTCAACGGTCGGTGGATCGAGACATTTGTCAGCAATAACTATCCGAATGTATCATCGAATTGTGAACTTTTTGCCCCGAGTTGAATAATAATCGATAGCGGGAGGTATAGTAATAACGAGTGGAGCGACCATAAATTAATAATCCGGCAAGGATCGATCGCGTTACACTGAAATCGATCAACTTTGCGCGTCGATACGAAAAGCTGATGCAGAAACGTTACATAAGAATTAGGAACAGCCAAGCGAAGGCTCGCGTAGGAACTGGAGAAGCAAACTGCAAATTATAAGATCACCGGAATACGACGCATTGCAATCTTTCAATTAATGCCATCGTCGTAATAATCGGCGTCTTCGGTTTCTCTATAATTTAGCGATCTTTATCGTACACGCCCTCTGTCAAACCCCTAATTACACGCGTTATTCCTTGTGACTCCGCGTCTTGATTCGACTTACGATCGCGCTGACAAGGGAAACGTATTACCGAGCAGAGCCTTTCGCGATATTTATCGTCGTTTTAGCCAGCCCGTGTACCGTAATGACGATTATCGTCGACGCTGTATCGCTGGTTCGAGGAAATCACGTATGCCTGTCGCGAGTTCTCCGTTTCCAACGTGACGAAGAGCAGCACGTGTCTTACGTTACTTTTGATTCGACACCTCCCACAACACCGTTTATGATCACCGCGTTTCGATATCGATCGTGACGACCGTGAATCGATTACATTTTCCAGTAGATCATCCCGTCGCTGATCAGGCGGAGAATTATAAATTTTCACTGAGATCCGTCTCGTTTCGATCATGGCATCCCTAGTCGGACAATGCACGATCAATTTCCACGTCCTCTCTCGTTTATATTCGGGAGGTCGGTCATCTCAGTCATCGCGTTATTAGTTAGACGAACCATGGATTATCACTGACACGCTCTCCGGGTTTACGTTCGGACGTCGACATCTTGGCCGAAAATAATTCACCGTACCGACATGGAGGCGTTAGAGTCCCACGGGTCCTCGCTGGCAGTGATTTTTCTGCTCTCGATACCGTTTCGGGGCCTCAGGATCGGAAAAAGGCCCCGAGCGAGACTCGAAAACCGTTGCCCCATCGGTCGGGGACGCGACCACCAACCGTTGACTATCAGCGCCAAGAATGGACTGCCTTCTACATCGCGTCGTCCACCCTCGAACATCGATCGCTTGCCGGTGGTTTCTGGGTGTTTGGCTCGCTCGTATCCACCCCCATGAGTCACCCTCCTCAACCCCCCTTTCAACCTGGTTTGCGAAGTCTGTGTGGCGGGAGTTACGTACAGGATACAAACTCGACTGTTCAAGGTTGCAGAGTTCGCGGATACTTTGCTTTGATATTAGTATTATTATTTCTTTCTAATAATTAGGTTAATCTATGATTTTTTCTTCCTGGTTTTCTCCAGTACTAAGGGACAAGGTCTTGTCTCGGGCCAGTTACAAATACGCGAGATTTATGTTTTGACAGAATTTCGTCGAATTTACATTTTCATTGATAGTTTTGTTAAACTCCCGTTTATCTCAAGATTAGTCTTCATCGAGGGACTAGGTCTTGTCTCGGGGCAAGCACAAGTTATAATTTCTTCCTGATAATGAGGTTGACCCATTATAACTGTTAATTCGTTTGTTTCCTTTCTCGCTTTCTCTAGAATCAAGAGACACGGGCCAAGTACAAGTACGCGAGATTTATATTTGTATGGAACCTTGTAGAATTTACATTTATCGAAACTCCCATTTATCTCAATCTTAGTCTTCATGGAGAATACGCGCGAGCAGGTGAATTTTGCAAACACGTGGAGCGACGTGAATCATTGAACGGCCGAAATGCGACCGGATGACAATTCGCGAACGAAGAGGCTTGCCAACGTCCGGGAATACCGTAAACATTATTTCTGGCACCAGTGACCGGCCGATCGACGGTTAAGTACCGCGCGACGAAAAATGCCGTGCAGCCTAATCGTACGCTGCGACGAGAAATCGAAATTGCGTAACACCTGCACTCTGGCATTTTATCAACGGGCAGAAAAAATATAAAAGAAGAAACGTGCCGCGCGTGGGTCAAGGTTTGCACGCTATTATGAAAACGATTGCCTGCAGAGCCGTACGGTACGAAGAGAGCCGCGAAATCGAGATTGCATTCCACGAGCGTGCGCGCAGAGAGTACGTCGAGGCACGAGAGTCATTATTGCTTTTACCGCTCGGCTCGAAGCACGAAAGAAAAGTTGAGCGTATAATCGATTCGACGACGGAAGGGCTTTATTTAGTTCACGAACGTTTTACGCTGAAACTCGTGTCGCGAGTAATCGACTCGGAGAAAAAACAATATTTAAAATAACACTAATTCGTTTCGAGACATTGCGCCTGACGTTCAATTAGATATTATCAAATTTCCATTGAAATTCTACTGTAAAAGATTGTCCCGCGTTTAGTTAAACGAGACTAGCTCCCATAGATCCTTTCCTCGGTCCAAAGAATTTTCCATCTCGGTTATTATTTAAGAGAGTGCGCAAATTGTCCTGAGACGTTGCGAAAGAAAAGATCAGCGAGAAGGCGCTCGTTCGTAATCATTGGCGAGACCATGAGCGAGGGGCAACATTATGCGATTTAAAGTCATTGGCTCCGTTTCAAAAATGTCTGCGGTGACTCAAAAGCTACGTGGCTGACGTGATTCGGCTGAAAACCGTTGCTAAATTTAGAGTTCGAACGAAGCGTGGTAAGTAGAAGAGAAGATTTAAAGGGGGAGGGGAGATCCCTTTAATCGTTCCGCGCGAAGCGTCGTCTCGCGCGTCGCGACGTCGATCGAAGATTGACATTGTCGTGGGTCGCCGTCTATCCGAAACAGTTCGAAGGAAGATTCTCGATCGAAGGATCGGCAAACGGTAATCGACGAGGAGCGATCGTGTCAACGACCGCTGGGGTACTTTGCTCGCCGCTCGAGCAACGCTACGGGTTTCCTGCCAAACTATTTTATGCGAGTCGAGTTTAGGCCGCACCCAGAACAACGCCTTCTTTTAGATCCTTTTGTCGCCTAAACGAGAAGACAGCCGTGGAGGTCTTCGTCGCGAATCCCTCGAGTCTAGGCGTTTGCTTCTTCTCCGCTAAAAGGCTTCGGGGGGATCGCCTCGCAATTCTAAAACTAGCGACGATAGACGCGAGCGATAGAGAAGCGGTTCGCGGTAAGCTAAAACCGGTTCAATTTTACGCTTAATTTCGGTCAATTTAACGGATCTCGCGAATCGATCCTAGGAGATAAGGAGCGTAGGGAAATGGAGTCGTGACCGAAAAAGCGTCGGAACAACGAGATTCGTCGGCTCTTCGTTCCAAAATTCTGCGGACCTTCGATTACGTATTGTCATCGACGCACTACCCTCCGATCACGCAGTTTTCAAAATCCGCTTTTGTCGCGGTGAGATATCTAAAAAAACAGCAATAGAGTACGATTGTTCGCATAAGAGGGGAGCGATCCCAAAGATTCGCAGGAGACCAAAGCTTGGCGAGGATTTCGAAATTATTTTGTAAAAAAAATCTCGAATGGAAGGACTCACCCTAGCCGAAGCGACGCTCTTTTCCGCCGACACGCCGTCGAGTTCGACGCGTGCACGCGCCGCCGTCGCGGCACTCTGCTCCTTGTAAGAGACGTCACCGGCCTGCAGAGCTCTCATCTCGGCGGTGTTCGCGGTCGCTTTTTCAGCGCTGAAGCCATCCGTGACGACCTGAAATTTAATAGATCGAGAGGCGGTCAATGACACGGTCGAAAATACGTGCTCGTTCGCATTAACGATTAGCCGAATCCTCGAGGCAACGGGAGACGAACCCCGTAAAAATCGTTGACGCGCAACGGCGTAACCGTTGGCAAACCGCGCATCTAGGTCGCAACGAAAGGGAGGAACACTGACCTTGTCGTTGACGAACGTCACCGCGGGGAAACACTGCTTTTTTTTTAACGCGAAACGCGACGGAAGTGTGTTAAAGATAGAATGGAGACGCGAAAAGATCAGCTGTCGAGGATAGCGTGACATTCAACTTATAAATAGCCGGTACGGGCATTTCTGGATGCGTACAATGTGCTAGCGTTCACCCACGCGATTAGTGCATCGAGAGCGCGCGACGTCCGTTACTTTCGTTACTTTCCAGAGAAACGAAACGCGGAAAGGAATCTATCCGGTACGCTGGAGTGATTACCTTTGCGCGGTATCGGTGTTAACGTCAAACAGAAATGATTCGTTCGAACGAAAATATAATCGGGATAAACAAAACTCCGTCGACGTTATCCTACGCGTTCCTACCGGCTAGCTAGCACGAATAGGCGTTAGCTAGGCGGTAGGCTTCGAGTCCTTGACCTAGACTACCTGGAGGAAGCCGCACCTCCGGTCAAACATTGCGCAGCTCCGCCGCTGTTAAGCGTTCGCGAAGTCTGAGCGGGTATCCGAGTAAAGTGACTTCTACGCGCGTAAAGGAATCCTCACCCCTGCCCGAATATTCCTCTGTACGATCGGTGTACCCGAGTGGGGCGCAGGTGGAAAAAACGCCGCTCATACCCATCGAGCTCACCTTGGTCTTCGAGGCGCTGGTCATCTTCTTTTGCTCGAACTTCATGGTCTCCTGACCGGCAGGTAAATTGGCTATATTCGAGATGTTCGACATACTGATGGGCGGACTCATGTTGTGGAGATTGTTCAAGGAATTCAGCGAGCTTAGCTGCGAGGGTGAGCCTCCGGATAGCGTGACCGTCCCGGTGACCGGGGGTGGTGTGTCCGGATCGGGAAAAGTCACCAATGGCTCCGTCAAGTCGTTCTCCTCCGGTCCACTTCCGTCTCTGCGAACAGGGCGATTAATGATTAACATCGTTGCTAGATTAAACGACGATTTAGATCAATTAGCTTAATCGATAAGATTTATCGCTCGATTTCTGCGAGTCGCGGTGTGCCGATCAACGTTGCGCAGAAGTATTGCAAATTTCCGAGTGTCTTGTTCGAGGTGTTTTTAAAATTCCCATTTAGCGCGCCTCTTTACTTTTCGCCGACACTCGTAACGTATTAAACTACGGAATCCAAAGATGTTAATTAAACTTTGCTATTCTCCTCGACGGTGCGCAAAAGTATTGAAAAATCGAGACTCGCTCCTTCGAAGCGGTTTTTTAAATTACCATTTACCGCGTTCGCGTTACTTTTCATCGACACCCGCGACGCGTTAAACTGCAAAATTCAAAAATACGAATTCAACTTTACGATGCTCCTCGACGTCGAGCTACCCCGACGCAAAGGGAACGGTCCAAACGATCGTTGATGATTTCACTTCAAAAATTCACGTTCCCCTCGCGTCAACACCGCCAGCGTCACCGCCACCGTCACCGTCACCCGGTAATCAACGCGCGTCACGAAAGTACGTAACCACTCGACGGTCGTTCGTCTCGGCACAGTTTTCTATCCGATACTGAAGGATAAATCCTCGAGAACGCACCTATCCACAAGGTTCTCCATGCTGTTGCGCAACCGTTGCGAAAAGTTGGTCGAAATGTTCTTCATCTCCGAGATGCCGCGTTTGAGTTCCGTGAGGTCGCTCTTCATGGAGCTCGCCTTCATCTCACTCGACGAGGACGAGGTGAGGATCCTCTGGGAGGATTTGGCCACCCTGCTCGAACTGCTGCTGCTGCTCTGGCTCTGGCTCTGGTTCGTCGTCAGCATCTGCCGAGTCAAAAGCCGTTTACGTTCTATTTAAAATCCACGTGAGATGACTCACTCTCTCTTGCCTATTCGTCTCTGTCTTTTCTCTACTTCCCTCTCGCTCTCGGTTTCCCCACTCTACTTTCTTATCCTCTCACCCTCCCGCCACCCCCCCCCCCCCTCCCTTTCCATCCTTACGGATAATTATAGTCAGGTTTTCTATTAGTCCTGTAATATATTCTAGTCGCTTCAAATTGCGAAAGGAAAGCAACACGATTATAGAAAATCTCCGAAGGTAAGGGGGACGAAAATTCGACGTTTCTACGGGACGGAAGACGAATGATCAAAACAGAGCGCGAGAGGGAAGGTATTTCCAATACGAAGCGACAGTTTAACCGCATGAAGAGACGGCAGATCGGCAAACGCTCTATCCGCTGTTCCTCTCGAAACGTCCATATCGAAATAATCTCGTTGAAGACGAGCCAACCGCTATCGCGACATTGCCAAAAACAAATCGGACAAGATGTAATGACGAGAGAGCGACAATTTTCTCGCGAACGAGCGTATCGTGCGTCTCCAAGAAAGATCTTTCCCTCCGAGAAGCGTGCGTGTCGAGAAAAAAGAAACAAAGGAAGACACGTCTATGAGACGCGAGAATCTTTGATCCCGCGATACGAAAATATCCGCGCCGACACTCGCTTATCGATCGCTCGATTAATCCTACTCTCGAGAGGATAGCACCGAGGCTCGTCGGTTCTCGACGAGGATTCGACGAAGCGGCACCGCGGACAAACCGATGCCAACAGACTCGTCGAGAAGGGTCTCATTAAAATTAGAAGGAGGCAACGTTCTCGTAAAAAACAGGTAACCCGAGGAAGAGAAAGAAACCTTGAAGAGCCACGATTCCAAGGTTCTTCTCTATGGCGAGGCTGATCTACAACGGGAGAAACAAAAAAAATTCACGTGGGCGATATTCTTACGTAAATTCCACGCGACCATGGCCGACGGTATCTTCGATTATTCAATTATTTCGGGCGTCCCGACGATGGAGCGTTTCGACGCTACCACCGACACGACGAAGGAAACAGCGGCGAGTTCGTTTCGATCCAACGTGTTTCGACGAATCCCACCGACGAGGGATGACGACGACCCTAATTTTGGAAATTCGCTCAGGGCAATCGCGATAATCGCGAAAGGGTGAATAATTCGAAATTCCGCGTCGGCATCGATCGCTTTCAGGAAACTCGAGTGCGGTGTGGGCGACGAGCCGTCGCGACGCGACGTGTCGCGTCGTGTCGCTTCTCCGATGGCGCAAATGTTGCGGGCGGCATAAAGGACGTTTCACACGGTTCTTTGAATAGAAAGTACGAAGGCAAGGGAAGCGTTTGAAAGACTTTAGTAGTAGCGCGTATTCGCGAGTTTTACGCGAAAGGGAAACGAGAGAGACTCACCTGCGACGACGCGGTGACCTGCGGATGATGAGCGACGTGACTCCTGCCGGTCACCAGATTGTTTTTCTTTTGAAAATTATCCATTACGGCCTGCATGTCACCGTTTTCTCCCCCCTCCACTGGGAACTCCGACATCTGGAAGGAAAATCATACGGAACGTCGATTAAATCCTCGCTGTCGTCAATGATTCTCTAGACGCGTAAACTCTTTCGGATACGCCGTCCATTTTAAGAAGAGAAACGCGCTATATTTAAAGCTAGCTTGGTAGCGGTTTACGTATACGCAAATAGAACAAAAAGAGATTGAAAAAATCGCGTGTATTTGAAAAACAAAGTCTTGATGACGTTACGTAACCAGTAGTTCAACAACGTTCGCGCATTAGTAAAAGAAATATATTCGGAAAGCGTAATCTTTGCTGCGCAGAAAATCTTTTCTTTTTCGTAAGGAAATCTGTAAGGAAAACCGCAGTGTGTCGCGTAATTTTAGTTTCGAGATATTGCCATTCAATGTTCCGAATGCCAATTGAATCGCTTGTTTCAGAAACACCTTAAACGCCAAAAAAATAACGTCGACTGCTTTGTGTTTCTTTCGTTTTTCCCCCTCATCGGTAAGTCATTGAGTTAAAACGACACTGATATCTAAAAGAGTGAGTAGTCAAGTCCTTTTTGTAATTTTTGGGAGGTTGAAGAAACCGTTTTAGTGTTATCAAACAGTTTTTTTTATTAATCATCTCAAAAAGCGAATCAGTGCACTTAGGTGGTTTCTGAAATAAACGATTCAATTCTTCGTACCCATCTTCGATTAAAGTACTTTATTTTTTTAACGTACGAAATTTGTTTCCCGGCATGTTTTTCCGATAAACACATCAATCCTGTAACTCTACTCTGTGCTACACGGCAGATCTACTCTCCACTATGCACCATAGATATATTTCAGAAAAGATCGAGTCCGTTAAGTTTATCGAACGCGGAAATCGCTAATGCGCTTGAACTTTATAACTTTTTACCCATCATTCCATTTCTACGCGATGCGGGTATTCTGCATATTTATTACGAATTATCCGTATGCGCCATCCAAAGGTTTCGGTTGGTCAAGCAATACCTAGTCTCGCGAGTACAAGCACGCATTGCGGTTACGGCTCGGCGTACGGTAAACTCGATATAGATTATCCCAGTGCAAAACTCGTTGCGGCTCCAAATGAGCGAAACGCGCGAGAGCTGATACACCCACGTGCTCGTTAATAATTGTTCGAAGTCGGCCACCTGATCCCGGATCTCGCAAAATTCCTTGAAAGCGGTTGACCTTTCTAATTACCGCGAAATAATTTGCGTTTTCGCGGGGGGTGATACGAAATCGACGAAATTTATTTCTAAGCTTTGCGACGCTCGACCTCCTTTCCCCTTAACCGCTCTAACGCAAGTACTCTACGCAGTGTCGATTCCACGTACGCTTTTGTGCAAGCTCGTTGAAGTTTCTCGGAAGAAGGTGCGCGAAAGGTGTAATCTGGCAACGCGCGGCGCTTAAACGGTACTGGGGGGAAACGCGTTTGCCTTTGACGCTTGGTTCATCTCTTAACCAGTTAGCTGTTCTTGACGACTATACCCGTCACGAAGGAATGGCAATATTTTGTGTAACGACGATTATACTCGTCGTGCGGAAAAGTAATGGCTTAAATCTAGATCGTGCACATCTCTGGATCTTCAGATCCCCAAACTTTTTTTTACTCTATCAAGTGTATTTCGGGTCGCTGATCACGAAATAATTATAGAATTTCTATTCTACTGAAAATTATTTCACATGGAATCACGTGTGTTTGCTTGCTTTAGAAATAGTTTGGAGATCCGGAGATTCGGAGATGTGCATCATCTAGATTTGTTCCAAAGTAATTACCATTTCGTACTAAAATTGCAGTTTTAGTGAAAACCAAAATATATTCGTCAATGTGATGGACATGTTTTTAAAGAGGGAACACGAAAGTGGTTTCTGTATTTTGTTCCTTACTAACCCGAGCCACGAATTATTAAAATATGTTTATTAAATATAATATACCCGGCGTGGCTTCATCTTTGCGACACAATTTAGGTGCACACTTTTTAAAGAGGTCGCAACAGCTAACCGGTTAAGTGCAGACAAGTGTATTCGATCGATCGATATTTAATAATAAGTTCAATGATACGCGCAAACTGATGAGGTGGTACTTTATACCGTAAACTCTGTATATTTTTATTAATATTCTTCGTAAACGCAAAAATGTTCTCAACGATTTGCGCGAAATTACTGTGGTCGCGTAAACGGACTTTTTACGTCGAACTGCACGGTGTTTACCTCGCGAAGTAGGAGTACCGCGGACCGTAGGAACTTTGATCCTTAAGTTTACCAGTATTCGAGTATCCATATTTAATTTCCGTCATTTGCGCGTTTAGTCGGTTGGTTTAAATGACGATGAGTAGATTCGACTAATTACGGATAACCGGCCTTCGGTATGTTCGAGTCTTAGCAGTCAGGGACGAACATTGGCAGTCATAGATGTCCGGATCTACTTAGAAAACTACTACCTGGAAGTAGTCGCGGACGATCAGACACGAGTAGTTTAAGACGATCAGACTCGGGCAAGTTCGAAACGTCGAAGTACTCACCGTTTAAATCCTTGCTATGGAAACATATTCCGCACACTTTGGCAAGATTTTTCTCGACAGAAATATATCTCCTCTCTTTCCAAAAACGCGCATATTATTTCGAGCAGAAGAACGATAGGACTCGCGAACACTAAACGCCTAACTGCACTTCCTTTTCCGATTTACTCCTTATCTCTCGCTCTACACGGCACCATTATACATATTTTCTTCCTCCCCGCTAGAACTTCAATGAAACTTCTGCACACTCGTAACGGCTCGCTTCAAACATCACGTAACCCGCCTCTCTCTATCTCTGAACTCGCGATTCAGCGTCCACGATACGCGCCGCAGGGGCAAGCCAGCGAGCGAAAATTCATCGTTATCGCGCCCCGAAGCGCGCTTCCGTTATGTTGATCGTCGTCGGTCACTCCGAGTATAAACAGACCGCGAATAAGAGCGATCGATCGATCGCGTCCCCGAATATTCCTAGGGAGAGATTGTCCGTGGTTAAAGAACGGTTAGTAGGTACGCGTAATCGTCGCCGGCTGGCAGAAATGAGAGAAAACGCATGCGTGGCCCCGGTATCTCCCCTCTCTTTCTCTCTCTCTCACTGATACAGCGGTGCGCGCACACACGCACACCCATATCGATAAGTATCGCGCGGGACGGTCAACGTCGGACTGAATGCTTTTAACGCTCTAACCGCGCGAGAGCTGCGACCGCAGCGTCGCCGTAGACCGTCTCGGCGACCCCGCCAACTCGTTCATTCCGCGTAGCGAGCGCACGTGAAAGAAGCCTCGAATTAACAACGAGAACCGGGTCGTTCCTCGATATTCGCCGACGGTACGAGGTCTAGATACCGCAGTAAACGATTACGATCGAACGCTTCGATTAATTCTAGCGAGAGCTTGGACGGGCGAATCGACGCTTTCGGCGGTGTTTTTGGATTTGAAATTGACAGAAATTTCGAGTGCTTTGCAGCCGCGAGTATTTGTGTATGATCGCAATTAATTAAACGCTGAAGTAATTGTCTTGACGTTTCGATCACTGCTCTTCGATTTCAGATTTATGGAAATTTGACAGAAACAGCCTCGAATAACAATGCGACTAGTGTTTTTCGGATTTTCCATGGAAAATTGATTCAGAGTCCCTCGTGTTTAATTAAACGCGACAACCGATAACGTCGGAACCTCCCCAAACGCATCCCTTCTTCCGCGAATCAGTAGTAAGGCGCAAAAGACAGGAATGAGTCTTGCTCGGCGTCAAATATTTCGGAGAAAGGAAAAAAAACAACGCCAGGTCCCTTTACGCGACGTTGCGTGCGCGCGAAACAAAAGCGGTCGAGTTGTTGCAAACACCGTTCGAAGAATCGAGTGTTTATCGTGTCCCAGTTTATACGATACTCGTTTCTCTTTAAGCGAATGAATGGAGCCATCCTCTTAACGAGACGAAAAAAATCGATCGATTTCGCGGCTCGACTTCTACGAATCCCGATGTCAATTGGGCTGTAAACTGTCGATGTAATTCCCTTTGCTTTATTTATGCTAATCGTGAACAAATATCCGTTTAATCCTCCCCCTGCCCCCTGTCCGTAAATAGCTCTCGCGTCAAAAGCGTGAGATCTGAAATTTTGAGTCTTGCGTTTGATTCTGCACAAAAACGTCAAATTTTTTTTTCTAATCGTAATACCGAGGGGAAGTTGCGAATTGGGGGACTAAAAAGGGCGGAAGAATTAATAAAAGTGGTATATATCTTCCGATCGCGCATGTGCTCTAAAGTTTGTCGAAACTCGAAAAAGTTTATATTTTTACGATAATTGTTTATCTTACTTAACTTGTTAATATTAAAACATTTAACCTACTATTCAATAAAGAATACGAAAAAAACATGTAATTTGTTAGTATTTTTTCCCTTGAACTGTGATCTACCTTTGCTTGCAAATTTCTTAAAAAATTTTATTAACTTTGAAGGCAATGCGCGACCGAAAGATGTTGATGGATTTTAATAATATTTAAACATTATTTCCTGTGGTTATAATACATAAGAATTTGAGCTCTATTACATTCAGGAAGAGGCTAATTTTTAAATGTTCGAAATTATTGTAAAAATGAGAATTGCATGTTTCTAATATCGGCAAACTTTGAAGCACATGCGCAGATCGGAAGATATAAACTGATTTTGTTTACTTTTTCCCTCCTTTTCAGTTTCCCCAATTCGCAACTTTTCCGCGGTATCATGAGTTGAAAAAAAAAAAAATTTTACTTATTTCGGCCTACCCTACTAATTATGGGTCACGATAGACCCAATGGACGAACGAGAAGCTCAAAGTATTGCAAATTATTCAATGGATCGCGCGGATGCTCAAATTTAAACGAAAACTCACTCTCTTCGGGTGCACAAATTTTGTTAGTATCCCGTTCAATTTTCGCCAGAACATCGACGTCTATTTTTTTTTTGTTTTGCAAAAAGAAACCGGCGCGGCGTTTAGTTTTCATGAAACAACGAGATGGAGTTTCAACAACGACGTTGAATTTCTTTGGGGAAAACCGACGTTGAGCTTTCTTTGGAACAAACCGACGAGTGTTTCCTTCCTGTTCGCATATCTCAACGTACCCGACAAAACGAACGTGCCTACGCGCGATACGCGACAGCCCTTGACTGATTTATACTCGAAAGGAATGCCGAGACTCCCTTATCTTCCGCCCGTGGCAGAGCGCGAAGTACATACATACGTCCGAGAATTCGGACCAGAATCTTTGGTTATCGTAACGCATCGTACGGCGAGTTTAATCGAGTCCTCTGTGATCCCATTCCGGTTTCCACGAAACCGCGCCGGTTGCTCCAATTCCATAATTCTATCAAATAGAATTAGCTTCGACGAACGGAGTATAAATACCGAGAAGAATCGAACGATAATAAACCCCTTCGTTTGGAGATCGAACTCGAGTAACGAGTCTCCAAACGAGCGAAAAATAATTTTTTAAAAGCGGAAAAAATAATCTCGAGGTCGAATCAATTTTCCGCTCAAAAAAGACTAGAATCCGCGAATCAATAGAGAGAAGCGACGATCGAAATTTAAGAAAACGTGCCCTCCTAAAGTTGCAAATTTATTCAACCACGCTATTTTTTTGTCCAAGCCGGGACTGGATATTAGATAACTCTCGTCTAGTTCTCCTCGCGATCACGCGACGTCGCTTCCTCCAAACGTACAAAACCGAAGCCGTACTTCGCTGCCATCGTAAATCATCTTCGATCGCGGAAAGGAGAGAAAAAAAAAAGAAAAAGAGTAGAAGAACACGGATAGCCAGCTGGCCGGCCGAGGGAAAAGACGAACAAAGGCTGGAATGCGGTCTAACAAGGTGCGTAAGAAAACTCAAGCGACTCCGAATGTCGTGGAATTTTGGCGAAAGTATACCGGGTGTCCTCGATGAGCGCGCGCTCGTACGGGCGAAACCGTGGAACGGGAGAGAGACGAGAGAACGGTCCGCGGAGTGTTTCGAAGTTTCCATGTCAACGCGCGAGAGACGGAGAGGGAAATAAAGATACGAGGAAGAGGAGGAGATAGGGAGGAAGGAGGAGGGTGGGGAGAGGAGGAAGACAGAAGAGCCGATAAAGAGGGGCATTCAAAAAAGAGCAATAGATAAGGTAGGTGCGGCGGAGAGTCTTGATGGGTCAGCGACCAAATAATATCCATCGTCCTCTTTCCGTTTCGTTCGTTCAGGGAAGGGGGGGGGGAGGAGGAGGAGGAGGGGGTGGACGAACGCTTTGGCGCCGCTTGATTTATGGCGTCGTAAATAAGCATCGTAAACGCGTTATTACGGTTTCCTCATTGCTCTTGATCGGACGGATAGAATTTTCCTTTCGGTCACGGCGGACGAAAATTGTCGCGAGGCGTCGGAATTTCGAAATTCCATAGGGTTCTTATGACGATTTAGTTGAAACAAATTCTGACGTATCGCGCGTCGTATGTAGAACGCGTTGGGTGGGTTAAAATTGATTAATTGTCGATTATTAATCGTTAGTTGTAGTGACGAGTATGACAGAATGTATGCGTTTTCTTAACAATTTCGTCGGTTGACAATTATTGCGGCAAATTTGGAGGGTGAAGCATTGTTGATTAACGAATGATCGGAGTAATAGGAGAGTTAACTCGCAATTGTGTAATAATTTTAACGTTGATAAAATTATACGTTTACGATGTCCATTCGAACGGAGATCGTAGTAATTTTATAAAATAATTTTACAGAGAGTCACGACGTGATCGCAAAGTGACTGAGATTCGTGCGAAAATCAGGAAAATACGAAGGAGCTACGGAATCGTTGATTTTCCACGAGGATACTTTTTGCATCGGTTCCCGCGGCTTTTCCGAGCTCAGGGAAAAGATATCGTTTCTTTGTTCTCCCGTTTGTCTCCCGTGTGTCCCTGTTTGTCTCTGAGCGAGCAAGGGACTCTATCGCCGAGAGCATTGGCAGACAGCTGTAGGCGTCTTGGCGCTCGCCAGACACAAAGAGGCGATTCGGAGACGTCTCCTCGCGACACTGTCGATGTGTACGCGCGTGTAAAACCGTCTTCGTAATCCACGCCGGCCGAAAAGCCAGAGATTATACGCTAAAAGCCGGATTTCCAAGTATACGAGCGGAACCCGTTCCGAGTTGGTCACAGACTCGCGGGAATCAAGAAACTGCGGCAAGAATCGTTCGTACGGTTCTCTTTGAAACAAAAACAATCACCGGAATTATCGAGATCGGTGTTAAATTAACACTGGAACTACCGGACCAGTTATTTTGACTGGTTTGCAAATTTTGTTCAGTGCTACTCAAATTTACCATCTTTAACTCTTTAAGTATATGAACGAAAATCTGTTTTTGTATGTAGTGTTAGTATGTATAATTTTAAGCATACATGCTATTAAAATATATAAAAATTGGTCAAATGTGTCCAAAAAAATTGTAGAAACAGGTATACATCAATCGTCGGTAGTTTTAATGTTAGCTTCCCGACGGTTCCTCCTTCTCGAAATCATAAAATTTAATGACAAGTGAAAAAAATTCAATCTCATTCCGTTGAACCGTTTGAAATCTGAGGGAGACGAAGGAAATAGCGAAATTTTGTTCAGCAATTATACCAAACCTGTTAGGACTAATTAGGCAAACGTTTTCGCAGAATCCGTTGCGTAAGGATTCCAAAAGAAATTCAAATCGGTTAGACCTCTCCGATAATCCGACGACAAAAACAACTTTCCGCTAGGATGTACAAAAAAGTGGTAGAAATACTGCAAGCAAATCGCGTTACGAAACACCGCGGAGAGTCTTTTCCACCCCGAAAACGCGAGCTACCTGCCGTTCGAGAACAAACTTCGGATCGTACTCGCCTCTACCGAAGTAGAAACGAATCGGGGAGAAGGAAAACCAGCGCGGTAAAAAAAAAGAAGTTTTACCAGTGGTTATCAACCGCTGGTCAACTTAATTTCCCCCTGCCTTGCGAAAACTGAAAAGTTATAAATTTCAACAACTGTAGAATTTTCATTTTGTAATATTAGATTAAAGAACTGGTACATAAAATACTATTATAAGTAACAATATTATTTCAGCCTTAGCGCTCTGCAAAATATTCTTCTAAATTTCCCGTTATCTAGGTGTTAAAGGAAAACCGTTTATCTAACCTACTCCAAACACAGGCTCGTAACGTTTACAAGTATAATTATAAGTTAATTGTAATTACAGTTATGATTACTATTATAATTATTTACAATACCCATTCCCGTTATTTAAAAATACTTTATCTCAGGCATACACCGTTCTACTTCACGCCGATTCAAGCGAACAGACTCGCGAAATTGATAGAAAAGCTAAGGCGGACTTGCTCTTCTATTGCGAGAGACTCGGCACGAACCGAAATGCGATATAAAAAACAAGGACGTGCCTATCGAAGTACCGATACTCGCAATCAGTTGCAACGAGGTGCGTGCAACCGGGCGACACGTCTGTATCCGTTCGAACAAAGGAGTCCTCTGTCGAGTTTCTGGTCGCGACTCGTTTCCCCCCCACGGTCGCACGTACGCGCGCACAAAAGAGGCTAGCTAACAATAAGACCGCGAAGAGAATTCCACGGCGATCTCTGCCGTCGCGGCGCGTGACGTGCCTCTGGAAATGGAAATTCCAGCCGGGCGGGGAAAGATAAGAGACCGAAAATCGCTTCGTCGCCATTCCCACCGAATGTCGTTGAGCGTTCGGAGTTCGATTAACGATTAATTGACGAGGCATCGATTCGATCGTTCCTTATCTCCCGTATCGTGACCGTGAAATGTCGTTCTCGGTTTCGAGGTAATAGTTTCGGGTGAATAAGAGAACCGTCGTTCGATTGTATCCGAAGTACGCACGTGCGTGTATAGCGAGAAAATGTCTTGCACGCTTTGCGAATCAATTACCTAATAACGAAAGCGTAGAGTTACATCAACTCCCATTACCGCGGGAAATCAGATAATCGTTATCGCTCTTAATCTTGCGCGATGATAATTATTATCGCCGGAAGGATCGGTCAAGATCGTTTTCTATAGTTCATGGGAATTCGATTCGAAAAATGTTGTAATATTTGTTTTAATGTCCTGGTTTTTCTTTTGGTGTGTGTGGAGATTTTCATATCCTACAGCCGGATTATCGGGCGTAATTGAAATTCTCGTCGTAATTTCGCGCGTGTCGCGAATAAACGTAAATACTAATCGATGCTAGCATTGATTACGGATCGAGGAGATTAATCCAAGTACAGCTTGATTATTGACCAATTAATCGGTACGTTGCGTCGGTAAAGAGAGAAATAAAAAATTGTTCGAATTAATTGATCGACACACGGCTCGCGGTGTATCGATGTTTAATCTCCACGCGACGGTACGGACACGCATGATTTTCGTTTGCGCGTTATATAAACTTTACGCGCACCTGTGTATTAACGCGTTGATCGCCGCGTCACCCATACTTGCCTGACACGCGTGACGCGTTAATAACTCTAATATTAATGTTGAAAAAATACATATTCCTGAAGTATTAGTACCGGATCTCACGCGTCACTCAAATGCTAGTGACATGGCTAATAAGGTTAAACAACTACGAGCGCAACCCTTGGGCGCGTAACAATTCTAATTCGAGATGAAAGATTTTATTTGAAAATTCGATTCAAATTCCAGTTATGTCGTTAAGAAACGAATGTTTTTACGTCTCGGTTATCCGAAACGATTCGAGCTCAACTCACGCGGTCGAGTATCTTTTCCGATGCTTCTACGTGGTAAAAAAGAAATTCAATTCTCTCGATTAAGACATCGGGCGTTGCGTAAAAAAATAATCGGATTGCGATGCCCGATGCGTACGCGCGTGTACCTATGTTCGTGAGAGTATAGTGAGTTTATGGCATTTGGCCAATGCAACTACGGTGCATCGATACATTCCCGTGTTACGTAAGGTGGGAAAGAAGAATGCTGTCATCGAGTCTCTCGTTAAGGTGTACGCTACAGATCGACACGATATACTGGCACACCTGTCAATCGTGGAATCGACAACTATCACGATTAATTGACCACCGTCCAATGTTCGCGGGCGTTCCATCGTCACGGTAAGCCGTTGTTGATACTTCAAGCCGGAAACATTTTCACGATTCTGCGTTGTAAAGCCACCTTTTAATTGGGCCAAACGATTACATCGATCTCGTTCCTATAATTTTTAATTATATATTTTATAATATTTTTATAATACTCTACGTCAGTGGACTATAATTTCAAATTATAGATTTCCGCCATTACCGATATTTTTTCGCGTACCCCCAACAGGTGCTTTGCGTGCCCTAGGAGTACGCGTACCCCAGGTTGGGAATCACTGCTCTATGCGAAGTATTTGCGTATTTCAGTTTTTTTTTGGAGCGAGGTAACTTGGTGCGGAAATTTCCTTTTTTTCAATCCCGTTGTTTCGTACAGTTACAATTTTTTTTATTAAAATATTTTACACCGGGAAGCAGATACGCGCGAAACGTTCATTACGGTTTGCAAATACAACTTTCTTCGCCTTACCCCTTTAGACGAATAGAGACTTTTAAAAAACCTAGGGCATACAGTTGAGTTATTTTAAGGGGACAAATTGCATTTTAAAGCTGATGGTTCGCGCTATTATATAAAAAAAAATTGACAATCAAGTGCTATTAATAACGCGTAAGCTGCGCGGTACGGTAATTAAAGAGCGAAATAGGTTTTCACCACGGATATTCGATAAGAATTGAATGACGCTGCATACGAGCCCGCGGTATCGCTACTTTAAATTAAGCACACTCGTCCAACGAATGAATTAAACGCCACGCATGACCGAGACTCAAAAGACGCATATTAAACAGACGCGAGAAGCGCCGATGATTCCAAGAATCATTCGGCACGGTAGCGAGAGAGACGAGATCAGGCGAATCGTTACCGAGAAGCAGTTGTTAACACGTTTGCGACTCTTCAAAAATCATTTGCGTCACGTATGGGAATGGAAGAATGAAATTTACGTTCGAAGCATGGTGTATCGTTCGCAAATACATATATCGTGAAAAAAGAAATTGATCGCGTAGGGAAAAACTACGCTGGGATGTGTCAGATTACTTTCCGCCGAGGAAACGATCTTGAAATAACATTCCGAGGTTTTTATGTTTCACACGATGCACTTTTTCAATACGATTCTCGGGAATTCGTTGCTTTCTTCCCGGCTGCGTTGTGTTATCGATGCGAGGAGGAATTGAAACTCGATTCTTAACGTTCTCGACGCTGAGAATAAATCGAATGTTTCTCCACGTTTTCGCTCGCACGCTTACTTTTAAGCTGCGTCCACACGGTCAGTCCTGTCTGTCAAATCTGTCACGATAATGTAAGACTAACAGACAAGGCTGAGCGTGTGGATGGTAAGGGCCACACCGCACTTGTCGCGTGTCGTTGCGACTTGCAACAGCGACAGCAATTTTTCACTCGCGATTCTCGAATATATCGTTCCCGCAGCTTAGTTTTAAAATTAAAGTGTCAGTGGAAAGTGTTGTGAGAATTTGCACTTATATGAATCGACGAAGAAAAGACGCCGTAAACGTGGAATACAAAAAAACCCCAAAAAAAATTTAAGACAAGATAACTAACTGTTTAATTAGTTCGTGAGATTCGATCAGTGTACTCGTTCACTATCATGTTCCATAATGATGGACGATTATCTAACGCAAAAACTAATGTTTTACGTGGAAATCCATTGCCAGAATGGTTGTTTTTCCGAGTAAAATCGCGGCGACTCGCGACAAGTGCGGTGTAATCCTAAGTCGGCCGACTTGCATACGGGTCTACCCGCACAAGTGTTGTCAGTCTTGTCGTCAGGCTTGCATGTCATACAAAACTGACGACAAGACTGAGCGTGTAGACGCAGCTTTATGTATCGCTGAATTTTCTCTAAGATCGCAAGAAGTGTCAGCTTTAAAACGTATTTTATCGGGGTTACGCAATCTCAAGAATAAGAATCAAGAATCGCTTATATCAGAAACCCCCAAACACAAAACAATAACGTCGACTGCTTTGCGTTTATTTCATCTTGTCCAGCTCCCCAGTAAGTCTTGAGCCAAAACGACGCTGATATCTAAAAGAGTGAGTAGTCTAGTCCTTTTTCAAATTCTTGGGAGTTTAAAGAGACCGTTTTAAAGTCGTGAAACAGTATTTTTTATTAATCATCTCGAAATGTGTAGAAGTGCACTTAGGGAGTTTCCGAAATAAACGATTCAATTATGGACGTCACGATTTTTCGAAAAGAGGATTCGAAGCGTGAGATTATCGTCGTGGAAACCAAAAGATTCCTCTCGACGAAAAACCCCATCCTCCTCGTCACACCGGGCCGACAAAGTGATTACAAACAAAAACCTCGAATAACAAAAAACCAGATTTCATTCAGAATCGAGAGAACCGCGTAGACGATGACTAACCGATACGAAAAAAAAGAAGCCAACATCCGACTCTCGTCGCCGCTAAAAGATCCCTCGACGATCGTCAGATTTCATTCATACGTTCGCGATCCAGGGATCGCGCGAGCGCGTTTCTCGATCGCAATCCGTACGCAACATTCTCATTTTCTCATTCCGATCACACTCCTGTTGCACGGTCAATGGATAGCAGAAGTCATCACAACAATCAACAACGATTACTCATCTCGCGAAGTTAGAAAACCTGACCTAGGCCTTCCCCCCCCCCTTCTCCCATTCCCCACCTCCCCCGCCGCCCACTCTAAGCTCGCATAGATACACCAGCGTGCATACGCGAATAGGATAGTTTGATTTCTCGAGCGGAGAGGGGGGGGGGGGGGGGGGGGGGGCGACGATGTCAATACACATCGCGCGTGTGACATCGCTCGGTCGTTTTAGCAGGATGATGTCACCGCCGTTGTAACGGCCCGTGACGCGGGAGCTTTGATTGTCCACGAACAGATATTACAAGTGCGAATCTTGCGTGTGACCCGAACGATGACGCATAAACGTATGACGTTACGATTAGATCGTCGTGTCGCGTGCAGGGGTGCTCAATTCGACCCCCCCCCCTACCCCCTCGTTCGTCGCCGCCGCCTCGACGTCCCAGTGCAAAGCGAAAAAATCGGTGAGCAATGATAAAATGATGAGTAACGCGAGACGAGCGAGACTTACACGCCGCACGGGGATTAGTTTATCAATTTTTGAATTCTCTTAACATCTACTCCGATAGAATATGATGTCACGTTGTGTACCGGCTCGAGATGTCATTGCAAAGATATGCGTAATTATGCAAATGGAGTTTTTTCTTATGATCTCGGCAATTGATGGTGAATATGTAGGTTCTGGCTGTAATTTGTTTTTACGCTGATTATTTTTGTTTTATCCTCAGGCCGGGTACAGACGTGAAACGCTCGCGCCGTTACGAACACCTTATTGCAAATGTTTAGTAACGTACGTGAGAACACAGGACCTTAAATATGTAGTCTATTGGTGCATCGTGCTGCGTGATACGCTCGTATGTTTCAGGTCTGTACTCGGCCTTAGGGATAAAGGTTGAGGATGGGGTACTCAAAGTAGGTCACTGGAATAAGTTATAGATTTTTAGAAATAGTAAGAAATGCGCGATACAGAGATGTCTCGTATTCAATGTTTCGTCATATTTCCAAAAATGCGATTTTGATATTGGCGGAGACGCCAGCTGCTCACATTGGATTTACAGCAGCGATCGTCTCTTTATATTTTGAAAAGGGAGGGATTGACATCGACTCGCGAATAACGACGATTCTCCGCTAATAATTTTTTAAACATCCGTCGCATAGAGAAATAGGCCTCATGAATCGATATCAAATGTTTAGGTCAAATTACATAATAAAGTAACTTACGGATTTCAAGAAAGCCCCTCTGCCTCGATAAATAGAACTACTCGGCGGTCGGCTCCCATGCTTGTGCAGCATGTTTAATCCCCTGTCGACGCTCATTCATAAATCCCTTGAATCGCGTGCCAGAGGAAAGTTCATAGATCCAAGATCTCGCGCATGGAATCACTGGGGTACGCGCGCTTTGCTCGATCCGCGTTACGCTAACTCCGCCGGCAAAGCGCCTCCTTTTTTTCCAAAGCCCTCAACGTGACGTCGTGAAAACTTTTCCAAACGCTCAAACGTTCGAGTGTCACCGGTTTTACTCTGAGGATATCGTAAAGTAACGATAAAGTTAACCTTTCAGCGCGCGCGCCATATTTTATAACACAAGCGAGCGCGTGTTGCATTCCGTACAACACTCGTCAAGAGCATTGAAAAAACATGTCAGCCAATTTTATATTAAGATTTGATTAGGTATAGCCACATTTACTATTCATTTAATCTTTATTAAGAATAATACAGTTTGCTAATTGTACTATAATTATGTATATGTATACATATGTGTATTTAAAAAAAATTTGTTTAGTCTCATATATGTATAGAAAAGAACAGTCTAGAAGAATACACGTAACTGTCGATAGGATACAAATAGAACATTGGTGGAAAAATGACAAAAGTACAAAAGTGTTGTACGATTTACAGCAGCGCGCCCGCTGGAAAGTTAAAGATCTATGGATCTTCGTTGACAATATTTTCCACTCGCTTAAAAAAAAATCATTCGCGTCGAACGATCTCTCGTCGTTACGAGCCCGAAGATATTTCTTTCTCATTCGAAATATCAATGAAAAGCTGATATCGATTAGTTACAAAACATTGCTCGACGCGAATCATCGTTGCGTCTAAAGATCTCTGGATAATCCGCGATAAGACAAACAAAAATAGAATCCCCGGGTTCGCGTTAACCGGATATCTCGATGAGCAGAAAATTTCTCGCGCAACGAGATGAATCGCGGATAAATAAGATCGTCGAAAGTTTTTCCGGGGGAGAAAGATAAACGTGTCACTGACACGCAACCCCGAGCATCGTGCAAGGTCAATACCTACCGGTAGTTTGAATTGACACAATGGCTCGAGACGCGACACCTGCGCAAACACGAGACGTTATTCTCACGGAAAGAATTCTGACGATGCAGGCGTGAACGGGCCCGCTAAAAGTTCCCCCTCAAAGTTTGGCGAGAATATCAATATTTTGACGATCGGAGTATCGCTTATCGAAGATTACACTTTTCACGGGATCCCGAGATCGATCGAGACGAGAGAAAGGTCAATACCGGTAGTTTGAATTGATCGAAAGATCGTCGTTGGAGCGAGAGAAAACTCGTCGAGCGAACGAGGGAAAAATATTCTCAAAATCAATTTTGCCGCGTGATATTTCTCGAATATCGCGACGGGAGTCACGGAAACGAAATTATCGAGACGCTCGGAGCAGGCGTTTTTCGGAAGCGTTATCTGCCGATAAAAAATTCGCGGTAGACTTCGATACCGGGTCCGCGTTAACACCAACGGCACGGTTATTCGACATTTCGGGAGGGAATGAATGTAACGACGTAACGAGAATCCACGCGTCGAGGCTCGCGGAGGATATCGAAACGTCCGTTTCCGGCAGGAAGTCACGTATCGAACGCCATAAGCAAACGCACGGCGGCGAGGAATGCACGTGCTTTCTTGCACCGGGCGTCTTCTCGTCTCTCCGATGTATTTTTAGTCCAGGGTTACGCGAGCGTCGGAAGCCAACGGACGTTACGACGGACCGTCTAACAAGCGCTCGTGCGCCCCGGCACGTTTCTCCGACAGGTATCACGCGGAAGTGGCACCCGAACTCCACGATCCTCCCTCCCCCCACCGGTGCATAAAAATCGTTCGAACCGCAGTTGCGCAAGATATCGTTTACGATCGAATAATATCAGCCACACGCGCGTCGCATTCGAACGCGTCCGGTAATCGTTCGTTACGCTAGAGCCGTAATTGCAACGCGGCCAAAGAAACGATGTTCCTCGTAACGCGCCTTCTCGATCCTCAATGTAAATTAAAGATATTCTCTTCCCGCAGCGTTTGATACGCGTACATCTTCAATTATTCTAACAACGAGTAACTAACAACTGAATAACGTAAGTACCGTCTCGTAATCGAGCATCGAATTTCAGCATCGCGAGCTCAAAGGAGAAACGCAAAAACCCGAGTGACCTATCGAACGACACTGTCCGACGTTCCTCTAAAAGGGAATTGGAAAGCGTCGAAAGCACTTTTCCGCACGACCGATTCCTTTGACGCAACGTAGAGCACCGTTAAAGCGTTCGCGTTTCACGACGACGCGAACACTCGTTTATCGGGACACGCGCTGGCACCGATGGCAACGCTATCAACGAAATCGTCGCGTGTACTGACTGGCAACGGTACGTCATGACGGAGGAGGGTCCCCGGTCTACTACTTTTGCCAGGGGGGGGAACGAGCGCGTAGCGTCGGTGGTGGTGGTGGTCGGGAATCAGCTGGTCTACCGCGGGCTGATAGGAGCGCCTAAGGTGAACCGCGATCAGGTGGGAGGTAGTTAACAGGTGGAGGGGGACACCTCCTAATCGCGGAGGCAACGTAATAGGCACCTTCTTCCGAGAAACCAACGAGCTGATTCATCGCGTACGCGCGCCAAGTGGGAGAGGATTCGACGCGTTAGGGGGGAGAGAGAGAGAGAGAGAGAGGGGTTAACAGGATGTATTCTCCGAAAAAGTATTTCGAGCTGAAGTACGGCGAGTAGCGCGGAAGAAGTTTCCGTGAAAATTTCACGCGCGTCTACGCACCCTGGATCGCGACGGGAACGTGGCAGTTCTTGTCTCGTTCGTAACGTGAATCGCGAGGTACTGAATTCGAATCAGCTGACACTTTGCCAACGGTGTAGCGCGCGATGGTATTGCGGGCATCGCGCGTTAGTAATAATAACGTTGGCGCGTTAATCGATCGAATGATTCTTAATCCGTGTGACGTGGAGTTGTGACGCAACGAGTTCGATATACGCTTCGATATTACGAAATCCTTCGGCAATGGAGAAGAATTCGATGTGAAAACGGTTTGTTTGTTGGAATACGAGCTGGGGTTATAAAACAGAAACTCGATAAGAAACTGTGAATTCATTTTATTCTTTATATTATATTTATTTATTATATTCTATTCAATGATTAGTCGCGAGCGGGGTGTTTTAACGATTTAATCGTAATTTACCAGATTCAACGCTACAGGGAACAGTGTTAGAGTTATGTTCTTCGACGATCAATCGCGAGAGGACTGTTTTAACGATTTGATCGTAACTTTGGACGTTTCGGGCAGAATCGATATTAGATTTGACTGGCGATTTAGGAACAAATGTAGATGATGCACATCTCCAAATCTCCGGATCTCTAAACTATTTCTAAAGCAAGCAAACATCTGTGATTTCTTGTGAAATAATTTTCAGTAGAATAAAAATTATATAATTATTTCGTGATCAGGGACCCGAAATACACTTGATAGATTAAAAAAAAAGTTTGGAGATCCGAAGATCCGGAGACGTGCATGATTTTAGATTTAAGCAGCGATTTATCCGTTTCGTCCCGGAGCACCCTGTATATCAGAAACGAGGCTGATTCTTCTTCCATTCACGGGGCTAAATCAACTCGCCGAACGGACGAATAGTCACTGGTGGTCCATTCATTGGGCGGTGACGTAATCGTAGAACGTACTACGAACCCGCGGCGCTGGATTGAATAAGCCAAGTGCAAGGGATGCGGCGATCCGTATGCACCGTTTGTCGAGAGAAATCTAATTGACATCCTTACCGCGAAACTCGTAGGTCAAATTTATTTGTTAAACGCCCTCGTACTCGACCCTCCTTTTATCAGTGGTGACCCATTCCTTATCGTTTTGTTTCTTCTTCCCGTGGGAGAAACCCGCCGTGCCGTATCAACGCAGATTCTGATAGAATCGTTAAAAAAAAAAACATTTCGTTGAAAATGTAGAGTGAAGTTTTTTGTTTGATACTTAATTCGCGCGGCGCGTAATACTTGTTGCGCTCGATATGTCTGAGATTTGGGTATTTTTATGAGTCTCTATAAGAATGAATCGAAAATTAAAACGTTAGGTCGAAATTTTACTAGCGAGTGCGATTGAAACGATTTGTTTAACCTTACCGTTAGTCGCGTCGATGTTTGTTACGTGGTTGGTCGCGTGGGGTAACCTATCAACCATCACTAAATGATTGCTTAAAAGTAGAAATAATTAGCAATTATCACTTTTTATCATTATTAAACATCAATATTTATATCTTTAGATAATTAATGAATTCGTTTACAAATGTATGAATATTATGAATATTAGAATAATATGTATAACAGAAATAGCATACAAATTTTTTTTTAGGTCCACATGCATCTAAACGAGAGGTACTAGAGATATCACAGGCATAAATTGCATGAGATAAAAGTAAAGTAATTTCAAAGTAGATCGGGTGACACCTGAACCCCACGCAACTAACGTGGAATGAAAAATGTAAGGTTCCGTATCGAGTACGCACGGATGAAGTAAAAAATAATGACAGGACAAATTTAATATCGTGCGAGAAAGATCGCGAAGTTTGGGTGGTCGCGATTGTGAATACAGGTGTACGAGGCGAGGTCTGGTTTTCATAAAGCTCTGCCCACTTGCTCGGCGAGGCTGGCGAATCAACCTTTCGAGGAAACCACGAGATGGAAGCCCTGAACTTGGACTCGAGAAGGACGATTAGGTGTCACGACCGACGCAACTCGCTCGAGTGACTCCGCTACTACTGCGCGAGTCAAGGATGTCACGATTCGCGTCGATGCTTGCAACTCGTAACGCGATTTTAACTCGCTCGCCGTGCGTTTCCGAAAATGCGTTACGCGGGTAAAGAGGACGGAGCGGAAGAACGTGCGACGATTGTTGGCTTTTTTTTAACTGTCGTGAAAGATGGTCCATCGAATTTGGCCCAAACATAGGTCTTTTGAAAGAGGTCAATTTGATCCGAATGTAGGTTTTTTGGAAAATCAAATCCACTTCGGATATAAACTTTAAGTATTAAATTTGTTCAAAGCGTATCGTTACGGAAGCACCAAATTTGCTCCAAATGTAAATTTTTAGAACCAGACTTACTTTAAATATCAATTTTTTGGATCACTGAATTTGTTCCGAGCGTACTTTTTTGAAATCGTTAAGTTTACTCCAAGCGTGATTTTTTAGAAGAATCATCGAACATAGATTTATGGAGGTATCAGATTGACCCTAAGACGTAGTCACTTGGAAAGGCTCCATCTTCGCCGAACACGTTTCGCTAGAAACACGAACTTTAATTGTTCCAGGTGCAATTTTCAGGCGACAAGAAAAATGAAAATAGCTTTTCCGACCTTTCCCTCCGAGCTTCCTTTTTCTCTACTTTTTCATTCGCATAATTTTTGACGACTCGGCAACGTTACGTTACGAAGAAATAATCATATCGCGTAATTTTTCTAATAAAAGTGTACCTCAAGAAATTTAGGTCCCGCTGCCTTCTCTCCTTGAATCGTTACGATAGCGAAACCCTTCGGGTTAGACTGATTTTACGATTAATCTCTCGAGTCTAATGGGGTCGTAAATAACGCACGAGAGTGAGCGAAGATTAAAAGACTCGAGATTAGAATATGGGGGGTTCGATTGGGACGAATATTTCGCATAGCGTCTGGTACGTCGAACCTAGCAAGTCGCTCCAAGGATCGTAGGTTTCTTCTATTAGGATGCCAGGCATAACTTGGAATGTTCTATAAGGGGATAGACGTTTCTCTCATCGCGTTTCTTTTTTTACCGAACGATCGCGATTCGAGGAATTTTTGAAACCGGAAGACCATGCTCCGTAGTAACGCATGTAATTTCGAATAAGGACGAGAGATCGAGTTAAAATAACATTTTTAAATCCAATTTGCGTATTTTTGGAGATATCGCGCTCCGGCGAGAAAGGTGACGCAACTCAGGAATGCATTTTTGAGATATAGCAAACAATACAAAAACAGGAAATTTATGTATATTGAAATAGTATGATGCTTCTTTGAATTTTCTTATATGTATTTTCGGCAGTAAATTTTTTAACACACTACAGATTAATTTTATGGATTTGTAAATCAATTAAAAAACTGTGAACAGAGAAATAAAGAAAAAAAATTACACAACTATCCCCTAGCCGATAAATTTCGAGTTTGAGATGTGGCGTTTTTCGTGCACGTGGTGGTACATAAAACGTATTTTTCTGTGACATAATCTAAAAATTGGCGTTTTTTGAATTGTGTCACCTTTCTCGCCGTGGTGCCATATATTTGAATAAAATAAATCTGATATATACGGAAACATATGTTTCTAAAAATAGAATCGTTATTAACGTATATCGAAATATACATATAATATATTTTAATAAAAATTCTACCTCAACATTTTAGAATACGTAACTCTTCGATAAATCCTTATTTTCCTCCAACCGACTTGGCAGTGTTATTTTTATACGTCTTTAAATGAGAGACTTCCACGTAACAATTTTTGGAGGAACTTATTTTAACCAGCTCCTCAAACGGAATTTTATTTTTTTTGAACGAACGGAATTACACGCGCGTTTAATAAGATCCAGACGTCCGTGCAATTTTAAACCTCTCAAACGGCAAAATTAATCACCGCGCGTCGTTGGGGGCTTAAAGGCGAATCTACTTTCTAGTTGCACGTTGCTTCTAAATCGAGATGCACTTCAATCGACCGAGCAATGCGCACCGAGACCCACGACTAAACTTACTCACGATTTTAACGAACGTAACGGGTGACTACCGCAGAAACGAGGCTTTGAAATTAATTTAATTGCGTTAAACGTCGGAGAAAAAGAGTGAAAAAAAACCGGTGCGACTGTATTTAATACCGCCATCATTATTTTATCCTTCCGCGTCGATTGGATAGAATTCCCAGAAGATATTCAACCGATATAATACAACTCACCGTTTTCAGCAGTGAAAGATTACGCGCGTAAATATTATTTTCACAAAATTCGTATCGAGTATCGTTAAGCTTTCCTTTCCGAGAAATCTATATCAAAATTAGAAATTCATACCACACCGCGACTCGATCCAGCGAGATAAACGATAAGGAACGCTGATACGAATTTTAATATCGAAATGTTAGATTTGTGATTCGAGGGTGTAAAAATCACGTGATGGCCTATCAGTATGTTCGATGGCGCGCTGGAAAACACGATTTACGGGGAAATTATTCATTTCCGTAAAGGAAATTCATCCCCGCGCGAACAAATACCATGCGCGTTACTCGTAGCTATTTCTCACGACGTAACGCGCTTCGAGTGTGATTCACGCTTCTTATCGGAGCACTTAAAGCACGTGGTTTTCTTCGTGGTACGATAAGGGAACGCGAGGCGTGCACGGGAAAAGAGTAACGTCTCGATCGCTTCGCTATTTACGGCATCGTTCGTGGAAAAAAGGTTATTCGTCTTTCTCGTAAACTTTGCGTATAACCGCGAAGCGTTAATGGTAAAGCGACGTAATATTAATAATACTCCGTTTCAACCACAAACGATAACGTTCAAGTCTGATAAATTTGAGGAAAGTAAGAATGTCGCGTTAAAGTTGAATTTCGTAACAAATCCTAGATAACGATATCCATATCGAAAGCGACAATTATTTTTTAAACAATGCATTTATAATTTTCGCAATCTCGTTGAGTTGCGGTAAATCAAATCTAGAAATTTTATGATACCTTTCCAAGTGGAATTAGTTTAAATAAAATTAAGAATTTCATAGGCTTTGATAGATAATAATAACAACTGCTGGATCACAATTATTACAATGTAACAGCGTTAATTAAAAATCATAAACTATTCGTATTTTAATTACGAGCTTCGGTCCGTTACGGTTATCGTCTCCCCGGGTAAAAATAACTTTTCTTTTACCTGGGATTGGATCTTAGGCCGGAAAAAGGTTATTTTCACCAAGCGGTGCCATAACCGAAAAGTAGACAAATTTATTCCACGGCTAACCGTACCCGGCGCGATTCTTACCTTCCCATTACCTGTGCCGACTAAATAAGTATGCAGGTACGCGAAACACCGTGTTACTCAATACGTACGCGGGTACGCGAGCGTTACGTTACGCTCGGACGGATAAAAATTCTACTCGCGGATCTTTCGTGCTCTTTCTCGGATCGAGCGTGCAACAGGTGATCGGCCGAGACTCCCAGGTAGATGAGTCACTCGGATACCCTGACAGAGAGTCGCGAGGTGCCGCTCCATTCCGGTGATGAGAGGAGACAGCTTCGAGGAAGATCGCTGATTCATCTTCGGCGGCACCTACTCCCTTATCGCAAACTAAGAAAATTCATTACGCTCAAACGTAATCACCTCGCGCGTAAATTAACTAAATAATCAAAATAGAAATAACCTCCTTGATCAGATGTATTAATCGTTTCGATGTTTCCGTCGAACGTACACGTCGGGAGAAGATGGCATTTTTAACGAATAAAGACACTTGTACTTGGTCCGAGACAAAACATTGTCTCTTGATTAATTTTTTTTTTTAAATACAGTAGAACCTTGATCATCCGAACCTCCGTTATACGAACACTGTTATTCGAACTATAATTGACGTATTCCAACGCTCTGTTATCCGGATAATACAACTGTTCGTACAACGAAGGTTCGTATAATCGAGGTTCTACTGTAATAAGGAAATTTTATCATTTCGTTGTAATTTGTTTCGATTTTAATGCAAGCGCGTTTACTCTGGTTTTGTCGAGTCTACTCGCCGTCGCTTGCACAAAAACATGTCTAGCTATTTTATTTTCGTTCGAAATAAAATAAAACACATACGAGATTAAAAGTATTAAAGTTAATTTGTAAAGTTATTCGAATGTAATAATTCTGTAACTTTAACAATGCATCGTTGGTTTTTCCGAATTTTTATAAATTGAAACATTGTGAAAGGAGAAATGGTTACTGAAAATGGTTAATCGATTATAGTTAAAATACATTTCCGCCCCGTTAGCACACACGAGCGCGCCAGCGCATGAACGAACCAACGATGAATGGAGTCGTGAATCATTCTAGCAGGAAGTTCAAGGTCGCCGGTCACGATACCGAGGAAACACACGTGCGCTTACGTCGCATTGTGCGTTATCAACAAGACGCAATGCGTACGACCGCTCCGCATCCTACCGACGTCACCGACGCTTCTTCGGCGCGCGGGTCAGTGACCACAAAGGACTCGTCATACTTTCGCGAGGCGTAATAAACGTTGCCGAACTGTAACTCGAACGAGAGACGACGCCGGAAGTAACTAATTTATCCTCAACCCTTGATTCGACGATAATATCGATCCGTCGTGATTTATTAAAACGCACAACAGACGTTAATACGCGGATGAAAAATATCGGGAACGAAATTATATTTCATCGTCGTTTTTTGGCTTGACAACAGTGACTAAACTACGGATGTTTATGCGTGACGCACGCTTTTTACGCTCATTGCAATTTTTATACGCGCCAAGCGTGTGCGAGTCGCGCGTGTTATTCAAACGAAATATGCAATATCTACGGGCAACACAAAAACGCGCTATACCTAGTGAACTCATTTCCAAGACGCTGTAATAGCGAAACAAAAATTTTCCCCGAGTCCGGCTTCATTATCGATTTCCTACAAAAATATGAATTTGCATAAACATTCGCGGTCTAATAATCGCGCTAACGCGTGACATTCCCGCGACGCGAGGAGCGTGAATCAATTTTTATCGCTAAAGAAATATCTAATCTCCCGCGGCTCGATAAAGCGTTTCGGTAAGGCATAGACACGGAATAGTGTCAATCTAAAAAGAAAAACATTTTGCAAAATAAAGAATTCACTTTTCGCGAATTCCTCTCCAGTTTGTTTACCTTGGCTAATTTTACGAGTACAAAGTCGGGGTCTATCCCGATCGGAAATTCTCCGAGAAGGGTGGTATCGGTGAGGAGAGAGAGAGAGAGAGGGAAAAAAAGAAATTCGGTTGAGTCACGATGGCTGCCAAAGAGAACACTCGTGGATGGAAATGCGAAGCCGCCGATGGGACGAGGCACGAGTTCCCATACCGGGGTTCGGCCCCATGGCAAATGCCGATGAGTCACGAAGGAATTCCAGACGCGCGGCACTCGTTCGGAGTCCTCCTCTCTCTTTCTCTCTCTTTCTCTCTCCCTCCCGACCTCTTTCCTTTTTCTCACCTCTGGGTCAGTAGACATTACGTGGAAGCGCGGTCGGTATTTACGCGACGAATTCTCCCCGGTTGCGCGACGCGAGAAAAAGAAAATGATCGATTCCGCGTTTTCCCCTGATTTCCTAGTTTTCTAACGTTCCTGGAATTCTTACGTAACCGCGGAAACAGATCGCTCGACGTTACGTGTCGATAAGCGCCGATCGGCGTCCGCTGTGCCGTTGGTTTTGTTAAACTAGTTATTATTCTTGGACGAGTAGATTATTGGAGAGATCAGTTTACACGTGTATGTAAGTACACAGGAGTCGGTCGTTCCTTTCTTTTTATAACTAATGGTATTAATGGTAATTAACATGATTATTGTATAAAGAACTGTGGGAAGTAAAGTTCGATCCGCTTCGTCTTGTCTTCCTATCCTCGAAAGAATTGTTTGAATTTAGTAATCGAACGATATATTTAAAAGTACACAATTAAAAAGTTTTGGCGTTAAAACAAGCAGACAAACGCCAAAATTTGTTTAATTGTTTACTTATCCTCGAAGGACGAATATAGTAATCTTTATGAGCTAGACCGATGCCAATTAAGATGATTATTCGAGTATCGTTATATATTAGGTGAACATGAAAGTAATGTCGTTTTTTACATTAAATTCAAACAAATAAATCTCAAAAACAATTAATTTATCGATCCGGCATTGAAAACTTTCACGCTTAATGTCAAAAGGTTGTTGATAACAAACGTGATTGCATCAATTGAAAATAAAAACTTGTTAAAAATTTGTTTTGGATTAAACAACACTACTTTCCGGTCCCCCTAATATTTGTATCTACCACCCCTGAACATTCAACGTTGAACCTTGAATCGGTTGATCTATCCATGAACGCACGAGCGTTCAACTTAATTTTCTCATCTCGTGTCGCGCGTAAATCTTCGTCGCGAGGAAAGAAAAATCGACGGGCACGCAACACGCCCCGCGTGCCATTGCGCGTGCAATGCGTGCGAGGAAGACGCAACGAGCGCAATGTCGTGACTCATCGAGAGCGGACCGCGCGAAAGTCGAATGTTCGTCTCGTAGTCATTGTACAACATGATGGGACTGACGATCGGTGCACCGTTACAACGACCAGACAACGGGGCGCGATGGTATTCAGTGGTTCTCGGATGGGTATTAGAAATACCGTGCGTGTTATTCTATTCGCTGCAATTCGAGACATCGAATGAATCGAAACAAATCGATCGAGATGTTTTCTAGACATATGTAGTTCTTTAAGATAATAATATAATAAAAGAAATAATGATTTTGAAATCTTATCAATCGAAGAATTTTATAGTCACGGTTGTTAGTCAACTGCAAATAACAGAAAAATGAAAAATTCCGGATATAATAATAATACGATACTAAGAAATATAATAATATTTATCTCTCATCATTTCAAGAATTTTATAGCATGGTTGTTACCCAACTCCGAATAATAGAGAATGCACATATTTTTAACGTTCACTGACCTATCGATGACATATGTTACCTAGTAATCCCGATAACACAGGGCAAGACATATTTGGTTGCCTTAGATCTGACACTGGCTGTTAACTAACTCTTGGCATCTAAATCCAAAAATGACCCCAGTTTTTGCCTAGCGCGTCAACTTTTTAAGCTACAGGATACCTTCTCTTTTCCCTAAAATTCATACAAGATGTGCCTCGCTTAAAGTACGGACTTCACCCTTTAAGATAAAACACAAGTCTTTCAGACATGACAATTTTTTGCAGTTATGCTTATTTAAAGTTTGGTAAGTTTCATTCACGTAGCGGAGAGTAGCTACGCTAAGAAAATTTGTACAGAAACAACTCGACGTGATAGAAGACAACTAAAATCAGTTTTGAAATCAACATGCTGATTTAACTTTAATACGGCTGAGAAATCGAACTCAACAAAAAATTTTTTAAAAATTGTACCCCAGTCTAATCAACGTTTAAGTGGATTCAGAAATCGAAGGAAAACACAGCGGGAAACTGAATTTTAATACTAATCATAAGTTTCAACATGACTCCAAAAAAATAACTATACATTTGATTTCGCGCGAAGAAATCGGAGAGATGCAGCAGACTCGACGACATTTATCTTCCCGCGGTTGCTACGATGCACCGGATAATACCACTGGAATATCATGTATCTAACCATGCGTCGTGTACTTTACAAGTTCCGTCGCTGATCGATGCGTAACGCTCTATCTTGTTGAATTTGTTTAATGAAGTTGGTAGTTACAAATGTCAATCGATTATATCGTTTACCAGAAAGATTGAAAGGAACGAGTTTCATTACTCATATTCAAATGTTACACAAATGACTGTCCGTTTCTTTCATTCGTGAAGAGACATGCCTTCGGTGCGTATCAATAAAAGTTGAATGAAAATATAAAATTCACGGGAGTACTTTATTTCATATCCTAATGTCCAATATATCTCGCTACCCCGATGAATTTTTCACACGAAACACGGCGAGAAAAATGTCCCTACGTCGCGGGAGCCGCCGTGCATTCGTTACGTTGCACTTGTTCGTACAAACCTTCCCTCGTCCCTACGAGGGGCTGAGCCTGAAAGGACGAGTCCGCGAGGAATAGGGACAGGACGCCCGTCTACCTGCGCTCGTACCTGACGATTCAAATGGAAATCTCTTTTGAGCCCGAACTCACCTAAAACACAAAGAAATACGGGGGGGTTTCGTTTAGATATGATTTAAGGATCGTCGGACGAGAAATTACAATATGAATGGAGGCTATCGCAGGATCGTCGGCGTTCGCGTGGACGAGGACGAGCTTTTAATTACGATCGCGATGTCCTTACGCCCACCGTCGCGCCTTTTGTACGGGCGTCGCACGCGAACGGAACGCAGCCAAAAAACGAACGGCGCGAAACTAGATTATATCGGCGACTTTCCGTCCCTCCCTTCCCAACTCCTTGCCCAGCTCTCTTCCCTCTCGTTTTCTTTCTTCTTCTTGAACCAAAGTCCGTCGGCCAATCGAAAACCGGAATTGAACTTTATTTATGATCGACCGTGCAGCATTCGCGAGTGCCCGTTGCGTGTCGCGGCAGCATCGGGATCCCGTTCGTTTCTTCATCGGCCGGGAAGATAAGGATCGAACGGTCGAGGAGCGAGCGCGAAACCCGAAGCTTCGATTATCGGTACGAGCGTTGAACCAACTTACTTTACGACGGACGTCGTTATTTGTGGACATTGCGATACCGGAGCGAGGCCGCGTATCGATCGTCGAGCAGTGCCCGACGGACGTTGTTGTACGCGTGGAAGGTCTCGGTCGAATCGTGTATCACGCTACGACGCGCGTCAAGATAATCCCCTCGTAACGTTCGTCAAACCAGTGACGGGCAAACTACGGTCCGTCTAGGGCAGTCATGCTCGACCAGCGAGTCGGCGAGATTTTCTTGTGCGACCCGAAACACACGGACAGTTTGTACCGACGTACAAAATCATATTAATTTTTAAATAAACGTTTGGACACATTTGGATGTTTTATTTCTTTATTTTGTACAGTATAGCGTACTAAGTTGCGGGCCTCGTTTTATATAACAAACGTACCCTAGTAGTACACAAATATTGGTTAAATATCTTTTTGAAATACTAGAAAAATATTTGTTACGTGTAGCTTTTTAACATGGGAAAAATATTGGATCTAAATATTGTGCATATATCAATATTTGAAAAAGATATTACTCTAACTCTAAATCAGAAATAATTATCTGACGAATATTTTTACAAAATATTTTTTTCTGAATCCCAATTAAATATTATACGTATATGAATATATATTAAAAAAAGATTCAATCTTTTTTATTATTGGATACATATGTATTCAATATTTTGTGGTACTAGTGTATGTATGTGACCCGGGAAGAAAAAAGGTTTAGTATCGCTGATATAGATGCTTTCTCAGACCTGTCATAGATTTTAAAACGGTAGTACGGAAATTTCCAATATCAATGCTTAATAAAAATTCATTTAAGGGCACGTTTCATTAGAGTAGTATTAACCATACGTTAGTCGCGTGACGTATAGAGGTCACCCAGCCTACTTTAAAATAAAATTATTCTTATCTCATGCATTTTACGCCTGCGATATATCTAATACCTCTCGGTTAGATGTATATGTATGAAACTAAAGTAAAAGTAATAAAATCTTGTTAAAAAATGCTGTGCTGCATCTATTCTATTAATCTAATCATAAAGTAAACGAAACAAAATTGTAAACGGAATTTGTAAACGAATACATTAATTATCTAAATATACAAATATTGATGTTTAAGAATAATAAAAAGTGATAAATGTTGATAATTATTTCTATTTTTAACCAATAATTTACTGATGACTAACAGGTGTACCCCACGCGACCAACCACGTAACAAACATCGACGCGACTCACGTAGGGTTAAGGAATATTCAAAATATACTATTTTCTTGCATTTTATACAAAAATTACACTGGCCCACTAAATTCTGTCTTTTGTTTTTTGCCCCACTCCGAAAAAAGCTTGCCTAACACTGAGTTAAACGATCGCGTAGTACTGGCCCGTGATGGGAGGACAGAGGGAGAGAGAAATAGAAAGGAGGAAAAGAGAGAGAGGGTGGGGGGGGGGGGGGGACAAGAAATAAAGAAAGGCGGCGCGTGGGTGTCGCTAATCAGCAACGGCGCCACTCCAGTGGATTATCAACCTGCGAGTCTCGGGGGACGGCGAGCGTAACTTCGCGGAAGGGAAAAATGGAGAAGAAGAAACGAGATCTGTAAACTGCAATGTAAATGACCGCGGTCATGCTCGATTACGTCAGATGTCGGTGTGCGCGCACCTTTACGTGGAGTCGAGAGACGCGTAACGCGATACTCGCCGGAAAATCGCTTCGATTAATTTGCCCGGAAAGTGCTTCGCGAACGATCCAGGAAACTCTTGGGATCGGCACAGCGTTCGTGTCGACGGAACTGCGAATCGAACAGGATTTTCCTGTACGCCAGGATGATTTATGAGCCGATCGATTAGTGCAGCGAGAATCTCACGCTTTTAACTCTGAATAACATCGTCGCGTCGGGGAGAATTAAAATATCGAATGCGCTTATTTAATAAGTGAAAAATCAAATACACATTTTGTCGTTCGTTTTCGTTTACTTTAATCATTTTGACATTCCGAATGCAGTTTTGGTACATCAAAAGTGTACAAGATATTTTTAACGCCAAGTACTATTATTTCAAGTAACTTCTTTGAACTCTGTAACGCATTTATAGTGGAGTAAAAATTGAATGATATTTTTAATACCTAGCTCTCTTAACACCAAACCTACGAGCCAAATCACCGGTTACTAAATAAATGTTTTTTTTTTGGAAGGAATTATCAGTTTATTGTACGAAATAATCCACAACATAATCCCAAATTAATAATAGAATAGCAATCATATATTTTTGTTTTTATATGTATCACAAATAGGAGATAAATATAACACAAATAACATTACGGGTCATTTTGACCAGCTTTCGGTAGGGTTAGTGTTAAATTTCTGAATGCAATTTTGGTTCAACGCAGATAAAACAATATTTCCAAGAATTTACAAAAATTCTGAATGCGTTTTTCAATGCGGCAAACGTGGGAGACGTGAAGAAGAAGAAAAAGAAGAAAGCAATCATCCGCGTTAATCAGTTTTGATTAGTTTTTAACGATTTTAGCGCTTGACTTACAAGTTGCAATCCCTATCGTTACGATGCGCATGCACCCAATGCCAAGTGCATTCGTCCGACCATAGACTAGAAATGTTTTTCCGGCACTTATCGTCGCACTATCTAATTATCGATATTCCCAAACACTCGACAACACTCGATAAGCAATCGACGTTACGTTATGCAATATCGCGGCAAATCGATTTAATCGATATCTGCGCCCCGGATCCGAACTGAAGGGCAATGAAATCGCAATAAAATTGTTTTGCCGCTTTATTTTTTTTTTCTCGCGCATCCGCATCACACGACCGTCGGCGCCTTTTCAAGTCGCACGAGTGTTTTGTCAGCGATGAGAATTTATAGAGGAAATCGCTAATTAAACCGCTCGTAAATCGTGACGAAATACGACACATTCGTCTATCCAGCCGTTCTACTTCGTAACCGTCGGGGAAACGTTTTATCACACGTCGGTTGTAACTCTTCGATGGAACAACATTCAAAATGTTAATTACCATCCCATTAGCATATCGTGAAATAAGTTATCACGCGAAAATCGTCGACGCCATAATTAATTGGAAGATTTGACATAGACATTGGCATCGTACAATTTATAAATATCGAAAGTCCATTTTGAATAAACATTTTTAGATTAATCTCACGTCGCGTCGAAACGTGTTCGATGCAGAAGCAACGATACACCGATTAATAAAGCTAGGGGCAATTGGAAGAGGGGAAAAAAAAAGAGTACAGACGGAGTAAGGAAAAAAAACGTCGAGGCTCAAAAAGGTCGAAGGTTCGAGGAGGTTGTCGATAGTCGCGTACGCGTTGAAATTAAAAAGTAAAAAAAAAAGGCGAAACGATTTGACGCGCGAGCACAGTGAGATGCTAATTAGGCACTTAAGGAGCGAGTATGAAATCGCTCTGGTCGTTACAAAGTAAGATGCGCGCGGTGATAAACGATTCTTCCATTTACAAGGACAGGGTATATTAATTATCTTTTTTCCGTTAATTAGGAGTATGTAGGACAGTTTTGCTCAAAGCGTTATTGTAAACGATCGGAACCCCATGAATATTTATCGATTGCTCCAGCAAAGAAATTCTTTAGAAATTTTAATCCTTCGCGGAGTTTGTTTTCGAACGCGCAATTATATTATTCCGTTGCGTGCCTTTACGACTTAAGTAAATATTCAATCATTCGTATCCATTCGAAGCGATCCAGTTTCGAAACGGTGTCGATATCGCGTAAATCAAGCTACTCGAACGTTATGGTCAATGGTATTTTTTAATAATTGATAGGCTACCGCGGATGTTTATTTTACATTCAATCATTTTTAACAAGCGATCGGAAAAGATTATCGGTTTCATGGATAAAGAATTTCGAAAAAATCATGATTTCCTTATTAGAAATGCTCACGCGTTTACAGATTACTTTCTTCATGTTCTAAGAATCAGTACGAAATAATATTAATTGGTGGCAATAATTTATTTCAGCTCCTACTCGGTGTGATTTTAAAATCAAGAAACGAACACGGAAGCTGATTATTGAGCCGCATACACGTTCATTAATATTACTCCACTGAAAATGTTATCGGTCGAAATACCAGACTCGCTTAAGGAGTTACAGCATCCTCAAATTTTCAAAAAATTATATTTTTTGTGTAGTTTTTTTGAAGTTTGCACTTTTCAGAATATTTTAAGCCAAGTTCCAAACAACAATGCCGAACATTAAGGGAATTACAGTGGTTAAACGGAGCGCTTACAAGTGGTGTATGCTGCGCGGCTAGTATCCCATACTTCTTTTCATTAACTCGTCGGATTTATTTCAAATTTGGTACACATATTTTTTACAAGATTATCTATGATGTAACATAGGATCTTCTCGATACGTTTATTCATTTGTTTATAATTCAAGTTTTATTTCAAGATTTGTGTTTGGCCCACAAAATTGAAGCTTAAACATTAAATAAAATTGCGTTAATAAAAACATGGATATTTGTTCTGTTATATCCATACATAGAGCTCTAAAACTTCTATACTAAAATCAGGAATACATATTAGATCCAACAATTCGGATACACGGTGTATATCTGACCAGATGCGTTTGGCGTACAAAATTATAAAAAAATTGGAAAGCGTATCGAAAATAATCATGTGCTACATCATACATAATCTTATAAATAATATGTATACCAAGTTTGAAATAAATCGGACAAGTGGTTCTCGAAATTTTTGTTCTGCCAGTGTGCAAAATGTAATTTCGAGAAAAACGCAAAAGAACTATGAGCTCGTGCGGCATACATTAGGCGCTCTGTTCAAACCACTATATCTCCATCAAGCTTCGGAATTCTTGTTTCGAACTTGGCTTAAAATATCCGAAAAAGTACAAACTCAAGAAAATTTAAGAAAAAACAATTCGATCTTCTGAAAATTTCAAGGTGGCGTAACGCCTTAAAAGACACCAAGAAACGCATTCGGTATTGTAAAATTTAAATACCCAATTTACGAATACTACGAGCGGTCTCGTAAAATGCGTGACAACGATTTTCTATAGATCTGCAGCCAAAACGATTGAAAAAAAAAAAACTCTTGAATTTTACTTCGAAAATTCCTCGGGAGTACGGCTCGCACAAATCGTCGACGTCGCGACGTTTTCGCTTCTGCTTACGCTGCCATCTCGTTGGTTACTTTCGAGAGGCCACCATCGGGGCACGATTTGCGTGACATTTCTCTGACAACAGAAATATGACTCGACGGAGTAGTACGCGACACTCGATGCCAGACGAACCAGTCGAGCAACATTGCCGCGTCGACGACAATGCGATGCAGGTTTGAACGAACAATTTGCATCTGCGTATAACGAGGTAACGTCTCAGCGATGAGCGAGCAATAAAATCGCTAAATTCGCGACAGAGCAGCGCGGTAATCGGGTCAAAAGTTCGCTACCGTTCAATTTATAAACGGGATAACGAGGTACGTACGATTTACACGGACGCACCTTGGTTTTGGAAAATCAAAATACTTTCGTCGATCGCGTTTTATTTTGGGTAAGCAAAATCGTTGGATTTGATGAAATATCGAAATATCGAAGATACTTTTCCAATTAGACAAGTACTATGAATATTCGCTGATAAACTGATACGAATAATTGTGGATTTTTAATTAAAATTTTGTTTACTTCACGTGGGTAGACATTTTCATAATGTTCTCAACGCAGAATATTGACGATACCTCCTCAATTAACAGAAGTACAGTGGATATACAAGTAAACCGTATGAATAATCATACATGGACTTTTTAACTATATTTTATTTACTTCATGCATTGTATTGTAGATAGTTTTCAACGCGGATAGGCAATAGCTTGTTTGCATAAAAAGATGGCGATTAGATATCCCGGCAATGCTGTTCGTACGTTGGAACCTTTTTTTCTCCTACGGGACGATAATCGTTCTCTCTGCTATTTTCCGATTTAAACGCGTTAATCGATCCCCCGGTACCAGGAAGTAAACAGATGTCGACGTAGATACATTTCTCGCGGTCCGAGGTTTCTCTCCGTAGAATCGAGCGCTCGGCAACGGACGTTAAATTAAAGGGCCGATTAATAGGATCGTCAGCCGTGTAAATACTCGCTCCATTCATCCGCAAGCTGCTCGTTTCTCGTCTCAGCGGTAATTACTATTATACTATGTCTCTTGATCGTGTCTCAGTGTGGCGTATTACAGCCGCAGATTAAATGCATCCGGTACGTCGTTGACACGCGGCTTTTGTGAAAGTGACGTACATTTCGTCGTCCTTTTATAAAAAATCAAATAATAATGAACGATCGCCAGGAATGTTCTGCTGAACTTTCAACGACGAATGGAACGGACAGGTCGATCGTTCTCGAGAATTCTCCACGTACGGTCGATTAAAAATGATATCTATACCTTATGGTTTTTTTTTTTTGTAAACTTAGTATTTGATGAGAACGCGTCAGAAATTTGGTACCGCGACTGGTAATAAATATTCATTCATTTATTTTTAGTAACGTATTAGAGCTGCCCAGTGTATTCGTAGCAATGAATCAAGAGACAAGGGTCTTGTCTCGGGCCACGTACAAGTACGCGAGACTAGACCTTGTATCTATTGCGGAAAGAACGAACAGGGGTTTTTTCGAGGTGGTCAAACTGTATTAAAAAATAAATTTCCTTTTTTAAAGTGTTACAGCATTCGGAAAGTCCGTGCCGGGGTGAATAATTCGAGTACGATTTAACCAAAATTTGTCCAGCCAATCATGAGATATGAGATTTCAAAAATAGCAGTTTCGAGTAACAAACGTCGTCTTCTCCGCTCGTGTAACGCTGTATTAATATAATTTATTAAAGCTTGAATCAATACAGCTCTCTTACGATGGGCTACCGTCGCCCATCTCTGGACCACATGGAAAGCTCTCGATCGGCAAGAAACCGGGGCGGCTGCGGCGCCCGTGTCCCAACTCTCGGCAATTTAACGCGAGTTACGTCTAACGATCACCGACGCTGTGTCGCTTGATTGTCTCAACGAGGCGCCTCCTCCCTCGCTCTTTTTTTTTTTCTTCTTCTCCGCTCACCTCGAAAGGAGAACCAAAGAGTGGAAAAAGAAAGGGAGGAGGAGGAGGAGGAGGAGGCCGCGGGCATATCGGGAGAGAACGAGAAATAGAATACGAGGGAGGAGAGAAGAGACGAGAGATAGAGGGAGAGGAGGAGCGAGACGAAACGACGGCGAGAGCGAGAGCCGCCCACGGAGAGCGGATGCTGGGTCGACAGGGTCACCTCTCCAGCAAAATGAATCTTTTATGCCTCGCGCACTCGCTTTTACGGCGGTACGCGCGTCCTCGAGAACGACTGCTTCCATTCTTTTCGAGACTCGTCGCTGGACGGGCCAGACGGCAAACGATTAACCCGCGCTCGCCCTCGTACTTGTACTTGTAAAAGAGGTAAAGAGGCGAGGTAAAGGGAATCGCTTGAAACTCACAAATCCGCCGGCGCGGCGTTCGCTCTTCAGCGTCCACGCGTTTCTCTCGATCGCGCGCGGCTTCACCTTGCCGCTCCCATTCACTTTGATTTCGTCGCGAGCTTTGCCGAGCCCATTTTTCGAATTTACGCTTTCACCTCGCGAGCTTGAGGGGGTTCATTTTCGATTTTAGGCTTTCGCGTCGCAGGCGTGCGGAGGCCATTTTCGATTAGACGATTTTACATCGCATTATCGTGGCAAATAAAGGTAACGAAACGATTGATAATGGATTTCCGATGGTATCCTGATCAGCGCGTTGATTTACAACAGTGATTCCCAAACTTCTTTTATTTCCAGTATCCGTTGAGTAAGGTTGTCATTGACAAGTACCACCTTCTCCCCTCCCCCCACAGTACACATACCTCCTGTACTGCGTAGGGGAGAGCGGGTTTGGTTGTCATAAAAATTTGCTTTTGATTTTTGGAGAGGCCGGGTTAACAATTAGTGTTTTTGTTAATAGTACATCTGTTAGTATGTACCCTTGGCTTTATTTTCCTAAATCGTTGAGACTATAACATTAAAGGGCTATAACAACAGAAATTGTTGGAGCAGATTTTTCTGACAACCAACACACGGTCGGGGTTGGTTGTCACAGGTTATATAAATCGGGGAAAATTACATTTTAAATATTTAAAACGTTTTTATTAGGATTAAGTAAAATGTGAAAACAGTATAACAATATAGACCAGTACCTAGGTCGTTTAAATTAAATAAAAAAAGCTTTGGTAGTAAAATAAGTACAACAATTTAAATTAAGCATAACGGCTGCGGGGATTTTACCTCGTTCTGTCTTTTTTACAAAGTTTTTGGCCATATTTAGCTGAAACGCACGAGAAAATAACCAAAAAAAAAAAATGCCGGGAATGGTTGTCACAATGAGACACACGTGTGACAACCTGCCTCCTGTGGTCATTTTAAACAAAGAATAATCTAGCCACTAGATTCTAGCGGGACTGCAATCGAATCAAACCTTAAAGTTGACACCTAGTAACATTCTTCATAGTTATTGCGTCAATGAGAAATAGTTGATACAATGATAGAAATTAATTAAATACGGAATAAACAGTCAAATGCGTAGAATTTAAAAGTATACTTACAGTAGCAAAATCACAAAAATGTGAATAATATTCAAGGAATTGTATCAATACGCGCCACATTAACAATACACACTTGTATGCATGTAAACAATGACTAGTAGCCGTCATGGCCATTAAACAAAAATTTTTTTTTTTCTTTTTTTGACCCACCATCCTGCCCTCATCAGAGTCGGGGGAGTCTTGTTCTGACATGCGTCCCCAATCTCTGCCGGTGCCGCCTCACCGGATACCTGGCGTTCTAAGCCCTACGTCACCCACATGGGATGTTCGGGACCAGGTCTTCGCTGCTATGCCCAGAAGGGGCATCGCCGCGGAATGACTCCCATGCAGCTTCAAACCAAAAGGAGTGAATCTGGAAGGAAGTCTATCGCGATTATGTACTCGTCATAGCCAGTAGGTAATTGCAGCGCCTGCGTACTGAGCTTTGTGACAACCAACCCTTATGACAACCAATCTCGCTCTCCCCCGCTGTAATTTCGAAATATTGATTTCTGCTATTACCGATATTTTTTTCGCGTACCCTCAACAGGCCCTTGCGTACCCCTAGGGGTACGTGGATCACAGTTTGGAAATCACTGATTTACAAAATCGTGACCTCTACGATTCTCGAAATACTTTGACGCCACGCGGTGCAGCTCAAAGCCGAAGATTCGGGCGATTTGAATTGGTGGCTGAAACAACGTTGGACGTGACAATTTTGGCAAAGTTCTTTTTTTGTGGAATGACGTAGGTTGTGACTTACCGAATCGGAATGAGTAAAGTTTTTGTTATCAAACTCACCGATAGATAGTGATAAATCGGTTGAAAGAGCGCATGTTTCGATTTTAGGTTGTGGAGCAATGTTGAATGTGTTGTAATGAAAATATTCAAACTGCATGAGAATATCTGAGTTTAATGTTTGGAACTGGTGTGTGTGTGCTGTTTCTGATTTATAATACAAGCGTTCAACGTAATCGCGGACAATACTAAATTTTCCTCTGTATTTTTATTACAATTTCTTTCAAAAATTATGTTATTTATTTCCCCGTTATTGGAAAATGCTTATTAGAATGGAACAACATTGGATGAGAGATTTCCCTGACAACTACGTAGCTGTTATTTGATTCCCATGTAATTGTCTCTCCTGTAAAATTTGCAATTTGTAACAATTAATATTGTTCGAGCCACCAATTCGATTAAAAAAAAAGAATTAACAATAAAATTCCAACGACAACACGCGATATACGTATAGAAATTGAACACTGAAAAAAAGAACAGACGTCCAAAGTATTTTGCGTTAACAATTTCTCTACATTAATTTAACGCGTTACGTTATTTACGTATCGGTGCTCTCCAATGTCCTGCTATTTACATCTCAAAGCTCTTTGACCCTGCTGAGTCTGAATGAATTCTAAACTAGTGAGTCGTTTCGGTGTAAGGTGAGAGATAAGAGGCGGTGTCAGAGATCTTCGCATCCTCTATCCTTCGAGACATTGATATTAATGCCGTTCTAACAGCCACGAAACATCAGTTTAATGGAACGATCGCCCCTTGGCACGAGCTACCATATTATCCAATCTCGTGATACGACACCGCGGGCGAATAATATTTTTTTTCCGTAAAGCACCTGCACACCTGTATATCTACGCGGGGTGTCCCAAAAATCTTACGCCGCTCTCAACCTTCCAGCGGGCGCGCTGTTGTAAATCGTACAACACTTTTGTACTTTTGCAATTTTTCTACTAATGTTCTATTCGTGTCTTATCGACAGTTACGGGTATTGTTCCAGAATGTTCTTATCAATACACATATGAGACTAAACAAAAAAATTGTTAACACTAGAACTACCAGACAGTCGTGTCGACTGATCTAAAATTCTTGTTTAAGGTTACACAAATTTACCATTTTCAAGTATATAAACGAAAATTTACTTCCAAGTAATGTGAATACGTATAATTTCGAGCATATACTTCTGAACTATATAAAAATTGGTAAAAACCATTGTAGTAACAGGTATGCATTAATCTTGGTAGGTCTAGTATTAAATATATATACATATACTGTATATTGTCAATTAACAAACTATATTACACGCAACAAAGTTTAAATTAATAATAAATGTGTCTATGCATAATAAAAACTTGATATAAAATTGACTGGGACATGTTTTTTCAATGCTCTCAATGAGTGTGGTACGGAATACAAGACGCGCTCGCTGGAAGGTTAACGGTTGATTCTCGGGACAGCCCGAGGCAGATGTTTCCGCGGACAATTATTTTTAAGTCTTTGCCGTTATCGTCGAATCGCGAGACAAATCGACGTATTCGAAAGTGTTGCTGGTTACGAACGGTCTGTGTCCAAGCAACCGCGATACAAGTGAATGAGAAATAATGGAACGGGAAAGAGGGGCTTAACCCAGCCCCGAGGAAAATATCGCGTTCGAGACAAATGCTTTTCTACTACGAGGGGAAACGATGCTAAATATAACGAGACCTAAATTCAACGCGGTTCGAATGAAATTGCGTTGGGAGATGCAACGGTGAGTACGCGTCACGGGTGTTGGAAAAATTGGAGTCGTTCCGAACGCAACTTCCGAGATGATTTCCGACTAACGGTGCTTTTTTTTATAAATTATTTTCATAGATATTCGAACGATTTTAGATATACTTTTCTCAAAACAAAGTTGAGGGTTCTATAGTTTTATATTTATTCTGTGGTTTGATTATAGTCCACGATACATTGAGGGTTTTTAAGTGAAAGTGTAGTAATAAAGAATATGGTATACGATTCCTTTCGCTTCGCTTGAATCTATTTTGAATTTGCCGAATACAAATTTCTTTCCTTTATTATTCTACGGTTCTCGATAAAAATTTACTTTCGCGTTCGTAACAGTTTAGATCTTGTAATACAACCGCGATGGAAATTCTTCTAAATTCGTCCTCCGTTATTACTTTATACAAATATAATTATCGTATTATTTTATACAAATTTCTTTGCTTTTATTATTCTACGGTTCCCGATCAAAATTTATTTGCGTGATTGTAAAAGCTCAGATCTTCTAATACAATCGCGGTAGAAATTCTTCCAAACTCGTCCACGCTCGTTATTTTTAGTACTCAAATAAAAATTCCGCCCACGATCTCAATACTTCGGATTTTTTAATAGAATTCCGATAAAGATACAATCTTATTTTCAGCGATTGGCGTTGCCAAATTAACGACGCGAAAAACGTTTGCTGGGATGCCGCCGATTTTGATAAACGAACGGAACGTCGAGTTTAACAAACCCTAGCGGGTTTCGTGTTACGTAAGCCGCCGATGGTCCCGCGTATCGCCAAAGAGGAGATTACCAGACGCCTCGGGCCGAAATAACATGGCAGAGGGCCAAAAAGTGATGAAAAATACAGAGGCAACGCACTACTTATTGTCTTTTTCGTTTCTTTCGGCGCATCGGGAGTGTCTCGATACGTTTAGCTCGAAGTTCGACGGTGGAAAAGACGGTCACGTTCACGGTCGTGCGAACGAAATAGCTATGCCGAGGTTCGTATATTTTCAATAACCCCGATAGATTATCATTCTTTCGAATTCGAGACGCAAAAGTTCCGTGGAACCGTAATATTTACTTTCGACGAAATCCTCGGTTTTCACGCGAAACAGGTGCGCGACGAGGCCTTTGAAATTATTTTACCCTAACTTCGCGCGTAGAAAAAATTTATCGGGAGTAGATCGACTCTACGGTATTTTATTTTTGTCGATAATGTCGTTTCTTCCGTTTTAAAATAACTTTGATCGACGCGCGGGTACAGCGTGCAATTTTTATTCAATTCAGACGAAAGCTTGTATTTTGTTTTCGATTCGAATGGGTTTGATGTACAAGAATATGTATACAGGAAGCTTAAACGGATGCCAATGGTAGTATAGATAATAATACAAAATTTCTTATAAATCAAATTGAAAATTGAACGTGGCACGTCTATTTGAATGTTATCATCCTGAATTGTCAATTCAATTTGCAAGAATCTTTACATTTTGCTCTCTCAGTCAGAATGCATTTGATATACAAAAACATACACGAGGCATAAAACGATGTCAATATTATCATCTTGTCAGTGATAATATAAAATTGATAGTACAAACGATAATATAAAATTTCTTTAAAATCGAATTGAAAATTCAACGTGGTACGGCACTTCGATATTATCGTCGTCAATTTTCAATACAATTTATAAGAATCTTTATATTTTGCTCTCTCAGTCAGAATGCATTTGATCTACAGAAATATACAGGAAGCGTGAACCAATGTCGACGTTATCATCACGACGATGATAATATCCAAACGATCGCGGATAGATACGAATAAACGACGTATCACGCTCAATTTTCAATCGCTGTCGACGCGTGAATCACGCAAACCGGAATCCATCGGACGCGAATAAATTTGAATAAAGGCAAATGGAAGACGAGTTAAATCGGAGGTATTCCGCTAATCTCGGTTACGACGAAGGATATGATATTCGACGAATAGTGGGACCCGTTAATCCGAGAAACTCTGTTCCAGTCGAGCCACCAACGTAACAGAGACAAGAGATACGCGGTCGCGTCGCTAAATCCGAGAAATACCGTAAAACCGATCGTAACTCGGTGGGTCCCCATTCGCGGAGAATCTACGTTTAGCTTAAGTTCTGTACGTGGCGATTTGTCTCTTTTACCTCCGGACGCAATGGAAAAATCGTATTTCCTACTTCAGCCGTAGAAATTTTCACGACAAATATTTGAAATCAATTCTAAATTGAAAACTTATTCCCCTTGCGCTCGAGCTGCTTGCGATCGAGAACAGATATTTCGATTATTCCGGAACTGCTGCGAACGGTTGAATTATTTTTGCTTTACAGTATATATTTGCAGAAGAGCTCCATTTTTTTCAGGTATCACGGGGAGAGGATCTAGGATGGCTGGGGGATAAATTGTAAAATCCCCTAAATTATATCCCGAGGAATGGCAATTAACTTCGACCTTCAAAGATTTAAAAATATACACACGTTAAGCCAAAGCATTCGCGCGAAAAGACACTAACGAAACGTAACTCGCGTCCACGCGAAAGCTCGGCGAGGACTCGTGAGCCGTCGGAACTTTTCCCAGAACCTTAAAAGCGTCGTGTTTACAAACACAAAGAAGTGGGCTTTGAAATCTGTGAATATTTTCACGCGAGTACCGTTTGGCTTCTCGAAACGTTCGATTATATCTCACATTGGATTAGTGAAACATCTGAGAATCGTTATACGATACGATAAATCCCTCCAACGATAATAACAATAATAATAATAATAATAAATATGCACGACAGTAATTTCTAATTTTTTGTAATGGAAATTTCGAGTTTCCTCGGACAAGTCGAAACAATATCGTTTCTTTTAATTCTCATCGTTCGATCTCCCGACTCATTTACCTTCGCACGAACATTCGAGAAGAATTAATAAAACATCCGCGAATCGTCGTACTATGCGACAAAACCATTTAACGATAAAAATAACAATAATAATAATAATAAGTATGCGCAACTGAGAATTCTAATTTCTTGGCAGTCGAGTATCCTCGGGCAAGCCGAAACGATATCCTTTCTCCTAAATCGTTTCACACCATCTCTCCACTCATTTACCTTTGTATGAAGACCCGAGAAGAAAGTGCGCCGCGGCGAGGAGTACGACGACATGTTGATCTTGTTGACGACCATTGTCATGGCAGCTCCAAGTGTATTCCCTCTTTCGATCGATTTCTTTCAGCGCCGCGTTATCACGGGCTCAATCGGCACGCGATTCTCTGCCTCGTGCCAACATCGAAGCAATTTCGCATTCGGTACGGTTAGTCGAAGAGAGAGAGAGTGAGAGAGAGAGAGAGAAAGATCCGATCGATCTACCAGCGGAAACTAACTACTCGAGTCCTTCGGGCACTGTTCTCCCTCGTCGCGTGTCCCTCGAGAGGGAACGACGCACCACGATTTCCTCGATCGATTACTCGCCAGAACAGTCGTCGAAAATTCGAGAACGATCGTCGTAAACTTTATCGGGAGATGAACGGTTCTCATCGAATTTCCCTTAGCGACGATGAACACTCCGCGCACAGCTCTATTCGCCTCGCGAATGTCGAAAAATCTTTAGCGAGAAACGACACGAGGGTGGGAGAGAGAAAGTGAGAAACGAACTAACACCATCCCCGTAGGAGAGACGCGCGGATACTGACGGCGCTCCGGCAAGGTACTCCTATTTATAGTCTCCCTACCGAGATGCCGTTCGGGCCAATCGGAGCGACGCTCCGTTGCGCGGCAACTCGGCGCGCAGATACGAAAAGTGGTAGTGGAGTCGGCGTTTAGCGCGGCAGTCTCGCCGTGACCTTCGAACTCGGAGGGCTGTGTCTAGCGGGATGCAACGTAGCCGCGAGAAGGGAGAGACTGTCGATCATTGGAGGCTGTTGCATTGAAACGTAGCGAAAAGTCACGTGGTAGGGCAGAGAAGGCTTGGTAATACGCGAACGATGAGTTTGATAGGCCGGTCGATGGGAGGCTACGGTTCGGCTCCCCTCTCTATCCCTTTCGCGAATTTCGAATTATGGGTGATTTATTTTTTTTCTTTCTTTTTATGCTCGCGATACCGACCATACTTGATAGCGTTACGTAAAAATCTTGTCGCGCGGCGATCTAGGCGCGTAATGAGAGATAATGGATTAGGGATCGCACGGTCGACCGATCCATGGATCGTTTGGAATATTTTCTGTTCCAATGGAGTCTTCCGAGAATGCTCTTGTCGGTACAAACAACGGGGATTGAATGAACTCGCTCACCAGATTTTCTTACTAAAACGTTTCAAAAGTCACGTTGATGCGTTTGAGCGAAGATACTCGATGCTGAAGCGCACGATAAATCTCACGATTAACTTAGATTTGGTTATAAAATGGAGCAACGTCGTCAAGATTCGTTATTACCCTATATTATCTTATATTCTTCCAATCGAAGAAACATCAAAGCGCGAACAACTGTATCTCGGGTGTTCGTCAGAAATCGTTCGTACCGAACGAGACGATTATCGTAATGCCCGTACAAAAATAGACGTTCGCTACAAAAATGTTGCAACATTAGTCGGAAGTCGGAATATTTCCGACGCGTTACGTGCACGTCGTAAGCGTGTACGAGTCGCAATAACAGAGACGCAACGGTCGTAACGGATATTACCGCGAAGTAGAATCGTCACCTTGCCAAGAGCGATTCTGGGTGTCGATTCTCCTCGATCGTTAGTTACGACTTCTACGATCGAGCTTGTCATTTTACGAGCGGTGGCAAAACCGCGGGCGTATAAACTAATAGGCGTAGATTATGGTCCTTCGGTGCGGCAGAGAAGTCAAGGGTCATCGAGACCCTACAGCGCTCTCCGATTCGAGTATCGCTTACGTGGCGCGTAGGAACACTTTCTATTTGCGCTTGCACTCGATGCGAATCAACGATCCTTCAAATTTTCATTTCACGTTTCTCCCGCGTTCTCGTAGGTCACCCGCGAATGGCGTCTCGAAAGGATAAATTGTATAAACTTATTTAGCATCGTTTACCGCTTGTTATTTATTAATGTGCTTCGATGCAGAGGGACGGACTACAGCGGGTTGTCGCTTTGTTGGGTTTAAAAAATCGATTTTTTTATACATGTTCTTAATGTTTGGACTTTTAAGAATAGTGTAAGATGAAATTCGTTCAAAAATTCGCAAAATTGACGAAGGTACAGCCATTTGAAGAAAGCAGGGTCTTGGTATTGTAATCATAACGTAAAACTTTAAACACGTTTTTCTCGAAACTGCATTTTTCGACTCTGTATGGATGATAACTACTCGATAAAATGTAGCTACGAACTTCGGCTTTTGCAGATATGTCGAGCAAAGTAGCGACTGTCGTAGGTACTAGAATCATTACGATATCTACCGCCGTTCATTAGTTAATTAAACAGATACATGAGATTTTGCGGCTAAAACAAAAATTTTTTTTCAATTGCCTCCCATTTAACCAATTCTCCACTTTTCCTAATGATTCTAGCACCTGCGAAAGCGAATTTCATGCAAATTAGGAATGTAGTCTTATTTTTTTTGTTTCGGACAATTTTTATCAGATTTTCCATCCACACCGCGTAGCAGCGTTTTTTTCAATACATACATCGAACTTAAGAGAGGTATCAATCCACAGGTTTGGAGGGTGAAAGAACATACGTTAAACTAGTTTCATGAATTTTTACTTTTATTTTTTATATAATCTGACAGAGTGTTATCCCTGTGCCCGAAACACTGCAGGACCGATACGCTGTGCGGTAACATGGATATCTGCTATCAGGATCATCGCAAAATAAAAACCAAAATACACCTTTAATGTATGATATAATGTATGATGAATTTCGATATTCAAATACAATTAATACATATTTAAAAAAGGATCAAAATTTCGATAATAGTATGTTGATTATGTGTGCAATATTTCAAAGTGATTACTTTTTTCGTTTTCGCGATATCTCTGTTACCGATTTCAGAAACGTGGTTTCTTTGGAAATTCTTTGAATTTCGTAACGCCGTTTTCACAGGCGAATCTTAAGAAGTTAATCTAAAGAAAAATGTAAAAAAGATCGATTTTTTGAAACCGAGGAAGGTACTTATGTACCCCCTTAAAAGATTTTAGTGCCCCATGCGTATCCAATTCAATATTTTTTGAGTGACAATCCGTTAAAGAAACTGTTATTGTTCAAAATAAAGCAAAGTCTTCGGAAAGAAGATTGAAGTTTCCGTAGCGCCCCTCTGTATTATTTGTATTAATTGTTTCTTTATGCAAACAATTTTAATCTATTTTGAACAATGGTTGGAAATTTCAAATGATTTAAAAACAAAATTAACCAGGTTTGCCAAGACACCATGGTACGACCCACCCGTCGCGAAGTGAAACCTGTTTCTCATCGATGATTTTCATAGTTGCTCGGTGAATTATTACCATTCGTACGTTATTATTGAATTTTCCCACGATTGTACAAATATTCGGCTACGCAACTCACTTTGTCGCGTTCAAGCAGTTCGAAGTTCTTAGTTGCTACAATCGCTTTTCTAACAGCAACATCCCGTTTGCTTCGAAATCTCGCGTCATGGAAAGGGCGTATATTAGTACAATAAACATCGACGAAAAAAATTAATTTATATTCCTAGAAAGCGCAAGGACTCATCCTGACGTTGGAAATTCTCCTAAAAAAAAAAATTGTTTAAATTATCGCCCGACAGATGTGCATCCGACGTCGGTCGGCTGACTTCGACGGAAAGCACGCGCGGACACAATTTTTTTTCGCTGACTTCGGGCGAACCCTTTTACGCACGTCACGAGAATCGTATCAGCGAAATGGAAAATCCCGATTTCGGAGTACGATGACGATCTCGAGAGCCATGTGCTCCGCGGCTCATTAGCTCGGTAGGAAGAAAAAAAAAGATTTAAATGGGGTCAAGGAATTGCCGACGACGAATACCGCAAACGTTACTTTCTCGATAAGGCCAAATTCTTGCAAACGCGCGCGAAATTGGAGCGGAAATGATGTTTCGACCAAGTTCGATGACACCACGGCGACGCGTGGATGCCGAACGATAAGAGCGATGAGAGACAGTGCGAAAGATGGGAGGAAAAGTCTTGGAGCTGAAGAATCTGGCGTTGTAACGTTTTAACCCTTATAGTGCCGGAAAACGATATATCGTTGCGCGTGCGATGCACACTGTGATATTTTTAAGGGGAGTTGTCGTCTTGTCGGGTCGAAAATGACACACTTTTTGGCGAATTTTTTTCTCGGGAACTATTGGACGGATCAATATCGTGTTTGGTATTTTAGATTCGCTGTTTCTTCGTGTATAAGTGTGATTTTTTTAGTAAGGAGTCGAGTAAAACGAAAAGGCGATATTGAATTTTAGAAGTATGTATTAAAAAAAAACACAGCGGCGCGGTGTGGATTGAAAGTCTGATAAAAATTGTCTGAAAGGAAAAAACAAGACGAGATTCTTAACCCGCATGAAATTCTTTTTCGCAGGTGCTAGAATAATTAGGAAAAGTGGAGAATTGGTTAAATGGAAGGCGATTAAAAAAGAATTGAGTTTTAGCCGAAAAATCTCATGTATTTGTTTAATTAACTAATGAACGGCGATAGATATCGTAATGATTCTAGTACCTATGATAGGCGCTACTTTGCTCGACATATCTGCAAAAGCTCAAGTTTGCAGCTGCATTTTATCGAGTAGTTATCATCCACGCAGGGTCGAAAAATGCAGTTTCGAGAAAAACGAGTTTAAAGTTTTACGTTATGATTACAATCAAGAGACAAGGTCTTGTCTCGGGCCAAGTACAAGTACGCGACACTAGACCTTGTATCTTTTCCGGAAAGAACGAAAAGGGGGTTTTCGAGGTACATATTATCTACTAGGACCCTGCTTTCTTTAAATGGCTATAACTTCGTACTGTTGGAAATACTCTATGGTCGATCCACGGCTGATACCTACTTCTTTGGACTATGAAACTGGGCACCCTTTGTCCTACTGCACTGCATGCCATTCCTTGAATAAACACATTGTATGGGAGAGGAAGACGGTGTCAAGTGAATCGTCACGTACGGGTTTTTGGGAAGGTACTTTTTAACGAACTGTCGTTTTAAACGAATCGTTATACGCTCAGCGCTTGTATCATTGTATTACTATTCCATTTTTAAAGGATTGTTGTCAGGAGGATTTAATAAATAACGTAGATTGTAAAAATCGTCTACAGCACATTTTTAGAATTTTTGAGCGAATTTCATCTTAAACTATTCTTCAGCATCTAAACTTTAAGAATCTGTAAAAAAATCGATTTTTCCGACCCAACAAGACGACAACCCCTCTTAAGATCTAGGGGGACGAAACTCAAATTTTCAACTGATCCACAAGTGTAAATTACACAACTTTTCAATTCTAGGATACCCATTTATCAGTGGAATGATTGTAGATTCAAATGGTTTGGTCGAGTGAGGTCTAGCGATCTGTCGTAACATGTACAAACTTGCACGCGCGCGTCCCAAATTATACCAGCCGTAAACTTCGTCAGCTTTGCTTTATCGTGGCAGTTTACGGATTGCTTTCGCGGAGGTATAATGTAATTTTTTTTTGTGGTCAAGTGAAAAACTATTCCTAATCAGTGTTTTATTGTTTGCGTTTTAATTAATGCACAAAATATAAGCGTTGAACACTGTAATTTATAGATATTGCATTAAAAGTACAACGAAAAAATTGTAGAAATAATTTTGTCCCCCTAGATCTGAAAAATATCAGAATTTACGATGACGCTTTACTATTCACATCGCGCCGCAGGTCTGTCCCAAATTATTATTTGATTTACTGGAATTCAATTTATTAAAATTATTATTATTCGACATTGGAGGTTTGTAAGAAATAAATGCTCCCGCTTTAAAACGCGCCTAAACAGAAAGCTCTAAAACTTTGAATCATATAAAGTTACAAGATTTCAAAGATCTTTAAATTTGTCGCGCAGGTCAACTCGGTGGAGTATTTTTTGCTTAGGTATAAGTTTTTCGATCGGCGCTAAAAGGATTAAAGGGTAATTTAAATAGAACTTCGGTAATCTCGATTGCCAAGGGACAATGTGTTCTATCTTCTTTTCCAAAACAGTTTAAAATACGATCGCCTAACTCTGCCATCCGTTTGGAGAGACGGACTTTGTACGTCCGACACGATTGACGATCGGTGGGTCAAGCTAACCGGAAACGCACGGATGTACGACGAATCCATTAGAAAGACGGCGCCGTGTACGAAATTAACTTCGCCAGCTTCGCAGAAGAAACAAAGTGGCCGCGAAATCGGGCTCGTCGTTTCCCTCGCGGTCTTTTCAGAAAAGTGTAACGTCGACATCTAAAATCTCTACCTCGAAAAAGATTTCTAGCGAGGAGAATTATATATTTTTTTTTTTTTTTTTAAGCTTTCTCGTTAGACCGACGAGTCATCCGTTCGACTTTCCGAGCAACAAAGTTCGCCGTATTAAAAATCCCGGCATTTCCTCCCGTTTCCCATTAGTTTTCCTAAACAGAAAATGTTTTCGCTTTAAATCTTCCCGTCGGCTCGACCGTTACGAACTTTGACATTGTGAATCAGGAACAGGCGTCGGCGAATCGTGCACGGTAGAGCGTCTCGACGCCATTAATTTCGTCCAACCGCGATGATGGAGTCCGGTACCTATTTGCGACTACTCGAAAAGAAAACGACTACCCGGAGGAGGGAGGGGGGGCAGCGGAATCGTAGAGAGGAAAAGAAACGAGAGGGCACGCGAATACGTCCCGGCGACGCGGAGTCGCGTGTAAATTTATCTCTCCGAACTGCACGCGCCTTTCTTCGGTAACTGAACTTTCTGCTCGCACCGTCGAAAAGTGACACGAGATTCCACGCGAGAAACCATAAGCGTGCAATGACTTTTGCCGCGAAGAAAGGGATCGCGTTCGTTTTCCTTTGTACGGCGTATCCGATTTGCGTTTCGGACGTTGACAATTTTTGAATCTCTGTAAGTGTTTTTGGTTTAAAAAAGATCACTTTTGGTTTCCTTTATAGAGTGACTCTATTATAATCACAATAATATAATATTCGGAGACTGACAATATTTAAGTTAATTTCAATTTTGTTTGCCGTCAAAGAATTGCTTTCAAGTTTCTTCATACGAATGAAAGCCTGGGACACACATTACCGTACAATGCTCGATTCGTGTGTCGGTCGAGTATTGGTCGTCAATCGTTAAAAAAATTGCGCAATGCTTTTTAAATGCAATAGTTCACACATCACCGTATCAATTCGAGAGCTAAATGTACAATTTCTGCTGCAGCCAATATTCGACCGACACACGAATCCGGCATGGTACGGTAATGTGTGTCCCCGGCTTTGACCCGTCCCTTGGACATGGCGAGCATCGATAATGTTCGAATAATAATGAAACGCGTGGTACGTATAATTGCCTTTTGGAGTAGTTTCGGTAAGGGGGGTTTCTGGGTTGTTGGGTCGAAAATGACACTTCTTTTTTATGAATTTTTTTCTCGAAAACTATTGGATAGATCAATATCCAACTCATTCAGAAAAGTAGAGATTTTGTTAAATGGCAGGCGCTTGAAAAAAAATTGTATCTCGACCTCAAAATCTCATCTATTCGTTTAATTAACTAATGAACGGTGATAGCTATTTATTGTAATGATTTTGTTTGTAACCATAGACAATTTTATGCAGATTAAGAACTATGCCTTGCTTTTTTTGTTTCAGACAATGTGTATCCAATTTTCCATCAACACAGAGTTGCCGTGTTTTTTTTTTACCTATGCATACTTCAAAATTCAATATCGTCTTGCGTTTTATTCGACTCCTTCATAAAAAATCACACTTATGCACGAAGAAACAACGAATCTAAAAAATCGAACCCGATATTGATCTGTCCAATAGTTCCCGAGAAAAAAATTTGTATGAAAAAAACTTGTCATTTTCGACTCAACGACCCAGAAACCCCCCTTAACGCACAATACGAAAATAATCAAAATCAGAGATTTAGGAATTCTTAATATCGCTACTCACGCTAATCGTTCGATAACAACGAACGTAATCGACTATTTAATATGCGAACGGTTTGTGTAAATATTCGTGTCCCATGAATATTCTCATTGCTCTCGCTTCCTAACAAAACGTTCTTCCTGACAAACGTTTCGCGAAAATAATCAAAATCTTCTTCGCCGAAAATTCGATGATTAAAAAAAAATACGAACGGTTATTTTACGGTTAAGCGTGTATTTATCGTTAAAGCGGTTCGAAATGGCCATCCATCATAACTATCGTGACCATCCTTTACGAGCCTTTTCGCGCGCGAAGGAAAAAAAATGAACGATCTTGAGCGTTGCACCGGCGGAAATGAGAGGAAGAAAGAGGAAAGGAGACGAAACGATCGTTAATGTGCACGTAATACGCGTGATCGACGTGAATTGCTACCCGTAGCTGTAATTTGCGCCTCTTTTTTTTTTAGCCTCCCTCCTCCTCGATCCAACTGTTTACTTATGTAATGCTTGTGCAATAATTACGGACGTTTAAGCAATTGACCGCCTCCGGCGCTACCGTACGATCCCACGACCAGAAAAAAAAAGGAAAGAGGTTTCATCGTCTTGACCGACTTATCGGACTCGGAACATTGTTCGCATAATAGCGAAATATATCAACGAAATACTTTTAGGGTTGTTCGAACATAAGAGCGTAGACAACCGCTCGAAATTCTTGTTCATGAGAGAGATCGATAAGATTTTTTTCGTCTGACACCTTTTCGAGATTGTAAAGTAAAGCGCGGCACAAAATTGTCGTTTAATTAGCGGAAATACCTGTATGTACTCGTTAATCAAGAGACAAGGTTTTGTCTCGGGCCAAGTATGAGTACGCGAGAATAGACCTTGTGTCTTTCGGATTTACCCGAGACAATAATAAGATTCTTTCGACAGAAGGCTTTTTAAGCAGTGCAGTAAAGTGTGTCTCAAAATGCTTATTTAATTATCGAAAATACTAGTGCGAAATCGTTAATCGGATTTCTCCGAAACAACAATAGATTCTTCTATCAGATGTCTTCTTGAGACTGTAAAATAAAGTATGACTCAAAATTACTGTTAAATATAACGAAAATACTTGCACGAACTCGTTAATCAGCTTTATTCGAAATAAGGATATGATTCTCTCGTCATATATCTCTTCGGGAGGTAAAATAATGTAAAACTCAAAATTGGTGATGAATTATCGGAAATACTTGCACAATCTCGTTAATCGGATTTATTCGAAATAACGATATGATTTTTTAGTCATACATCCTTTCGAGAAGTAAAACAAAGCGCGACTCGATATTGTTGTTTAATTAACGGAAATACTTGCGCAAGCTCGTTAATGGGATTTACCCGGAACAATCATCGGAAACGATTTTATATTGAACTTTAATCAGAACGAAAAGGGACGGCGATTTAATTTCGATTCGTGCGTTTACCGAAAACCTCTACTCGGAAATATACTTCTTACGTAAGCTTAATAAACTTCACGAAAGGCGTCGTAAATAGTTCCAAAGGACCGCACCAAGACGCGGGATCGAAGATTGAGTCATTTTTTCCAAGCTCCCCGGAGGCGTGGCAGGCTCCTGGCCAAAAATATAAATCAAAATGGCCGATTTAGCGGCAAGATTTAGTAGCTGGATGGTGACTAATATCGCGCCGGTTAATGGTTCAATTGTTCGGATCAGGCGACTCGCGGAGTAGTCATCGGCATGATGAATGAAGGAAATTTCTTTGCGAGAGTAAGCAGCCGATGCGTCGACGCGCATTATATTTCGCATTACACGCTTTAAGCGCGTGGCAAATTGATTCGTTGATTCGATTAACGATTCAATTGGTTCGCCATGGACGCGAGCGATGATTTAGTAATTCGAAATACGCGTTCGAAAACAGCGCGAATTCGTCAGTGTTGATTGCCATGAACACCATACTTGGGAACCCAAATTTTAATAAACAACACAATTTTCGTAATAACTTCTATCACTGTACCAATGCGTTCGATAGATTTATAGATAGTCGCTTACCCGAAAGAGTACGTTTTACTGATATGTCGATTAACACGCTCGCTACGAGCGTCGCGTATATGTATACATATGTATCCGACGCGACGTCTCATTTCTTGTTTGAACCCGTCATCACAAATATGCGCAACCGTACGACGCGTTTACTTTATTAGTTTATGAAAATGTGTTGCACTAATTTTTCGCCAAAACACTTGAAACTGGTTCGATGAATGCAGATTTAAATATTGAGTGCAAGAACAGTGCTACATCAACGTATCTTCATTGGTTTAAGGCACGTTTTAAATTTGAGTGATTGGAAGAACAGTACTTACCCATTAATAGTACTGTTTTTCCAACTAACTGTTAGATCTCGCGCATAACATTCTTTCGGCCTTGTTTTACTCATTACTTTATCACCATAAAAGAAAATAATAATTGTCGCAGGGGTTAGTTCTGTTGAGTAACGGTGGCTGCTTAGGTCAATTTTACCGCAATAATGCAAATGAGCAACGTAGAATGAATATTTTGATTACCCTATCGTAATTGGGGGGCATAACAATACTTGTCCATGGATTTTATTAAAATGTTTTAGTACAAAAAAAATGTTTAATGACCGATGACAATATTAACAGGCCAATGGAAAGTTTGAGGAAGTAGCTGTAAAGTTACCTGGCATTCAAAGTCAATATGATGTAGCCTTACAAATTTCTGAAACTTTGAACTTGATTATCTCGAATTCTGATTTTCGGAATAGTACTATTCTTCTTCTTATCAATTCAGTTGTAATAAGCTCTAAAACAACAAAATGGATGCACTCCTGTAGTCGATATCGAGACGTGTTTAGTATAGAGATAATTATATTTTGTTTATTTTCAATGTCATAAACATGATTTTAATAAACCTAATGAGGTCCATCTGAAGTCATATGATAAGAAAAATTGTCCTGGGCTGCGGTACAAATTTTCTTCTCAAGCTCCGATAGCGGACGGGTCAAACGCATTCGAAGGAAAGCGTTCCGTGCCGCTTAATTGTAATAAAAATTGGCAATGAGGCAGGTGGCTTCGTAAAGTCCAGAAAACGGCGTACCTGCTGGAATTCTGCCAAACTTACGCAAACGCGCGCTGCCGACGACTGCGGGTATTCAAGCACGATTCCCCTCTGCCAAGAAGCCAGGTAGAATGTAAATGTCGACGAACAGAAAATCCATACGAACGTCAAACGATTATTCCGCGGACGATGAAAAATCTTGCGGCGACGTATAATTTGCCAGGGATACTGACATTTTATTTTTCGTGAAAAGAAGAATGGAAGATTGATTAAAATTGATTAAAGTTGATTAAAGTTCCAGTTCTCTTCTCTACAGATTACTCCTGTACTCAATGATATCGAGACAAGTTTTAATACGAGAGGTTTTAAGATACAAATCATTTTCACCCAAACACGCCGTACGGTAATTACGATTAATTAAATATCAGAAAAAGTGGAATCGTTAAGATAGGAATACTTTGCAAACAAACGCGCGGGGCAGGAATTCTTATCAGCTCGCTTATGAAAAGTTAAGTATCGTTTAAACAATTTCTCCCGATCAGACGAACGGATCACTTGTTATTATACGTGAAACAAAAATAATTCCCGTATAACGGATAATCGAAAACCAAGAAAATTCGCATACAAACGCTTGCGATCGATATCCTAGTATTCTTCCACCTCCTCCTCTTCCACCTCCACCTCCTCGTACTCGCCCATCTCCATTTCCTCGTCGTACGAATCCTCTTCCTCGTCGTAATCCTCGAGTATCGCGTCCTCCATTCCCTCGGGAAAGTATTCCTCTATCATAGCCTCGGCCTCGTTATGACTCTCGGTGACGAAGTAAGGCTCTATGCTAGCGAACGAGAGAAACGCTTCCTCGTTGACCCTCCGAAGGATCACCACGAAAATCTCGCTCCCGCTTCTGTACCGAACTCTCCTCTCGTACTCCTCGGGGGAGGAAGTGATTCGCCTGGCGTACGGCGGATTGTCGAATTCGAATACACCGAAATGTTCTACAGCGTCCGCGAAGGAGGTGCACGCTTCGCGAAGAACGGCGAATCGTGGAGCTTCGAATTTGAAAGCGCACAATGGCGGCGGGAGTACCGGCTCCTCGTAAGGGTGAACGAGTTCCATGTAATTGGAGAAGAGAGTCGTGAAGACGTGAACCTTGCTCCTGGCCTAGGTACGCGAGTATTCAATTTTGAGTTAGATCGAAGTTTGGACGATCGAGTATAAAAATGATCGATCGGCGTTTTGTCGGCGGTTCGATCGAACCCGAGGTTGATCGATCCTCGTTGGGTATTATTAATACGTTCTACGCCACCGCTGATTCGGCATACGCGTACCCGTGGCAGCGTGTAAAACCTGAATAAGACAGACCACATACGTGAGAACACTGTGTTGTCATGAGGCCAGGCGCGCGCTGTCGGTCATGACAACACCGTGTTGTCATCAGCGTTGAACGTGTTAAATACAGTCGAGAATGATTGTATCGATTAGTCGTGCAGTACTCTTGTTTGGTATTAATCAATGAAACTTGGAATTGAAAGTATTTTACGTTAGGATGGTCATTGATACTATAAGTATCGACGATTAATGTATACCTCTTTCTATAATTTTTTTTACCAATTTTACTAATTTTTATATAGCGGCAATGTATACGTGTGAAATTATATATATTCACACTACTTAAAAATAAATTTTCATTTATATACTTAAAAATGGTAAATTTGAGTAGCCTTAAACAAAAATTTCAATCCAGCCAAATTTACTGGTCTGGTAGTTCCGGTGTTAACTACTGTGCTACTAGAATCCTTGAGATGGAAAAGTTGAACGGTGTTAATTTAACAATTCCTAAACATTAACAATTATTCTGAGTAAGAAAACAACTAAAACCGAATAAAAGAATTAAAATTTCGAGGAGAACCGTTACCTACGGAACTCCTCGAGAATTAAAACAAAAATTGACGCGTGGGAGTGGAAAACTGAATATTTTCTTTCTCTTTAGAAATTCGTCTTTGAAGAGGTTAGATAAATGTTTTTTTACTCCCGACGCTAGGAAACGGGGATTACATCAACGTAGTACGACATTTATCGTAAAAATGTTGCGCGGAATAGCTTCATACAACTTGCACCGTTTAAGATTTCGATGGTTGATCTTCTAAACCAGTGGTTTCCAACCTTTTTCATCTCCCATACCCCTTAAGTACGCTTTTCATTTACAAGTACCCCCCTTCCTCCACCTCCGCCCACTATGCGCATACCTCCTGTACTGTGTACTATAATTTCAAAATATTATTTTCCGCCATTACCGATATCACAGGTCTGCAAGTAAACAACTGCATACGATTTTTATACACTCTCTTATAGATTTCAACTTGGTAAAAACGAAAAAAATACCAAAAAATTCCATCTCGTAAATTTAATTTGATTTAAAAAGAATTTTTTTGTCTCCAATATTAACTATTTTCCTGAAAACTTGGGAGCCTACAGCGAAGAGCAGGGTGAAAAATTTCATCGGGACGTCCGTGAATTCGGGAGGCGTTACCAAGGAAGATGGGATGTCAATATGTTGGCTGACTACTTCTGGATGCTCAATCGAGAAACCAGAGAAGGAAATCGGAAACGTGTTCGGAGAAGCATCAAAGTAAAGAAGAAAAAGTTTCACAAGAAAAAAAGTGTAGACCTAAAATTGTGTATAAATGTCGGAAGCAATTTTTGGATTAGTTGTAAGAAAATATAATATGTTCAGTTCATTGTAATAAGTGTTTCTATCAAAAATTTGTCTCTATTTTGCAAAAAATCTATACCCGATGAAATGTTATGGAAGTCATTTTTAGAATCTGCGCCTTTTAAAACATATAATTCAACAAAAATATGCCATGCAGCTGAAAAAAAAGAATTTTTTTGGCAGGGCTGTGTCTTTTTTCAAGTACCCCCAACAGGCCTCAACTACAGGTTGGGAACCACTGTTCTAAACCATGGGACGTTAAAAAATGAACTATTGCAGTATAGAATTGGCGTTAAAACGAGAATATCCCATGACGGCAAGACACACCTGAGGGGGCACCCAGACGACTGGATCGACTCGTGCAACGTCGTCCTCGATCTCAGGATCTGGTTCGTAAGCGTAAACGTGTCTCTCGTAATACGACGTTTCCTGGGGTGGTTGCTTCACGCCGTTTACGCCGTTATCGAGCAACGGGGACGCGCTCTCGACGATATGCAAAAGATAATTCTCAATGTCGTCGATCGCCCGTTCGGGACAGTTTTTCGTTCCCTTGGGACACTCGTGAGGATAAGGTACCGGCCAATCGGGATGTGGACGTCTGCCTTTTAATCTCACCGCCATGCATCTGCCGTCGGTTAACCCTGAGCGAGAATGATCGTGGTAATTTTCCATACTTCGAGCAATTTTTTAATTTCCACCAGCGCAAAGTATACGGGGTGTCCTGGAGAACCGAGACTCTATTAAATATTATGCTTATCGATGAACCCTTTAGATGCCCCTATTACTTGATTATAATTGTTAAAAAAGGTCAACATTTTATTATAAATGTAAAAATAAAGGTTCAAATGTGTTATTTCTATATTTTTTGCGTACTTGATACAAGTGACCGTGGCTACCCAAACTTCCCCCAACTGTTTCGATGTTCATATGTGTTTATCGAAGCGACTGTCCTGCGAATACCCCTGCGTACGAATAAATAAAGCAAAACAAATAAATCACTCGAGTTTCGTGGATCACCCGGTAGATAAAGAAAACGCAATCACGCGAGATGATTTTCGGGGACGCGTTGAACCCACCTGCCACCAGGGCGTCGGTAATTTTGACGTTACTCTCGACGAACATTTTCTCGATCAGTTCGTCGGTGAGCTGCGCCCGATACTCCTCGAGAACGTCAAAATTTTGCCTCAACAGGTCGTGAATGAGTTCGGTGTACGGCGGACTCTGAAGCTTGTCCCGCGGCCTGCCATTTTCATCCTTGAAAACCCAGGGATAAAAAACCAGAGCCGTTTCCTCGCACAGCTCGAACATCATTTGCGCCAGGAATGCCTCGTATTTCTCCAGTTTCTCGGCCTCCTCTTTCGCACGCTTATTCTCCTCGATAGCTTTTCTTATTCGAGAATGTTCCGATAAATAACTAAATCTCTCCGTGTCTCTTTAACGCCCCGACGATTTCTCGATAAACAAACCAGTTTCCTTAGACACGCGCGAGATACGCTTTTCTAAATCACCGTGGCGTCGGTGATACTCAAAATTGAAATTTAATACTACACGAAACATTAACCATTAATGTTGACTGCAGGGAGATTAGTAAAACATATTTCGATACTTCTAGGACTGGCACAAAAATGGGAAAAAATATGAGAAAATCCACGTTTGTTAACAAAAGTTAAAAGTTAATTTTGTTTAAAAGTGTTAAGTAAGTAAGTAAGTAAAAGTGTTAAGTGTTAAGTAAAAGTGTTTTTTCTCATATTTTTTCGCATTTAAATATTATTTGACAATAATTATTTAGTCATTATTTGATAATAATAATAATTATTTAATAATAACATTTTTGAACTATTATTATTACGTAAATTATTATTATTATTATTGATTGTAAATTCACACTGATTTTCGTATCGGGAATCTCACCAAAAATTTTCGTATTTTCAATTCCTCCCAACGCACACCTACGCGCTCGCAATTATTTCCCAAAACCCCCCATTTGAATCGAATCGAATCGAATCACTTCGGATAGTTCCCACCGTCAAACTTTGACCATACATATTTAATCTACGCCACGATCGCGAAATAATGATAGATCATCTACCTAATAGCTTCCTCCCGCTGCCACCGTTCCTCCTCTTCGGGGCTCCGCGTATTTATATCCAAGGTCCACTTCGGCTCCTCGTCCTGTTGAACCCTCTTAATCTCCTCGATCAGCAATTTCCTCAGATCGGGGCAATGCGCTCCGAACATCAGGTTGACCATTTTGCCATCCTGGATGAACATCCACACGGGCTCGCTTTTTCCCCTGAATCTCTCGAGATCGGCGATGTCGTCGTTCCTGACGATGGCGTAGCTGATCGTGTCACCGCCTATCTCGATCTTGATCTTCCTCAAGGTGCTCACCATAGCGATGCAAGGTCCGCTCCAGTCCGAGTAAACGTCCGCCACGACGAGACCCTTGCGAGTCAAGAGGTATTTCCATTCTTCCTCGGTGTTCACGTCGACCTGAAGGGTCGTCTCCTTCTTCCCTGCTTTAGCCACGACGAAGCTCTCGCGATATTTCGTTTAGATTATAATCTTAACCTCTGAGAGGGACGACGATACGTCACTGTCCTCGCTACGAAGTACGATGCGAAGGTAATTGTAGGATCTCGCACTCGCGGGGTGTTTTAATTAAACCCAGTATCGATATCAACCCCCTCGATGTTGACGTCACTCGCTACGCCGACGCAGGGTGGGATAAAATCCACCCAGAAGCTGGCCAAAATCCCTAACAAAATATTTCTTAAATTACATTTTTTGACCGTCTGCCTTAGAGGACCGTTGTGACTATCGCATTCCGGAAAGTAAATGAAACGGGTATCGAAACCTTGTCTGAATTTTCACTTTGAATGTAACACTCAAGCGCGGAGCATAGCGATCGTGCGCGCAACTGGAAACCCGTACATCTGCGAAAGTGTATTTCAACTTGAAAGACGTCATCGGCCATCAAGGTGTTTTATCGCATGTTAACTAACTACTAACAATTGATAGAGAAAATAGTAATTTATTGGAAGTTGAAAAATAATCTTTATCGAGGGATACAAAAAAAAGGTCCTTGCACCACGATAAAATTTGCTCGAACTTGGTTATTAGAGATCTATTGTTTCAAAAAATGAAAAACTTTTTCCTCTAACTGTCATTTACCGTTTTATTGGTATTATTATTAACAACCCTTCAGTCAGCTTCTCCGAAGCGCACCAGAGACAATACACATTATTTCGATGGAAAATTAAGTTAACATTCACATGGCATGACAAGGATGGATCTTTTCACTTATTAAAAGGTTCTACTCGTTATTTTTGTTTATTGAACATCGCAAGAGCAGACCTACATATTCTTAAAACATTTATTTACAAAAATCAATAACTTAACATGCTCTAATATTGTACATTTGTACTCAATTTGAATAATTTTTTTTAATCAAATGAAATAATAAGATCAAGAAAATGACTATTTCAAAGTTTCATAAATTAAATTGCATAAAAAATATTTTTTCTGACTTGATTTGACAAAAAAAGCAAATTGAAAAGCATGGCATCAGATTTGTATTATTTATAACTTGTATTATTTATTATTTATTTTATAACTAAAAAATCGTATTCAAAAATATTGGTTTGCTGCGAAAATATTAATTTTAACCAGCTTTCTTGGATTTTATCCGACTGTGCCACGCTCCTTTTATAAATCGAGCCGTGCCTCGCGTAGTTTTGAATTTGTTTAACATGTTGAGTGCCTTGGGGAGGGGGGGGGGGGGGCACCGGTGACCAGGCTTGCGACGCGCCACGATTTGTAGAAATTCATAATTATAATAAATGTCAATACTTATAAATTTTCCAATCGTACCTTCGTTACTACAATGATGTCAAGAGATTAACGCATTATGAAACATATAAAAATAGTTCTATTTACACATAAAACAAAATTCATTAAGCATGGTTATATTTCCACATAATATGTACCGCATAATAAAAAATGTATGTTACCGCTATACGTAAAAAAATCTATGTAAAATCAGAATGGCATTCAATGTGTTAACCCGTCGCTCGTATTTGGGTGGAGCATGAGTTTCGGTATTATACTCGCCCAATATTAATTTCATTAATATTAATGTAAAGATTCTTCACAGGTTAACTGCCACGTTGGTCAAATGTGACCGCAGATTGTTTTTTTTATGACGCCACGGTGGTCATCAGTGATCGGGATTCCACTAATACTTTACTTTTGTGGCGCCTGAGGAAAACATGTGAAGTATGGGGTGGCGGTCAGCGTGTTAACGCGTTACGCGTGTCACCCGAATGCGGGCGACATGACTATCAACGAGTTAAAGCTACAACGGGCATTTTCAACGAAGATTGCTATAATCCTAAACAAAATCGGTTATTTTCCCGTATCATCTGAACGGGCTCATAAGGTGCGATATAGTGGTACAGATATTTTTTAAAGGGGCCGCACACGTTGCGCTCGAAGCATTGGGTGGCATAGAACTTTTGTAAAGATCCATTTACACACATCCGTGCCGTGTCAGTGACCGTGCAGTGATCGTGCCGTGAACGGCCCGTGATTCCACCAGCTGTAATCTAATATTGACTTCTATCACAATGGACAGTGCATTTGACTTCAAAATAGTACTTCTGAGCTCGGCGTCCATGTCTTTTTTTCTTGTATTACAACATAATTGACTGTAAAACCCCTGTTTTACGAAGGGAATGACAAATTATAGTTTCTAAATAAAGCAATAAAGATAGCATAAACTGAATGTGAAATTAATTAATAATTTTTTTATTTATTTATGCGCGTCATTTGCGCATATATACCGCGCGACGAAAAAATCAACAGCGTGGCCGAAATTTACATCGCGCCGCGCTGTGGCGCGTCAACAGACGCGTGCATCAAAGTCGCACCTTTACGCGGTTGTGAATCGCAATGAAAAAAAAAAAAGCAAATAGTTTACGTTCAGCGTCAAAAGGATTCGGAGATACTCAAATACACGATTTCGTATTAGGTTTAGAATTAGCATTTCCGAATATCTTTCGACTGGTTTCCGTTCCTACGAACGAGCACCGATACACGAAAGGGAAGAAAAAAAATAAAGGACCGCGGTTAAGGATCGAGAATAAACTGACCGCGATCATCTCGGATAGAATTCAATCGGGCCAGTCAAACGATAAATCATCCACAGGTGAGAATTCTCTCGCGATATCTCAGGGCGGATTATAAATTGTCCTTCCCCTATCGGCGACGGTGCGGCAAGTGGTGAGGAAAAGAAAAAGGAAAGAGACACGTCCGACGATACTCCTCGGGGCGTATTTTCAGCGCCGGCGACGGATGCAAATGACAAGGGCTACGTTTTAATGGCGCGAGATATCTCGTCGCGGCCGAACGGCAAATGGGGAGAGGCTCGTGCGTTTCTCGCATCCTGCGGATAAGAAGGGAAGCTGAGAAGCGAGATCGAGGCCGACGATAACATCGCCGACGATTCCCGGTTCTACACTCGTCGCGCACCAGACGAGACGTGCAACGATCCTCTCCGTTTAGGCTCACGTCCCTAATTCGCGTCTAGCCGCGATAATAATTAGTCCCTCGACGATCGCGAGACGGCTCTCGACGCGTCTTTGTCTATCTCGTTACTTTCTGTCGCGAATTTCCCGCGATGTATACTCGCTGTTGGCCCAATCATTGCGAAAGATGCTACGAGGCTAGTGCGAAACGAGTTTCATACGCGTCGGTGTTTGCCGAACGTGTCGAAGAGCGAAACACGCGACGTAGCGTTCGTGGGAACGCGGAAAAGTGAGAAGATACGGAAGGGTCGCGGATAATGGTGGGGGGGATTGGGAACGTATTTAACCCTAAATTACGACGCTGTCGTAAAATTTACGATCTCGCAATTCAAATTTAACCCTTTGTTCTCGTAAGTCGACATTATGTCGGCAAACTAATTCTGGCTTTCAATGAAAATACGAGTGCAAAATGTTAACACGTTCCGTGCCGCGTGGGGCGTATACGACATTCGCTCAACTTTCCGTTCAGGCCGTTTGGAATTCTAATTGAAAAACGAAGAATTGTTAAAAAATTTATTGTAGAATCAAATGAAGGGGTTACAGGTAAATTGGTGTAAGTCACATGAATCTCGATTCGAGAAACAAAAGGTTTTACTGAAAGTTCTAGAATAAATTGCCAGATGATATGATCGGGTGTGTGATTGAATCAAATATTTTAGGAAGTTATGAGCCTATTATTGTAAAGAAAACATTCCGAATATTTATTATATAATTATTTATCATAAAATATTTATTTATTATGGAAAGTACAAATGTTGCAATGTAATTCGAATTCGCATGTAGATCTTACATCTACATTTGGATGATGCATTAAAGTTTACTGCTGATAAAGTTCTATACGAGAGTCCAAGTGGTTGGACTTACATCACTTTGCCTGTTAACGAAACAACGGATTCGTTTTCCAGCCAATATTGTTTCGCCATTTCGTGGTAGAAATTATGAGTTATGATTTAATTTACTTTATGATTTAATCACGGGACCAGGTTGTCGTATTCTTACACGTGTTCGTTTTAATCGAAAAACGCGAGAATACCTCGGAGATCGTTGAGGACGCGATGAAATTATTACCTACATGGAAGTTGTTTCGTACAGAAAAGAAAAAAAAACTATTTACCTCCCACGCTCTGAAAACTGTTATTAACATCGATTACGCGACGGAGCTTGTTCGCTTCCAGAAATGCGTCTGAGTTTTCTTGGTAGCCCGGAGCTGTCGTTTGGATGACGCAATTCAATGCCGGAAGACTGTCGGATCGAATGAAAAATATCGTGACGAACATTACGCCGTATTAACCCGAGAAGGATAATGAGCGCGATAAAATAGCAAAATGGATGGAGAAATAACGATATAAACGCGCTATGATGGCGTTCTTGTTTAGTTTTCAACTCTTTCGCGAACGGAAACTCAAAGTTCGTCCTATCTCATTTTCTCTTAATTCCCAGTTTCTGTCCTCAGATTTGATCGTGGTATTAAAAGTATATATGTTTAATACATAAGAGTTTTTACCAAATTATTGATTTTCGTAATCGCTGAAGCGTATTTTTTTTCATTTTTGACTTTACGATCGTTTTTCGAACAGAAATTTTTCCTTCGTGTTACGTCAGTTTCGAAATTCACAGTTTATGCACTCCAATTTTACCGCAGTATAAAAAATATATTTTTAACAATCGTAAGTTTTGTGTTCTTATTAATCTGTTGATTTTGGAATTATTGCAGCGATTTTTTTCGTCTCCAACTGTGCGATGCTCTTGCTAACGGAAATTCTTCGTCCGCGTTACATCAGTTTCTAAATTGCGAATTTCTATACTCTAATTTTACTGCCAAAAATGTATTTTCAAAAATCGGTAGTTTCGGATTTCCCACCGATCGAAGGAGTCGGCAACTGCTGACACAGTTGCGCTCGATACGATTACGAAAACAGGAAGCGCAGAGTTTTCACGCGTACGTCAATGTGTCGTAACATCTCCAGATCTCAAATTTCGCCTTGTCCACTGACAAATCGCACGACGAGGAAAATGAACTTGATTGAACTTAGAAGCGGTTTCGACGATTCCGCGAATTCCGAGTAGCATCGATTATTTGGCACCGATTAAGAAAAAAAAATATTTAAAAAAATTCCTCGTTCGTATACCCCAGATTTATTTCGATCATTTCGAATTCTCGTTCTACAGATTCTTATTCCCAATTCCCTCGATTGGGCGAGACGCTCGTAAAATAAATTCTAACTCGGATCAAGTTTGCAGAGCGCGTTACAATTCCCTTTACTATCGTTCCCGGAATTCAACCGAGAAGGTTTTCGCGCCGAAAGTGATAAAACTAAATCATCGTCGCGACGAGATAATCATTCTATTGCGAAAAGATGCGGTCATGCGGTCTGGCCTTAATTAGAGGAGAGAATTTTCCTGTGTATACTGCTGAATTTGTTCGTGCGCATAAACTCCAATAAGCGAATAGCTCGATTAGGTTCACATATAACATCGTTACCCTCGATGACGTTTGCTATTGAAACGACTCTTCCAATATTTGCTCGGTTTTGGCAACCGAACGATAATCTGCACATCAAATTGCTATAACTGCTGGAAAAAGTATTTATTTCCAAGTTTGTTATCTCACGATCATTAAGGTAAAGGCACCAGTGGTTGACCTCGTACTAGTAGTTGACCATTTCTCAGGAAAACGTGAAAAATAAGGTTTTTAGAAATAATAATCTGCCGCAAAATGCGCGATAAAAATGCTATCTCATTTACCGACCAAACTCCGAAACATTTTTCCGCAAATGCAGCTGTTTACCGTAGAAACGGGCGATTAATTGTGATAACATTGGTTATGTGGCTCCATATTGTAATTTCCTTAACGCTGTCGTTAAGAAATTGTGTCTAATTTACGGTAAGTAATTCCCAAGCTTTCAATTTTTGATAACTACATCTTTCATTACTTAAATTGTTACAGTTTTCTGCTTAAATAAATGTAATGTTTCCATTATTTTAATCTCAGAAAACATAATTGACAGTAGGGTCAAGTACTGAATATTGTAATTCTAGTTATTTCTAAAAGTTGACCGGTGTGGTCAATTACTGACATAAATTATTTAAAGTTACTTACAAATTACGGCATATCTATTTCACATATAATTTCTTTAGAAGTAAAGATCAGAACTCTCGATTTCGAAATATAACGGAATTTCGGTAGATGACCGCATGGTCAACTATTAACAGAAACTACGGTCAATTATTGATCCGGAAAGCTTTTTCAAGACTTTATGGTAAATAAGATAAAAAAAAAAGAAGAGATTGAACGGTTGAAAAAAGAACGAGCTGCGAAATGGCAAACAAATAAGGAAGAAAAGAAAAAAGCTAAAGAACATCAACAGAAATTGAAGAAAGCTAAGAAAGTTCAACAACCACCATCTGACAGTTCAGACTCTTATTGTGAAATTTCCGATTGTATAGAAAGTGAAGATAACGAGGAGTATACAGACAGAAAGGAATTATTGAACAATGATAAATGGCAACCTGTTCAAAAAATTGAAAACGAATATGTGATATTTTTATATGAAGGAGAATATTTTCCTGGTAAAATTCTTCATGTTACTGCAACCAAAGCGCGAATATCGTCTATGCAAAAGCATGGACGAATGTGGAAATGGCCCGAGACTCTTGACGTATTAAATTACAAATGGGAAGACGTAATTTCTCATATTAATGAGCCTACTAGAAGTAGCAAAAGTCGAAACATTTACTCTGTTCCTGAATTAGATTTTAGATGGAATTAACTACTTTTTATTGCTATTTGCCTATTTATTTGTAATTTTTGATAATTGTTGAAAATAAACGATATCAACGTAATCGCCTTTAGTGTTTTTGGTTTTAGTATAAGTGGTCAACTACTAACTCACGTATGGTCAATTACTAGTTTTCTCGGTTTCAAAAATGGTCAACTTCTGAAACAATTATTGGGCTTTCAAAAATGTCTTTAAAACTTGTATAATATAACTATTTCGAAAAAGTCAGTACTGATACATAATCAGGGAAGTTCAAACAGCATTTTAACGCACAGAAGTCCTCTATTTAATAAAGGAGCGAGCATTTATTATTATTCACGCAGAAAATTTGTCTTAGCTGGTCAATTACTGGTGCCTTTACCTTAATTGGTATTTTTCAATACAATATCTGTTTCTAACTCTGCTTAATTTAATGAATAATTCATTAATAATATTGATGGCATTCACTCACGAAATGAAGATCCTGTAAACTAATGTTTACATTAACGGTGATACCAGTTTGATATGCCAGTTCTCGTTTTAAAGTTATCGGATGTACGGGAATAAAGATCAAACTCAACAACAATATTAATCTATATTTTATATCCGTTTGCGCACCAAAATCGAACAACGAGTGTTTTATGGATGATATCAATCAAATTTTTCAGCCTCCCGAATTAAATCGGGGAAGAAATTATTACATTATATGCCGGGATTTCAACGCAAAACGTAGTTTGGTGGCAGCACGATTACGAATGCACGAGGTATAATCTTTAATACAGGGACTAACAAGAATTAATTGTTCCGCATAAAATATTATCTAGTTCTTAAGTTTTAGTATTGTAGTATTTTAGTATTCGTTGTGCCATTCCTTTACACAGTCCCAAAAGTTTTTCTACTGTAAAGAATAAGATATAATTTTTTTTCTCGCGCATATAATATTATAAGAGGATACGTGTTTATTGATGTAACGAATATTATAACGATGGTAAACTTAGGTTAACTAATTGTTAAATTAATGTTATGGGAGCGATTTTAGCTGCTGTATACATTTATTGTACTAGCAATACATAGATAAGTTTATTCGTCTTCAAATCTGACAACTATTGTACACAGTTTTTGAATAAACGATTTTTCAACTCAATTCACAATCAGCCGGTTCTCGTCTGATCATCCAAGGCAAGCAAGTTTTGGCAGGGATAGTACTTAGATGGGTGACCGCTTGGGAACTCCCTGTTGTGCTGTTAGTAGACTTTTTTTTTTTAACGCAGATTTATATTTAGTGTACTTTCTTTATGGGATGGACCTAACATTATTAGTGGTTACAATTCCTAAGTAAAGGATAATCGGGTCGATCCAAAAGTAATGCTGGGTATACACGGGTCGATCGCGGCCGTGGGAGGGTCTAGGACACCTCGCCGCCGGCCGGTTCGCCGCCAGGCCATCTCGCCGCCGGGACACCTCGCCGCCGGCCATTTCGCCGCCAGGCCATCTCGCCGCCGGGCCATCTCGCCGCCAAAATTAATACAGCGTGAATTGCACTTTGGCCGTATCACCTTAACGCCCGAATGTTAATGCATAATTAGCACAGAAATACCGCGCTTATTGAAACATCCGTTCGGATAAATTGCGAATAACAAATTTATGTTTTTACGAAAATTGAAATGTCTATGCAGAATGTCATTTGGTTTATACATAGTTAAGTAATATCTTCTTTATCATTAGGTTTACATTTCTTACAATTTATGTGTTGGTAGAATGATATTATATAATATCTCGCTTTATTTATATATGGTCGATCCACGTCAAATCGCATAAACGAATTCGAGGCTAAAGAATTTTTAAGAAGTTCAAGTGGCTTAACTCTCTTTTCTCCTTAACATATATGTTAAATAGATATATCTCAAAATCAGAATTTTGAAGATTTTAAATATGCAATTTTCCTAAAAACATAAATTTGTTATTCACAATTTATTCGAAAGGGTGTTTCAATAAGCGCGTTATTTCTGTGTCAATTATGCATTAACATTCGGGCGTTACAGTGATACGGCCAACGCAACGTGCAATTCACGCGGTATTAATTTTGGCGGCGAGATGGCCCGGCGTCGAAATGGCCTGGCGGCAAAACGGCCGGCGGCGAGGTGTCCCATCCCCATTCGTAAATGATTATAGAAGGATACTGAATCTTCTAAATTAAGCTCTTTTAAAAGATTTGTTGATGCACTTAGCCCATTTCTTCTTAATATCCATTGCCGAGTCCATAAATGACGCTTTTCTGTTTTTTTATTTTTATAACTTTAATAGTTCTTCGCGTAACAAATCACAAATTAATGACACACCAACATTTATAACAGAGTTATTAGATGCCATCCTATCTGCATAAAGGTTTGCTTTCGACTAAAAAATCGCACAGAAACGGTCGGCCGTATGAACCCTATAATCGTTTGGATCGCGTTTCGATTCGTTGCCGCGCGGCTAACAAGGAGAGGCCGTGAAGTGCCCCCCTCCGATTTGGACGAGCTTTGGACACGTTATAGTAGAGGCAAAGTTATGCATATACCCAAAAGGATTTGCTCAGATGCTCAACCGTTTTTGAGAAATTTGAGTCGAAAATTTGGATTTTGGAGGCGAAGATCCCGGGATCGAAACCCGGTATGAACTTATGTCTTCGACATCTTCGATATCTTTTTTCATTTTATTTTTTATTTTTTCAGAATGTATAAATGATATTCCGCCATATTTCAGTATATTTAACACTGTTTATAATGTATTTGTGTACATTACATAATATTCTCGAGCCCGGTATACGCTTTGGATGAAACCTCTCCACCATAGCAATGCATGGCGTGCGGCTAGCGCGCTCGCTTACGGCCAGATCCCGGGCTCGAATCTCGGTGTGCTTTTTTTTCAATTTGGGAAGAGTAAATAATCTTACGACATACATCAACGTAGTTAATACGTTACACAACAAAATGTGAGGGTTTTTTTCAATAAACGAACGTCACTATTAAAATATTCTGACGAAACTAACGCTGCACAATTGCCAAGAATTCGCAAGGAGTATCTTTTGTTTTTTAAGGGGAGAGATACGTTACATTACGATCGACACTTCGAACATCGAAGTGTTAAATCCCTGTGCAAGTGTAGGAGAATTTTTCATTGCCAGTCGGACGACGGCACAACATTGTTTCATTTCGAGAAACTGCGTTTTATATCACGAGACAAATTCTTTTCTCGGGCCAAGCACAAGTACGCGAGAATTGAACCTTGTACCTTTTCCAGAAAGAACGAGTTATTATTTATTTATTTATATTGGTATGTTATAACAAACCTATCAAACTTATTCTTGTTGCTAATCGATAAGTTTATATGACCATTTCCTGCCAAAATACAGTTTACTGTGGGTAAGAGTACAAAAGTGGGTTCGTTTATTGCAAAAACCCCTCACATTTTGTTGTGTAACGTATTAATTACGTTGATGTATGTCGTAAGATTATTTACTCTTCACAAAATAGAAAAAAAAAGCACACCGAGATTCGAGACCGGGATCTCGGTGGCCGTAAGCGAGCGCGCTAGCCGCACGCCATTCATTGCTATGGTGGAAAGGTTTCATCCAAAGCTTATACCGGGCTCGAGAATATTATGTAAAGTACACAAATACATTATAAACAGTGTTGAATATACTGAAATATGGCGGAATATCATTTATACATTCTGAAAAAATAAAAAAAAATGAAAAAAGATATCGAAGATGTCGAAGACATAAGTTCATACCGGGTTTCGATCCCGGGATCTTCGCCTCAAAAATCCAAACTTTCGACTCAAATTTCTCAAAAACGGTTGAGTATCTGAGCAAATCCTTTTGGGTATATGCATAACTTTGCCTCTACTATAACGTGTCCAAAGCTCGTCCAAATCGGAGGGGGGCACTTCACGGCCTCTCCTTGTAAGTCGCACTGGCGGCTGGCCGCGATCGACCCGTGTATACCATGCATAACGGCAGTTTCAGCGATGAAAGCTACCTTCACGACGATCGTCGTCCCGTCCACCGTTCGAGATCTCGCTGAAACGCATTTCCACGCTCGATCGTGTCGTACGCGCCGTGGAGAAGGCCGCGTAGCTCGGACGGGAAAAATAGACGGGAAAAACGAGGAGGGCGGGGAGAAGAGGACAGAAAACTCGTACGAGTCCCGACACTTTGGTTTTTATGCAAAGAGAACGCGAGGAGAGCGAGAGCGCAGCGATGTCGGAGCTATAAAGACAAATAGTAGCGAAACGAGCCCAACGAGGCCTAATGACGTGTATTTGCATCGTTCATTAAGATAGCTGGAAAAGTCTGGTCTTGGCGGTGTAAGCGCAACGGGAGTGCACAGGACTGCCAGTAATTCTCCTGTCGGCTGGACAAAAGGACACACGCCGCTAAAGTGACGCTTATCGCGACTCGCGAAACCCCGTTTTCTTGCGTAACCGAATGCCTCTTCGCGCTCCCCTTCCTTTCTTTTTTTTCTCGCACCCACCCTTCGGCTCTCTCGTCGCGTCGACTCGATAGCGTGCCACGAATAACGGCACGATGCCGTTCGCGGCGACGCAACGATCGGAGCGATCGCGAGGTCTTCGCGATTCGTTTTAACGATTGCGATCGGAGTGAAAGTTCGCTGTCGGTGAGTCGAATCACTTGGAAAATGAATGGAGAGCGTATGTACGTCGGATTAGGCGAGCCGCACACTGAGGAGACTATTTTTATGAAACGTGGAGCTTTAGTTTCGAGAAGCTATTCGATTCAAATGACACATCGCACCCCGGCGAGAAAGATGACACAACTAAAAAATGTAGTGTTCGAGATATAGCAAATAATAGAAAAATAGGAAACTTATGTATGTATATTGAAATAGTATAATGGTTCTTTGAAATTTTTTATACGTATTTTTGGCAGTACATTTTTTAATACACTACAGATGTCGCCAACGCGATACTCAATGACCACGATCGGTGAAAAATTGTGATTTAAGTTTTGTTTTCGTTATCGCAGCTGCTGTTATTTTATATTTCCATGGTCAATGATATGTTTATTTAATGTAAAATTTAATGTTAAATTTGTATTGATATGAGGTAAATTTGTAACCCGAATATATTACGCACGTTTACATTGTATCGAGATAGATTAGTAACCTCTAATATTAATGAAGGTCGGTGAGAGACGTTCAGGTCAATTAAGTGGGGATAAGTGGAATTTTAATTACCGACCGGTGTAATAAACCCTGATTCCCTGGTAATTGTAAAGAACTAAGGGGTGACGGAGACATTGGCACGACGCCGATTTAGTCTTCCGTGTACTGTTGCCGAGTAAAGTCGATTGGAGACGGAACTAGTAGCGTGGCGAGACGGGGTCGAGCGTGGAGCACGATTTGTGTCATATGTAGTCGAAGATGAGAGAAAGGCAATGTTTGGATTGTTATATTTCTCGCGGAGTATCCCTGTGTCCAACTGATTTCGAACCCGATAACGTCTTCCACTGGAGGGAGACGCGGAGGTGGCTATCGTCCATTGAGGGAGCGAAACAAGGCCCCACAGTTAGCGACGTGTTTATAACCATGTGTGCATGGAAATATTCATGTGCCCGCGCCCGGAGAGTTCGAGTGTTCTCGTGTCAAAGGCACTGTGGGGACTTGGCCGTTGTAGGGTACCTTGCTAACGCAAGACGTCCCGAACATCGGTGCCGAGAAGAATGAGCCAGAGATCGAGATCCGTTGGATAGCGGCGTGGCTGCTTTCGTAAGAGATTGGAAGTAAGCGCGGTACCGCGTACGGGAACTCACGCGGGAGAGCGCGGAAAACGGTAACGTTTGTATGAAGTCGACATAGCGCCCCTTCTCGCATCGTTACGAAGTTCATACCGGGATACAATTTGGACGGCAAGTGCACGTCAATAAACCAATGTTGGAAACAATGTGTGCCTAATCCTTTCGTGCCCTCTGTAAGTGTGAGTGACCGGGGATCTCGAGTCATAAATCGGTAAGCTGGATCGAGGGTCAATTAAATTCAGGTCCGTCGCTTACATAATGGTCCTTCGAGCCGGATCCATAGGTCGCTGGTTCGGATCCGGCTCGAAGGACCATTATGTAAGCGACGGACCTGAATTTAATTGACCCTCGATCCAGCTTACCGATTTATGACTCGAGATCCCCGGTCACTCACACTTACAGAGGGCACGAAAGGATTAGGCACACATTGTTTCCAACATTGGTTTATTGACGTGCACTTGCCGTCCAAATTGTATCCCGGTATGAACTTCGTAACGATGCGAGAAGAGGCGCTATGTCGACTTCATACAAACGTTACCGTTTTCCGCGCTCTCCCGCGTGAGTTCCCGTACGCGGTACCGCGCTTACTTCCAATCTCTTACGAAAGCAGCCACGCCGCTATCCAACGGATCTCGATCTCCGGCTCATTCTTCTCGGCACCGATGTTCGGGACGTCTTGCGTTAGCAAGGTACCCTACAACGGCCAAGTCCCCACAGTGCATTTGACACGAGAACACTCGAACTCTCCGGGCGCGGGCACATGAAATTTCCATGCACACATGGTTATAAACACGCCGCTCACTGTGGGGCCTTGTTTCGCTCCCTCAATGGACGATAGCCACCTCCGCGTCTCCCCCCAGTGGAAGACGTTATCGGGTTCGAAATCCGTTGGACACAGGGATACTCCGCGAGAAATATAACAATCCAAACATTGCCTTTCTCTCATCTTCGACTACATATGACACAAATCGTGCTCCACGCTCGACCCCGTCTCGCCACGCTACTAGTTCTGTCTCCAATCGACTTTACTCGGCAACAGTACACGGAACTTTTTGTCCGGATACGCTTTGAGGCGCAAGGAACTCCGATTGGGACACCATACCATGCCTATTGAGAAGAGAGATAACATAGAAAAAGAAGTGAGTTTAGCCCAATATGGAGTGTTTGGTGTACACCATCCTCTTTGTGAAGGGATCACTTTTCCTCCCGAGAAGAGAGCCTCGATGCCACAAACTGTAGGCCCTTTGACTGCTCTCTTGTGTTATCTCAAAGCGGACAGAAGATATTCTCAAAAATGGGCTGATGCCGTTAAGAGGGCTTTTGCTCACTTCCCTGATATAGATACAGTGATGCAGGTGTTGAAAGAAAAAGATCCTACAGAGATAAGGACATTAGTCACTCTAATGGCTGATGTAGCCCTCATCACTACAACTAGGACAGGGAGCTTTCATGTTCTACAAGATATTTATGTCCTATACTTGGTCGTTGAACCTCAATCAAGCAACGGATAGTCAAGCCAAGCAAATATGTTATCATTCGATGTTTGGGACCTATAAAGAGGACTTGGGAATTTTAGCGCAGATAACAAACCAAGCAACATGGGAGACCCGAGAAGAAATGGGGAGAATTTTCCAACAGGCTAATACCAAAGGGGAGTCAGTAAAGTTTGTGCCTGTCAAACAGAGATACTACTCAAAGCTTTCACAAGCCAATCAATGGACCAATGGGACCACTTTATGTGGTCATCTAAAGGTCCCCGGTTCGTTCCCGGGTTTCGGCACCAGGGAAGGCAGCATTCCCAACATGCGAAGACTACGAAAATTCTGCTGAGCGTGACCACGAACTTCACGAATTAGTAAAAACTCATTACCGACTAGAAGCTCTCGGGGTGGTGTGCAAGGACCGCAAGACCGCATCGAATCAACGAGCGGAGGACATCCTGGAACAGAAGACACGACACTTGGAAGTCCATTGGGAAACGGGACTGCTATGGAGGAAGGACGAAATTAGCCTACCAGAGAACCGTACAACCGCCTTCAACCGGTTAAAGAGCTTGGAGAAGAAGATGGATCGAGACCCCGAGTACGGACAACTTTACCGTCAGCAAATAAAGCATTACGTTGAGAGTGGTTATGCGAGGAAGCTGTCGACAGCCAGTATCGAGAGTAGAACACCGCGCACATGGTATCTACCACACTTTGGCTTAAGGCATCCGAAGAAACCACATAAATTGCGTTTGGTATTTGATGCGGCGGCTAAAACGAAGGGGGTATCATTAAACGATAATCTGCAGGCCGGACCAGATAAGTTGAATTCCTTGTTGGGAATTGTGCTGCTTGTTAACTGTCGTGCGTCGACTGGCTTCGATTCGAGAGCTTTTTTTGGAGTGATTTACAAATTCCTTTTTTATAAAGTTTTTATAGATCAAGCCTGTCTAACCCCTGCACGCCGTGCAGGGGCGCACAGGCAACACTCGTCAGCCCAATCAGGGCTTACCCCCACCATGGCTCCCGGTGCGTTTGTAAGAGTGAGACAGGTAGAGCGTTGTTATTCTTTTCGCTCGCACGGCGTGCGGATGGGGGTACCGAAACCGCGTGAGGAGAGTGCGTCTCCCCTCGGTTAGACAGGCCTATTACAGATAGTAAGTTACAAGGTAAGCTTATTGGCTTCTGGACTCAGGAAAATACATTTAATGCCACGGGAAGCGCATTTATATGTATACAAGTGCAAGATACTTCCGCAGATCGCAGTTCAGAAACAATTAAGTACGACAGAAGCTCGTTTGAGAGATGCAGCCAGGTATTACTACTGTTCAGGAATCGTCATGTTGGGAGGTGGCTGCCTTCAGCGACATATACACGACACCTCTCTCGCTCTCTTAGTGGATTCGGCGCACGCAGCGCATCCCCACCACGAGAGTCCTATTTGGGGAAACGGGCCTTTTCGAATACGAGGAAGGAACGGTTTTCGGCCATTATTAAATTGTTAATTATCACGCTTCGATCAAGCACGTGTGGATCAGTTAATCTCGTTTTCAGCACTACTCTCGGATCTAGGTTTTCTCGCAGTAAACTCGGCCAGTTTAGTCAGTTAAATATCGTGGGTGAATCGCGCCTTCGGGCAACACTACGTTTTGTTATTTCAATAAACTCTCGAGTGCTCATGCCTAAATAATTACGGACGACCTTCTCGCGGCATATACGTTCTACGTGGCCGTTTGGCAGCCATTACGGTCCTTCCTCGTGCGGCTTCTTATTCTCGTATTTCTTTGTTAACGGAATTATCGTATTCGCGTATTAATCGCTTTAATTTCGCATTATTATACCACGACCAGTTATTGTTTATACCTTTTATCGGCATTAATTGCCAGGTTTTATAACAATATACGGATTCTTTTTGTTATGCGTGATACACATTGTTTCGGTACTCTCGCCTCTCCTATCTATCCTCACCCTCGGCAACAAACACCATTTCATTTCAAGGCTGACAAGCGGAGGTACCAAAAGCGCACAAGGAGTGTGCGTTTCTCCTTAGCCGCCCTGAAATTAAGATTGAGCGTAATTGCTTTGCGTTTATTGGCTCACATTGATGTCATGTAAAGCAATTGGCGTAATGATTCGTACAATACAATTTGTGCAACCAATTTGTGGTAATTGAAGTTTTATTTTCTTCCCTTAGGGTAGACGATGCACCCTTGACGAAAAGATCCTCTGGCTCTCCCTATACAAACAATCCAAATCCTGTTATAAATTATTGTCACAAATGTTTGATCTGCCAGGTTGAACATTATTACAGGGATTGTTGCAAAAAATTAAAATGCAACCTGGCATTAACCCCTTTTTATTTAAACATTTGGAGTACAAAGCGGAGTACATGCGTCGTACTAATAGAATTTGTTGCATCATGTGGGACGAAGTTGCATTACAATCACGAATCCTTTATAGCACAACATTAGACCGGTTTGTTGGATTACAAAATTATGGAGTCGGGGCGTCAAATAAAATTGCTGATGCAGCGCTTGTATTTATGCTGCGTGGCACAAATTCCGGTTGGAAGATGCCGCTAGCATTCTATTTTTCTGACACAATAATTGCACTGATCAAGGAAATTCTAGGACACCTGGCGCAAACAAAACTTCAGATAGTGGCATCTGTCTGTGATCAAGGATCATCTAATGTTAAGGCCATCAATGAAATGTTAGCAACCGGCGGATGTTCTGGTAAGTCGTTTATATCTTGCCGATGCAGGATGATAGAGCACAATAAATGATAGCATTCAATTCAATTTTTTCAGTTCGCATTATACCCCCCCCCCCCCCCCCGCCCGCTCAAGGTGCAGGCGGGGTCCTGACGGACCCTCCGGCCGAACTGAAAGCAGACCACCCCTGAAGGTGTATCATGGGCGTGGTCTCTTTAGCGCTACTTGATTGCAATATTCCATATAGATAATGGTTTACAGTTCCCACAAAATCTCTGTTATTGTGCTTATGGAATCTCTAGTAATCACATGGTGTCTTTTTGTACAATGTGAGCAGTGAGGAACAGAGAGGTGGGCAATGCCTAAGCCAGCTTCGAAATCCTCTACCTCGCAAGAGTATGTAGTAAATGAGATGTATGGAGGGTTGCGTCTCTATGGCTGCCCTCTCGCTCTCTCACTCACTTACCCAAGGCGTGGGATCAGGCGGACCTGGGACTAGCCTCCACATGGTTCCCTGTGCGCACGGTATGTACCTATGGCAGCCCTGGTCAACGGTGGGGAAATGTACTCTCCTCGCGCGATTTCGGTACCCCCACCTGTCAGCATTTACGCGCCGTGCGAACGAAAAGAAGGACAGCGCTTTCTACCTATCCCACTCTTAGACGCGGACCGGGAGGCATGGTGGGGATGCACGGCGGGTTGCCTTGCTACTTAATGAGCAGGGGTTGCCCAGGCCTGACCTATGGTAACACCGTGGCTAAACTATACCTATGTGACGCCACACATACACCTAGGGGTTTTATCCCCGGCTTGGGCCCCTGGCGTGGTGGAGCTATCGAGAGGCTCACAACATCTTGCTTGCCGAACAATGTCGATATAGCTCCGGGCTAGGCGCGACGCGTCTATATGACTTTAATGGCTGTAGAACTCTTTATGGCATTATACCATTACATAGATTTAAAATAGTTCCATTTTATGACCCACCCCATTTGATTAAAGGTGTGAGAACCAATCTATTGACAAAAGATTTAGAGATTGATGCTGACAGCAGTAAGGAGGAGATTGAACGAAGATATGCGTCGTGGAAGATAATAGAATTAGCATATGGTATGAGCAATGTAAATTGTGAGATTATTTTTATGTAACTAGCGTGTTTTCTCCGTTAAGTTAGGTTGGCGATAGTGCGTGAAATGTATAGCGCAACCCGCACACAAGTTGGCAGCACTGTGTCTCGCATGCTGCCTGCGTTGTGTTTCTTGATCTTGGCCGATAGGAGACCACGTGTAAACGTTTATTCATTAATACACACAATTTGTTCTAATTTAAACTAAACGATGCGTTGAGTTATTCGTAATAATAGTTTCATCTCCCAATCACCATAACATAAATCACAAAATAAACGACCAACACACTCTTCCACAATGCATAAATAAAATGCGCCTCAAGAGTGCTTGTTACGTTCCGTATACTTTTATTACCTTTATTAGTGCTCTTGGATGAGGTGACGTATTCGTCGCAAGCATTAGTCTCTATCCTGATACAAGTTGACTTTAGTATTATTAACTTCATTTATTTCTATATCTCCGACCTGCGGATATGCAATTTATAAATTGCGAGATAATATTCTCTGCATACACGTAGTGTCGTTTGAGATATTAAGAGTCACGCGAAGCATGTATCGTACCCTTGAAAGCGTCAAGAGATCGATGCTAACACCAGTAAGGGAGAGAGTGACCGAAGATATGCGTCGTGGAAGACAATCGAATTAGCATATGGTATGAGCAATGTACATCCCTTAGTTATGCCAATATACAAGATAACTGACCAACACATTCTTCTAGAATGTATAAATAAAATGCGCGTGAAGAGTGCTGTTCAGGTCTTGAGTAAATCGTTCGGAGGCTTTATAAATATTATGACATGCATAGATGGTAAATTTCATACATTTTCATATAATTCATAATTTCATATGTATAAAGTAAACTAGGTTACAGCTCTCTTATGCCTAACATGTAAATATGTTTCAGGAACCGCCATGGCAAATACAGGTCCTCTAAAAATGCCCGTTAAAGAAGGGCATGCAACCGCAGAAGTCATGCTCTTCTTTAATGATTTATTTGATTCAGTAAATGGGCACAGCCGTAATCTGGAAGTACCGTTGCGTTCAATGGTGACTCCAGCATCGCAACACCGGGTATTTTGGCGCAATGCTGTAAAAAAATTAGAGAGTATGCGGTTTGTGAAGTTGCAGGGGAAAAGCCCAACAACCGGGTAACTGTGCCTGAAGAATTGGGTCATGACGCTGAAAGGTTTTCTGAAACTGACCTGTGTCCTTCAGGATGAAGGAATAAAAACATTTAGGCCGCGGTTGATTAATTAGAATCCATTAGATAATTTTTTCGGGTTAATTCGAGCACTAGGTTGTAGAAACACAAAGCCAAAGCGTCTTCAATTTGTTGACAATTTTAGGGCACTCCTCTTAAATAATTTGTCTACGCGTAGAACGCAAGGGAATTGTGAGCAGACCTGTGAAGATTCACTTTTATTTACTCATTGCGTCATGGCGTGACCAGTGCTATGGAAGTGGACCTTCACAGGAACGAAGAACAAGCTCAACAGATATCAATATTAATGCAAAATTCTGAGACAGAGGAATTATGCAGCAGTAGCGATTCCCGCGCGGTAGTCAAAATAATCAAATTAATCAAACAAAATGCGGCAGTTGCCAAGTGTGAGGAGTGTCTGTTGGACCCGGTAAAAGTACTTAATTTATACGACGGTCTAATGCATTTGCTAAGAAATCAAATTAAAACGGCATATTACGAAGAGTCACTCAAACGAGTGCTAGGTTCGACTATCGATTTTAATTACGATTCGGAGTTTTTTGGATGCGTGACACACTGTTGCACGAATTTTGACGTATTCACAAACAAAATATTAATTATATTTATCCAAAAGTGGACTAAACGGACCAACGCTACATTGGATGGTAAGTGTCGAGTGTTTGACCCCAAATGTTCTGTAGAAAAATTGGCGCATGAAAAAAGTTTCCAGTATATTGATAAAAAAGTCTTTAAAAAGTATAACTCGTGTTGTTAAACTAAGTCCCACTTCAATCTAACTTCCATTGCACACAGAAGCGATGAAAAAGGTTTACCCTATTTACGCCAGAAAGGCAGTAAACAGTGAAAACCTCTATGACTTCCTTGTGCAATTCCTTCTTCATAGCATGCTTTTTCTCCGATCAAGTATACGTACACGTGATTCGGTAACAATGTGTGCGGATGTGTCTATTGCATGCGTGTATGATTTTAGTTCCTCCAGCGATCGACATGCAGATGGTGTGCAAAATAATAACCCGGTCCGCCAAGAGAGGAGACGGCATCCCCTGGGGTAGACGAATAGAAACGTGAAAAGTTTACTTTTCAACCAACATTATTTTTCTTTATTTTGCAACATGAAACGCGAGTTACGGCATTCTATAAAAACTTTGGAATGTCCCCTTATCGGCACTTCCTTCCTTCGCGACAACATAACTACTATGCTGTATATCACGAATAAGTGGATAAACTCAGTATCTGCGTCTCCTATTTGTATTTCGCAGCCACCAATACAGCATGAGCACATACTTTTCGTCGAACGACATTGTTGAAATTAATTTTTAATTTCGTTGATGCGCGGCAAATATGAAACAAGTTCCATGAAATTTATTTCACGCAACCAACCAGTTTCCTCAGTGTATCGTTCCTCGTAGGTCATTTTATGAAAATGAGAAATCATAATTCCACGTTTGGTTAAGTTAATAGATGCTTATATTTAATTTCGAAAGTTCGAAATCTTCGATTTTTTTTCCGAAGGATTATAAATCTCTGATTTTCATCTTGAGAAACCTGAAATCCTCAATGCTTCACAATGTGAAATTAAAAGTCTTCGTCTCTCGCGTTGCGAAATCAATAATCTCCGCTTTTCAATTATACGAATTAAAACCTTTTGTACGCCAAAACTGATTCCAACGAAGGACGCGTAACGAACAGGTCGAATATATTTCTGTAAACGTATAAACGCGACGTCCAACAAGTTGCTTTTGTTGGTTTTACCGCACGTCGCGATACCATTCGAGAAACATTAACCGTATTTGCCTATACTAATTTTACGCGTATTACGAAGTCACCCGCGTCATCCGTCGTAATTAATGTCGCTTTCCTGGAAGTAATGCGATTATTAATTCCGTTCCCGATGGTGCTTCGTTACCGATCGCGATTTCTCGATATTGCCTTAGCTCGGCAGACCTTCGGCATCCGCCCACTGCGCGACACTTACGATCGTAAAACTTGGCAAATCGCGAGGTGATTCATTACTAATGTCGTTTGATATTTCACGGGAAGGTGCAGCCACTTGCTCGCTCGTTTATTTTTCGACGACAAGCCGTAGTTTCTGGAAAATGTCCATCGTCGCTGATATTCCGCGAGAGAAACGGAGAGAGCCAGAGAGGGAGAGACAGAGAAAAAACTTGCGCTTTCCGTTTAAATCCACCTCCATTTAAAATACTCCGCGACTGAAATCTTAACGAGACTCGAAACTTTTTCTCCGTATATTTAGCATGTGGTTTTACTTTGATTTCTACCGCTGAAATTACCCATCGTAGGTACCCGTAACCAATATTATCTACTTAATCAATATGTTGTAATTTTCTAAACAAGAAAACAAATTTGGGGATTGGAGGTTGGTATCAAGACTAGATCGCGTAAAATAGAAAAAAATGTATATTTCAAGCGACTATTTTCAATTATTGGGTTGGCATATAGTCATATTGTCAACTTCGACCTACTACAAAATTCATACTTAAGAACTTAATAGAGGACAGCGAAAATGTTAAGAGAATTTTATTTAGATTGTATCGACTCTACAGGCACCTTAACCCATTAGTTTTCAATGTTAGAAAAAATAACTAATTTCATGTTTTTACTGTATTTCACTACTAAACATATACATAGTCAAATAACTGTTTATGAAGTTAAAAAAAATTGTGTTTAGTTTCTTTACAAAAAAATATTAAAAGTAATAATAACAATGTTAAAACTAAGTCAGGTATGTAAACACTATAATTGCAGTGTCAAATATCACGTTATGCATCCTTTACTGAAGGTCAGGCTAATCTAAATTGATAATTTGGAGATTCCCATTCTATTTTGTATCGATAAAATATATCGATAAAAGTATAGTAGAAGAAATCCAACTTTTCGTCATAGTTCATAAATGTACAAATATTAAACTTTATCATATAATCGACGTATTTCATAAAAAACGTAATTCTTGTTCCGTAGAGAATAAATCGGAGCAGCAAAACAGTCATTTCATTAAATGACATATTAGGGAAAAAAATCGTCTAAAAAATGTTGCGTTTACGCAACTTTGTGGATTAATGGGTTAAACGAGACATTCTACGCGCAATTATAAGTATTTACGTGAGCGTCGACAAAGGCATCGTTCTTCACTGAACTCTTATATTTCACTGTCGATCAGGTGCGAAACAAACTGCAGAACGACGAACGTGAAATTTCAAAATTTCACAGGCAAGCCCAGTCTCTCCAACTGGCAAACTCTGTTGATCGAGGACCCATGCGTCTGTCGTCTACCAAATTTTCGCGAGTCCGCTCAGTTCTGTCGTTTTCCACGTCAACGACTTCCGTCGCATGGCTCCGCGTGGTAACCGGCCCCTGCTTTTAACACCGTTATAAAATATTTAAACGCTAAAGCATGCGCGCGCTTTATGTTCGCACGAGAATTTCCTGGCAACGAAACTGTCTTTTAAGTGGAACAAGCTCGATTCTGGGAATTACAAAAGCAGGCCTGTTAAAACACCTGCGGGACTGACTTCGTACAACCTCGTTCCCCCCGTACCTGGAACAGCTTTCGAAGTTTCGCGAATATTTTCGTACGATCGGGAAATGTGGGAATGTCGTGTACTCGAGTGACGAATAGCATAAAAATGAGGGGACAACGGTTAGATAATTATTTAAGCGGAAACTGTAATTGCAAGATCGACATTTTCGTGCTGTTCTTCCTATTTTCTTTTTTTTTTGTCAGAAATTGTCTCTTGATTTAGAGAAAATTCAGTGAAGCTAGTCTTTTCTCTTGTTTTCCTCAGTTCTGCCGGTTTCTATATTAATAATCGTGAAAGTTATTTGGAAAAACAAATTCCAACGTTTCGTCAAATTATTCGGAGCGAGTAGACATTCGAGATGAAAGAAATTGATTCGTCTGATCAGCACTGATTAACCTTCATCGGGGCGCGCGGCCGCAAATTAGTCTCATTCATAATGTTCAAGTTTTAATCAATTTTTTGCATCGTTTACATATAATATATTATATTATTATAATATACATATTACACATTTAGGATAAATTATTCAAAAAAGTAAAAAAGGGAAACAGGGAGACCGAAAATGGATCAATAAAAATTAGCAGAAAGGGGCGCGTCCCGATGAAGGTTAATATCTAATCAAAATATATAACTTTGCCGTTATAAAAATTGAACTGAGATCCACGTACACCGGATATTTACGATCATCGCTAACCGCCCGCACCTTCGCCGCTTTCTTTATTTCGCGGTAGAGAACGAACCTCGCCGGGGGTATTCCAAGTAAGAATGGCCACGAGACTTTCCTCGTTTCTCCAACTAATTGTAAGTACAACAAATCGTGTCAAGCGTGCACCGCACAGCAATCGCGAGCCTAACGTGAGTCATGCGCGCTCTCGATTGAGTCTCCGCGCCGCAGACGCGAACGGCAGACGAGCGTCGGATTAAGATTATTAACGCACTTATGCGCGCATCGTACGAGGAATAACGGGGAGAAATTAAACTTAAGAAGTGGCACGATGCCACGGAGCGGTCGTTCGCGATTCGAATGAATTAGCCGCCTCGAATGAAATAGATATTTCAATTCGTAAACACCGTGGGTAGGAGGCAAGCGTTTGTAGGAAATAACTTTACGCGGAACGGCCGTTTTCCTTATTCGTTTGACGCGTCATCCATATTGGACTGACGCGAGGGATGCTTCAATAACGTTGATATTAAATTAATCAAATTAACGATTGGTAATAATAGTATGGAGACCCGCGTGTCACCTAAATTTAGGTGACGCGAAGACGGAGTAAAAGGGGGAAATAATTGTTTATTAGGTTTACAATGTCGTTACACTCGCCGACATTTGCAATTTATATATGAATATGACATTTATATATAAATATGACAATTCTATCATTTCAACTTTGCATACATTTTATTTCTGACTCCATGACAAGAATGAATTCCTGAATTCGATCCACGCAAAAGTATACACATTGCGGGAACACTTTTACTACTAAACCTAATTAAAAAATACCTCGATCTTTTCCTGAGATTTGATCGTGAAAAGATCGAAGCGGTAAAGGATCGACGATAACGATAATCTCGAGTAGACCCGCGACCTTCGAGTAACGGAGATCATAAACTTTTCTTTCCCTCTTTCCCCCCGCCAGTCATACGTATTGTCCGTGCAATAATAATTAACCTGAATCACCTCGGGATCTCGAAGCCCACGCACGCCGACTAACCGACGCCGGTGGCTCGTTACAAAAGGGAAGATAAGCGAAAAATGCAGATCGCGTTTTTAATCCTGCCCGCTGCGAGTGCTCGAAACTGTAATTATTAATAAGCTGCAACGCGGCTTAGCTGTCGTCGCTTTCTAGGACGACATAGAATCAAAGATACGCCGACGGCTTTCGGGGAACGGCAACGAAGAAGAGACTCTCGACCCAGTTCGCGCTCGGTACCAGTTCGAACTTCCGCTAAAATTATATTGCTTTGTAGTCGAACGTGTACGGGATGTCCAGTTTGAAGTTTTACGCGCAATTATCCCCGAAACTATCCGTTGTTCGAAAGATTTTAGTACAGTCGACTCTCGATAATTTAAAACACAAGGAATCAGAGAAAGTGTTTAAATTACCGAGAGTTGAAAATAATAGGAGTTCAAATAATCGAAAGGGGGGTGGAGAAAATTCAAATAAACAAGAATTTGCTTGAAAGTACAGACATATGTACATGTGAATCTGTGCATTCATCTTTATTTCATATTCGTTAATTGAAAGTAAAGAAACAACAGGTCTATACCTCTTATGTTATGTACAAACCAATCGCAGAAGTGGGGGACTTCAAATTATATAGACTTTGAGAGCCCTGACTTCAAATTTAGAGTGTTGGCGAGGAAGATGCCATCACTAAAATTTCAAATTACCGAAGTGACCAAACATTGATTTTTTCAATTTATCGAGCAGCTTTCAGGGGACAGAGGAAAAACTTCAAATTATTGAGAGAAATTATCAAGTGTGAAATTATCGAAAGTCGACTGTACTTTGCTTCAAGGGAGACGCCACATGACTTAGTATCCGTTGGAACAAAATAAGCTTTTAGAGCAATCTTGTAGAGCACAAAATTTCCTTTCGATCGCCGTATTACGTATTGACAAAATCTTTGATTTCAACGCCCATTTTTTAATTAAAAAGAAAATCCCCGCACTTTATGCATCAAAGATTCGATCGACCAGAGGTAATTGGCTCCAGAGGTGGAATGTAACACATAAAGATAATTCGACACCTGCAATCCATGGGGAAAGTTCAACGCAAAAAAAAGTTAAATCGTACAAGAAGACGATATTGAAAATGATCGTTTTTGTCCATTTGACTTTCGACTATAACTACCTGAAAGTCGACAAAAATTAAATCGAATGAAAAACCAAACAGACTATCTTGTAGAATAGTGGTCTTCAATCTTATTACGACCGCGACCCAAATTTTCCCCCGAAAATCCATCAGGACCCAAATGGTTTTACATTTGCAGGATAAAAAAGCAGTATTAGAAAATAAATATACTTATTAATTCACTTGTTTATCACTACGATAATAATAGTTATCGTATGACGTTTTCCGGGTAATTTTCGGGATTTATAATACTTTATACTTTATAGTTTATGTTTATACAGTTTAAAAAAACATAAATTTCTTAGAATCTATATAATGAAAAAAAATTCTCGCGACTCTGCAAAACTTGACGCTGGACCCACCGGTGGGTCGCAATGCACAGTTTGAGAAACGCCGTTACAGAGCATAACATTTCCTTTCGATCAAAGCATTACGTAACGCCAAAATCTTTTCCTCAGTGCACATTTTCAAGTTTAAAAAAACAAACCAACTTGCCCATCAACCCAATATTTACTCACAATCGTGCAGATGATTTCAAGCTTGAGGCGACGTATCGAAGTAGCGCCTTTCTCTGGATATATTAACAAGGTTTCGGCATCTTACAAAAAAAATATAACAATATAAATTTTCAATCAAACCATTCATTTTTTAAATACAGATTTAGGTTCGTTTACTTTGTTCTCCGCTTCTCGTTACCGTTCCATATTTACCCGATTCGAAACATTAAATTATTTTTTAAAAGAAACCTCGGAATTTGATTTCTCGAGGGATGTAGACTTACAATTAGATACGTAACCGTTAAAGGGGCAACGTACCTCCGCCATGGGGTCCATTGACAAAGCAAAATTACGCGCGCAAACGCCTCGTTGTCCGTAAATCGTCTTTTGCCACGAGGCACGGCACGCTCGTAATTAACTGCCGCAATTTATCTGGCTGCATAAGAAGAATAATGAGTGACGCTGGAGAACGAAACGTCGTTCTTTGGGTTGATTAATTCGTAAGTTAAATCGTCGTGGGGGTTCGACCGCCTCTAGACAAAAGCATGACGAATACCAATCGGCTGCTCAAAAGAGGCACCTATGCTCTTCTACCGCGAGGAGCAATAAACCGTTTTAAATTTTTTGTTCTTCGGACTACGGAAAAGGACGAATCTAGCGAGTAAAAAAAAAATACGGAAGGAGATCAAAAGAGTGGACGCCTACCTCAATATATGTATTGCGATCGTTTTGACCCGCTCTAGAATGTTTTAATTATGCCGTTCCTGACATTTAATTTTCCAACAGAAAATGATTTTTAATGTAATTTGTTACTCAATATTTGTGCGTGTTTTAAGTTATGGAAAAAGTATTGGTACATATATCTCTGTATTGTTACGAATAGTGTTACGAATATCATTGCCTTCTTGGCGTCCGGCATTGCCGACAGGTTGTTGTTAGTTGCCGGGCGCCAATATTCAAATTGTAAATAGATGGTTGTGTTCGAGCTCTGATAACGAACGGTTGTGTTCTGTATGTTATTGGCAATAAACGTTACTTTTATAAATATGCCTTTTTTACGTTCACGTTCGCGGACGGTCCGTAACAGTATGTATACGGTGTATTTTTAAACTGGAACAGCAAAAATCTCGCAGGCCGTTGGGGATACGAAACAATTGTTATTACAAGATTTGTCTGATACTGAAGGAAACATTGCAAACAGTTTTTTTTTCATCAGGCAGATCTTGTAATAACAATTTTTCGTATCCTCAATAATCTACCAGATATTACCGCGTTTCCGGCTCAAAGAAATACACTGTATACGTGTATGTAAATACTTACATACGTACGCGTTTACATCGTATAGACGCATATCGTTAAATACCCAGTATTACTATAATTTATTACTCCTCGTAGGAAAAGACCATAGCTATCTTTTTAACGATCTCTGCCAAACTACTGCCGGTTCATTATTATGAATATTATAATTTTCCCCTGGATAACAATCTCCAACCGTTGACAAAGCGTCACGATTTTTTATTTCGTATTCTACAAAAAATATTGCGATCAATGTCACTCACGCAATGGCAGTTTCAATTCTCCAACTTCCCACCGTTAATATTCCAACTAGCATTTTTTTTGCGTTTAATCTTACGCGGGATCGTGTATTATTGTTAACTATACGCTACGCGCATACATTGTTTCGTCTACGTTCAACGAGGTACTAATGGACTCCGGAAGTAATTTGTCTCTCGGTTAGACGTCTCCGCTGACTGAAATTAATTGTACTTAACTTCGCGTCTTCATCGAACCGTTTGTCGGAGGTAAATCGCACGTGAGTTCGAATTTTATTCTTGTAATTATGTAAATCAGTTACCAACTCTAACGAAGAAACCCTCGTTAATTATAATCGTCGGTAAGATTGTCTAGTAAACTCGACTCTCAGTACGCGAAACTGTCTTGTAAATTCTGTCCTTCGTTTTCAGATTCTTTTCGCGTTTGAAAACTCGACAAATCCAAAATTAATACGAACTGTTCGTGTTTTCGCGTGGACGTGAATACGCGATCAGTGATGCGAGGAAAAAATAAATTAAACAACGTGGAAAGATGAAAATCTTGCGGAGAACTATTCATTGCAGAATCGCTCAATGATAAAAAGAAGATATTTGACGTGTGGTGGCATGTAAAAAAATGTAATATTTGTTTCTCATTTTAATAATTCATCCCCGAAGAGGTTTCAAGATAAGATAAGTTGAGTTACCATTTTTAACCTTCTGCAACTCGTATTTTAACTTTCCAGCGGACGCGCGGTTGTAAACCGTACAACACTTTTATACTTTTGTAATTTTTCCACCAATATCCTATTTGTATCCTATCGAGAGTTACGGATATTCTTCTAACATGTTCTTATCGAGACTAAAAAAAATACAATTTTTTTTAAATATATGTATACTATATATTGTCAATTAAGAAACTATATTATACTTAATAAAGTTTAAATTAATAATAAATGTATCTATACATAATCAAAACTTAATATAAAATTGGCTTGGACATATTTTTTCAATGCTCTTAAGTATGGCGTAAATAATATGGGTAAAATATGGCGCGCACGCTGAAAGATTAATCTTTCTTTTTCATATGCGTTGACCTAAAAGTGAAATTCGACTAAAAAAATCCAGATACTTTTATATAAGACTTCAAAATGACATGGCATAATAAAGGGTTCATCGCACCCTACAGAAGTTACCGTTTCCTTTGTGTTACATTTTGAATTCGATCGAAATCATGTCGGTGCCTTGGCAGACCGTAAGTATGCGAGTCTAAAGCGTGGGTCTCGGTATGCACCGTGAAATTATTCCCCTATTTGTCATCTTCGCGCCGCGTCTTGGTCCTCATGTATATTCGATCGAGGGAGATGACCAATCCTTAGGTCCGCTATGTCCTCTTAAATCTCTCGTTAATCTACCACTTCAGCCTTTAGAAATATCGCGTTGCGTGGGTGGCCCTAACATTGTTCCAAAATCGCTCCAAGGAACCGTGAAGTACATGTAATTCGCGGGAACGCTGAAACTGTACGAGTTGCGACATTGTGTGCTGCGAGTAAGCTTCCAAGTTACGAGCCAAAGAAATTGCATAAACAACGGCAACTATAAATAACGTGAATACAACACGTCTTCGCGTTACCGAGGGCGATTAGAATTGTAGGAATTAAGATCGATCGTTAAATGTGTGCAAATCGGAAGAAAACTGAAAAATTGAAATAACCGAAGTTTTTATTTCATCCTTTGTCCAGTCACAAGGATTTAAATCAATTTTGTATCAATCCCAAATTTCATTCAAAAAGACAAAACCCAAGATATCGAACGGATATTCGTTCATAACGCGTCCTGAATATGTGTGTGTACACTTTATTTTATCACCGAACGAAGCCGATGATTCACCACAATGTATTCAACGCGTTCGGTGCTCGGTGCGCCACCGGTGGCCCACGCTGAACTCCCCATTCAGGCCATTTGTTTCGGTCTACGATCCACTTTGCCTGTCGCTCCTTCGCTTGGAATAACAACACATTTTTCAACCTCTAAGTATCGTCAAATATACCTTGGTCGCGCGTGTACTAAATGCGAACCATCGGCGGTACACCCTGCCTAAATAAAAGGTCGATTAAAAACGACGCGACACGTTTAACACTAGAACTACCGACGATTAACGTATATCTATTTCTGTGGAAGGATTTTCTGCCCAATGGAGAACCGAAAACTCGGGATACGAGGGAATGTTCAACTCTACGTGCGGTATATTAACGAGGACCTTTATTGTACACACTCTCGATTAGCGAGTTCTTCGAGAAACTGATCTCCTTTTCGGAGCGCGGCTGCGTACGCGCTGTGAACTACTGCGCAGGCGCTATGAATTCTAGTACAGTTATTGCCACATTTCTACAATCTTTTTTCACCACCTTTGTCAATTTTTATATGTATAGATCCAAAGTACAGACGAAGTTCAGGTGGACCCGGACACTTGTATCAAGTGCACAAAAAGTATAAAAATAACACATTTGAACCATTCTTTTCACATTTATAATAAACTTTAGACCTCTGTTAACAATTATAATCAAATAATAGGGGCCTTTCTTTGCCATGTAGATAGTAACAATAGAAAACTCTTGGTCTACAATATTTGACAATGGAAAAAATGGGTGCTACCACCGGACACTATTATTAACAATGGCCTAAATCTTCTTAAGCCTTACAAACATTGCAATAATAATACATTATTGACGATTCAATGTCAACGCAAGCTTCGTGCATCCAATCTTTACATTTATGATATTGGATTCAATCTTTCTAAAAAATTTCACCACAAATTATACATTAATGAATTAATAATAATAGGATTATTTTAATGATGAATCACTGTGTACGAGTTTCTATAAATTTATTCACTTGTGTTGCTAGCGAGAAGTAATTACGTAGAAGAAAATGGATATTTTGTAAAAAGATTCATACGATAATAGTATACGATAATAGTAATAATAATAGTGGTTTTTTTTTTTCATATATTTTCGTATTTTTGTGGTAGTCTTAGAAGTATCGAAATATGTTTTACTAAACTCCCTGCAGTCAAGCTAATTACTCAAAAGCTAGTCACTATTCATTAATGTTAAGATTAATCACTCATACTTCGCGCCTTGCGCAGAGTGCGCTAGTATAACCGATTAGTGTAAGTTTCCTTGACTGCGTCAATTTTTGTTTTTGTATACACGTCTCTTCTCTTTTGCTTACTCTCTGTCCTTGCTTACCGAACATGGAGTCTGTAAGAACGTCTGAAGAACGCAGTTCAATTGTCCATAATGTGTAAAATTAGTCGGAGGCCAAGTGAAAGCGAGAAACTATATGACTGATTTTATTACTGTCAAGACTAGTGAATATCTTGTTTATCCGAATGATCCGACACTGTTCAGAGGGTATGATATCTTCTCCACTCTTACATAACCTAATTGAAACACGTGCTTGGACCATTGTATGTCATTAATATTTTTGCAAGCGTCCTTGTCTTTACTCTTGTACTTTGTTCTGTACTGAATAAATTTACTAACAAAAGTAAAACGACCATCCACGGAACCTCAATATCGAAAAATATCAGAACAATTAAATTTAAAACTTAGAAAAGTGTCCGGGTTTACCCGACAGACGTGCGTCCGGGGCTACCCGCCGTCCAGGACTATTCTTTTTTTCTTTTTTTAAATCCACCATCCTGCTCTCATCAGAGTTAGAGGGTGTCTTGTTTAACACACACTTCTCCAATCTCTGCTGGTGCCTCATCACCGGATACCTGGCGTTCTCCATGTCCTCGTAGGAGTCAGAACACCTATCACTGTACAAATATCGTACTTGCTGCTACTTATACGCACCTGTACATATTCTCTCTCCATTGTATATACTTCCTTACATATTCCCTTTTAATTTTTATTCCTCCACCCCACATCCCACTTCCTCTCCTCCTAATTCTAACACAAAATCAAAGATAGTCGAGGCAAAAGAGTTTTTGTTACAGTTTTCCCTACCTGCCACATACAAAACACTAATTCTGTAGGTCTTCAATTGTTAAATGACCATCCACATCATGAACTATTATAACTTTCGTTTTCTTTCTTTATTTTAAGATGTCTTATAACACTAAGAGTTCTATTGAACCGTTATACTTTTATCACCGTTTATATTGTTAAGGTTTTTATACGCACTTATTACCTTTGTAAATAATTATTGTAAAAGACGAAAATAAATGTGTCATACAAAAAAAAAAAAAGATACCTGACATTCTAAAGTTTAGAATTGACATATTGGTAGCATTATTCATTAACTTCTTTTTCTAAAATCGAAGACCATTGCAAACAAAATAAATCTTTCAGTAATATTGTGTACAAATTTTGACTTTGAAAATCACGTTTCGAGAAAAACGCATTTGAAGTTTGACAAGGCATTTTAGAGGATTACAGATATGAAACAAATTGGTGTATAATTTCTGCAACAGTAGGTACTTTGGTAATAATTTTCCCAACACATTCTTAACATTATTATCTATTTGAAAATGCAACAAAAAAATCGATTTTTTGAACATTTTACTGTCGTGTACCCCCTTGAGGGACTTAACTTTCCTTACTACAGTGAATAATGGAATGTAACAATGGAATTTTCTAACAAAGGTTTCTAATAAAATGTTTCTATCCCATATGGAATCATTAAGTTTTTTGTACGTTAGATTTATAAGTATTCAATTATCCACAGTACCTCGTTATTGCTGGAATTTTGCCACGAGTTACAAACAAAAATCATTAAAATTGGTTGATTTTTACGCTGGGAAGCGGTTTTTGTCCAAAAAGAGTACACTGTGCGACGTTTGAACTGCAAGAACTGAATTCATGCTAAATAAACATTACACGGTATCACGTAGTCTCTAAGGCCCGTGCGGCCCCGCGTAACGACCCCCACACTCCCAATTGAGCGCTCTCGATGGCAAAGTCAGTAAGTCCGAGGCGGCGATTTTTCGCCAATTACTCCGAAGTTATTCAGTCATCCAGCCTGCTTGTTTTTGCAAACTATTCGTCTTGAAACACGCTGCAAGGACATATATATTCATAATTTTCGATGAGGATCTTCACGGTCAAATTAACGATAATTTTTTATTTTTATGAGTTATGCGTTGAACAATAAACTTTCTGAACAGGATTGATAATTCTCGTTAAATTGCAGTCTTTTCTGAATCGAACTTAAAAAAAAATCAAACAGAAGAGAACAGACGAAATATGTAGAAGAACTGTTCGGTCATTCCCATGTATCTCATAAAGTTGTTTATTTATCCTAATTTTGAACACTTCATTAGATGTCATTAAATATTCAATCCATATTTTTCAAATGCAGGTTGTAAATATTTTAAAGATTTACTGTACATTTTTTGGATATGTATGTATGTTGCACTCCGTGAATATTTATTTCATTTTTTTTTTAACATTCGTTTCACATTTCTTAGCCATGTGTACAATGTTTAGATCGAATCCCACATTACAAAGCAGCATAAAAATAAGTTCCTCTGATATTTCAATAAGATTTATTCTAATTTATCACATCCTCAAAATCACCTCCAGAACAGCGGTTTACATAGCGATACTCCCTTCAACACCTCGAAAGTCGAAATAATAAATAAAAAGAAGGCTGCGGCCTCAAATTACCACCGACCATAATATATCTCAAAATCACAATTTCGAAGATTTTAAATGTGCGATTTGGTGTGGAATCAATTAAGTGGATTGCAATTCAGAACAGTTCATTCATTTATTTTTTTTTTTGTGTAGGAAAGGCATGCAGAAAATTTGGAGCGTCACATTAAACGGCACCATCCGGCAGAAGCTGCAGGAGTCCTTGCGGAGAGGGCAAGGGTTGAACGGGCCGATGCGACTTCCGATGTAGATCGAGGAGTTGGAAAAAGGAGGAGGTCGACAATCACCATTAACATGGATGAGGAGACTTTAAAAAGGGCATGCTGTGATCTCGTCACGGTGAGCGGGCGGCCCTTTAATTTGATGGAGGACCCCGGTTTCAGAAAAATTATTGACCCCATTTTGGAGGCCATAAACAGCAGCGTAGAAGGCAGGGCATTAACGATCAATCGCCACAATATTGTCGATATTGTTCGCGCAAGAGCTGCCAAACTGCGGCATGACATTCGCAGTGAGGTACGCGGGCGAATCCTATCCCTGAAGGTGGATACCGCCACTAGGTTAGACAGACACGTTATAAGTATTAATGTGCAATACATACATAAAGGAAAAATGATGTTGGGTAACCTTGCCGTGAAGGAGATTTTTGTAACTCACACGGCACGGAATTTGAGGGACGAAATTTTAAAAATCCTAGATCAGTATGGGATTTTAATAACACATGTATACAGCTGTACGACTGACAATGCCGCCAATATTGTGAGGGCGGTGTCAGAATTGGACACCCTAGAAATGTCCCCACATTTCGCTCTCTGCGACGTTCCCGAAATTAGTAACGCGTCAATTTCCATTTCACCGTCAGTGTCGCAAGCTTCCCTTTCGGACGTCTGCATTGACTACATGGAGCCGTCGGAGGAAAGCGTCACGGATGACGACTCGGAAACTGACGACAGCCGGGCAGAGGAACATCTCTATATGCCTCCGTTGGAAGATGCGTTCAGCAGTGTAGATGTGAGCAGCGTACGGTGCGCAGCGCATACGCTGCAATTGTGCATCTGCGATGCAGTTAAAGCAAGGCCTGATTTGCTCGCAGTTGTTGCGAATGCGAGGCAAGTTTGCAAAACCTTGCGCACGCCCACGATAGCGGCACAGCTGAAAAAACTGGGCCACAAAAATCCATCGCTGGACGTGGTTACGAGATGGAGCTCGCTCCACGATATGCTCGTATCATTACTGGCTTTGAAGGATGTCTGTGGTGATATCGCCGGAGCCGCCAGACTCAGAACCCGGCGGCAGCGCTGCCGTCAAACATCATTGACGCTCAACGCGTCTGATTGGGCAGTACTTCAGGAATTTTGTTCGAATTTGAATCCGGCTGCCGTTGCTACGCAAGCGATGCAGACACAGCAAATGAATGTGGGAGAGTTTTATCGAGCATGGCTGCGATGTAAGATTAAAACTCGGCAATTTGAAACAGATTTCGCTAGGAAGCTGTTGGAGAAAATGGACGACCGCGAGGCGGCACTGTTAGGGGTGCCCGTGTTTGCCGCTGGCTTGTTTATGGATCCCCGGTATCGCATCCTATTAACAGATGCAGATACCGATATTGCGGAACACCACCTCTCAATGCTCTGGGTGCGCCTCGGGAATGGAACGCTCGGGCTTGAAATGGAAGGAACCGTACCGACTTGGACCGTGTCTCAAGCCAGTTATGCCGAGAACGTAATGGACGAAATATTTCGTGAGGCACAGATGCGGACCCCCGCGCACAGGAGGACAACAAATGGAAATAGCATCGCAACAACCTTATCTGAATACAAGGACTGGCCGCTTGTTCCACGGGAAACGGACGTCTTAGACTTTTGGGAAGCTCGTAAGCAAACTGATCAAGAACTTTTTAATCTGGCCAATATTGCACTTGCGGTTCCCATGACGCAAGTCTCAGTGGAGCGCACCTTTTCCCACATGCGGCAAGTGTTGTCAATACTGCGCTATAATTCAGCGGCGGACATTCTAAATGATATATTAGTGACAAAATGCAATCACCATCTGCAGGAGGGGTGAGAAGTGAGGGGTGATATTTGTAATTGTACATTGTAAATAGTGTATATATTTTTCTGTACATTGTAAATAGTGTATATATTTTTTTGTAAATTGTAAATAGTGTATACATTTTTTTGTAAATTGTAAATAGTGTATATATTTTTGCGTGTGTTTGATAACAGTTCGCACTGTTATCATTTTTAGAGCACTGTTCTACAAATTCCTAGAGGTGGTTTTTATGCCTTCGAGGCTTTTCCACCTCACGCACCAATATACAGGGTGTCCCCCAATCGGTGTAACACCGGGAACTGGGGGGTAGCTGGGGTGAATCTGAACCACTTTTTCCTTTGCCAAAATGTTGGTCGGGCCTTCGTTTTTGAATTATTAACGAAAAACGCTGGCCAACCAGAGTGCGTAAAACTCGCGCGCTCGACCGCGAGAGCGTTGTCTCTCGATCGCGCTCGACCGTAGCCGTGAACAAACGCACTGGCACAGCATGGATATCGAGGGAAGCGTACGGCAAATGATACATCGTCTTAAATTGAACAACGCGGAATGATTCGTTATTCATGATTGACAAGTAAACTAATGAGTCGCGTAATAACTCTGTTCGGCAAATGGTACATCGTCTTTAATTGAAAAACGCGGAATGATTCATTTTTGATGAATAACAAGTAAACTAATAAGTCGTTTAATAGCTCTGTTCAATATTTGTACGCGTTATCCGAATGGAATAGAGTTTTAGTAGTCGTGCAAAAAATATCATTCTAAATAACAAGATTTCAGGTGCATAAGTTATGTTTTAAGGAAGATGATTTTCAAAAACCAATGATACAAAAACCTTGTTAAGCTCACGCACTCGTCCAGCGATTAACCTCCTTCGACGGAAGTGGGTTTTTGACACTATGCCGATTCTGAAATTCAAGGAACCTGTCAACAGCTGAGGCCGGGTCGGTGAACTCTCTTCACTGCACGATCACTTCAATTGCACGCGCGAGCACCTACATACAGAACTTTTCGAGGAACGATCGTATAAACACTGTCGGAGATGAGAGACTGTCCACGGTAAGAAAAAAAATTCACCCACATTCTTTATCGATGAACTAAAATAAATTCACTTGTTCGCCTAATTATAATTCGTATAATAATAAGGGAACATATAGCGTGGTATTGATGGCTCTGGTGGACAGCGACCACCGCTTCATTTTCGCCGAAGTTTGATGCCCAGGGGCGCATTAGCGATGACGGAGTTTTTCGTAACTGTATACTTGGTCAAGATATTTACAGTGACTCTATTAATTTCCCACCTGATAGCTCATTACCGGGAAGAGAAATGGATGTGCCATACGTATTTCTTGACGATAGGGCTTTTGCATTGCATAAGCATGTCATGAAACCTTTTACCGGTGATCATTATGTTGGCAACGCGGAAAGAATTTTCAACTATAAATTGTCGAGTGCACGCGTTATTGTTGAAAATGCATTCGGTGTGCTGACAAGCGCTTTTAGGATATTTAGAAGACCGGTCGAACTTGACATTAAAAAGGTGCCGCTGGTTACTATGACTTGAATTTTATTACATAATGTTTTGAGAACGAGCGCATCCTCAACGAGAAATATTTACACCCCCTTTGGTTCTTTTGACTCAACAGTCGGCGGAGTAAATATTAATGGGTCGTGGAGAGGGGACAACAACAATTTGTCGGCCATAAGGCCAATACCGAATGTTGGTGGGCGTGCGCCGCATGGCGTTAACGGAATTAGGTTAGAATTCGCAAATTACTTAAAAAACTTGGATTAAAAGTCTTATAATATGCTTAGACAATGCAAAAGCGCCATCGTCCAAAAAGCATGCGGCACATTCTTTTCTCTTTCCGGTAATCGGCTGTCTGGTGAAAAATTAATAGAGTCGCTGTGAATTTGCAGTATGTGTGGATAAGAATGTGTGGATAAGAATGTGAGGATAAGACTGTGTGGATAAGAATGTGTGCATAAGAATGTGTGGATAAGTATGTGTGGGTAAGAATGTGTGGGTAAGAATGTGTGGTGTGTTTTATACAATATTGTTTCTTTGTATGTTTCTCTTTATATAAATATTTTGTATCTTGTGTAAATATATCATATATGCTGGACAAATATACAGTAATGTTACAGCTTTAGACCAGGCACGGAAAACAGAGTGCAAGCGGACTCTTCCCCGCCGCTCTCGCTTCTCCCACTACTACTCTCTTCGGTGCAGGCGAACTAACAAAGGGAAAGACAGCACTCTATCAGGGTACCCAAACCCTTGTGGGACCACCTGGTCCAAAGTATGTAGTTTGCGCAGTAAAGCGGTAGGTGTCATTAGTGTCGTGATTTGCGCAAGCGCGGCAGATTCTACGTCATCGTGTTCTTTTGTTTTTGAATTTACAACGTGATATCAGTCATTTGTTATATCGCGTTTCCCGTAAACCGTTCGTGTGCGTAAAAAATGTCGTCTCGGAAGAAAAAGTGTTCGGTGAGAGGGTGCACCTTAAGTGCATCCAGATATTTTAACATTCCGCGAAGTTCGGACCCGCGATTATCGAAATGGATTAGTGCGTGTAGGAATCTGAAATTAGAAAGCTTATCGGACAATGCTCTCAGTAGCCGGATGGTGTGTGGTGACCATTTCGAGGAGAGATATATTCTCTCCTCGAAATTATCAATGTCCGCAATTCTAACATTGCATTTACCAGGTATTTATTTGAAGCTCTGTAAAATTCAAAATACACCTATATATACCTCGCTATACTGCGCTCTTTATACAACATTTCACTATAACGGTCTTTTTTAATTATGGCATTTTTTCGATTTACGGCCCACAACATTTCGTTATATGGCAAAAAATGTTGAACTGTTAGCATTTTTATAGTGACTAAAAAAAATAAAATGCTTTATAAACTAAAAACTATATTATTTTACACAAAATTGGAACGAATCCAATTGAATTTGTATGGGAATGTATAAAAATAATTGATTCGTTATGCAGCTTTTCGCTTTACAATCAACTTTTTCAGAACGTACCTAGACTGTAAAGCGAGGTATGGGCGTGTACACAAATTTTGTAAGATATTGTTTAATAACAATGTTACATTTACTAGATATGTACTTGTACCTCTATAAAATTCACAGTATGCACACATTTTTCAGAACTTGAAACCAACGAATGTGTAGCATCATCATCATCAACTGCAGTACCTGCCGAAGAAAACCCACCAGCAGAACGGCTAATCGAGGAACCGATGCCATGTAAGTTTATATCACAAAGTGTATAACGGTATGAAAATCATAGACTAACATATTCAACCAAATATCTTCTTGTAGTTACTTGCACTGTGGGGAGGGCAGCCAGCTTGGATGCGATGTTCACCACACAGCACTCAAACTGTAAGTCAATAAATCTACTAACGTATAACAAATTAGTAATGATTATTGTATTATTTTTTCAGCAAGGAAAGCACGGATGAATAAGAAGAGACGGCTGTTGAAGAAACGGAATTATGGCAAGTATATTCTCTATGTATTATATATCAAATTTGTTATACTGTCTGTTCTCAGGTCTACCATTCTTTGGGATGTGATCAGTGATTCGAATAGATGTAGTATATCATAATGCATAGTTCTTTTGATAAGAGCAGGCTTTTTTCATTTCTTAGAATCAATTGCGAAGCTGTATCGTAGCAGCTGGAAGGACAGCCTGGATCAGATGAACAGGACAGCATACAATGCCATGGTGGCTCTTCAGTAGGATTTTAGAAGAGCAAACAGGAAAGTCGCCGATTACAAGAAGCGCCTGGCGGATGCCGAAGATATGCAGGTAAACCATAGATTAAATTATTTATTAGATTCTGTACCACAATCGGTGCGCGCATTTATAACAATGAATGTGCGCAACGCAAACGTCAGTGAACACTCGCGTGTGTTTACTGTAGAGGATAAAGTGCTTGCATTAGCTCTGCAGAAGAGGTGCTCGTCCAGCGCCTATCGCTTTTTGAATAAATTATTCGTACTTCCGAGTGAAGAAACCTTGCGAAAATTAGTTTGTGACATACCCTTGTATCCGGGTGTTAACGATTGTATTTTCAAAGATCTCGAATCAAGAAGTGCGACTTTGAGCACCGACGCGGATAGATGATTAGTGCTCCTCTTCGACGAAATGAAGTTAACTCCATCATTGGCGTATAATGCGCACAATGATGAAGTTTGCGGATTTGTCGACGATGGTACAGTACAGCGACCGGTCATTGCTGATCATGTGATGGTGTGGATGGTTAGAGGTATAAGTCGCCCATGGAAGCAGCCAATCGTTTTCACTTTTTGTAAGGGGTCGACTCCGTGGGAAAATATCGCGCAAATGTACAAGATTATTGTACGCCGGTGTTTCGAATCAGGCATTCACATAATTGCGAGTGTTTGCGACCAAGGGATGACTAACGGGAAGGCCATACGGCAATTGATTTTGGATTCTCAACGCGTAGCGCTTCAAGCCGGTAATGAATCCCCACATCTCGTATTGTACGATGTGCCTCATTTACTGAAATGTTTGCGAAATAATTTGTTGACCAAAGATTTAGAGTTTGCACACGCCGGCGTGAAAGGAGTGGCCAAGTGGTGCCACGTTCAAGATGCTTTTTTTATAGACCAAAGCAGAGGATCCTGCCGAATGGCAAAAAAAATCATGCACAGCCATATACATCCCTCTCAGATCAACAAAATGAGAGTAAAATTCTGCGCGTAAATTTTTAGCCATACCTTTGGCTCTTTAATAGATCTCTTTGCGCGTAGTAATTTTAAAAAGTTTGTCCTCGTCAAAACAAATGCAATCCGATGCAATACACACATCGCGATTGTGTTTATTTTTAACGAGTTATTCGATTCCTTAAATTACAGGAAGGCTGTGGCGAGTGATTTGGAAGAAGTAGAGGAAATGTCTAATTGCATTAAGAACGTAGAGATTTGGGATAATGCAATAAAACTTTCCAAAGCATGTCTTTCATAAAAAGAAAGTCGGCGGATAAAAGCCGCCCGGAAGTTGTAAAAAATTGGATCCATGCATTAAATGGATTCAAGTTTTTGCAAAGCCGTGCAGCCCAGTTTGGATTGGTGTCCCTGGAAACTCGAGAATTTAACCAGGACCCCCTGGGAAACTTTTTTGGCCAGATAAGGCAACACCGGTGCCGGGATGTCAATCCCACTTGTACTAATTTTGTAAACTCATATCGCACATTACTGCTTAACAGTTATGCGCAAATGCTTAAAAATTCCAGAGGCACCAATTGCGAATCCGATGGTACCGCCGACTATTTGTCCGATTTGCGACATTTTGTAGTCGCACCTGCGGAAGTTTCACATAGTGATAACTTTCCCGACCTGCCAGTGCCAGTTCAAGTAGATGTATTATGGAATAGCTTCAATTTTGATATTTATTCTTCAGGGATTCTGCCGAATCTTTTGAAACAGTTAGCTAATTGTGTAATATGTGTGCAAAATGTATCGGACCAGACCGATACATTCTCTAAACAAATGCAACAACTGGCATGTCTCTGTTATTACTATACGCCAACAGTGGTCCACTGCACAAAAATTGCAAATATTTTAGTAAAGGCCGTCATAGAGACAGCACATTTCTCATTTGTACCTTGCGAGCACGTCAATGAGTTGCCCCATATCCTTGTAAATTCAACCGTTTGTTATGAAATCACGGATTACGTGTCAACTATTAATAATATTGCACGCGGACGCGTAGACTTGCCACCAAGGGCCGACGCACAGTGTGGCGAAACAGCATAATTATGGACATACGACTAAAAAGTTACTTGCTGAAAATCTAAAAAAATTTTGTGCAGATACTTGTAATAATGTCTGGAGTATTTGAAAACAACAATAATTTTTGTTGTAAATGTACGATATTACATAACATTTCATTATGAAGTTGACACTTTAGAAATGGAGAGCGCAACACGAAATATATGACTCGACTTTTAGATAGAAATATTTTTTACTTGAATGTTTGTTTAAGGTAATTTTTTTTTGCCTCTTTATATAGGACAGTATCTTTAAATTTCAACAGTTCCAAAGTCATATATCATTTGCTTCGATATAAAAGAAAGAATCGAAAAGTAATAGGAATTATTTTAAGAAGTTTGTCTTTAACTTGACTTTTAAAAAAATGGCCAAGTTCGGCCAAAAATTCGTTACTATATCTTGATTCTGGAGCTTTTGAACTATACATTCCGATTTTAAACAGGTGCGTAGGAGTGCGATAATAGAGATAAATCATCTTTTTCGTAAGTAGTGTAAACATATTCCAGGTAAAAGTGTTCATACGAGATGTGTATTTTTAAATTAACATTGTTGAAACTCATTTTTTAAAAATCTGCACTTAATAATTATTGTTCTAAATCAATTATACTTAAAAAAGAATAAAATTTACGAATATAAAGGAACACATCAATTATCTCCTAGCACTACACAATGGTTCTACAAATGTCATCTCTGCTGAATGGACCTAATATTTTATGTGTTACAACTAGGGGTTGAAAACGATGATAATAATAATAATAATTATTATTATTATTATTATTATTGTTTTTATTATTATTATTTGTTCAAAAGAAGAAATTGGATTTTTTTTCGGAAACGTTACAATTAATTATGTTTAAAAAAATGATAATAAAGATAATGTAGAAAATGAACAGGAAGGTGATATACAGGGTGTCCCGTATCTGATCGATTTCCATGAAATGAGGGGTAGCTGGGGTGATTCTGAACAACTTTACTTAGCAATAATGTTGTAAGCGCCCTGGATTTTGAATTATTAACGAAACGGCTAGGCCAATCCGAGCGCGTATTGAGCGCGCGCTCCAAACGAGAGTGTGGTCTCTGACACGCTCCGCCGCGAGCGTGAACAAGTAGATCGCGTGGGTATCGAGAAAAGCATACGGCAAATATCACATATCGTCTTCAAATAAACTAATAGTGGTTGAATAACTGTGTTTAATACCGTCACTCGTAATTCGAGAGGTATGAAAAGTTGTAGTATTTGGGGAAAAAATGGTTTCCTTAAGAGCACGTTTTCAGGTGGATAAATTATGGTTTAACATAAACGATGCGAATAACTAACGTTAGAAGAATCTTGTTAAACTCACGACGGAAGTAGGTGGTTGGCAGTAGGTCACAGTGCCGATTTTGTCCTTCGTAAGAATCTCGAGAACCTCAACAGCTGATTTTACGGCCGGGTCGGTGAACTCACTTGAAACTGACACACACAGTAGGAACGGCACTTGTCTAATTTATGGCAGGGCGCACGGCTAATCGCAGGTACGCGGACACTTCCGAGAGTCGAGCGGCGATCGGCGATCGGGTCACTTTATCGAACGTGCATTTCACTGCGCGAGCACTTTCACCGATAACTCCGAATAAAACAATTATGTAGAGGAACGTAATTAAACCTACGTTAGAGATATTGATGGCCCTGAAAAGGGCCGATTGTTATTGCCAAAATTGCCAAGATCGGCTCGAAGTGCCTTCCTCGCGCTTGCATGCACGTTTCGGAGCACTGACGGACGTTGCGCTGCACTTCTCCCAATGTTTCTCGATTAAGAAACCTAGCAAATATCCTGTAATACTCCGCTTTAGTTCGTTGCTGTATGGTACCCGTTCGGTTTGAAAAACGATTCTGCCAGCCCTAGCGTTTCTTGAGTCTTGCTTAGAAGGACGTTCGTTAGGGAAGGGATATTTTTACAATAGTACAACGGAGTGGCTCGCACATTTGGAGTCACCGTTCATTCAGCAAAAAAAATACCCGCGCGCTCGGGGTGGCCGCACGGTCTTCGTCACTACGAACGCGCTAGCGAAGACGCAGGGCAAGGAGTGCCATAAATTTCACTATTGTCCATACCGTGTCGTAAATAAATAGTTTCCACTCACCGTGAGCGGGGCAAACGGGAAAAACCATAAACTCCGTATGTCATTGTTGTTGTCGAACGTGCAATATTGTTTCTCAGAGATAACCTTCGAACCGTCCTAGAAACTTTTGTAACGCGCGACAGTAGACCGCAGAGCACTAGAGTAATAAAACCTGTCTGTACATAATATGACCGCGCGATGGATACCCAGCGTCGCTAGCCTTAAATAAGAAGAGTTAGTTAGTCTTTGAACACGGTGGTCGGAAGTACGAATGCTTCTGGCTCCCTTGTAATTCGCGATTTGAGAACTTCGAGGTGGTTTTTTTGCCTTCGAAGCTTTTCCACCTCACGCACCAATAAATTATGGTTTTGGTGCAAAGTGCGCGTTTGATTTAATTCTGCCCCTTTCAGTTTTCCTTTCCAGCGGGACATAGGTGACCAAGGACGGGCTGAGCAATGACCAGCCGAACATTGCTGTCGTAAGAGAAAAAAATTGTATACAAATACAGGTCGTGAACAATTGTCTAAACCGTTTTCTAAAATGCGACTAGGGTGTGGTATTAACCTTTTATACTATTTATTAATATATAAATATTTAAATCTATAAATATTTACGCTTTAACGGCTTTAAAGATTTTGAAATATTTTCAAGCAGACGCTATCTCAACTTAATTCGCGATGTCAAATTCCGCACAAAGTCAGCGCTACGGACAACAATCCCGACCTAATTCCTCTGGAGTCCAGAGAGTGAACAGGGATCAACGTAGAATGGCAGACTACATTGGGCAAAAAGAGTTCGTCAGACCAGGAGGATGGGCTGACAACCGAGAGGAGGAATACCTCCAGTCCCAACCCCAACCCTCACCACAGCGCAGGCAGAGGAATACCCGCCGTGCAGCTGATTGGAAGAGGAAGCCGCGATCTGAAAAGATAAGCGATGCCACGAACGTGAAGGAGCCGACGGTCTCAACTACCGGTATTGAGACTGATAAATATCAGTCGTCAAAGAGCACTCCTCCAAAAGATGATCCGCTCTACTCCTTTACGCAAGGATCAAGACAAGACGTACCGATCTTACATCGGTAAGATGTAATCGGCAAAAATTTTTCAAGCCATTAAAGAAACTATCACGTTTCTAAACAAGAACAAACATCTATTAATAACCAGGGCCGATAAGGGTAATGTTACGGTTGTGGTGGAGAGAACGAAATATATTAATGAAATTTCGGAGATGTTAGCAGACACTACGACATACAGGATTGTCAAGTGCGAACACACGCACACTTACCAACAAAAGAACAACTTGTTGGTGAAAAAATGGCACACACAGGGACATATAAACGACACTGTATACCAACACCTTACTATACATAATGCGATAACACCAAGAGCATACGGACTACCTAAAATTCACAAGAAAGATCTTCCTTGGAGAATTATTGTGTCGAGTATCGGAGGTCCAACGTACCATTTGGCACGGTTTTTGTCTGACATTCTGATCAAGGTCACAGGTAACAATGAACACTTTATTAAGGATACTTGGCATTTTAAACAATTTATCGATAATGTAAACATACCGGATGATTACTACCTCGTCTCACTCGATGTCACTGCACTTTTTACAAATGTTCCGTTAAAATTGGTAGTTGCTGCGATTAATCGCAAATGGCATGAAATCAGGAAGGTCACCGAAATTCCAAGAACTTCTATCATAGCAGCGATAGAATTTGTCATGAAATCTACAACTTTTTTGTTTAATGGGAAGGTCTATGAACAATTTTTTGGTAGTCCTATGGGATCACCCTTATCACCGGTTTTAGCTCAATTGGTCATGGAACACCTAGAAACCACATGCATAGCTAAACTCCCGTTCAACATACCGTTCTTCAAAAGATACGTAGATGATATTATTACGGCAATTCCTAATGGCAACATTGATACAGTGATCCAAGTTTTCAATTCTTACAATGAAAGGTTACAGTTTACTTACGAGGAGGAAAGCAGTGGAACTATTAGTTTTTTAGACATCAGGCTAATAAGGGAAAATAATACTGTTATTACAGATTGGTATCACAAACCAACATGGTCGGGTAGATACTTAAATTTTGAATCAGAACATCCGATTACACACAAAATTGGGTTAATAAAAGGACTTGTAGACAGAGCTGTAAAGTTATCAGATATCAGATTTAGATCAGAAAACATTAATCTCATAAAATTTACTTTGGTTTCAAACAATTATCCAGTTAAATTCATTAATGACATAATAGCTCAAAGAATTCACGAATTATACCATCCACACGCACATAGGGAAAAAATTAATAAGAGGAAAGAGAATATTGGACCCCGAACCTGGAATAACATGGGAGTGATCCCATTTATTCCAGGCTTGAGTGAAAATATCTCGAGACTATTCAAAAAGTTTGACATCCATATTGGATATACAGTTCCTAAAGGTTTGCACGCTGTTTATAAGTCTACAAAGGATAAGTTACCATCGGAAAAAACCCCAAACGTAATCTACAAAATCCCGTGTGGATCTTGTGATAAATGTTATGTAGGTGAAACCAGCCAAACCCTACATTGCAGAATGTACCAACACAAATACAGTGTTCTACACCCTCACTTACATCACACTGATGTAGTGAACCATTATTGTGAAACTGGACATAAGTTCGACTACAACAACGTTTCGATTTTAAACGTAGAAGCAAATAGATTCAAACGAAGAATTTTTGAAACTTTTCATATTATTAATAATAACACAGTAAATACTAGGACGGAGAACCAAAAAGTATGTGATTATTACGCCAACATTATGAAGCTCTTTTGCTAATGAATATGGGGCAAGGATATACCGAGAATATCTTGTATGATACTTTCTCTCCATCCCAGGAAAAATTTTTTCTTTTCCATCTTTACTTCATGAGCATTTTTCCGCCTCTTCGATTCATAATGCTTTTCCATCTCTTCGTTGTTTGATTCTATGGTGTAATATAGGGCGATATAACATCTAATTCGCATTTAGTTCATGGTCTTAGTTCCTTTGATTTCTATTGGCTGTGGGGTTTCTGGTTTCATATTGATTGGTTTACTGACTGATAACATACAATCGATACATTGATTTCACTTAATTTTCTGCTGCTTTCCTCTCTTGTAAAATCGTTAATTACCGGTGTTCAACGACTAAATTGAGATTTCTCCTATCCGTTACCACCTTTGGAGGAGAATGGTCGCAAGATCTCTGAACGCATAGAGATGTCTCGATAAAGTTTTATAGTTTTTATAAATTCACGTGAGTGACTGATTTATAATTTGTTTAATTGTTGCTACTTACTGGTTTTCATTGGGATTTTGAATCTTTCAGGTTCAAAGTCGCAATGAATCAGTATGATTCCCTTGAAGAGGTCTCCAAAATAGAGACGAAACGTCGGGATTTTTCAATGGATTTCTTTGTCGACTTTGAGAATAACGGTTTAATATGGTTGATTTCGATATTTTAGATTGAAATTTGGTTTTTATTTATTACGACCAGACATCTACGCCAAAACATTTTCCTTTGTTATACTTATCGTAACGGTCGATTATTCAATTCTTGCTAAAATCTGTCATTGTAGTTTTAATGGATACGAAAAAACAAAAGCTCGCGCGAACAAACGCGTGACAGGGTCACTGGAAGTGATAGCCAAACCGATCTGCCTTCCCTTCACGGGCTCTTCTGAGCCCCAGTTCGCAGCCTCTGGCTTTAGACCAAAAGGAATGAAGCTGGAAGGAAGTCGATCGCGATTATGGGTCCAGAAGGGATCCATTAATCAGCAACGCATAAATAAAATTTACAACAATTAGGTTTAAAACCTTGTTCATTAAAAAAACTGGAGAAATATTAATAAATAACCACGAAGTAGAACAATAAAATATTAATAAATAAACGCGAAAGTCCGGGTCTACCCAATCTTCCGCTACCGATATCCTATGTTATGTTAATTCAATGTTAGATCAATTTAGTAAAATGATAAACGTTACTTACAGTAAGGAAAATTTGGACTTTACTATATATTTACAAGTCTACACTTGAAGCTGCTACTGTACGGTACGTATTTCGTTGTGGTTTTTCTTTTAGTAATATGGTTTTTAAAGTTAGTTTTGTCATTTCGCCTTTATTGCAATTTTACTATGCCCTCTTCTACCGACGAGGAACTCATGTTAATAGCGACTATCGTAGAGCGGGAATTTAAGAGAAAAAAAAGTTATTGGTGCATGTATAATGACGCAATGACGCCCAACGAAATCAAAGGTATGAACTGGCGGCTTGTTGTTATATACAACCAAGCGTCTTGCTATGCCTCACTTATGCGTTCAGATGAGTAGGCTAATTAAGTGGAGTGTAGAAAATGACTCTGACTTGAGTACCTTTCAAGTCAGTCTACACCCCTGACTGTTGTATTTCTGCACTATGTACAAATGAAAACTTGTGAACTTATACTAAATTTTAATGCGAATGGTCAACTGCAGAACTTAATGTCTGTCGAACTGAATCTCAATGTGGTAACGTCAACGTGAGAAGTGTCTCAGATGGTTGGTGACTGCTTTCTGACTTTTCTGTCTAACGATAATCACGAAGAAAACTTAAACTACGCCTCTTGATAATGTGGAGGTACAAATGTGCGAATGGGGTGAAAGTGGGTGGTTCTTAAATGTAGGGAGGGTACCTCTCGGTGGAGGAGATGTTGGTGCCTTCGCGCCGGTGGTTACCTGACCTTCGAGGAAGTTGAAAACAATACTACTGCCCTCGAGGACCATCTTTCGAGGAAACACACTTTATGGCCGCTCCAATGCAATGAAGTAATTTAGGCGGTATTGTGTGAGGATTAGGCTAACTAGTCGAGAATCCCGAAGTCCGCACACGTGCGCTGGTTGAAAAATGTAATAAAAATGCTTCGTCGGTTGTATTATGCGGATTAAACTAAATGGTCACGAAAATACGAATGGTTCAAAAACACGTGCGCTGGCTTAAGCAGCTGTTTGGCGATAGCCGATAGAAAATACAAAGTCTGTAATATAATATTTTCCGTTACTTCCGTGAAGACGGAACAGTGCATAAAGTGACATTCATAATGACTTTTCTCCACCACGAAGTGGAGAGCAGACAACTCAAGATTTTCATTTTTCGGTCAATCCTTATGTAAATATTTAAATGCAATTGTTTAGGTTTGTACTTTTTTTCATAATAAAAATAAAGTTATTTAGAAATTAATTCATAAATTGTTCAATAATACTTGTTTACACATACACATATATCAGATACATTTGTATCAATACATCGTTTGTTCGTTTCAATGTTATTCTGTCTTCTTTTCTAGGACAGAGTAGCATTGAATAACTTTTTTGCCTATGAAGAGGCCTCAAAACAGGAGGCGAAACGTCGGTAATTAATGTATCAGTGCAGGTTGTAGATATTGTGCACTATTTTTGTTAATCGTTTGTTTATGTCTTTTCGCGGAATTTTAACCTTTTTAACGAGAAGATAATGGCGCCAACTAATTTTCGTTTTATATATTGATTATACAACGGTCGATGATTAAACTCATGATTTACTAATTGTTTACACATACCTTTAAATATCTTTCATTTACATTATCATAAATGCCTTGGCATACTTTGACAACTATTCTTCCAATTATACAAGGTGGAATGCGGAAAAGGTGTTGCAAACTACTGTAAGCGTCTCCTCAAAGAGATAAGCATACTTGAAAAATATCGGTAATCCAAAAATATAGGTAAATATCCACTTGCTTACCTGAAGTCAGAAAACAAAGGGTGACCATTAATCTGTCGTGAACAGGAATTGAATCACGTAATTTTGTATCTTGCTTGACAATCCGGTGATTTACTAAATCTATAAGCAGTTCAAATTGGACTGCCGACGTCCGAATCAAATTTTTAAACTGCTGTGCATCCTTCAACCGCAATTCATTTACGAGAGTTGAACCGGCTCCAAAATCAATTCGACGATCCAACCATTTCCTTACCCAACACTTCTTTCTTTTTATCTTTCGTTTTTGCCGAATCTTATACGCAATTAAAAAAGCCAAGGCCTGACCCGAATCCATTTTGCAAAATAAAAACACGTGTACTCGCGATCAAGTCACACAGCAGACTGCGCGTTGACTCTCATCTAGTCGACACGAAAATGTTTTCGTCTCGAGAATAAAGTCAGTGTCGAGTCTCCCATACCTATCACGAGACCGCAAGTGATCTCAAATGGACACCACACTGAGACCAATCTCGAGATTTTATCTCAAATGGACATTTACCTTAAAAACAAACGAACGCGGCTGTCCTCTACGGTACGGGATAGAGTACTGTCTTTTTCTTTGTTAGTCCACGTGCACCGGAGAGCGTAGAAGTGGGGGAATCGAAAGCGGCGGGGTGGAGTGCACTTGCACTCTGTTAACTTGTATCCCGCTCGGCGCACATGCCAGTATGAAATTGCATATGTTTTTACGCGTCTTGTATTTGTTTAGGCACAAATCATTTTTTATTTGTTTGGGTTAGTTTCATAGAACCTCAAGTGCCCGGGACTAAACGCCGTTCGGGGCTACCCGAAGTTCCCCTGTGCTTAAAATTATACATATTCGCACACCTTAGAATAAATTTTCGTTCGTATACTTAAAAATGGTAAATTTGAGTAGCCTTAAACAACAATTTCAAATCAGTCAACATGGCTGGTCTGGTAGTTCTAGTGTTAGATTTAAATCCATAATGTAATCTACCAACCCCGCTCTCGCGCCTCTCTACTCACAAGTTAGTCATAAGTTAGTATAGTAAACCTTTTTTGACGCTGCCGAATTCTTCCGAATCATTTAATTCACCACTCTGTCGCCTATGCTTACCTATCCTTATCGCCACTTCCAACATCCAAAATCCTAGTTCCGCCACCATGAATTTCCACTCGAAAACAAGTTACTGGTCATCCCTTCTACATCCTTTTTCCCATGATAATTGTTGTCCTTAAGCTTACCGTCACACACCATCCAGAGTATATCTTCGAAGTCGAAACCGCGAATACTTTCAGAAATCATACGCAAGTCTAAAACTGGCACTGTCAGAGTTTCGCCATAATCGAAATTGTGGACTGCAGTCAACCCCCGATAATTTGACACTTGATAATTTCTCTCAATAATTTGAAGTTTTTCTCCGGTCCCTTCAAAAATACTCGATAAATCGAAAAAAAATCAATGATTGGTCCCCTCGGTAATTTGAAACTGTAGCGAGGGCATCCTGCTCTCCGACACTTTATAAGGAGGAGAAGACGACGTTACTCGCGAAAAACTGCCATTTTTGAGATCCGATGACTCGTGATTGGCTGGACCAATTTTGATCAAATTGTACTCGAATTACTCCCCCCAGAGCGGCCTTTCCGATGGCTATCACACTTTTTTTTAAATTAATTGTTTAATACAGCTTGACCACCTTGAAAACCCCTGTTTGTTCTTTCCGGAAAAGATACAAGGTATAGTCTCGCGTACTTGTACTTGGCCCGACAAGACCTTGTCGCTTGATTTGAAGTCAGCGCTCCCGAAATCTCTATAATTTGAAATCCCCCACTTCTATGATTGGTTTGTACATAACATATCATGCATAGACCTGTCGTTTGTTTACCCCGATCTTTATCTCATTCAGTTTGCAGTTTGCTTTCATACTGCATTGCATTCAAACCGTGTTTCTTGAGACTGTGAAATATCATGAGCTCAAGAAGGAACAAGTGTCTTTCAATTAACGAATATGAAATAAAGATGAATGTATACATTCACATGTACATACGTACTTTCAATCAAATTCTCGTTTATTTGAATTGTTTCTTCCCTCCCTACCTCCCTCTTGATTATTTGAACTCCTATTATTTTGAACTCTCGGTAATTTGAACTTTTCTCTGGTTCCTTGAGGTTCAGATTATCGAGATTCGGCTATATTACCAAATAAACCTTGAAACTTTGGTTTGTTATAAACTCCTGAAAGTTCATACTGAATAATCCCCGTTGTTTATTACAATAATCTAAATTTTCTTATCTAAAACTCGCGCTGTCAAAGTTTCGCCAAAATCAAAATTGTACACTATCACCAAGTAACCCTTGAAAGTTTTATTTATTAAAAACTATTCAAAGTCCATTTGAGCAACCCCCTTTGGCCATTACAACAATATATATTTAAAAAATTGCATCAATTCTGCGGAAAGATTTGAAATATTTTCGACGCGTCGATACGACGCGAGTAATCCGTCGACTCACGTCAGTTGTCAGGCCACCGATAAGGTGATTTCCGTCTTCCACCGAGGAAGCAGGGTGTTTAAGCGTAATCGTAGGAAACATCAATTCTCGTTAAAGCGTAGGAGACGCATACCGACACCCACCGTCGCGAACGACGCTCCGTTTTAGCGCGAGGCATGCGCGGCAATTGTTCGAACGTTACAAACGTTACGACGTAACGGCCATTGATCGTGGCCAGCTGAGCAAGGTGCGCGCGTGTGGGTAAGGTCAGGGCACGGGGCAGATCCTCGCACGCCCCTGACACAGTGAGCGTACTCGACAGACGTCGCGCTCTCCCGGGTACGTACTTCCTATCATTATCCTCGAATAGTCAGCTTTTAATTGATCGTAAAGCGAGTCACCTGGAAAGGACACGGGGGGACATTAAAGTGCCATAATTAACACGATAATTGTGAAATCGCGCTTACTCGGCGAGATCGACTCGATTAACCTTGTATGGACCGAATATTTTTCTTGGCTATAAAGCAATTTATATAATGTAATATCAACCTATATTTATATAGGTTGAAAGTAAAAAACAAATAATAAAATTGTTGAAACTGTTGAATTCATTGTTCATGTGTATACCTATATATCAACCTATATAAATATAAATATAGGTTGATATATAGGTATACACATGAACAATGAATTCAACAGTTTCAACAATTTTATTATTTGTTTTTTACTTTAACATTACAGGTTAGAACTGACGATCGTTATCAAGAATCTTACTTGTTAATAAGGAGACATTATATAACAAGACGCGTGCGGTATATCCTGCGGAAAACCTAGATTATTTAATAAAGACATGAGTACATTGATATGACTTAAAAGTTACACGGTTCCATAGAGGGTTAAGTTTAGAAAAACAAGAAGAAAGGGAGAAGAAATATCTTGGAAAAGATGTAGTCTTCCCTCGCGAAACCACATCGGGCTATAAATAAACGGGAAATTAATAATGGCCGGAGATTTGCATAAATCATAACTTTAGTGGACGACGGGCAATTATCTCGCGTATTTGCATTTACGCTTAGCATCGCATCGCGCGGTATTCCTCGGGAATGTTAATTACGATCGGCGAGGTACGTTGATTTTTAGGTCACGCGGAGTAGGACGCCGCGACGCTCCCGGTTCCCATGGGAATAGGCCGGTACTCCTTGGACGTCTTCGCGGGTTCGATATACCGAGGCGTGGCTCTCTTCAACGTTCGTGAAACGCAGTTAATTTATTAGCATTTCAATGGAAATACGGCTGATGTGAGCTGGGTTAGACGCGCACCAGCGCCGCTAAACCGGGCGCGTGGATCAACATTAATAAATAATGGACGTAACGCGATAAAGTATTCGCACAAACATCGTGTCGTTGTTTTCGAAGAGGCGAAATGTTTTTAGACCGATTTTTTACTTACAAAGTATTCCAACGCGAAATAATTTAATGCTGTTTTTTTTTTAATTTTGGATTTACAGTTATTATATAATTATTCAGATTGGGGTAAGTGTCAGCTCTAGCAACTAGCAGACTTTGGTGAAATTTTACAGTTTTGGATTAAATAATTCTATTGCGTAACAAAATTGATGTCGATTTTCATTTTTAATCGATATTCCTCCCGAATGATTTTTATATATTCCCTCGATATCTGGATAATGTTACATATTTTGATACGAATGGTCGTTAGTAATGGCGATAATTCGTCGCAACTTGACGAAAGTAAATTAAAATAAGATTTAAACAAAATACTTATAACGCTAATTGAAGCGACGAAAAACCGTCATTTCTTCCCCCTATTTCCTCTTTAGAACCTTTTCGACATACCGCGGACGTAATTTCCCTCTACGTTCTAGCGCGATACGGGGCGAACAACTGTACAAGCTTTATGTCCAACATAAACAACCCCGTTGTAAACGTCAGTGCCTCGACTGACGGAAGCGAACGATATTTACGCGTCGATGGGTTTTAATAATTCCCCCAAATACGTACTATTATTCGAGACGTTAATGCCACCCTCGGGATGACTTCGAAGAGTATTTGGAACTCGTTCCCTGGAAACCGCGTGCTTAGCTAACCTCGAATGGTTCTACGTGATTTACGAAGATTATTACAACCTTTCGAGAACCAAAGCCCGTGAAGGAGGAGAAGGAATAACGGGACCGAGGATGAAAGATGTATTACGTGCAACGATTCGTGTTTTCTCGCTCGTAGACGTGTAAAACTCGATATTATCGGTTATCCGATAACAGCGAACAAAGAGACGGGATATAATTATATTTAATTCCGCATTTCTTAAGGCGGGTTGTCGTCTTGTTGAGTAGAGAAAAACAACGATTTTTTACAGATTCTTAAAGTTTGGACTTTTAAGAATAGTTTACGATCAAATTCGTCCGAATGTTCGAAAAATTTACAAAGTCATAGCCGTTGAAAGGGGTACTGGTATTGCAATCATAACGCAAACGGGTCATTCCGCGTCAAGTGGGACACTTTTTACAGACATGGTCGAGAACTTTGATGAATTTTTGTGACCATGTAGCGTTCGCGGAAAAAAAAATTTGGGTAAAAAAAACTTCGAATTTTTTAAAACTTTTTGAGTTACAGCCTCTTAAACTTTCAGGTACGGTTATTTTTAAAAATTCATATCTCCTGAACTATTAACAATGTCGCATTCCGGCAAATTCGATTGCATTCATAAAAGAACAAGTTTTCAATAAAAAAAATTCATAATTGTTGGATAATGTTTATAAACATTAAAAAAGTTTGTTTAAAAAATATAAATCACTGTATCTGCCAAAGGCCAGTCGCTAATTTTTTTTACAACAACTCTGAAGCCTCCTCTAAAGAATGAAACAAGGATCACGATGGCTTCTGTCTTAGTTTTTGAGATATTATTTTTTATTCACCAGCGCGCACCAATAACGCGCGCCACGCCGACTGTTAGTAGCGCAATACTCGTACGTTCGGTCTCGGTAGTAGTTCGCGGCGCACAAAATTTATCATAAATCCTACAGTCCACGTCCAAATTGATTGCTGCTTTTTGTGCAATAGTATCAAAGCCTTCTCTAACGACTGGTCCAAAGATCAGAGTGGCCATTTTAATATTTTCCAAGTTATGGCTCTTAATTCACAGACTCATTGCACCTCTTGCGCGGCAATTCGTATGGCAGTTCACTGACAAAATAATTTTAAAAAGTTCCCATTAAACTCGCACTAAAAATATAGAACAGCCCGATCAATAAATACATGTTTTCTCTCGGTGTTTCCCAGGCTGGAGACCGGCATTGGGCCACATTAAAAACGTGTTTGCATGCATTATGCAGTTTTCAGTAATGATTGTTATGTATCGTGTAATTTGTGGAATTGTACAGAAGAAGATAGAACTATGAATTTTGGTGCGTAAGGCGCATAATAGAAGTATTGCAACTATCTTGATAGGAATAACATTTTACCGCGACCTCGTTTTTGTTGACGGGAATAATCGTATGAAACTTGTGTGTGCCAGCAAGCGTTTTCGCTGCGCTGTATCTGTTTTTTAATTTGTCTTCTTGCAATATATATTCGTCATTCGTGCAAAACGCAAATGAAATATTCTGGAACGCATTGCTGGCCCAGTCATATAGACCGCTTGGGGTGATAATTTGACCATCTATGGGTCTTTGTAAACTGGTTCGTGCAGCTAATCTTTTTATGGATCCTCCAAGTCCATCGCATTGTCCCCTTATGTGGGAGGTGGCGAAAAAATACCATTCTGCCAAACATTGAAAGTCTTCCTCATGATGTGTAATGTTAATATAATTTGTCCGATTCTTATACTGTGAAGACGCTCCATCCGAAAAGTAAATGAGCTTCTTAATTGAATAATCGCGACATTGGTTCTTCAAAAACTCTATAAATTTTGTTTGATACAAGTGAACTGCGGTTGTGGTATGCTGCAAGATTTCGGAAACAATCACAAAATTTACGTGTGCAAGGTTATTATCTGTTAGAGCACATTGTATATATGTACTATAATCACCATGCCACGACCTACTAATCATTTTAAATCAACGCGCCATAAACAACAATGTGTTTACGGCGCGACCTCTGTTCGAAGCGTTGCTCGTGGCTTGGACGGTTTCCTTCTTCCTGTGTGTAACTCTCTGTAAAAGGAACACGTGTCGAGAACGAGCATTAATAAAGATCTGTGTATTACATCAAAAGAGTAATTATCATTTGGTGTACGACAAATCCATTTACACCAAAATTATCACCGCGGTAATAATACGCTACGAATGGATGAATAGTGGCCTGATTATTATTCCAATGAAATCCCGGCACTTCATCTTGTACGACAAATCCGTAATTTTCTGAAAAATCACACAGGACAACTACTTCATCGAGATTTAGATGTCTTTTTAAGTTTTGTAAATAATTGCTTTGTTGTTTGGCAATAAAATCATGACGTACAAGTTTCTGCAAACATTCATTGAACTCGTCAAGAAACGCAGTTGAAGGTGTGGATACGGTAATTAATTTTGTCCGAAAACCTTTTGCAAGTAATGCATTAAATATGTTGGGACATTCACAACATTTCCTAGATAGCATTTTGCTTGCGGCGGTTTGCAAATGATTTTAGCTATTATATCTTTGTACGTTTTTAATGGTGCGATGCAGATGTTTTCTATGCCGCGTAACAGAAACTTAATAAGATTTATCCGAGAAACACCGACAGAAAACATGTATTTATTGATCAGGCTGTTCTATATTTTTACTGCGGGTTTAATGGGTAATTTTTAAAATTATTTTGCTAATGAAGTGCCATACGAATTGTCGCGCAAGAAGTGCGATGCGACGGTGAATTAACACCCATAAGTTAGAAAATATTAAAATGGCCACTCTGATCTTTGCACCAGTCGTTAGAGAAGGCTTTGGTTCTATTGTACAAGAAGCAGCAATCAATTTTGACGTGGACTGTAAGATTTATGATAAATTTTGTGCGCCGCAAACTACTACCGAGACCGAACGTACGAGTATTGCGCTGCTAACAGTCGGCGTGGCGCGCGTTATTGGTGCGCGCTGGGGAATAAAAAATGATATCTCAAAAACTAAGACAGAGGCCACCGTGATTCTTGTTTCATTCTTTAGAGGAGGCTTCAGAGTTGTTGTAAAAAAAATTAGCGAGTGGCCTTTACCAGATACAGTGATTTATATTTTTTAAACAAACTTTTTTAATGATTATAAACATTATCCAACAATTATGAATTTTTTTTTATTGAAAACTTGTTCTTTTATGAATGCAATCGAATTTGCCGGAATGCGACATTGTTAATAGTTCAGGAGATATGAATTTTTAAAAATACCCGTACCTGAAAATTTGAGAGGCTATAACTCAAACAGCTTTCAAAAATTCAAAGTTTTTTTTTTACCCAAATTTTTTTCTCCGCGGACACTACATGGTCACAAAAATTCATCAAAGTTCTCGGCCATGTCTGTAAAAAGTGTCCCATTTGAAGCGGAATGACCCAAACGCGTTTTTCTCGAAACTGTATTTTTCGACCCTGCGTGGATAATAACTACTCGATAAAATGCAGCCACGAACTTGGGCTTTTGCAGATATGTCGAGCAAAGTAGCGCCTATCGTAGGCCCTAGAATCATTACGATATCTACCGCCGTTCATTAGTTAATTAAACAAATACATGAGATTTTTCGGCCAAAATTCAATTCTTTTTTTCAAGCGTCTCCCATTTAACCAATTCACCACTTTTCCTAATCATTCTACTACCTGTGAAAGAGAATTTCATGCAAATTAAGAATGTCGTCTTGTTTTTTTTATTCCAGACAATTTTTATGAGACTTTCAATCCACACCGCCGTGTTTTTATGTCAATACATCCTTCAAAATTCAATATTGTCTTTGTGTTTTATTCGACTCCTTCATAAAAAATCACACTTATGCACGAAGAAACAACGAATCTAAAAGATCAAACCCGATATCGATCCGTCCAATAGTTCACGAGAAAAAAATTCGCAAAGAAGCGTGTCATTTTCGAACCGACAAGGTGACCACCCCTTTACAGAACTTAGGAAGGTTATTTATAGAATTTGTACCAATTTATTCGGTGGAATAACGAGAGGGAGAAGCGTTTTATGGGACGGTTTCTCTATAAGATTCTACGTCTGGAATTTTCTGAAATTTTACGACCAGGAACGTAACGATACGCCCGCGCGCTCTAATCGGCACGAGTTTAGCTAATCTTAAGCGACGTTAAGTGATTTAAGCGGATTTGCACATCCTCCCGGATGGCGAACTTTTGTTTCGTCCAGGTTCTGTCTCAATCGCGACGTACGACTAAGCGACGTAATTAAAATGAAATGGAGCAACATTTTCTTTCGACCAACCTTTTCTGTTTTTTTTTTTTTTTTTTTTAACAGAAGCCCGCACCTTTTGTTTTCTCACGATTCCAGGACGCGTCATAACAAACTGGCGAACAGCCCGCGCCGTGTCTCGGTGTACTCGATCAAACGCCACGGGTTAAAGAGGAGATATTCGGGGAAAAAGGAATCGTAACCGAGAGTTTGAGCGAGTGGGACATTCGGGAACTAACGATAAATGATGCGTGCCTCGTAAATCTTTCCGTGGGCTTTCAGGAATCTATGCAGGATTAATACATTCATTAATACCAGTTAGCCCCGGAACTATTCGTCGTTCGAAAAAATTCTGTACTTTGCTTCGGTGAGGACCTTTCGTGACCCAGAATACCTTGGAACGAAATAACTGTTGCTCTAAACGTTACGATTACGCTGGGTGTACACACCGCATACTCGAAATTTCCCTCTACGTTGCAGAAAGTATATTTATTTACGCATAATCGGGCACATGATTCCAAGCTTGAAACGACGTATCGAAATAGCGTCCTTTTCAGGATATATTAATATCGCGTACTTGTACTTGGCCCGAGACAAGACCTTGTCTCTTGATTGTAGGATACAATATTTTAGGATAGCAATTAGTCCGCGGGAATATACCGTATATATGCGTGGAGCGAGCGCACAGCGGGTGCTCAGATTGCGCGAGTGTGACAGAGAGAGAAAGTATAACAAAGGATAAATATCTTGGCGTAGATGTCTGGTCGTAATAAATAAAAACCAAATTTCACTCTAAAATATCGAAATCAACCATATTAAAACCGTTTTTCAAAGTCTACAAGGAAATCTATTGATAAATCCCAACGTTTCGTCTCTAGTTTGGAGACCTCTTCAAAGGAATCATACTAGTTCAATGTGACTTTGAACTTGAAAGATTCAAAATCTCATTGAAAACCAGTAAATAGCAACAATTAAACAAATTATAACGCAGTCACTTACGTGAAATTATAAAAACTGTAAAACTTTATCGAGACATCTCTATGTGTTCAGAGGTCTTGCGACCATTCTCCTCCGAAGGTGGTAACGGACAGGAGAAATCTCAATTTAGTCGTTGAACACCGGTAATTAACGATTATACAAGAGAGGAAAGCAGCACAAAATTAGGTGAAATCAATGTATCGATTGTATACAATAGGTCAATAAACCAATCAATGTGAAACCAGAAACCCCACAGCCAATAGAAATCAAAGGAACTAGGACCATGAACCATATGCGAATTAGATGTTATATCGCACTATGTTACACCATAGAATCAAACAACGAAGAGATGGAAAAGCATTATGAATCGAAGAGGTGGAATTAAAGATGGAAAAGAGAAAAAAATTTCCATGGGATGGAGAGAAAGATTTCCAGTTTTTATAATTTCACGTAAGTGACTGAGTTATAATTTGTTTAATTGTTCCTACTTACTGGTTTTCAATGAGATTTTGAATCTTTCAGGTTCAAAGTCACATTGAACTAGTATGATTCCTTTGAAGAGGTCTCCAAACTAGAGACGAAACGTTGGGATTTATCAATAGATTTCCTTGTAGACTTTGAAAAACGGTTTTAATATGGTTGATTTCGATATTTTAGAGTGAAATTTGGTTTTTATTTATTACGACCAGACATCTACGCCAAGATATTTATCCTTTGTTATACTTATTGTAACGGTCGATTATTCAATTCTTGCTTAAAACAGAGAGAGAAAAACAAAAGCGCGCGAGGAAGAAGTCGCAAAATAATATCATAGCGAAGATGAAGCGCGTCTGCGCGATTGCTTTCCTGAGCTTTTTCCTAATAAAATTGCATTCGTTTTGTATTTATTAAACTGTATGCGCCTTCCTTCGTTCCGGCCCTTTCCTACTAAAAGATCCCACGATATATTAAAATCTTAATATATTGATATATTAATATATATTAATAATAAATTAACATCTTGCGGTACGATTTAATCATACAAAATGAAAATGAACACATTACAAAATTTGGCTGTGACTTCTACCTGCCAGTTCTGACGGGAAACAATACGTGATAATGATCGGTGATATTTACACAAGTAATAAAAGGGGATACGATATTGCCAAATTCAATACATTAAAATTTTTTAACTAAATTGTACAATATGGCACAAAAAACCAATGACGGGCTAGACTCGTCATTTCACAGCAAGGGATTAACAAGATTTCCGTATCTGCAATAAAGATATATATAGACATAAATTTTAAATCAAACCATAAAAATTATGGTTACCTGGTCCACCGCATCTCGCTCCGCATTAATGCGATACGGTAACGGCGCCTTTTGTTTTTTTTCACAATTCGAGAACGCTTCGCTTCGCGTCGCAACAAACTCGCGAACAGCCCGCATCGTGTCACGACGCTCTCGAATAAACGCAACGGAGTAAAGAGGAGTTATTCAGGAAAAAAGGAATCCTTCTAACCGGGAGTTCCAGCGCAGGGTGCCGGGGACATTCGGAAAATAAATCATGCGTGCCCCATAAATCTTTTCGTGGGCCAGGAATCGGACTATTATTAATACCAGCACGTCTCGTTACTTCGACGACTGTACGACGCGCGTTATTTATGGTGTTAACGCCATAAAACGGACGCCGAACCTTCGGCAAAAGGAACTCCTTTCAGCTTTCTGACTGCGCGCGCGACTCCTTTCGAGGGAGTTGAAATGAAAATAAAAAAAGGAAGCAGAGAGAAAGAGAGAGAGAGAGACGAAGGAAAATAAAACGAGGAGTCGCAGCCACAGATGTTCGGCGTGGCATCGGAATGTTCGTCCCGCGCGGCTAATAATACTTTTTGATAACGGTGGTTACGCAATATACAACAATTGAAGCGAGATCATAAATTATGTCAACATTACAGCCAATTTCAGCGAGCTTGCGTTCGACCAAATCGAGGGCAGGCATCAATTTCGTGTTCGCGGAACGCGCTCTAATTGCAAGGCAAACAGAGTGCGTTTGCAACGGAGCGTGCGCCGTATGTTAATATAGCTTCTTCTTATGCGACGTAGATAGCGTTGATGATATACTCGCGGGAAGAAGATCACTTTTGGCAATGAATTCGGATTCGGAACTATAAATTGTTCGAGATGAATTTACGCGAGACACGAGATTTTTTCTGCGATTACGACAACTCGAGCGATTTGAATGCATCATTACATGTAAATTAATGATATGTATATAACGCACGTGTAGCACGGATATCCACATTTATTAACGCTAAATCTACCGGCCAAATAACCGGTTATTAAATAAATGTTGTTTTTCGGAAGGAATTGTCCATCGTTGTACGAAGTAATACAAAACATAATTTTAAATTAATAATACAATAACCATTCATATATTTTTATTTTTATGTCTATCATAAATACGAGATAAATATAACAGAAATAACATTACGGGTCATTTTGACCGGCTTTTGGTAGATTTAGTGTTAATATCGCGCGCGGGATAATTCCTTTAACTCGAACTCGCGTCCTTTCATTTTCAGTTTTTAAAAATAAATCAATCTGGCTTTATCGATTCTCTAACAAATACCTCTAGCGGATTCACGCGAATCCAAGAGAACCCGGGGCTTCGATCGAAAAAAAAACAGTTGAAATTCGAAGAAACATGCGAGACACTCAAGTTAGGTGTACGATCTTAAGTACACAAAGCCTCGCGTCAGTCTCACGTCAAAGATCTCTTTCGCACGATCCTTCGCGTCGGTTTATCTTCGACATTTATCGATCTCTTCGCAATACTCTCACTAATCTCATTGTAAATAAAATCTCACACTCGCAAAACTCGAGGGAAGAGAAATATTTCCCCGGAGGGGACGAAAAAAAGATTTTAAAGAAAAAAAGAAAAAAAAGAAGAAGAGGATACTCCTTAAAGAGCGTTTAATTCCTGGAAAAGTGTGTCATGGCGGATGACAAAGTTCTCCAAGCGCCGTTCTTCGTCCTCTCTTCGTTCCTTCCCGTGGATTGTGAAACATTATTTATGACCTTGCCGGCAGATGCCGGGTTGTAGGTGGTAGCTCGTAAGCGCACCGAGTACGTGTACGCGCGCGCGTGTGTACCAGCAACGGTAAACCGTCAAGGAGTGGTCGAGAGCTCATTGTTGCAGCAACAACAATGCTTTGTCGCTGAGAAGTCGACGCGGCCACGCGTCCTTGCGGCCGTACGATCCGTAAGAGAAAAGAAAGTGGCGGGATTCGCCACGGGAAGTGTTAACCTTAATCGGGAGCTTTCAACCACCCACCGAGTCGGCCTAATTATGCGAACGAGTGACCGACGGCGGACGCCGTATTATTTCTCCCCGTCTTTCTTCCTTTCCTTCGCCCTCCCCACCGCCATACCATATCGCCCAATCTCTCCTTGTTCCAGCGTCTTTCGCTTTTCTCCACAGCGATTTCGTAAGAGAGAAGTGGAAAAGTGACGATGTGCTTGAAAGTTAGTTCACAGGCGGTTTTTTAACGTTCGCAAGGACGGGCATTACGAACCGGAAACAATCTTGAAAGTACAGTAGAACTTTGGTTAATAGTCACCGTCGGAACCGGGACTTTGACGGTTCACCGAATAGAGGGTTAACAGAAATTTCGCGGTAATGCAGTTTAATTATATTAAGTATTACGTATACATATAATTGCAATCGTAGGAAATACAATACAGTAGAACTTTGATTAACCATCACCGTCGGAACCGGGACTATGACGGCTGACCGAATAGAGGGTTAACAGAAATTTCGCGGTAATGCAGTTGAATTATATTAAGTATTACGTATACATATAATTGCAATCATAGAAAGACAATACAGTAGAACTTCGGTTAACCGTCACCGTCGATTTAAAAACTGAATTTTAAATCTGTATTTTGAATCGTATCATTTTTTAATTAAAGTTTCACACAATTGCGAATGACATTAAATCTTGGCGTAAAAAAAAAGATATAATCTACGGTAAATTCTAGGGTCTGAAACCCAAATCCTAGATTCTGTTTTTATATGCATTATCTAACATCGATTATTCTAAAAAAAAAGTTTTAACCAAAAAAGAAATTTTACTCTTACGTCCAACAGTTTTTTTTACAACAGAACCGCCGCGTCGGGATCGGATAGACCGAACAAAAAAGACACAAAATGATAATTCGAACGCGTTCGTTACCGACGCGTCCGCGTGCTACGTTTACGCCTAATCGCGAAGTCTGAAAACGAGATAAGAAAAATACGACCGGTTCCTCGAGCAGCCACCCACCGCGGCAATATAATCGCGCGAACGAGCGAACGACGCCCCGTAAGCTTCTCTTATTATTTTAATCGCACCTCCGTTGTCACGGTCCCCGATCGCCCGGCGCGTTTTTGTTTCATCCGAAATTCCTCTTACCTCTCCGAGAGCCTCGAGGATAAATAGGAAACGCTGCGATGATTCTCGAGTTGGCGGGTAAATAATCGCCGCCCCGACGTATTATTCTTAGCGGCGGGTAATTTAAATTTCAATCTAAAAATATCAACGGCGCATCCGATTTAGACAAACTATGCGCCAACACGATGTTCCGCGTTTTATGTACGAGCGGTTGCATAACCGCGCGCTTCAAGGTTAGTCTCGAAGTCGCCAATGTTCCCCGTGCGCGTTACGCTTCGCGCCAGCGCTCATTAGCGTGCGAGAACAAAAGCGGACGGTGAAGTTCGGACGATCGTTTCCGGTCGTCTCGCATTGTGCCGGTCTTTTGTCTTCTTCGCGGGACGCGTAATTTATACTAATCTACGCGACATTGACTCGAGCGTTCGAGGGATCAAACGGGATGGAAAGCATTAAAGCGACGTTAAAATGTGGTGTAACGAACAACCGGCGTTGGACAAAATGGACTTTCCCAAGAGTATAGAACGAACCGAGGTTTCGAGGTTTATTTGGTAACGATCAAATTACTATTTGAAGGCCTCGGACGAACAACGAGACAAACGCTAATTTCGGAAAATTGCTTTTTTTCACGGAAACGTGTAGACCTGGGTACAATTTAATGTATTCGATGACTATTGCGTTAAAATTTCATTTCAAAATAGGTTGAGGCTCGATTTAGGTAAATTAAATTTAGTTTTTACTCGTAGGGGAACATGACACGTGTCAGTTCTATCATCTACATATAACGGGGGTCGCCAATTAGTTTCTACGGGGGTTCGGATAATTTGAAAAAAAAATTCGAGGGGCAGAAAAAAAAATATTAGTTGTCGTGGTTATTACTATTACTATAAACAGCAATAAACAATGAATGCCACCGTAATCACCAAATACATCCTAAAAATAGATCAAATATAAATGATGTGCAGATTGTTATCAAGTTATTCTGGGTACACATAGACAAATAATGTAAAAAACCAGTTTTAAAGAAAAATATTTATGGCGGTCCATTTATTTCCCTTCCGTGGTCCGGATTCGGACTCGTTCGGTCGAGCCCTTCATTTGTCGAGACTCCGAGTATGCGAGTTTTTGGATTTTTGTAATGTAGAGGTTTCGAAGATGTTCTCAACGCAATGTGACGACCCCGATTTGTGTAACTTCTTTAATCGTAAGTTTAGTCATGAGTTAGCATAGTCCAAACTTTGTACGCCGCCGAAATCGCCGTAAAACCTTGATTCAACATACCCTTACGTATCTACTCTTATCGCCTAGTCCAGTATCGTTAATCCTAGTTTTCTTCTCTTTTAGTTTCCGTTCAAACAACTTACTCATCATCCCTCCTACATACTTGCACACAAGATAATAGTTACTAGTCCTACCGACAGTTCGTGTATACCTATTCCTACCGTGACCCGCCAAATGACCGGTCTTTAAAAACGAATTATATTTCTTAATATAGAATAAGTTTAATAGTCATTTTGATAGTGAAAAAACATAGTTTCTTTTATGTAGGAATAGATACGGTACAGTTTAACATTTAACTGGCTAACATTTAAAATAGGTGGCGGTGCAATAACGTTGTAAAATTCTAGACGAAATGTAAGAAACGGTCATTTAACCGGTCGTCGTAGGAATAGTGTCAAATCTACCTTATACCTCAAGCATCGTCAGATTTTCTATATCTCGCAAACAGCAAAGTACAGTTTTATTTTGAACATTCTCAGAACTTCTAACGGCAATTTTCAGCTTTAGAAACTATGATTATTACATATAAAAATTCCTGTATAGAAATTATAGTTACATAATTGTTAATTAACACTCGGAAGCGTATTGCGCTGTAATGCGCGTAATGCGCGTGCCTTCGCAACGCGTTATATTGACAATCGGTAATTGAACGCAATTAACTTTTCTTGCCCGTAATGCCATTTAACTGAGAATTTCACAATACGTGGAAAATTTGACGAAAGAAAATACGGATATTCGTTTGAAACGTAATAAATAAACCGTAGATCCACCACCCAAAAACATTATTAATGTACGCATCTTCAATTTTTTTACACCTTAACTATAAATATTTCGAATGATATTAAATTCAACGCGTTACAAACCGTAAACTTCAATAAACGCATATCTAAAACGCGTTTATCATTTATATTCGATGCCCAACGCGCGTTAGGATCGTTAACGGTCGCGAGGGATCGAACGCATCGGGTTCTAAATTCGGAATATCCTCAACGGGCAAAAGAAAAACTAAAGCTACCGTCGACAGGTCCAAAGTTACGATCCGAACGATGCGTCGCGCGCATCGGAGTATCCCTCCGGTGATTCTATTAATCTATTTGATTCGGTGCCAATCGAGTTAACACCGGCTCGCGGCAGCTGCACCCTTTGTTCTTCGGCGCATTCCATCGGCAGATCCACGCGCGCAATTCTTCCGTCGCGGCGCGGCAAAAGCGACCGCGGAATGGGGCCAGAAATGAGAAAAATCGTTGCTTTTAATTCATGCCGCGCCACGTCATACGTGTGCCAACGACAATGATGTTTCCCAGGGGGAATCATGCTTATATGGTCGAACGGGGTAAAGGGATGGGAAGCGTGATATTTTTTTAAAATACAGTAGAACCTCGATTATCCGAACTAATTGGGACCACACCCGGTTCGTATACGCCAAAGTTCGGATACTAGGACATTTTTTAATATGTCAACCCTCCTATAACGCGGTGAGTGCGTACCGCGTTATATGGAAACCGCGCTATAAGAAACTCGGATTTAACCGTACAAACCAAGCTAATTCGTAGCGCGTTCTATGGAAACCGTCTACCGCGTTGTATGGAAACCGCGCTATAAGAAACGCAGAATCAGTACAAATCACATCATTCGTACCGCGTTATATGGAGACCAATAAGGACAAGATAAATTATAAATTATTTTTATTGAATTGAAGAGTTTATATAAAGAAATGATACCAAAACTAAACTAAAAAACGAGGGATACAACTAAACTAAAAAACGAGGGATACCAAAACTAAACTAAAAAACTGTTTTCCAACAAAAACAAGAAACACTTTTGTAAAATTTAATCTTTCAACACTCATCCTCGCTGTCAGATAATATGAGTCGCCTAACTCGTCTTCTTTTAATAGGCAAAATGTCTTCCTCACTTGGCTCATCTTCACATTGGTTTTCGATTGTAGCTTTTTTTTCTAACTCCACTAAAACCTCTCTATTGGGAGCTCAGCAATTTCTTAACTCTCTTTTAAACTTTGCGCTACGCACCGTTGAATGATCAGTTTCAATGAAATGGAGTTCTAATTCTTTAGCCAAATTTAGCCCTTTTTTCACATCTTGTAAATCGACATTTGGCACCCATTCGTTTCCCTTATTTTCGTTTACCAATGGATTTGAGGTGGGTGCATCAATTAAATCCATCAGTTCATCCTCATCTAAAGTTTCTTCTCCGAGTACGAGTTCTCTTACATCCTGATGGTTTGTTGTAATTTTCAGCTCCGCGTTATATGGAAACCGCGTTCTTAGAGTACCGCGTTATAGGAGGGTTGACTGTATACACATTTACCATGTACTTATTATTGTTTTCGACGTATCTTTCACGAAATGAAATAGTTCCGTTTATTAGTTCTTATAATGAAATCACGGGTTAGATAAAATTATTTGTGGTATTGATTCCATACCATTCCCCACATATGTATAAAGATCTGTACACCGCAGAAAACAAAACAAGACTGGCAAGTAGAGGACGCGGACGTCGTTTTGCAAACGCATCGCGTCTCTATTGTTTACAAACAATTCATACATATGTACATATACATATGTAATGTACTAATAATAAATTTAGCCAATGATAAAATCCGTGTATCGGCCGCGCGTGTTCGAGCATTTCAACCCGTGTTGACGTTCTGATACGCCAATGGCAGTCCGGACAATAGAGGGTTCGTATAATCGGAGATTCTACTGTATTACGGTCGATACAAAATTGGATAAGTTTTATAAATATTTGCGCGGCCGTAAGGAAGAACGCCGCGCGTTAAATTTCATTGATAATTTCGGATAACCATTTGAATTTTAATTAACAATTTTAGATATCAAATTAAATTTTAATTAATGATTTTAAATATGTACTCGTATTTTAATAAATACTTTTTCATATAATTAACCCGTTGAATGCCACGCAAATCTTACATGGATTCCCTAGGGCGCCAACGTAAATTTGTTATTATGCGATACATATTATGTTAAAACATTATCTGCAACAGATAACTTGCGTCATATAACCATGTTTACTGAATATGTTTACCTTTTTTAATTTTTCTGTTTTATTATGTATAAATATTCAGACAAAAGTAATTCGTACATCCGTGCCGCGACGGGAAGTATCGATACACCGATAATGGATATCGCTTACGATATTCCATGTTATAAATTACGCAACCGTGCGTTGCTCTTGCGGGGATCGATATATTTTCAATAAACTCCGCCGCTGTACGGCGGTTTACGTTTTATCGGAAAAATTATCACCCGACGTCGGTATGCCGTTCTAATACAAATCCTTTTATCTGGCCGGAATGATCGTAAAATGATATGCGGTTGCACGGAGATCGGTAATGGGAATGAAAACTTGCGCGTCGAACGTGCCAAGGGGGACGCGGGGAGGGAACGTAGTTTCTGCCTCCGTGAAACGTCACTCAGAAATACCGACGATAAGTGACAACCACTTAATAACTATAAAATTATGTATTTATTGCACAAGCGGGAGCACCGATACGTCGTGGCTTCAAAGACCTTTAACTAACTAAATGGCACCTCGTATTAGCCCACTTTGCGCCACCTTTAACGTCGTAAACGTCCATTAGATATTACGCACGTAATACGGTATCCGAGACGTGGGCAGTGACTGCGCGACGTGCCTCCGCATTGTCTATTAAACGTCAAAGGATTCTACGATGGTTTCGCTATCGATACGAAAGCTTGAAAAAAAAGACGTCGTTTAGGAACGTACCCCCGACGCGTTCGTTTCAAAGCGGAAGGTATGTCTCGATTAATCTCGTAGTTTAAACGTTCATTTGGTTGGGTTTAATTTACGATTAAAGAGCGGTGAAATAATGTAATTACAAAATATGGTTGATACGACCCATGTAAATTAATATAATTACTACATATTGAGGATAAGACTCTTGTACGATGTTATGAATTGTCTTAAGAAACACGCGATTCTGGTATTAAATATTAATTAAGGAAGGTGTAATAAATAATGGATCGTAATAATTATGAATATGAATTTAAATACTTGGCTCGTCTACTGATCGTGACGAAAACGCAAGTTGACTTATCACGACCATAGTATACGTTTCTACTAGTGATGGATGATTCTCGAAAGTGAATCCATCTAGATCAGGGATATAAATTATATAAATTATATAAATTATATAATTTGTAAATAAAAGCTTGGACACAATTATATGTTGTTTTTCGTTTTTTATATAGTATACTATAGTGTACTAAGTTGCGGCCCTTGTTACATAGCAAACATAATATGTATGTGGCCCGGAAACAAAAAAGGTTGAGTATCGCTGATCTAGATTGAAGTGAAAAAATCGATTCGCAAAAAGATCGATGGTAAAAGATCTAAGGTAATTAGATCACTAATTTCTACACGTACCAAGCGTTTAACACTAGAACTACCGACAGTTAATGTATTCCTATTTCTACAATTTTGTAAATCAATTATACTAACTTTTATAATTGTTCAAAAGTATATGGTTAAATTTATACACATTGACACTATTTAGAAATAAATTTTCATTCATATACTTAAAAATGATAAAGTTGGGTTGCCTTAAACAAAAATTTCAAATCAGTCAAACTGGCTGGTCTGATAGTTCTAGTGTTAAATTGATTTTTATTAACTATTAATATAAAGGATAGCGTTCCAAGAGGAGGAAAGAGAATGTAACTGAACATTTTCAACGTTATCCCTCATCACGCAATTGTCATCGAATTTCAAACAGCGTCCCAAGAAACTTAGTCCTTCCCAATCACATGAATTGCGGGAACCAGAAGAGAACGGAAACGAACGTTTCGACCTGTATCTCCTATCGATCGATTCCCGTCAAATTCCGTGACGAGCTGAAGTAATTTATGGTTCAAGATCAATTAACGGTAGTACCGGCGTCGTTAACGGGAAGAGGAAGAGTGCGCGTCTCGAAATGTAATCTATGTCTCCGCGATCGAGCGATTCTTGTCGAATTTGGAGATACCGCGCAACCATACCAACGCGCGATTCACCGGAGGCTCGCATCGAGAACAAAAGCTTACGATTCGATCGAATCGATTATGCAACCGCGATGGTGGGACGGTGGTCGCGGTCTCGGGTTTCCCGGCTGTAAAAGTGTCTCGACGGGTACGAAAAAAAATAAAACGTTTTTACGGTAGCGAATCGTCGGTGCCACGGGGACAAAATACGCGATGCCGAGGCAATCGTGGTATGCACGAGAGGAAGAGAGAGAGAGAGAGAGAGGGGGGGGGGAGAGAGTGAAATCGAGTGGAACGAAGGGGATGGGAGGGATGGAAGGAAGAAACGTAAGTACGCTATAGTCGTACCATGGTCACGTACAAGGCTCCTCGTCCTCTCCTCCGCGAATCGAACTTTTACTTAACCGCGGTGTCCGCTGGAAAGGTATGCGCTCGTTCGACGACTTCGTCTCGAGCGGGAATTTAAGAACACGAAAAGCCGTTCCTGCGCAAACTGTGCCGATGCACGCGCAAGGAGAGAGAGAGAGAGAGTGAGAGAGAGGAGAGGAGGGAGAAGCAATGGTGACCAAGGTTTGCTTGCCTCGGACCATTTCTATTTCCTCGCGTGGAGAAGTTTAAGAGCGAGGATCGCGTGGAGATTTAACGTCCTGCTGGATAGACGTCCAAAAGTGAGATAATTATTGGATCGTAAAACGTTTGATTCTCGAATAAACGACCGAGTAATTGTAATACGCGAGAATTATTTTTAAGATTTAGATGGCGGTTAGTTAAGATCAGCCATACTCAATCCGCGGGTCACCATGATTTTACGTGTGGCTCGATACTTTTATGCACAAAATATTATGTAGAAGTCGGCTTACTGATTCTCACCTTGGTGACATATTAAAAGTAGCATATTGTAATTGTAAACCCGATTTGTCTGAAATCTGTAAAAGTTTATCTCAACATCAAAAAACACACAAATTTTGAAACAAACGCTTGGACACATGTATATGTTTTTCTTTCCTTTTTTGATATGGCATACTATAGTGTACTAAGTTGCGGCCCTAGTTACGTACCAAACATATGTATGTGGCCCGGGAAGAAAAAAGGTTGAGTATCGCTGGTTAAGATCAAGGATCACGCGGTGATTTAACGCGCCACAGGATAGACGCCGAAAAGTGAGATAATTATTGGATCGTAAAATACTGAATTTCATATAAACGACCGAGTAATTGTAATACGCGAGAATTATATTTCTAAGATTTAGCCACTGATTAGATAAGATCTAGAATCACGTAGAGATTTAACCTGCCACAGGATAGATGTCGACAAGTGAGAGAATTATTGAATTGTGAAACATTGAATCTCGAATAAACGACCGGATAAGAATTGTAATACGCGGGAGACATTTCCAAGAGTTAGATACTGGTTAGATAAAATCGAGGATGACGTGGAGATTTAATATCCCGATGCATAGACGTTAAAAACTGAGCTAATTATCGGATCGTAAAATATTGAATCTCGAATAAACGACCGAGTAATTGTAATATATGAGAAATATTCCTAAAATTTAGACATCAATTAAATAACGGATCGTATTGGAACCCAACGTACCCGCGGACCTACCAAAGTGTCACAATAATCATTCAGAAGAAAATAATTTAGCTCTCCAAATTCAAAGCAAATTGAACAAAAAATGTGGCTGTTAGCTAGCTAACGATCGAGAAAGAAACTAAATTTATCTTCGAACTCTTCAGCCACGATTTTTCTCATTCTATTCGACGGACAACCACGGAAGGCGTCGAACGGTATAACGGTACGGTTTGGTAATAAATCCAGCGGCCACGTTAATTATTACCCGACCGATAACCGGGCGTGGTCTTTTTCAAAATTTTAATTAATTAAATCGCGCCGATCCATCATTCGATCCTAATTACGAGCGAAGCGTCCAATTTTCGACGATACCGTGGTATCACGTTAATAGTAAAAGTGTGATACATCGAGGTGAGCGGTAAACGTCAGAGTGAGCGAGAGACGGGGCGAGAGTAACGACAGGACCGCAATTAATAGGTGGAAAGGAAGGTGGTGCACGCTTCCGAATTAGACTTGCAAAGCACCAGCGTTTGTCCGCGGCCAGTACGGAGGTTGCTCGAACTGGTGCGTGCGCACCGGGTCTCACGCATTAGCAAGTCAGATTTAAGAATGGAGGCCTCGGGTACCGCGGAAAATCGTTCGGTTTATTTGCATCGCGAGGGCGCTCTAACGATCCCGCCGAAGACGCGTGATTTGCGACGACGGAGGAGCCGATCTCGCCGTGCTCGACATCCTTCGGCGATTTATGAAAATAATCCGATATATTCTACGGCGTGGAAATATTATTCTTACCGTCTAATCCCCGCGTTGCGCGCGAAATAACGGGCTTATTTACTAAATCGCGCAAATAATCGAACCTACCGCCCCCCGATAAATAATCGATTCGGATCGGTGTACGCGATTGCCTTGGTTTCCCCCGTTTGGTTTCTGCGCGTACGAGTCTTAACCTTCCAGCGGACGCGCCATCATATTTTATAGCACGAGCGGGCGCGTGTTGTATTCCGTAAAGCACTCGTTAAGAACATTGAAAAACATGTCCCAGACAATTTTTTATTCATTTTTGATCAGGTATAGACACATTTACAAATAGAACATTGGTGGGAAAAATGACAAAAGTACAAAAGTGTTGTACGGTTTACAACAGCTCGCCCGCTGGAAGGTTAGAGGATCTAGAGTAGAGTGTACAAATCGTCAACTAGAAAAAACGGGACACCTATTATTTTTGGATAGGTTGTTCCACTAAATGCCTAAATATATTTGTAAGTCCCTCCACCCTTTCTCTCTCCTTCTGCCACTCTCTCAAAAAGGTAAATTTACATTATTCGTTTTAAAACCTATTGAAAAGGTGTGGAATTAATTAAATAGCAAGTAACTATCAGCAGCTAACACAAAATGAAAATGTAAATAATGGAATGTGTGAAAACAGTGAAATATATATATATAAATAATGATTGTACTGCAGTTTACGTATGTACCAACTCGAAATAGAAAATTATATTCAAGCATGAAATAATCAACACAATTTTAAACCATTTCCATTCAGTTTTGTCATTTAAATTCCGAAGTATGTAAATGAAAACAAGCTAACAAGTAAATACTGATCCATTCGTACATACAAATTTCTTGACACATTTAAACAAATTGTAGCGATTAGAAAGGGTTTTTAGTGGCTAATGAAAATACGGGACATTTGAGCGTCCCGAGAGATTTTTTCGGAACACCGGGAATGGTAGTGAAAAAACGAGACAATTCCGTTTTTGCGGGACGTAAATCGATCACCGTAATCTAGAATTGGAAAACCTGGCGAGTCATTCGTGGTTTGCCGAAGGCGATAAGAATCTCTAAGGACCGGGTAAAGTGTGTGATTGGTATTTAACGTTGTCCGTGACACGCTTGACAAAAATATGAACGCGCATCTCGTTTCTATTAATTGACGCGCCGTTGAGATCGATTTGCATCGACAGCAATGGAAAAGCGTTTTTTCAATCGCAGTGGCTATACGTTTCTCGTACAAATGGTATCCACTGTCGATCCTTGCACGTGCAGCTATTTAAATGCCATCGAACGGTCAGCCGTTCGATTTTCCCGCGCAGCTTTTCGCACCCGTTTGTCAATAAATGATAAGCGAGCATGGATCATTTGTCTTGTCGCGATATCGCGATTTATAAATGATCGTGTAATTTATGTTTAGCCGCAACGACCGATCGAGAAAAATGTTCCCGGGATTTATGATCGTCGTGCCTCTCGCATTAACATAGAATCCGATTTGTACGAGACGTTCGATTCTACTAACATTATCGCGACGACGTTTAATTCCATACGGTTGTTAGCCATCTACGGTTAATGAAGTTTCAAAAGGATGCGTCCCGCTTTGGTCTTCGGGGATCGTGGGAATAGCTGGAAATGGATACTTGAGTTTCATGCGACTGGCTTTTGCGGACTTCGAGGTTGCAAGAAATCCCTCCTTATCTCTCGAAGACCTTCGCGACTTTGCGTCGACTCCGTTTCTTTTGGACCGGTGTTCGAAGCTTCTACGCACGACCTTCCGAGCGAACGCAAACGTTTTTCTGGAAATTCGATAAGGAGCGCCGCAGTTTTTACGCGGAAGCACCCCACGCTACCAAACGTTTTTATGAATTTCGTACTTGTTGGAAGAATTGCAGAATTTAGATGGTTGCACTGTTACAAATTGTATTACAGTGGCATAAGTCTTTGAAACTCGCGGTTTGCCTAGTCCCACAATATATGTATTGTCGAGCTCGTTGCTTGTGTGTGTGCGTGCGTGCGTGCGTGTGTGTGTGTGTGTGTGTGTGTGTGTGTGTGTGTGTGTGTGTGTCTTCTGCCTGCCCTTCGACAGTATGTCTGTCAACATAAGTAAGCAACGGTTATACCATTGCGGTGGTTCAGTTCGCCTCGTGCTCTATTAGATGTAACTTGTTATACATATTAATTACAGATTTCTTTTCTTCTTGTGCCGTTGAAAGAGTACCGATTCATTTTTAACCCAACAATACTCATGTCAATCATTCGTACTACTTGTAGAATTCATAGAGTTCCTACGTTCTTTGTCCCAATCACACCGAGTTGATGATACGTATTTCCGAAAATTCGGGTATACCTGCATAAAATGCAGATGTATTTTTTCTCGAAATATACCGACTCGGTTAACTTTCTGCTGGTAGCTCAATTCTGACAACAATTCTTCTTATCACTATTTCAACATTTTTATTCGTATTAGAATGTTTCTGGATACAAGTGAAAACTGCAAAACTGAAAATGAGAGGAAAAATCAGTTATCGAAGCCATTGGTACACACGAGTGGTTGGAAAAATCCGGTTTTGCCGAAGTTGGATATTCCGGATTTCTGGAATTCGAAATCCTGATTCTCGAATTTTTAAAATCCGAAAAATCCAATTTTAAATGAATAAAAAAAATATGTTAATTATATAATTTATAGGTCTTTTTTTAAACACTAAACCCGACAAATGGTAAGGCGTCGTTCTGTTTCGTCTTGGTGTTATTATACCTATTACAAGAAGTGGAAATACACGTTCAGACAACGCTAAAAAAAATTATAGGATAGAACAGATTATAAAAAATCAAAAATTTGGATTTTGAAATCCCAAACTGGATTTCAAATCTTCGAATAAAATTTTCGAATTTTAGAATCCAAAATCCGAATTTTCGGCTAATCCGGATTTGTGTCACATCACTAAGTACACACCTCCTTCCGATGACCGCAGAAAAAGAATTTTCGAATGGAGTCACTCATCGCCCCTGTTACTATTACGAAATTTTGATAGTTTTTGCTCAAAGGCCACTAACGCGATCTAACGTAATCGAGCGTCTTTGCGAAAATTTTAATAAAGATCCGCCTCGTTTCGTTTCAAAGCTTCCCAAGTCGTTCGCAAAGATCGCGAACTCTCTGTCAAACGGACGCGAGAATTCGCCGGAACGGAAGCTTTTAGTTTTCATCGTCGATCAGTGCTTGACCTCAATTTCCTTTATGCGCTCGCAGACGCAGAATGGCGAAAGACTTTGTAAACATGCCAGAAGCACCGCCGGTTCCTCGATTATTTGGATTCTGGCAGTGGGTTGAACGGTGCTTCCTCTTTAAAGCGCTCGGTAAACACGCTTGGTTCTCTCAGCCAGTCGGCAAAAAGATACCGGAAGTACACGCGTATCCCCTACGCTCCTATCTGCGCCTCGCATGTGGAAAATCTTTTAAGATTCCGCAGCTGTACGCGCGCCGGTTCAAAGGGGCCGTCGTTGAGATAAAATCCTCCGTGAAATAGTGCCCTAACTGCTCGCCATAGGATACAGCGATATCGCGAAATTGCGCCTAATTTCGTAATCGTTCAACTATCGTTCGTACGTACCGGAATCGTACGATGAATTTTAAGACTGCCTTTAACGTGAAAGTCCGATTCGATTGGAGAGCGTTAAATCTCTAACGATGGTTGCCTATCGTGGCGATATTCCACCGATTTACCATCAACATTTCATTTTCAGATGAGTATGTTGAATATTTATTAATCATTTTTGGATAATTTACTATAAGAATGCCCGATATCGCGATGTTAAAAATTATTTTAAAAGAAATTGAATACGAGAACGTTGAACATCGAGGTCTCCGCAATTATTTTTAACAAATGTAATACTAGAACGCCAATATCGACGCCTCGCAAATTATCTTTAGCAAATTTAAAACGAGCACATCGAACATTGGTGTCTCACGACTTATTTTCAGCAAATCCTCGACGAATACGTCCAATATCGCGGCTTCGCGAATTATTTTTAACAGATTTAATACGGGAACGTTGAATATCAAGGTCTCGCCAATTATTTTTAACAAATCTAATACGAGAACGTTGAATATCGCGGTATCGCGAATTATCTTTAACTGATTTAATGCGAAAACTTGGAATATTTCAATCTCGCGTAGCGACAACGTCAAATGTTTCTTGGTTTTTTAGTTTTTTTCACCGTAGCACTCAAGGGTTAGTGAGTTCCGGTAGGAGAGCTACGCGTGTCCGCGACTCGCGGACAACGAGACGACAAACCGGAAATCCTTCGGCACGGTCTGGCCCACGGCCCACGTATGAAAAGGCTCAACGGGTGTTGCAATTGCGTGGCAAAGGCGAGAGCCCGGTTAAAAGTTGCCCTTTAAATAGACGAGCCGCCTTTTCTCGCCGTGGGCTGTCGTCTATTTCAGGACTACTCCTAGTCTCGAAATAAAATCCATGACTCATGTTCCTTTGTTTGGTGTAGGTGGCCGGTAACCAACACAATTCTCTCCGCCACGGGGCGGTTACGCGGTTAGGCGTTCCGGGGTCCAACAGCCCCCGGACAATGAGAAATCGCCTGCAGACAATACCGGACAAAGGTTACATTCGGTCGGACAAAGGTGCGTCTGGCACGGGACATCGGGGAATGTTGTGTTCCACTTTGGAGCGGAACGAATTTACTCGACTAAAATTTCATTCCAGTCCCGCAAACGGCGGGGTTATGCTCTTCACGGTATTCGCAGTTTTTTTTTCGGAAAGTGCTTTAGAATTTTTCAGAGTGGACAAACGGCGCATTACGCTCCTCGTGGTTATTCTCAGTTTTTCCGGAAAGTAGTTTAGAATTGTTTTGGCGAATAAATGACACATTACGGTCTTCATGGTATTCTCAGTCGTTTTTGGAAAGTAGTTTAGAATTTCACAGAGCGAGTAAACGGCAGGTTACGCTCTTCACGGGATACTCAGTTTTTTCAGAAAGTAGTTTAGAGTTTCTCAGAGCGAATAAACTGTGTATTACACTCTTCACGGTATTTTCATTTTTTTTTTAAAGTAGTTCAGAATTTTTCAGAGCGAATAAACAGCGCATTACGCTTTTCTTGGTATTCTCAGTCTTTTTCGGAAAATAGTTTAGGGTTTTTGAGAACGTATAAACGATATGACGCTCGCTATACAGGGCGAGATACACACTTGTAACTCGAGTAGGACTAGTCAGATTTTTGAGAACAGAAAAACATGTTTCCGACAAAAATTCTTTGGTATGGAATAGAATCTGTCTGTCTCGATACCAAAGAACTCGAAAAGTTTTTATTAAAAAAAAAAGTGGAAGGTATTCGGACAGGCGCTTTTAAGTCGCCTCGAATATTCAATCTCGAAAATCGCAGAACAAATTTTGTATTTAAAAAACATTTTTATAAATCTCTATGAGAAAACGATTTCAATCCTGCGAACGTGAAAAATAAAGAAAACGGAAGCCCCGCGCAAACGGATAAAACGCCCTTATAACAAGACCCTAAGTCACGAGATATAATCATCGATGAGAGATACATTGCGAGGAAGCAGCTGATAATTCCTCTCGCCGGTCTCTCGATCGCGGGGATGCGTTAATTAACGTCGGATCTTTAAAGAAGGGAGAAAACAAAATCGAGGAAGAAAACGAAATAAAGCGCGTCGTACGCACGGAATACGGCTCGAGTCGATGAAGCGGTAACGTTGTCACGCACATGCGTGTGCCCCGCGCGATGTTTATGAATGCCGACGCGTGCGTGTGAACCGGACATAAAGCCAATTTGAATAATCGTTATCAAGTAGAGTGTGGCGCTACGTGGGCGAACCTGGAATTTATTCGTTCGGTCATTTAAAAATATTCCATCGAGGACGAGGTAATTTTAAATATCATGCGTCGCTAAGCTTCTCTCCGGGGAATTTCGCGGACTCGTATTTAATAGTAATTGGAAAGATATATTTATATATTTATAGAAAAAATTATTAATCGCGACTATCCAAATATATATGTGTATGTAGTTATATAGAAAACTATCATACCTTGATCTGTTTGCGGATCAGATACAACGTGGTAATGATTGTAAGTACGTAACCGTACATTCGTGATAGCGCGAAGTGACAATTCGAATAGCCCAAATCGAAATGAAGAAAACTCGACGGAACCGGTTGCAATGTTCGAAAAATAACGGTCTACTAACGTGGCTGGCATTTAATTACAATGCAGATTGTATCGGAATACGGTATGGAAATTGGTCTCGCCCCTAATCTGCATTCGCGCATGGTTATTGCTGAACAGAATTCAGCCTACATTCTGAAACAGCTGCATAACCTCCTCGTAAAGTTACAATTTGTATCAAACTCAAAAGTGGCGATTGCGATTTATGTATTATTAAACTTAATTCCTCGCGTTGCCAGAGTTTATCGTACAACCTACCAAGAGTAATATCC